>CM036587.1:103903636-105153636 GCA_020745705.1 Hemiprocne comata | reverse complement strand
GCATTCTATAATTGCTTTCATTAAAACAGCTTAGCAAGGTCTAAGCTTTTTAAAGCAAATGCTAATGTACTGTATGGTTAATAAAGTGTATAAGATGTATACTGACTTTCTGAAAAGCTTTGATTTAAAAGTGTAATTGGACTGAATTAATACTTATTTTTGTGCACACATCATTGGGAAGGGAGTGATGGCTCATTTGACTTCCTCCGTATTAGTGGTAATGATGTTAGATGTCACCATGGAATTAGAATATTGTATACCTGAACAAATGTTTCATGGCTCTGCAAGTTGTTGACATACAGTGTTTAATAGCGTGCCAGCCTTTATTTATTGTGAAAATTTGGAAACCAAATTTCATAAAATTCTGGTTCTCTTTAATGTATCCCTGAAGAGTGAGTTTGTAGCAACATCAGAAATGGCATGTTCCTTTGAATCTCCCAGGTACTCAAATACTGTTTAAGCAGCACAGTAGAAGTATGAAATGTGAATTATGTTGTAACAACAAAAAGGTTGATTTAAAATTTTTATCTGTGGGATATGTGCAAATTTCTATCTAAATATGCAGTTCTTAGAACTGATAAAGGCTGCTGTTACCATTTATGTCAGACTCTGGGTTTACTTAGAATGGAATGGCCTTTAAAGATCTGGCTACATTAATATGAACATTGAAAAATCTCCTGCCAGATATGGTACCTCCCATATTCTGAGACAACAGTTGCTGCATCATAGTTTATATTTTCAGGATTCAATTTAATGGATGCATTAAAAAAAATAAATTAATGAATGCCAACAAAACCAACCAGATGTTAACATCTTAATGTTTTAACTTATCATAGTGTGCAGCTGGAAAATGAATTGACAAAATAAACAGTTTCTCGCTCTCTTTTTCAGTTTCTTTCCATTTTTCAAGATTTCTTCAACTTTGGTTTATATGACGGGTCTATGTAAGAACATAGCTATTTTCAGATATCTTTTTAAAAAGCTTCTGTGGAAACAGGTGATGCAGATTGTCAAAATACATTTTAAATAGCCACTTGTTCTTTGCTTTTGCTTCTCTGTAGCCGATCATTGAAGGTGATGGTAACAGCTTTGGCGCAGGCTTAAGACTTGGTCTCTAGGGGTTCAGCCCCTAATGTTGGTCACAATGGAAGCTGATGTCTATGCTGGCGTTTGGTATCAGTATTTTTAGACTTTGAGAATGCTGCTTCATGCTGTATAGTACATATAATACTTTCTAATATAAATATTGTGTAATATCATTAATCTCTGTATAATGCACTTTGCTGTTTTAATTCCAGCTGTATCCAATAATGCAGCCGTTTGCAGCAGAGATGGTGAAACACTCTGGAGATTTCCTTCGGATTTGACATATAGTTAAATGCAGAGGGTGTTTCTTTATGGGTGTACTCTGTTTTATTTAGGTAAGAAAAATTAGCGGCAGTATTTGAATAAAAAGTTACAGCCTTCCTTTTCAGACTTGATTTTCCACAATATGGAAAGGTAATTTCAGTTAGGACCAGTGTCATTGGAAATCATCTTGCTCTTTGTGCAGCCATATTCAAGTCAACAAAGTAGCATCATAGGAAAGCTTTTACTTCAAAGAATGAAGCATACCGGTGCTCTTCTTGATGCTTATGAAAAGATTTTGACTGAAAGTTACTTTAGGGATTTAAATGCTTTGTTCTTTTTGCAGTTATGAGACTAGTATGTCCAGGCTATCCAGAACATACTTTTTTATTTAAAAAAAAGCGCCATTTTTAGCATAATGCTATGGTGGATTGAAATTAATTTAAATTACGTTAGAAATCAGGAATTATACTTGATGATAATGTAAAAGTTTTATTATGTTACAATGCAAGACTTCAAGTTGTAGGAAGTTTAGTATAAGATCTGCTATTTATAGCTAGGGTTTCTTGGGGCTTACTTGACTAAAGAGGATAATGCAAACTTGCATAAAATCAGGAAAATAGACTTGTGAGAATGTACTGACTCCTCGCAGCACTGTAACACCGTTTCACTGAATTTTCTTTAGAAATCAGTCTGAGGGGGAGGTGAGTAGAAGATCTGAAATCTGAGCCGATTTCCCCAGTGGTGCTTGTGCATCCTAAAATGTAGGAGAGTTTCTTCCACAAGGGGTCAGTAGCACCCCGTTTTGTGACAAGTTTTTTTGTAATATAAGCATAAAGCAAACAAGGAATAAGGATGATGATTGCATTAATATGTGGGTGGACCAGACCTCACTTGTCCCCTTCTTTAAGCAGGATAAGTATAATTAGCTTATTTGCTGACTTCAGTAAGGACCATATTCTATCCTCTGACTCTCATGTGACATGAACATTGCTACTATTGATTAGGGCAAAGTTCCAGTGGAGTGTTTACCTTTAGCTCTGGTTGAAAGTATTCATTTGGTCTAGCTTTTTTTCAAAAGCATTCAGTTGGAGCAGATAAACTATATGAGAGAGCTTGTCCAGGGGGCAGGGAAAAAAAAATTCCTGTATGAGTGTCCCACATACTCTTTATGATAACCACAGTCTCCCTAGATGGCTAGAGCTGATTAATATTTTCTACCCTATAGTAACAGAGCTTATAGTGAAATATGCTTTGAAGCCTATCAGCAGCCTGCTCAGTGGAAGGAATGTCCAGCTTCTCAAGGCTTCCCCTGAGTATGCAAGTTACTTGGAGACAGGAGTTTCAAGTAACTCAGTATCTTTCTACTTAGAGGCTGAACAGACCAGACAGCTATTCCCTAGACACAAATTTCCAACCCTTGTACCAAAGTCATATTTCACAAATATGAATCTTAAGTGTGGTCAATGTCATTCAGGTTGGCACAGGTTCTTACTTAACACTTGCTAAATTAACAAGGGACTTTCCTTACCTTTGTGTTTGCAACTCTTTTCATTCTCTCTTTTGCATCTGTTACAGTTTTTGTGTTTCATGTCTTCAGTGCTTCTGCCCCTCACTACTCAAGTCCTACAGTTCTTTCTGTCTGTTTTTTTTTGATAGCAGCACTGTGTGTCCCATCTTTCTTGGTGTCCTTTCTCAATGTAGTGCTTTGCTTGACTTGTTAAAATTAATGTCCATTACACTGAAGTTGGCACAGTGCCTTCATGTAAGGAGGGTGGGGCCCTGTCCTTGTTTCTGACACCCATCTTAATTGCATATACTGACAGGAGGAATTCCTGAAGTCAGTCTTAGTAAAATTTCACATGACTTTATCAACAACCCTTATTTCTCTATATTGGTAGAAAATTAGTGGCTACCACTTAGATGGTAATGGTAGAGTAGGGGTGCTTCTTTTGGTCTTGTTACAACTGTACTCGACCATATGAGAAAAATCGGGAACAAGTAAATGTTTAGGGTGGGGTTGGTTGTTGTTTTTCCATAAGCTGCCTGAAATTTCCATTGTTACCGTATCTCAGATTTATTTTTTGGTGAAAAAGTCCTTCCCAGAGAAACTCAGTCCGGATGGAAGTTACTGTCTCTTAGTCATGTGTATGCTACCCATTTAAGTTGCCTGGAGGAAGTCTATTCAATTTAGTAGGATCTCTTGCAAGAGCATGGGGGTTGTTGTAAAGAGAAAATTTCCATTGTTGGTCGTCTTGTTGCCTTTGTAGAGCAGCATGAAAAAGTCCTGCCTCTTTGAATGAAGTAAATCTGAAACCACGTTTCAGGTAATACACTTCCTACTAAGATTTCATAATCCCTACTGTTTAAGCTGTCTTGTGATATTCTCTATGAAAGCTGTATAAGATAAATAGCAATTAAACAGCATTTATTTCCCAGTGGTCATGTTAATATAGTTAAAATACAATGCCATCGTTTGCCCTCTCTTCTTCCTTCTTTGCAATGGGACCTGTAAAATAAAGGCTACTTCAGAGCTATGTAGACAAGGCTGGTTTTCCTAACACAAAGGACTTAAGTTAAGCTTTTCCTTGTATAGCCTTACAATTTCAAGCATCAAGCCCAAGGTTTTTGACTGTATTTGTCTGATCTATAGCACAGGGCACTTAAAGCACTTAATTCATACTATTACTGAGTTTCGGTCAGGTCATTCTGATTCTATTTAAGACTGAGGGAGTCTTCCTGTAACTTGTCCTCTGAAACTATTCTCCCACTACTTCATATGGAGTCTAGAAGCATTTCACACTTTCTTGTTGGGATATAAAAGTGTTTTAGAATAAGGACATGGAGAAACCTAAAACTAAACTGCAGTCATAGGCTTAATTATTGGGCATTTTGTGAGGAGAGAAACTCTCATGGCAAATTTGACTGAGAGCAGACTGGTCTCTTGAAGTGTTTTAAATTCTTCTGTTCCCTCTGTTGAGAGCTTTTATCATGGATACATTGAGTCCTGCAACTCTGCTATCTCCTTTGTGTGGCCCACTGCTGTGTATAGGTCCCTCCACACAAACTCTTCCTGCAATGATACGTCCTAGAGTTACCCTGAAACTATTCCACATGTGGAGAAGGTAAATGTGGGAGTTAGAAGGCAATCCCTGATGCAGAAGTTATGGATCTGCTGTTCTACCTAGTACAACTCTCTTTACCCGTGACACACACGAAAGGATGTAAAGAAGTAAGTGATCTTGGCTTGGATTTACTGTGAACTGTAAGTGCCTGCAAACCAGCAGTGTGAAAAAGCTACTGCAGATCGACTGCTCAGTAATTAGCTGTGTGAGGTGCTTGCCCTGCAGCAGGCAGTAGTTGGAGGCCACTTACACTTTTAAAGTGCTACAGCCAAGTAGGCTTGAGTGGCCCAAGCCTTCTGGGCATCTACTTAGCCATGAAGCCATGTAAGCTCGGGACAAACAGCATGGAGGTGAATTAGATGTTAAAAGCGTATCTCCATTAACAGGATTGGGGTACCGGGCATTTAATTTTAGGCTTTATCTGCTACACTGAATCAAATGGTGACACCAAGATTTGGTAAGCTGTTGTTGAGCACTCCAAGAAGTTAGTCACTGGCTGATTTCATAGTTTTGCTTTTGCAGGAATTTCTTAACTTTGAGGAGGTATTTAAATAGTTTGAAAACAAAACAACATAAGGCATCTAGACAGTAGGATTTAGCAAAGAAAGTTGGTTTGTTTTTTTTTTTTTTCTTCACTACTTCTGCTTGGGAACTGTGCCTAGTTTTCATTTCCTTTGCCAATTTTCATTTAGCCAAAAATGCTGCTGTAATTGCTACTTGCTGCTGGGATTGACTGAAGTCAAACATATATCCCCCACATCTGTCCCTTCTGTTCCCCAGCACCACCCTGGCTCTCACCAAAGTGTTCTTCCACGTGAGAATGCACTCGTGGGGTTATAGGTGTTATCCTTAGTAGCTTTCCAGGACAAGGAAAGGACTTGATTGTCTAATGTTGATTTGGTCTAGTCTTTTTCTTTCCATCTTCAGTTATCATATGTAGGGATGTCTTACTTTTTTTTCAGATGGCATGTAATTTTGAGAGGAAATCAATGGAGGCATCACTGCTGTGCCTGGAATTCTCAGATTTGCTCTGTCCTTTCCTACAAAACTTTTTCTAGGGAAGACAGGTAAGGACTTGGCACATCCTAGGTTAAGCTTTTCCCTGCCATGGCCAAATACTAACTTGGGTGATACTCTGTGAGCTGCAGTGTTGGACCTTGAAGGGTAGGTAGAGCCTAAGACATCTTGGTGGCATAATGCCCTGTCAGTAGTGGACAGCAGTGAGAGCAGATGTGCAGTGCATGAGTTAACGTAATATTCTTCCTTAGTTAGCACCTCTGGCTTTTCTTGAAGGATAGCTAACCTAAGAGGAGGTGAGTAGTACCACAAGGAACCTGGACACAGACGTTTCCCTCTGGAGCAAGGTTCTCAAGCAGCTGTGTGCATCCTTGGATTGATGGTCAGATTAGAAATGAGGGTATCTGAAAGACGCCAACTTTCAGTATTTGAATGAAAGTGTCCTTCCCTTCCCTTTATGAATTTATTTCCTCCCAATACAGAAAGAATATCTGAGGGAAGAAGGGGAGCTAACAAGCGTAGCTTATTTTGCTGCAAAGTGTTCATGTGCAGCATTGGAGACCTCTGTAGATAACTGAGAGTCTGGATGGGGGAGGAGAGGGAGAGGGCAGAGGAGAGAGAGGCCTTTAATGACGTGTTACGTTATTGATGGAATTTCTAACCCAGAGGAGAACTGCCTGCCTCGGAGCTGAGGTCGGTAGTGTTACCCACAGTAACCGCTTGTGCTTGTTCATAGTTAATTTTTATTTTATTGCTCAGGTCAAAGATAAGCTGGTGGCTCTGTTCAGTGTGGTGACTATCTGGGAAGATCAACGTAGTTCTGCTGAACACAGCTGCCAAAACTGGAGCAAGCCAAGGGGGAGCAGTTCTTTTGTCGGGGACAGAAATGTGGTCTGACACAACTTTCTTATCAAAGGGAAGGATTTTTCACCTCAGGAGGAAGTTTGGCTGGGAAGGCACTGGATAACTTTTTATTTTTCAGCTCTGAGGGAAGTCCTGTATAAATTTTTCCATAAATATAATAGTTCTGCTTCTAACTCTCCTCTGGAGAGAACATTAGTGGCTGTAGATGCGGGAAATAACATAAAGTTGACTAAAATGCTTTTAATGTGAGTAAGTTAGCAAATATACCTTGCATGCTCACAGCCAGGAACTATTTGCTCTTGGCTCATGCCATAGAGCAAGCAAAAAAAAAAAATAGTTCTCTTTTTTTCCTAATTTTTTATTCCAAGTATTTTTGAAGTTTCCCTTGATCCTTTCCAAGCCATCAGCTTGTAGTTAAATTAAAACTTAGCCTTTTCTTTTGGTGAACACTTTGTGTGACAGGTGCTATTTGCTTGTGTTCCAGCTTAAACTTGGATAGTTTTGTTTAAACATTTAAGAACCTACATCTGTTATAGAGAAATTGCTCTAATAAAGTTGAAGAAACAAGTCATCTTCTAATTGAGACCATTAGGCTGGGTTTGGTTAGATTTCATTTCTGTGAGTTTCCTGAGTCTTTATTCAGACCTCGTAGTTCTGTGTTTCCCCTCTTTCCTGTGTGTGAAGTGAGAAAAATACTGCTTGGGTGTACTAGTAGAAATCTGCTGGTGTATGCTAGGAAGCCTACAAAGGCATAAATGAGTTTCTGAGTGTATGTGCTGGTGTACCAGCTCGGCTTAGTGTTTTCCTGATGGAAAACTAAAGCCTAGTACTAGTGCTAGATCAGTGTTGCCAAAGATGAGGTAGACGTAAAATGAACTAATACCTTGAACTGTCTAAACAACAGGAATTATTAATTAACTCATAACTATATACAGATGTATGTTATATTGTACTTAAGTAACCATTTATACTTATTTCCCTATTAAAGCTTTTAATGGAAGAAGATTGTATTGGGTACAGTTAATGAGTTGTATTACTAAGTGAGCTGACAAAACGCCAGCTTTTTGGTGAGGATGTTTTTCTGGGTTTGTCACTCGGTGATCTTGAAGCCCTTTAGTAATGACTCTGCAACTCGACCTGCCGCAGCCAGTGGGTGTCACTGCAAGCATTGGAGTGAGGGAAGAACAGTTTTGGGGAGCAAGAATAAAAGTTCAAGTGTAAACTTGACTATTTTTTTTTTAGGCTAGAAACATAGAAAAATAGATAAATTGAATACTTGCATACTAACCATGCAGTTGCCAAGATGTTTCTTGGAGATGTTTAGAAAAGGTTTGCAAAGTTTAATTTATTTATTTTTTAAGATGGTCAGGCCCAGATCATCTGGTGTAAGAAGTTGTGTCACTGCCAACTTGCATTGTCATTCTTGCCCCAGATGCCCTCTTGCTTCCTCGTACTGACTGTTACGTACCTCAAATATGATACTGGCTTGAAAAAAAGAAAAAGAAAAAACCCAGAGCAGGCTTTCCTGAAACCCTTTAAAACCACTTACATGAAATTCTTGGTGTTTGCAGATCTAAGTGCTAAAGGTCACTCTGACTCAAAGCACCCATCTTCCCCAGACAGCTCACCATCCCCAAAACCAGACTAGCTCTGAAGCAAACTCCCTTTCAAGCCAGTGCCACGAGAAGATGTGCATATCCCCTCCCGGCCAGCCCTCCACCTCCCACCATCACACAAACAAACCAGCTGCGCAAGCTTTGAACTGTTTACATGATATACATTACCTAACGGTGCCTGCACTTTTGGAAGGGCCCCTCTTACACAGGTCGTTGCTAAGGCTCGCGTTGTCTCTGCCTATGTTATCATGAGGATGACAGTTTAAACAGGCCTTATCGCTGTGTATTCAATCAAGGTTTATGAGGGCTGATAAAGATGTCACCTAGTTGCTTTGTGTGTTCATTAAAACCCTATTCCCCAGTAGGACTTTGCTGTATTACGTTATTTTTTCCCCTTCTTCACTGATTTTTAGCCATCTTCTGAAGAGAGAGGTACGTGTAGGAAAGGAAGGTGTCATTCTTACTTTAGTATTACTAATATTTCTGTGGGAAAGAATGAAAAAAACCAAACCCAAAACAACCACACAATTAGTATCTGGGTTGACACAACCCTATCTGTATTTAATATCTCATGTTATCATAATTGCTTTATTTAATAATTCAATAAACTTTCCTAAGTTTAGCTTGCACATGGCAGTGAAGTGGCTTGTGTGCACTTTATCTGCTGTGTTGCGTTGCTGCTGGAGGTAGCTCGGGAAGGGGTTTGGTGCTACTCAGTTATGATACAAAATGTTGGAGATTGAGCTTCTGTTGCTGTTTTTCCTGATAGGTGGACACAGAAATGTAAACCCTGTTGACTTACTGTTTTGATTGTTAAAGCTGAAGAAATTACTGCAATAAATAGGTAGTCATAAAAAATGCATCTATAATTTTCAGGTTACTATGAAAGTAGGCAAAGATTGTCTTTGTCGTGTAAGATCCATTTCTAAGTGGTTTTTTGTTTGTTTTTTTTCTCAACCCACGTCCTCTTCCTAGCTGGACTTTAAAATAAACACATTGTCATAATTGTATCTGATACCATGTCCAATTCTGCCAGTCTTCAGAAAAATCTCATTTCTCCAGCAAGCAGGAGAAACTCAGTTGCATTTTCGTTGTTTTAAGTAAAATTTGTTGTAAAACGAATCAGTTGTACAAAACTGTAATGAAAAATTATTAGTTGCAGCTGTTTGCTGTAAAAGAGGAAAATGTCGAAGGAATCTGTTGTCTAAAAAGAACTGACAATATCTAAGAGGCACAAGACCCCAGTTCAGGCACAGATCAATTGAGATTAAGCATGTGTTTTTAGGCTCTTTTGAAAAATGGGAAGAAACTGAATATTTAATTGATTCCTTAGATCCCCAGGTCATAGTAAATTTCTATTATTTACGCTGCAGCATATTGGCCCTCTCTGCATCCTATGAACTTTGTGAATACTAATGCCTGTTGGCATTTCAGAAATGATTCTTTCACTTTGTTTACAATTTTGCTGCTGCTGGCAAGCATGGGACTATCAAAGGCTTTAATGCAGTGCATGTGCATTTCGTAATAAAATGTTATTCTATGAGGGTAATAACACTTACTAGAGATCAGTAATAAAATGAAAAACAGTGCCTCTCCACCATCACTTGTTAACACTTCTAATGATTGTTTGCATATTAACACTAATTTGTTATATGCTCGCATTTTAGCTCTGTTCTGGCTGGCCTTAGCATGAGGCACTTGTATATATAATACTTATGGATAGCTGTGCTGGCTACTGATCTCTGCAATAAAAGTTACTGTAGCATGATCTGGTCTGCTTTTTTTAAAATGTTTTATTTCAGAACCAATTGTTGACCCCTGCCTTATCAATTCACTCTATCTGTTTACCTTTAAGCCGTAGTCACGGTACTCTCTAGAGTATTTGCCTGGGATGAAGCTATTTTACCTGGTGCACTGGTGGCCATTTAGCCTTGACCATGAAATACGCTGGTCATCCAGTAGTACAGTGTTTTTTCAAGTAGAGTTGCTATTTTGTGGTAATAGGCTCTATGAAGTATAGCAGAGTGGAGTCCAGTGTGTCCCTTAGGTCTTGCACCTTGGTGCTACTTGAACGCATCACTGCTTTACATGCTCCGTTCTTTATTATCAGGGCAGAACATCTGTGGGCTCCAGAAGGAGATAAACTGTCCACTTCACTAGCATATTGTGCAGGCAAATAACAAAAATATGTTTTGCTGAGGACTCCACACAGCAGTGCCATCTACCTGCCTGCTTTTTTTCAGGAAACGTATTTGGACAACGCCCATCTTCTGATTTGGTTATCTCTAAGAAACCTTTATTCATATTCAAGATTTTCTATCTTTTTTTGTTTTTTTTTCTTCTAACAATCTATCTTCCCTCTGCTTGCCTTAAAACTAAACAAATAAGTGATTCTCAACCTCGTGTTTTTCTTAAAGCCATCGACTGTGGGCATTATAAAACTGTAATTTATTTGTTTTTTGGTATTTTTTGGAGTTAAAATAGAAAGTGTCTTGATTCCAGCCAGTTGCTAAGTTCAGAAAGCCTCATTCAATTAGCAGTTTTTGCAGAGTGGGGAAAGGGAATCTGAACAAAAGATACCTTTGGAGTGTTTTCCAGTTTCTGTGCAGAAGTCACATCCCAGACACGTGCTTATACAAATTCCACAAAATTGCCAGAATGTGGTTGCCATCTAAAAGCTCATCTGGCTTTGAATGTATATTAACTTCTGTTTCCTCACATAAATCCAGCTTATCGATTAGGCTGAAAAATCTGATGATAATCCAGTATAGAAAAATGAACTGGCTTAAATTTTAACAATACGAAGAGATCCCAGGTCTGTTTTCAAGCTAGCGGAATGGGAAGGCATTCTCAGTGCTGAGTAGTTGACGTTTACCTTCTGTTCTTCTTTGAATCAGGGAATATATCCAGATGTGTTCACACAGCTCTCATTTTAGCCATGCCTGGTAGTTGTTCCACCTACAGTATCACGCCTTGAGCTGGATGGAAACTACACTTCACTGCAGTTCTTGGCATTGGTGGTTGTCTTCACAGAGGGAACTTAGGCTGCTATCTCCATCCTTTGGAGGAGTGTCAAGAGGTATCGGAGAGTTGCAACCACTTCTCTCACATGTTGAGAGGGGAACCTTGGCAACCCAGAAGGATGAGGGGCCCTGTTAGGGGAAAAGCTGTGAATAATTGCATGTGCCAACACCACCGCCTTTCCAGACCACGCTGCTGCCTCGTGACGGGAGGTGCATACAACGCTGATAAAAGCACAGTGGTGGTGCTGGTGGTGCCATTGCTTTGCTGCCATGTGTTGTGTTGTAGCCATGGCACCTGGTGATAGATGAATGCACGTGGGTTGTTGCTAGGTTGAGGTAGGATTCCATATTTATTGGTAACAGCCACGTTGGTCTGCTCTAAAACGTGACTGAGGCCTCTGCAGATCTGTTGAGAAGACTTGCTTGCAAGTTTGTGGCATCTATATGTAGGTTGGTATTTGCAGGTACTTGGAAGTGCCAATGGCCAGCCTTGTTAGTTCAGTTCCTATAGAGAGGTTAGTAGTTCCACACACTGGGAGCTTGCCAGCCCTTGTCCATGAGGATGTGGTATTGATTTTCTCAGTCGAAAAAGGAAAGGAAAAAAAATCTTCTCTCCATCTGTCATTCTAGAACAATTGCTTACAATATTACATTATTTGTTCTTTCCTGCCCACCAGAAATACTCTGGGATATACAGTGAATGTAGGTTTAGGGAATAGGCTTGTTTCTTCTTAAGATACCTTTCACATATCTTTCAAGCAGACCTCAAGGGCTGTTGATAGAAAACCATTACTCTAGAGAGTATACTGGCTAAATCCAATCAAATAGTTTATCCCTCAGGTATTTATGTACCTCCCTGAAATTTATGGAAATATCAATAGCACTGATTTATTAACTAGAAACATTTCATTTTTTCTAATTAGTGGAATGCAGGCCAGCCACAAAGTTGTGTTGTTGTAACCTTTATCTGCCTTCCCTGCAATGTTACTGCTACTTGTGCTAATCTAAATGTAAATTGTAAGCTCCATGGGACAGGGTCTGTCCCTTGCATCTGAAACACCACTCTCCCTTCCTTTTATGTGGGTTGGTTGGTTGGGGGTTTTTTTATTAAATGTGTGCGCACTATCCTCACAGCAGAATGCCTATTGCTTGCCTTATGTGCTCCTTGATGATTCCTAAATTCATATCCTTAATCGAGACCACTCATGGCCTCCCTTTTCAACCATGATTCAGAGTTATCTGCAATAAGGCAGCAGCACAGAACATATTTTAAGATCTTTACAGCATGTCCCACCAGAGCCTTCTCATTCCCCCCATGACTGAGAAAAATGAATTGCCTGTGTGAGATGCCTGATGATCAAAAAAACAGAATTGTTTGGGAAGAAGAAAAAGAAATGGGTGGGTGGAGGGAGTTACAAAAAGACAGAGAACACCCTGCAGTTGCTTCTCCCCCTCTCATGAACTGAGGCTCTGCTCTGGCGCAGCTGTGGTGGTGGAGCCTGGGCTGGGAGAAGTCTTTTGGATCTGTAGGCCCCCAGCTGTAGCGGGGTTTTGTGGGTCAAAATCAATACCTGTGTATTACTCCATGTAAATAAATCATTTGCCTGTAAAATACATGCTATAGTTTGCTGCTGGATCCTGGGGGAATAGGAAAGTAATTTAGCACAGCTGGATGCTTGTTCTTCTTCTAAACTGGTTTTATGGCTTAAAGAATAGCTTCCTAAATCGCTGTCTTATGAAAAAGTGGGGTGTGGGGCCACACCAGAGTGCAAATGCACTGGTGTCACTTTAATTAAAAAACGTGCTCTTCCACTTACCTTCCAAAATGTCCCTGTTCCCTCTAACAAAGGAATTTTTACCTAATCTGAGCGAGCAGCTGTTGTCTGCCAAATGGCCAGCCTGTGCTCCGGGCAGAGCAGGCCGGGCCCAGCGCACTCCCCATTTCCCATGCTGCAAATGGCTCTGTGGGAAACCTCTTCCCTCAACTTCAACTCTGGTGAGGAGTCCCTGTGGCATGTGGAGACTGAACCAGTCCTTGCAGCAATAAATACTCATTTACAAGGCTCCCAAAGACTGTGTCAGTGCCCTACACAGCCTCAGCTGAGGATCCATCAGAGATGCTGGGATGTCAAGAACTGCTGCCTTTGTGCAGTTAGGTGCCCTCTGCGCCTAACAGGCCAAGTAGTTTATTCACCACCACCCTCGTCAGCAAAAAAGACCCAGGCTTTTGTGAGCCTGATGAAAGCTGTGTGAATTATTTGATGATGATAAGACATTGGAACAGGTTGCCCAGAGGAGTTGTGGACACCCTCTCCCTGGAAGTGTTAAAGGCCAGGTTGAATGGGGCTTTGAGCAGCCTGGTCTAGTGGGAGGTGTCCCTGTCTATGGCAGGGGCGTTGGAACCAGATGATCTTCTAGGTCCCTTACAACTCAACCTGTTCTGTGAGTTCTGCTGGCTGCAAGTGTGGAAATATGGAATGCTTCATCCCAAGACTCCATCACTTCAGTGCCTGTGATCCATATAAGGGAGTGACCTGCCACAGACTGGTTGCTGCAGCCCACGTGCTTAGAAACTATGGTGAATGGGCTGTAAATACCTGTGTATTCAGCTCAACAATCTGAAGAAAAGGGGGAAACCAGTTCTGGTGTTTTATCTACGTGGCTAGTAGCAACCCAGCAGTTGCTCTCAGCTGAAAGACTCCCAGATGCTTGCAGCCCAACTAAATGTTGACATGTGAGCAGTAGCAGTGCCAAATCTTCTCAATTTCTGATCTATAATATGCTCTGGTAGGTTCTGGCCATGGGAAGTTGGAAGAAAAACGGTGTGGTCCAGGGTACATGGAGAACGTGGGCTCTTGTCAGATATATGCCCCCTTTTAAAAATGCAAATTGATAAATAAACACTGAAACAATAGGGCTTCGCTAATCCTTTTACAAAGGGCAAATTGCTAATCTAACTCCCCAGCCAGGATGGCTGCTCCACCTTAACAATAGCTGCATTTATACCTTATGTTTTACTTGTAAACTGACATGTCGTGAATTGGAAAGGGTTTCAGCTCACCTGCTCGGTGGGGGAGGGCGGCTAATCCTTTCATGCCCTGCACACTGGGTGAGCAATGCTGCCATTTGATCACGCTGAAGCAAAAAGGCTGGCGCGGTGCTGCCAAATTTTCAGCCACGTTAGACTCGGTCGTGCTTGTGGTTTAACAATGCCGCCAGTGTCTCCGGTATGGGCAGAGAGAAAGGACTATTCATGTCTTCACATACTGAGTACCCAAGGGCCTGATCTGTAGAGGCACTGAGCACCCCCAAGAAAGGGTGCTGAGCTGGCTGTCAGCAACCCCATTTTCCCTCACCTTGGAAGCATGTTGAGTCCTTGCTAATGAATATTGGCAGCAAAGCATGTTCTTGCCCATCTTTAACTGCGTGCTGCTGGGTGGGGACGCCATCATGGAAAACTAGCAGGGAAGGAGAAGGGTCTGAGCATCTTTGTTCACCATATTGACCTGGTAGGGGACAGGAAACTTGGAACAGAAGCCTGTGGTAGGTTATGAGAAGGGTAGGTTGGTGCCAATTAGTTGACTGATAGGTTTTGTGAGTCCTTGCCTTGTCCAGCATTCATTTTATTAATTTAGCAGAATTGCTTGTGGCAGTATTGGATAAGTCCTGGCTTGGAGTTTTGTCCTCAGCTACTGCAGCAGCTTTTCATTTTTGCCTGCTTTTTTTTTTTCTTTTAATTTCGGGGTCCAGCATTCAATCTGATTCAGAGATGGGAATCAGATTTTTCTTGCTATGTCAGCAAAATATCTCCAATATAAACCCATGAGCCTGTTTGGGAATTAAGGAAAAATGGAGAATCTATAGCTGTAGAATCACAAATTTAGGGCAATTTTATGCAGAAGGAGGATTGAACAGATGTATCTCAGTAGACAAGAGACCCATGGGGTGCTCTCTTCTGTGTAACTGGCTTTATATGAAGATCGAAGAGGAAAATCAGAATGCTTTATATTTTTTTCATCCCTGGAGGGATTATATTTGTCATCTTGCAATGTCATGGGAGATTAACAGCAACCTGTGTGCTTCCAAGGAGAAATTGCAACTGGTATCTGGCAAAGCAGTTCATGCAGCCTGTATTTAAATGGGTTCTTTGGAAAGGGAGGCAGGAGGAAATGTGCCAAAAGTGTTGGAAAGACCACACGGAAGACTTGGAGGGTCTTGATTAGACATTACTGGTCTGAGGTCGTCTCCCCAGTGCCAGGAGAGGAGTGTTAATGCAGTGTCAACTTAAAGTCTAGGCAAGTTGAGGATGCTGTAGTTTATGTATCTGTTAGCAGATTGAATTAAAGACCCTGGGAAATGAGCTATTAGAACTTAAAACCTACTAGCTTATAAGGACCTACAAGTTTGATTGTTTTTTAAACACAGATTTTTTTTTACCTCAGCTGGCTCAAATTAAGAGCGCCTGTTCCTTTTGCTTTGCTTAGTGAATGTGCAGAGCTGGCACATGTAACACCAATAAAAGTTATAGAAAGAAGCTGTTTCATCTCCATTTCTGTCTCACAAAACTAAGAAAAACTTGCACATGAAATTATTGGTCATGATTTTTACTAGAACTTTGATTCAAACTATTGAATTTTGGAATTCAATGTGTGGTTAATGAACAGCAAATGTAAGTACCTATTTTTAAGAAGGGGGTGCTGTGGAAGTTTAATACCTACTCCCTTGTCAATCCAGCCTCAATACTAAAAAAAAGATGCAGGACAGATTTTGAGGAAAAGAATAGTTAAATACATGCAGGCAAATGACCAAGAGGAAAAAGAGAAAGCAAAAACTGACAGATTAGCAGGGTTGATTCCTTTTGTAAGGTAACTGCATTTAGAGATAGAAAATACACAGCTTTTTCATCTTTCACAACTTTATGAAGCATTTCTAATACTTTAATTTCTATTCTAAGGATGTTTGAGTTCTGCTAAAATTATTATTTCACATGGGTAAGGAACTGGCTAATAAGACAGCAAGAGTGACTTATGTGGGAAGAAGAAATAACAGATTTGGGGGAGTTTTCTTGGCATAGTTTCATAAAAATAAATCTAGTGACCAAGTTGCATTAATATTTTCAGCAAGCATTAATGTAGGACTATGCTAATGGCCTGGAGTTGGGAAGCATTATCCATAACAAGCAGGGTTTGGATCTCCACAAGGAGAACGAAGTAATCACAGTAGCAGAAGTGACGTGAAATGTAGTGCTGCAGAAGATAAGATCTCACAGCATTTAGGGAGAAATAACAAACATTTTGGCAATGAACTGAAGCCGAAGGGTTCAGAGGAGGTGAAAGCCGGGGTGCTGCAGTGAGTCACAGGAAGTTTGAGTTGGATGTGGTACCGGTGCAACCCTTTCCAGGGGAGAGGGGAGCAGGCTTAGGCAGGTTGAGGGAGGTGATCCTGCCCCTCTACTCTGTGCTCATGAGACCCCACCTGGAGTACTGCGTCTAATTCTGGAGCCCTCAACACAGGAAGGACACGGAGCTTTTGGAGTGAGTCTGGAGGAGGGCCACAAAGATGATCCGAGGGCTGGAGCACCTCTGCTATGAAGACAGGCTGAGAGAGTTGGGGCTGTTCAGACTGGAGAACAGAAGGCTCTGAAGAGACCATATAGTGGCCTTCCAGTGCCTGAAGGGGGCATACAGGAAAGCTGAGGAGGGACTTTTTACCAGGGTATGTAGTGATTGGACAAGGGGTAATGGTTTTAAACTGGAAGAGGGTAGATTTAGGTTAGACGTTAGGAAGAAATTCTTTATTGCTAGGGTGGTGAGACACTGGGACAAGTTGCCCAGGGAGGTTGTGGGTGCCCCCTCCCTGGAAGTGTTCAAGGCCAGGTTGGACAGGGCTTTGTGCAACCTGTTCTAGTGGGAGGTGTCCCCACCCATGCAGGGGGTTTGGAACTAGATGATCTTCTAGGTCCCTTCCTACTCAAACCATTCTTAGACAACCTGATAAATGTTTAAAGTGTTTATAGTACATGCATTATCAGATTGGCTAAGACAGCAGGCCATCAATCTGGCAGCAGGCAGGGCAATATTCATCGGGACGTGGGTCTATGTTTGAGGGATACTTAGGAAAGAAGGGCAGGAGAGCAGTCATGAGCCAGATGAACTGTGCTGGAAAGATGGAAAAGATGTTGAGGCTTGAGGTCAGATAACACTTGTCTGAAATCGTGTCTTCTCTGCCAGAAGAGTGGTATTAGGCAGCTCAGAATAAATGTAGTAAAGTTTGCTAGGTGGTAAGTACTTACCTGGTGGTGGAGAAGAGACTCTTGTGGAAAGTGATGGAGGAAGAGGGCAGGTTTTATTACAATATTTTATACACAAACACACACACACACATATATATACAGGTTTTGTGGAAAGCCTTGATATGTCTGGGCAAGGAAGGTATTATTGCTTCAATAGGGGACTTCAGTTCCCAGAAATGTTGCCTTCAATTTTGCAAAGCAAAGGCAAAACACCTTCCCTTTCTTCTAGCCATCCTTCCTTGCGGTAGGCAAGGGCAGAAATGAGCCCTGGAGTTGATGAGGGCAAGAGCCCTTGAGCAGTCTGTTGGCAGGTGTAAATCTCCATGTGGAGTAAGGTGAGAACCAAGCACTGGTTGAGCCCGTGAGGCTCAAGCTCTGAGGCTTGCAATCTGCCCAGCTAAGTCCCCTTTTGGACTGGTACCACAACCATGTTGAAACCATCAGTGAGACCCACAAGACTCTTGCTAAAAGAGCAACTGAACAAAGGTCAAACCCAGAAGGAGAGAAAAAACCCCAACAACAAGAAACTATAAAACCTGTGGGAACAATCATGGAAGGAGAGGAAGGAAGAGTGTTTCCTGGAAAATAAAGAACTTCATTGAACTTCAAATCTAGCCCAGACACCCAGAGTCAGTCCTGTTATACTAATCCAGCAATTATGGGGAAGAAAAAGAAGTTAAAATACTGTAGGAGTGAATGATAGCAATTTGTGCTTATGTCGTGTTCCTTCACATCCCCACTGTGCTGCTTGCACAGGAGGATGCTGTGTGCAGCAATCCCTGTGACCAGGCTGCTTCATTTCTAGATAGAGAAGAGGGGGGAAACAGGTGTAGGGAGCTGAAGTGTCTTGCTCTGGATCATACAGGAGTGGAGGAATGTAACTCAGGACATGCAGCTGAGGCTGGACTGCAAAATGCAGTCACTCAGCTGCAGAGGAGAACCCCCACTCTGCAATCCTAAGCACATGCTGCGCAAAAGTTAAAAGCAATTGCAAGAGAATTGTAATGCCATATTAAATGTTGATTCACGTATGGTTGGAGCCACAGGGACCTGGAGGGCTGGTGTTTGATCCAGCTCCGAAGTGACAAATGGATCTGTAACTCATGCTGGTTCCCGTGCATGGCAAAAGTCATCTGATAGAGACCAGCGGTGACGGGTGTGACTCGGAGCTGGCGCCATGTCCTCCTGGGGTGGGTGTGCGCCTGAGTCACTAATTGCCTTTGGGAACAGCCTTCTGCACAGGAATCTTATCAGCACCTACCCTGCCAAATTGTTTCCCCCTCAGACCCCAGCAGCATCGCTGGTCACTAACTGCCCAGAGTTACGTGCACGTGTTCAGCTTCTTCTGCTTGAGAAAGAAGCAGCTGAAGGGCTTTAGCAAAGAATTGCTCCGAATCTGGTCCACACCAATGGTAAACAGCTTTTGCCTATGATCACAAATGGCATCAAAAAAAGACTATCCTGTTACCTTTTTTACTGTTGTTTGGTTTTGATCACTCAAAAAATAAGGAATAGCTTTTAGGAAATAGATGGAATTTTAAATATATATCAGATGTTTAGGCCAGATGCTTATTGAGTCAATGAATCATTTGCAATTGAGAAATATTTGCTCTCTCCACATGTTACTGACATCAGGAGTGCTTTTGTTATGGAGCATATGGAGGAACAAATCACTCTCTGAGCAACAGAGTGAACTGAGTCAGTTTTTCATCAGCTTTCGCCAGAGTGGATTCTCTTGAGCTTCAGCTGTTCCATGAGTGAACCATGCTGCTCTCTCCTGGTCTCTCTCTCCCTCTCTGCCCTCCTTTCCCCCTTGTTCTTCCCTTTTGTGCAGCTGTATATTTTTCGCAAGCTTCACTGAACTTGGTAACTTTGAGCTCAGTTTGTCAAACGTGGTTTACCCAAGTTCCAGTCCAACAGGATGCTCAGCTAAATACAATATGGTGTAAATCTTGCAGCCAGTTTGTGATCATCAACATAAATAAGGAGGATTGTCTTATTGTCTGTGAGCATTTATGAGAATTAGGAGATCTGTATAATCTCCTAACCAGCAACAATTCTTGTGAGTAACAATAATCCCTATCTGCCTTGTCTTCCCATACCTCCAGATTAAGAACCATATCTACAGAACCTCAGAGGTGCTGAAGTTATAGTCCATTCGTATTTATAAAACATTTACAGGTAGACAGTTGTACTTCATGAGTATATTATTTTTGTCCTAGCCAGGGCTGCAGAGAAAAATAAAAGGTTTTGAAAGATTCAGATAGCAGTCTTTATCCCAAATTAATGTTGGATTTTGAGAAGGTAAAAAGATCTTAAACTGTGTGTGGAGTTTAATGGGTTATCCACATAGCTTCAAAATGCTGTCATTCCTGTGAGAAGCAAATATATGCTTTGTCCCAGATGAATTATCATTTTATTTGTTTTATTTCTGATGTACCTGTTGGTTTCTGTTGGTGGGCTTTGGGAGGCAGTAGTGCCACTGCTCTTTTGTGCCACCTACTTAAATTGAAACTAGCTGTAAAGTTTTGGCTTAAACTTGTATTTGGGTTATCAAGAACCCAACAGCCTTAAGGACTTTAGCAATGAGGAGAGTAATAAGTGCTGCATTTATCTACCTTGCTTATTTAGTTCTGGGGATATTTCCTTGATGCTATTTGGGCAGTAGGTCATATAAGCATTTTCCCTAAGCTGTCTGCCCACCAGGAAATCAGGAAAGTGTTAGACATGTGCCAGCTGAAAATCCCCCACTGAAGTGCTGTGGGGGTTTGTTGTATTTCTGCAGTAGGGGCTTTTCTCTGAGCTCATGCATGAAGAAACTTCCCAGACTGGAGCTGGACCAGAAAGGAGAAGCTAGACAATGCGGCAAAGTTGACATTTTGAAACTATTTCCACTTATTTAAACAAATCTATTACCTGTTTGAATACCTGGAAGTACTCCAGAACTTCAACAGTTTATAATTTTCTCTTGTCTAATTCCCCTGGTTTATTTTCCCAGGCCTAGTAGCTGCTGTCTTGAAATGTTCTCACTAAGAAAGCAAAGAAGTCCCTGTTTTCTCACTGTCTTCCATCCCTGCAGTAGCCAGGCTGGCATTAAGGTGTCACTGTGTTATGCCTCCATCCTAACAGTCTATTTAATGTTCAAGATTCAGGTCTACAGGATGGGAACAAAGGCTCTGGGCTGGAATTGGGCAGTGGTCAGGGTCCTCACCTTGAGGAAAGGCTATAAAATCTGACTATGGCAGGTGGCTATCAGCACAGGAGACTGCAAGAGCCAGGTTGCCTTCCTGGGACAGGAGAATAAGGAGCTGCTAAAGGCGTCTCGTTCCGGGCTTTTAAAGAGGATAAAACCCAATGCTTTCTGAAGCAGTGGCAGGGCACATTATTGCTTTGGTCACAAGGGGAAATCACCAAGGCATGCACTATTTATAAGGATTTAAAAGCGGCTTGATAGATACACACAAGTGCTCTGTGACATAAGCAGCTGTGTTCATCTAACACATTAAGGACAAAAAAAGGGCTGCGAGGGTTGACAACTCCCCTTCCTTCGGGCTATAAACCAAGTTCTTGTATGTTTAATTCCCCTCCTCTCTCAAGAAAAAAATGATCCAGTTGGCCAGGTGCAGTGACAGAAAGTAGTCCCTGTCAAGCAAAGGCATTGGCGAGTGTCCACAGGACTTTATTAAATAATAGAGTACCACTGCAAAATATGACAGAAGTCCAGCGTTACTGACTGCAAATAAATAAAACACCAGTCTTTGACCATAGGGAAAAACTCAAGGCATTTTGCACACAAATCTCTGACCCTTGAGGAGGATGGGGGAAGGGAAATTTAGTTCCTTTCATAATTTTAACCAGACCTGCTTCCTAGTCAGCACTGAGCTTGCTGATTGGTCTTTTTCCTTTTCAGTGTTTTTCCTGAAAGTGGGAATGGGGATCACACTGCAGGGGTCTAGTCTGCAACTCAGCATGGTGGGCAATGCTCTCTTTCCAGCCTTCAGTACTTAAGAATTTCTTCTGTTTCCTTTTTGCTCCATTGCAGCCTGTCCTTCCCATACCTTTAGGGAAAAGCTTAGCATCAGAATCCTGCACCCTATCTTCTCCTATCTGACTGAATTAATAAATCAACTTTTTACATGCTTTTCTCCTCAAGTCACTTTACTAGCAGTGTCTCACATCTTCTACCAGGTGGGAATGGCTTTGCCATTTTTTGTTTTCCTGGGTTTTTGGCTTCTTTATTTGTGAAGGAGGAATAAAGTGTGGGTGGGGACAAATGTTTCCAAAGAAGAAGCCAGTGGTCCGGAGTAGCTTTTTGTCAAGACGCCAGGGCAGGCATTTTGCAACAGATTATTCAGCTGCTTAGATGGTGGGGACAGAGTACATGGACACTGGTGCAATAAGAACTTAAATGCCAACTCCCTTTGGACCATTTGAATCAAGACCATAGGAGAATGGCTGGATTATACTGAGAGAAGTCCCAGTTCCCAGTCTGCCTTCCATGTCCATGTCAGACTGATTTTTAGTGGCTTTTGCACCTCCATATATTCTATAATTTGTATTCTTGCTTTGCGGTGGCAGAGGAAGTCTCAGATGTGCCTTAGGGGCACTTTGCTATTGCATTTTAGCTTGACATTCCTCATCTCAGCATGTTCCTTCATTTAATTTCTGTGGATGAGGAGACACTTTCCCACAGAGGAACTTCTTTCCCCACAGCTTGAGCCACGCCTGGAAGAAGGACACCTCTCACTCAGTTTGAACACAGCTCCACCCAAGTGATACCAATGCAGCTATTTTCTTTCCATTTCTGTTGACTGCAGTTGGGTCCCACAATGGGCGATATAAACAACCTCTTTCATTCTTCTGATGTGCTTGCCTGCCCCACTTTTCTCGTGCCTGCTTCCACAGTCCTTGAAGAATGATTGTCACCATTTGTCAGTATAAATGTAGCCTCTATGGATCTGTGTTCCTTGGTGTCCATCTGTACTCTTGCTTTTTTTTAAGACAAAACGTCCATAGCACTTAAAAGATTCGAGCACTTTCGGAAAATACAGTCTTTATCACATGCCTTTGCCCATTTCAGAAGCCAAGGGAAGTTGCCTGACACGTGAAGTGTGTTGAAGGAGTTAACTGCTTGCACAATAGATGGAGACCTTGCAGCATAACCAGAAAATGTTTCCTGGCACTATCAGACTTCGCTTTACGTGCTTTAAACTCCATTCCCTTTCCTTTCTAAGCAACTGGGCTATAGCTCTTCATCTTCTTTTCTCACTGTAGAGCTCATACCAGTTTGTAGAGTCCACACTGGAGAAAAAATTCTGTTCTGTTTGAAAACCACTTTTATTTGCATTTTCTTTTAAATGGTATGTAGAAAATTAGTCAGTCATGTGAGGGGAGAAAAGCTAACATCCCTTGTAACCAAGCAGTTGAACGCTCTATATACCTGGGCAAACAGGTTGTAGAAGCTGCAATTAACCACCTTTGACTGTATAGTAACTTCAAGTTTTTGACTTTCATGGCCACTCATTGGTGTTTGCAGAACATTCCTACAGCATATGGTAACCTGTAGCCCAGCACGGACCTTCAGCAATAAGTGCAAAATCTCTGTCACTCCCATATGGAGCATATGGTTAATATTACACTATGGCTTAGCTCTTCTTTGTTTGTTTGTTTGTTTTTGCTTTAAGTACATCTGGGTCCATCAGCTCCCATTCAATATCAGCTTTAGGGCTGCCTGAAATACTACGTCGATACTAAAATACAAAGCATCTCATTTGCAAGACAGTTGCACACAGGGTTTTCATTATTTCAGGCACTGGACAAACATTTTAAAAGAAGCAGTTTCTGCCCTGCAACGTGCTCACCATCTAAAGAAATGCAGCAGAAAAAGGGACGGGAGGCAGAGGCGTGAAGTAATCCTGGGGTGACTTGGGTGAGATGGCACAGCTGACAACTTACGGGGCCAGGAATAGGACCCAGAGGTCCTTGGCCATGTTGCCTCTCTCACCCACTACGTTCCCAGGATGGATCGTTATTTTAAATGTTTGTGAAACATCTGCATGTATAAAAGAACAAATCATAAACCAATTGCAGTTTTCCGCTGTTCTGGTCTGTCAGAAGCATTGTTTTAGGACCAAGGAACAGGGACAGAAAGATCTGTTAAGCAACATCCCACGAGCAATATAAATCTCCTGAGAAAATAATGTGGCTTCTTCATCCTATCTGATTCCTAAAAGGGTTTCGTCCCTCATAGGATGGTATAAGCTTGGTGTTCCAGCATGTTCCTGAGGAGAAATGCTGTGCTGGGCAGGCGACGGAGCCCAGCTGTGATCCTGGCAGGGCACAAGAGGGAGGATGAAAGACAGTGAGTGTCCTAGCTGACTTGGTAGCATTTAGACACTCTCAATTCTTTTCCTGCAGCTTCAAGGAGACAAGGGCAGCTGTATGGGAAGTTAAGAGTCTCTCTCACGTCCTCAGCCTTGAAGGGGGTTGCTGCTATACCTGTGCATCCTTATTTAAATTGTTCACTTCACGTCATGTTTCACCTTACTGTCTGACAGCTGTTTATTTTGCTCTTCTGTCCCCCTTGAACAGAGCATGTGGGTGCTCAGATAGGCAGTACTATAAAAACCCAGGCTAGGCACAGTCTTTCATCCAGGCTTCTAGCACAGGACAGACCCAGAAAGGCTGGGGACAAAGTGACCACCACGCCAGGGGAGTGCATAGGGCTCCGGCTTGTGCCTCAGGATGGAAAGAGCTCAGGTGACCAAAGTGTTCAATGGTGTCTGCTCTACTCTTTTTCCCAAGGTACCTCCTCATGCAGGGGCAGTGACAGAGGTGTATCTCAGTTGAAGCAGTTCACAGCTTGCAGTTCTTGACCAGCCCCTCTTTTATCAGCAGCCAGAGCCAACAGGGATGTTGCTGAGATGTGAGAGCTCGAGTCCTCCTGCTGCCACCCCAGAGTAGGGACCCAATGACCTCCAGGTCAAGGAAGATGCAGTAGCAGATGGTTGTGCTTTGAACTGCTGCCTGCCTGCACAAAGGCTTGGATAGGACACTCTGCCTGTGGGTCTCAGCTCCCTGTGAGCATGAGTGACCTAGTCCCTGTGGCGTTCCCACCAACCTGGTATATTTTGGCCCTGTGTGACACAACTTGGAGCTCTGGACAGAGTCATCAGGGTTGGAGGGGACCTCTGAAGATCATCTAGTCGACCCTCAGGCTATTGAAATTATGTACCCAAACAGTGAATGTTCAAAATTTAAAGGAGGAAAAGTCAAGGCCCCTCACAGATAATTTTAGCATTGAAAAAATCAATGGTCTTTGAAAATACATGTCCAAAAGTGTTCCCAGAATCATTCAGGGGTGTCAGCTCTTCAAGTACAGATTGAAGCACTGTTGGGAGAGGAACTGTAAAAATCAGGCCAGCTTCTTTCCCTCTCCTCCCCCCCCCCCCAACACACCATTTACGTTAGGATAAAAGCTGAGCCCAGGTTACCTTTTCAGGGACTTTTTTTTGTGAAGACTTTGGTATGAAAGACGGGTAAATGATGGAAAAGTGTGTAATCTGAGAGATAGCTGAGGTGTGGGGAAGTGAAGGAAGATAAACTGTTGGTGACTGATGATTTTTTTCTTACTTCTAAGTCACAGGGAGTACAAAATTCTCCCTGATTGTGACTGTGCACTAATTTAAAATATTAAGATGAGCAATAACAAAAACAGGTGCCTAAATCTAAACCCCTGAAATTTATAGATAAGTACCTAATTAGAGAGGCTGATGAAATCTGTGGCAGGAGAGCACTTTGCTGCAGTGGGTTTGCTGGACTTTTGCTGGACTTTTGCAAAAGCCCTGAACATCAGGCAGCTCCTGCTGAAGTCCCAGTTAAAATATTTTTCCATTTCCCTAAAGTGCTGAATTATGGATTTAAGAACCCGACTCTAGGCACCGTTTTTGTCTGTGTGAAAGATCTGGTTACAAGTAAAATATAATAAATTGTACTAAAAAGATTTACGGCTTTTTTGCATTTTTTGCTAGTGAATAGATGAAAAAAAAATGGATTTTTTAAAACTTTTTTGTGTGTGTGTGTTTCTCAGTCAGTAGGGATTGCACTGGGAATTGTGCTAGAAGCTCTTGCTTCCCAAGCTATTCTCTGAACAAGGCTGTTTTCCCTGAGCTGGCTGAGCTGGTGGGGCCACTCGAGCATGAGCCTTCCTGGCTCTGAGCACCCACTGAGGATGCGCAGGGGCCTGTAGGTGGTGCTTTGTGCCAGTATAAGTGGTGACGAGCTGTCGTGGTTCTCCGAGATGAAGGATGGGTTTGAAACCTCCCTCCTCACGTCCTCTTCTTTTCAATTTTCAATCTTGCCCATCCAAAATGTGCCCCGAGTGCCTCAGCTCTGCCCGCAATGAATGCCATTTGAGGAAAAAAGACAAAACTCAGCAAGAAGCTCCCGGCCACAGCAGATCTGTGAAATCTTAGGGCAACTTGGCTGACAGTAAAAGTTCTGCAACTTCAGTGAGTGGCTCTGGTCCCTCAGGCTGGAGAGCCATTCCTGAATTTACACCAGGGGAGGTTTAGACTAGATCTTAGGAAGAATTTCTTTACCAAAAGAGTAGTCAGGCTCTGGAACAGGCTGCCCAGGGAGGTGGTGGAGTCACCATCCCTGGACATATACAAGAAACATGTAGATGTGACACTTCAGGGCATGCTCTAGTGGGCATGGTGGGTTTTTTGGGGTTGTATGTTGTTGGTTTTGTGAGGTGTGTGCTTGTGGTTTTGTGGGGGTTTTGTGTTGTTTTTTTTCTCCCCTGTGTGGATGGTTGGACTTGGTGAGCTTAGAGGTCTTTTCCAGCTGTGATGATTCTGTGATACTGTGTGATTCTGTGATTAATAGCAAGCCATGGGACAGATGAGCAGCATGATAGGTATGGTACCAAAGTGCTTTTTCTCCCAGTGCTTCTTCTTCCTCATCCCTGCTTTCGCCTGCCTGTCACTTTGTCCCACCTTTTGTCACCATCTGTACATGGTTAGCTGGAGAATGTTTATTATATAATTTAGTTAACTTTTGAGCTGCGAGCCTGCCCGTTTGATGTGCCCTCCTGTTAATGCAAAGCACACCATTACTAGTTAATGATCATGAACTGTCATCACAGTCACTTTGAAAAGGTGACAGTGATGAATGGAGCCGGCGGCTCCCAGGGAGGTTGATCACTGAATGGACAGTAAAGTTTATTTAAGCCCTGGCCTGATAATGGCTCTGCATATTTCAGATGGGTTGTTTCCACTCACTTCTGGGATAGCAGACATTCCCAAAAGGATGAGTCTTGCGGCCACCCCCCGCCCCCCGCGCTCTGCTGTCATACGGTAAGGAAAAGTCTCCCCTCGTTTCTGCATCTGCTGCTTCCCTGGCCGTGCTGCAGCTCCCTGGCCAAAGGAAGGGAAACCCCTGACTAAAATTTCCTCTGAGCTTTGAAGAAAGGAAAAGCCCCTCTCGGAGCCATTTCCCGAGTGTGTGCACATGGCTGCTTCGCAGGCTGGGGAAGGGGCTCATGCCCTGATTTTACTTACCAGGGCATTTTTGTCAGGATCGTGGCTGCTTGCCTAGCATGAGGTCTCAGGGGTGGGACTAACAATAAAACCTGCGTCTCACTGGGCATTCTTAACAGGGGCCAGCAGCCAGCGCCAGCAGGCCTCAGAGCTGAGAGACAGCCCGGTGCTTTCGGGTTGGAAGCCTCGAGGTCCCAAGATAAACAAATCTGCTGGTGAGAGTGACCAGCGTTAGGTCAGGCTAAGGGTCACTCGAAGGTCAAGCCGCCCCGCAGCTTGGATATTTTGGTTGTGTATTTACCTTCTCAAAATGCAGGGTGCACTGGAAGGCTCCCCGCTCCGGGTTGCAGAGCCGGGATCAATCTGCCAGTCAGTCCCAAGGGGAGATATCCCTGGGACATCCCTGGGGAGAGACCCCCAGGAGAGCGAGGTCTCAGTGGCATGACTGGGGAGAGGGCCTTTGAAGGGCAACAGCTCTTGGGGTAGGCAAGGTCTCCGTGAATCTGTGAGAGGGCAGAAGGTGCACGGGGTGATTTATGTTGGCATGCCCACTTAGCTTGCGTTTTAATATATGCTGTGTGGGAAATGCTGGTGGTAAAAAACAGATGCAGCTTTCTCAAGCTATGTAAAACCTGGAAGCTTCATCACCTGACAGCAGCCCAGGCTGCCAGATTGCACTGCCAGAGCCTCACACTTGCTTGAAAATCTGAAGAAACAGAGAAAAGTCCAAGATGCTCCTCATTTTTCTCTCTCTGATTTTTGAATCTTTGGAATATCAGTCTTTCAAGCTTTGCTGTGACACCAGGAAGGTCAGAAATGCCCTTTTCTTTTTCCTAGTATGTAAAAAGAAAGATATTTGATGAAAAGACTCCAATAAAAGCTTTAGGGAGACATACCAGTGTCTACCACACATTGACAAGCCTTTACTTTATCCAGTTATAATTATTTTAGTGAACATTACAACAAAGATATCTGTGTGGTGGATGTCTCATGACATATGTCGTGAGTGTGCCATGAATTCCTAGATGTCTGGCTTGTTCACCTGGCTTACCTGCGTGTTGGGGATGGTCCTTCTCTACCCCATGTGGCTCCCTGGCCAGATTCAGAGGAAGGCTAGCAAGGTCAGATGAAATAGAAAGGACACACAGAAAAAAAGAAAGGATGCCTACAGAGAACAAGTACTGCGCAAAGCTTTAATATGGGTGCCCCAGATGGGAGGAGGGAAGGTACCAAGGTACACAAAGAGCTGCAGTGGGGATAGGAATGACTGTTTGTTGCAGCTGGAGTAGAGTCACAAACTGGAGGGAAAAGGTTGGGGAATTTGTACAGACCCCCATACACAAACATCTGAAACAATTACACCAAAGGCACTTATTACTACATCATTTTTGATCTGTTCTCCATCATGGTCACAGGATACCCAGCAACATTTTGGGGCCTTATCCTCATTAGAAGGATGAGAAGGAGTCTGTCCTCCAACAGTAGCTTTTGGATGATCTGCTGGTATATAGTACTTACATGGCATGATGAAAACCAGAAGAGGTTAAGTCTCAGCTACATGAGAAAACCATATCAGTTTAGGTAAGTAATGATTTGTCTGAAGTTTAAACAATATCAAGCTTTGCTTTCAAAGCAAAATAAGGACACTGCCATAAGGAGTCACACTAACCAGCCCATTTATAAACGGACAGGGCTTTTTCTGGAAGACCAGTCTATAAACCACTTGCTAGTATCTCAAATGGCAACTTATCATGCGCATTTAAGGGGTAACAATGGGCTTTTAGGAAAAATAAATCAGAGGGTGGAATTAATGATCGCTTTCATTGTCAAAATAAATGTTTTAAGTGAGCCACAGAGAGGGAGGCAAATTATTCTCATGAAGTTCTGAGGTTTGGGGGCAATGCCAGGGAGCTGCCGGTGGCAGGGGGCTGTCGAGCCCAGGCAGTGCGGGTGTTCGCCGCAGTATTTCAAAGTGGAGCCACCTCCTTCGGAGAGCGAGGTCCCCGCCGGCAGCGTGTGGGAAGGGTGCCCATCAGCAGTGGCACTGGGCTTCCTCCAACCTTCCCACACAGGGATAGGGGTGAAGGAAAGCAGCCCTCCCCTCCCTGCTACCTCTTGGTCCTGTGCACCGAAGGGAGGTGACTGTCCTTTTAAATTTGGGTTGAGACATTTTACCCCAGCCTGCAAACATTTAGACAGAAAACTGCTGCTGTTAACTGCCAGCCCATTGTCTGCCAGTGACAGTTTTCTCTGAAAGTCACTTACCAGGGGGTGAATGTTGATTGAGCAAATGAACACAAAGCTGCCGAAGCCGCTGGCTTCGAGTTGTGCTGCTGTTAGTTTAAACAACTTGAATAGAAAGGCCATTATCCAGGGAAAATCAGAGGAGCCAGGAGGAATATGCACAGAGGACAAAATTTGCCAGCAGTGACTAGCACCGAGAGAGGGATGGAGTGTTTGGCCTTGATTGAGATGTCACCCTGGGTATGCACATTGTACCCACGCACCCTCCTTTACAATGTGATTTAATCCCAGGCTTCTCGCTCACTCCATCTCAGTCTTCATTGCTCTGCAGTGTTGAGCCTGTGCTCTCTCTTACAGGCGCAGTGCAATCAAACCATGCATAGCCAAGGGATCTGCTCCAGTCTCAGCCCCTACGTTCCCAGCCCTGCACATTCTGCCTGTTTTGTAGAACCATAGAATCACAGAATGGTTTGGGTTGGAAGGGATTGTAAAGATTATCTAGTTCACACCTGCTGCATGGACAGGGGCACCTCCTGCTAGATCAGGTTACTCAAAGCCTCATACAACCTGGCCTTGAGCAGTTCCAGGGAGGAGGCATCCACAACTTCCCTGGGCAGCCTGTGCCTTTCTATCCCAATTTTAAAAGTATTTTCCTGATACGTAATCTAAATCTACCCTCTTTCAGCTTAAAGCCATTTCCCTTTGCCCTATCTCTACATGCCCTTGTAAACAGTCCCTCCCCAGCTTTCCTGTATCCCCCTTCAAGTACTGGAAGGCCGCTATAAAGTCTCCCTGAAGCCTTCCCTTCTCTGGGCTGAACAGCCCCAACTCTCTCAGTCTGTCTTCATAGTAGAGGTGCTCCAGGCCTCTGATCATCATTTCCCCCTCCTTTCTATGGGACCTGCACCATGTTGGTTTATACCTTGTGTGGTTGGTATGCAGGCCAGCATGGCCAGCTTGTCAGAGGAGCTCACTGAGCTCTAGCAAAACTTAAGAAGCTCCAGCTTGATGGACATCCCCTCAGTGGTATGATAACACCCCAAAAAGCTCATTTGAGGCAGCAATCAAAGGGTCACTGGTTCCACACAAAATGCTCACCAAACCCCTCCTGGCTGATGGAAGGGCCATGGACAAGGGCAAGAGAAACCGCTGCCACAGCTTGGCCACTGCCACCACTGCTGTGTGTGTGCAGGGAAGGGTCAGAACAGGTAAGAGGAGTCTCCAAGGTCTGCCCAAAAAGTCATTTAGTTTTACAGGCTTCAGACAAGAGTGGCTTCGCCATAGCTTTGTTTGCCACATCTTTTTCCCAAGACCTTCTCCAGCCTCTGCTGCCAAGTGCAAAGCAGCACCCTTGGTTAGAGGGGTCTGTCCCCACAAGGGGTAAGGAGGAAGCTCGGAGAGGACGGTGGTGCCCAGATCACGTGAACTCTTTGGCTCACAAAGTGGCAGAAGAGGAATGAGAGCCCTGAACATTCAAGGGCATGGGGCAAAACTAGCTCAAATGGAAGATGTGGATGTTGATTAAACTGCAGTGAAATGAACATTTAAGAGAGATAAATTAACCTGATAAATTAACATTTGTGTTAAATGGGATCTGGTCTGATTCCCATGGCTGGGTAATTTGTGAGTGTGAGGCATTGCAGCTGCAGATAGAGGTGAGCAGGATGCATTATTCAGATTATTTTCTCACTTGAATTTGCTCAGAAGATGGAGGATCTTCCTGCCTTGCAGCCCCATCGGAGTAGCAGTGCCCAGTGTCTGAGTTTCACAGGGAGCAGGATATTTGATTATAGGAGACAGACATTGGTAGCTGATGGCATTAGTGCTGTTTTCCCAAGCTGGTGTGAATGCAGTAAAGCAAACACTCTATAAAAGCAGAAGGCTAAAGTGCTTCCTCCCTGGAGGGCACACCAGTTTGCCTTGCTGAGGGAGGAATGTAGCATCCCACAGCTTGTAGCTCCGTACCAGCACTAACAGGAGCCGCCGAGCTCCTTGTGAAGGCAAGAAGTGATTCGTATCTCATGCGTAGTAAGGTCTAGCCACCAAGATCCTCAAGCTCTGGTTTGAATTAATTGCCCCCACCACACTCTCCTCTCTGCAGTGCACAGGCCCACACCAAAGTCATCGCACAGCCAGATTTTTGGCAAGTGGCTGGAGTGCTGGGGCAAGGGACAGGGACCCAACAGTGTCTCTGTCTTCCTTGCCATGGGTGCCATTGGGCAGCCCCATCCTCTGTGCGGAGCAGGTCTGTTCTGGGGTGAGCAGGAGAAGGTCTCCATGCTGGGAGAAGGGATGGCATCAGGGACACCTTGTAAGCCCCCTGGGGTGCTTGGGGAGACTGCCATTTGTTTCAGCAGCACGGGGCACTCCATGTGAGTCCAGGTAAAATACTGCTGCTTGTTAACACCTCCCTGCCAAGTATCAGCACCAACCCTGCCAGCAGGGGGTTTCCAGTCTTCAAGGGTGGGTGCTGCCCCTTTGCTTGCTCCAAGCCTGGTGCTCTACACAGCACGGTCCTGATGTCCAGCTGGTGGGATGGACTCTGACCCCCTGCCTAGCTCCAAAGCAGTTAACCAGACTGAGCCGATCTCTCCAGCACCATCCTTGGCTCTCGTGGCTGGTACCCTGTGTCTGGCAAGAGAGGTCAGGTCAGCAGAGCCTGCCTGAGTGGGAATGACTGTCTGTGTGCCTTGGCTGTTGGGTCTGGACATGGAAAGCATCAGTACGGGGCCTCTGAGTATTGACACTCACAGCTCAAGGTGCATCTAATCTGGGCTGTCACCCACGCACGAAGGACAGAAAAGAAAAGAGGAAATCTTTCCAAGCTAGCAGGTAAAGCTTCCAAGTCATCAGCAGTATCTACACCAATAAATTCAATTAGGCCAGGATGTAGCTATTCTATATCACTGAATTGTTAGCACTGTACCTGCATGGTTTTGGCACATGCCAGTCACCACCCCCAAGAGATGAGAGTGTATCAGGTGTTTGCAGCAGCTGTGCCCACCAAGCATGTTGATTGTGGCCAGTCTGTCTTGAGAGGCATGAGAACTGGCCACGTGGCTGTGAACAGAGCTGGACTAGCAGGCTTCAGGGCCAGGAGACAACCCTGGAATGTTTTATTTACTTAGATGTAACCATCCTTTACTTCCCGCTGCAGCGCACACTCGGCACTAGGCACGGCATGGTCCCTGGGGTGCTCCTGCAGCAGGCAGGCAGTACAGCTTGCAAGGGAGCCTTTCTTATTAAGTTTCTTAAGGGAAACTCTTTCGGGGCTCCACAGCCTTGGGTTTTTACACTGTGTTGGGTATTACCCTTTTGCTGCTCCATCATCACCCTGGTGCGGTCCTTATCCCTCTGCACTGCCTGCTGCAACACCTCGGTGCTGCCCATGGCCCAGGAGCTGCTGCTCAAACCTTCCTGTGTCTGCACTCCCCTCATCGCCACACTTCATCCTTCTCCTGACCGACTGTCCACACCTACTCTTGTATCACCTCTTTATGAAAACACATCCTCTGCACCGCTTTTCTGCTCACAAGAGCCACACACAGTGTCTCATTGCCATGCATTCTGGCTGGCACAGCCGCCCCGACTGCTCAGGCAGGGGGACAGGCAAGGGACACGCGCTAACACGGAGGTGTCACCCTCACTGCCATTCATGCTGACACTGAGCCAGACAGTGCTAAGTGAGCTTAATGCTGTTCTGGTGCCAAAGACTTCATTTACACCTCGTCTGGTATAAATGACACTGGGGTTTAGCAGTCAGTTTAATCCTTTTACTTCTAGTGCGAAGGAATGTGTACTTGCTGGTCCAGGGGCTGCCACACACAAGACCCCTCCTCAGCCTCCTTCTTTGCTCCTGGAGGTAAAAAGTTCAGCGGGACTCCGGGTGTGGAAGGGTTTCCAGCAGCTCGTCCTCACCAGGGAGGCAGCCAGTGTGTGGTGAAGCATCCTCGGGCACGGGGATGAGAAGAGCCTGCCTGCCCCGGGCTGGGCGGGTGTTGACTATACATAGCTCAGGTCCTGGACTGGCAGACAAAGGGAGCCTGTAAGGCTTCTGCTGGGATTTGTGGTTATCAGCGGCCAGGGCAGGAAATGTCCCACACCACAATAACCTCAACTCCACCTTATGTCAGCAAGCCCTACAAACAGAAGGACCTGGCTGCAGGCTTTTGCACAGCCTGGTACTGTACACTGGAGCCTGCTCACATGGTGAACGGACGGAAAAACAACACGACTGGCCTGTTCTGATGGCAAGCAGATAAACTCTCGCTCCACTCAGACGGGTATTGTTTCCTTCCCACAGGCCTTCTTGCTGCCACCGCCGAGCACACGATAAAGCTTTGGCTTTTTGTAGGGCTTCTGTTTGAGTTTGTACTGATTTCAATGCAGTCATTCAAAATGAACATGCTTGGTGAATTGTTAATTCAAGTGCCCTGGAACATGGCAGTTAGGAAAAATGTAAATATTATTATTAACTAGTTAATTCTGGGTGTGAATTCCCACTGCTGCTTGCACTGGAGTTACTTCATCTTTCCAAGGTGGTGGACTTTAGAGCCAGGGCTGGGAAGGAAGGGAGAAAATATGAGCAGATGTAAAGAGCTGTATTTTTGGTTCTAAGACCATCATTTTGGCCAAAGTCTGCCAAAATTGCAGTTTTCCTGTCTGCCACCCGACATGGCTGGAGTCATTGCTCCAGAAGAAATTAAACCAGGCGTTCACGTAGACTCTGTCAGGTACTGCATCCCAGCACATCCATGTATGGCTAGAGACAGGAAAGACTTACGGCACCTTTTAGGCCTGAATCCTTGTTTTGCTTATTCCCTAAAGTACTGATTATGATTTCAGATATTTTGCCAAATTCTTGGTGTGTTACAGCAGCATCCTGGGTCACCTGCTGATGACCTTTCCTTGTGCTGTGGCAGTTGGATGGCACCCACGCACCCCGGCATGCTCAGGCAGGAAGGGAAGGTGGGAAAATGCCCAGTGTTCTTGGGCAAGAGTTTGGGTTTTTAGCTGAGTGGTTTAACACAACAGCCTTTGGGAAAAAAACATAGCACAGGTGCTTTAACTACTGACAGCCCATTTCCTTGAATTGCAGGAGTGTGGTTGTTTGCCTTAATTGGTGCTTCCTACACTATTTTAAGGCTGAACGCTCTTTCAGGAAAAATAAATGGATAACTAGATCAGTGCAACACAAGTATGTATTATTAAATACTTCTGTCCCATGTGTGGCTCATCCATAGTTCTTTCCCTTGGTATGTCCTCCATGTCCTCATCCCTCACACTCTGGAAAACATCAGCTTCTTTAAATATTTCCTGAGAGACTGAAGTGGCTTCTGTCACTACCATGGTCACATCTGTATGTCCCTAGAAGGACATGGCTCTCTAATCCTTCAGACTAGCTTTGATTTTCACCTGTCATGTGTTGCACAGGCTGTTGAGTCTTTTTTCCAGCACAGGTAGCTCTCTGCAGCTGGTCCGTATTTTTTTTGCACTAGATTATCTGCAGCAGCTTTTTATGTTTCCTCTGTTTGTGAACAGATTTGTTTCTGCTCTGCTCCTCCCTTCCTCATCCACCACGTTCACTGTGATCCTGCCCACTCTAAATCTTTGCCTCGTGTGAAGAGGTTAATTTTGTTGGACTGAAATATGCAGCTGGGACATGGGAGAATCTCCCATGTCCTTGTAAGTCATGTGTTTCTCCTCTTTTCCGAAGCCAAACTATACAATACAGTTGGAAAAGACACAACAGCCTGGGCCCCACTGTAATACAAAGTCTCAACGCCCTCAACACAGCAGCGGTACTTGTCAACATCGAGCATGCCCAAAGGTTTGGTTTGCTGCTCCTGCTGCTCCTGCTGCTCAGAATGGGGAAACAACCAGCTTCACTGCCCTGGGAGTATGCAAAACTCAAGTGAGAAACAGTCCCTGGTCTGAGGAATTTGCAGTATTGCTAGACAGGGAAAGGAGAGGAAACACGGAGGGACAGGGAACAGAGCATGGAGTAATTAAATCCAGGTCCCTGCTCATTAAGGACTCCCCAGGGCTATAAGTTGCCCACTGAACCAGACAACAACTTTAAGCAGATTTTTATTGCCTCTTTTACTTGATCAGTGAACACTTAAAACAGTATTTTTACATTCCTGCTTTTACTTCTTTCTCTGACTTTTTGGCAATTTTTTTTTTTTTTTTGATGCAACACCAAGCTGATCTGATGTCACCTGGCTGTAAGGTCTTTCTTTGGACACTCTGTGATCCACCTGAGGGATGGCTTTGCTCCAGCATCGTTTGAAACTCTCAGGCTGGCACATACGACTTGTGAAAGGTGCTGAGAGTCTTTTGCCTAAGAGCCTAATAAAATTAAACACTGTGACAACTGTTGTGGTCAGAGGAACATCTGATTCTTCTGAAGTATCATAAGCATGGAACACACCAGGCCAGAAGGGACAGAACTAGCAAAAAATTGTCTTCTAAAATTAAGAAACCATGCCCTTCAGCAGCTACAGTGCGTCAGTGGTACGTCTGGGCACGGAGGCTGGCCCAGCATGGGCGCGTGCATGCCTGTGTGCCAGGAACACTGTGCTGTTTGGTGACCAGCCTTCCAGGAGCCACATATTGTCCCTGCAGGCCTGGCCACTGCCTCATGTCCCTGCCACCGTGCAGGGACCCCCCATGTTGGTGAGGCCGGAGGACCTCCAGCCAAGGAGCAGCTCCTTGTGGCTTGGGTCCTCCCCTGTTGTATCAAACTCATGGGCATGTGTGGCAGGACCTGAAGCACAGGCACTGCTACTGGCAACGTGGAAACCTGGGATTATGTTTGTTTTGGGTATATAATTGCCAGTATATGTGCATGCAGGCTCCAGTCTCAGGTTGGATTGGCTCCATACAGTAAAGTCAGGTCCTCTGGATATTTATATTTCTCTTGCGCTTTTGTTGCCCTCCACAGGAGGCACACAGGGACTCCTCCTGCACCTTCAGTCCTTCCCCTGATACAGGAAGGAAAAGTTTGGGAAAGTTTTCAGCCTGATCCTCCTCCAACTTGTTACATTTAGCACAAGCTTGTAAAACACCATCAGGAACAGCAATTAAAGAGCTGCATGTTTTGATTCATGGTTATCTCCAAGGTCAGAAAGAAGTACAGCCTGTGTTAGTGAAGGTTCTTCAGTTCTCATGTCGTTTAAACGTAGAGGCAGTACAGTAAAAATAAGAAGAAAAACAAAATGTGTTAGTCAGTCCTGACTCTCACAAACCTCTTCCTAACTCCCACCCTGAAATTGCTTCTTCCATTTGCAATATTGGTGAAATATAATCAGCTACATTTAATGGAGGTTAGCTATGATGAAGGCCAGGAAAGTCAATGGACAACCTGCCACCGTGCAGGGCTCCCAGAACATATCACCCTGAGGATATTCAAGCTAATGGCAACCCACTTGACAGAGAATGAGGCCAGAGGATTTTCTTTCTAAGAGTGTTTTACCATCCTTAGTTCTTTTTCCTCCTCTTTTTCTGTCTTTTCCTTCTTGCTTTCTCCTGCCACCTGCTCCGCATCACCCTCCTACTTTCAGTCCTCTTCCATGCTCTGTCCCCATTGCTGTGAGTGATCTCCCAACATTTTTATTTGAGCCTCCTCCATTTCCATGCCAGATTGCCTTTGTCTTGACCCAGCCCAGGCTCCCTTTGGTCTCTCTGTCTCTCTCTACCTGCCCTCACCCTCATCCCCCTCTCCCTCACACGAGGTCCCTGCCTGTCTGTGGCACTCTGGGGGACAGCCTGGTGGGAGCTCCTTCTTCCACAGCCATGGTGGTGGCACCAACTGTAGCAAATATGGCAAGAACTGGAATTTTCTACAGCATGAGAAGAGGGAGATGTATGGCACACCAGGGGCATTGCTTGTCACACTCGAGGATGGACAACACTTCCCTCAAGCTCAGCCTGGCTTTGACTTGCCATGGGCAACTCTCCAGTCTTCATCCCATACGTTTCCCTCTGCCTCCCACTGCAACCAGAATATGCTTGCTCTTTCTTTTCTTTAATGGACCCAGGCTGAAATGTGTCTTGAGGGTATTTTTAGCAGAAAGCTTGGCAGCCTGGCAACCCCTGGGCGTTTTGCCACCTTGAGTGAAAAATGTGCATCGGCCCGATAAGAATTACAATGGGGTGCTGCGGATGGGGGCGGGGGGAAGCTGTCAGTGGGGAGCGCCCTGCCAGCTGCCTACCTGCTCCATCGGGTGAGGAAGGGTGGCCTCGGGGCTGCCCCCAACCCCTGCATGTCCCCCACCCAGCGCCCTGCAGTGCAGGATGCCTTAATGCACACGTCCCCTGCCTCCTGTATATGGTTCAAGGTAGAGCAGGAGGGGTTCCTGGGGAAGCCATAGGAGGTAAGTGGAAGAAAGCAGTTGTGCAGCTGGATTAGGGATATTGGTTGGCTGCAACAGTGCTACAGGCAATGTGAATGCAGCACCTTGTCCCAGAAAGTTGCCTTGATGAGCATAGCAACCAAGTAAAGTTGGGGACGAGCACAGCTCCCAACATCACAGCCTGAGGGTGGCTCCTTTCCCACTGCTTCACCCCTTCAGCAGCTCCCAGGCCAGGAGCAGGGTGGTGGCCCCCTCACAGGCACAGGGCGAACTCTGGGAACCAGCACTGTTTGCCCCAGTGGCTGACACATCTTGCTGTGTTCCCTGTGTCAGGCAAAATATTTGCAAGTAGGGATGGCTGTCTGTGGTGACTTCCAGCTGCAAACAATAAGGTGCTGTTGTGGGATTTTAATTTGAAAAATAAATATCATGTCTGGCTAATGTTTTTTAATATCTAACCTCACAGTTCAAAGGTCTACATCTTACTAAGAGAAATGCTGACAATGTAATTAAACGTCCTGGGAAATGTATGCAAAAATGCTGCTTTTTCCAAGCAGGCATTTTGGAGAAAGGGGAGATCATATAAGCCAATGCACCTAGTTTGTTTATCTGGCATCCTGGTCACCCTAGCTACCTCTCTAGTCAAGGAAGGGAGAGAAACTCCCTCAGGAAGTATTTTCAGGGGTAACACAGATGCTCTAAATACTCTTCAAATAGGCCTATCTTTCCTATCCATGCCCCAGGGGGAGTAGCTGGATGGCCAGGTCAGGGACCGGCAGATGTGACAACCTTTTCCAATCCACACCTTTCTGACCAGACCTGCAAGGACTGGGCCAGGCAAACGTGATCTCCATCTCCAAACAAATGGCTCCATCATCCTTCTGTTCAAAGTGGAATAACTTCAAAAGGAGTGGTGCCTGAAGACTGGTGGTGAGGACGTTTGGGTATGTAAGGGTGGCTGCCTGCCTGCACTCATGAGAGGGGGGGATTCTATGCCTGGAGCACAGAAAGTCAACAGAGGGATTTGGTCTCCAAAAGCATCTCTCTGTCCAAGGGTTACCAACTATACATGTGTCTTGTTGTGAAAGATGTTACTACATCTTAAGGACCCTGCTTATGATTAGGTAGGTAATTTGCCCTGTCCATTTATGAACAGGAGAGCAGAGTTTTTCTCCACTTGATCTATGAGCTATTTTATGTAGCTGAAGGTTTTTACTGCATCCCTGCTTTTTGACCTAAGCCATCCAGTTCTTCCAGCCCTCCTGTGCAGGTCATGTTTCCTAGACCTTGCGTGTCCCTGGACTCCCTTCAAGAGGCCCACATCTTTCCTGAAATGCATCACCCAAAACTGGCCACACTATAGCAGCAGCAGCATACCAGGACTGCGCTGAACAAAACGGAAATTTCTTTGTACGGCCAATGCTGCTTGTTATTCCTCTCAAAATGATTTTGCTTTATTGGTTTTAGTTTTGGTAGCAGTGAGATTTAGAGCCTTTTATACAGAACTGCTGCTTAACCAGCCACTTCCACTTGATATTTTTTCAGCTGATTATTCCTGCTAAATTGTAGATCCTTTTACTCTTCCCCACTGAGTTTTTTATCTGCCGGGTTTACAATTGCAGTCTATGTTCCCTTGTGCTGAGACAAATTATTCCAGGTAGAGCTGGGCACCAGCCCTGCATCCTTCTCCATGCCTCTCCCCTTTTTGACAATGAACAACCAACAGAGGCTCCTTGGACTGGGTTATCCAACCAGTTCTTCATCATAGAATTCCAGGTTGGAAGGGACCTCAAAAATCATCTGGTCCAACCTTTCTTGGCAAAAGCATCAAAACTGTATTTTTCTGGTTTGCTTGAAGGTAAGTGAGACAGCTTTGAAGGGACTTGAGACAGCACCAACCCCACCTCTGAACTGTTCTGAGCAGGGATGATGTTGCTGGCAAGACAGCTGAGAGGACACCTTGGCACAGACACCCATAGGGTTTAGGTGTTTAGGGCCTCCACTTGGCCATGCCTTAAGAAGCCAGGTATATATCCCAGGTGTCGGAATGGCATAGTGGCACCTGGGCAGGGAAGTGGAACACCCAGCCTTTGTACTTAGGTGCCTCTGGGACTGTTCAGGTTTGGTTTAGATACCCATGCCTGTTTGCTTGCTCCAGCTCTCACACTGCAGCTCTCCTGGTTAGGCCAAAGGGCACAAATGCATGTCAAACTGAAATGTTTCAGTCAACCATGTTCACCTGTTTGGGGATGCTGTTCTGTATGAAAAAGGCTTTCAGTGTCCATGAATGGGATTTTTTCTTCAGAAAACTTGTACTGAGAACTTCTACCCCACCTTACCCATGAGAATGAATATCCTGATACTGGAAAGGTCTGCAGCCTGGAAGACCCCAAATCTTGAGCAGCTGCTGGATTTTGGTTACCAATGGTGGCTTGTGTTAAAAGCCAGTGGATTTATCCACGAGCTGAGAGTCTGAGTGACTGTGAAACCTGCCTCTTGCCTTCCCCTCACCCCTGCCCGGTATGAAAACCTTGAAGAGCTGCAGCACACAGAACAAAGGAGAAAGCAATAGGAGAGCGGCAAGGTCACACATCTGCTGCTTTCCACACTTCCTTATCTCTGACATCACAGGCCTCAAGGTCTTTCTTCTCATTAAAACAGCTGAATAATTGCAAACTGTACACAAACTGACTAAACCTGTGGCCTTCTGCCTTAGTCATAATATGGGATGTCTGGCCAGGGAAGATGTTTCTTGGCAAGGCTGGGTGGAGGGGCTAAAGAAATAAGCAGCTGCGTGCAAAGGCAGCGGGAAGCCTTGCCCCAGCCAACTCCTTTGGCTGACAAGCTGCAGGACATCCAGCCAGGGGAGCACAGTGCCATCAAATGTATTACTGAAAGCACCAGGATGTGACCCCATCCCACCCTCCTTGGGAAATGCAGAGCCAGCTCTGAACTGACTTTGTGAAGTGTTAATATGTAATGACCCCCCCCACCAGTGCTGCCTCTGTTTGAGGTTTACTTTGTTAGCAAGGGAGAAATAATAGGCCGTGAATGGGACAGGGAACTATGGACTGGGAGAACTGTGGAAAAACAAAGGATGAGGCATGTTACGGATGAGGATGCATTACAAAAGAAAGCATACAAGGAGGAAAAGGTACCCTGATTCAACAAGTCATACACAGCTTGGCTATGTTCAAGCAATGCCAGCCTGGGCTGACCTCAGACCCCTCTGTCTCTTGCATCTGGTAATGTCTCTGCCTTTTGGGCAGTCGTTTCTCAGGTCTGGCCATTGCACACACCCTTGCTGGTGTCTCTGTGGCTGGCGTACCTCAAACTGCTGCCTCTGGGATTTCTGCAAACCACACCTGTGACCGCCACCCCACTAGTCCTGGTGAAATTCATTAATGGCAAATCATTTGTCATGACATAATGTAGGATGTAAAGGATCTATTTCTGGTGGTTGTGCATGACTCCCTGCTTGGCCATGAGTGTTTAGCATCTGGAAATGCAACAATCTGGGAAAGCTAAGGGGTTAGCAAGTGGATGGGGGTGGTCTGGGCTGTGAAAAATTATATGTGCACTGAAGTAAGTGGATAAAGATGCTCTTGAGGTTCTAAAGCTTTTCCTACAGGAATAGAAATGATTGTGAAAGATGGAAATCAGGAAAAATTGTGTAACAGGTGGCTACTGACAGCAGCAGCTAAACACAAGTGTTAGTAGTTTTAGTCCTTCTTATGTTACTTGTGGAAAGTTGGAAGGTGCTGGCAGTGCAGCTCTGTGGCCTCCTGCCTAAGACTGGCCTTCCAGATCTTCCCTGGACTTCGTCCCTGTAGTGAGCCCAGCAGCTTGCCGTTGACTGAAACACATCGACCAGCAAGGCTACCACCCTTTGCTGGTGTGCTGTTCATCCCCACTGGTAAAAATACAGTTCTTAGTTCTCACATAGCTTTTTTTTTTTTTTTTTTTTTTTTAATCTGGTATCAACTTCCAGTTATTTATGTTGTGTCTTCCTCTACCGAGAAGAAAAGGCTTTTGCTATGTGACACTACTTCCTTCTGAAAGCTGAACACCGAGGGATAGTGCCTTTGATCTGGATTTTTCTGCACATCCTCCACTTTTTTTGGTATTTTTGGAAGTGGGGACACCAGACCAAGAACCAGTAACCCACTAGTGCTCTCTCCACTTCCCTGTCCCTGCTTGGTGGGACCCCATTACAGCCTTGGAAACCTACCAGAAGCAGTAAGGACAGAGGTAGAGATTTTTCCTGTGACAACCACGTGCAATTCTCCATGTGCATTAGGGGTTTATTTTTTCAACCTTTTTTCTTTAAACACGAAGTCTTGACCACTGCTGGAAGTAAACTGCCAAAGCTTCAAGTTGATGAGATTTTCTTTGGAAATAAGCTATCTAGCAAATTTTCTCTTTGTGACAGGTTCTTAGATCAACATGCTGCTTATCTGATAAAACATTTATCAAAGACAGCTTGTGGCATGTTGCCCCAGTCCCATGGTGCAGTTCCTGTACCTTTACTCAATTGCTTGAAGACAGGAGAAGATGACACTGCAAACAGTAAACAGCAAATGTTGCTGATGTGCCGATATCATTCCCCAGTTTGAAACATCCCCATGTCAAATATGTACTGAAAAACGAGCAAAAGTTGGCAGGACTGAATGATCCTCCAGGCTAATGTGAATAATATCCCGGTGGGAGTACTGTGGAGTATCCAACCAGTCAGAGCTGGACCACTATGGGAAAACTTGTGGCTTCTCTTAGACAGACATAGTTTGTTCATGGGTTACCAAGTCTTTTAAATGTTCTCTCTCTGGACTTAGCTTCTCGTATATTATTACCTGTGGACAAATGCCCACATGCAAAGGAAAAAGAGAAGAATAAAAAATATGCAAGCTAGCAACAGTGACGATTAGTATAACTGCAGAATATAATAAAACCTGGCTGGATCAATTATTCCTTTGGAAAATTCTAAACATTTTATGGAAAAAATTCCAGTTCTGATGACACTGATTATATTGAAACAAATCAGTAAGTCTTCTGCATTTCATGTGGAGGATGAGGTTGAAATTTCTTATTTTAGCATTTTGCTCTAAGTAGCCATGGGTTCTATTCAACTATTGAATCCCCTTTGACAAAGTGAATTTCCCTGAATTATCCTAACAAAGCCCTCCAGGACATACATTCTGTAATTTGCCCATGGAGGTGCTGGAGTCATCATCCCTGGAAGTGTTTAAAGGAAATATAGATGTGGTGCTTAGGGACATGATTTAAGCATTGAATGAGTAGATAAAGGTTATGGTGGGTGGATTTAGGTTATGGTTGGACTTGATGATCTTCAAGGTCTTTTCCAACCAGGTTGGTTGATTCTGGTTCATTCTAATTTAAAATAAGACAGCAATTCATGTTTTTACTTTAGTGTCAAAATGGTGCCCAATTTTGTAAAATTTTAAAATTGCAAAATAATCTGCAGAATGGAAATTATAATTTCTAACGACTACCAATGAGAAAGAACAATAATTCAAGTCTGTCATAGCAGTTACACACAGAATATCCTTAGATAAACATATGGCTCATGCATACCTGCTGATATGGGCACAGGCACATCTCTTTTACATATGTATGGCTGACAGTCTGTGGAGGCAAATCCACCCTGAGAGCAGGACTGTAAGTCTCCCTCCTTTCTCTCCTTCTTGCATTCCTCCAAACTCAAAAGCTGGAAAAATACAGCCAGTGCAATCAAGAGAATCTCAGGGATAAATAACCCCAGGAGTATAAGCTCACTGGTAGGTCTTTTCTGATGAGCAAGGTGGGACTCCCATGAAGATTGGAAAGGTGTTCCCTGAGTTCAGACCATCCATGTTTGCCAGCATTTCCTCAGTGTCTGACTCGAAGCACTCAGCCTGGATGCTTCACTCTCCCACCCTCAAACACTTCTCTCCCACTAACAAATAATTATCAGCATTTATCACAATGTCATCTGTAATGGATTACAGCTGCCTGAGACCCAGGGAAGCAGGAGTCCACAGCCTCTCACTCCTACTTTTGCTAGGATCATTCAAGTTGCTGCAACAACATGAAAGATCTGTTGATTTCGCTGTCACACATACACACACACACACAAAGGCAACATCACAACCTCTAGGATGCTCGTTATCTAAGTCAATACCATATGATAGAGGCAAATGACCTCAAGTGAAGCCCTCATGGCAGGTCAGATATAGAGGTGAGCAACACGACCAGAGTTTCCACATGCCCACACCAGTGCCTGGGCCATTTGGCCCAGCTTTCCCATCCTTAGTGCCTTTCCAACACTTATCTTCAATCTGCACCTATGTGGTCTGAAACAACAAGCATTGCTCCTGGAAGATCTTGTATCTTGGTTGCTTCCTCCTCTGACAGTGATGTTCACATCTTCACGTCTTAACATCACCTGAGACATTTGTAACTGGAGTCTCTCTGAGGCAGCATCAAACAGTGCTGTGCCTGTTCACCCACTGCCCCAGTGTTCCCTTTCCCCCCACATGGGTGCACTTCCAACTTCAGTCCTTCTCCAGGTACTTCCTGCAAAGCGAAACAGCAAGAAGGTTGTCCTTCTGAAGATAACATTCATTGTATAACCTGTTACTGACTACCTCACTTGTGAACTCCTAACAAGGATTTGCAGTCTGTAGCTTGCTTCTGGAGAGGTTTTGCCCTTTGTTCAGAAGCTGTAATGGTGGGGAGGTGGCTGCTACCCAGGGGCTACAGGAACCCTCAGCCTGAGCAGACTGACTTCATGCAATGGTGTGTTGGTAATGCTTCCCTGCACAGCATCTGTATCTAAACTGGGCACTGTGGGAAGGGTCGTTTCATAGAATCACGTAATGGTTTGGGTTGCAAGGGACCTTAAAGATCCTCTAGTTCCAATCCCCCTGCTATGGGCAGAGACACCTCCCTCCAGAGCAGGTTGCTCAAAGCCCCATCCAACCTGGCTTTGAACACTTCCAGGGAGGGGGCAGCCACGACTTCCCTGGGCAACCTGTGCCAGTGTCTCACCACGCTCACAGGAAAGAACTTCTCCTAATATCTCATCTAAGTCTACTTTATTTCAGCTTAAAACCCTTCATGCTATCATAACATTGTAAAAAGTCCCTCCCCAGCTTTCCTGTAGGCCTCCTTCAGGTACTGGAAGGCCATTATAAGGTCTCTCTGGAGCCTTCTCTTCTCCAAGCTGAACAACCCCAATCCTCTCAGCCTGTCTTCATAGGAGAGGTGCTCCAGCCCTCTGATAATCTTCTTTGCCCTCCTCTGGACCTATTCCAACAAGTCCATCTCTTTCCTGTGCTGAGGACCCCAGAACTGGACACAGTACTCCAGGTGGGGTCTCACAAGAGTAGCGTAGAGGAGGAGGATCACCTCCCTTGACCTGCTGGCCACGTTTCTTTTGACGGAGCCCAGGATACAGTTGGAATTCTGGGCTGTGAGTGCACATTGTGGGCTCATGTTGAGCTTTTCATCAGCCAAGACCCCCAAGTCCTAAAAGAGCTCAGGACTGCATTGAGGAGTGGCTTTGATGGGTTGTAAGAGATGTTAGTGAGATTACTGCAAACTCTTTAAAAAAAACCAACACAAAAACAATAGGTCTTCCAGAAATTAATGACTTCTTTATTTTCTCCAAACATTTCTGAGGGCAGAGACACCACCATGGTTAGTAGGATTTCCGTTGTCTGATGACCTTGTGTCCGATGTTTGTATCTGAGAGCACCCATAGCTCCTGGTGTTTGTCCTTCCTCCCTCCCTATACCAGCGCCTTTCAGATAAGGAAGACCAGAGCACAGTGCACTCCTTCCAGGGTAACGGCCAGTCTATTAATGCAGGGCACACTTTTCAGCTGCACAGAATATCCCAGTGACACTTTGAGACCAAGAACCTAACTTTAGCTCAAGCTCAAGGCAGTGAGAAGAACTACTCAGAGAAGACTCCTGGGTTCTCAAGCCCAGATCTGAGTGGAACTGCAGCTACAAGGTACGGTTTTCATTTTCACGGGGAAGGTGGAAGAGGTGAGAAGAGAGACATCCTGATTGGAAACAGGGAACACCAGGAGCCCTGATGGAGCAGGCTTGGCAGTGGGTGATTCGAATGGGAAGGTTGGGAAGACATGAGGCAGGAAACCAAATCCCTGCTAAGTCACCCTTGTGCAGGCTTTAGCCCTGAAAGAGACCAGAGCAGAGCAAAGCAGAGTGGGACGGAGGGAGAGGTGTTGAGGGCTCCCCAAACAGATTGTGTGGGACCTGCCTGCCTGCGAGTGCTGGGATTAACCTGCTGATGCCAGACAGCTGGAGAGCCTGTGAGGGACCCTGGGGAGAGAGCAGGATCCTGTGGAGACCTGTTAGCACAGCTGCCTGCAGACAAGCCTTGCAAAAGAGAAGCAGCTGTGGGCGTCAGAGTGGGATGCTTCTGCATGTGGATCAGGAGGGGGGAAAGAAGATTGGCTCTGGCTGGGTAATAGGCCAGGGAAACAATTTCAAATCAGAAGGACAAAGCCTGAGTGTAAAGTCACATGTCTCTGAGGACATGCAAAAGGAAAATCTTGGGGTGGGGTGATGTGTCGAGATGTGTAGTCAAGAGCATTGCTTTCTTAACAAAACCTGGGGACTGTAACCCCTCCAAGATTACCCTACTCTTGTTCTACAGCTGGAACAGGATCTGTTTTGTTATCAAAAGTCATCAGTCGCTAAGGCCAGGCAATCCAGTCAGCTTCTGGGTTCAGGTAGACAGCAGTGAGTGTGGTTTGCTGCTGAAGATGTCAGCCACTTTTGAAGAGCAAAGGGAGTCATCTGCAGAAGTTAAGCAAGTATCTAGAGGAAGAGCTAGCTGGGCTAAAGAGTATAAATGTTCCTTCTGGATGCAGAGGCTGTAAGTTAGGCATCAACTGCATAGCTCGGTGGTGAGTCAGAGGAAGCTGGTTGTAAACTTCTGACTTGGCGTTTAAATAATACCATGTTAAATGGGTTGTGAATTGACTCTGGGAGTCTGAATTTCAGTGTGAGTACCTATTTGTGTTACCAAAAGAGGATTTTGAATTCTGTACCTCTCCTTCATGGAGAGGAAAATCACTTCAGGTATTCTTTCCATATGTAGTTTCGGATGCCCACCTTTTGAGCTGTCATCCCAAGTGTATGTACCCTTTTCTGGAGCAACAGCTGCATGGTTTGTTTCAGCAGGCATAGGATAAAATATGAGATGTGACTGCTGGTTACAACATCACCTGTAGGGCCAAATCCTGTATTCCTTTTCTGGAACAGAAAATGCAGACAACCTATTCCTTGCAGAAACTCTGGAAGGAAATGAGAAAACAGGAATGAAGAATTGGTGTAAGATCCCTCCCTGAAAGATAAGAGGTAAAGCAGGACTGAAAGGTGATTTATAGCCTAAAAATGAACTAGAGGAAACATTTCACAACTGAAATGATGCGTTCTTCTCTGAGGCTGTGTTGTCTTACCACTGGGATATGCTGCGTCACCCTGTAGGTTTGCAGTTCTCTAATCCTTTTTTCTTCTTGTGACTCCTTGCCTCTGCATAGGCACTTGTTATGCAAATATTTGGGGGTGTGAGTTCAGTTGGATTTCCAGAGTGTTTCTTCAGAAATCTGCATTTTCAGACAGAGCCTGTGTCATCATGGCTCCTGTAAACAAATGGTGATTGAGGCTAATACTGGTTTTACAGAAATAAAACAATTTTTATTCCAGTTAAAAGCAAAAATTGTGGCTCAGTTTCTTTTTTCCAAAGTCCTTGCAGCATTCTTTTGTGCCATAAATGTTGATTATTGATGGAGTAGCTGTGAATAAGTGCAGAAGGACACATATGGTCCTGATCCCAGGGTTCGTCTATGGGCTGTGTGGACATGAACTGGTGCAGTATTTATATTGTTCCAAGGAGAACTGGACTATAATATGTAACTATAAATAGCCGTGATTTGCTTCTTTCTTAACTGGTGCAATTTCTACTAACCATATGCTGCGTTTTATATTGGTTTAAACTGAGAAAGTAACTCGAGGCACATTTGGACCATGCATATCAGCCCAGTCCAGGGCTAGGCATGTTCAGAAGGGGCAGTCATCTTGTACTCGAAGTGACTTGGTGCCCTCCTGGAAACAAGATGATTCACATCAGTCAGCTGTGGGATCTCTGCTCTGCAGCCTCCTGTACTTCTGGGCCTGATTTTGGGAGTCACTATGTCTGGGATGTAAAATCACCTGTGTTAAAGAAGTTTAAATTTGGACTATGTGGAGGCCTTTCCATGCAGGAAAGTTTTTCCAGAGCAACATATTCCTGACGAGCTCCTCAGCTTCCAGAGCAGCAGATCCTTTGCCAAGTTAATGCAATCTGCTTTAGAGCTGGCTCCAGGGTTTTCTGCGTACAGTGCCTCTTCTGCAAGAAGAATGGCTGCAGAGGAGTCTTAATTAAGTGGCTCTTTAATTATTTATTTATTCAGCACACACGTTCATTTACATTGTATTCACTGAGCTTTGGTCAAATCCCAAGTGATTGTCTGCCTGCACACAAGTATTTATCTAAAGGTATGGGTTTAAACTGATTAACTCACACCGGAGCAAGTGTCTGTGTAGGCACTGATATTGGCTTAATACCTTACTCAGAAGTACTCTGAAGTTGGCTAAGGTCTTGTACAGATCCTCTTCTTTGAGAGTAAAGTGTTTGCACAGTGGCAGGACTCAGCTTTACTGGGTTGTACAATGGCTGAGTTAAACTGATACAGGGGCTGTGGTGCCTGAAATTGGTGTGTCTGGGGAAGTGGGCTGATGGAGATCTGGGGACGGAGGACTTCAATGACTGTCTTGGTCATGGTGGCTGATTTTGTTCTTCCAAAACTTCCATCAAGATAATGCTATTTTAGATCAAGGTGAAGCAAAAGCTGCCAGTCCCTTCCCCTGGCGTCATGTGCCCTTGCCTTATCCTATAGCAAACTCATTTGCTTTGCAAAGTGCTCGCAGATGCCTGGAAGGGGGAAGGGGTACAAACCCACCCCTTCTGACCCATCTCCATTGCTAATGAAGTGTACACACGTGCTTTCTGCCACTGGGATCGATTCGGGCTGCCTCCTGGATAATTTAATCCTCCTCACCCACGAGAGAGACTGGAGCCACAGAAGAAGCACCTGGCTTTATCAGCCACTTTTCTTCCTTCAGCTTATCAACAAACGAACTCCGAGTTGGCTTTGTTTGACTTCTAGGGTTTATTGGATTTGTTGCTTCCCTTCCTCATTTTCATATTAAAGGCTAAGTTTGGGCTGTGATCCTGCTCCTGTAGCCTCCAGCTCCTGAGCTGATACTACTGGCTCTAATTACTCAGCTGCCTGATATAATCGCCAGGAGGTACATCGTGTGTGTGTCTGTGTGTGTGTGTGTGTCTGTGTGTGTCTCTATGTGTGTGTGTGTGTGTGTGTCTGTGTGTGTGTCTACAGGCACCTCATATTTTCTCCCCAGCCAGATTAAAAAAAAAAAAAAGAAGAAGAAGAAGAAAAAAAAGGCAATTGGCTCTAGGTCTGTCAATAGTGACTAATCAGGTGCTGTACAATTAATTATGAAGGGGTGTCATTTTAAAACAATTCTGAGGTGGGAAAGAACAGGCCTGGGCCCTTTACCTGCTGGCACTGTTTGTGTTGCTAAGCCAATCCAGGCTGCGTCCTCTATTTCATTTACCTTTTAAACTATTGCCCCCGCATAAGTAAACACTTTCTATAAAGTGTGTGTGCATGCATGTGTGTAAGTGGGTGGAGGGTGATCTGGGAAGCTCTCCACCCTAGAAAAGAAATTGATGATGGAGGAGAAGGGAAAAAAAGCAGCATAATTTGACAGTAATTTCTGAAGAACAGCAGAAGATAATAGCAGGTGGATGAAATAGGAATAGCATGAAACATTCTGGGACTGAGTCCCAGTAACCAGAATTGCTGTTAGATACGGGGATGGAGGTGAGAGACGTCCCTGCAGTGCAAGTGTGAAACTGCTCTGAGCAAGGACCCCAGGCGGCCAGTGCTGGGCTCCACAACAGCTACCTGCCACCTCCTGTCAAGGGGGTAAATTCCTATCCCACCTTAGCTGGCTCTCCCAGGCTCTGCTTCCACCCGCTCCCAAGAAGATGCAGCTGCAAAGGGTGGGATGGTGCTCTTCCTCTCCATCCGTTCAGCAAATATTAATTGTCCCTTGCAAGGCAAAACTAATATTTGAAGAGGATGGCAAGGGAACTGCTACTGGCCACTGCCATGCTGAGGGCACTGACTGGTGAAATTACTGTGGAGGGGAAAAAGAAACATTCACAGAAATGACAAAACCTTTTTTTATTAATCTAGTTGAAAAAAAGTGATGATGTTAAATGACTAGTATCAGTCCAGTTTGAGAACTGTCATGCATTGAGACCATGGTGACATCTCTGGTACTCATGTCTGGTGCTTGGGGCTGCAGAAGAGATGGGCTGGAAAGGCAGAACGGAGAATGCCAAGGGAAAGTCTCTGTTGGCTCCTTGAAGACGCTGACTACGAAAGAGATGACCTGGAATGGGACAAGTGTCATGAGGCTTAGTAGGAAAAATTAGAATACCCTGTCAAATTGTTTACTTTCTAATGCAAAAGTTCCAAAATGCCCCTTGGCTAAAACGTCTGCCTGCAGCACTTGCATTCTGTTCCACGGGAAAAAAAAAAAAAAAGGTAAATTCCTCTGTGTGTGTGTAATTACTAACATTGCTTTTCACTGTACTAAGTGTAGAATTAGGTGGATTATTCTAGATATTTACTAGAAAATGTATCATAGGAGCAAAATTCCAAGCACAATAAGTTTTGTTTTGAACTTTTCAAATTCAAGCATGTACACTCTTTTTTCTCCAAAATTGGTTTTCTTCACTTCATTGGCTAACACTTTAAATTAAAAAAAAATAAATAATTAGATTGAAACGTACATATATGTTATTCAGTTAGAAGACTTCAAAAATATTATCCAAAGTTGTCTTCGCAGCTTTACATGTATCTCAGGATTGTTGCTGGCACCATTCTCATTCTCCTTTCCCTGACCTTCAAAAAAACACATTGCATTGACTTTGTTAACAGTGAAATATTTAGTACCCTTAACCTCTGTTTCTGTCAGCATTTTGATGACAGCAGCTACTGGAGCCCTGCTGCAGCATTTCCTTGGTGTAATGAAACATGGTGGCTAGAGCTCTTTGTCAGAGGAGTTTGAAATACGACGTTGCAGTGGTTTAGCTTGTCAGGGCTATACAAGGTAGGGGTTGCCAGCCTGGTGTAGGTCAGAAGTCTGTTCAATCCAGTGCCCTGGCTTTGAAGCCCCAGCAAGTCCTGCACTGAGAGCATGGAAAATATATTGCCCAGAGAAAAAGCTTTAACCTGAACCGTCCCAGACCCAAGCAGTCCCTTCAGGAGGGCACCCGTGGCACCATGCAGTAGGGTACAGGGGTAATACAGCACAGCAAAATTAACGGATGTAGAAGTGGAGGTTACAACATAAACATGTGCTCAGATACTGGTGTATTAAACGTTGTCTAAATATTTAGATGTATTCCTACATCTAATTCTTAGCCTCATCATTCTTCTGTCAAATGGTTTACAAAAGGCAAAACTGTATTTCAGTTACAGGCATGGCTTCATAATTCTTAAGCTTAATTAAGGCATCCAAATGTGCTTCGTGTCTATCTGCTCCACTTTGCAAATGGTACAAACCTGTGCATAATTTAAGGCTTTTCATACCAGTGACAGTAACAGCAGTTTAGGCCATGGATGGTTGTCCACAGCACATCTGTAGCTGAGTGTCCAGCCTAGGAGAAAAGCAGCAGCTACCCATGTTGTTTGTGTTTCTCCTATAAGGGGATGGTTGCTTGTGTAGTGTGTGCAGACATCATGTAAAGGAAGAATTAATTCCCATTTGGGATCTCCAGCTCTGGAGCTCTCAACAAAAGAGGGACATGGACCTGTTTGAATGAGTCCAGAGAAGAGCCACAAAAATGATCAGAGGGCTGAAGCATGTCTCCTTCAAAGGCAGGCTGAGAAAGCTGGGATTGTGCAGCCTGGAGAGGAGAAGGCTCCAGGGAGACCTTAGAGTGGCCTTCCAGTAAATGAAGGAGGCCTACAGGAAAGCTGTGGAGGGACTGTTTAGAAGGTTGTGTAGTGATAGGACGAGGGGCAATGGTCTTAAACTAGAGCTTGGTAGATTTAGATTGGATAGTAGGAAGAAGTTATTTACAATGAGAGTCGTGAATCACTGTAACAGGTTGCCCAGAGGGGAGGTGGAGGTCCCGTCCCTGAAGACATCGAAGGTCAGGCTTGTCAAGGCTCTGAGCAATCTGATCTAGTAAAAAAAGTCCCTGTGCGCTGCAGGGGGGTTGGACTAGATTACCTTTAAAGGTCCCTTCCAGCCCCATACATTCTATGATTCTATGATTCCATGATCTCACTATGTTCAGCCTTCTCAGAGTGTTGCTGTTTAAGCGTGGGTTGCGCCTGGTGCCCAACCCGTAACCACTTCTCAGCCCAGAGCTGCCCTGTGCAGCTGGCATGAGAACAGTGACTTTTCCCAAGCCTGGTGCTGGCAGAGCACAAAAGTGTGCTGTCCCTGAGGAGGTCCTGGTGCTGGCACAGATGTGGAGCAATGCCCTGCAGACTGGCCAGCGTTGTGCTGATGGGTGGCCAGGGCCGCGGGGATGCCTGTGCTGGCCATGGCATAGGAGCAAGGGGCTGGTGGGCCCCACCTTCCCAATAGAGCTGCTGTGCCAGACGGCTGGCATCTGCCCAGGGCACCATTTATTGTTCTGTTTCTTTCTCCATCTGGTGCTTTCATGCAAAAACTGCATAACTGCACAAGCAAGGGAGGAGGAGGGGTGGCCTGTCCCCTGCTGGGGTGTCCCTTTGCAAAGGGGATGGGGCGAGCTGCTGCCCAGATGCCACCCTGCCACCCACAGCAGAGGTGGGGGCACACGGGATCTCCCCGGGGGCCTGAGACTGGGCTGCCTGTAATGGTCCCTGGACCTCCCTGGCAACAGGGATGAGCTCGGTGCCAGGCAGGGAATCCCCCTTTGCCAGGGGAATCCCTACCTGGCCACTTCACAGTATTTTTAAGGACAGCAAAGAGCCTTATCAAGTCTCCACATCTGCCCCAGATGCTTCACATTCCAGTGATGCTCCACTTTGTGCTGAAGCCTACAGCATCTTCCCAAAGAGGGCTTGCAGCTTGCCACCCCCACGAGGGCTAATAGCCTGTGGGCATGCACCCAAGCCCAGGTGAAGGGAATGGCCAGTTCCCAGTGATGTCCCTGGCAGAGCTGACAGCAGGTGACACAGCCCTGCCCCTCATCCATGTCAGCAGGACCGCATGGGTGCTGAGGGTGCAGGGAGGCTGGACCTCGGGAAGCCCAAAGTTCGGGCAAACAGAGAAGAAAGGAGAAATGGTTTCCGACCTGGTGGTACCAAGGCCACTTCAGCCACCTTTGGGTTTCACCTTGAACTGTAGCCAGCATGTGGGATGTTGCCAGTGTCCCATGTTTCTGCAGCTGGCAGCAGGGATTGCCTCTTGGGGAGCACTTTGCTCCCAGAAGGGGCAATAATTAATAAACGCTTCTCACAGCATCTTCCAAAGTGCTGATCTCTGTCAGTCCAGAGCCAGGCCCCGGTGCTTCACCATCTCATTGTTGTGCTGGGTATCAGCACGCCTTGTCTTCCTTCTCTGTCCCTCTCTCCTCTGTCTGTGCTGTTTTGAGGCTTCTTTCTCTTTAAGAGGAAACTCAGCGGAAGCCCAGCTATTCAATATTGTTTTATATTATTTAGTTGTGAAACAATTTAATTTGTTTATTACTCTAAAGGTCAGATTTGACTGTTGCCCAGATTTCTAAAGAATAAAGAACGAATCAGGCTGAAGGGGACTTTGTGGCATGATAAACTGGAGAAAGAGAAGGGGGCTAGTGAGAATATTTAACTGGAACAGCAAGGCAAACTTACCTTCAGCTCATGTTTAAAAGCCTAGTCAATCATTACACATTTTTTATTATTTACCTGGTACAAAATCCCCCCAGGAAAAGAAGCAGAAAAACTCACAGGCCACATTCTTTTAAATTTTTAGGAGCTTGCTCAGCTCTTTTTTTTTTCTTTTCCCCTTCCTGTATCTCAGGACAATTAAAGTGATATGGATTGTGTTGGTACCTGGGTAGATGAGAAATAAGGTGGAAGCACATTGTGGTTGCAACTCCAGGCAGGGGATGTTTGTATCAGTGCTAGCAGGGCTAGCCGAGGACTCTGAGAAGGAAGGTAGTTCTCACACAGTCATCAGAAGACAAAGGTTGCATTTACACCTGGCCTGAAGGTTTAATCATCTACTATTTCCAAACATTGCAGGCTCACAATCTGTTGTGTCTGAGATCATAAAATATATCACAAACTGGAGACAAGAGACCTGGGGCTTGATTGACCAGAGCTTATCTTTTCTTTTTCTTCCTTCTTATTTTTCACTCAATTTTCTGCTTTTTTTAAAGAAAAAAAAAAATGCTTTGGAAAAGACTTGCTTTGATCAGAAAATTCTTATCCAGTATACCAGGAAACGTGATGCAAAACAATTCTGAAAATCAGGGACTAATGGGCAATTTTCATTCTTCTTTGCCTAACCATGTCAAAAGCACTTGGGAGACAGATCACCTGGCTGCTAAAACCTCTGTCCCACGCTTGCAGGGAAAAGAAATTGCGGAAAGGGGACGACAAAGAGAGGAATATTCAAAGAGGAGCAGGTAGAAACCTGTCATAGGTTAGTTTTCCCAGCCCTACCACAAAAATAACTAACATTCAACTGCCTTAAACAGCAGGTGGAGGTGGCTTTCATCTTTTTTGGGGAGGAGGGTTAAATTGCAGTAACATTGAAAGAGAATCTGGCTGTGGTGGGAGGTTTTTGGGTAATGTTAGCCACAGTTGTGCAGTTCTGGTCTGTAGCTCGTTTCCCTTGTATTTATGAGGTCAGCAAGGAGGTTTATTGAGCAAGACTGGGACTCCCATGGCAAAGAGGGGTCTGGAGAATTCTAGTTCTGCTTCCTCCTCACTGTTGCCTCTGCAGGGTCACCGCCCTGCATTGCCTGCCTGTGGCTAGGCTGCAGAGAGGAGCAGGGAGGTCATGCGGGTGCTGTTTCTCACCGATATTCCTGACGGTCTATAGGAGAAAGGGTGGAAGGGCCGTGCCCCGGCCTCGGCTCCAGTCTCGCTGGGAAGGGTTATGCCTTCATCAGGGAGGGTCCCTGGAAGAGATGATCTTGCTTTGCACCTCGTTTGGGTGTTACAGTGCTGATTCATCAAAGCACTTAGCGCTGGGAGGAGGAACTGGCCCTATTGAGATGAAGGTTTGCCCTTGTCGACTTCAAAGGGGACTAAATTTAACCCTTTCAGTAGGACTCGAGCCACTGGTTGGAGTCAAGCACATGCTGTTGCTGGGTTGGGACCATCTTCTGTCTATTTGGAAGGGGAAATACATAGATTCAGTTTATTTGCTGTATATCATCATCTACCTGATGATGCATCTGTGTGCTTTATAACTGCCAGACCTGTAACTTCCTCCTCCTCAAAAAAATTGGAGCAGGAGCAATACGAGCTTCCCCAGGAGAATCTCATTAACCAATGCAGGCTGGGGGGCCATCTGTCCCTGGTACTGCTGGATGCTCCCGGGGTGTCCCTCTCCTGGCTGGGGCTGCCCACCACCTGATAGCAAAAGTGGCATCTTTGATGTTACCTATGGCAGCAGTCACAAAGAATTGCATAATCAAGGTCACTGGAAAATTACACAAAACTTTGCCCACGTCTATTGGAAAAAAAAAAAAAAAAAGCACTTGCAAAAAAAAAAAAAAAAAAAGGCAAAAAACCTCACAAAAAAACTCCCGCAGTCTGAATTCTGCTCATGCCACCAACACACCATTCTGCATAAATGGCATTTACAGTGCTGAGCTGTCCCCTTACTGTGTCCTGGAGGCATTAATGAAAAAATAAAACTATTCACAAAAAGGCAATTAAGATTTTTCTCTCGTAGCCACATTAAGTCACCTCTGTGGTTTTCTCTCTCTCTACTTCAGCTCCAGTTTCAATTAGGTAATGATGATGTGCAAATACAAGTAATAGTCTCCTGCTTTGCATTGTTGAGTGCTGTCCTCCTGGGGATTTTACCTCTCAGGGCAGTGAGTTTGGTTTCACATGCCCTTACGAACTATTAAGTCTTTCTGAGGCTATTTTAAAGGTATTGGAAGCACCCAAGATAGAAATTTGTAAACGAAAATAAAGAGATGCAGAACTTTCAGAATTTGTCTTCAGAATAGTAAATTTCTTGGGGTAATTTCTGTTATTTCCCCAACATTTTTCTGTGTTAATAAATCTAACAGTGAAAAATAGAGCAGTTTGGCTGGGATGGTTTTTTTGCCCTTGTGGTTTATCACCATTCCCTGCTTCCTTCTATTTTTTCCTTTTATTTTTTCCCTTTCTGTTTTTGAGAAAAAAGGTAATTGAAATGGCAGAAAGAAGAACTTGTAGCATGAAAGAAGCCAGAGCTAGAAAGCGAAGCAAGAAAAAAAAAACCCCGAAAATGTGAAATGTTTTCTGTTTTCTAGAGAAAGGGTGAAAAATCACTCCTAACCCCTGAACACCTTGCTGGGGCAGGTGCCAGGTGGTGAGGAAGGTGTGTGTCCAGCCCTGTTTGCCCAGCTGGACCAGCATGGGTTGTGTTTCCTGACTGCCCCTGAGCCTTACTGTCCCCTGTCCATTCAGTGGGGACTTCCCAATGTCAGGACAGGGCCTTCTGCAACACCTGCACCTCTGTATTGCCTCACTGGAGAGGATGCCCCATATACTGTTGGTTTCACAAATCTACATGCTACAGAGATCCAGGTGGTGTTGTGCAAGGCATCACAATGCCACTTTGAAAAATCTTATGCCTTTGACTCTGAATTTACATTTCTGACTAGCCCCTCTTGCAGCCAAGAAGTTTCTGGGTCATTTCAGTCTTCTTCCAATTTCTGTCCTGTTAAAGCTCTTCTTCTCAAAGCCTCTTCCAGCTTCCTAAGGGTGGTTTGGTAACTGTCTGTATTTCTGGTCATGAGAATATTGTGGCAGAATTTCTTAGCTTCTCTTTCAGTAGACCAAGGTAAATTAATAGTAAGAAATATCACCAGCTATTCTGTTGCTTCATAGGTTCTAGAATTCAGGTGTGCTACAAACCAAGCCACCTTTGCCCCCATGGTGGAAAGAGCTCTGTCTTAATTCTTCATATCATAGATGCTATAATGGCTTATATCTGTCTTCTTAACTTTATAAGATTGAAAGTTTGATGAACCCTTTTCCTCATTTTCATTTGTGAGGAAGCTGTTAATAAACATCCGCGTTGCTTTCCTAGCCAAAATGTCACATCATCTATGAGACAGATTGTCTCCCTTAGTCACATCCTTAAGCCAGGTGGCTGACTTATCGTACAGGAGGTGAAGTGAGGGCACAATCCATCCTCTTTCATCTCCATCGTGCCTTGGTTTTCCTTTTTAAATTGACATGGTGGGTATGAATCCTTACATTCAGGACACTGAAATTAGAAGGGTTGTACTGCTTATCTAATCTCTGATGGGCACTTTGTTGTATCTTAAGATAGTTTAGACTTGTGAACTGCATTAAAAAAAAGCTGCTTCATCCTGGAGACCTCCTAAATTCCTGTGGGCACCTTCCCACAGCTGGCAGGCTTGCAGCCAGGTATTCCACTTGGTGTCAGCTACCAGTGCCTCTGTCATCATAAAAAGAGTCACCTTCCAGTTTACTAAGGGATAGAACTTCCATTATGACTGACAAAGCACATGGGTCAATCTCCCTGAGAACTGCTGGTTCCCTGCTCAAGAATTTGATGGATATTAAATGTTTGGCTTGGAAAACAGATAGAAGCAATTACATGGAGATCTTGTTCTCCCTTTATTATCAGGGTAAGAAGAACTGCAGCAGGCCCAAGGAAGCCCTTGTTTTGCATTTGTTTCCTCCAAGGGCTGTTAGGCATGGTTTGTCTGTTGAAGGCTTTCCTGTGCCCTCTGCAGTGTGGCAGAGGTGAGTGACCTGTTGCAGGGCCTGCACTGTGCACAGATGGGGTCCAGGGTCACTGCAGCTATTCCACCAGCAAGCAAAAAGCTTTACCAAAGCTGCTTGGTAAAAAAAGGCCATTTTAAAATTGGATGCATTGATCCCCATTGATTTGGGGAATCACATTGCACCCCATGGGAATGGGTGTTTTCAGTGGTGGGTAGCTGTGAGCTATGCAGAGGCAGCTGAGCTACCACATGCCCATTCCGAGTGACGGGTGCCTTTTGATAGAATAATTAAGGTTGGAAAAGACCTTCAAGATCATCAAGTCCAACTGTAATCCGACTGCGACAACCACTAAACTATATCCTGAAGTGCCACATCTAAATGCTTCTTGAACATCTCCAGGGATGGCGACTCCACCACCTCCCTGGGCAGCCCGTTCCAATGCTGTTCCTCGTTGCTCTTTCAGTAAAGAAATTTTTCCTAATATCCAACCAAAACCTCCCCTGGCACAACTTAAACCCATTTCCTGTTGTACTATTGCTAGTTTTTCAGTGGGAATCCACAGGAATCTGGATAAACCAGCTCTTGGCCCGTTGGGGCAGTGGGGTAGCCATGGGGCTGTGGACATGGTGGGGGTCTGGAAAGCCCATAAAGTCAGGGACTTGGCTCGCTTGACTGCTTTGTGCAGAGATGTAACAGCACCAGCTGGGATATAGCCCTCTCGCAAATACCTCGAGCGTTTACTGTCACCCTCAGAACATTTCCTGGATCAGCAAAACTGCTCTTCAGCTATAATTTTTGTTGAAATATCTTCCTTTAAACCTGGACAACACCAATGGAGGCCTCAGATCTGTAAATCAGCTGCACTTTGGAAAACAAATCATCATGGTGGAGTTTTGCCAAGCTAATTTTCTGTGCTCATTCATTATTTGGTTTTCACTTTCTGATCTGATTTAAACAGACTGTACTCTAACTGTACCAGTTGCTTCCAAGATATGAGCCTGATTTACACTTTGAAAATGTGGATACGTTTCCAGGATGAAGAAGTGCTACGGTAAGGGGTTGTTTGGCAGCAACCATAGACCCTGTAGACAATGGCTGGTGAGATGTTATTACTAAGAAAGCCATGATCTTTCCCTGTGCTACAGCCGAAGTGGTGTCTTGCAGGACAAGACAGCTCCAACTGTGACTTCCCAGTGGGGAATTAGAAGGTTAGAAGATATAGTGGAATAAACATCTACAAAGGTATAGCCACACCTGGAAAGAAGGATAACTGAGGTGAGGTAATGGAGACTCAGCATGAACATCTACAGTATGGGGAATGGAATGGGTGGAGAGGAATGGGAAGAAACCAATGGAAAACTGTTCTTTAAGTGGCTATGTAAAACCCAGATCAACAAAACTGGGCTTTCACCTCGGATGTCTGCAAGGGGAAGTGTGAGATGGTGTGGTTTCACCAGCACTGAAACAGCATCAAGGAGGACAGCAATGGTTTTTAGTTGTTGTTCTTGGGTTTGTGGGTTTCTTTGGTTCTGAGGTTTCCTATGGTAAAGTGAGACACATCTGGTAAAAAAATTTACTTGATTTAAAAAATTTACTTCTGCTGCAACATTAATAAATGTTATCAACTTCAATCACGTATTGGAAGTCAACTTCTTAGGAAAACTTTATCTTCCCTTTTAGACCTCCCAATACTTTTTTCCCCTCTCTGACCAGGTGAGATCAGAATTTTTTAATTGCCTTGAAGGGCCAGAGCTTCACCTAAAGTAACTTTGTTCCAGTCACAAGCAAGGCAATATGAAAGTAGAATTGCTGTCATGTTGTGCAGTTTCCATACTATTTTTACGATGCCTGTAAGTCTGTGTAATTAGACAAGCTTTGAGATTAACCCCGCAGCCTCCTTCTTTGCTCATGTGAAAGCCTTTCAGGCTTGCTAAAGGTTATTACAGTAATGTTATATTTGCATCTTAAAAATACTTACAATTTCCAGGAACACAAAATTGTTTACATCTATCATAAAGCACTGAAAAAACAAAGAGCTTTTCTTCAAAGGGAAAATGGCCTTCCTTATTATTACTGTGCAGTGGCCTTGTTTCTCTGTCTTGGTGTGCAAACAATATCACCACACAGGGAATAGTCTTGTGTACAGAAATATGAAATCCAGGATTGATATATGTGTGGCTGAAAAAAAAAAGCTGGGCACGTAAATTCTCCAGTTTCACATTTGTCCTGGCACAGGATTAAGGAGATTTAAAATAGATGAACAGGTTCACATAAGAACAATTGTTATAACTTCCATCAGAACGGTATCATTGACATCGTCTTTAGAATGGTTTATGCTGCCAGAAGCAGAATGAAGAAGCCTTTGTGTTAATTCACATCGAGTCACCTGTGCCAAGATTGCATAGACAGACATTCACAAAGTGCTTGAACAAGCAGCTGCTGGAGTTGATGGGACCCCATTTATTCCAACTTCTGTGAAATTTCAGGTAAACTTATCCAATAGTAAATAGCAAGAATGGATCCCCTTGGCAAGCTCTTTTACGTGGATAGTAGATAGTAGTGAAATCACCCCATTTGGTAATCTGAGTAATAATAATCAGCTTGGCCCAGCTCTGATGTTCCTACTGGTACTGCAATTGATTTTAACATAGTCAGAGATGTGTCCCAGCATCCTTTTCTATGGAGGTGATCATAATCCCTCATTTTGGGTATATCCTTCCTTCAGGTGGATCCTGTGAGAGATTGTTATCTGCATTTCAATGCCTACTTCCCCCTGTAAGTGTTTTGGGCCACCTCTTCCTAGCATCTTCCTTGCTTTTACTGCTTCCAAGAAGTCATTCTGGTGAGACGTCCAGGAACTGAATGTGGTGCCAGTGGCGTTTTGAGTTCCCCAATAAGATGACCAACTGCATTTTACAAGAGCACTGTTGTGCAAGGATGGGCAGGACAGATGGCTGAACCTGCAGAACAAGTTTCAGCCATAAATGCTCTGAGCACCGTAAACGTTTCGGTGGCTTTTTTTTTTTTTTTTAAAGCTGAAATATATTTGGGAAGGACTTGTTCAAACTACAGACTCAGTAAAATATTAACAAGTGGAAAATGAGGGGGGAAAAAAAAAATACTTTGAAGGGCTAAAGCATGTGTGGGTTCTTGCTGTATTTGCCTAACTATAATCACTGGGGCCACACTTGCGACAGGCTAAAATGTTGCTGTGAATAGAAAGTATACCATAAGGGTTCTCAAATATGAAAGTGGGGCTGGAACAAAGAGCAGGCACCAGACAGACTTCCCCTGTTAACGATTACTGGCCTGTCACCCTGGTGCCAGCAGTCTCAGAAATCCCGTCGGGAGCAGGCGGCAGTATCTCGCCCAACGCGACCGGGCTGCTTTGAAACCCTGCCCACAGCCTCGCAGTATTCCTCGCTACCGCCTCGTTGTGGGGGAATGAACTTTATCTTTCTGCTTTTAAGAGTGTTTGTTTAAAGATGATTTACCACACTTGACAATTACCAAATTTCCTAAATTCAGCCTGAGGTATTGTTGTTGTTATGTATCTTGCACCGTGCTAAGCAGTACCTTGGCCTCAGAGCTGTAAATCTCTCCCATGCAGAAACGTCGCTCTTGATGCATGCTGGAGGTCCTCAGATGCTGCTTCCCTCTGCAGTCCTGTAGCTCAGGGTGTCAGTGGAGACACAAAAACCTTCTGACTGAAGGGAGGGAGGAAGGAAACAACTGTCACCCAGTCCTGAAGGAACATCAGCCCACCATTGAGTTTGGACTTGTCTCACTATGTTTGTCTGAAGGACATGAGTTGCAGAGCTGTTGTAGGAGGGACAAACACATAGCTGAAAATGCTCCAGAAAAAGATTAAAAGTTTTTAAAATTTCTCTTTTTTAATCCCTAATGTGATCCTGTTAATAAATGGGGTAGCATCTCCAGAACAACACATGCACATCAGTCATGAATGCGATCCACTTGGTGCTAATAGGATTTTCTTTAATTATGTTGTTGCTGACTAAAGCACTAGAGGAATGCTCTTCCTCCACTTGAATGCGAGGTAATACAAAGAGTTATTGTTTCATTTTTATTTTGTTGGGAAAACTACCAAGACCTTCATATTAGAACATTTGACAACGTCAACAACATTTCCCTGCACTGCTGCTTAATATATTTTTATTATTTGTTTTCCATATGTTGGTTCTTTTAATCTGTTCTTATTAAAGTCTTCCATGTTTCAGTAATATTGTCATTGTGTTTCGTTTGAAGGAGGCAAGTGTGTGTACTGAAAGATTAGATTATCCTATTTAAAAAAAAAAAAAAGGGAGAAATGTCTTCAAAATGAAGTACATCAAAAGTAAAAGTAGGTGACAAATGTTAATATTTGCAAAGTGCTTCTGCTTTGATCCTGCTTTTTTATTTTTTTAAGAGTTTGACAAATGTGTCCTGTGGTTTGGCTTCAAACCTCTTTGCCTAGTGCTTTACTTGACCCACAATCCATTTGATCTTCCACTTGTTTTTCCTTCTGTCCAGGAGGCCTCTGGACTTGATAAAAGACTAGTTCTTATCTCCCACTTGCTGCTGTTCAGGGGCATAATTTTTTATTTTTGGTTGGATTAGCTAATTGTGTCTGTTCGCTTAGGCAATTTCTAAAGAGATACTCATTTTGCTGCTCTTGTTTGGGATGGTTCTCTTCCCATTTCCATGCCAGTGACAGCCATAATAGATCAGGATCTGGATCGGTCAATTGATTCTGGCATTAGATGTGAGGAAGACGTGGATGCTGAGATGGCTGAGTTGAATGGCAGGCTGCCACTTCATTTTTATCATACAATTTCCAGGTATGCTGCATCCAATACCTGAGCTTACTATTTTTAAGATACCAGACAGTTTCAGGGGGTCGAGGAAGGACTCCTCCAGGTATAGGTTACTATTGATCATCTTTGGTTTTACCAAAGCTACTGACCACTGCTCCAGGTTCCCTCACCTGCAACCAAATAATTACAACTGGAGACTGGCAGCTGGCCACAGCTTGCTAAAACACACATGCTTCTGCAGCTCCCAAACACCCATCTTAGCCAGCACCCTCTGATCCCAATCCCAGTATCCCATCATGTGTGTGATCTGCCTTCACTATGCTGGTTGCCTGACTTCAGTATTGCCCAGCTCAGTAAGAAGAGCCATCCCACTGCCTGATAGCCCAGGCAATCTGGAAGCTGCTTCTACTAATACTCACACTGGACAGAAAAGCTGACATTTGACTTAGGGCCTGTTTTATAGCATCAACTCCTCTGTTCCCCCTGGAAATCACCTCCTCCCAAGAAACCACAAACCACAGCTGAGGGAACCACAGGGGTTTGAGTTGCCTTTTCAGCCAAGTGGGCCAGGAGGTGCAGCATTCTCCAGCCATCGGCCCTGCTAATCGCTTCTCCACCTCCAGGTACTGGCACACCTCTCTGTGGCCAGTCCTCAGCAGAGTCCCACTGTCTTTAAATAAATGGAGAATAAAACATACACCAAAGTCAATGCATGCCCACTTATGTGTCAGTCTGGGAAGCATCCCCCTCAGTTACATCTGCCCCCACAATAGCGTTGCCACAGGACTTGGCGTGATGCCAGTGACGTTAGTGTTACCTATGGTGCCACCAGGTTTCAGTATGGTACATCTGCCAGGGCTCCCATGTGCTGTGTATTCATTTTCTGGTGACAAGTTTAGGATATAATTTGCATTGCAGATGTGGGGCTTCTCTGCGTTGCACTCAAATTCTGTCCCCAGGAAAAGGTATTGATACAGTGAAATTATTTCCACTGCTGTTGCCAAGAGGCATGTATGTTTTGAGTAAGTGTGAATGTGAGGAAAGAAGGGGAGCTCACTTTTAGGAGAAACACATACAGTGCCTTGCTTAACTGGAGTCATTACTCAGAATGTTATAACAATAAACAGACATTTGTGGCTAGATTTTCTTGCCTTTAATAGGAGCGTGACACCTGCCAGCTCTCCGTCTGTTTCTCTCTCCTGCAGAATACATGCCATCGTGTGAGTGAAGAAGAGAAGGCAGGCAGCAAAGCAGACCAGGATCCAGATTTTCATGGGTACAATTGCCCATCAATTAAAATAAAATAAAATAAAAAAACAACATAAAAAATTCTGGGAATGAGGAAAACTGTGATGGCACTCAGAGATTCAGAGAGAGCCTAGCTAGGTAAACACTTTGTCACCATAGTGGCCTCCTCTGTATTTGTACCTTTCTATTCACTCATTTTTAATGCAGAGCTATTTCCTTTTGCTCTTACAAGTATACAAATCCTTCTTCTGGCAGCTTTGTGTCTTCCAATACTTTACCCATAATGAGGAGCTCTGCCTTTCACGGGGTGGCAGAATGCTTTTCTTCTGCTGAGAACTATTTTGTTTTCTTAAAACAAAACAACACAAAACGAAAACAAACAAACAAAAAAACAGCCCCCCCCCCACCAAACCAAAACCAGAACTTTGCACCTTTCTTCTTTCAAGGAGTATCTCCAGCCAGATCAGTTATTACTTTCCAAAACTGTTTTCACAGGCATTTCCTGAAGACAGACTATCAGATAAAATGCTGACTTTAGCCTTTTCTTTATCCTCCGCATAGGGTATTATTTTATTGCTCTTGTTTGTTTTTGCAGTTTCTTTTTCTGGGTTTTACTGCAAGCACTTTTGCCAGTGAATCAGGAGATTTGGTGCCAGTGGTGTGTCAAAGAAGCTGTGCGTGTCTCTGCTGGATAAATCCCTGAGCTTGCTTCATGATTTATAGCCAAACTAAGTTAAACAATTAATCATAATTAAGGAATGAATTAGATTTAAAAAAAAAAAAAAAGGCAGTCTTTGCAAGGATTCCTCTGCTTGGGGGATGCCTCTGATGGACAAAGGCTGCTGGAATGTGTCTTATTCCATCTCTCAGTCTGCAGGAGTCCAACCGGAGAGTAGAAATAACTAATGCTTGGCACTGTGCTGTGGTCCTCTCCGTTGGCTTCCCAGCCTCAAGATGCCAGGAATATTGTTCAATCTGCCTCTGCACAGGTCCAGTCAGTCATTAACTGTTCAGGTATTTCTAAGGCTGGAAATCTGCAGCTTTTCCACAATGGTTATCAGCAACTGAATGCAAGAATATGTCTTTACTCCTTAAGTACAGTGCTTCTTTGTGGTGAACAAACAACCAAACCCATGCAAAACAGAAGATATAGACTAATATATAATAGTAATAACTGTTTTAATAAAAACAAAGTTTCTCCCCTCCCCTGTAGCCTTCTCTTATGTCCTCTCCCTGCACTGTTATCTGGACATACAAATTTCCTCACATTTCCTGAAATGACCCTGAGAAGACCTGGTGTGCTCAGCAGTAATTGTTTGATTTGCATGATGAGGGAGTATGTCATTGCTAAAGGGAAGGGTGTATACTTGGTGGAGAGTCAGGGGCCCCTAAAAGTAGCCTCTCCGAGGAGCTCCTTTTTTCCTTGGACAAAAAAACCTGCTGTGTTGTCTCTATGAACTTCAAGCTGACAGGAAACGTGTCTTGTGGAAGGTGAGAAATTTTGAACACCATCTAAGCTGCTGAGACCCAAGGGAGGAGATTCATCCCATTTAATTGAAAGCTAGATGTTTAATTTCAGCTAATTGCCTAGATTAATGGATGGCTGGAGAGATTTAATGGCAAGGAGTAATTTAACCTACTTTGGTCTGGACATTTATGCTAGGATGAAACAGGTCACCTTACAGAGGTTCTTATTTCCCCATTAAAAAGACAGCTAACTTGCCTAGGTGGGAAACTTTTACATGGCCAAGAATCCAGCCTCCAAGTATTTCACATTTCTTGCACATTGCATGGCCTTAATACATAATTTTTTGCTTAAACTATTCTCACACTCTGGATGCTACAGAAGGGACAATGCAGAAGGCTTATGCAGGTACTGCAGGTATGAATGTGCACGTGTGTGTTTCTCCACAGGGGACAGAAATGGAGAGTGAGGAATGCAGAGAGAAGAGGATCCAGCATCTCTCTGAAGAGTACTGCAGAGAACTTACGTTGTGCATGCCTGCCACTACTGCTTCTACTCAGCACTGGTGTTTTCTTATCTCCTCCAGCTTTTACCTGCCACAACCAAATTGGCATCCCAAGAGTTCAAATTCTGTGTTACCTGCCCAGTGTCTATTACAGTCATGTCCAGTCCTTGCCCTGGTTTCCTAGGTCTGGTTATATTGTTGCTTGTGTACATAAGCTATGAAAGTGCATGTGTGGGTTGACTCCCTCCATGGACAAGGACTATTTAGTGTCTAAGATGCATTTCTCAGCCTCTGTGTGGTTGTTTAGCTCATGTGGGTCTCCTATTTCAGAACCTGCCTGGCAGGAGGTTTCCCAGCATCTTACCTCAGACAGAGTCTGACCCAGGAGGGGCAACACCGACCTTGGCTACTGCAGAAGACTTCTGAGGTTGTACTCATGCGTGCTGGCTCCTCTTGACACCGTGCAATATGGGGAAAGTCTGTCTTTCACTTTTGCAGTCATGGAAGTGCAAGTGGCTTTTTGCTTTGGCTTGAGCAGAGCTGAGAAGCCTCCAGGGAGGATGGAATAGCAGGAGGAATAGTACACGCAGCAGTTTGTGGAATGGAAACTTCTATAAGCTGGGGTGGTTCAGTGTTGTTACAACACCTGTCAAGGGTAGGAAATAATACCTTGACCCTTCCTTAGTGCTGTTCAGGCAGGCGCTGATCCAGTGATGGATGTTAACTTACACAGGGATAAGGGGGAGGCAGAAGGGGCTATTTCTTCCCAGAGAAATAAGTAAGGTAAAAGGTGCAGATGTAGCAGCTCTGGAAATACTGGACAAGGCCAGTGAAGGATAAACATGACAGAAAGCATGTTAAGAGAAGGCAAATGAATATAGCTTAAAAATAAGTAAGTAGAGTTTATCTAAACCCAAGCTCAGACCAGCCTCATGCTGAAACTTAAAGTTTGAATGTGCACTGTTATTTCATACGAACTGTTTTCCATTTTTAAGGAATGGCTGGGTCTGGCCAGAACTGGCTTCTAAGGTGTAACACTGTGAAGTAGTTGGGCAAGATTTGTAGCCTGCCTTGAAATGGGAAATACTGGAAATCTCATGAGAACTTGAGGTGAACTGTTAGCTACATTTTGGAGACACAAGAGATTTGGTCTTGATCCAGAGAGACAAGTAACTGTGTCTGACTTTTAAGTGTGTGAGTGGCTTCCTTATTTTTGTGGAACTATAAAGAGGCTCAGTGTTACAGTAGGGTTACGCAGGTAGAGAGGTACCCCACAAAATCCTCCCTTCACATGATCTTATTAGGTACCCAGGCTTTTGTGACAAATCCAAAACAAGGTGAATGCCACAATCTTGTGAAGTTCGTTATCAGCACAAGTTGCCTGGGTTAACTTTTTTGCCCCAAAAGATGCTACTAATGTGAATTAGGCAGGTAAATCTAGTAATTTTAGTTTAACATCGATATCTCATTAATAGCTTGTTGTTGCCTTCAAACAATTAATTGGTAACTAGCAGGGCTATCTGAATCTTATGTGTTATTTGAGGCATCCACAAATCAGCATTAATCATCGACTGACCAAGACAAATCTTAAAAGGGATGGGGAAAGAGATAATCTGCCTGTCCCTTCTACTATTAAGTTTATCTGTCTGCTTAATGCTGAAGATAGCAGACTTGCTTTCTGTTGTTCTCCCCCACAAATTGCCATTGCAAGCAGTGCCCATCACCAGCACAGTCACCTTTTATGATCACACCCTTCCCAAAAATCTGCCAAAGCAGTGGCAACATACAGGGCAGGAAACCTGCTCGTGTGCCTGGAGATCAGTGCCATGGGACACTGGGCTCCTCTGCACTCCAGCATTTTTCTAGCTCACTCATCTTGCCTTTTCAGCCTCCCATCACATTTGGAGCCAAGCAGCTGAAATCACCTTCCTTTCCCCAAGTCTGAGTTATATTGCTTTTATTTTCCAGTTGACTTTGCCTCCTCAGGAGTAGGCAACCCAGTTCTGCCAAAGAGTGAGCAGTGGAAGCTGTGAGTGAGGGCCCTGGGCTACCTGGTCCTTTTATTCAAGGCTGTGGTAACTCCCTCAGCAAAATGATCATCATAACATTTGTTTTGGTCAGTAGCGTGGTTGTAGCCAAAAAACAAATTTTCTCTTTCTGCTTCATATGTGAGAGCTCTGGGAGTTTGGTATTCTGTCTTACCTGGCTCTACCATGGTCTTAAATGACAAAGTAAGATTTCAGAAAAAATGAGGGCCACTCTTTTTTTTCCCTAGAATAAGTGGTCTTCCATGAAATGTATCTGAAAAATTCCAGGAGGCCTTCTATTTTTAACCCATTACATCCTACAGACTCAGTGTTTTTCTACTAGGAGCAACTGAGGAGGTTTTCTTCCTGCTTTGTTTCTCCTTTGCCTTCCACCACATCCCCCATTTTCCCTGTTATATTATTACCTTAAACAATGCCTTTTTGGAAAGCATTCTCTTTCTAAAAGTGCTTTGTTAAAAAGAAAACAAAACCACAAAACCAACAGTGAATAACAAACTTCCCCCAAATCCCCACAGAAACAAATAAGACAACTTTGAAATTGGAAAGCACAGATGTTACAGCCCAGATGTTACAGACCAAGTAAACCACAGTTGCCCTCCAGTTGCTCTGCTGACTTATTTTTTACCTTCCATTTGATGCTCTTCCATTGAGCCCCAAGGTTTCCAGGCTCAAGTACCAACATCCACAAAGACCAGCTAACTGGCAGCAAGACACCCGAGTGTTTATAGAAATCACATTCCTTCTGCTTCCTCCCTCCATGTCTTGGTATCCAAAAGGAGTTAAATTGGGCTAGAGCTCTCAAGGAAGGGGGCTATAACAAAAAGGATGTACTAGAGACTATATGCTTTTAAGTGCATAGAAGCTGAGAAAGACCCCACTGAGCTGCAGAAAATGGCATTTACTAGGATGAGATTTTTTCTCAAAAACTGAGGATTTTTCCCCAGGAGCTGCTCTTCCTTCTCCCTCAGCCCTCATGAGTTTTCTGGGAAGAGGAAAAACAGGTGTCCTATTTGCATAGTGTCACATGCCCTTAGCTAAGCCTTGAAGCTTTCTGTAAGCAGAGGACAGATGAGATCTCCTGTCCCAGGCAGGACCCTGAAAATCCCTCTTTCCCTGCAGTGTGACTCCTGGCTAATTATTTTATGGTGGGCACTAGCAAAACAAGCATGTAATGGGAAGGAATCCTCTTTGCACCACTCAGTGTTCATGAAGGACAGACAGATGGGAGTCAAGGGAAAAAAGCATGAGTAGTCCCATCTCATTTCTTTTTAAAACCATACATGACTCTGGATGTTACAGCACCAAATTTTTGGAGACTATGTCTATAGTCTTACTTTTGGAAGGACCTTAAGCTTAGTGGATTTATTATATCATTGTTTACAGATGAATTTCTGTATTTTAAACTATGCTCTGGGCCCAGGGCAAAGTAAAATGTTCAAACACATTCACTGTATTGTGGTGATTATGAATACATATTAATTTTTTTCATGTCCTCCCACATCTGTGGCATTGATATCACAGCACCGATTTCTCCTGACAGATACTCCTGGGTAAAGTAGCTCATGCGAGGATCATGCAGCACATACAATTTGTGTGCAGGCAATTGTATATGACCTTTTCTGCATTGTCCTACCAATGACCCCTTCTGTAATCAGGCAGAAATCATGCTCCTGAAGAGTGGGAGGTATTGCTGCTTCCATGCTGGCCTGTTCCTGGGCCTCCGCTGCACAGACATTGCCAACAGTAACAAATTGCTCTGAGTTACGTGCAGCAGTTTAGTGATGTGAACTAGTTATTTATTAGAGAAGGAGCTGAGACACCAGCAAAGGAAGAGGGAATAAAAGGAAAATCCCAAATCAAATTAAACGAAGCTGCCTCATCTACCAGTCTTCTCGCATTTCTTGCTTCTGGATCACACCTTATTCATCTACTGGGGGACCACATGCAGAGCTTTGAAAGTAAACCCCTTACAAATAAAGAAATGTCCCCAAGGGCTGTGGATAAAGATGACAGGGTTGGACTAAACTGCATTTTTAGAGGTGTCAAAGGAGGGTTTTCTTGTTCCTTTAGTCACAGTTTCCTAGGCATAAATCTGGCTGCAATATCGATTGCCTTACTCAGAGACACCTTTCATATTGAAGAAGTGTGATAAAAATAAGGTACCGTCTCCCTTGGACTTGAAAGGAGAAGGCAGCTCCAGAAGAGTGAGGTCCCTGTCTGGTAAAAGCCAGGCCAGTGGAGACCACTGGAGAGAGGTTGATTGCCGTGAGCAGAAAACCAGGCCCTGTGTTTGTTTTGACTTGAAAAATAAACTTCTAAGTTTAACACCATGGGTCTGTAGTGTGGGGTTTTAAAAAGTGGGAGAAGAGCTTTTTATGGTGACCCTTTAACGGTTATATTGACGTGCAAAAGTGTGCTTTAGATTACTGGTCTGCAAAGATAACTAAGGTTCACCCACCCATGGGGTTTCAGTTCAGTTTGCCCAGAATAGCTCTTGCTTGCTTGTTTTCCTTCTTTCTTTCATTCTTTCCTTCTCTCTTCCCTGCTTTCTTTCCATTGCTCAGCAGTCACCCATATTAATGCTCAGTACATTTGCCTAACGCAGAGGCCTGAAGGGTTTGGTGTGCTCTGGGGAGGAAACTTCCATTTCCCCAGGAGCAAAAGGCTTCACAGGAAGAATGAGATGTAGCAGCAAAGTGACCTGGACAAGTGAATATCTGGAGTGGAAGACTAGTGGGAAGAGGTGCTGATGTAAACTCCAGAGCAAAAGCATGTTATGCTGAATAAGTGCCTCTCCCTATCCTAGGCCCCTGCCCGGGCACCAAGGTGGCTTGATTTGTTTGTGTGATGCATCAGAGAAACCCAACATGTTTTTCAGCTGGATTAGCGACTGTGGCACATGCCCCTGGGAATAATGGAGATCCAAGGAACTGGTGCTGAGCTCTTTGCTTAAGTTATCCTTCAAAAATACCACAGCACATTGGAGAAGTGGCTTCCTCCAAGCTTTCTTCATGCAGAAAGAGCACCAAAGTAGACAGCCACATTTTCAAATGGATTTTTATGCTGGGAAAAATAATAAATATCTGACTTAAATAGTGACTAAAAGCTGCTGTTAGGATCTACCTGACCAATGTGGGGATTGTGTCTCCAGGAACAAAGTTTGCAGTAAGAAAGAAGATTGGCTTGATTCTGATAAAATCATCTCTTCTCCAACAAAAGCGCTGTGTGGAGATGGTGGGCATCAGTGAAGGTTTCAGTTAACAGGACTGAGGGCTGTATCCACAGGGATTTGCTACTGAGACAGAGCAAAGCTATACATTGCCCACCTGTTAGCCACCTGTATGCAAGGAAGGGGCTGTGCATGCCTTCCACAGGGACAACCACTAGCAGACCACTTACTTAGGAAATTGTTAATTCTGTTTAAAAAAGAAAAAAAATGTTTGTTTGGTTTCTTAAATTGCTTTTTTTTTAATGATAAAGAGTTTAAATACTGGATTTTCTTTTTCTTTTCCCCTTCCTCTTTTCTTCTCATTATCTGTTTTGCTGGATAGTGCAATAAGTGAACTCTTACAATTTGCTTCTTTTGGCTCTCCCTGTTTTTTTCAACATTTCCACAGCTTTGGAGATGCACAGACCAATTAAAGCAAAAATAAGTAGATCCCGGATATGTGTCACTCACCAGAAAAGGTCAGGGGACAAGGGAAGAAAACTTTTCAACTGTTTTACAAGTACAGCTTCCAAAATCAATGGAAAAGAAAAGCTGGTGAGACCTGAAATCTGGAAATAACATTGAAAGTCCAGCTCGTCCCTGAAATGGCACTGCTGTAATTTGGCCACCATGATCCCCAATGCATAGGATGCTTCTCACCATCTTGTGAGGACACATGGAAAATTTATGGGAAGCTGTAGCATTTCCAGTCCAACATCATGGACTTAAATGCTTTTTTGAATAGACATCAGGAACAATGTGTCTAGATCCACCCAAAACCCCAAAGTCAAATCAGCTTTAGGATGAAATAGAGGAATTTCATTTTTCCTCACTTTCACTGCTGGGACAGACAGCCTTCCTCCCTTATGAGGTAATTGAATTTTCACATTATGCTTTATGGGATATCCTTTATTTACCTAATGCTTTCCTGTCGAGTCTTTTCAGACTATGAATCTTGTATGTTTTATATACACAAAGGTGACTTTTCCTTCCTTTAATGACCATGGCTTATCAGTGCAGGCAACCGATACTGGACTCATAAATATGTCACTCTCGGGTTTGCAGCAGCCCCTTCTGCTTCACAAGACTGTTCCTTGCTTCTCGCTCCTCCCTTCCACTTGCTGCATCTCTGTGATCTGCTCATCCCCTCGATGCTGCTGAACTCACCATTGGCTGGTATAAATAAATGACTGATTTAAGCTATAGGTGAAAATCATTGTGAAAGGAGCACGCAGAGGAATGTAATACAAGGTCAGTGGAGCCAGAGCCTTCCGACTCCAATTAAATATTTCCTGTACGCTGGTGCCAATTGTGCATCGTGTAAGAACATTGGAAAGCAGGAGCTTGAACTCTAAGGGACCCTCTTGCCTTGAAACCTGTTTCCTGTTTAACAAGATTTAACAAGCACAACCAAACATGCGCCATCAGCAACAAAAGTAATTGTAAACGGCTCCAATGTGCAAAGGTGCTGGGTTTCCTCCCAGTCCCAAACGCCTACCAGCCCCACCAGGCTGTCACAGGGCAGCTGTGATGGGGTGACATGGTGACCTGATGCCACAGGACTTTGGCAGGCTGGCGTAGGCTCCACCATTTTGCTGAAAGAGGTGGAAGTAAAGAGGGAAAAGGTAGCCTTTTCCAAAGGGGTCAAAGCTTGTTGGATGAAAGATTCAAGGCTTGGTCCCACCCTCCTAGGAGTTTTCTACAGAGGAAGTGGTAACACCTACTCTGTGCTGCCTGCCTCTTCAGCTTGAAACACAGCCTTGCTGCTTATGAGACATCACCGTGGTCGAAGATGTCACTGTTGGTCCCTGTGACAGGCAGTGGCCCAGGCTGAGCTCCCTGCCCACGCTGGAAAGAAGCCCAAAGCAGAGATCTGCCACTGCCAACCTTTGGATGCGCAATCAGATAAGGGGAGACTGGTCATGAAAGCACCAAAGTTTAGGAAGGTCACAGGATGCCTGCTTCTGGTAAATGCAGTGGGGACACTGAAAACATGATCACTGTGGCCAGGCACTGAGAATACAATGCTGCTTTCTAGCGGGCTGTACAGTGGTAGGAGACATCCATACATGTGTATATATATACACATACACATACTCATCTGTAAAATACATATGCAAAAAAATTGTGTGTGCATGTGTATTCATATATATCTAATTGGTACAAATTTCTGTGCATATAATTAATGCTAGAAGCTCCATAATACAGTAGTACCACTCCCTGTGCCTCTCTCCCTAAATTAAAAGGCCTGGGACAGCAGATGAATCCTCCAGGTGCTACGGATATAACAACAATAGCAATGACTGGAACAATAATCCCATTGGTTTACTGTGAAAAGTAGTGGCATTTGTTCACAAAAAAACCCACGTTTGCCCAAAGTTTCAAAGTGCATAGCCCATGTCTTGCCACTCATCTGCAATCAACTACTCCTCCTGCCCGTGCCATCCCTACTGCAGCCAACAACCAGGTAAGGGCCTGTGAGCAAATGGAGGCATTGGGTGGAAAAGAGCAAAAGAAATGCTGTAAAGTGGGGTTTAATACGATTGAAACAGCTTTGCCCTCAATACTGCTCACACACTGCTAAAGACATTTCAGCCACAGATGGTAAAATGAGAATAATTTTCTTTAAGGGGGTCATGAACTTGATATATAAATTATATTAGAACTGATTTTCTCATTGTCAGGGAGGAGGAGAAGCTTGGGAATTTGATACGGCTCCTCAGCTACATGCTAAATGGGCTGTCCTTTATTTGAAATCCATCATTATGGAATGTAGTTCAAGTTCAGGGGGGACAGCACTTTTTTGAGAGAAGTCTCTCTCCTCTCAAGTCTTGTCCTTGATTCTTAGGGCCATGCTTAGCAAGGAGTCAAATCCACTTCATCTGTCTGCTGCAATGGGGGTGGAAAACAATGGGCCCATGCTTTGAAGAAAGGTCTTCTCAAGATCCACATCATCTGAAGTGGAGATGTGCTGGTGTCTCTGCCTTGTGGCTGAGAAGTAGATACCCCATCAGGGCCTCTGGGCAGGTCTTTCTTCCTCCTCCCTTCCTCCCTTCCTCCCTTCTCCCTTCTTCCTTTCCCTGCCAGTGACTCTTCCTCACCATGCCTTGGGGCAGTTTGTCTCTTCCCAAGAGCCATGCCCCGAGTTCAGCCTCCCTGGTGCTGCCTGGGACCCAGCACCCTTCTCAAAGGTGGACACATGCACCAGGAGCAAGCAAGAGCAACACGCAAACAAGAGCGTTTGAACAGCCAGCCTGGTCTTTGCCCAAGGACCTGTTCATATCCCTCATGCACCCCCAGCTGTGACAAGATGGCAGCCAGCTGCCAGGCTGCGGTGGGTTATTTACATTTCCTGGCGTCTCTCACCAGCACAGCTCACACCCTGTGTGTGCAGGCAGTGAGAGATCAGAGAGGTGGCTTCCCCATCAGGGACACAGGCGGGATCTGCAGCCATGTTTGCTTAGCAGGTTTTACCGACCCAGGCTTTGTCAACCACATCTGCCCTGCGTTGTAGCTTGGGCCAGTGATGTGGGGAAAGCACCTGAAGATGTTCCTGGACCTGCCTGCCTGAGGCCACCAGGCTGTGTCACCCTGCATTGGGTTTGTAAGAAGTCTGTTGGGCCATGTTTGCTCCACAAACCCCCCTTCCTGGAAAGTGGGCAAGGCTGGACAGTGCTGTGGCCACTGCAAACCGATGGTTCAGTCTAGGGTAGAGCTGGGGTTTGGCTGAGATGCCACATGCTCCCAGTTTCTCTCATTTAGATGTAACATCACTTTTTGACACAAAAAAGGGAATGTGAGTCTCCTTTGGTGCCTGTGTGCTCAAGTGTCTGGCTTCATAATCCTAAACTGACTCCAAAATCATATGTAAAACCAAGACATAGTACAACGCTCTGCTGATGGGAGGTAATTCTCCCCTTCTACTCTGCTCTCATGAGGCTCCACCAGGAGTACTGTGTCCAGTTCTGAGGCCACCAATGTAAGAAGCACATGGAGCTCTTGGAGCGAGTCCAGAGGAGGTCCATGAAGATTATCACAGGGCAGGAGCACCTCTCCTACAAAGGCAAGCTGAGAAAGTTTGGGTTGTTCAGCCTGGAGAAGACAAGGCTCCCAGGAGACATTATAATGGCCTTCCAGTATCTGAAGGGGCCTGCAGGAAAGCTGGGGAGGGACTTTTTACAAGAGCATGTAGTGATAAGATGAAGGGGAAGGGTTTCAAACTGAAAGAGGGTAGATTTAGATGAGACATTGGGAAGAAATTCTTTCCTGTAAGAGTGGTGAGACACAGGCACGAGTTGCCCAGGGATGTTGTTGATACCCCCTCCCTGGAAGTGTTCAAGGCCAGGTTGAATGGGGCTTTGAGCAACCTGGTCTTGTGGGAGGTGTCCCAGCCCATGCAGGACGGGGTGGAACTAGATGATCTTTGAAGTTCCTTCCAACCTAAACCATTTTATGATTCTGTGACTTCAGCAGAGTCACCCATTTTTGCTGTCTCATTACACCACAGGGTCAGAAGTGCAATGTTCTGAGATGTTTGGATCTGGCACAGCAAGCGAGCATTTTGGGGCACTTCTCCAGGAGCAGAGCATGTAGGAGGAAGGCAAGACTCCTGCTTGTGAAACCCACAGTTCAGGTGTGCAGCTTGAAGGAAACCCATGCAAAGTGCCCATGTGCAAAGCAGTGGCACAGGGGAAGGCTACACTTAACCTCCATTGCATAAAAGGGTGTTGATTTACAGTAAATTTGCACAAATGGGCCATAACAGAAACGCTTCAGGCACCATTAAAGCACAATGGCACCTGTAAGCTGAAAATGAGGTGGCTCCCTTGGCATTAAATGCTGGACATAGCCTCTGAAAGAAGCAGCTCCTAGCCCAAGGAGCTCGAAGCCTCACTAGATAATATACACAAGAAGGAAGGAAAGCTGTAATTTCCCTCGTACAGATGGGAAACTGAGGCATGCTGAGGTCCTGTTGTCTGAGAGTGTGACTTGGATTTATACAAAGTCTCTGGAGCACAGCTGGTCATTAAAATCAGAAACTGTGTCTTATGTCTCTGCTCAGAAGGAGGAGGGGATGAGGAGACTGGCAAACATTTCCAGACAGACGATGGAGCGGATTAGTACAAAAGAGGATGCAGATCTTGGCCATTCAGCTGCCAGCAGAAAGGAGGGGGAGTATGGTTAGGCAGCTGGTGGAGAAACAGGTGCAGAGAAGGTTTCCTGATAGCCATGTTGTCATCCTGCTTTGAACTCTCAGCTCCTCAGTAAATCTTCTCTCTTGGAACTCTCTTGTCAACATTTCATTTCCTCACGTTCCTAAAATAGTTCTCGATAAGCAACTTGTACTGCTAGTAAAGCCCTTTTGGTTACTTTCCTAGAAATCTATTTTAATGTTTTCTCGCTGGGCTTCAGCTGCTTGCATTCCCATTTGGAAAAAAAATATTGGTGGAAAAAAAATATCCAGCTGAGGCTTAACACAACAAGAAGGTGAAATATTTAGGTTTAGTAGCACAGCAGGACCTTGTCTGTCAACTGACTTTTCAAGCAATGCCATAAATTTATGGTGGTAGAACTTGCTCTTAACCAGAGGATCAGGGGAAAGAAAAAACGAAAATATATTATTTTGCATGTAAATGATCTGCAGGAAATGCAGACTTTTCACTTTCGGTGGCTTCTTGCAGAGCATTTTGTCTTCATTCTACAGGTCATAATGACATAATAAAGCAGAGGTGATCAAGCTGCAGTTTTTAAGGCACAAGGAGCCCTTGTGCAGGGCAAGTTCTCTTTCCATGCCAAACTCAGATATTCCTGGGGCCTGCATGGGCACAGGGTTCCTGGGCAATCCCAGGTGGTGGGGGAAGTAAAGTGGCAGAGTATACTGGGATTAACAGAGCTAAATTACTTCATAACCCAATCCACATCCAGATTATCCCCATCTCAGAGGAAAGTAGTGAAGAATAGCTGCTATCCCCAGATAATGAACTTCTGCCAGAACTCCTCCCTCAGCTCACTGATGCTGGAGGCATTGTGTTGTCCCACAGCTTTTGCCTGGAAAAGACTTTGACACATAGGTATGAAATTTTGCCTGGAGCAGTGTTGGCCATCCTGCTTTGTAGGGCAAGAGTTTTCAGAGACATAATAATGAGGGAGCCCAGGACTATTACAGGAATGGGGTCGATGGAGGGGAAAAAAGGTTCAAGGAGGGAGACACTTGATTGTTTGAGGTCTCTTCAGGGCAACTAACTACCATTCCTTGGGGCAAGTGCAGAGGTTCCTGTATAAAGAGCTACAGAATGAGAAAGAGAGGTGATCCTACTGGGACAACACCAAAAGAGGATTAAGTGTTTGATGCAGAGTGATTTGGATGCAGTATGGTAAAAGTGTGGGTCATCTGATGAGAGCGTGCAGGGAAAGAGGCTCTGCTCTCAATTTGAGTGCAAGTTCAGACAGCAGCTTTGTAATTTCTGAGGACCAGGACACCAGGTATCAGAACTGTTGGTTTCTCTTCTCAATTATTTTTAGCTGATTTTGGGTGTCTAACAAAGATGAAATAACTACTCCCAATTCTGAGGCTGTATAAGAGACACTTGTTTTCACAAGATATGCCAGGACTGTTTCATCCTGAGAAAGGCGGAATGAAAAATGTGCTAAAACTGACTTCCTCAAGACAACCCTCTTTTTCACTCCTCAGCAATGTGGGACAAAACTGGAAGTTTGATATGGGCAAGGGCTGCCTGGACCCCTTGGGACGATTTATCCAGCCTGTCTCCTGGCCCTGGCAGCTTCTTCTCCTGGGAACATCTTGGCACCCCAGATGAGCTATTCCGCTGCTGCAACCTTCCCACAGTTGTTATTTCTTTCAGGGCCCCTTTCCCTCAGAGACACAGTGGCTGGAAAGATGTTGCTGCTTCCCAAAAGGATCAACATTTCCAACACTGATTCCTTAACAATGGCAGGTGGCTGCACCTTTTTTCCCAGGCAAGAGGCAAGGCACACGTGTGACCGCACACGCAACAGTTCAGGAGCACCTCGGTGCCTCAGCGAAGCACGGGATGGGCTGTGCGGGTCTGATGAGGAAGGGGAGGCAGAGCCCAGCCCTCTGCTCCTTCTGCAGGAAGATCCAGGGGTCTTGTAAGTGAAGACATGGCAAGAAGTTCACAAGCTTTAACAATATTCCTTCGTAGATAAGTCATCACAGTGTAGCTACCCCTTTAGCAAACAGCATATTTCTATCTGATTTTTCACGTATTTTCTTCCCACCCAAGTCTGACACAAACAAAAAACACTGCCCCCAGCACAGCCCAAAGGTGACCTCTGGGCAATACAGTCTCAGAAGTACCCAAACTGCACACACCCTAAACATAGACACACATTTTTCTGGAGTCAAGAAGTCTTTTGTGTGGGTTTGCTGCAACTTACAGGCATTTGGGCGGGAATCAAACAGGAACCAAGACAGTGTACATCATATCTTAACAAAGTAGCCCCATATTGTGCTTTACCCCCTGTGCTCAAACAAACACCCTGTGAGCAAAAGCCTGGTTTTACTGGGATTAGTGAGACCCACCATCTCACAGGTCATTCTAGAAAATTACATTCATTTGGCCTGACTTACAAACTCTGGATCCAATCACCATCTCATTGGGTTAATGATAGTTTCTCCTCGTTTCTCATGATTTCTCAGTGAGTGTCATGGCAGCACAAGAAGGATCCATCCCAGAATGCACCTAGAAGTGATATTTAAATCATCTTAGAATGTGAACATACAAAAATATGTATTATTTAAACATCAGTGTTGTGCAATTTCCCAGCTTATTGAAGATGGGTTCCCTAGTGATGTGAGGGGCTTCTCACTGGTGTCTGAATATCATTAAGAATGTTTTTTTCCCACTTGTCTTAACCCTAATAATTGCAGCAAATTGATTTTAAAATAGTGAATCAGGAAAGTCTGCAGAAATGAGTCACTTTTTTGTGTATACTGCACACATTAAACACGCAGAATGAAGAAAACTAAGAGTCATCAAAGCATAATTTCCAAACAGACTTGCATCATTAAAAAGCCATTTAGCTTTGCAGTTCAAGGTTAAGTTTGTTCCCAGAAGATGAGGTAATTTAGTAAAATAATAAAGCTCTCATTAAACAAACCCTGTAACAGAAGTGAGCCTTAGCGGCTGCGAAGGAAGGAAACCGTAACTTCTGTCAAAGCACAGGGATGAGATTAGCATTAATAAAGCATTCCTCACAAAGCAGTATGATAGTATATGGGGGAAGGCACATCCAAATAGCTCTCATTTCCACAACGTTTCCTCTCAGATATGGGCTTTTTAATTAGCCATCGGAAAGAAAACTGAAAGTGTACTTTCTCCTTCTCGGTTTCTCCCTGACTATTAATCTCTGTGCTGAAAGTGGTGCCACCGGTCCATCTTATTATTACTAGCTAGTGGAGACGTAAAAGAACTACATTCATATTCCTTATCGCAGCCCAGAGGTATTTCCTTTGTATTACTAGGAGTATTTTGATTAGTTTTGGCTGTGTCTGCAGTATCACAGTTTATATTTTCCACAGCTAAAATAATTTCTAGAACTAAAGGTTTGTTCCAGCACTCACTGGTATTTATCGGAGGAATTTAATTGCTGAAGGAATTTTATTGCTGAGCCAGAGCAGTTCCTTTTTTAAGTCCTCCTGATTTCATGAGTAAGTTTGTAGCAAAACATTGGTGGTGAATTGTTCCTGGAGCTAGTTGCTGATTTTCAATGAATCATTTGTTTGAAGAATGTAACTCTTCTCCCCTGAGACCGCACTGTCCACCAGCAGATCATGGCCCATATGCAGAGCCAAAGAGGTATTTTTTGGGGTGGGATCTCTGAGAGCTCCCCAGTCCTTTTGTTTCTCTATGTCTTGCCCTAAGGTGTTTAACCTGCTCTTAAAAGCACAGATGATGGAGGTTCTCCACTCTTCTCTGGTGGACCTTTAAAGTTGCCAATACCTTTGCTAAACAGGCACCCCATTGCTTCTGTGTGCTAACAGAGAAAAAAATATTCCTTTTTCTCTTTGCAGCAGCCTCATTTATATATTTGAAACCTGTTATCTGAAGACCCACTTGCTTTTTCCATCCTCAGACTTGGCAGAGCTCAAATACTCAGTTTCATTCCAGACGATGCAGCAGGTGGGATGTGAGCCCACACAGCATTTTTGCTGCCAATGCCAGGTGCTCCCACTCCTGCTTGTGCTTCATGCTCCCCTGGAACCAGGATGGTATGGAGCTGGGAGGGAGGGGGGGGGCACACAGTGTTGTGCTGAGCAGGAACTGTTCTGCCCACCCCAGTTTGCATACACAGCCCAAGGTTCATGCACAGGCAGATGAGCAGTTGTGGCACTTTTGCTTTCCAGTAAGGAAAAGCTTCATGGCAAATCTTGTCACAGCAATTCAGGATGACACAGCCCTGTGGTTCCCTAACTTCTTACCACATGGAAGGGAAAGGAGGGAGTAATGTTCTCCTTTCCCTTTGGAGAAGGAGGATGTGGCAGCTGGGCTGACAGCCCCCAGGTAAGAGCCATGAAAGCACCCAAAGCCTGAAAGAAGAAAGTTTGCAACAAACATTGCTGTTCATTTGTAGCTAAAGCCTCACCAAAGAGAGAGAGAGAAAAAAAATTATGGTGCTTCACAGCTGTAGAGGTTTTGTTTGAGGGAACTGATGGGAAATGTAACCCACTTTGGGGTATGAAGGGCATAACACATTTCTTGAGCCTGCTAACTTTACGTGACTAAATTAGCTGAGGAAACCAGATTTAAAAAAATCAAAACTGGCAACGTTCCTGCTGGCTCAAGGAAGAGCAGGGCTGTGTTCTGCTTGGTTTATCTTTTGTTTCACTCACAAAACTGAAGCAAGCAGAAGTTTTAGGCATGCTAATTGGGGAGCAGCACAAGTCCCTAAATAGTTTTATGAGTACTTGTATTGTTTGCATGTGGAAAATAAAGAATTTAAAAAAGCAAACAACAATGGCAAATGGGCCCCTGATTCACAGATTCCTGTCACCTCAGACTTCTCCTACTTTGGCAACCTATGAATATAACTTCAGATTAAGGATCAGGGTACATTTCACTGTGAATTTATTTTCTGGCATTGTTATAAAGCCATCCAAGTGCTTTTACTCTCTGCAGTTGCTATTACCCAAAATCATACAACTCTGGGTTTTGCCTACTGGAGTGGCATAGGCTTCTGTATAGCAGACCCCAGGACAGCTTTGCTCTCCTAGCTGAGCCATTGCGACATCTCATCTGCAGTGACAGCCGGCCAGGAGCATCAGAGACACAAGGGGCCACAACTTGGGACTGTGGAGGGAACTAACAGCACCCAGAGCTGACACGACACTGGCACCCAGGAACTCAGACACCCCATGCTTGAGCCACTCACCACTTCTCTTGTCACCCTGTATCCCCAGTCTCCACAGGGTACACAAAGGTAATGGTCCTGATGCAGAGGCAGTTAAATACAGTGAGCTAACCCTGTATTTATGGAAGATCTGGAGCAGATTCCTTTCACTCTTACAGCACATGCCTCAGAACAGTTTTTGTCTGGTGCAGAAATCTCCCTGTACCCTACCATCCAGGGAGCAATAAAAATGGTATCTAAAATATGTGGCAACAGTGCATAGTCAGCAGTGCTTGAAATTCAAATGAAGTTTTCAGTGAGAAAAATGAGCTTCCTGCTGTGGAAAAATTCCTGATCCCCAGTTTCCCAAAATGCCATGGCAAAACACTATTATCTTGGCTCTTCCTATCTCTAGCATGTGTCATTGAAATGGCCTGAATGAAGTTGCTATTTGTAGTGTGTAGCTCATGCAAAACTTGTCTCAATGAAGCCACTTAATTGCTCTTCTTTGGGATATTACGCAATTGGTCTTCTGTAGTAGTTCTCCTTGTCAACACAAAATCTCATGACTCACTGTCATGAGGGAGGCTTCTCCTTCCTGCCAGCCGTAATCGGTGATCGGCTGGCTACCAAACCTCTGCTTGCTCTGGCAGATGGGAGGACACCTCCTGTCTTTGTTGCATCAGAAGTTATTGTATTCAAATGAAGGTAACAAGGTAAGGCCCTTTTCTCCTTTAAAAAACTCTGCAGGATAGAGGTAGTGGTAGATAAACTTCTTTATACTATTAATTAATATTGAATCATTTCTCGAGTAACTGGAAAGCACTGCCATGGCTTAATTTGCAGACTCTATAGCCAATGCTGAGTTTCTAAGATACCAAAGTAGTGCCAGGTAGTGCTGTCACCCATAGAGGTGCCTGAGAATCATCTGCTGTATCATTCGTAAATATAACCCCTCCTGGAGGCTATCCCAGGCTTAAGCCATTCTGCCATGAAACCTGATTGAGGAATACCATTCACATGAGCATGGTTCCCTCCATCCCTCTTAATTAGTGTAAAGCAGGTGCTTTAAGCTCTGTGCATGTGAGAAGTGTGTTGCTGAATGAGGGCTAGTGTAAGCAAGCTCCCTGAAAATAAGGAAAATTAATTGTTAAACTGACACCGTTGTGAGATTCTTCTTCCAATGGTGCACTGCTAAAACTCAGGACCCCACTTCAATCCATGCTGAAGGCATTTGGATTTGAAGGTATTTAACACGCTGGGCATAAGTGAAGGAGGGAGATTGCCTTATACAGCCTTTTTTGGGAGGTTTCTGTAAGTGCCTGCTGCTGGCATCTGTCAGGGATGGGGGGTAGGGTGACTGAGGTCTTTGAGGGCTCAGTCCAGCATTTCTGTTTTTACTGCAAATCTCTCAGGTCTCTCTCTTTCTCCATCCTCTACTGTCTCTCTCTTTTTACCTTCCTTGATTCTAAGTCCAGGGGAGGCCTTCACCTCCTTGCCAGGCACTGTGGCTGTGCAACACCTCCCACACTTCATCTGAAGCACCACGTATTGGGTTATAAGCCATCTAGCCAAGGGTGTTTTCTTCATGTGGGCAGGCAAGCTGAAACACAGCTTCTGGAGGAGATTTGCTGCTTTGGTTTATACTGAATTTTATAACAGCTCGTGATGTCTGCTCCATCATGGCTGCTTCCTGATGGTTGGGCAGCTTCAGTGAGCCAAAGGGAATGGTAGTTTTAGCTGTGATGCTACCAGAGCAGCCTTCATTTCTCTCACTCTGCCAAGGCTTGCTGACTTTCCCAGCTACCAGAGATTATTCTGCTCCACACCTATTAATAGAAAAAAAAGCCCAGGAGATGTTTTTTTATTGGGTTGACCCAACCCGTCAGTCCATGAACCACCCTTACAAGATGTGGAGGATGCACACCCACCTCAGTGGTGGTGGAACGGAGTCCAGCAAAGCTCTGCAGGGTGCAGATGAAACGTTCCCTGGCTCACAGTGAGACAAAAGGGCGATAACAGCAGCATTCCCCTCCCACCTACCTCCACCACCTTCTCTCTCTCTCAAAAACACAAACAAGACAACCCAATTTGCATTTTCATAGCTGGGAGTAAGTGATTGCTAGGTTAATGAGCACTGCTATTTATATCTAAATAATCACAGTCCTAAACAACCGCTTGGAAGCATCAGTAGGGAAGGTAAGATTCTGGGTTATGATTTGAAAGGATTCAGGCAGCGCTTGTTGTCGGAAGAAGGAAAACACATCTCATTTGAACTACAAAAACACCATATTTTGGTGAAACTGAGGGAAGCTGGAAGAAGAGAGATACGCAAGCAGTGTGTGCAGACTCAGTTTGCTTGGCATGGTACCCGACCTTAACCCTGTTCATAGCTATTGCTTTTGCCAAGCAGCTCCCTAACCCTGCTTCTTGTTGTTGGCATGTTGCACTGCCCTGATCCATAAGGTATTCAGCATCGTTCCAGGCCAGAGCTCGTGAAGCAGTCCTCAGAGGCTAGCTCTCCCCTCACTGCCTTTGGCTGAGTTTCTGCAAAGTGAATCTCTTGGCTCAGTGCAGAGCTTGTGAGGCCACTTAAATCTCCCTGACCCCTTAATGAAGTTTTTAAAGGGCTTCATAAATCTTCATCACTAAGAATTGCTTAAAGCCCTGCAGGGTTTCTCTAGTGGCATTAACCACTAAAACAAGTAGACAGGCTCAGGTATATTTATTGCATTCATCTTCATTATTCCATGAGTTTTCCTTCTTTCTACTCTTTTATATAAGCTACAGCCAGGAAGGGGAGTGGAGGAGTGGGAGCTCTGAGCCAGTACTGCCTGTCTCACAGTTTGTAACCATTGACTATGACTATGTCAGATCAGTCCTCTTCTTGGGAATGTTTTCTGTGCAGGCAGCAACTGTAGGCTCATCGTTTAGTCTTCTATATTTAAACTATCATATTGTTCCCCATTTGAGAAAGGATCTGATTTTTGCCTTTCCTCTAAAAGCATGCCTTGGGTCACAACCTGGCTGCTCCAAAATGGATTAGTTACCTGCCCGCCCTTCAGGTTTTTTTCTTGGAATTTTGGCTGACTTCGGTAAGGGCTTTTTATGAGTAGCGTGAGTCTTCTCTGCAACAGCTGCCAGTTTTATGAGTATGTAAGTGTTACCAGGAAAATACATTACTAAAATAAAAAATATTGTTTACATACCAATATTGTGGTCCCCAGAGCAAGTGTGTAGATTCTGTATACACTGTGTGGGTTGTTTTTGGTGCTTCACAACTGGGAAGTGAGGACAGAAAAAGGCATGAATGAGGTTCATGAGCCAATAGAAAGTGCAGAAAAAGTCACTGAAATCAGTGAGAGCCCATCCTCCCTTTGTGACAGGAAGAAGTTTAGAAATGGCAGAAAAAAATGAAATAGCTAAACACATAAGGAATCTCACTATAGTTTGAAGAAATGGTTCCAGGGCTAATTCTGCACAGAATGAAGGGCTAAGGCTCCATATTTCTCTTGAAGGGTTGCATGATCCAACCTGGTCCAGCCAAACTTGGGCCACCCCATTCCATCACAAAAAAATCACACTTTTGTGAGCCAGACAATATTTGAGGGTGACTTTTAATTAGGTATTTTGTTTATGCCATTAAGATACAGTAGAGTGCCTTGAAAGTGCTCCTTAAGCGCTATTGTGATGTTATCTTCTTTTAAATTTATTTTCTTTACAAGAAGACCTATGAACCTCAAGGAGGACTGGAACAGTTTGCATGGAGCAGAAGAGAAGTCATATGCTTCTGCAAGCAAACAAGGCCGTCTTATTGAAAAGTCTGACACTACTGAAGTTGTGAATCTGCCAAAAGTACAGGTCATGATTAACAAAATCTTCTGGGTCTCTAGTCTACGTCAAGATTAAAAGGAAAAATAATGGCTGATGAACACGGTGGACACTTAAAACCCTGACTATGATGTGTGAGTTACCTGAGGCACTAAAGGAGAGGTCCAAACCCACCTGAATTGGTACTTCTTCCATTGACTTCAGTGGGTTCTGGATGATGCCATAGTGTGATGCTGTCACATATTAACAAGTTAGAAGATTACTTTTAATCAAGGGAACTATGTGATGGGATATAATATGTCCTGTGTTGTCTGCTCTAGAATGCATTAGTTAATAATGTGTTAGGGACACACTTTCACCTTAATGGAAAGAACATTAGATATTATCTGACTTCCTGTATGCTAAAGGCTAAGCAAGTTGCCCAAGTGCTTACATAGCTGTATCCAAAAATTCAAATTAGGTTTTAGCTTTTGAGTGCTCAAGAGACAAAAGTCACAGGCAGAGGACAGAAGAAATCAAAGGGCCACCATTGCCTGAGGCCCATGAATTAGTAGGAAGCTGGAGAGATAAGAAGTGATTTCAACAAGTGACTCATGGCCTATGCTTTAAGAAGAGATGGAAGAACCCCAAATCCTGGCCAAAATTACCCAGCAGATGTTCTCACTCAGTCCTGAACCACATACACAGCTTGATCCTTAGCATGTAAGTAAAACATGTAAGTTTGTGATCAGAGACCTGCAAGGGAACACAGCTGAGGCATGTATGTGGCTGTTGCTCTAAGGCCAAGGCGTTGTCCCTGACCATATACTTGCTCCTAACCCTGTCTGTTTAAGCCTTCCACTGACAGGAACCTAGCCATCTAAAGGTCTTTAAGGATATAGGGCTCATTATTTGGCTGAGGCTTTGCCTACACTGTGTTTTGCCATGATATAACTCACGTGATCGCAAATCTCTAATGTGAATGAACCAGGCTGGGGTAGGAAAGCAACGCTGGTCCAGCACCTCTGTACCAAGGATTTGCAACAGAGATGCTCCATAGCTGTAAAAACAGTCAGGAAAGGCAAAGTTTAAGTTCATACAATGAACTATCACACCATAATCCCATGATGCACAACTTTCGGCAGCTAAGCTGCTGCAACCATCTCCTGCCCCAGATGCTTGTTCCCACCTCTGGCCTGCAGTTTGTCACCTCCTCAGTTGTGCCAAAACAGCTGCATGAAAGGCATAGCTTAAACCAGAGCACTGAAGTGATGGAGGTAAAAAACAAACCATTCACTGGAGGAGGAGAGGGAGAGCTATTTTTATTTGTCATCATTTCAACACCTTTCTTCTAGTGTGGTCCCACAAGGAATTTAATTAATACAACTGGGAGAAGGCAGCTGATTGAGGCACTGGCACTGGGGTGACTCCTCCAGGCAGAAGAGTCACCTCTGGCAGAGGGAGAGTATTTCTCACACCAGGATTGCACCAAGGCCAATGTGCTATAGAATTACACCTTCCAACATGGAGAGTTATGCCTTTCCTACCTGGGTCAAGCTCAGTCCCAGGTGTCCCAGGCTGTCTGCTATTCCATCTCCTAGATGCTCCTAGTCTTCATTTCAAAAAAGTATTGTATGCAAGCCAGCGTTATTATTGATAAAACAAATAAAAATACACTGAGGGTTTTTTCCTGTTCTATAAACAAATACTCCATATAATCACTCTGAATACTAACCTCCTCCACAATTTGCTGCAGCATGGTTGGATGTCACCCATTAAAATCTATTCAAGTACATAATGCACAGAAAACTGAGAATGGAAAACATGAGAATAGGTGCAAAAAGATATTTTTATTTAATGAAGTTCTTTACATGATCAACAAAGAAAATATTTGTGCATTCCTTCAATAGCATTAAAAGTTCAAGGAAAAAGCTCTGAAAAGAATTCAAAAGGTTACAGTGCAGCTACAATTTGGCAGTTCAGAGAATAATTCAGCAACTTGCTTTTGTTTTGGTCTTGGTAATTTCTGTGCTTCAATGAGCTCCACTGGGAGCAAGTGAGTTATATATGCAGAGCCTTGGTCATGTCTTATGGTTCAGACACCTCAATGGTTTGCTTCTGTTTGAGGATGAAACGCATCCGCTGACATCCAAATGCTTCTGCTGGATTGCTCCAGCGAGGCGCTGTGCCAGTGAAGCATGTAAAATGCAGACAGTTTTCCAACTGCTGTCAAGTCTTGAAATAAGTAATTATTTACTTTTTTTGGTGAGTGTGTTATTAACATTATTAAATGTTTTCTGTAACATGGATTGAGTTTCAAAGCACTTTTTCAGCAAAATGGGGCAATAGTTTAATTTCCAGCTCACAGAAACATGAAGTAGTATTTTGAGTCCCAAATCAAGACATCCTCCTTCGGGACTTCTGAACCATGTGCTGGATCACACTAGTTCCTGGATGTTTGAATGTACAGGCAGGAATTAATTTAAATTACTAGACACTGAGCATGTTTAGTATGTCCTTCAATTCTTTTCTAATAAATAGAGCCAAGGACATAGTGAGTCAGTTTCGTAATTAGATGATATAATTGTCTCATGAACTCTGTACAAATTACCTCTTCTCCGTATTGTTTTTCCAGTGTATTGTTTTTCTTGAATAATATGGCACATATCCAGTTTATATTGGAGTCAATAATTTACCCCAGTTTATAGATGGCCCACAAATGAATAACTGACATGAACAAAAAAAAAAAATTAAGTCATTACACTTTTAAATACTGTAAGGACTCTTCATTTAGACCATTAAAGTTATTTTTAATTATTAACACACTTCCTTAAAAGTTTTTTGTTTTGGTTTGGTTTAGGGTTTTTTGTTTTGTTTTTTACCAAGAGGTACCTGCAGATTAATCACTTTGCTCAGCTTTTAACAGATTTGTGATTCTAAGGTTAACACCAGAGTGTAATTATGTAAAGGAAATTGCATTTTATTACATTTTAATTAAATAGGTCAACTCGTGCAGGCGATTCTCCAGCAAAACTCCCACTGGAGCAAAACTCCTTCATCATTAGACTTTATTTACTTCTTGAGCTTTACATGGCAGGTTCCTGCTTTCTAAATAGAGGACTAATAAAATAATTTTATGCATTAAAAGCTGTATTTTTGACACACAGGCTGACAGATAATGGGAAGCATTGTAATGCTGAATACCTTAAAGGAATATGTGTTGTCATTTCTTGCAGTAAAATGTAATTCTAGGTGTGAAGGATCCTGCTTTTATGCAAAGAGTTGGTTGGGTTCAAGGCAGCCTGTGAGCCAGCCCCAGCCTCTGAAACTCTGTCGGGTGGCTGGCCATAGCTCCATGCCTGCTTTGGGGGCATGGACCAAGGGCAGCACTTCTTCGTGTGGAGGAAGCGCACATCTAGGGGCCCTCCTGCCATCCTGGAGCGCAGGGGCTGTGGTGCATACCCCATCTTCCAGGATGTGAGTGTGTCCTTCTCCCCTTGCATTGCACCTGGACAATGGCACACTCCTTGCCACCACAGCTCTGGCTAACTTGCTAACTCCAAACTTGTGTGTTTTCTGTTCAGTTAAAAAGAGAGACAGCCCTGAATGAGATTGTCCCCATCAGCCCCTCCTTCCCATCTGCTTAGCATTTCGCTCCAGTTCTACCCTCACTCATAACAAAATGGTCAACATATTCTGCTTTCACTGAAATAATGTTGGCTCTATCAAAAATCTGGAGCCCCTGTGAAGAATTCAGCCCAAATACTCTCATTTAACATTGAGCCAAGCTCTTCTAGGGCTGGTCCTGCTCATTTGGTCCAAGTACATAACATTACATTCAGGGGGCCTCCGTTTCCAGCTGAGATTCAATTGTCAATTCCGATTCTCTCTCTAGATCCACCTTAATCACGTCTATGTTCCACAAGTCCAAATGCTGAGCTATGGTTAGCGTATTTCTATAGAGAATATTTTTAAACTTCTAGTAGCTACAGCCAACAACCATCAGTTTCTCCTCTCTGTGCTTATTAGAGGAAACACTTGCGGAAGATGTGTCACCTTCTAGACCTCAGAGGCACATATAGTTCCAAGCAGGCACAAGCAAAATATGCTTTTCCATTTCTTGCAAGCAGAAATATGAAGTTAATTTGTTTGGAAAACTTCTGCTAAGGAAATGTCATTCAACAATTCTGCTGAAGTTTTAAAAAATAACATCAAACAGATTTGAAAACTTAGCACAGGTCACAAACAGTGTTTGTGAGATGAGTAGTAACTATTCTTATAGGTAAAAAACCCCTAGAACTAGGGGACAACTTAAATTCTGGTTTTGGGCTGAGTTACATCCTCCTCCAGTTCCATGGGTGAAACATTTTGGAGCATATTCATGTTAGCCCCTAACTTTTCCAGTAAAAAAGTTTAAAACTTCAAATCCAAACCACAGACAGGAGTTTAACACAGCTCAGGGGCTCTTGATTTCTCTGTACCCCGGTTTTCTACCCAGGCAGAAAATCATAGGTTTTGCTGCAGTTTATTGTGGCTGAGCAGGGACGAAGTGCTGAGGTTCAGGTGTGGCAGACCTCTCCTACCAATGGAGGTATGACCCCATTACCAAACTGAAAGAGAAAGGAAAATGGAAAACATGTTGTCTACCCTCACAAAATGAACCTTTTTGCCAATTTGTGTCCAAGCTGAACTGTTTATTTAGAGGGTTAAATGATTCAAAAACAGCATGGAAAACCTTTATTTGGGATAAAATTAAATGTTTTCACTGATGTGAGCTTTTTTGGAGGGAAAGAGTTTGGTTTGGTGTAGAAGCTGAACAGCTTTGTTTTATGTAATGTTACCTAAAGCTGTGGCCACTACAGATGGGTTGGTAGTCTCTGGGGAGTACTGTGCAGGGTGCCACATTAGGGGCATTTTGGGGAAAGCCAAAAATAGCTAGAGAAAAGCTCTGAAGCACTCCCAGGGCTCTGATAGTCCACCTCTGATGGATTTAACTATGATGCCATGAGATGCTGCTACTGTAACTGTGCTTGTCCTCCTTTTGCTGGGGTCACTGGCCCTTAGAAATAAGGGCAATGTAGGTTTATTGGGCTCTGCTGACCATGGAGTTGGGATCTGCCATCTTTAGTATCCATGTAGCAGTATGGCATCTGCATGGTAAAGAGACGCTAATAAATGTGACACAGCCTGACATAAAACACAGAGAGCATCTACATTGCCTTCAGTGTTGTTAAGTTCACTACAGGACCTATGGTAGCTGCTGAGTCAGTGCTGATTGAATTTGAGACCAACAGCTTCCAAGCTGTGGCAGCAGAAGGCTCTGTACTAGCTGTCCAAATATGCATCTGGGTTTTGGGACAGGATCTGCTTAAAGTTGGCTTGGTTAAGCTGCAACTGTGACTTGAATTCTGGGCCAAGTTGCTAACCTCAGAACTGATCCATTATCAAGATGTATTGTTTCAAGAGGTATTTCCTTGGAGGTCTGTGGAACTGGCTCTTCGTGCTTTGGTCATTGTGAATGAGGACAAATTCAAACTGAATGAGTAGCCTTAGACCATTTTAGGGTCTGGATAAATGAGCAGAGACACAGAAGCAGGACTTCTTTGTAAGCACTAATGCACATGCACTAGACTTAGTGTATGATTCACTATCAGAAAAACCAACCTGCACCAATGGCCCAGAGAAAATGCACTACTGTAAGGCGGAAGCCAAGCAAATAATATACGTAATTCCATAGTAAAACTTTTTCTGGCATTAATTGACATATGAATATTACAGTTGTGTGGCTAAACTTTTGTTTGATTGTGATCAGTAAATGCTAAATGCACGATCCAGATACTGTCCTGGTTACTGATGGATGCTAGCAGCAAATCCCTGAAGTTATCCTGTAATACAGTCCCTTGTTACTATGTTCTGAGTTTATTGAAAATGAACTTTTTTTTTTCCTTGATAATAGTAGTCACTGTACAGCCTGCCATTACACTGATGTACTCTGAGGATTGGTTACTTCAGAAAAAGGCTGCTAATTCTATCCATACTATGAATACCGAAAAAACCCCCAGTAACATTGGAATTACTCCCTGCTTTGCCACTGCTGTGTTACGTCTTTATATGCTAAAGCAGGTATTATGCCCACCAACGACAAAAAATTAACAAGCTATGTATGTAAAATGTGTGTATGTTAAAAAAAAAATCTTTGCAGTGTGAAAAATAAATTGCATATATCAGACTACACTTCTTGCTCATATCCATGTAATCGGCGTTAAAATAGAGTATTTGGAGTAAATGTGTAACCTTTTAAAATAAAACAATAGCAGCAGTGGAACAATACACTACAGCCACATAGTTATAAACATCTTTTGGGACAATCTGCTTTCTAATTGCTCTTTTCATTGTTTGAAAATACAGCTGTCCTTTAATAATTATTATTAATTCAACGTAAGCATCAATAACGGCCGTACCAAACCCACCTTTTCCTAAAGTAATCGAAAAGTGTGAATTATTTGCACAGCCTCTTTGTTTCTAGAGGCTTAAACGAAATGGATAAACACTGCCAGTGATTACAGGAACGAAATTGTGGTATTCACAAGGCGAACGGAGATATTTACACTTTTAACTACAAATAGAGGGCTGTGTCCGCGAAGCCATTAACACCGAGGGAGAAAGAAAAAAAGAAAAAGAAAAAAGAAAAAAGCCAAAAACCAACAAAAAGGGTAAGAAAAGCAAAAAGGGAAGGAAGGCGTCTCTTCCTCGGAAGTGAATTAACAGCATCTCTTATCTGTGGGCCAGTGGAGATGGGTCCCGCCTGGCCGGGACCTGCCTCGGCCGCTGCCTCCGAGCCCTCGATAAATCAAATTAAAGGAAAAGCTGACGTCTGGAGGGGAGGAGGCAAAGCAAAATGGGGGGTCGGTGGGGCCCAATCCTCGTCGGAAACTTCCCATCTCCTCGGTCTCTACCCTACCTCCCGCGGTATGCTTGCGCACACCTTCCCAGTCAGGAGCCATCCACCTACGTTTTTATAGCAGCAGCGGGGAACAAGGCTATTAATAGGCTATCTAAGTACTCCGAGCTGTTAACTCTGAAGTCTCTAATTCTGTGATGTGGTTGTTTTGATTTGTTTTTCCAATCCAGTAGGGCTCCCATTTACAGAACTGGTCAGACTCGCTCTTGAAGATGTTATTTTAACGTTTTAAAATCAGCTTTCATTCCAAGCAGGAGCACAGTCCCCGATTTTTGACATTACTCACGAAAGCAACACCTGAAAAAAATATTGGTTTGATTCAAGAGAAGCGCTTTACTTAGCTAAGACTGCGAATTTCGTTTGGTTTGTGGGGAGTTTTTTGGGGTTTTTTGGGGGGACTTGGTCTCAGACACTTCGATAAGGCAGGTAAATGTCAGGGAAAACTGTTTCAAAAGGGAGAGGGGCTGCCACGATGCCAACAGATACGGAGTGGCTCCACCAGAGCCCAGCATGGACACGCGTGAAACGGAGCTACGCCCACAAAATGCCTCCAGGAGGACGGGTTCATTTTGCCCCTTGGAAAACATTTCGCTGGAAGGTTCTGACCCGTTCTGGTGGTTTATTTTATTCCCCGGGCAGAGAAATAAGCAGGCAGGGGGGTTTCTCCGGCAGTTTTCGATGCAGAAAACGGAATGTTCTTCACGGTGCGCGGTAGTGCTGACAACCGGCCGAGGGAATAGTTAGTGATGGAGGATTTTGCCTGTGCGGAGTTTTTGTTTAAGTGAAAAATAACTTAGGCTCTGCAACCTCTGCTGTGGAAATGGGGGCGGAGGCAGAACAGCTAATTGCAGATCGGATTTGATATTGCCTAACATGGGTGATAAGGGACTAGGAGGAGGATGAGGAGAAGCCCTGCTCTGAAGCTGTGGGGAGGAGAAAGGCGGCTCCGCCGTGCCCTGCGTCTCTCCCACAACGACCTCTCGTAGTAAGAAGCCTGAGAAACTTTCCCCGGGCTCTCCATGTAGAGGAGATCCCTGAAAGCCTTCCCTGGCACCCAAGCAGGAGTGGGCAGGGACCCCGGGAGGTGCCCCACGGCCCCGGCCCCGGAGCTGAGGCGGCGGGGAGGATGCCGGGCTCCCCCCGCGGCGTCGGGCTGTAGCGGCTCCCACCAGCCCTGCGGCCCTAACCCTCGCGGCGAGGTGAAGGGACCCCCGGAGCTAGGGAGCTTTCCTTCTGGCCTCAGCCTGCAATTAAAAATAATGTATGTTAATATATATTATTCGTTACTGCAAGGAATACATGAAACCCAGCCCCACCGCTTCGTAGCAAGGGCGTTAAGGTACCCTTAGATAAAAGCATCAGAATTAGGCCATTTTCGTCACCAACCCTTAACGCCGAGCAGGGATATACCCAACCCTTAGCTCCGCATTTTCAAAGGTTCTGTGTATGTGTTTGAAACAGTCGAAGTGCATATGCGCCTGCTGGATAGAAGCGGCTAAATCCTAACTGTGTTTCTTAGGGTGCTGCGTAGGTGCCAGCTGCCTCCCGGTCATCCCAAGAGCTGGAAGGCATCCCGCCCGCCCCGCCGAGGCTCGCAGTGCGGGTACCCCGGAGCGCCGGCCCCGGGAGTTAGGTTACGCGGCAACAGAAGCGTCTCCTCCGCGTGTTTTGTTGGTTTTAATACTTTCTTTTTTTTTTTTTTTCCTTTTTTTTTTTTTTTTTTTTTTTTTTAGGCTGAAATAATTAACCGGGAGGACCCCGGAGGCTGGAGGGAGGGCAAATAAAAAGACGCTGCAGGTCATTATTTTAAAGCAAAACAACTAAACAAACAAACAAACAAAAACAACAAAAAAAAACCCCAACGAAACAAAACAAAAAAAAGTCACAAAACCCACACTCCTCATAGGCACCTATTACATAAAAGTCCGTGAGGGCTCTCTGTTGCCTGCTACTTGTTTTCAAGCTCTGAGGTTGAAATACACCGCGGAAATCACCCAAAAGCACTGCGGCAGCAGGTCACCAGAGGCGGGGAGGCCGCTTACTGGAGGGGAACAACTTCCTACCCCGGTCCCCGCCGCTGGGCACGGCTTCAGCCTGGGGGAGAGCCGACCTGACGGGGCGGAAGGCTTCTCGGAGCCGGGGCAGGGTGTCCTGCCCGGGTGGGGGCAACCGGGGCGGCCTGGAGCCCGCTCTCTGCAAGCCAGAGAATGTGGCTGGAGCTCAAGCTCGGCTTCTGAGCACCCGGCAGACCTTTGCTAGGACAATCCCTCCTCACTCTTGTCAATTGGAGGTTCCCCCTTCGCCATGGGACGGATGTGATTGTTGGCAAAGGGGGTTCCCACCATACCACTCCCCCCCGCGCCTTGGTCTGGTGTGTACAGGACCCTGCTGCTTTGGGGGTCGACTTCCATGAAGTCGAGCAGTCCCCAGGCTCCGAGGCTGTCCCTCCCGGCCCGAGAGGACGGTGATGGGCGGTGGCGAAGGCCCCCGTCCCTTGGCGGCCGCTGAAATCCCCCTTTCCCCGGGCGCTGCAAATTGCCCTGCGGGTTTCGGCCGCCGTGCCTGCGGCGGGGATTTGAGCGCTGACCGGGCGGCAGCCCCCCTCTGGGCTGGGCGCGCCCGGGCGCTGCCCGTGCCCCGATCGATAAGTCCGCTTCAATGTCACAGCTGCTGGGGAATGGAAACACTCCGTATCGTGGGGTGGCCTTGATAAAAGTATATTTTAAGTAGCGCGGATAAGGGAACGGCAGGAGAGAGGGGGAGAGCTGCCGGCACGTCGGCTGTAATAACCGCTACGCTTATCAGCCTGGCCTAAACTCCCCAGCAGTTGCTAAAGTACACTAAGTTACATAAACATGTCTTGGAAAAGAATACGCTCCATCCTGCGATAGTCACTAAAGTGACCCTTCGTATCGCCTCCGGCGATGTCCGCTGCTCCCGGGGCTGCCTGGGCCGAGGGGCTGGGGGGGGGCGGCGGTGAGGCGGCGTTACTGGAGCCTTCCGCCTGTCCTTAGTGCACCCCTGGTAAGAGATCAGATTTGCAGAGACTTGGGAGTGGGTGAAGGAGGAACCACACTGCGCCTGTACAAGGCTTTCCCCCACCCTTTTTTGGGAGGTTGATGTGCCCATGAGGGATTTTGCCTTAATTGGATACAAAACCTTTTTTTTCGCAATCTGCCTCCTTCCCTCTTTGGCCACAGAGAGCAGGAGCGATGGTTACCTCACCTTACTACCTTCCTCTTAAGCGGTGCCTTTCTGCACCCAGCATCCACCCCCCAGCCCGGCTTTTCTCCGCAAAAATGCCTCTGCAAATCTCCGCAGATACTACCCAAGTGCCTATCCCAGCCCAGGGGCAGGAGATACCCGAAAGGCTCCCGGAGCCCCAGGGTGAAAGTTACGTTAGCAGAGTGCGATTTGGGAAGGGAGTGACGTCATGAACAGTTAGGAATAGAAGGTTCTATGATTTGAGGCTTCGGGCGCAAACCTGCAAACGAAAAGGAGTGGTGAGGAAAGGGGTTATTGGGAATGGTTTTTCACGCCGGCCCCTGTTCAATCCAGGTTTTCTTATCGAGTCTATCGGGGGAAATAAAATGAAACTTCTAGCCCGGCTATAATGTCAACAGGCTAATCAGCGGAGAAAAAAAACCGAGGCGCCTGAAGTGTGAAACACCGGTCACTTCGGAGCCAGGGGAAGAGGCGCCTGCCAGGCCAGCGCGGCCGCTCTCCCCCTCAGCCATCCCCACCTCTCTGCCGCCCACGCTGGGGACACATGATACCAAGACCCCCTTCCCAGCGAGCAAACCCTGTCTCTTGGAAAACAAACAAACAAACAAACAAACAAAACCAAACCAAAATAAAATACTAAAAAGATGAAAAAAACACAACAGGGCATTTCTCGCATTATATCTACTTTTACACGTTTGAAATACCCTCGGGTTTAACTCGAGAAAGGGCACCCAAAAGACTTAAACGAAATACGGAGTCTTAAGGCGATAGCTCGGCTCTTTTCAGAGCAGAAATCTACAGTGGCAGCACCCAAGCAGGGGAGAAGTGGCGTGGTCATCGTCAGCCGTGACTTGCCCTGCTCTTGTCGCGCTTTTTTAGGTAAAAAAAAAAACAAAAACAAAAACCCACAAGAAAATGTTTTACCTTGCAAATTCAGGTTGGGAGTATACAGACAACGAATTGCTGCCCTCGCTTGCAAAAGCTTATTTTTTATTTAATATTACATCCACTAAATAACATCTAAAAGTAAAAAGACCAAACAAACAAAAAAAAGTCACTTCAACCTGGCAGAACGACGAAAAGAACAACATTATTTAGAGAGAACTGAGACGAAAGAAGTATTGCCTTTAATTATACAAGTTAATAGAGAAACGGTTTCTCGCTCAAGTGGTTATTTCCCGATCAAACCCCTGCCGCGCTATACCACAAAAATTAACGAGCACAATAAAACTTGGAGGTCGCAACCGCTTCACCTACGCTTGCAGGAGTGGGTGGCTACAGCCAGAGTTTCACCCTATCCCCAGCCCTGCAAATTCTTCGCCTCCCGACCACCTTGCCTGGAAAGAAGGAAAGAAAATCTTGCCTACCCCGAGAGCGACACCACCGCGCATCAGCACGTTTGGGCTCGGTTTCTGTCGGAAGGGTTCATGTCTGCCAGCTGCCGAGAGCCGGGCTCTGCTCTAGTCCAGCCCTTTGCCGCAGATGACTCTTTCTGTACAAACTGATGATGACAGATATCCAGCTGATAACCTCTGGTGAACGAAGTTATTTTAATTTCCAGTCACTTTCCTGCTAAGTACCATATCAGTTTGTACACAGCTGAGATAAGAGGGCTGGGGGGGTGGGGTGGGGGGAGAGAAGAATAAGAAAGAAAGAGAGGGAAAATGCCTACCGCCTGCTGCAGCTGTGCTGCACATATCCTACAGCATGCTTTGGTTTCACCTGCGGTTAGGGCATCTCAAAGAGGTGCCACACTTTTTCCCCTCGGATAGCTCTGATTTTAACCACCAAAAATAAAGAGATTGTGGCCGGGGGTAAAGGCGTTTAGCTGGTTTAGGTTTCGGGCAAGTTCCAGACACACATCCTTCCGGGCCGCTGCCAGGGCCGCCCGATACGAGGACAGGAGAAGCGGGGAAAAAAAGTTTATAAAATATGAATATTCACCCTAAACAAGATATTAACGGGGAGGGGAAAGTATGCTTTAATCTGGGTAAAAAATGGATATATAAATAGATAAGAAAAAAGACACGAGCATTTGGAAGGGCGAGTTTCCCTCCGCACTTCCCGGCTCCCTGAGCAGGGGATCCAGCGCCCCCCCGCTGCGGGCACCCTGAGGTGCCCCCCTCGACTTCCTTCCACCCCCCATTCTCCCCCCCCACCTTGGCTGCTCCCGCTCCCGCCCCCGGCGCGGCCGCGCTGCGGGCCGGCTGTCCGCCGGGACTGGCACCCCTGCGGAGCTCCGTGTTTGTTTAGGGCTCGCCGAGCCCAATCAGGGCCGGCTGCCTGCAGTTTTCCGGCAGGGCTGCGAGAGGCGCCTCCTCTCTCCTTTTTATACATGAGCCGCCGGCAGCAGCCGCCGGATTCGCCGCCGCCGCTCGCCTCTGCCGCTCCGGATTTACCGCCCGCCGCGGCCCCGCGTCCCAGCCCCATGCGGGGCACCAGCAGCAGGTTTGGCCCTTCGCTTCTTGTTTCCATAGCCCCCCCGCCCCTCTCCCTCCACCACCGCGATTTCCCTTTTTCTTCCCCCGTTCTGCTTCTGCTCCTGCCTCTCGGCCGCTCCGGGAGGCAAAGCGGCGCGGCGGCGGCTGCGCTTGAGCTGAGGGAGCCCCAGGGAGACTGTGGGCAAACATCCGATGCCGGTGCCTGGAGCCCTTATCTGCTAGAGCCTTATCTCCCAGTTATCTCTCAGGAGGGAGAGACGTATTTGGTGCCTATCTGTGAGGGGGCTCTGTGTGTGTGTCCTGTGTTCATGTGCCTGTGGTTATCTGGAGAGCCCCGAGGTGGGCTGAGAGCAGAGAGCCTCGCCGCCCGCTTCTCTTGCTGTCACTTCTCTGAGTCACCTTTCGCTTTCTGCCCCTTCTCCCAGAGGCTGGGCACTGGGAACTCTGTCTGTCTGTCCGGTCTCTCTCACTCTGGCGGGAACCGGGATGCGACCGATCTCGGCGGGGGCTCCGGCGCCGCGGCTGGCTGCGGCATTAGTGCCATCCCCCAAAGATGTGCTCGGGCTCGGAGCAGGCCCACAGCTAGGGCTGCCGGCTGGCACCGGCCCTTGCCGCAGGCAGAGCCCGCCCGGCCCGGCCCCTGCCTCGGCCCCGTCCGCAGCAGCGTACTCGTCGGGGCCCGGCCCGTGCGCATCTCCTGGCTCCCGGGTGCCTTTCCCTCCTCTTCCTCCTCCTTTCTTTGACCTTGGTCTGGAAATAAGCAAACAAGGGAGGCGATGCGCGGAAAAGCTAACATCGCTCTCTGGAGAAATAACCTTAAAGGGATCGCCTTACTAATTGTTTTCTCGGTGGAACCGAGTCAAATGACTCATTCATTGAAATAATCATAATAATAACAACAGCAGAGCCAAGGAAGGGGCTTTGGCACAGATTGGGAAAAGTGCCCCTTTTCCCCCCTCGCCCTTCACTCTCCCTACTCCCTCCCGCCCACCTTCCCCTCCTCCGGCTTGCCGTATGTGCAAATCCACAGCCCAAGACGCGGAGGGAGAGGGGAGCGGCCCGGCGGCGATGCGGCGCAGGAGCTCGCAGCTCTGCCCCCGCGGAACCGCACTCTGCGGGGTGCTCCGCGGGGCGCTGTGCGGCCGGCAGCTCCCGGCCCGTGTTGACCTGGGCTGCCTGATCCATTCCGCCGGCGAGAGGGACAACAGCGCCGAGGCGACATGACTGATTAAGCGCTCAGAGGGTCCAGATAAGGCCCCGATGAATCTCATTAAGGGAGGGAGACGGACTGTCCTGTTTGCTAACTTTGTTATTATTATTTCTCTCACCCCCCCACCCCCTTCCCCGCTCTTTTGTGTCCTCCTTCCCCGCCCTGCCCTGCGGACCCCCCCTCCACTCCTCCTCCTCCTCCCCTCCTCCCTCTTCCCCATCCACACCCAAAGGCTAGAAGGGGACCTGGATGGCCGTGGCTGAAGGCGGCTGGTGCGCGGTGAAGCGGTGTGCTGCGAACGCCGGCGGTTCCTCTTGCCCCTTCGCGACCAGGGAACCGGACCCGTCTTCGCCTTCCTCCTCCTCCTCTTCCTCCGGCGGCTCCCAGCGCGAGCGCGGCTCCTCTAAGACTTCTCTGCCGGAGCCCGACGGCAGCCACCGGCCGGCCCCGCCGCCACCCCCTGCCGCCGAGGGCAGGTCGCTATTCGCCCCCTACGTGCACTTCGGGGCCCCCCACCCCTCCGGCCTGTCCAGCTGGGACGACATCCTACTCTTCGCGGATTTAGACCAAACCAACAAGCTGATCTGGTCCAGCCGCGGCTCCAAGCTGAGCGCCCTCGGCGCCGAGCAGCCCGAGGAGATGTACCAGACCCTGGCCATCTCGGCCGCCCAGGGCCCCACGCCTTACGACGGATCTCCGGGAGGCTTCATGCACTCCACGCCTAGCTCTCCCGTCTACGTGCCCACCACCCGCGTGGGTTCCATGCTGCCCACGCTGCCTTACCTGCAGGGCAGCGGGGCGGCCCAGCCCGGCCACCCGGGCGGCGGCCACGCCGTCTGGTCCCAGCCGGCTGCGGAGAGCCCCTCGTACAGCACCGGAGGCGGCTCCCACCCCTCGGGCCGCTTCCCCTACTCCCCCAGCCCGCCGGTGGCCAACGGGGCCTCCCGGGAGCCCGGCGCCTACAGCAACAGCCTGGGGGCCAGGGACCAGTACAGCCCCTTGGCCCGGCCGCTCAACGGCTCCTACCCGGGGCCCTACACGTCCTACGTGGGACCGCAGCTCACCCCCGCCTGGCCCACGGCGCCCTTCGAGAATTCCATGCTGCACTGCCTCCAGGGCCGGGCCGCCCCCATCCCTGTTCGGGCACCCAGCGCAGGTAGGACCCGCCGCCGGGGGCGCGGGGGGCGGGAAGGGCAGGGCAGAGTGGGCAGGGCAGGGAAGGAGGCCGCTGCATGCCGAGGATACCCGCAGTCGTGGCCCCGGGGGTGCCGGGAGGGCGCTGGGAGGCGGCGGAGGAGCTGCCCCGGTGTGAGGTTGGCTGGCCGGGCAGCACGGTGCGGGTCCAGGACAGTGGCTTGTCTGGAGTGGAGGTGGCTTCCGTCGTTTGCGTTGGGTTGGGAGGACACAGGAAAAAAAAAAAAAAAAAAATAGTATTGCAGTCGAGGTCGCAAACCCGCCGTTCCCCAAAGGAATCGTCTGGTGAAAACCTCGCTTTTAAGTTTCCGTACATTTCTGCTTTCCCTAAATGCGACAATCTGGCCACGAAATGGTGATATATTCACTGCGAATTAACCTGTTGTGTAGCGTAAAGGAAATGTCAGGGGCTCGCTCAACCCACTTTGGATTATTTCAACTAAAAACCACTTCGCTGCTTCGTTAAACGAGAGAAGCAGCAAAGGAAAACCTCTGGTATGAAAGAGAAACCCTGTTTATAAAATGCTCTTAAAATACTGCACCTCTTGATGGGATTTTACTTTTGCTTCCGAAGTGTCCCATCTTTTTTTTTTTTTTTTTTTTTTTTTTTTTTTTTTTTTTTTTAGTTCAGGAAATTCTCTGTCATTAAGTTAATCGTAGAATTGGAGGCTGAGTTGCGATGATGCAGATATAGAAAGATTAACGATTATTGCAGTTTCTTCGGCTTTATAATACATGTATGTATGTATATATAAATACAGATGTATAGAGACTGTGTGTGTACATATGTCTATATATATTATAGATATATTTATAGATATATTTACGTATATTTGTGTATATATTTGTATGTATACACACACACATTTGATCGGCATTTGCTTTAATCATAACCTACCCACCAGGTAGGTATATTTTATATGCACTGTGGTTTTCTCCTTCAGTGCAGTGTTGCAGAAAATTAGTCGATGGCTTTCCATCTTTCTATAGGGGTATACATGGTCCTCCTCCTCTCACTCGATGATACCCGGTAGATTTAGGCATTTTAAGCCTCCCACTTGGTGTTTACTAATATGACATAGGGAAGGAGACTCATTTGCAATGTTGGCAGAAGGTCAGAGCGAAGTCGAGAAGCCGCGTCTTGAGGTGACACGAAAGTTGATGTTTTAAAATCGATTTCCAAAAGTTGCAGTGTAAAACTAGGCGATAGATGAAAAAAAAAATCCTGTTTTTTTTTTCGGGTTTTTTTAATTTTTTTTGTTTTGTTTTGTTTTTTTTTTTTGGGGGGGGGGCGGGGGAGAGAGAGACGGGAATCTAGCAGAAGGGAGAGGAGTGGGGGAGAAGGGCAGAGGCGGGAAGGAGCCGGGGCAGTAGTGCCGGCCAGCCGAGGAGGGCACGACAGCTTCCCCGGCTCTCGGGGTCTTTCGCCCGCCCTTGGGTCTTTCGATCTGCTCCTGCTCGTTCCCCGTGGGGCCGCTGAGTCCCGGCCCGGCTGGAAAGGCTCAGGCAGAGCAGGCAGGGCGGGCAGCGCGGGCCGGGGGCAGCCGCGGCGCTGGGCGTCCTTCCTCGCGTTGCCCTGGACGGTGCCTCCGGCCCCCGGTGCTGGGAACCGGAGGGATGGGGGTTTAGGCTGTTGGCGAGGGGAAGGGTGGGCGCCGGGGGAGCCCTGGGCCACGCGAGTTTTCTGTTTCTGCGAGGCAAAACGCCGAAGCCACCCATGCTCCCATCTCAAATAATCGCTTTCAGTGGTCAGGAGACTTGTAGGCGCAATGTATTTTTACGGCTAAACATTAGACAGTTTGATACAGGTCTCTTAACGTTACTCGTAGGGTTACAAAAACGATATCTGAAATTAAGCCTTTAGTTTGCTTTCCTTGGAGATAAATACATTTCTCACACACTAAGGGGAAGGAATATTTTTAAATGCCCGAGATACACTGTCACGGCTGAATTTCTTTCTGCAGGCACGAAGGTAACGTTATAAAGTAAATAACTGAGACAAATAACTGTTTAACTTCCAGCGTCCTTGAAGCCTTAAGCATTTTCCTGATTACAGTCTTCAATGGGGCTTTTCGTGCAAAGATTAATAAATCTTAGCGATGTACTAAGAGCTACAAGCTGACAACGTAAGTTGAACTGTGCTCTCTGGACTCTGCCGTATGCCCGTTCCTGTTTAGCTCCTAATAATTTGCAAACGAAGGGAGGAGAGAAATGTATTTTGGTGGGTGCGGGCCAAAAGGCCGTTTCTTTCTCACCTCAATGCCCGCAGTGTCATCGCAGCCCGCTCCCTGACGTTTACAAGCTCCCTTTCGCTTTACAGCTCAAAGCTATTAAGTGAAACGTAAGAGAATAACCTAGGGACGAATTAAGGCAGGTCGTGAAGGGGATGGAGGGACCAAAAAAAATCAATTATGAAGCTATGAGTCTGAAACAGACTTTCCCAGCCTCGTCTCGGAAGCTGCTGCAGAAATCCAAACACCCCCTTTTACTATTTCTGCACAACGTGGCACGGTATATTTAAAATCCGTAATAATTTTTTACCCCTCGAAATATGGACAGGTGAGTCAGAACAAGAATATAAGGATCCGCAGGAGTGAAGGTGTTTGCTTTTATAGTTGGGTTATCTTCTTTTTTTCTTTTCTTTTCTTTTTTTTTTTTTCTTTTTTCCCCGTGCATTTAGAGCCTTCCCCCCCCACCCCCCTCTCAATGTTCAATAGCTATGAGAGCTGGAGGCAGAACATGGCATATTTTTCCATTTCCTCCGCTTCCTACCAACCAGCTCGGATTTGCACAAATAACCGAGGCGAACTGATCGCTCCCCGTCGCTGCCTTGACACACCAGAGTCTCAAAGGCTGTCTCTGACTTCGAAGTTTTTACTAGTTGTGAGGCATTTAAAATGAGAGTGGGGGTAAAACCTCCTTGCCCAGCCTCGACCCGGGGGAAATATTTGGGGAAACCACCACTCCTATCCAGCGCGGGCTTTGGAAGCGGGATGTGGTGGCGGGCACCTAAGTTCCCCTTGCCCCCCTAAAAAGCCAAGTGCACCCCCGTCTCCTCCCGGTGGGCACCACGATGGCGGCTTCACCCCTCGAGAGGCCCCTGCGCATCTCCAGCCACATTTCCAAAGGACCAAACTCCGACGTGAGTAGGGGTCTGCCGGGGGACGCCGCTCCCTCTGCCCGGTGGCTCCCTGCCCGTCCTGAGGAGCGCCGGCTCCGCTTTGTAAAGCTAAGGTTGCGCCGGGGCCGGCAGCGAGCCTGGTGCCATTAAATAATTTTTTTTTAAGGAGGATTTTTATTTTTAAACAATAAACCACCGCATGGCAGCGACCACTGCCCGGGAATTGCTTTTCCGAGGGCTGAATCGGACCGGTTTCTTGCTCGTCTGGGGCCCATCTCCCGGCGCGGCGGTTCCAGGGCAGCGCTCCGCGGGGCTCCACACCTGCATGCGGCGCGACCCACAGCCTGTCCCCTCTGCTCCCGCCCCCCCAGAGTTGCTGGAGGAACTGTCCGAGAGCCGGGAGTGCGTCAACTGCGGCTCGATCCAGACCCCGCTGTGGAGGAGGGACGGCACCGGCAACTACCTGTGCAACGCCTGTGGGCTCTACACCAAAATGAACGGCCTCAGCCGGCCCCTCATCAAGCCCCAGAAGAGAGTGGTGAGTGGGGATGGAAGGGAGGAGGGGGGCAGAGGAGCTGCGGCCGGAGGGATCACCAGGCAGCGCTTGCCACGGGGAAAGCAAGGGCAAGGATGGAGGAGAGCATTCAGAGCGTGTTAGCCCAGTGATCCCGCCGGCTGCAGAACCGAAATGGGGCTCCTGACCAGGTTTGCAGGCCAAAGCGGTCACGGTGTAGGCGACAGGGCTGGTAGCCCTCTGGGTTTCTCTTCGGGCCTATCTCCAGAACCTACGCTGGCAAAATCTCCCTCTGTCCTCAGTGAGCGGCACACTGGGGCACCGACCAGCCTGGCCTTCTGAGCTGATGGACCTTGTCGGTAAGGGGGAAGAAACTTGTCCTGCTGATGTTGGACATTTCCAACAGGAAAAAAATAAAAATCAAGGTTGGAAAGTGTTTGTTCAGAGGGCTAGGAATTTCTCCAGACCTGCTTTGTTTGCTGAGAGCTCGATCCTTGGGAATGTAAGCAAGTTTTGTATATAATTCAAAGAAAACCAATTGTTTAAACAACAATAATAGCCTTTGTTTTGTTTTACTCCTAAGAAATGAGCAGCAATTTTTCTAAAAATATATTCCTAAAACTAGGGGTGGAAATAAATAGTACAAACCAGAACCCCTGTTTATAACTCAGGCTGGCACTGAATAGGCAAGGAGAAAATTTAACAAGTGGGAACTGCACATTATGTTTAGCAAATCTGGGTGGAGGTCAGCAGTGAGAAAGAATATGCTCTTCAGTAATGGCTGTTACTGAGCGAGCCACAATAAATCATGCCAGTATAATCCTAGCTGATGTTTGGACCCTTGTGTATGGAGACAGTGTATCAAAACCATCAGCCTTTCAAGCCCCCTTCAATCACACCAGCTGCTTCGTTCCATGCCTGTTTTCCTAGTGTTAAAACACATCCTGTTCTTTATTTCACAACCATTTGAATTTAATGTTCTTGCAGGAGAGGAGGGAGGGAACAAAAAGAAAATGCACAGTGTTCAAAGCAGAAAATAACCGCTCATGAACCAACCCCACCTCTGCTGAAAGACCTTTCTTTAAGCCAAAGAGTTAATTTAACTTTAAGCCAGAGGTTAATTACTGCTGGGTGCCCATTTTTTCTAGCTAGTAGCCCACAAAATTTCATGACACAAAGTGTTATCTAATTACTGGAGGAAAACGCAGCAGATGAGGCAGATCTGTTGCTTGTTTGAAGTGTCAGAGCTTGACTGGCCGTGGCACCCTGGCCCAATGCAGATTTCAAGTAGCTGATACCTGGCTCTGGCATTTCTGTGTTTCTTTCCTCTTTTTTGAAGGAGGGGTGGGGGTGCAGAGATTAAAAGAGAGTCAAACTGCAGCCCGATTTCAGCCTGACACCTCAGCAAAATAATTCTGAAATAGCTCTGTGTAACAATCCCTACCGAGTACGTTGGCCATAACTACAAATCAACCATGACTCTCTGTTCACACAGTTGGAAATATGTAGGTGAGAAGGGAAAATGTTTTGAAAATGCTAAACATGTTTAGATTGCCCCTAAGTTTCTGATAAAATTCCTGCAGCAGAGAAGTCATTTTAGCTTCAAAACATGACAAAAACCTCCTGTTTGTTTAGATATGGGAATGAGCAAAAGCTATTGAAATAAAATATATGAAGATTTATACCAGACTGTGAACAAGAGACAGAAAGATTCAATAGAGTGAAATGTCTGACAGCATTTCACTGGCGAAGAAAGAAAACGAAGAATATGTGTTAAGACCAGCTTTTTTTACCCCAACCACATAAATCTCATATTAAATCAAGCAGTTCAACTTGGACGCTGTGTGCATACGTACTTAGTATCAAAGTCAAAAACTGTTTTCATAAAACCTGTATTTTTAAGATTAAAAGTATATGCGTGTACTTCAGCCTATATTACACTTGGCTGTTGTTTTTTGTTGTTTTGTTTAGCTGTGCAATTAGTAATGAATTACTGATTCAAAGTTACAAAATTCATATTTAATCTGGAGTTCTTTCTGAACTGCAGTGTAAGACGATAGCTTGCTGCTAAAGAAACTCAAACAGATAAACTTCAAGAAACTCAGTTCTTACTCTGGAATATTCTTCATTCTCAAAATATTTTTATCTGTTTCCCAAGTGGCAGGCAGCTTTGCAGTATCAAAGGTGACCGAGTTACGTCTAACAACCCAGCAGTAAATGATTCAAGAGGAAGGGCATTGTACCCTTAAGTTAGTAATTTCAGTTATGGGTGCTTTATAGTCAGAATAAGATTAATGCAATCCTCTAAAACTGACTTCTGCATGTAAACTTGTTCAGCTGCCAGACACAGAGCTAGGCACAGATTTTTTTATTTTTTTTTTTTTTGACAATGCAATACTTTGAAAAAACTAGATTTATGATGTAGCTGGAATTCTTTGCTTGTGATGAACGTAAAAGAGATCACTTGTTACAGGGACTTTTATAACCCATTCACCTTCATTTCACATGTTTATGAGGACTGCCTTCACTTATGATATACAGCCTGCAGCCATAAAGCTCTGGGTTATACGGTTATTTCTGATACAAGGTTGCTTCATCTTGGCTCCAAACTCCACGGAAGAGTGTCATAAATGGCTTGTTTGCAGTGGGGACCTTGTTGTCACCCACCAGCTTTTCTGCTGGCCAAGGGGAAGGTCTGTTCTGTAAAACATGCTCCAGAGGCACATTGTTTGTTGCATGAGGATAAAATGGGCAAAGACAAAATGACCTCTTTATAAAGGCGCCGCTGTTGTGTGTTACCCTCTGGCACCTGGTAAAGCTTGTTTCCCCCAGACGTGCTGCCACCGAAGGAAGGTGAATTAATGTGACTGATTTTTCCAATGAGTCAGGAATATCAGTGGCAGGTTTGGGGCTCCCCCTGTGCCCACTGTACAGGGGAGAGGGCATTAGACTGGCTGGAGAGGTGGCATGGGAGTGATGTGCCTTCTCCTCAGCTGCATGGAGCTATAGTGGAGATGTTTCCTAACTGTCCTGCTGGAGGAAGAGTCAGTGCTCAGTGGTGTGAACAGAGGTGCCTGGGTCTGCAGCTCCCAAAATGTGAATTTTGCCTCTGCCTTGTGTTGCAGACTCACAGTACTTCTTCACATCAGCTTTCCAGTCTCTGAAATGAAGATAATCTTGTTTTAATTCACTGGTAGATGTAACAAAAAACCCCCTCCTACCATCCCTGCTGCGTGTTAAAGTACTTTTTGTAAACCATAAAGACATTAATAATTTGCTCATGCCCACCTGTTTACACCCGTGTTTGCCTATGCTTGCCTCTAGCCCTCGTCCCGGCGGTTGGGCTTGTCCTGTGCGAACTGCCACACCACGACCACCACCCTGTGGCGCAGGAATGCTGAGGGTGAGCCTGTCTGCAATGCCTGTGGCCTCTATATGAAGCTCCACGGGGTAAGTGCCTGCTTTGCCATGGGACATTCCATGCTGGCTCTTGGGCTCCTTTGGGAAAGGGCTGGTCTTCTGGCTGGCAGGAGTCTGGCAGATTTTGGGGGGTGGCATTTGGCTTCCTCAATCAGGGCAATGTTTCTGTTGATGCTAATGGTCTTGGCTCATGGTTTGGACCATGGAATTAAAAAAAAAAATTGATAAAATGCCCCCAAAATGCAAATGATTATACCATTTTACTAAGTTATGTTTGGGCAAGTTATGTGTTTGCCACTGTAGTTCTCCTAGACGGATCTGTATGAAGAAACCATCTCTGGCTTAGTGGCAGAGATCTTTTTTGTGACTGGGATTTAAACCAGCTCTTCACTGGGGAAAAAGAAAACCCTAGACCTTTAATATGGTAGTTTTTTCATGGACAGACATAGCTCTGCCAGCAAACATTTAAATATAATGCAAGTCATAGCTATGCCAGCAAAACTTTAAATGTCATTCCAGTCTTTGCTACGGAATAATAGAGGAAGAAAATAGCTCTTTCCTGAATGTGCTGTAATATGTTTTGGATGGGACATGGAGCCTGTTATGCCCTTGTGGATTAAGTCACAGTCGAGCACAAGTGTTTGAAGAGTGAGGGCATTAGGAGCAACTGGAAATTAGTCTAAACTTAAAAATAAAAAGTAAATTATATCACAGGTTTAAACACTATAATTATAGCAAACATATGCCTGAATTGTCTTTCCCAAAACTCGTGTAATCATTATGTTAAAATGTATCTTACACCAATGTTTTCTGTATAATGAGTATCATTGTGATGACACAGAACACAAAGCTGATTTTTGAGCACATTTTCCCTATAAACATACATTTGGATACTGTAAAGATGTATCCCAAGCTGTATTGCTTATAAGAACAAATGCTAAACTGATTATGGCCTAAAGCTTCTGTCCTAAGACAATTACTGGTGATGATCTGGTTTGCTTAGCTGCTCCACAGGAAGGAGACTTTTCCTCTCATACACATTCTTGCTCTCCAGAATCAGCCATTGGAGATATTTCCTAACTGATGGACTGGAATAAGGAGTTAGGGATTAGATACACCTCATCCAGTTTAATTTCATATGACCTATGGCCAAATGATGCCATTTTCCCTAAAAGCATGCTTTTTTATCTATGGACTGACTGAAGTGTTGGTAAGACTGTTTAGGCCACATCAAGAAAAAGGCTTCCCTGCTTTCTTCATTCAGATAAAACTCTCTTTGAAACAATTAATTGCTTTGCACAAATGAAGTGCAAACTTTTTTTTGAATCATGACACAGGAGAAGAAATGACTTGCTATACCTGACTTCAACAGGCATTTTCAACATCACTGTTTGCTCTTGTAATGTATTTTGATTTTTGGTATTAGAGAATATACGCAACTCCATGATTGGTGTGGAAATATAATTTTTTCAGGTTCCCCGACCTCTTGCTATGAAAAAAGAAGGAATTCAGACCAGGAAGCGAAAACCTAAGAACATAAATAAGTCAAAGGCGTGCTCTGGTAAATATAAAGAGACAGATGGGCTGCAAGAGATTTTTATCCCTGGCTGGAAAATATTTGTTTTTAATGCAAGTTCCTGATTTTTCAGGTAACAGTACTACTGCAGTGCCTATGACTCCAACATCCACATCTTCTACTAACTCAGATGACTGTAGCAAAACTGCCTCTCCCAGCACACAGACTGCAGCCTCCGGGGTAAGCCATACGCCGAGTCCGTATCTGTAAGCAGGCTGATCACAGCCCAGTGTTATCACAGCTTTTATCTTATCTAGCAGAACAATAATCTAAACAAACTTTCCAGTTTTGTTAGCTGATACTGGAACAAGATTTTCGGAGGATATTACATATAGCTGTAAACAGAATGACAAGCTGAAGTACTTTACAAACCTCTTAATTAAGATCTATATAATTTTTTTTTATGATTAACTTAACCATGGCTTAACCCCAGGCATTTTGTTTAGAAATGGTCAGGTTCTTCCATTTCAAAGGTTTTCTTTCAGAGCAAAGACAATACATCATGCCCACTTGATCCTTTCAGGAAACATTTGTGCATGTATCCCTTTTTTAATGAAATGATCTTATGAGAATTTATAATTCAGAGCGCTGCTGCTGAGACCCGCTGTTTGCAGTGCGTAGGGAAACAGCTCTCTGCTCTTCAGAGGCCAGATGCTCAGTATCTGGCAGCACTGAGCTCCAGAGGAGCACCAGAGGAGTGCTGATCATCCCTTTCTTTAGTTTTGATCCTTATTTTACAGAATATACTCAAACCATCTCGAACTTCCCTTCTTCACTCAGTTAGCATGTGTTTCAACAAATACTACTGCTAAAATTGTGAAGTTTAATGTAGATTAATTTCTAACCCCTTGGCTATACATATCTGTATCCACACTCACTCCTCAGGCCTTCTGTATCCTTTAATCTGCCACACCATTTCTTTGAAAAGCTTTCCTAATGAGGCTTTCTCTACTCCTTTATTAATAAAAAAAAGACATTGTTTATAATAAGTATTTTTCAATATGTCTTGGCATTCCCACATCCAAATTCCTTTCAATAGTTTAATTCCTGACGTAAAAAGTTTCATTGTACAAGGGGAAGAAAAAAAACATTTTCAGCAAATGTGATTGTTCATGGACTGACAGGGCCACCCAGTTTCAGAGGCACTGGCTTTTGGGTTCAGATGCTGCCAGACAAGGATATTAATAAAAGGGTTTGTCTTTGACATGAGAAAACCCTGTCAGTCCAATAAAACAAACAGATCACATCAGAAAAAGAGAAACACTAACGAAAAAGTGAACTGTTACTGGGTTTCAGGCTTCCCCCAGTGAACTACTATGCACTGTTTTAGGCTCTCCCCTAATATTTGCAAAGGAAAATATGCAGCCAAATTTTCTTAAATTTTCCTTACATTGTCTTAAGCAGGACTACTGATCCTGAGGAATGTAATGAAATCCCATTTCCCCAGGGCTGTTGCCTTTTTGGCTGACTAAAACCTGCCTTCCTCTTTGTAGCCGTCTCCTTAGGAGAGCATATCAAACCTGTTACTAATAATCTTTACATTATAATTTTAATAGTACCATTTGTAATACAGTTTTGCCAGGTGGACTTGTGTGGGTAACAGAGGAGAGCAGGGTGGGGGCACAGTTTGTGAGCCAAAAGGCTGGTTGAGAGCTGTTAGCAACCAAGAGCAATTCCCAGGGACCCCGAGGCTGCTCTTAATTACGTGATCGTATCCTCCATCCCTGATTTTTTCATAGTACATCAGGCTGGGAGAAGACTCCTGGGGAAATCTGTCCCTTTGTATTCAGCAGACAGCACGGTAACATCTGTACAGTCTTTTCCCCACAACGATTTGCTCAGATGTGCCCTGCATATGCAAAGCACTTCCAAACTACCTCTCGTGAATAATTTCTATGAAAGGAAGTGATGGGGAGAGGCTGTGAAATGTGCAGAAGCAGGGAGGTTGCAGCAATGACCAGACATATGGGCATCCTCCTGACTGTCCCCTGCCCTACATGAAGGGCTAGTGATCTCACACCCCTGTACCCCAGCCCCATATGTGTGTAAATGAAGGTGGGATTTGCAGGGCAGCAGTTGTCAGGATATGTTGTGGGTATGGCCACATTGCCACATACTTCCCTTGGGCTCCTGGCTTTGCCCAAGCATCTGCAGCTCAATGGGATGAGGACAGGACCAGAGGTCCAAAGTAGAACGTGGTGGCTGTTAAGACTGACTCCTGTTGCCCCAGACATCGTTTAGGAACATGATCACTATCTGTGAAGGAGATGAAATGATTTCTTATGGGCCTAAATCCCATGGGAGGGGCTGAGTGCTCATAAGGCCCATTGAAGTTGTCGGGAGTGAAGGGATGTTGGCATTTTAGAGCAAGGCAGCCTGTAATCTGATCACATGCTGAAGCAAAGACACTTTACTAGACTTCTGTTTTCCTTGATTATTTTTTTCTTTTTCCATTTGAGTTGACCCATTGATAGCCTGAAGGTTTGTATTTATTCTTAGAACAGGCGATGGCTTTACACAAGGAGCATAAACTTCTCCGGGCCATGTCAGGAGGGGAAAAAAAACCTCAGATGGATGAATCCAGGCTCTGTAATCTTAGGTCACTTTAACAAGAATGGCATCGATTCCTGCTAGTGGTGCCGGTGACGTTGCTGAAACATGGGCACCTGCTGGAAAAGCAAACCTGGCTCATTCCCCACGCATTACACAACTGGCATGACAACTTGTTTTTGTTTTGCTCTGTTTTTACTTCTCCAGGCCTTATTCTGTGAAGAGGGGAAAAATGCCAAATTGACATTAGGCAGAGAAATTTGATGACGTTTTAGAAACTGTTGTCTGAAATTCACAGCAATGTTGTTGCAAATGAAACAGAGAAAATGAATTCCTCTACTGGTACAAAAGCAATTTATTATGCCTTTTATGGGAGGCTGCCAAAAGAGTTTCCAGTTATGTAGAAAGCTAATGGAAATGAAATTCAGCAGAATTCATTTATGTCAGTAATACTCACTTTTTGCCCTACCTTTCTTTATCTCTTTTGAAGTAAAATAAAGAGGGGAGGGCAGAAAAAGAGAAGGCCAGCAATTACTCTTGGAAATGTCTTTGAGACTATCCATTTCATGAAGGGAATCTTAAATGATGCCAATTTTGAGACAAATTAGCAAGAACCTTAAATGTTGATTTTATGTTCTAGCATAAGTTTAAACATTTAAAAGATATGATTAATGAATTGCTGTGGGTGTAAGGTTGATTTCAAACATCCCAAAATGTAGAAGTGTTTGGATCGGAGATATTTTGTTGTCCCATTGTAAAGGGGCTATTTGCCAAATTCACATCTGGATCTAGGATTTAAGCCTATTTCTGTTTTCCTAAGCAGTATAAGTACTGGGTGTCCTGTGTTACTAATATGGAAAAGGTCCAGCTGCATGATATATGAAGTTGCCTTACATCCCCATAAAAAGAAGATTTGAAGGCTTCAGACAGGCTGCATCTGCATCTATACCTGCTATCCCTTTGATGCTGCTGAAACTGTACAGAGAAAAGCTATGCAGAAAAAATTGCTAAATGGGGGGCACGGTCTGTAGCACATATCCATGCATTTCCATGCAGGAGCTCCAACTGGTGTGATTACCAGAAGGACTTTATTCCCTTATTAGGATAAAGGGCAGTATGAAAACTGCTGTAAAATCTGCTTTTTATGGCAGGACATGGAGGCTCCATGAGCCAGGGCTGATGTCAGTGGGGGCTCAGCAGCATCAGGGGAGCTCTTCTTTCAGAAAACGCTACTGCACCCTTTGCCTCCAGTTTGGAGCTTTCTCAGAAGGACTGTAATCACACACCAAAGAATAACTTAGGACAGTTGTCTTGCCGGTAAAACTAGTGCTTACTTACCTCAGAGTTTTACCTTGAGAAATGGTTCAGAACTGGCTCTTTAGTGTTGTAGATGGGAGAGCTGACTGAAATGGCCTCAGCAGGTGGTGAGCTAGTAGGAAAACGCAGTTCTAACTGTCCCAAAAGGGCCTGACAACCTGGGCTAAATTGTTTGAATAGCTTTCCCTGGATTTGCTTGCTTTTGTTTTCAGAAGAAGGCTCCTGAGATGGTTAGAGGTTGTGTTCCTCACTACTTCTGAGGCAGCAGATCTGTAGGACATTCATGCATGTGACAGGGAATCAGACTCCATACAAAATCTCCCAGAGTCTGAATTAACTCAGAGATTCAACCTCCTTAAAAAAATCTAGTCACCTGGATACTGGAAAGTTGAAAGGCTGAGGGTCCTTCAGGCTATATCATGATAAGATTTCATTTGGTATAGAATAATTTCATTGCTGTAAGGACAGGGTTTTAATGAGAAAGACTCACTAGCATGGTTGTTAGTAGGACTTTCACCTGGAAAATGGGAACACGGTGCCTCAGTCCTGGTATGAGTAAATATTTATCTAAACCAGGTGGAATAAGATTAACAGAAGGCATGGGGAACATGGCAACTTAAAATACCAAATAGTCTGGTAGTCAGGGCACTATGCTGGGAGATCTGATACCCCAGTTTAAATCTGTTCTTGGTCTCCTACTTCTGTGTGAGTCCTTGCTCCTGGACAACATAGGATGCTTTCTTCTCCCCACTGAGTTTCCTATATTGAGTCATTAACTTTCTTTGCTCCTTGTACAGGTACCATAAAGAGAGCTTTTTGTTTCATATCAAACAGAACAAAGGAATCCAGCCTTTTTTTTTGTTTGTTTCAGTGGGGAGAAGCAAGGAAAAAGAGTGGTTTTGGTTCTACCCAAAACTTCTATATGTGTATGGACACACATATTTTCTTGGTTTTGGTTTATTGCCAAAGCAATAAGTCATACAGTCCTTGACAGCAGTGGAGTCATCAGCTTTCCCAAGCCACGTTGGAAGTTGTCTCCCTGAGGAAATTAATGAAGTATTAACCACAGATTTATGTTGCTGTAATACAAAGGAGAGATTAGAAGATATGTAAACTTACATGTCTGCAATATAAACCAAAGGATCAATTGGACTAGCAAGAAATGACAACTTTGCATATTAAGAGGGTCACTAGATCAGAAAAAAAGCTGTGGCTATGCAGTGCCAAGACTTGCTCTTCAGAAACTAGGGAGTGACAGTACTGGGAGAAAATGCTCTTGGTGGGAACTGCAGTCATTGCAGGGAGGCTGAGGCTGAAACATAAAGGAGTCCACCACAGTTTGCCACCATGCGAAAGAAGATAGTGCAAGTGCATTTCAGCTGACTATTGTTATCATTTAAGCATACCAAAACTGAGCTATGCTAACTGAAGAGGAAGAGAGTGTCAGCTGAGATTTCGATTACTACAAACCTAGTGTAATGTCCAAAATTCATGGAGCATTTTGAACCTGTGAAGCAGATGGAGCAAAGGTTGTGATAGAGCAAAGGTCTAAATCGAGAGGCCCTTCACCACCCCCTCCACCTGTTAGCACAACTCCTTGCCCAGAGCTTTTGCCTCTCGGTTGCAGGGGTGTGGGGGGAGGCCATGGGTTGTCCCTCTCCTCTCCCCACTCTCCGTGGTGGGCAGATAGTGCAGGAAGGAGTGGGTAGAAGAAAGCAGGGGGTCCTCCAGCCAGAGATCCTGTGCTGTTCCCCAAATGCTGGCCAGCGCAGGCTGTGCAGCCTGGTTTTGATCTGGGCCAGCTTTAGCAGGGGTGAATTTGGCCCCGGGGTGCTGCTGGCAGGTTTGGGTAGGATATAGGTGTCTAAGTGTCTCTGTGATTCTAGCTGAGATCTCCCCCTGAGCATGGTGGGCAGGTTGTCTATAGGAAGGCCACCTCTGATCCACACAGCCTACCTGGGAGCTGCTCCATGACCAGCTTCTTCTGGTTTGGATAAAAAGAAGGGATCCTTAAACTATCTTTGCAGATACAAATGCAAATTTCCTCTGTTTGTTTGGGAGGCAAGCTCTTCCCAACAGGTTTCATTAATTTTTTCCTCAGGAAGCTGAGCTTCAGGTGATTATCCTATTATCTGATTTCAGCAAAAAAAATAAATCCATTACTTTCTATTGGTAGAGCCAGCTGCTGTGACTTAAAAGAACTGATTGACTTTAGCAGCATGATTTGGCTTATTTATTACAGCTGACAAATGTCCTTTAATAACTCACTATAGTTTCTGTCATCCTTCATCCCTTAAACCTGGAGAAGGAACAGCAGAGGTAGGCAGGCTCAGGAGCAGGGCTGTGATTCAGACACATCCTTTTCATGGGCTAAAGTTTGTTTTCCATGTCTCACTTTGGGAGCTGCCTCGATTTGTCATGACATTACCGGGGTGGGGTTTCCAGGCCTGGCAGTCCTGCCCAGGTCCTGCCCGTCTCAGCTCAATGGAGCCAAGATCTGGCCTCAGTTGGGCAGGGATGGGTGGGCAGTCTTCAAACAGGACGTGCCTCTGTGTCCTCCCTTCTGGGGTGCTGGAGGGAGGGGTAGCTGATAACCCTGCATGGAAACTGCAGGTCTCCATGCCCCACCTTTGTAGGGCTGAATCAGGAAAAGGGTGAATTACATTTTCCAAGCCCGGAAAAAAACAGGTAGCGATAAGATACTTGCCTACCGGAACAACAGTGGCAAATATGGGCAAGCGGGAATCTTTTTTTAATTCAATTTCAATCTTTCTTCCACTGTGGGGAGACTCAAGCTGTTAAAAATCATGTCTTCTGTGCTAACAGGAGTCTCTTTGATGTATTAAAAATAATTTTTAAAAAGCCTTTTTGAAAAACTAGGCTGATGCACAACCAAAACTGGACAGAAACGTTAGAGTAAAACCTGCCTCATTGAATTATCTGAGCACAGTCACGGGGAAAAAGGATATGGAGATCTGCTGTCACTGATTGGCACTTGTGTATTTGAGAGAGCAATAAAACATATTTCTTAGGATTAGAGCTATTTTGTCTGTTTTTTTAGGGGCAAGCAGTTGTTCCTTCCACCTCTGCATTTCTGGGTAGTGACTGATGGAATGAGATCCCGGTTGATGACTGGGTGGAAGAATACTAGCAATCAACCATTTTAATAAAAGCTAAAGCAAATATTGGAGTCTGGGTTATTTCAGACAAAAGTGACCACTGGCAAGGAGTGTCTCCTTCAGAAGGTGAAGTTTTCTTTGGGTTAAGCATAACGGTGCACAGAACCATTTGGAAATTGCCTTTGAGTAAGTGAAGCCCTGCTTTTCCTGTGTCAGGACTGCTAGCTTGGCATGGCTCCAGGAGAGCCAAGAGCTCTACTCTTGTAAAATGATTAAATATGTATACTTTTCACTTAAACAGCAGGCAGGAAGCCTCTGCAGTCAACAGTTTAGGGTAGGTTTTGTTTTTTTTTTTCTTTTTCTTGTTAAGGAAGCTCGTCCGAAGACTATCCATTAACAAGTGAATTAAGGTTTTAAAGTCGACATATCCAAGAGTTAATTTTGCATGAAGTCAGCTCTTAAACATTTCCTTTATCAGGTGAAATTGTTGCCCCTTCTCTGTCTGGCACTGCAAATTTTTCCTCTTTAGCAGATCTGCTCAGGCTCATGGAAAAAATGATTGTTCCTTTGTCTTTGTAACTCTGTTTCTCTGTTCAAATAAATGGACTTGTTCCAGTGCAGTTCAGAGGTTCCTCTTTGTGCCTACCAGGACTCCCTTGCATGTTGTCCTGTGTGGGTAGGTGGTGGAACAAAAAGGCTTCTGGTTCAAAGACAGAGTGTTTCTCCACTTGAGATGAAAAGAGCATCTCCTGTAGCGGCCTGTCTTACAGGGATGAAGTGGCTGCGGCTAGTGTTTTGAAGGGTGAGGAATGATTTTAGGCATTTCAAGGTCTGAGGGATCCAAAGAAGGCTGATTTCCAGAAGGTGCTCTGCATCTGCTGCTGGAGAATTGGCATGTGTTTGGCTTCTCCCATCAGGGAAGCAAAACTATAGGTGCCACAACTTCTGGATCACAGTTTTGGTGTTGCCATTCGTGTCCCTTCAGTAGGGGGCAGCGGGACACACATGCGTTACCTTCATCATGGTCTGATTTCCATTTTTTTCTGCACATCACGCTCTTCCTTTTCCACCTTGCCATGAAGATAGCCACGTGCTGATCTCCAAATGCAGATATCACTCCCATCAGCTGGGCTGAATGAGCGGGCTTACCCTGAGACGTTTTTTTTCCGTTTCAGGATTCCAAGGTACAGGGTTAAGCAGAGGGCGAGCCCTGGCTTTCCACAGAAATCCTGGGATAGCAGCTGTGCCCTGAGCCTGCCGTGCTCCCACTCACACCCTGGTGCGTGCAAAGCTCACCCGCTCAATGTAATCTCTCTTTGCTCTTCTGTCCCTCTCCAGGCGAGCTCGTCAGTGATGTCTGGCCCGGGAGAAAGCACCAGTCCTGAAAGCAACAACCTTAAGTATTCAGGTCAAGATGGGCTGTACACAGGAGTCAGCCTGACCTCCACGGCTGAAGTGACAGCGTCTGTGAGACAGGATCCTTGGTGTGCCCTGGCTCTGGCATGACCTGGCATGAGGGAAGCTGGATCCTGGTGCTGGGCCGCAGCCCCCAGACATCTGTGCACGGTTTCTTCTGTGGAGCAGTCGCGGCAGCAGCGAGAGTGCTGGCAAAGACCATCCCTTTGAAATTCTTTCCGTGCCTTGGTGGCAGAGGTGTTTTTCAGCCTCTGAAAGAGGCTCTGCTGAAGCATCCAGTTCCTCATCTATGCAAGAAAAATATAGGGAAAACAAATGCCCACTGGGGATAGCAAATGCAGCCTTACACTCTCACACAAAAAAAAAAAAAAAAAAAAAAAGAGAAAAAAAAAAGAAAAAAAATTGGAAAAAAGAAAAAGAAGAAGAGATAAACCTAGACCTATTGATAGATTCCAAAAATAAATCCTCGACTTACCCCAGCAGTGCTGCCTTTCAGATTGTATATTTGTTTTCACTCTCTCATCACCTTCTCCCCTGAGAATTTGGTGGAAGTCGTCAATGCCAGGGAGGGAATACCAAAGGCTTTTTTTACTAGAAACAGTAAGATCCTTTTTAACAAGCATCAGAAGTGCATACTGCTTGAGTCGGCATGGACCTCTCGCAACGAACATTTGATGCCTTCGCGCCATTGTTCCTCTCCTGCACCCTCCATCTTCAGAGTGCCTTGCTCTGCTCTTCAGAGCCCAGCTATGTCTCTGGAAAAAATCACAACGTTTGGTACAAGTCTCACAAGGTCCAGCTGGTTAAGGAGATTTTGGGTTGCTTTTTTTTTTTTGGTTTAAAATATTTACTCACTTTGCAAGACTGCAATATAACTTTTAAAGTACACTGTGACTGAGGTTTATGAAAGTTCTTATTTTCTGGCTGAACTGTATAGAGTCAGTCGAAATTTGTAAACAGGGTAGCAATCAGATATTTTTCTTCCATATATACAATAATTTTTTTAAAGAAGTGCAATTTGCGTTGCAGCAATCAGTGTTAAATCATTTGCATAAGATTTAACAACGGTTTTTATATGAATGAATGAATGTAAACATTTTAACTTAATGGTACGTAAATAATTTAAAAGAAAAACTTAACTAGGCATCCTTAGGCTTTTTAGTGCAACAAAATCCCATCCACTTTCTGTATTTCCAGTTGTTATAGCAAGAGTTTGAAAGAACAAGCCTTCTCTCAGGAAATTGTCCTAGCCGTTTGCTTGGAAGTGTTGTACAAAAATGCAAATGCATCCCCAGGGTTGTTTTTTTTTGCCATTGAATAAGTATGTGCTGGAAAGAAACAAATCACAATGAAACTTTACTACCTAACTGATACATATGTAAATACTCCATAAGATATTTAGGCATCTTGAAAATGTAGGATGCAATCTGTATAGTGTGACTGACACATAGTTAGGTTGGTTTCCATTGGCTTTTAAGTGGGATGTCATTTGGAAAGTTGTTTCATCAGAGCTTTACAAATAAAAGGGTATCATTTTGGGATTTTTTTTTCCTGTACACCGTGCCTTCCCCTTTGTCTCCAATGCAATTGTTAAGCTACATTAAAAGCTATGGAAATGTATCTGACACAGGTAGCGTGTCTGATGGCTCCAAGAAAGGTCTCCAGCTGAAGTGCCTGCTCTGTCTAGTTCAGTCTCCATTGCGCATGGTTCTCCTGCAGCTCCCCTCACTGCACCTTCTGATGATACATAAAACCAGGGCCTTGCTCATATCACCACAGGACCTACATGGGCATGTAGGAGTTTTTTCTGATGAAAAGTCTGTGGAACCAATCCCACGCCTGTGAGGACTGTTATGGTTTTGCTTGGCCTTCACACCATAGCTAATGGGTCTCACCCAGGTTCCCTGTGTGTGCAAATATCTGCTTGTCACCCACTGTAGATGTACCTGGGTAAAGCTAACTGGGTGGTAGAGACATTGTGTGCCTGCTGGCATCCTCTGGCACCTGAAGATGAAGGGCAGCAAAAACTGGAGGCGCTGCTGCTGAGAAGGCAGTGAATTTTAGCTACTGAGTGGAAAACCTTTGGTTGGCTCTGAGTACTGGTCCTCTGCATTGCTTGGCTGATTGGAGCAAGACAACGCCACATTTGATTTCCAGCTATGGGAGCAGTGCTGTTGGACCAGGAAGCCGGAGTGCCCAACATCTGTGCCCAGTGCTGCTGTCAACCCACAGATTGGCTGCAACATGTCTCTTTGCCTCTCTAAGTCAAACTCTCATTTAGGGTGAACTGGGATAGGTGCTTGGCCTCCAGCAAAGGCATGCTGATTTGCACCCACTGAGAATCTGCCCCTTGGTTTTCCAGTTCAGGCAGTCAATGTTTTATCCTTGTCCCTGGGGACCAAATGCTCCAGCACAGCCCTCAGAGGAATAAAGCTTGTCGCAAAAAGGGGTCAGGCCAAGCTTAGCCTGAGGTTTGGGCTGCTCTGGCCAGCCAGAAATGGGGACCTGTCACCCTTCTTGGTGGGGCCGTCATGCCAGTCTTGGTGCTGGGACACTTCATGTCCTTGCTCCCTGGGGGTTAATGTGGCCAGGTACCCCAGCCCTGCTAGCCTTGGACTTCGTGGGCTTAGATCTTATGATTTACAAAAATAAATGCCTATCTAAGAGCAAAGAGAGTCATGAAGAGAAACATTGGGTTTAAAAAGCAAAAGGTGTGGAGGAGAGGGTGAGTATCTTTTGAAACGTTTGTTGGTTAAAATGCCCTTTTTGTGGTTTTCCAGTTTAGACATTTAAATGGATAAAAAAGGTTGTTGCTACCTCATGTTGAAGAGTGTCCAGCCAGGGTTGGCATCCTTTTTTTTCCCCCTTTTTTTCTTTTTTTTGGCAAGGTTGAAGTTTGGTGTGCTGCTTCTGAAAAGCCTAGCTCAGAACTCACTGCAAGATATGTCAGAGCTGTGTCACTCAAAGTTATAAAACAAGAGGTTTAAACCAGCGTGTCCCAGTTTGGGGCTGCTGACCCAGCAGAAAATGTCAGCTGGCTGCTGATGCTATTGCTGGCAGGCTGTGGAAGGCCACATTACCTTGAAACCCTGTGGCACAATGAACAAGGGCTCCCAGGAGATCCTGCTCCCCTCTCAGCATCACCTTAACCCAGGGTCTGGCTTAGGGTTGTTCCTGCAGATAACAAGTCTTGCAGGGGACATAAAAAGATGCCCTGTGTGAAAAGACTTCCCTTGGATCTGAGACTGAAAATGCTCTTTTAGGCAGTATCAGGAAAAAATAGAAATAACAATATTTCCTAGGGAAGGATTTCCCTAGGTTTCCCATTACTTCTTATCAGCGAAAACATCAAGAATGAAATACTTTGCCTCCTCGGACCAGAAGCCAGACTAAATCAGATTTTTATCCCTCTGCGAGAGGCAGGGGGGAGTGCAGTACTATGTTGCTTTACTGTATAGATGCTGAGGAGCTCAAAGCCAGGTAGTGTAAGAACAGTACCTCCTGGTTCACCAAAACTGCTCTCTGAGTGTATGGATTGCTGCAGCAGCTACCACTTGACAAAATAAACATTTTTTTATTATTATTATTTTTTTAAAATTTTGTCTTGGTCCTGCTGAGCCGGCACAGCTCTGGCTGTGCAAGCTGGACTTTGCTCTGGCTCATACATCACCAATAGCACTGATACTGATGGATGGCTTGGCCAAATGCTTTCACTTATCCCTGTTTCTCCTCAGTGACAGCCCCTGGGATGGGCTGAGAAAGAACAAAGAAAGAGTTTAACCATGGGTCTCGGTTACTAGTGAGGCTGAATGAGCCAGACTGACCTCAGAGCAGCTCTCTAGTACCAGAATGAAGCTTCAGAGTTGACATTTTGGGGGGGGGGGAAAGGATATGGCTATTTGTCCCTTAGCACCTTTTTTCTGGAAACAAATGGCATTAAATAGGCAATGACTCAAGGCATCTGCTTCAGGCTCCTCCACCAAGCAATACTAGAAGAAGAAGGGTCACATGGGCTTGGGGAGCCCCTCAAGAGCAAACTCCTCCTGGCCAGATGTGTTACCCTGGGCTGCAGTCTTCCCTAGGTCCTAGGTTTTGCCTTGGCAGTGGTCCTCACCCTCACCTGTAATTATATTTTTCTGTTCAAAGTGCTTGAAATAAGTTGAGACCTCTACCATGGTCCAGAGTATTTTTCAGCATGGCATTGAGGGTGTATAGGAGTGTGGTATATGAGTGCGGTGGAGATATGTGAGGGTGCAACAGCTGCTGGGCTTGTGTTGGTGACCCAGGTAAGAGAACCAGCCTTGGACAGGTTGCCCAGAGAGGGAGAGAGGTGCCTGGATGTTTCCAGAAGCACAGGTGGGTTTTGTTCACATGTGGGTCATCAGAAGGCAGGGATCTGGATGTGAAGTGAGGATAAGTGAGGAGTTGAAGTAGTTGATTTGTTTTGGTTTTCTTGCTGCAAAACTAGACACAGCCATGTGCCAGCCCTGTAACATTTGCTATAAAGAACTTGGGTAATTTACTGTCTCTTCATGCACAAAAATAATATCAATTCTGCTCCTTTCCAAGGGAAGAAGAGATTACACCCTGTCCCTGTTACCATGAGCCTTAGCTGAGTGCAGGCTGCAGAAACCCCAGGAGGACTTCAACTCTTCCTATGTGCTTGCAGCTTCAGATCTTCCTTATCCAGCTGTCCTGAACTTCATTCCTCACAGATCCTCCAGTTCCTAAATCTGTATACATTGGACATTCCAGGATTGTGTCAAACACACTGAATTCAGTATTAAAATATAGGGCAAGGGTTATTGTAGTGGGCCAGGGAGAAGGAAACTGAGGGCTTGAGGAGCAGTTTCAAGTGCCATCTGCTCCACATGTTGCAAAAGGCTTGAGGTCCTTGTTATGTGCTTTTAACGTGTTTTGGAATAGCTTCTTGCTGTTTTTCTTTAAAGATACCTGATGAAATTTGGTGTAATATATAAGGGAGGGGAACAGGATTTAGGTGTCTGGGTGGACATGCACTGAAACAAGAGTCATCAGGACAACTTAGTAACCAAAATTGCTAAGGTACCACTTGAGCAAATAAATAGGAAAATACTGGGTAGGACTAAGTAGGTAATTTTACTTTGGGATGCTACATCCAGACCTGAAATCCACACCTGAAAAGGATTTTGAAAAACTGGTGAGGGTAGGGAAAGAACACGCAAAGGTGATTTAAGACCTGGGGAAAAAATCTGTCCTTGACGAATTTAAAGACCACAGTTTGCTTAGAGTACCCAAACAAAGACTAAGGTGACTAGTGTAGTGAGTCCCTTAATGGGGACAAAACAGTAGGTTTTGTAGCAGGCCTTTGATCTTCCAGAGAAAGACATAGCAAGATCTTGTAGCTGGGAGGTGATGCTGGATTGTTACAAATGAGGAATCAGCTTCAGCCAAAACAATGAGCATAATTAGCAATGCAAGCAATGGCAAGAGAAGAAGATGAGTGCTCAATTTCTTGGTGCCTTCATAACAAAGCTGGCTCTAGCCAACCAGAAGTGACTGGGATCAGGACTGCACAATTACATCTGCTCCATCATGATTTATAGGAGGGATTAGTTTCCATTTGGCCTGAAACCATATTACTTTTTGGGATGAGACCCAATGCTGAGGTCTTGAATTTTTTTGTCATTATTAAAAACCCAGTGGCACTCTTCCTGAGAGTGGTGGTAAACACTGTGGTGTCTTGACCCAGTTTCAGCAGAAGTAATTATTTTTTGCCTACCTAAAATGCCCTACTTCCTCTCTAAAACTGTCCTACATCTTTATTGTTTCCTGTTAAATACATCCTGAGTTCCACAGAAGAAAAGGCTGTGTTTCAAAGTTGAACAAAGAAAACTTGAGAATTTGTCTCAGCATGGCACATAGGCAGGGCCTGCTAAGCAGCTTGCTGCTCTTGGAGAAGCAGGAAGGAAACCTTCTTTGAAGACCACAGTCTGCAGCTCTTCAGTCTACGGCCTGTGAAGATGATGGTCTGAAGAATGCACAGAGGCATGTGGAGCATCTTGTAAACGTGGTGTTTATAAAAAAGAGAGGGCAATGGTAGGTTTCTGCACTGCAACCAACTGTGATCCCAACTGTGATCCAAACCCTACTTGTTCTTCTCATGGGAATAAATAACATAAAACCAAAAGGCTGCTTTTCATGCCTCCCTTGCAGTGTGTGTGTCTGCGCATGTGCCTTCAGTTTTAAAAAATTAGATCTTATACTCTTCTCTCCTTCTTCTGCCATAACCCACAGTGATCTGTAATTGTTCCATTTTGCCTGACTAAAAATTTATTTAAAAAAGAAGCACTGGGGTGAAGGGCCATCTCTGGATCAGTGACAGAGGTGAGGAGCAGAGCTTGTGAGGTCTGGGCAGACCCACCTGCCCCAGCACAGGGTATGGGCACCTCTTGGTGTTTCCATGGCTTGGACAAGAAATGAGCCATACCCTCTGTTCTTCACAAAATAAATTCAGTATGTCACAAGGTTAATTTAATTTAATTTTATTTTAAACATTTCAGCCTGGAACAGGCTCCTAAAGACAGCAATACTCCCTTCCATATAACAAGATGATGCCCTGTCTTTTCCAGTAACTTTGAGTTGCCCTTTCTTTTTTTTTTTTTTAATTTCTCAGATCAAGGTGAAAGCTTGGAGCCTGGAAAATACCATTACAAGTTTACCTAATGGGAAAAAAAAATGTTGCTTAAAAGTTTAAATGACAAAATGTTTATTCATTGCGACTGCCAAGTGATTCCTTCAAGGTTTTTAAAAGCACCGTGGCTACACTCAGAACAGGCAAGGGGAAATCATAGTCTGTGCAATTTGACATACCTCAGAAAATTAAAAAAGGCAACTTCTCTCAAAGTATAGTATTGTTAGGATTAACTGTGCACTAGGCAGAAGAAGGCCAGTGGTATCTTTAAAGTTAGAGCTCCCGATTTATTACCCACTCTTATGCTTTACTCAGAGTAGTGATAAAATTCCTGGGATTAAATGAAAGCTTTGTATAAGCAGGAAATTCAGGTAAAACAGCTTGTCTTTTTAAGTCTCCATGATCAGTTTTCAGCAAAAATAAGAAACTTCAAGCACAGATCCCAGCAGACTTGGGCTTCGTAAACAAGAGAGTGGTATCTTACCATTTCTATGTGGCTGGGTTAATCAGGGAAGATGTGGATAGACACTGCAGCCGTGTGCCATACCCCTTCTCCAGAGGAAACCAGTTCTGATCCCACTGCCTATAATGGTGCATGCAGTACCATTATACCTTGTGCAAGTACCCACGGGTGTGAGCTGGAATGCTTGCTTCAGGATTGTGTGACAGGGTCAAACCTGTCACACTGTGAAACCCTTTCTTATCTAAAGCAAAGGATTAGCACTTCTGAAATGTGCCACGTATCAAAAACTCAGGGAAAAACTGAAAGAAAACCGTATTTCACACCTGTTATGGTACCAAGGCACTATGCTATTGATGCACACGTTGCTTTCCCTGCTCCAGGGAACCTAAAAGGTGGTCAGGATGCTCCCCTCTTGATGGGGAAACCTATGTGAGTGAAAGGTTAACTCTGAGGTTTTGGCCATACATAGTTCTAAGAAATGTTAACCTTTACTCTCTCTCCATGCAGATTTACACAGAGATCTTCCATCTCTCACCCAAGCCTGTTCTTACTTCCCTTGCAGCCAGGAGCAAAACTCTTTGCAGCTTAGTGGCAGAGGTGAACCCTGATTTATAAGGACCTCTTAAAGAGATGAGCACAGCCCTAAATTACAGCTGGCTAAAGCAGGCAAGCACATGGGAAGCAGCAAGCTGTCTGGTTCGACAAAAGCTGTGTAAAAGCTGTGTTTGGTACAAAGGCAAGGAGTATGTGTTTGACACCTTTGTAATTAATGAGACTACCACAAGGCAGCCACCTAGATCAAGCCCCAGCCATTGGGAACAGCCTCGTAAAAGCCAGAGGAATTCAGGACAGGCTTCAGCTAGCTTTCGAGGCAGTTTTAGCAGGGCAGTCCGTGGTTCAGAGGCTTCCCAGGTGCCAGAGCTATCAGTCAATCTTGGCCGTCAGACACCCAGGCTACCACCTGTACTTGGGGGAGGGCACATCAGCCCCTTGCTGTTGGGGTATCAGGCATCATGCTCCCACCTCCACCCCCTAAGTGGTGGTGCAGGAGGGCAGTGCCCACCTGGGATGCTGCTGAGGGAGCTTGCACCTTGAACCCAGAAATTTTGCCTTGAGAGAAAACAGCCTGGTTAAAGGAGATTGAATACTCCCTGTGGTTAAAAAAATAAATAAATGAGTGTGTGCTACCTACTCAGCATGGGTGGGAGGGAAGCAGGGTACTAATGGTTGGGTGCAGCTCTGCTAATAAAAAGCATTGCAACAGAAGGCAGTGGGGATATACATTTTTAGGGGGAAGACTTAAGGTTAAGGACAGGTGCACCACGGGAGAAAAGCAGGATGAACCAGAAGCTGTAGCGTGATGAGAAGATTAACTCTTTTCAGCAAAGGTTTTTGAAAAGATTCCATTTGTTGTTCTCATTTCATGAGTTGCAAGTATCTGTTTTAGAAAAAAAAAATCATCACAACCAGTCTCCTTTGATAGGAATACAAATGTTTTGCAGAACTTCTTTGGTTAAGAAAATGCTCTAGAATTCTTTTCATATCTTGCATTGTATGTTTTCCTATTGCAAACTTCTTAGCGGAGCTAAGGGAAATTTCTAATTTGCCAGACCTCTTGTTGCAGTAATTTTTAGCAATTTTGGCATGGCCTACATTTGTCCTGCTTGCATCAGAGAATACTTACAGGTACACCCAGCCACTGTGGCTGCATGCTGTCCCGAAGACAGCTGGTCCCAGGAGTCCTCCAGAAGGGCAGAACCTGGCCTATAAAGTCTATGTGAGTTTAGAAATGTATAAATGAAAAAGAGTCCAGATTGAATGGATCTTTTAGGTAAAATTTCTCTGAGCAGAGAGGGGAATTCCACCACAGAAGCAGACAAGGTAAAAGCACTGATGTGCTGTCTTCAGCCTCATCAGAAGGTGAATGCGGGAAAGAGGAAGCTGCCAACTCTATATTTCTGGGCTGTCACCCTCAGCTGTAGAACAGCATGTCACATGAACATCAAGGCTGTGTCTCAGGCAGCAGGCTTGGAGAAAGCAGGTGTGGAGAGGGCTTCCCTGGCCCTATGGAAAAAGGAGGTTCACCTTCCAGCCACAGATATTATTGGATTCACTCCTTTGCTCTATGTGTATCACTCCTTTGTTCGATGTGTACTACTGTGCTTCTCTGAGTTAAATATGTAGCCAGGGGACAGGACAGCATCCTTCTGATAATAAATACAGAGCAGATAATTGAAAGAATAAATGAGAGAGTTTCGTGGTTTCAGGAGTTGAGCAGTGGACCTGAGGCATGCAGTATGTTTTTAATTAGCATTATTATTTAAAGTGAGCAATACTGAAAAGGCTCCTTGGGTTCTCTGATAGCATATTCATTAGCTAATCAACAGAGCTATTATTTGCTTTGAAGTATGCCCTACTCTGCAGTACTAAAGTGCACACGCTAATTTACTGATAAGGGTAATTAAAGGGCATGTCATAAACACCACTGACATCATGGAATATTGTTCTTTAACCATCTTTCCAGTTAACTCTTCTACATGAAAAAACAGACATTTTGCAGCTGACCCTCACCTGGTGTCAAACTTTCTCCATCCACCAGCATCACTACAGCTTTTTGAACCCATGGCAGCAGAAGATGTAGTCGTGTGTTTATGGCTTCCCATGACCATGAAGTATATGCATTTGACAGTCTTTCATCCACAGGTCTTTGCAAAAACCTCTCTGCTGAGCAGAAGCCTGTTTTGCAGAACAATCTCATGCACAATTTTCAAATGAGAGCCTACACCCCTGTAACCTACATGACCCAGAGGTAAAGCCCTGCTGGGGGTAGTGAACTCTTCAGAAAACAACAGCTTTCCACCACGCTTCCCTCACACTTACACCTTCCTTGAAGGTAGAAATACACCCCCTGGCTGGACAACATAAATAGTTTATACCTTTCAGGTTCTAAACAGAGTTCTAATGTATGTATAAGGGGAAGGCCAGGTAGGTCAGAAGAACTATAGCTAAACTATGCATTTCAAGCATGCTATCTCTATGTAGCTCTGCATATGAGCTGCAAAATTTGGAGGATCTTCAGCAGTGAAGTCTGAAAATCGGTGGTGCTTTGTATCCAGCAGAATTGCAGGCTTGTAGATGCTGTAGTGGCATATGGGAGTGTGAGTGAGCAAGGGAACGTCAGCTTAGGTGGTTCCTCCTTCTTGCTCACTTTCCCTCCTTCCTTTTTTCTCTCCTTTGCTTTTTCTCTTTCTCTTTTTCTACCTCTCTCCCTCTGTTTCATCCTGTGAATTATGGGGTTTGTTGTTGTTGTTTTTTTTCCCCAGCTACAGGACTGTCTTCCATATATTTCTGGACACTTGAGGAATTGGAAAAATCTTTAAATCCACAGGACTAAATAAAATACTTCCTGATATTTTTTCCACCCCATTTATTAGATTCCTCAATATAAGGAAGTGGTAGCCTCCCTTTACTGAAGTTCAGGTAGTGGTGTCATTCCAGATATAACAGCAATAAGTAGGTCATAAAAATAGAATGGATGTTCATCTTTCACTCACATAAATGAATGAAGAAAACGGAAATAACGTGCAAAACATAGTTTCAGAATGTGGCAAAGTATTTTTAACAATATAAAGGTATATTTTGCTGTTTATCTGAAATATGCCTGTTTCCAATGCAGATGGTTTATTTGTAATTTAAAGCAGTTGCCAAAATTCTGTTCTGATTATGAATCAGACCCACTTAAATCAGTATTTAGTCTCTGTTTGAATGAGAATTATCAAACACAATAGAATAAACCCAGTTGTACAGCCAGGGTACTCACGTCTTTTCCTAGTACTATCCAAGTTGGAAAATGCTCTGTCTTCCCTCCACTGCTGAGATAGATACATGGTGGGGCTTATTGTCCCCATTTTATGGATCAACAGGGGTGAGAAAGCCTATACAGTTTTCCCAAAATTTCACAGGAGGCATTAATAGAGAAAACATGTACTGGGTATCTACCAGGTCCCAGGTAATGTCCCAGCTGGTAGACTTTGGCAGTATCCCACCAGCGCCAAGACATGGGCAATGGTGTGTGACAGCTCATACTGGTGACTTCTTGGCATGGTTTTGGTCAGGACCACCTAGCACTTTCCCAGCTGCTGCCCATGGTTAGGGAAGAGCATCTGGGCCAGGGATGGCTCCTGCTTTGGATCACTGTCCCCCCCTGCTTTGGAGAGTAAGAGGGTTTAGCTGGAGGGTCATAGACTGTGATTTGCAGTACTCCTCCTTCGACTGTTCCCTGGCCCAATTTATTTCCCAGCATAGATACAGCCACTTGGTGTGTATTTGTGGTGTGTGTTGGTCTACTTGCACTGAAATGACATATTTCAAGACTGGTTGGTGAAGAAAGAAGAGGAAACATGATATGAAATGTGGATGAGTCCTACATGACCCGGAGCCAAGTCCTGCCTTGAGACTTCGGATATTTTTTCATGAAGGCACGTGACTCTCTGCCTATGCAGTGTCAGCACAAAGCAGAGATAGGCCCCAACACGTGACTCTTTAGTGACTAGTTTGAATGGAAATGTGTGATTTCTGAACAGATTTATTGTGCAAGCAAAAATGTATTTGCTAAAGATTACAGCAGCGTGTTTGCTCTGAATGCTGAGCCTGGAAAATAAAGACTGCCCTGTGTGACTTTTCATAACATGGTGAAATAAGGCTTGTGGTGTCAAATACCTGTTTTAAGTTTGTTATCCCCATTCCATGGTCTGCAGCTCAGGGATTAGGCAATGAAAGTAGAGCAGAGATGGGGGATGCAGAGACCTCTCTGCAGCTCAGACTCCAGCTCCTGCATCCCTTATGGATGTGGACAATAGACCTACTTACCACTCATATGGCCTTCAGATCTGTGCCAGGTGTGGACAAACAACCTATGTGCCCATCGCTCTTCTGACCTTGCCAAAACACTACTCTATGCGTAGGGGAACACCGAGGAGCTCCTTGGCTCACAAGTGTCCCTGGAGTCCTTCTCTAGGCTGTCCTCAAGCTCCTTTCTGCCACCTCCCTCTCAGGGTAGTAGGGACCCAGAAGCCTCTGCTGATGAGAACAAGAACTCGACCTTGGACCTCTAATTAGTTATTACCACTTCAGATAGCTAATATTATTACCTTTTATGTCAGAGATATCATATGTTGTATAATTGCATAGCTGGAAGGTTTTTGCAGGAGTTAGGACTAGGATTCTGCTACTGTGGCCATTATCCCTGAAAGGCAGCAGCTGAGGAGCTGGGTCCCCTCCCCTTCAGAGCTGTTTTACAAGGTGGGTTCATGAGCCCCTCCACTGAGGATAATGTGTAGACCACATAGTCTAGTGGACAACCTACCTTCTTGGTCTGAGAGCACGTGTTCTGGGAGCATTAACCACATGAGTGGGGAAAAAAGAGATATCTCAGGCTTTTTGATGGAGCAAAGTGAATGCAGAGTGCAATTTGGGGAATTTTCACCAGTCAAAATGCACCCTGTTTCTTTTGTCTGCTTTTCATTTTTAAAGCACTCAAGTGACTGGTCTGAAACGTGGACTTCAGTTTGGTTTGGAACTGCAGTTCAGATACACTTATAGACAAAAATTAAAAAACATGGTCTTATAGGCGGGCTCAAGGTTGGCTGATGAAAATAATTCTTTTGCCAGTTTGTTGAGTCCAGTTACAGGTCCCATCGCTCAATTTCCCTGGCAGAAACACTCCTGAGACTTTCTTTTGCTGATACTCCACCGCACTGTTTGGAAAGAAAAACTCAGCCAGCTGCTAAGTTATCTTGGAGTTGTCCTTGTACAAGGGAAAATGGGGCTTGATTTGGTCTGGCAGTCTGCTAACATTTGCTGCCATGGCATTTTTTGCCAGTCTTCATGACGCCAGCGAATGGAGGAATGCTGCAGCACATGTATTTAAGGGGGTTTGTTTAGCATAAGGGTGCCTGGAGGAGTAGTTTCCTGTAAGGAACAACCAGAGCGGCTGACCTTGCACTGATTCTGCTGACAGTTCCTGCTTGAAATAAGGTTGCCCTGGTCTGGTGCAACATCACTCACCTCCAGTAAGGGAGTTTCAAACTGTTAGGAGACACAGAAGAGCTATATAAGGAGTAACACATCCACAGGGATCCCTCTGTACCAAACATGGGATCTGAGAACACGCAGGCTCTAAAGGAACTCAGCTCCAGACTGAAGGTCGCAGAGGGTTTATAAAAGAAGTCCCTCCACTCTGCACATCTTCACACATCAGATTTCGAATCTAGTTTCAGATCCCAGGTCAAGTTAAAGGCAAACAAAGGGGAAATATTCTGAAATAGGAATAAAAATTATCTCCAAAGTGCTTGTTCTGTAAGGCTAGCAGGAGCAGCATCTTCATGGCTGTTACTTAAAAATATGAAAATTAAAAAACATAGTTGAAAACTGATTTAAGGGGCTGGGCAGATTCAGGTGCAAGGCAAGAGACTGAATGTTTTGCCTCTTTGCCCTCCTCGTGCTTTATGCCTTGGAAACTTACCTACGTCTCTGCCTGTTAATGAACATGTGCTTTTGATTGTCACAAACCCATATATTTCAGTAAAATAAACATACCCGATCTCCACTTGGGAAACAGCCTATTGTTTCTGCTGCACCAGGTTCAAGCATTGCTTTTAAATCAGAGATGGACATTTTTTTTCTTACTTGCCTACTAGTTACCTTTAAGTGCTAAGTGACCCCAGCAGGAATTATGATTCTGTGTTTGGACTAGCTGCAGGACATGAGCTGAAATGTTGCTTTTTCTCTGGTGTCTGATGTGTCCTGTGTTGAATTACTGTTGGGGTTCGAGAATAAATTCATCTTTCCTATCTCTAGCTAATTATGTGTTAGTCCAGCTGGATACTGAACTAAATGCAGATGACATCAGGGCTAAAAAGCATGACCTTATCAAGTCCTACCCATCTCACCTGGTAGCACTAAGGTACTGTACTGGAGCCATGGAAGTGGTAACCATTGTGGCTGTCTATCTGGCTGTGAGACTTCATGCCTGAGAAGGGCTCCAGAAACCTGTACAATAACCAAATAGTAATAATAAAAAAGTATCTGCACAGTCATCATGAAAGCCGTACAAGGCAGGAGCTCCCAGTTTCCCAGAGCAGACAGACATTCACATGTCGTGACATGGTGTTTTCTGCTTGATGACCTATTGATCTTGTCATACAATATGAAAATCACTGTTTCTACACATGGGAGAAATCAACATCTGTTGATTTCATGCTGACTATTGGACTATATGATCATGACCATATCTAGCATGATTATGGTCTTGCCTTATAACACTGCTGAGAGCAGCTGAGATTACTCACCTTCACCTATTCAGTCTTGATTTCAGCTGGTCTTCATAGCTAGTTGTGAAATAAAGGGAGTGGGAGTGACTTTCTCCTCGAGAGGTTCAATATTTCATTCCTCATTTTATTTTATTTTATTTTATTTTATTTTATTTTATTTTATTTTATTTTATTTTATTTTATTTTATTTTCTCTATTATGTCCTACCTAGATGGCAAAAAAAGTATCTAGCAGTCTAATTGTAGGGAAAACATTCATGCAAATGTATTGGTTCAGACCAAGGATCCTTCTAGCCCAATACTCTGTCTCTAAAACTGGTAACAAAGAACTGGCTACACTTTTGGGGAGCGTGAGAACAGGGCAAGTATATATAATGTTTTCCTTTAATTGCCTTGCCGACTCTGACCATTTTCAGCTCAGAACATTTTGGACTTTCTTAGGCACTGTGGTTTATTTATGTAGTAACTTGCAATGGATCTCTTGTCCAGGGCTTGTCCTGTTCCCCTCTCAGCCGCTGTAAACCATGTGCATTCACAGGGTCCTTTGACAAGGAACAGCACAGATCTAGCACCTGCCACAAGAAGAACACCCCCCTTCAACTTGTCATGAACCCAGTTCCTAATAGTTTCATTTGATGGTCCCTAGGTCACCTTTCGAAGATGCTGTGAACAGCTGATGCATGTCAAGCCACTTCTGATAACTAACTGTCTCTAATACCTCAAAACCTGCATCCCCCAATAGCATGCTGTCTGCATCATGTTGACACAGCTTATTGGTATTTGCGTGGCGTTTGGTTGACTTCATGCAGTGTTATGTCATCCTAAAGAGAAGTACACACAAAGGCCATGTTCAGCGCAGGAGAGTTAGTCAACAGAAAAAGAAGAGAAGTGGTTTTGTCCAGAAGGAAGCCTGTGTTGCAGAACTGGCCTGTTCGTGCACAGCAGGTCTCTCAGGGACATCCAAAACCATCAGGCCAAAAGCACAGGCATTATGAGATTGTTGTATATACTGAACTTGCCCAAAGCCATTGGACTCACTGCTGAGGAGAGCAGTTGGCCAAGGGCATGCTATAGCTGGTGTGGGATAAGTTAAAAATCTGCCCAGACAAAGTGCAAATTGAAAAAAGAGGATCTCTCCAGGATCCCCAGCTATCTCATGATAGTTCTGGTTAGGTAGAAGTGTGATTTGGGAGATGCTCTCCATCTTCTCTGTTGTGTTGCATGCTTGTAGGTCTCCTTCTTGGCTAGTTACTGCTCACAAGTGTGCCCTCATGGGCAATTTTTGCTTTGCTAAAATTAATGCCATGGCTGCCTCCGGACAAACATTTCTGATTTCCCAGCTACTAGAGAGTTCTTCACTCATATCCCAAATATAGACAAAATTAAGGCCAAATCAAGCACAAATCTGTGCTCAGATGAGCGTTATTCCACACCTACCTGCTGGTTTCCACTCAAAGATGGTCTGGATTCTTTGCTAAAGGGTAGAGATGCCTCAGGCTCTGACCAGCTGCCTGACTTGTTAGACTGGGGCAAACACAAATGTAGAAAGCCCATAGAAATGGAATAATGGTTTGACTGCAGGTATTGGTAGGAATCAGCCAGGGACTCACTGGAGAGTTGGCTGCTGGCTAAAGCTTCCATCCCATGGCAAATGCAACTAGCACATGGCTCATGCTGAGGAAGGCCGGAAGGGCCACAAGGTTTTGCTGCATGCACCACAGACTGGGGTAAAGTTTGTTTGGGGTCATGATGACATGTAGAATCATAGAATCATTTTGTTTGGAAAAGATCTTTAAGATCATCAAGTCCAACTGTTAACCTAGCACTGCCAAGTCCACCACTAAACCATGCAGGGTCAACACATCTTGGACATAAGGAGGAGGGTGGCAAGAAAGAAAAAAAATGAACAGACAGTACTCTTATCCTGGCTTTGTTTGGGATCAGAATGAAAACTTGCATAATTCCTTTTCCCCTCCTAGAGCATCCACCATTTTGCATTACTTATGATTCATGTAGCTGCCAAAATACAGGGACTGGAGTGGGCAGGGGAGACACACACTCTGCTGTTACGTGTTATCACAGCAGCTGAGAAAAATTCATGGAATGATTCAATGAACTAATATTACCTCCTGGTTCTCATTTGAGCAGCATAAGGTAAAGGCTGGAACAGCAGCTCTTACCTTCCCCTACCCCCAAAGGCAAATGAACCATTAACACTGCAGTAAAGCAGCAGAGCAAAGGTGTGTTTGCTGCACAAGGTTGGTCTCATAAAACTGAACTTTGCCCAAGACTGAACGGAAATGTAAGAAATACACAGCCAGCAATTAAAGACATGCTTGTTATATGGACAAGTTATTTATGACCTTCATCTGACATTTTATAAAGCTTTAATTTTGTTACACAACATCCATTCCTTTCATGCTTTGGCAGGAGAGATGTCAGGACATTAGGTCAGATAAAATAACTACATTTTTAATGCTTATTTGTTACTGAGCTACCTTCTCCCCTTTACAGTGTTTTATGGTCAAGTTGCTCTATTTGCATAATTACTGCCACATCACCAGTCAATCAATTTTATGTGTTTCTCTCCCAAACTAATCTCAAATATGATACCTATATAAAAACATCACCCATGATCATACAGACTTCACAGTTATTACTGCTTCAGGTCAGAGAGATATGATAAAATTACCCCCTGCTCTTTCCCCCTCCATGCCAGCTTTTTTTGTTCACAATTCCGAATACTTCATATCACACAGTAGTACTGTTTATCAGGAATTTTATTTTTCTCTGACTGGGAGACAAAAGGAAATAAGTGATAAAGCAAGTCAAAACAAAGCAAGTAACTACCACAGGCAGCTATGAGAATTGCTCAGTTTTACAAGCATGTGGAATCACAAGCAACTGCACAGATTGACAGGCTTGTCCCATAGTTGTCTGCAAGAAAGACTAAAATATTCCCGCTTTCTGGGAAAATTCCAGACTTATAAATATGTGGTTTTAATGGAACCTGGACTCCAATGACAGGAGAAACTTGGTGGCTCTATTTCTCACCTTGGTGAAATACTAAAAAACCCCCTCTAAATTCAAGTTAGATTACATGATCAACACAAGTGCCACCAGAAGCCAAGTTGAACAAATTCTTTTCCAGATTTTACATATTGGTAAAGAAGTGTGACACAAGTCATCACTGTTACAAGTTTCACTGGCTGGATCTTGCCACCAGTCCATGTGACCAGGGAGAAAAGTCAGATATACTATAATAGTTGGAAATATGAAGTACTTCTTGTTTTCATGATGGCAGGAGTTAGCTCCCAGTTATGAATTATCACAGAAGTAACAACCTGATGATGTTTTTTAAAACTTTTTTGCCGATCCTTCCTAATCTTCTGTTCAAGGCACACCACAACAGACTTGACTGTTCATCCCTTCTTAATGCAGACCTACTAAGTGTAAAAATCACTTCTGAGAATTTGAAGGATAAATTAAAAACTAGCTTGTTTCCTGTATGAAGTAAAATATAACAGTAAGCATACTTACAAAAGTTCTCAGCCCCAGAAGATCCCAAACAGAGCCAAAAAAGATGAATTATCTCATTTCTGCTGAACAACTAATTTATCTTGTTCTTCTCAGTGTCCAAAGTGTCAGTGCTATATTTTTTGTGTTTAAACTCAAACTCTCATGGATCAGACAATAGCAGTTTGAAGTGAATGGCAAAATTCCCACTGATTTTCACTAAACGGGATTTACATCTGCTTTAATAAAAGGTTTCTTGGTTCCTGCTGCACTTGACTGGGTGGTGTGGTCCCCTGTCTCCTTATGCTCTTCTTTAGCTCATTGTTGATCCAAGCTCTGTTATTTGCATGCTGCTAGGAAATAATGCAGTGTGCTTTAAATAGGAAAACTCAAGAAGGAATGGAAGGTGAGCTGACTGCTATTTGTGGTTTGAAAGTAGATTCTTCATTGCCAATTAAATTGCGACAGGCAAACAGTGATTTCTTTCAGTTTTTGTGGCAACTGTTGACAGTTCCCTTCAGAAAAGCCAAGCCTCACCATTTTACAAATAATGTGCTCAGTCTTATCTTGACATGGACAATATCATCAAGCTTCTGTCTTCAACTTGATAAAAAAGGCTTAATGAAACATTATTTGTGAAAAAAACAGATAGTGACAAAAGCAGCATACAAGATAAGACAAGGTAGATCATTTGACCAACTTGCATTTGGCTGGAGATTTGGGGTAAATGAGAAGTGCTGTTGTAAGCATGCACTTGTTTCCCTCCTGTAAGAGATGAGTGTGTGGTGGGAATGCCGATTCTCAAACATCTATCAGCATCTACCTAGTAGGAGATGCTGCTCTGAAGCCTGAGGTGACAGGTGCACGTTTATTAATGAAAGCCAGACAAAGCTTCACTCAAGTTGCCTCTTTCTTTCCACTTGGAGAAAATCTGGATTATTAATTTTTCAGTTGTGTGGTTTGGGTTGGGCTCTGGATGGATATAACCTGCATATTCATGTGAATGTGAAGCTGAAAAAGGAAGTAATGGGACAATGTGCCCTGTGGTGACATCAGCACCTTGCTGACCTTTCAGGTCACCCACCTGTTTTCCCACACAGGGAGGGCAGCAGCTTAGTTCCCTTGCCAGGCTGGGATGAGGCTGAAATGGCAATCCTGTGATTGAAAGATGGAGAGATGCTGGGCTGTGTGGTTCTACCAGGGCAGTATTGACTAAGCATTGGTACAGGTTGCCCAGCAAGGTTGTAGAGCCTCCCACCTTGGAGATACCAAAAGTCCAGGCATGGTCCTGGGAAGCTTGCTCTAGGGGTGGCCCTGCTTGAGCAGAGGAGTTGGACCAGGTGGCCTGCAGAGGTCTCTTCCAACCTCAACAGCTCTGTGATTCTCCAAGTACTTAATCCAAGAGACCATGACCTTCCAAGCTAAGCCATATGTGTTTTTCCTCTTCTCCAAGTAGCATTTTCTACCACCTACCAATTTTGCAAATGTTACTGGTGGCTTTACAGTCTTACCTGGATCTTGACAGAGTGCTCCCTGAAGGCTGGGGTATCATATGCATACCTATGCACATATAACGATGTTCAAACGTAACAAATGTCTAACGCAAAGACTAATCCGTCCTGCAGTTCATTTCCAAGAGTAATGCAAGTGATTCTGCTCTGTTGAGCTAGATATTCTTAGGCTCCAGGGTGCTTTCTTGGACTACTCTTTCTGGAGGGCTAAGGAAGATACTGCATTAACAGGCTGTAACCCTGTACTTCCCAGGGTCTCCTCAGAAGAATCCTTGATTCAGGAATTCACTTCCCTCTTTGTGTGAGAGAACCTGAGTTTGTTGACTTTCCCAACACATTGCACAGGCTATCTATTTACTCAGGCTTTTTTTGGAACGGGTGGGTTTGGTGTGGAGGATCTTCAACATTTCCTTGTGCTTTCATTTCTTTGAGAGACACCCTTTTAAATGCTTGCCAGTTTCCAGGTTTAACTACTTGTCCCTTATGACTCCTAAAGAAATGTGGTTGATTTACAAAGCTGCAATAATAATAATAATAATTTAAAAAAACACACACACAAAAAAAAGGGGGAAATTATTCTCTTCCCCACACAAGCCTCTGTACCAGTTCTTTAAGTAATTAAGGGAGGAAACCAGACTTCCTCCTTCCTGGTGATGCCAGATGTTGCCGTCCTGGCCCTTGGCAGTGCCAGTGCAGGAAGTGTCCCTCATCCTCAGACACTTACATCCTTATGGTCTGAGAAGCTAGTGGACGAGTGCAGCAGGGCCAGCCTCACCAACAGGAACAATCTATCTGTCTTCTGTGGAGCACTTTGGAGATCAGAAAGGATGTGCTGTTATTAGCTATGCTCCCCACCGTTTGCAGCAGGCAAACATGGGCCAGGGCAGCACTGATTCTCCTGCCTGGGGAGAGGAGAGAGGAAGGATGAAGGGAATAGGGAGAGGGAGATTTTTGGACTGAGTTGATAGCAGAATAAAATATTTTTCAAGCTGTAAATCTATTAGATAAGTTAATCTCAGGCCTTATGAGATTCCAGATGAAATGTTGGAATAGGCTAAGCTTCTCATTTTTATTTCCAAATGTTTAGTTAATTTGGATCCAGACTGAGCCAAATTTCGCCTTAGTGTAAGCAGGTGCAATTCCACTGGCTTGAACAGAGTTACACCCACTTACAAGAGGACTGGATTTGTCCTGAAGTGATTTAAATAGGGAAGAGCAGAGCACAGATGTTCCCAGTGTTTCATCTTTGAACCATAAGCCACATGAATTAAAAAAAAAAGTGTTCTTGGTCTGTCTCATACCAAGCTGTGGCCTGGTGGAAGGCTCTGTGAATCACAAGACCTTATCAGCGTTCCTTTTTTTGCTTATTTGCTGCCACTTCCTTTTCTGCCTTATCCTTCCTTTTAACATGTACCTTCAGCTAATCTGACACATCTTTTGGGAAAGACCTGCCAGCAGAGTGAATGAGAGTCTTGAGGATGAATTCACCTGACCCAGATGTTATCTCATTTCCTTCTGACTTCAGTGTAATTTGATACTGGAATAATACTTCGGTTGTAATTTTCACTGCAGTTTTTGTGGGTATTATGTTTTGTACTATTCTCTGTATTACTTAAAAGATAAGATGAGCTGTAATATTGGGACTCTCTAGGTTTCCCACCAAAACCAGTGACTGTTGCTGCTTCCTTGTTCATTTAATAGTGAGGTTGAACATAGAAGCAAGGTTACATATAGAAGATAATAAATGATACATTGACCTGGCAATGCTACTTGTTTTTAAGATAGATAATAAGTATATAACCATAGATAGAGTGAAAAACAGTGTGGATAGGACCAGAATCCTAGGGTTTTTTTTGGGGGGAGCATCTTTAGGCTAGTAAGTTAGTTTTGAAATGTCTCACTCTTTCTTCTGCTTGAGTTTTTCTCACTGCAACACTGAATGCCTCGCTGCATCCAGGGGTCTGCTAAAGCCTGGGCTGGACTTGCCATGCTGTTTTCCCCAGCCCGAATGGCCTGTCCCCGTGGCTTGGGTCAGAGGCAGGACAGCAAGACAGCAGGATGGCAGGACTGCAGGGTGACAGGATGGCAGGCACTGCCTCAGAGTCCCAGGAGGGTTTCAGCTCCTGAGCAGTTCCCATAGACCTGGCAGTGGTGCTGGGGGGAGCTTGGGCTCCATCTGGAGATCTGTGTCACCTGGCTTTTATTCTCCAACCCTGATATTCACAGCTGACAACCTCTAACTCTTCCTCTGCCCACCCCCCACCCAGTGTGTGCAGGACACCCGTGTGTTGTGTTATCCGCTTCCTTCTGTCATTGTCCCTTGCTACGTCATGGCTGAGGGAGCCCTGTGGCCCAGGAAGGAAGGAAGCCACTAACCCACTGCCCTCTGCTTTCGTGGGAAATGCTCTTTGAGCCTGAAATCACTTACTTGGTGCATGGGCAGGGGGAGTAGAAAAAAAAGTACAAGCATTAGGTTCATGCCTGGTAACCACCGTGCCTTTCTGAGCAGAGGCCCAGCTATTCTTTGCACAAGTCACCATTTTTCCCATTTCAGCAGGTCCATAAGCAGCCCCAGAAGCATTCAGCATGGCAGCCAGGGTGTCAGCAGGCCCCTGCCTGCCTGCCATGGGTGCACCCCAGGACAAACACCCATGTGGTCCAATGCCAGGGCAATTACATGGGGCAACAACTTCAGCTAATTACTGGTTTGCTACTCTGACTAATACCAATGAAGCTGTAACTGGGCCTGAGCAAAGGCTCTGAGTTTAGCCATGGGAAATGGAAAGATGCACTTGTCCCATGGGATGGAGGGGTGTGCAACTGAGACAATCTCTTTGCTCTGCAGTCTGCCAAGGCTCAGCTGTCCCAGGCACCCCAAACCTGGGAGGGTGGCCACTCTGTTCCTTCACACTCCTCCAAGCAGTACAGCTGCCTACTGGCCTGACTGAGTGAACTTCAGACACTTACCAGGGCTTTCAAAGGACAGTTACTGTTAAGGAGCAAATCCTTAACATCTAGGAAAATACAGACCTTCATAAATATGTGTATGAGACCATCTTCTGCTTCTTCTCCGGTGAAAAAACACTCTTTTCACACTACAGCTCCAGTAATTTACTTTCCTTGCATTTCAAGCAATATAGGCAGGCTTGCTCCTGTGTCCCTGAACTGACAACAGGCTCTTTAGCAACAATAGCAGCTTCAGCTGCAGAAAGTGCTTTAGGTTCAGGCCTGGAGGATGTTAAACCTCATCTTGCACTTCCCCTTCAGCCATCCCTTTTGTTACTTGGGTTAATATTCTTGGCTAGAGCAGCTTGTGCTGAAGGAAGAGGAACAAAACATTTAGTCTTCTAAGCAATCAGCCTCCTTACAGTTGTTGTTTTTTCTTCTTGTGCTGCAAAAATTTTACTTAGTTTGTATTCAGCATAGGACTTCACAGGATTCATACCCTGGGCACAAATGACATAATGTGCTCTTGGATTCAGTATTACAAATCTGTGCATATACCATATCAAATAAGTGGTAAAAATGAAGAAAAGTGAAGAAAAAAAAAATAAATTGTGCATTTTCTAACTTCTATTCGTCTAAGTGCAATACACTTGAATTAATAAAAACTTTCAAGGAGCTGGGCAGATATTCACAATAATATAATTATCAGCTGCCAAACTTCCTGGGACAAGTTTCATTTACAGACATTAAGATTTTTTTGCTGCTGCCATGCAGACTGCTGCAACAGTTACACTGGGCATTTGCTTGGGCATTTTCATCTTTCATGTTTTTTTTCAGAGGCAGTGGAGACTCAGACCTGGGCAGGATGCTGGTGTGGGACAGCATACAGTATCTGCAACCCTGCTGTACAGCATCCCTCTTCATGCAACAGGTAGGCTTACTGCTTCATTTATTTTTCAGCTGAATAAAGCTCAGTAATTCCCAACTTTAATTGATTTAGAATCACTTAAATGACTCAAATGATACAATCTATTATCATGCTGTAGTTGCCATTTCTATTAATACTCTAGGACCCTCAGTGGAATAAGCTATTGGTCTGTCAAATCTTCATGCTTACGTATAGCTTTATGCTTCAGTGGCCCTGCTTTAGGCAGGAGGGTGGGCCAGGCAGCCTCCAGGGCTCCCTTCCAGCTTGGACAGCTCTGTGAGTCTAAGATGTGACTCTCTTACAATGTACATAGGCATCAGGCACTGTGCAGGGCTTTCCTGATACCTGAGTGGGTATGTCCTTGTCTCTGTTTGCACAGCTATCAATATTTTTGAAGTCTGTCAAATTAGCCATCTCCTTCAAAATGCAATCCCATCACCTGAATGTGTGAAGTATTGCCATCAACATGTTATACATGGTTCATGCTTTTACTTCTGTGACTTCTGTCACTGTAATGTTCAGGCAGAATCCCACCAGCCCTGAAGTTAACATGCATTTGTTCTTGTTTCCATTTCTTATGTCAGTAATGTTTTATTCCTTGGGAGACACACATGCTTTGGGGTCTCTGCAGTTCTTATTCAGTAGATGGTGTCTAGTCACTGGAAAGGGGCTCCTGGCACAGGCAGGCAGGGTAAGGAGGCACAGAGTCTTCAGAATACCCAAAAGGTGGTTTTAATACCCTGTCCAATGCATACATGCTGCCTTCTCCTTCATTCAGACTGTACTTTACAGGCACGCTAATGCAGTCCATCTCCTGTGAACATGTGCAAAGCCTGCACTCGAGTTTGTTCCCCCTTAAACTCAGCCAAAAAGAGCAACTTTTGCTTTGCAAGAACTCTCCAGGTGATCACCAGAAGCAGAGCAGGAAGTGGCCAGAGTGAGGAATGCCTCCCAAGCAAAGGGACATGTGCCTCTGGGACATGTGCCTCTGGGACATGTGCAAACTGAGCCATCAATTCTCATTTTCTTCAAGAACAAGGCAAACTCTGCTTTTAAAAATAACAAGCTCTATTATATACATGCACAGATATTTGATTTATTGGAAAATACATTTGTATTTACAATAAATTGGTAAATAAATCACTAGTACATGGGCACCAATTCTGGTGATTCTCAAACAGGGCTGCTACAAGTGAAAGCGTAATTTATTCTCATATTTTCATAGATCTAATCTGTCCTGTTCATCTTGTTTCTTCAAAATACCCAATTACATCTGACTTAATACAATTGGAAGACATTTTATTACCATAATTAGTGGCTTGTGTTGTAATCAGCTATGAAGTTGTGTGCACAGTAACTTGCAGAGAACTGAGCAAGCCAGAAACCCTGGGAATTTATTTTCTAAGTGGCTGATGAGCTCTTGTACTGGATACAGAGTCATGGACACACGGTTGGCTGGCGTGGGCCCTGAGGCAAGGAAAGGACACAAGAGAAACAGTAAATCCTCTTTCCTGAGCCCTTGCTTGAGGCTCTGCCTTGGGTTGAACCATCTCCCACCTTCTGCTGGGCACAGGAAGACTGAAGGTGTTGGGGAGAGATAAATCTTTGTTATTTAAGCCCAGGCTATTAACTTTGTGAATGAAAAAGTAAACATGAAAGATGGGCTAAATCACTATTTTCATTTAAAGTACAGGTTTATTGAAGTAAACTATGTGGAATGGGAGAACATGAAGAGATACCATTTTCTCATGTATTTCTAGACAGCTAATGAAGCTGAGCCATCTGGGAGATCTTGAAATGAGCGTTATTCAGAATCACACAGAATCACAGAACTACCAAGGCTGGAAAAGGCCTTTAAGATCATCAAGTCCAGTTCCACACCCTCATTCAGCTCTAAGATACCATGTTTATTCCTTATCAACTGCTAAAATTCCTGAGTGTAGTCTTATTGCTGACTGTGCCTCCTTCCTTCATAATTTATCCATAAGCAACACTTGGTTATTCCAGCAAAGCTCCAGCAGTTTTCCCATAGTGATGCCACAGACAGCAACATATGAGAGGACTAAAGGTGTGCCCAGGTACCTCCAGGTACAGACAGCTGCAGGGGTCGATAGACACGTTTTAAAAATAATCTCCACAACAGGGTAAGCAAGCCTCTTAGCAATGAGTAATTATCAAGAGCTGCTTTGAGTATTGCCCATGGGGAGAAAAAGCTAGTTAAATACCCAGGCATTTAGCCCCAAGAACATTTTCCTGCTTATCTGTACTAATCCTGCCTGCAGCATCTCAAGACTCAGTCCATGACCATGCCTTATCCATTCCTATTTATTCCATTGCTTAGATATCCATCAATTGAAAGAAAAAACAAGTCCTTTCACTTTCTCACAAAGGTGTTCTGAGGACAAATATATAAAAGATTAAGAGGCATTGTGGATACTACGGTTACTGGACCGCACAAATTCCTGAGGAATAGAACTAGGACATTTTTATACCTTCATGGATTTTAAATAAGTGTTTTGGTTTTGTTGTTGTTTTTTTTTTTTTTTTAAAGCTCAGTGAGCAGGAGGTAGGGTTTTCTAAGGGCTCACATTTCTGTTTCACATAGTTTGTAGTTTGGCAGTGTCATTAAATAGTGTTGTAGAAAGTTAATTATTTTTAGTCAAGCAACGTAACATGGCAATAAAATTTTCAACAAGAGACCTGTTTGAAAGGTCGATGACCTCATGTAAATTGCTAAGTGTCAGTCAATATCTTTCAACACAGGGGGAACAATATTTGTATGGTTATGGACAGAGCTATAGAGTTTAGCTTGCTCAAGACCATTAAAGATCTCAGACTTATGGCTGAACAATAAATGTCATCGGTGCAACCTGTAAAATTATGCCCACTCAGACTTTTTTTTCAGGAAGAGCATTGCCAGTTTTGAAAATTGAAGGTCACTGTGAAAGCAGAACGGTTTTCAGGTAAAGCAAAAACTGGCAATTGTCTTAGTAAAGTTTGATTTTATTTCACTGAAATGTAATTCCTCTCTCATTGAGCTTTACACTTTGCCGAACAGAAACAACATGGCAACAAGCATCTTTTGAGATTTTGCACTCTTGTAAGTAAGGTATTACATTATTACTTACTAAACTAGGAACACAGAGGAAATTTCTAACTTCGTTTTTCTCATGTACCAGTATAATCTTTCAGATAGGTCTTACTTTTCTGTAAGATGTATTTACACCTGCTACTTATTGAGCCACTAATGAAAAGTGAGGGGAAAGACATTAAATGCTCTTTCACAAGGACTTTCCAACTTCATACTGTGTTTGGATGCACACGTGCTAGGCAATCAGCATACAAAGTCTTTATGAATGGAATAAGAGCATATGCTGAATTATCTCACTGGTATTCCGCATGCAATTTCAAAGCTAAACAATGCATATCTTTTATACATGATTAATCTCCTAGGAATTCATGCCTTCATAGCACCTTTTCTAAAACAGGAAATAAATATGTGTTGCTAAGCTACTTTCGTGCTTTGAAAAATCCCACTGCCGTTTCCATTGTCCAGTTTGTGTTCGGAGGGCTGTGCTCCATCGCAGAGACTTTTTTTCTCCTGTAATGAATACCTGCTCTTTTTAGCTTTGCCTTACTTTCTGCTGAAGGTATAGAGTCACAGATTCCTTGCATGTTATGTCTCTTACACCTGCGCCAAATGTACTCTGGCCTCACATTGTGCCATCTGGCTGGGAAGCACATGGAAGATGCAGACAAAAATTCTCCAGGCACAGACGGAAATCCTCCTGGCATCAAGGTATGAAGCCAGCATGGTGACCTTATAATCTTTGATGGAGCACTGCCTCAAGAACATGTTGATGTCTGGGCCAGGACACTTGATGCTCCAGCCAGCACCAGAGCTTTTGTCTAGTGGCTGAAATAATCTGCATCTCAAGGATCTGGTCCCCCATCTTACCATCTTCAGCTAGGCTGCACATAAACTTCATACAGTATACAGTTTATATAGAATTACTTCCCACCTGTGCCTCTTAAGATTAGCTGTATTTAGGTTAACTAGGCTAGGAGTCATAAACAAGAATGGTTAATGTGATTGTAAAAGCTTCCTCCAGATCCTGGTCAATACTGTAACTCTGACCTGTAATACACTCTCCCAGCAATTCCAATACTGGGCGTCTCTTAAGCAAATATGGCTAATCACTTCAACAGGTTGCTGACTTTTATGAGTTGAATTGCATAGCAAATAGCTGTGACAGTGCATACAACATTGCTGGACAAGAAAACTTCATCATTATGTAGGGAATAATGTGCCCCATCTCAAGAGAAGAGCAAAAAAGCTGTACATTAACTACCTTTAAAAGAAGGGTCTTGCTTGGGGAGGAGGGGTGTAGTGCGGTGGTTTTCTGTTGGGATTTCTTGTGGCCTGAATCTGGACAGCTGGTGCTGAAAGGATGGGTTAGACACCCGGAGAGCGGGATTCGGGCTCTTCATTTTCCAAGACGGGTAACTTGATGCTGAGCAATGTGTGACAATGCAGTTGACCAAAGGCAGAATAAGAGGCAAATCCTGCAAGATACTCGGTTCCTTCAGCACCAGCTGAAGGGGTGACACACAACAAGCCAAACGCACGGCGAGACAGCGGCTTTCTGTCGGTACCTACCGGGCTCTCCGATGCCTCCTCTCTCCCGCGGCCCCTCCCGACAGCTCCGTTCCCTCCCACCCCAGGCTGGCAAGCGCAGAGACGCCCGGAGAAGAGCGAGGAGCTGCGGGGGGAGTGGTGAGCGCCGTCCCTTCCCCCGCCGCAACCAGCGCCGCCCGCCGCCGCGCCTGGCTCCCGCCCGCACCGCCCTGCCTGGCCCCTCCGGGCTGTCCTCCGGCCTGCCGTGCCCTGGACGTGCGTTAATCACAGAATCGTTTGGATTAGACAAGACCTTTAAGATCATCAAGTCCAATCGTTAACCCAGCACTGCGAAGTCCACCACTAAACCATGTCCCACATGTGCACCACATCCGCACATCTTTAAATACCCCCAGGGATGGTGACTTTCCTGGGCAGCCTGTTCCAGTGCTTGACAATCCATTCAGTAAAGACATTTTTCCTAATATCTAATCTAAACCTCCCCTGACACAACTTGAGGCTAATTCCTCTTGTCCTATCTCTTGTTACTTGGGAGAAGAGACCAACCCCACCTTGCTACAACCTCCTTTCTGGTAGCTGTAGAGAGTGATAAGGTCTCCTCTCAGCCTCCTTTCCTCCAGACTAAACAACCCCAGTTCCCTCAGATGCTACTCGTAAGACTTATGCTCCAGACCCTTCACCAGCTTTGTTGCCCTTCTCTGGACCCGCTCCAACACCTCAATGTCCTTCCTGTAGTGAGGGGCCCAGAACTGAACACAGTACTTGAGGTGGGGCCTCATCAGTCCCAAGTACAGGGCGACAATCACTTCCCTAGGCCTACTGGTCACACTATTCCTGATGCAGGCCAGGATGCCATTGGCCTTCTTGGCCACCTGGGTACACTGCTGGCTCATATTCAGCTGCTGTCAATCAACACCCCCAGGTCTTTTTCTGCTGAGCAGTTCTACAGCCACTCTTCCCCAAGCCAGTTGCTTGGGGTTGTTTTGACCCATCAGCAGCTAGGCTAATCCCCCATTACAGGAAACATCTCATTTTGTCTATTCTGCCATCGGCAATCTTCTCCCATTCCCATTTTCCACATCTTGCCCAAGTCAATTTCAATGATTTCAGTCTTGTCACACTTGAAATACATTTGGCCACGTGTTTTTTGCAATATGTAGGCTGGATTTACATGACCATAATTTAGTTTTCTGAAGGCTTTGACATAATTAGCTAGGCAAGCCAGCTAAGCTGTAGATTGTTTTCTACTTGACCTATCAAAGAGCATTCAAAGCAATTGGAATACTCTGGAAATAATTTTCCTGCAATTTTCAGCAATCTAATACAAATTCTTGGTAAAATGATGCATTAGTCACATATTACACAACATGTCTTTCTCTAATAACTTACAGCTCATTTTAGCTGTACTAAAAATAGTGGTTATAGCCCTCATTAATTATACAGAAGTTGGATAGTAAATTGCTACAAAAAGCTTTCACGCCAGGAACTGCAGCTCCCTTGTTTGCATTTGATGTCTGTATTATGAGACAAATAATGTTTCCTCTTCCAAAACCACAGGCAATGGCCCAAAAGATCTGGCAAAACTCTCTCCTGAAAAAAACATGGGATAGACTATGGGGATGCACAAACTTCAGGGGGCGTTTCTGATGTCTGGGTTCATGAAGTCCTCCATCCAGCTGGGAATGGGCCCTGGGGCACAAAGTTACTGCAGAGAAAGATTGGGAGATCTGGGAGATCACCCTGTGATTCTGAAAAAGGGTTACCTCCACAGCAGATTACCTCTTTTCATAAAAGATGGAGGGGAGGATAGGAAACTTGTCACAGGCTCAAAATGAGACTGAAAACCATCTGGGTTCTTTCTGTCTCCTACACCTGGAAATGGAAAGTCTGCAACCCTAAAGCTTCATATGCACACAATGGTCTCATGGTCTCAGAATTTTCCCTGGAGCAGCAGCGATGCAGCCTCGCAGCACAGCATTAATGTGAGCAGAAAAGGGTGCAGCAAAATCCAGGGCTTGCCCCTGGTTTTGCATCACCAGCTTCAGTGATGTCACACAGCCAAATGTCTGGAGTTGCTTGTGGCACTTGCAAGCAAGGTTTTCATTAACACCAGAAAGACTGTGATTTTGCAGGGAATCCCATTGATTTCAGGAGCCTATTTTCAGAAGAATTTTGCTTGGAAATCTATTTGCATCCAGTGGGAACACAGGCAAGTGTGAGAGAGATTATATTAGTCTACAGAAAAATGACTGGTGTGAAAAAAGTTAATAGGGAATGACCAAGACATTTCTAGAATGACAAGTACATTTCCACAGCAGCCTAAACTGACCTAAGACAGGCCTTGGCCATCCTGTATTCTCCTGATAGGTTCAAAATCAAAGCAAGGGGATAGTGAGCGTGGAGCTGGATGAGCACCTCCCGAGCTTGTGTGTGACCAAGGCCAGGACCAGGCAGAAGGGCAGAATGCCTCATCCCTGATGCCTCCCCCCTTGACTCTGGTGGGACCTGCCCACCCTTCCACAGCAGGCAGTGAAAATCCCAGGCAGCCAGCAGTGCAAATCTCTCATCAAACAAACCGGGTGTAAAGTCCAGTCCAGTGTCAAACAAACAAAACCAAAATTTTTTCCTCCTGAAGAAATGCACAATGAAATGGTGGTACTTGTTCTCCCCCAGTGTGTAATGGAGGGACGAAGTCAACACAGGTCTCAAAGTGGTTAAAGAAATTTAGGGAGCATGCATCCACCAGCAGACTTTTGAAAGCTGATAAGTTTTGCTGGCAAAGGGGAGTTTCACACAAGATCCACTCCTCTCTGTGTGCCACCTCCCAGTCCCTTTGGTGAGAGGCTAGGGGGCTGCTGGTGGGACAGCTCAGGCACTACTGTGCTCATCAGCAGCTTCTCCTTTTTCACTTTGATGGCTCAGGCCAGTAACATACGCAGAGATATTAACTGTATCAGAAGAATTACTCCCTTTTACTCCAGTTTTCTTCTTAATCAGATTCATCCTATGCCTTATGACATGGATGTCTTTAGGTAAGTGTAAGGTTTCACTGGAGAAGTTACACAAAATAAAAAAAACCTCACCTAATACCATCACTATACAATTTCCTTGCTAAAATACAATGGTGTAAGCTGGTATACTATGGCATTCTGTGATTCATTGTGATTGAAGGCCAGGTCCAGAAAAACCTGTTGCTTCATTCTTCTTTGTCTCAGATTTGATGGATTTCTCTGTATATTTTCAGGTTTTGTTTTTGTTTGGTTTTGTCACCCAAGTATAGTGGTGATGATTGTTACAAAAGGCAGAATTTATTTTCTTGGAGCAGGCCAGTAAAATCCAAACTCTTCCTAGGGAAACCTATCTTTTTCTCTTCAAAACCCAGAGGCTGCAACTACGTTACTGTGATATATTAAAAAATAGGCTAAGCATTTGCAAAACAGATGAGAATCTCAGACATTTGCTTCATTAAAATTACTCAGAGAGCACAGCTCTATGTCAACATGCAGTACAAAAAAGACAGTAACTCACCAAAGCCTGCACCACCTAAACCAGTTAGTTAATGTGAGCTTGCCAACGTCTGCTAGTGCATTAGAGTAACAGGACCTGTTCATGGGACATCTAAAGTAGCTTCATTAGTTTTGAACGGTCCCATCCCTAAACTCTTTTAAATGCCAGGAGTCAGACAAAGCTGGGTGTTGTGAAGCTTTCCAGCAGGGAGCATGAAGCTGAGCTCCTCCTGCTCCTTGCCCAGGCGCAGGGAACATTCCCAGACTCACTCCAGGGCAGTGACTACAAGTAGAGCAGCACTGAGAAGAATTCCTCAAAAACACTCGCTCAAGGGCCACTTCGGCTCCTTGGTCTCCTGCTGCTCCTGCACTCCTGCTTCAACAATGAGCGAAGAGCATTGCGAAACTGTTGCCGTGTGTGGGCAAGGGATCTGCTGCAAGTTGGCAAGTTTGGAGGTTGCCTTGTGGATAGGTGGGGAACAGTAGCCCAGAAGGATTGCTAGGTCGTGTCCTCCTGCACGCCCTGTGGTATCCTGCTCCATTAGGCAGATGCTACCAGCATTAAAAGCAGGGAGTATGTGATTAAGGAGCTTTCAAGCTTCTTGAAGAACACCTCCCAGAGGAAACTAAGTGCTTCTGAGGGCTAGCAGACAGGTGTTTGCTTTTTCTTTTCTGCAGTCTGGTACCAGGGTGCTGGCTAGCACACGAGAAGCTATTTTTCTTATTTTATTCTTCCAATCCTAGCCAGGTTTGTCTTCTCACCCAAAATGCTGAAAGAAAGCAATCTGTGCAACAGTTCTTGGGGTCAGTGGTTTATTCGTCCCTAAACTGTTAACCCAGACCTTACTGGATCTGTATCCTGACCTGTCTGAGAACCCTGTCTGGGCTGGTAACAAGCACACAAGGGAAAGGCTTAGAAGTTGCAGATCATGTAACTAGAACTTGTCTGTGATTAGAGCTATTTTCATGCTTTCTGGTGCTAGAGAGGTCACAGGACCATCTGCCCCCTTTCTGGGTTCAGCCTTGAACACAAATTGCCTACGATTTCCAAACCCCAGAATCAAATGATCCATCATCTGGGAAAGGAATTTAAGGGTTCCCTCTTCCACCAAGGAAAGATGTCTGTAGACCTCCTCAGTGAAAATGCCTCTTCTGGTGTTGCTCTGCCCACTTTTTTGCATAGGAACAAACCCTTTTTCTCCCCAGTAGAGCAGAGCAGGGAGGATACCAAAGAGACAAGCCACCAGAAGAATGCAGAGTGGTCCCCAAAGAGCTATGGCCTGGAAATTAGGCAGAAGATCTCTTGTAGCATTGTTTGTTTTGTATGGCTGCTGGATTGCCCTTCGCTGCGGGGCTTGTGGAGGCTTTTCATTTAGCACAACTGGAAAGGAGCAGCTGGGGCACTGGCCATACCAGTTAGCAGTCCCTGAAATAAAAAGCTCCATACAACCTATTTACATTGTCTGCTTTAGCTGTCAGAGATAATGAATTGCAATTTATTTATACTCTTGTCATAAGATGACCACTGCCTCTTCCCAGGCAAAAAGCTATAAAAGAGTCATTCAGAATCTGTTGGCATTTAGGATAGCAAAGTAAGTCAGTTCTAAGTTGATGATGCTAAACTATAATGGAAATGAGATAAAACTCTATTCTGGGCAAGACATTGCCAAGCCATGTTATTATGCTTAAGTGATAGCTCAAAAATTAACATAGAGGGACCTCAAGCTTACACCCAAAATTGTGAGAGGAAAAATATGGACTCAGCTGCCTAATCCTAGAGAACCATAACTGAAAATCTGCAGGCACCTAGCTTCAACAGGTCCCTGTGGGGGTAGTGGCACCATACCACTGACCTTAATTTGGATATCTAAATTCCCTGGATAGGGTGAGGTGGTGAATTAACATTTGGATCCACCTTGTGTGAGTGCTTTCTGCTTTCAGGCAGCTTCTAGCTCAGTGTGGAGATATTTTAGGACTGTCCTTTGGAGATCCCTAGCCCTCTTCCCTCATGATAGGTTCAGCCTTCACCCTTAATGCTCCATTCTGGGTTCTGTCCCTACTACCTATTACACATACTTAATTTTGGGGTGTCTAGTCCTTTGCTGGATGTACCCTAAGGTTTATTAATTGCATTGAGTGAACACTACCCCCCAAATACATGGTTTGAAATAACTTTATTTAGCCAGTTTTGTATCTCTCCTTTATTGACTTCTTGCAAATGATTCCCTGGCAGGCAAAGCAATACATTGTAAGCATATATTGCAGATTATTCACACCACTATTCACACGCTATTCCAATGGGCCCTAGGGGGAAAAAAAATTTGCTCAAGTAGGATGCTGGGAAATTGTCCTTTATTCACTGGTAATTTCAGTGAGGGTGAGACAGTCCAAGAGGCTGGAGAAAAGTCTTGTGACATGTGCATAACATTCCCTGCTGCTCGCTGGAAAAACTATGCACTTATTAGAAGGAGTAAGGGATTCCTGACTGATGGAAGAACATGACTCTGCTCTCTGTTGAACTCTCAGCATTGCAACTGTCTGCATTTCAGAGTCAAAAATAACTCTGTTTCAGAAGTGGTCCAAGGCATACATTTCTTACTGCCACCTTATGCTACAGTGGGAACCGTAGGTTGCCCTTCTCCCTCACTTCATTCTCTGCAATCCTGTTTTCCCTGAGAAACTAACACACATAGAAAGCCTATTTCCATTTACCCCATCTATCAGACTATTATCAGTGGAAACCATTTAAAGCCATTAATGCTTCTGCTTTTACCATAACAAACAGCTTACTCTCTGAGCTCATTCATGAAAATGAAATTAATTTTAGAGGCTAATAGTGACAGATACAGTGTGTGTTATTTTTACTGAAGGAAAGATGTCTAATTCAAGGCTTACTGGTGATGCTCAGGTATGTGCTGCAGCTGGGCCAAAGCCACTGGGTGCTGGTGAGAATCCCTGGATACCCTGCCAGTTTTTCCCATATTTTTTCACAGAAACTAATTTAGAGCTATAATTGCATTCAGAAATGCAATGAATGAAACAAATGTATTTAGGAAAATACTTTAATTGCTCTGGGAGTGATAGAAATATGAATAAAGAGATCCTTGAAGACATTAATGAAATTAAGTTGGCATAAACAAGGACACATATAAATTCACTGTTTCTGATGGCATTATTTCTGACTTTGATATTGATACTGGTATAAGAAAGAACAGAATCCAGTCCTCAGTGCTTTCCAAAGTTTGGAAGGACACATAATGCATAAAACTTAATGCTTTTCAGACTTTGTAGTTGCGTACGCTTGTCTGAATTCTTCTTTTATAATGGCCAAGCCATTAAAAGGAGACCTTTTCTACCCCTCTACCATGTAAGAGCATTAATAAATCAAGTGATTTCTTGCGGGCCAAAGCAAGTTGTTCTGAAAAAAAATTGTATAATATGCAGGTTATGTAGCTGTGATCTTCTTTACCCTAATAATATACTTCTTTATACTGCATATATAGTAGTTGTTTAAAGAAAACATAAAATCAATATTCTCTTAGAAGACAACTTTTGGTTGAAACGATGTAGCAATAGCCATGCATGTAATATAGTTTAACAATCTTAAATATTCCAGACAGGAAAAGTTTTTTGTCAAAGTCTCTGACAGTTTAAACTTTAAAGCTTCAGCAAAACTTTTAAACTTTTAAACTTTGAACCTGTTTGAACTTCATTTGATTTATGAATTATTAAATGTACCACTGAAATTCACCGTCTTTATTTTCATCTAGTAAAGATTTTTTGTTTAAAAGCTACAGATGAAAAGTGGGAACTAAGGAAATGCAGCCTGAGGAGATTATAGCCCTGTTTTATCAGAACAACATTCCTCTTAGCTGTATAAAACAAAACCCCAGTAAAATATTTAGAAGTGGGAGAGATAAAGGACTAAAACTGGTATATACAAAGGGTGGGGAAAATGAATGCTAAACTGGAAAGCTGGATGAGGCAAGATTTTGAAAATTAGATACCTCTAAATTAATTATTTAACTCTTCCTTCACATGGTACTCTGTTTTTCTGTGTCAGGATTAAGACAAGGGCCGCACCAGGTTAACAATGTCTGTAACATGAAGTCGAGGGCAGTGGGAAGGAGGAAGGCATTACTTTAGCAAGTAATTACTTCAGCTCTGGAGGAAACAAATCTCTGGAAAGGGAAATGCCCTGAATGGCTCCCAGAGTTCCATGCCAGAGTGCTGGCTGTAATTTACGTCCCAGGTGATGGGGAACCCACTTAAATCATGGCACTGAAACCATATCGGTATAAAATGGAGAAGGTAAGTGGTCGGTGCCTCTGCACAGCAGCATTCACATGCTGCTGATCGCAGCTCTCGGGGCTCATCGCAGCACAGTCTGGGCACTGTGCAAGGGTCCAGGGGGGATCTTTCCAAAAGCTTTTTGAAAAGCCTGCTCTGGAAGAGGCACCCAGGGAGCATGGCTGCAGTCTGTGCACAGGCAGTGGGTATTTATAGCCTGTGTCCGAATGAGTTTGTACAGATACAGTTTATCTGGGAGTGTTAGATACTCTCTGCATATTGATGATCCTCTGCTAGCAGGATAAAAGGAGAAATAAATAGAAGACAAACCCGCTCGTTTGGTATTTAATGAACTACAAAAGTCCGCTTTGCTGGGTTGCTTTGGGGTGTTCCTAGCAGAGATAGTCGAGTCCCTGGGAAAGACACCAATGTGTCTGCCAGGAGCAGAACTGAACTGGTTAACTGCAGGGGCAGAGGACAGGACAGCAGCACAGGCTCTCCTGCTGTCCCCTGCTGGGGTATGGTATTGTTGTGAAAGCAGCATTCAGCAGCCACCGGGAAACATGGGTTGCTCCAGCCCTCCTGTACATCTTCCAGCAACTGTTGTCACAGGGCAATCACATTAATAAGGCCAAAGATAGAAGGGATAAAGCATATAGGGGAAACTGAAGGAAACTGGAGCTGCATGAAGGCTGAAATACCAAAACTTGGCAAATGTGTAATGTCAACAATGTAAGTTACAACTGAGCTTCTGAACTTGCAGAAAAAGGAAGAGAAGACAAAAGTAAAAATGGGGGGGAATTGGGGAAGAGGAAGGGCAGAAAGAAAGTACTTCCCAACCTGCACATGCAGCCTTTACCGTAATCCACGCAGCATCCAGCATCGGGTTACACACTGAAAACAAAGTCTTAAATGGGAGAGAAACTAGATATGTGAGTATTTTTCTTTAATAAGGAGCTTTTTGTCTGTCTGTTTCCTTGTACCTTGTTCAGGGTGATGTTGTCTTACATGAGAAAAGGTGTAGTGATTTTACCTACTTCCAGGTGGAGCACAAAATCAAGACTGTTCACCAGTGAGGTGAACAACACTGGGACACCACACATGGGTAGATGCTCTACAGTATGCTGAAGGGTGGGAGAATCAGGAGCCTTGGGAACTGATTTAAATCAGAGCACTTCCATTTATCTGATGTTGGGTGGATTTTACTAAGGGGCTGCCTTCAAAATAGGGCTACTTGACATTTTTTTATTCTGGAATGTATTTGCTTAGAAATCTGAAAAGCTGGAAGGCTTATGGATAAGGAGAACTGTAGAGGGGTGCAAAGCCCAAGTCTGGGACACTAAATCACAAACAGAGGTTTGGACAACCAGCAACCACACTAGTTCTTCAAGAGCAATCATGACCATAATGATTATAATTACAGAATTGGGCATTTGACAAAAATTTGCTTACCTTTCCTGAGCAGAAAAATAACAGTGCCATTCCTCTGCGGTGCCAGATGAGTCCATACTTCTGTCTTGAGTGGTGCACTAGAGACTTTCCCATAGCAAATACATGTGGGAACACTGGCTTGGCTAAATTAGGGAAAGCAGTGGACAGCCTACTGGGTAAAGCTATGATGGCTGCATCCCCTGTGTGGTTGAAACACAGCATCCTGTGACTCAGAAGTATTTCAGAACTGAGTGACCCTATGTAGTACCAGCCTTCAGCAACACTGTTTTAAACATGTAACCCATGCTTGAATTCTGAAGACAGCTTCTTGATTTGGGACAAAATTAAAACTAGGTGAATTGGGCAATACTTACTTCCCTTAATAGCTATTTTCACAGCCACGTGCACGTGGCCACGCAGGAGGACTGACTGGATACACCATGGCAAGAGTCTGTGCAGCCATTTGTTCCATTGCATTTCACCTGTGCTGTCTCTAGAGATGCACTGAGACAATAGTAACTCAAGACAGAGAGTAGGTTTAAAATCTGTGTTTTCTATAGAAGCCAAGAGAGAAAAAAAAGAACAAGGCCCAGCTCCAAAGCCTAGGAGACTGGCAATCATCTCAGCTCTCAGTGTGGAAAAGCAGCGATCTCCCACCCACACAGTCAGTGCTCTTACAGTGCATCCTACAACCAGACTCACATAAAAATGGCTTTCTGGATGAAATCATCACAGGTTTGTGTGTACACATTCCCTCTGATCTCCAACTGCTCTGGGATCAATTTCTCTACCAGCAGTGCCATTCAAAAGGTGGGCCTGTGAACAGCGATGGAGGCTTCCAAATGGACCTGCTTGGAGCAGCAACACTGCCTTAATTGCATTAAGAGCTCATCAGTTCTACAGTAGAGGAACTACTACAAGCAGTTTTACCCATAGTGTTATTTTAAAAATAAACCAATTGTCGCTTTGGCTTCACCGCAGCCTTTCTGTTTTGTGCAGTCTGAAATTTCCATCGGTGCCCTGACCCAGCCAAGGCCTTTGAATCAGCTCCGTAGGAAATAGGTCAGTCCAGAGCAACCCGCTCTGTTGCTAAAAGCAAGCCTGTACTTCAGGAAACAACAAGACTGAAAAAAAAAGAAAGAGGGAAAAAAAAAAAAAAAAAAGGCTTTGCTCTAGGCTTTTCTGTGAAATCTGTGGCAAAACTCAAGGAAACTGGGTACATCACAGACATTTTAAAAGAAATATTTAGCAGTGGAATTTGTGACTCATGGAAATGCATTTTAATAGTTCTTCCTCAACATAAAGGAGGAAAACACACAGTTAGGGCAGGTAGAGAGTGGCTGCTGCTGGACTTGGCCACTTCAGCTTCTAACACACTTGAGTAGCAGCAGAAACATGGGTAGCAGAGATTAGACAACACTGCAACAACCTGGAACCAGCAAGGCCAAAAGACTCTGATAACATGAAAATTTGACTTGTAAAGGCCCTTTTTTTAAAGATCTGAGCCCTTTTACCTTCTGTTTCCTTTGCTTTTTATAAATGTGTATGGTCTTCTAGGGACTCCTTTCAGTGCTCCTCGCCTCCTAGGAACTTGGCAGCCCACTGAGCTGTGCTTCCATTGGAGGTGGGCTAACACACCCTTAGGGTACACGGAGGGGTGAAGGGAGGGGAAAGCAAAGGCGTCAAGTGGCACCAAGAGCTGCTAGTCCCATGGGCCTGATGGCCATGCCTTCATCTGAATGTGGCCTTCTAATGGTGCGGAGGACCCACCGAGAGGGGCTGCGGCAGCCCAGCGGGGGCAAGCAGACTCTCCTCCCACAAATTTTGGCTGGTTAGCCTCCCCCTCCCCCCTCCTCTCATCCCGCGAAGCATTTGAAATATTTCCACCCTGAAGTGGACCAGTCTCTCCCGCCACTTGTAGTGCTTGGCAAACAGCGGCGGCCGCGGCAGCCCGGCACATCCCGTCCCGGTGAAGGTGGGTGCCGGCCCCCCTCCCCCCTCGGCTCCGGCGCCCCCCGAAGTCCGGCGTGGGCGTGCGCCTCCCCCAAGTGTGTGTTTTGGATGAGGCAGCGCATCAGCTGCCTGGTATCAGCGCTGCGGCTCCGGCGGGGCGGGATGGAGCCTGAGCAGAGCCAGGCTCGGGAGGGTCAAGTACAGGTTGCTGCGCAGGAAAGAGCCGGGGGAGGGGAGCCTGGGTCACTCATCTCTCCCGTCTCTCCCTTTCTCTTTTTCCTTCCCCCCCTCCTCCTTTTTTTTTCCCCACCCCCCCATCCTTTTTTTTTCTTTTCTTTTTTTTTTTTTTTTTCCCCTCTTTCCCCCCCCCCTCCTCCCAGAGAAGGGGATGTTGGGACTATTCCATCAGTGTGGTATGTCTGTGTAAACATCATTAGCTCCTATGAGCTGACACGCTGGAGATTTTCATTTCTTCTTACAAATCGCTCTCTTCCACAATAAAAATACCACGCATATTAGGCTGGATATGTTCGGAGGGAAGATGGAGATGTTTATTCTCACTGCCTTTGATCTCATGCAAAGCAAAAAATGGTCCAAGCAGAAGAATACCACTGGAGACAGGAGTGGGCGAGGGTCTCCCCGAGGGTGGCTGGGCACGCCTGTGGGGTTTGTTGCGAAGGCAGGTCCAGTGACCTTTCCGTGAGTATGATGTGATGAGCTGGAGGTGTGAGGTGGGAGCGCTGCCCCAGGCACCATCCCGCACTTCTGCCAGGCCAGTTGAGAGGACCTGGCCTTCAGCAGGGCTCTCCAGAGGAGGCCAGGTGGTCTGAGTGGGGCAGGGCTGTTTGTGAAAAATCTCGTCTCCAGAGTACATGTTGGAAAAATCACTATAATTTTTTTTCTTCTAAATTTTCCAGTCTCTGGGGTGTCTGGCTGCCAGTGGGGTTACTCCACGGAGGGAGCTCTGTGTGCGCTCAGCTTGGCTGGGCTCTGCAGAGCAGAGCCCCACAGAGCTCAGCAGAGCCAAGCCAAGCGTGCTATCTCCCTTGATCCTCTCCTTATCTCCGGGAGCAGTCGTGGCAAGCAGGGAGCTCCGGCAGAGAAACTTCCCTCATTCACTTCCCCCTTCTGTCTGTTTGCCCTGGCAGCAAGACAGCACTTCAGTAACCAACAGATGTCCACACCCTTCTTCTTCCAGACCCCTCTTCATTTTGCCTGCCTTGATGCATTGGTAGGTATTACTTGCTTCCCTCTCCCTACTCATTTTTGGGAGGAAGGAAGAAACTTGGTGGAGTATACTCCATGTAGAAACAATAAAACAAATGAGGTCTCTGTAACTGAATTTAGCATTACAGGTTTGGAGAAGGTAATTTTTTTACACAAAGTATAAAAAATGGAATAATGTCAAGGGCAAAGGAGTCTGAGAGAAGCAGGCCTTTCAAAACGAGACCTTCAGCTGTGCTGGGCTTTTGTGCTTTCTCTAGCTCGTGCTTTGCCCAGCTCACCAGGAGAAGGCAGCAATCTCCATACAGAATGCAGGAGTGAACCTTTGTGACTAGCCAATTTTTATAAGCTCTACATCCCAAAGGAAGTTTTGGTGCAAGGACCCACCAAGATCCTGGGCTTCTCTCTTTTTGCTTTCAGTAAATGTTTGCTTTTGTCTCTTTCTAGTGGTGTCTGCATACTGAGTCATATGAACAGTCAAAGCCTATGTAATTAGGCCATTCAGAGAGTCCAAGGGTGAGGACAGGGGTTCAGGGTTCAGACCCTTTTATTCCCAACTTTTTCCCCCTCGCATGAGCAGGCAACCCTGCCAAGGACTGCCATGCTGAGAGGTGCTGGTTCAGCTGCTAACACAAAGCTGGCAAAGACCGAACGTCAGCCTTTTCTCCTCAACAAGGCAGATCCCTGTCTAAGAGCAGGCATGGCTTGTGCTGCAGTGCAAACCCATTAGTCAGACTGCATTGGGTAATCTTCCCTTTCCGTCCTTCGGCGTTTGCTTTTTGTACCTTAAACCTCCTTTCCGTAAATCTCCAGGATGAGGGTGTGGGCAGAAACCCCCTCACTCCCTGCTCAGTTCCCCCGATTCTTCGGCTCCGTAGCCTCGTAAGGTTGTGCTAGAGCATTCGGCACCTTCCTCCCACTCGCTCTTGCAGTGATTAATCACCGAGGACTCAATCAGGAAGCTTTGTTGATCTGTGATACCATCTTTTCCGAGGCAAACTGAAGTAATTTGTATCAAGAACAAGACCAGAGAGCTTTTTAACAGGTCTCTCTCACACATATATGGTTGTGTGAAGTGGAAAAATCTATGGCTGCAAGATAGCAGGCTGCTGCTTTGAAGGAGTTATGCTTTCGACTCTGCCTGTGTAACTGGACTTATTTCATGGCCTTCAAGCCCTCCATTTTAGAGAGACAGCTGGGTAACTAAGGACAGCATTTTGCTTAATAGGTGTCAAAAGTCAGAGGTCAAATGGAGTTATCGTTTTTCCAGTGTCTGAGAATCTAGCTTTCATTCTTTGAATACATTTATATGCCATGTGATTGCAGTCGAAGGAATGATAAGCCTGGAGCCCAAATCATGACTAAATAGCAAAGGAGTTAGGAATCCGCATTTCTCAGTTAGAGGTAAAAAACTGGAGCCTTTCAATCCTCACAGAAAAAAATATGAAGCAAATGATTAATCAATTAGGCAGAAAAAATGGAATTACGAATACAAAGGTCTTTCTTGAATTAATATTATTCCTTTTATCCAAATAAGTAAAAATGGACATCTCAAAAAGTAGTTCTCTAGCTGCAGAGGAGGAAATGCCCATTTGCAAGTTTGGAGGATGTGTCCTCATGTGGCCAAACTTAAGATTCCTGTGGTGTAAGATTTTTCCCAAGGGATAAAAGTAGTAGTTCCAGCATCACTAATATATTAATGATGCAGATAATGCTGAAATTACTAGTTTGTATTATTTTAAAACATTCAGTTCATAAGACCAGATTATTTCCTTCCCTGCTAAGACATGCAGAGCAACTTTACTAACCTGGGTATTGCACATCCCATGTTGGTGTCAAGTCGTTCAGCCCACTGAGTGACCCCGGAGGCTGAAGGCTCTTGCAGCAACCATGTCAGCTTTTCAGTGCCGGGCATCCATGGATAACATCATACAGAAACAATGTGCCCTCATTTTTATCACCGGAGCTGCCTAAGTACCTAAAAATTATCTTGAGTAAATAAAAAGGGGGCCTACCTGTGTTCACCTTTTTTTTTTTTTTTTTTTTTTTTTTGTGGCTTTTGCATTTATTTTATGTTAATAGCTTAACAAATAGTTAATTAGTAGAAGTCTACACTGAAACAGTAATTTTTTAAAGATGGTACTCATGGAAAGACAATTTTTATTTCCCATATGCTGACAATCACATAAAAATGAGACAATAATATTTAGTTTTTCCTAACCTGAGCTCAGTGAAATGAACTGTAAATCTCTAGCCAGAACTAATGAGATCTAATATCAGATCTGCAGTAGAATCACATATAAGCAAATGTTTGTACAGATCAAAGTTTCTTAAAATCATAAAGAAAGTAGTTTTGAATAAAGGCTCTTAAAAATCTCATTACTTGTTTGCCGACAGCTCATGAACAGAATAAGCCAGACCCTCTAGATAAATCATATGCAATGAATTCTTTGCTCAGATCTAGTTCTCCTCCTCCTCCTCAAGCAGTATTTTTAAAGTGAACAGCCATGACTTACTTGGATTTTCAGCTCCAGAGATTTGGAAGAAAAAGAGTTCAGAAAAATGAGTGGGGTTTTTTCCCCCTTAATTTCATACGTTAGTGTGAACTCCAATAGAACATGAACATGCCTGGTCTAAACTGTGACAGAACAGGGCTCATCACGCAGAGCATTTATCACTTCTGTCCCTAAATTAGGAACTGTTGGCTGTTTCTCCTGGAAGGGTCACCAGTGTGATCTCTTCAGGCAGTGGAAAGTCTTGTGGGCAGACTTATTGTGCTGGCCACAAAGAAAACTGGAAAGATCTAAAAAGGCTTTTCCTAAGGCTTCCTACCAGCTCATAGCTTAAGGAACACAAAAATTATAGAACATTCAAAAACTGAATGTTTTTAATGTGATTTAAAAAAAATATGAATTTATGTCAAAAATGAAATACGATTTTTACTATGGATATATTAAAAATTGCAAAGTCTCATGTAGAGAGTTGCCTTCCAGTGACACATTCCTTTACATCAATGTCAACTGCAGAGGGCCTGTAGTAGCGTTTTCCCTTTGTATTCTTTGAAACCCTTTGGTAATTGCAAAATCACCAGCTGTCTTAAGGTTTGCTGCATGTACCTTTCATGTTTCCTGATTAGAGCTACATAAACTGTTTAGTTTCAGGATATTTCTTCGTGGCAAGTTATTCAATATAACTATTGATTTTGAACTGCTTTTCACATTTTGTTGAGTGTTTCAAAATGACCCACCAAAAAGTCCAATTTTACCCATGTAAAATTACCAGTTACCAGTCCAATAGCTTGACTATGCTTTGGAAAGACAAACTGCTGAGCATCCCCACTGTTGCCAGCTGTTCCTACTCTGAGATCCCCCCTCCCTCTTCTTCAAGTGAGGACTGTCTATACACAGCCCCAGTCCTACAAGCATGTCTGCTGTAGCTTGGAAAGCCAAATCATACAGTGTTTAACAGCTTTCTTAGCACTGTAAGATCAGTGAGAGCATTCATTTCTGGACAGAAAACCTCTGCCTTTCCCATGGCCCTGGGTGCTCCAACATCATTCTCCCTGAGGATGTCCAAGCCTTTGTGTCCCCTGACATCTGCACTGCCTGGCATCCAGATGTGGGGTGCAGCCAGGCTGGGGTCCTCAGCACTGTGCATCCCATGTCTGCAGAGCTGGCAGAGGGAGGCCAGGGCACCATTGGGGTCTTCTTGTGCAGTGCTGAGGCAGCACCACACACCTATAGGTGCCATGTGAGGTATGACACCACTAAGAACAAAAGGACTGAAGGCCTGACTCAACGACTGCTAAGGTGCAGCCTGAAGTGGTTAGAAAACATGTGCTTTGAAGACTCCAAGAAGCAATTCCTTCTTAACAGGGAAAAAGACAAAACAATTCAGACTATGTATAGAAAGCTGGAGAGGGACTTTTTGTAAGGGCTTGTAGTGATAAAACGAGGGGTAATGGATTAAAACTGGAAGAGGGGAGATTTAGAGTAGGTATTAGGAAGAAATTCTTCACTGTGAGGGTGGTGAGACACTGGCACAGGTTTCCCAGGGAAGTTGTGGATGCCCCCTCCCTGGAAGTGTTCAAGGCCAGGTTGGATGGGGCTTTGAGCAACCTGGTCTTGTGGGAAGTGTTCCTGCCCATGCAGGGGGCTTGGAACTAGATGATCTTTAAGGTCCCTTCCAACCCAAACCATTCTATGATTCTATGAATTTAAGGCCAGAAGAAACCACATAGAATCATAGAATGGTTAGGGTTGGAAGGGACCTTAAAGATCATCAGGTTCCAACCATAGCAAGGTGTTGCTAGACTATATAACATTGCCAGCCACAATCAGCACCTGTGATAATAGCCTTCTATATTGCTGAAATTGCATCACTGCATTGTTTGCTCAGCAGATATAAAATGTAAACCTTAGGAATATGGTAATGTATATTCCATTTATAATTAAAAACAACAACCAACAGGGAGAGAAAAATTGCACTTTTCCATATCTGCTTGCCAACATCTCAGAGAATCATCTGAGATAAAGTACGTTCTTCTTTAAGCAGGAGAAAATAGTGCAGCATCCATAATACCAGAGTGTGCTTTGCAGATCCGAATGAGAGACGCTTACCTGCAGATGCACAGTTAGTCTGATTGCTCAGCTCTAAGTGGGAAAGCTCTCTGATGCAAGCAGATCCTTTGAAATGACAGCCATGTAGTTCATGCTCAGGAGTTCTCTGCAGAGACTGTATCTCACTAATATTTTTATTTTACTCAGACAGACCTGCTTTCTTGCTCCTACCTTCAAAAAGATGCTGAGAGGCATCCTCAGGCATTCATTTCAATTTGAAATTTTGGTGAACTGCTGAATTCACCACCTTGGTGCAATTGCTAAATACCGTTTCCTTCCTACCATTTATGCTTTGTCTTGCCCCTAACTGACCCTCCTCTCTGCTGTCAGACTCATCAGTCTCAGAATGGAAATGTAAGGTGGTGGTGGCAAAACACCTATACACTTTGGAGGTGGCAAACAGGTTACTTTTCATTAACATCAGCTGGCAGGGCAATCGCTACTTGGGATTGGTGACAGCATTGTCTGAAGTCAGTGCTTTGGGCCTGGGTCCTGGTGCTACTTTGAAATGTCTAGCAAGACTCAATCAATGGTGCAGCAGTTGTTAGACACCCCAGATTTCCCCATCATACAGTGATAACTGGTGCTTTTCTGGGCTAGCAGCTTTCAAGCACGTAGAATCAGCTGCTGGCTGATTCCCCCAGCATGTGGGTGACACATGTGCCTGCAACACCCCCAGGCAGCACTGCACCTGGCACAGCTCCAAGCTGAAAACAGCCCTTCTTGGGGAGGTGTGACTTCTGATTTAGCTGCTCTGCCAGAGATGGTAAGTTACTTACTGAAACTGCTCCTATCCAGGTTTCTCTCCAAGCTGTTATCTGGGCCGCTGGTTGCAAACACCAGCATGTGGTAGTGGTACCCTTCCTTTCCCAAGCTCATCAAACTCCTTTTTCTTTTTCCCTGTAAAATAATTTCCCTGACATCTAAAGCTGTTTCAGCATTTTAACTAGCTGAAGTGTTTTCACTCTATGATGAAAAGCAGGTAAATGTCGACAGTCAATCCCACTCAGAGGTGATGTCTCCTTCTGTTGAACTTCTCTGACATGGCAGGTAGTCTGGGCAGCAGAACAAACCTACAGCCCCATGAGGCAGGAAAATGCCCCAGAATTGGCTCTGGGGCTGTTTCCTACCAAACTGAAAGCTCATCTCAGCACCTCACAGCATAACTATTCAGTCATAAACTCCTTTGCACATAAGGGAAGCTGGCAAAAAAGTGACGCTGGATGGAAGAACAGCACCCTTCTGCTTACCTATGTGATGTGCCAGAATTGACAGGTGGGAATTTAAACTCAGTTTTCACTCATTTTCAATGACTTCTCGTTCTTTTAATGACTTCTTGATTTGAACAAATCATTCCCTCTGTTTTCGTTTAACGAAACATGATAATTAATCTTTCTGGGAAGGACCAACTGGATAGAATAGGTGTTGTTACAAACTGCACTCAAGGACAATACATTTCAGCCACTTTTTCTCCCTTTCACATCAGTTTATCTCAGTGCTGTCAGATGATGGCAACTTAATGGTTGTTAAAATATTATTTTCTGAATGGTTCAAAATGTTGGTTCCTGGGGCCAGAATGCTAAAATAAATGGAAAATGCTTCTTTTAAAAAAACAAACAATCCTTTCAGGCAAACAAACATGAAAATCTGCCACATTCAATTGCAAAGGCAATGGCAAAGGAAATGACACAAAAACATATGCTTAACTTTAGGCAAAAAATGTCATCCTGTAGATGGGCTGTGAGCTGTAAAACAGCAGGGTATCTCACACTGTAGCAGTGAAGTCCAGGTATAAGTGGATTCTTTGCAAGGAGTACAAAGTGCCTCTGCAGTTAGGATGGTTTTTTGTTCACAGCAGAGCCCAGGCAATAGTCCTCCATCATTAAGCTTTTCTAAATTCTCCCAAACAATTTTATTTCAAGTACAAGACAACCTTGAGAGCAGTCCTGGAAGATATCTGAATGTCCAGTTCTCAAAACAAGATTTCAACATGCGTCACGTCCCTCCTTGGATTATTTTGGCCAAGGGTGACAGGATCAACCAGAATTCCAGGTTACAGTTCATTAGTCCACGACAGCTAGATTATTGCTGTCTGTAAGTGGGGCAGTTCTGACCATATGCATTAGGATCATTTAAACATTTCCTAGGGTACTTATCATGATGCAGTTTTTTGTGCCTCTGAGCAAGAATAGAAACAATTAGACCTGAGCTGTAGGTGTAATCAGCTAGTTAAGCAGCTGACAATTTATAAATTATAAATTCTGCCTTGAATGCAAAATTTCAGATGTGTAGGAGAAGATCCTTTTAAGTCAGAATCCTCAGAAATGCACCTTTAGACAGAGCTGGGCTATTTCAAACGATTTGGCTTGGTTTTGTGCTAGTCTGGGGAATCAGGAAAATAAAAAGTGCTTTAAAATAATTCTGAGTTAGTGAAACAAATTATCAAGAGCACGGGTGATTAGTCACTGAAACATTTCAGTCTGGGAAATGGTGAATGCTCCAAAGCTTGATGTCATCAGATCAAGGCTGGACATCTTTCAGGAGGGTTGTGTGTCAGATGGGAGAAGTTATTGAGCTCAGCTTGTGATTATTTGTACATCAGAAGTGGGAGTGGCTGACAAGGAACCTGAAAACATGATGAAAATCTCTGAAAGCAGGTTAGTGGGGTTCCTTATTTCATCTCTCAGTGTAATAGTCATAATGATTCTGGGCTCAGAAATTAATTGAGTGTTGCCTGAAGAGTGGTTGAGCCAGTACAGCTATCAGCTCCCCCTCTCTGCACTGCATCGGCTCTGTAGTGCTGACAGCAGTAAAAAAACTTGTTTATTGATTGTCAATGAACTTGAAAGAGTTAGAAGAGGAAATAAGATGATTTTACATCATCGATCGGGCTATCACTGTGTGTAGCTGCACTGAGCAGCTGATCCAATTATCTCTTCTGTTGCTGTTGTTAACGTTTTTGGGGGTTTTTTAAGGAAAAATACTCCCATCTTAGAATAATTAAATATCACCCTGGAGAAGAAAACGTTGACTCAGATAAGGAAAAGAACTGCTGGAAACATCACAGAAAGTAAATTCTGCCTTTTCTTTAACTTTTTCCTCCACATTCCCATGGGAAATGTGCAAAAGATGAGAAGCAAAAATGTGCACAAAATAACAGAAACTGAAAAAAGTGAAAAGAGAAAACAGAAGTGATGTGTGTCATTGAAAAATACCCTGCAATTTTGGAAGAAACAAATATTTTACTTCCCATTCTCCCCAGGCACTATTCTGCAAAAACAATACAAAAACATTTCAGCCTGTTCTAGCAATGACTTTGTAGGACTGACCCTCATGCAGAAAGCCAAAGCAACATCTGTGGCTGAAATAAGACACAACAACTCCTGTTTTGAAAGCAGCCTTTTGCAAAGGAGGGATTCCACTGTTTAAATAGAGGCAGGCAGCCCTACCTAAGATGAGATGGACATTATAGTGGCATCTTAGCAGCAATGCTATGGCTGAAGATGCTTTTTCCTATTTTTGGATGCTTATCACAGGTTTGATAGGTTGTGCTAACCACTGGTGCAAACTATACCAATGAAGCAAAGCTTTGCTTGCACGTTTTTTATGGCCCTTATGTTTATGAAGTGGGGAAGTTTTAAATATGTGGACAGTATGGAGGAATGACATTGGTCTTTTGTGTCCTTTTCTGTAAGAGCAGAGAAGTCAGTTTCAATGACAGAAGAAAAAGCCACAGTTAGACAATAGGAAACACATTAATTTTGTTTTAGCTACTCTAACTCCAAAACTTTATTTCAGAAGTTTCTGAATTCTCCCAGACTTAGTGGTTCATGCTGACAAATGTGCTTGGCACACGGTAAGTGATATGATTTAGAGTCACACCTTTGTTACCAGGTCTCCAAGCACATCAGCTCTCAAAGGTGGACTCACTCATTTCTTCATCTCCCATACACAGCCAGGATACAGGAGCAAGATAGAATCCAGGGCTCTGCCCCACTGAATGAAGTGGCCCAGGTTTTTGGGGCCAAAAGCAAAGGAGATATCTGACAGGTGCTCTGACTTCAGGTAGACTCTCCATATGCACCAGAAGCATTCAGAGTAATACACGACTATCCCAGCAGACCAAATTTCCAGGGGTGCCTGGCACATATGTCCGTTCTGTTGATTCTTAGAAGGTCTCAATCTAGTCCTTTTTCATTGCTTTATAGCATACTGTGAAAGCCCACAGAACAGCCCTATGCTTCTCAAATTTTTTGTTTTCTCCATGATCTTTGCAAATTCTGCCATTACCTCTGCCCAGAAAAGAATTACCAGTTAGGTGGGTGCCTGAAGACAGGGTCAGGGTTTGCCTCGTCTTCCATGTTTTGCCACCAGTGAATCTCCATGCTCAAAGGGGCATTTGTGGATGAACTGGACGTACACAGACCATGTTCATTCTTGGGGTTTTTTGAGAATTGTATGCCTGAACAGAGTCAGAAAACTCAAAATCTGGGGTCTAATCATCATTCCATGGATGGAAAACACATTTTAGATCTGAAGTGGAAACTAATACTAAAACAAAGCTCTCAGAACCAGGCTAACATAAAGCCCATGTCTAAATACTGCTATAGCAGCATTCTTTACACAACATTTATGACTGCAACTATATTTTAAAGCAAGATGGGAAATTATTAACTGCCTCAGGTTCTCATCCCCATCCTTGGGAATGCGTATGCAGATCCCACCACACTCAATGGACATTGCACGAGGGCTACACAACAGAGCCCCTTTTCAGAGGGTTGTACAGACCCCGGCCAGGGTGCTGCTTGCTGTTAGCACTCTCCCAAATTCATTTTTCTCTTCTCATTTTTTTAGTATTTCTCCTCCCACACCTTTGCCCTCTTTGCTTTCTGAACTCTCACAGATATTTAAACATTGGCTTTGGTACTGAAACTGGGCCCTGATCTTATGTGAAAAACAAGGGAAACCTTCTGAAGGAATAACCTAAGTGTAACACCATATAAATTAAAAGTGCTCTCTGCTGTCATTCAGCAAAGCCATGTGCAGACAGAGAACTTTCACAGCTATTAAAAAAAATGTGCTATTCAGTGCAAACTTGCCATCTGGCTCCTAGTGCTGGATTCCACTACAGTGTGCTTCTTGAGATTACACTCATCTGCCAGCCTCCCCCTCACCTCCCAAGGCACTTAGGAAGACTCTTCTGGGAATAGAAAGTGAATTATTTTATCCCATTCACCATGCAGCTAACTATACATGGTAATTAAACAAAGAGACATTCTCCTTCTGCCATTGGAGGCAAAGGTTTTCTTGCTAGTCATAAATAAGGAGTGCTCTTTGGGAAGATGAAAAGATATTTACTGAATAAACTGGTATACTGTTATCAAGCTGATGGCCAGGCAAAGATAATCAAGTATTAAAATAGAAACCGAGGGAAAAAAATATTCAAAGCTGAGGCTTCTTATGCCATCTTTAATGGATGCAGTTGTTTTGGATGATCACAAGCATCTTTGAACACAGAAATGAGGGGGAACATTTATCTCTGATTTAAATAGCCATGAAGCCAGTGGAGTCCACCAGGAATTAATGTGGTTTGCTGGGATACCTCACCTCCTATAGACAAGGGAGCAGCTTTATTAATCTCAGGGGCCTCAGTAAATAGTGTCTTCCCTATAAATGTTTGCAGGACGAGGCTCTAATAGCTGGCAAGGTGGGGAGCTTTTCTGTGCTGTTCCCATTGTGCTTCTGGGAAATATTAACACTCAGGCAGAGGAAAGTGCTCTTGCTTGTACCAAGCACTGATGACTTCAGCTGTGGGAGACCTGTAAAATGCAAACCTCCCCAGGGGCACCCACTCACTTGGCAGCTGCCCTCTCCTGTCTGCAGTCCCAGATGACTCATGCTCTCCTCACGCTCTCTCTGCTGCTGGCCCCGATACTCCCTCCAGGCTCCAGCCAGATTGCTGAGCTAGAAATTCCCAACAACACACTATGGTTCATGCAGCTCTGACCCCAAATCTGAAATTCCCAGATAGCTCAAACTCTTCTTTTTTCAGACCTAAAAGTTTAGCTCCCTGATGACACAACTGCACCCAGTCTTATTTTAGCATGTATTTGAAAAGCTTAGATAATTTTAATTCACCTGCAACTCCCGTCTTAATGTCAGGTTTGCCAGCTCTAAATGACAAAAAATATCATGAGGCATTACACGCCTGGCTCTGTCCCACTCTGTAGTCATGACACTTCCTTTAAGAATATAACAAGCTTTTAATTTAGGCCTTTGGTTATGAAGCCTTAGGATGAACCAAAGTTACACTTACAGGATCTTAAAAAAACAAACAAATCCCAAACCAAATAAATCAGAGATTCTGAAAAATTCTCAGGACCCCTGGAGCTTAGCATTCAGTTAACCATTCAGTTAAAAGGGAATCTGAAATTTCTCCTTGGTTTGGCTACTTCCCATTCAAGCTTAAAACTACATCATGATTCAGGCTCCCATCTTGAATCTGAAATACAATGACTCCCTTTGCTTTGCAGGGGGCCTTCCAAAGTTTTCTGGATGTAAAATTTCTTATGTATAGCTCCTAAGGAACTATTCCCCACTGAGCCCTAAACTCTTGCTTGGGTTCCCAATTGGCTCCACTTCTTGCTCCCTAGACTGAATTTATCTTATCTCACATATGGAGATCTCTACTGGCTCTTTGGTTTCTTTTCCTCAAGAGTTGACACTCCCCCATGGTTTTGTATTCTGCTCCTCAGTCTGCCAAGTAATATATAGCATGCTATTCATAACTCCATAAATGTGTTTTGATAGATCAGTTCATTCAATATCTTCGGTCCTGCTGATGTCACAGACCTTGTAGTTTGTCAGGCAAACAGTATTCCATTTGCCAAGACTTTAATGTCTAATGATTAAAAATGCGCTAGGAGAATTAAATATCCTCATATCATTTTGAAACTCCTCCCTATCTGGAGGATACAGAGTTTTATGCATTCACGCCAGCTATAATTTTGGTGCCTGACAAAATAAACTGCCAGAACATGCACATCATGTTAGCTTGGTGTATTTCTAAGCTCATTCTCAACATCAGAGTCAACCACCCTTAGCATTCTGAGTTTTCACGATTATGCTAAGAAACCACCAACTTCCAAAGTCTGCAAAAGAGAGAGCCCAAGTCTGCTTGATGTGTTAGGGTTGGCCTTACCCCTTCCCTTTTGCTCCACCAGGCTTTACAGCCTAGTTCTCCAGCCCATGGCCTGACCTCAACTGCTACTAAGCTTAGCAAAATGCAGTGACAAGGACTGGACCCAGTGGACAGACAGCAACAAGAATGAAAAGCAAGTGGGTATCACACGCTCTGGCTCCTGCTGAAGTCTACCCTCACCACTTCTACAGCTGACACCTTTCAGTGTCCCTTAGCTGGCTGTCAAGCATCGCTCTTTTGGTGATACCCCTGTCTGCCATGACTATGTTGGGGTAGAGCAGAAACTAAGAGCAGAGACTAGACTGCTGATAGACCAAACTTGGCTCTAGTCTGGTGCCCTATGATTCACTCCCACACTATTGTTGCCTATTAATAATATGCTTTTCCAAGACACAGAAAATGGATTACTCATAGATAAGACAGTGAAAATAAAATCTTGTCATCACTGTATATTTAGAAAGTGACTGTGGGACAAATCCAGGTCAGTCCTCCATTCAGTATGGCGTTAACACCTGAAAGGATTTGCTTGCTGCAAGGGACAGTACCCAGAAGTACTCACCACCTTTTCCTCTTGCCATACACTGGCTATCAGGACCCATGGCTGCACCTTCATATGTAATTCCACAATGTGGACAGGTAAGATACCAACATTTTTTATGTTTCCACTGCGCCCATGAACAGTGAGTTTCCTGCAATAAGATGGGAGTTTCAGAAGTTTACTGAATCCTTCCTGGTCTTCTGCTCATCTCTCTTCCTTCCTCTGAGGCTCTTGTGCTCCATCTCTCCTTATAGAATCATAGAATCATCAAGGTTGGAAAAGATCTTCAAGATCATCAAGTCTGTCCATCTACCCTACAACACCTAACCACTAAACCGTCTCCTGAAACGCCATGTCTACCCATTTTTTTAACACCTCCAGGGATGGTGCCTCCACCACCTCCCTGGGCAGCCTGTTCCAATGCCTCACCACTCTTTCTGTGATGAAATTTTTCCTTATATCCAATCGGAACCTCTCCTGGTGCAATTTGACCTCATTTCCTCTTGTCCTATCACTAGTAACTAAGGAGAAGAGGCGAACACCCACCTCCCTACAACCTCATTTCAGGTAGTTGTAGAGAGCAATGAGGTCTCCCCTCAGCCTCCTGTTCTCCAGGCTGAACAGTCCCAGCTCCCTCAGCCTCTCCTCATAAGGCCTGTTCTTCAGACCCCTAATCAGCCGAGTTTCCCTTCTCTGCACCCTCTCCAGCACCTCAATGTCCTTCCTATCCTGAGGTGCCCAAAACTGCAAACAGTGCTCAAGGTGCGGCCTCACCAAGGCCAAGTATAGGGGCAGGATCACCTCCCTGGTCCTGCTGGTCAAACTATTCCTGATGCAGGCCAGGATGCTGTTGGCCTTCTTGGCCACCTGGGCACACTGCTGGCTCATGTTCATCTGGCTGTCAATCAACACCCCCAGGTCCTTCTCTGCTGGGCAGCTCTCCAGCCACTCTTCCCCAAGCCTGTAGCACTGCCAGGGGTTGTTGTGGCCAAAATGCAGGACCTGACTTTTGGCCTTATTGAAACTCAAGCCATTGGCCTTGGCCCAATGGTCAAGCCTGTCCAGATCCCTCTGCAGAGCCTCCCTGCCCTCAAGCAGATTGACACTCCCACCCAGCTTAGTGTCATCTGCAAAGTTACTGAGGGTGCACTCTATCCCCTCATCCACATAATCAATAAAGATGTTAAACAGGAGCTGCCCCAGCACTGAGCCCTGGGGAACACCACTCGTGACTGGCCACCAACTGGATTTAACTCAATTGAACACAACTCTTTGGATCCAGCTGTCTAACCATTTTTTTTATCCAGTGAAGTGTATGTGCACCCAAGCCACTAGCAGCCAGCTTCTCTAGGAAAATGCTGTGGGAAACCTTGTCGAAGGTCTTGCTAAAGTCAAGGTAGACAACATCCACAGGCCTTCTCTTGTCTAATAAGCAGGTCACCCTGTCATAGAAGGAGATGAGGTTAGTCAAACAGGACCTGCCCTTCATGAACCCATGCTGACTGGGCCTCATCACCTGGTTCTTCCGCATGTACCGTATAACGGTTCTCAGGATGATCTGTTCCATCAGCTTCCCTGGTATTGAAGTCAGACTTACAGGCCTGTAATTTCCTTCTGTCCTTCTTATATATGGGGCTTATACTGGCTGATTTCCAATCTGCTGGTACCTGCCCAGTCAGCCAGGACTGCTGATAAATGATGGGAAGTGGCTTGGTGAGCACCTTCACCAGCTCTTTCACCACTCTTGGGTGCATCCCATCCGGCCCCATAGATTTGTGCACATCTACATGGTGTAGCAGGTCACTGACCATCTCCTCCTGGGTTATTGGGGGATCATGCTGCTCCTGGTCCCTGTCATCTAGCTTAGGGAGTTGGATTCCCTCAACATGAGTGGTCCTGTTACTAAAGACTGAGGTGAAGAAATCATTAAACGCTTCAGCCTTTTCCTCATCGTTCGTCATCATGTTTCCTCCTGCATCTAATAGGGGATGGAGGGTGTCCCTGGTCTTTCTTTTGTTGTTACTATATTTATAGAAGCTTTTCTTGTTGTCCTTTACCATGGAGGCTGGATTAATTCCTAGCTGGGCTTTGGACCTTCTAATTCACTTCTAATTCCTTTTCCAAGAGGACAGGAAAGGAAGCAGCACCTCTGCATCTTTATCACCAGATGTGCATATGAGGGCAGCTTTTCAAATGCAGCATCTAAGGGACTGTTTAAGTGATGTCTCACGAGGCATTTTTACTTCATAGGTTTCAAGACTGAAAATGATGGGTTAAAAATGAAAGGATGTGAAAAAAACCAAAGTATGTATATGCCCCAGAAACCAGCTCCTGGGACTCAATCTTGCAGAGATCAGAAATGATCAGTTTTTATCTTCCACCAGCCTCACAGCCTCATCTCAGTCTATGAAAGATCTTTTGGACATTAGATTATGGACCCTCAGTGTGGTTTCAGCTGCTAACAACTTGCATAAGCAGTTTTCCACTAGGTAGTCAATACTTCCAAGCAGGCTTTCCTTAATAGAACTTAAATCAGTTTAAGATGATCTTTCACATCTTGCTTCACCTTGCAGCACTGGTGGGTGCCAAAGACATGAGTAATTTTCAGTCAGTCTACATGGCAGATCCACCATTTGCACCTGAAGACATCACAGTGAATAGCTGCATCCCAATATGGAATCCACCTCACCAGCTTTTCTAGGGTGATGCACCAATGCTTTGATCCTGGATGTTCAAATTTGCTTTTTGGAGGCTCTGGTTGCCTGGCCAGGTACTTCTGTGAGGGGAAGAAATGCTACCTGCAGAATTATCTACAAAGGTTTTTCAGAGGACCCTAGAATTTGTATCAGAATCCTTGCCAGGCATCACAACTCTATTTTCATCCCAAGATGGAAAATTACCCAAATTCACCTATCCTCTACTAACTTTTGAATCATGCCAAGATGCATCCAAGATTAAACTGAATTTCTGAAAAGTCTCAGACCTGCTTGAAGTCTATGCATCAAGACAAAGGCTATGTGAGCAGCTGTAGTGCCTACACTGGTAGATTTTCTGGGTTGACTGTGCATTGGGATTGTGGTGGAGATATGAAAATACCAATTGCCCCTCTAGATTGCAGCTGGGGACATATTTCAAGTCAAGACAGTGAAGTATTAATGCTATTGAACAAGGCATTTGTAGGACTTCAATGAAAAATCCTTTCTACATGTTTTGCCTCTCCTGGGCCAGAAAGATGAACTCAAAATAAAGACAGCAAGGAAAGGCAAGGAGGGCAATCAGGGAACAGAGAACACTTCTTCTGAGGGAAGACTTAAAGAGCTTACTTAGCCTGGCAGGAGAAAGGCTGAGCAGGGAGAATAAGGAGTAATGCCACTCCCAATGGTATTCCCTGCAGTAGGACCAGATCTTGAGTATCTCAGGCTAGGCCAACATGATAGATAGGGTTAACTTCAGAGTCATTGTTAAGCCCAGGTGTGCTGACTGTTGGAGTCTCAGATGAACCTTCAGGTATGAAGTAAGCCCTGCTTCCCTTCACCTCCCGGCTTGCCTATTCCTCTTGGCATATGGTAGACCTTGCACAGAGAAAGCCTATCAGTAGCAACCAACAACTCTTTGTTCCTGACTGCTGGCCCTTCAGCATCCCATTTCTTCTGTTCAGCATGAGTGATGGTGACTGAGCATGACCTCACTAAACCTAAGTATCCTGAACAAATAGATAGCTTCCAGATTAACCAATGCAGTCTGCTGTCTTGTTCTAGATGTGGCACTAAGGACAACTGATCACTTTGTTGGTTCAACCCTAGGTATAAATCCTCCTGGCACATCCACATCGTTAAAAGGCATTTTTCAAGCATCCCTTCAGGAACTATCAAGGTAAGTGGTTGTCTACTCAGCAAGCAGAGTTACGTCAACAGCATTGGGTAGTTTCCCTTTGTAAATGATGAGAGATTGACAGTGTTTTGACATTATGGATTGTTATTGGGACAGCACCTAAAAATGACAGCTTGGTTTATCTCCCAAACAATTTACAAACATTAATTTCAGGATCTTACAAGAATTATGTGCTGTGTTTACCAGAAAATGTGAAGAATTTTTCTAAGATCAACATGCTATCAGTAATAGATTTCTTAGGAAACAACCACAGAGTGTAATAAGAAGAGTGTTCCTGACAGAAATGAAACCCCTGGCAGTTGTGTCCATAGAAAGCAATGGAGCAAGGCTGGGAATCTGTTTATTTACAAGTGAAGTGTCTTTCCAGTAACAGTGGGAAGGCTGCAACTTAAAAATAAAAAATACATGCAAAGACACCTTACTGGAATGTATTTAATTTAACTTGAACTACACTGGGAATTCATTCCCGCTGCCTCTTTGATGTGGCAATAGGCAAGTGAAAGAATGTTCACAGTTTATGCATTCATCTCTGAGAGAGGCAACCCTGAATTCCTTCTGAAAAAAAAGTCTGTTTTTGCAGTGGGAAATATTTTTTTCTCTAAACTACTATTAAATTTTCTTTGCCTGGATTTTTTGCCCATCTTAGGCACCCAAAGGTCTAACATACACAGAGAATAGAGGGGCTTTTGCCTACCCATGGCCAGTTATATACCTGTGCAACATCGGCTCCAGATGCCAAGCCTGAGTGCTCTGGAGGGAAAGAAGATGCAAACCTAGTGCTTGTGAACTGACAGGGAAGGGACAGCCAGGACATTCACAAAAAGCAAATCATACCAGGCACACAGACTTGTCATAACTGGATATGAGCTGCTTCTGTGACAGAATTATTATTACAGTCCTTACTTGGGAAGTTAAGGCCTAGAGCTGCAAACTTATTGAGACACCTACCTGCCTTTTCAGTAGCTATGGGCAACACCTTGGTCCTTCAACAGACCTTCTGTTTCATCTCAGCTGCTGCCAAACCCTGCAGATGTCCAGATCCCCTGGATGCCTTGGTGTTCCTTATGTCCCTTGTCTTACTCTGTTTCAGGTGATAAAAAGCCATTTTCATGCAAAAGCCATCCTACAAAAACCTCTAGGAAATTGCTGGCGATTTCTGTATTCTCAGCGAGTGCATCCATTCACACTAGCCATCCTTCAGTTCTGCTTCACAGGGTGGAAAACAGGGATGTCCCATGCAAGCAGCTGACCAGGCTTAGTCTGCAGGAGGATTTCTGCCTTGGGAACTCAAGATGAGGGAGGTGGATCTCTCTGACCAAGTAAACCACATCAGACGCTTGAGTACTGCCTCTTGCTTCATTTCACTCTTCGTATAGGTCCACACTCAAGCCTGTTCTGAAAACTCTTCTATTGCATGCACGTGTGTCCTCTTTATTGCACAAGGACACTGAGCACTGAATCATGACTCAAAGATAAACAGGAGAGACACTGTAGTGCCCATAAATCTGCACCAATTCCCTTTGTTTTCATGTCTTCCAATGTACACACCTTATTTTTCACACCTGATGTGAACTTTTCCATTTTCAGCGGCAGGGGAGGGCTGAGATTCTTCATGGTTACCTGCCCAGAGCTGCAAAGGTATTGAACAATACAATAGCCTGCCCACCTGTTGTAAACCCAACATATTGTGGAAACATTGACCTTACCCTGCACACATGGTAGGGCACAGGCATCTCCTTGCCTGCAACCTGAGTTGCAGCCTGGATCTGCGGAGTTCCGAAGAAAAGCAAGGTAGCAGGAACAAGCTGCTCCTGTCTTTCCCAACACCTCCAGGGGGCTGAGTGAGGAGCAGGTGTGTGTAAACAGTTCATGTTCACATAGGAAGCCTTTATCACCATGCCCAGGTCTGACTGATACTCACTTGAAGGGATGTCTGATAAGATGATGTTGTAGTCCCTTCACAGCAATGACCCAAATACCCTGCCTTACCTGAACACCGTGGGGAGCACGCACAGGAACCATTTTTAGCACTGCCGTTGCCCTCAGCTGTCAGTGCTACTTCAGATTACCCAGAGAACCTGACTCAGGCAGACCTTGGGCTTCTGCACAAGAAACAGAAAATAGGATAACTTCAAATCTTACGACACAGAACCAATTTTAACCTAACTCACTCTCCTGGTAGAGGCAGGGAGACACTTTGTTCAGTATTTTGCTTTTCCATCTGAATCCCTCCCTCTTTTCCAGGCTGCTCCATTACTTTTTTTGTCTGAAAATTTTGTATAGAGTGAGGGGATTTCAGGTTTCTGCTCAGTGGAAGAAACTGCCACTACCAGAAACAGTGTGGCCAGCAAGCCTAGGGAAGTGATCATCCTCCTGTACGTGGCACTTGTGAGGCCACATGTTGAGAACTGTGTTCAGTTCTGGGCCCCTCACTACAAGAAGGACACTGAGATGCCAGAGCATGTCTGAAGAAGGGCAATTAAGCTGCTGAGAGGTCTAGAGCACAAGTCTTATGAGGAGAGTCTGAGGGAACTGGGGTTGTTTAGTCTGGAGAAAAAGAGGCTGAGGGGAGATGTCGTCACTCTCTACAACTACCTGAAAGGAGGTTGTAGCGAGGTGGGGGTTTGTCTCTTCTCCCAAGTAGCATGAGATAGGACAAGAGGAAATGGCCTCAAGTTGTGTCAGCGGAGGTTTAGACTGGATATTAGGATATTAGGAAAAATGTCTTTACTGAAATGGTTGTCAGGCATTGGAACAGGTTGCCCAGGGGAGTGGTGGAGTCACCATCCCTGGAGGTATTCAAAAGACATGTAGATCTGGTGCTGATGGACATGGTTTAGACTTGGCAGTGTGCTAGGCAAACGGTGGGACTCAGTGATCTAAAAGGTCTTTTCCAACCAAAATTATTTTATGCTTCTATCCTATGAGTTCCAGTGACCTCCATCTGCTTCCTGGTGTTTTGGTGAGAGGTCAGTGGTTACAGAGTACTAATTGCTCCTTTATGAACCAGAGCCAAACTCCTCACTTCCACAGGGGAGCACTCAGGCTCTGCTGCTGCTGCCCAGGGGTGAGAGTGACAGGGGAAGGCTGTTACAAACCTGCAGTTTCATCACAGGTAGAACAGAAAAAAAGAATAAAACTCTTCTCTAGTGTTCCCTCTTCACATTCTCGCTGCCACCAATAAATTATTAACCTCGATGGTTAAATTAATATTTAAAAGAGTGCACTAAAGCAGTAAAGATGGGCTAGTTGTTGAAACACCGTTTCCTCATTGCACATCCCCTCCTTTCCCCCGTGCCAGCCCTGCTTCACGCAGTGCCGATTTCCCAGTGAAACCCTTCCGTGCGCACACACGGGAAGGGAGGTCAGGCTAGTTTTGGCAGTTTCAGCTGCATTTATCCCAGACAGCGGCCGAATTTTAGCCGCTGGTTTAGCCTTTGGTCTGCAAGAGACAAACTTATTTCTCTTCTCTTTAGAAACACTACACGAGTCGTCGCTAAAAGAAAATGTGCGGTGCTCCCAGCAGATACACCAGGCCCGGATCGGTGCCCGGCGGGTCCGCCGGAGCTAGGGCTGAGCCCTGCGGCGAGCGCCCCCGTGTGCCGGCCGCCCCCGCCGCACCGAGCACCGCGCCCGCCCCGCCGCGGGTGGGAGCCCCTCCACAGCCACGGGCGGGAGCCCTGCCATGGGTGGGAGTCCTGCCGCGCCCTCCGTGCCTCCGGCACCTCGGGTCTGGTGGGTACCCCTCAAAGAGGCGAGCCGGAGGCAGGAGGCAACTTGACAGGTCTTCTGATGGGGCAAGGTTGGCATCGAAGCCCTCTGCCTGGTGAGCAGGATATCGGCAGTTCACCCACCCCTATCTCCGTTGATTTGTGTCTGGAAGAAGAATACAGAATTCAGTAATCGATAAAGGCAGAATAAAACATTAATAAAGGCAGCCGTCTCTGCCGTGCTAAGTTATAAACCAAAGAGTATCTCTCTCTGCCTACGAACTCCTCTCCTGGTGCTGTGAAGGGTAGCTGTGCAAGAACGGTAGGCTTAATAGATTAGTTTAATTAGACTAATATTCAGATTCACTCACACCTCATCCTCAGTCTTTTCAGTGCCAGTGGCTTTGTTTTGCAGAATAAGAGTACAGGTCATGATTATTTTCCCAGGTTCATTCGAACTTGTTGGCCTTGAAAAAGCTTTCTTCTGTCTAAGCATAGACCTGCCAGCAGAAAAAGGTGTGAATTTTTGTTCTTATTAGCAGCTTTCATAGTAAAATCACAGCAAGCAAATACAACCCCCTGATATTAAATATAAATAACAAACAATGCCCAGATTGGAATTTCTAGAGATTACATTAGATCCCTGCAGCAGGGCCCCTGACTCTTGTCAAAGAAGTGTTATCTTGAGATTGTCAATGCATGCTTCAGGGTAAGAGTGACTTTGTCCCCAGAGACCCAAGGGAACATAACAAGTGACATCAGTCATATTTTGGAGACTGCAGAGCCTAGCGTCACTAAATGTCAACTAAATCTCTCTACATGGCTCTTTTCAAAGAACCATTCCTGAAGTGCTGAAAGGTGAGGGGGGCTAACTAAGCCAATTAAAGAAACATTTACTAGGTAGAGGAAGGACACGATGATCTACAGACCAGGTATATACCAATCTATTTTGTTTTCCTTTAGTTTCCACCAAGGCCAAAGTGGGTGGGAAAAAATGCCTCTCTACCAGAGGTAGAACATTAGCTGACGAAAGGCAGGAGGCTTATGCCGAAGGAATGGCTGTTTCTTTTTCCCCTAGAGCTGGTGTTCTGTCTGTTCCACCTCAGCATTCCTTGTGAAGCCAGAGACAACACGCCAGTCTGCCCAAACACAAAAATAAAACACCAGACAGGCTTCTTTGGGAAAATCGAAGTTACGTGTGAAAGAGAAATTGCAAGTGGAATTTACAGGAATGCTAGCAGTCATGCCATCAGGTCAAATCCAGATCCTGCTTGCTCTATTGTAAATAAAGGGCAGTCCCAGGGACACATCAGCTATGGTATCTTCTTATTAGGCTCTTTGTTAATAAGTCTGAGCTCTTCAGAAATAATTAAGTGGAGAGACATTTTATGGTATTGAAAACAAACCTTCGTCTTTTCTTTGTGAAACCAATGTTTTTCCTTTTGCAGAAGCTGACTCATGTAAAAAGTATCCACAAAGGAATCATGCAGATATATACGGGGTACAAATAGACTGGGCTTTGTCAATCAGTCCCCTGTCAGTTACAGATGGGACAAAAAGCTGCTCTGGTGTAAGTTGATGGCATAGTTTCAAGCACCATGGAGGGGTGAAGGCAGAGGTGTTCTTGCAGGTCTAGCTGTAGCAGTTTAAGAAACAAGCTCTTAGCTGCTGCCTGGGCACTGGAGCTTACCAGGTTTCGAGCAGGGTCCAATCATGCAAATGGAAATCATGTCCAGGCAAAACCACTAGCTTGGCTCAACTCACCTTCTGCAGCAGCTAAAAGTGACTTCACTGACTTTGCGCTGAAGCCGAGTAGCTCACCAAGTCTGTTTGCTTGGCCCAACTGAGGAAGTGGTACCCTCCCACTGAAAGACACTCACAAAGGGGAGATGGTCAGTAACATCTAAAATTAGGAAAGCCCCTTTCTGAAAAGATAATGAGTCTAAGCTTTAAGGGAAGAATTTGCACACGACAGCCTTATCTGGGATCTGAGTTCAAGGCTGCTAGTATCTTGGGTGTTGGTTCAGTTCATTATAGAGATAAGTCCAAGCTGTGAAGTTTGGATCTGGACCAAATTTCTCCATGGTTTGAAAGTGCTGGATGCCATAATTTTGGAAAGGACCTGTCACTGCTGCTAGGTCTTTTAACCTGAACAGCAGACATAGATAAAAAAGATAAATTAACATTAGCAATTCATCATAACTGCATCAAGCTGAACCCCCAACACTTTCCAGAGTCTCTAATTTATAAAGAAAAAAGAAATATTTAAGCATAAACAATAATTGAAACACATCCAACATTTCAATCAGTGCAGTGCACTTATTACATAGCTGCTATAAATACATTCTGCTAACACAGGAAGTTTGGGGCAAGAAAAAGAGCAAAGGCAATTAGCTATGCTTTTTGCAATTACGAGACATTGGACAAAATATTGTTTGATATTTCGAAGTATGTAATTCTAAGCAGAAGATCTCTATCAAGACCATTTGGGTTGGGGTTTTTTTTTAGTATAATGAGTGTGGCAGCAAAAGCATGTTCTGTGTATATGTATTTCGGTGGCGACGTCACTCATCATCAGGTATGAGGTATAAACTATAGATTATACAACTTCAGGCAACTCAAGATAGGAAAATGATAAGAGATAACAGAAGGGCTGAGATAGAAAGCAGAAAATATGGAGAGAGATGGAAGCCAGTGTCAGCCGTGTTTAGTCAGCACATGCTGTGAAAATAAAAGATAGGTCTGACCCTTGGAGTCATCATTTCAAAGGGCCCTTCATGCTTGGGCATATGGAAAGGAGGCCCTTTGGGTCAGCAACGTGGATATTCTTTGGGGACATTCACAGAAAATTTGGCTTCTTGTGATAAACAACTAAGAAGTTTGGCCTCAAGCCTACAGACATTAGGCAAGGGCAAAAGAAATTAGAAATGTAGAGCATGCTCCTGAGCCTACTGAATTCCATGAAGGACTCTATCAACATCATCTGGCTTTCGTTCAGACTTAGGGTCATTATTGCAATTACTGACAAGAACACAATACCAGAAAGCAACGTTTTGCAGGCAAACAAGTGCAGCTGATCTTTTCACTGCACCAGTCTTGATTCTTCTTCTAGGAATAACTTTGTTATACAGTCATCTTGTTTCTCTTGGTTGACAACAAATCAGCTATTAGATATACTCCATACTACACTTTTTATCGCATTCATTTTACACATACACTGACATCATCCAAACTAGGTAGGCAAGTGTTTGGCTTCATTTTAACTAATGTTAAAGTGTTAAAATGCAGCTGAAATGGAAAGTATCCAGACTGGCTATTTTTTGACAGGTCAGCAGTGGGTAAAACATGAACGTGAATTGCAGTGGAATAGTTAGCAGAAAGGAAATCTTAGAGTCTGGAGAGAAATAAGGTAGCAAACCCAACTAACTTCCAGTACTACATGCTTCCTGGGACCATAATAGTTGAGCTTCTCATGGGCTTTAAGCTACTTACCCTCTCAACATGCCTAGGAGGGAGGTGAATAAAGACTTGCATTTTACAAGTGGCAGGCTCTGCCCAGGACATTTGTGGTTAGGAGGTGGTTGAACCCTGGTCTTCAAAGCCCCCAGGCAAGGCTCTAGTCCCAGACTGGGCTGCTCTTCGAGAAGAGGAAGCATGCAGTGTGGGTCCTGGGAGAAGAAAAGGCTTTGTCTAATTGCTTCTTTTTACTCTAGGTTGAAGCCAAGGGAGAGGGAGATTGCAGGGTAGTGCACAACCAAGGCCAGAAGAGCAAAAGTTATGGAAATAGAACTGTTGGAAACATTACAGAAAACCTAGCAGGAGTATATAACATTTTTCTTTCTCTTCCCTGACTGCATTTGAAGCAGGGCTGACTGTTTCTCTCTTCTCAGAGCTCTCCCTGTGCTGCACTTTCCTTTGCAGTGATTTACAGACTGCTCTCCTCTACTTCATTCTCCTTCTCAGAGAGATTGCCAGTCCTGTCAGCATTATCCTCTCTGACACTTTGCTCTGAAAATATTTCAGGATCAGACATGCTTTCTTTGCTTTCGCTGCCTATATTTCTGGAAGGGCCATCAACCAGATAATGTTTTGCACTTGAGCCTGATGCCAGTGCCAGAACAGGGATGAGTTAGCAGCCACTTAGTCTGCAGAATCTAGTACCAGCCTTGCTCTACAAACAGTAGCAAACCTGAAAATCCAGGGAAACAGGAAGCCTCTTGAAGTGCAAACCTTTCCCTTATTCAGACCTTCTGGCTGTAGTTGCTGATGGAAAGGAATTTGCAGTGGGAATTGCAGATCAACCTAAATCTCCAACTAAATACAGGCTTGCAGTGGTAGGGGAAGGAGGGGAAATATAGCGGGGATTGGAGGGAGACCCAGTACTATTCTTTTGATACCAAAAAACTATGTGGAGAGTAGTTAGGCATAATTAATTAACGATGAGTTTTCAATAGCAGGGTTTGTGTGTTTAAATTCTGTCTAAGTAGAGCAAAGTTGAAACAAGGGAGATCCTGTGTTCAAAAGATATGTTAGAAAGCTGTGCATGTTACAAAAAGAGAACACGTGTAAGAACCAAATATTACTCACTGAACAGAAATAAAGTGAATGAGTCATGATATTAAGCAACTCTATAAACAAAAGTTGCAAAATGCCTGGGAGAACTTAACTAATTCAATTGCTCATTATGTTCCAGTCACTGTGGTCTTCCTTTAGCAGGCCTGAAAAACGAATGGGATGCCAGTGAGACTTTAGTGTGAACTGCAGAGGAAGAGCATGTAATGTAAGGGCTAAGTGCACACAATAATGTCATCTCTTCCTCACAGAACATGAAACATCTCAGCAATGTGTTTTCAGCTCTCTCATCCCCTACCGACAAAATTGCTTTGCTAGAAAAAGTAGCCAGAATCATGGATTTCCTGCAGATCTTGGGCAGGAACAAGCTCCAGGAAGACTGAAGGAGTGGGGATTTTCATTTTAGCTTGCATAAAAAGAATTGGCAGCATAAACACAGTTTTTATTTAAAAAAAAAAAAAAAAAAAAAGAGTACCACCTGAAATTATTTTGCAAATGTGAGCTCAAACCAGGACAATGGCTGATGTCCATCTGGACAGGGCCCAGCTCTGTCTTACCCTCTGCATCATCTGGAGCTACTTCCACTGTCAGTGCAGGGTTTAGAGAGAGATCTGAGGGTGGCAAAATTCCTGATCAAGCCTGAACCTGGGATGGCAGAGTTTCATGTTAAAAAGACCTCCAGACTTAAAGGTTTCCACTTTGCATATCTTCATACACCTTTCACACCTCTGGTGGAACCTCACTGCCCCTCCAAAACCCCAATGTCCTTTAGGGTTGTGGTAGATTAATTCTATGATGATGTTATTATTAGATGTTATTATTATTAGATGCTATTATATAATTATTATCTATATTATATATTATATTGTATTATATATTACATTAGATATACATTAGATTATACATACTATACATTAGATTATTATTATTAGATGTTACTGGGACGAGCTCCAAAGTCCAAAGGGTTTCTGAATGCAGACTGAGACTGTGCCTTGACATGAACATGAGTGCTAAAAGGTACTTTCTTATCTACCATTTCTATGCCCATGTAGGAGAAGGAAAGATCCAAGGCACTACAGGGGCTCTAGAGGACTTGGAAGGTGAATTTTAAAGGTTTGAGCTACTAAGGGTGGGTTGAACTTGGAACCAGCCCAAATAATGCATTGCTTCAGCGTTCCAGCTTGTCTTCTGCACGTCACACAAATGTAAACCCTAAGGCCAGTAAGATTTACTGTGCAAATTGTACTTGAATTGAGACTGACAAAATTTCAAGTGCCAGAAGCTATAGGTCTGAAGTTCTACCTTATGCAAGTGATTTTGCTGGCAACGTGATGCTCAGTATCTACTCCTTCAGACTGGTTAATGTGAGGCTCATTCACAGTGGTATGAAATATAGCAAAGGTGATGAAGTTATCTCTGCTCTTTATTGCCTGAATTCAGTTCCAGTGTTTATAACACAAAGAACAGTATTCCAATAGCAGAAAAAAAAGAAGGAGATTTTATTCAGTAGTGCATATGAATAATACTTGAAAAGATAAATAGTGTTTGGTTTAGTTAATATACTGCTCATTAGTGAACCACAATACAGACATTTTTTAAAAGACTGCAATCACCATGACAACCTGATAACATTTAGTCACATCATTTCCGAATATGATTATCCTTCTGAAAAACTTTTATTTTTTATGAAAGCAGAGGGCAGATTTGAAGTCTGTGGTCTGTTCTTAAGATAACCTGTTTGTTCCCTCTTTGAAAAATATTGCAATACAGTGGGAAAATGCAAGGAGAAGTGAAAGAAAGATATAAGCAGAAGAGAGGGACATGTATTAAAACTGTAATCCCAAGTTTAAGGAAAATCTTGCAGTCCTGCATTGAAAAACCCATACAAAGGGGGTGATTTGCACGTACAATTTAGACTGTAGCTTTTACTTCTAATAGGATCTTCATCACAGTGCTGTGATCCCATGGTGGGGATAGGGGTTCAGCAGCAATCAGGTAGTTGTCACTGCAGGACCCAAAGGAGATGGAGATCAAGACCTTTGGGAACACTCATCCTTGCAGTCCTTCAGTAGCACAGCAGAGAAACCAGCTGCCAATGTGAACCTGCAGGACACTTCTGGGATAGCCCATGGGCAAGGCTGTCTGTCTTGCCTCCATACTGACTTGTCCCTGAAAGGCTTGAAATGCCTTGGGGTGCTGGGCAACAGATCATGTCACGGGGCCACAAAACACTCAAAAGAGTGGGGAGGATGCCTACTTTTTCTCCCATGGGACGTGGCCAGTCCAGGCAATGGTCACGCTGGTACACAAGGCATGATGGCTGCAATGATAATGCAACAGAGGCAGGCCAGCCCCCAGTAATTCCCTCCTGGGATGAAGAGAAGACATGTTTCCTCATTTTCCTGAGAACATTACCTACTTCATTTACTGAAGCAAACTACTTTAAGAGTACAGTAGCCTACGTCTGCTTGCAGCTAGCATAGCTGAGTGACATGGCTTGATAAATAGGTTGAATTTATCGGTAACCTCTGCTGTCTTACACTGATTTACTATCATCATCTCAGGCACTGCCAAATTATTATTTTATTGGGAAGGAAAATAGAGGTACCACAAAATGACACTTATTCCTAAGAAGAATTTGGCAGACAGCCGTGATAAGAAGGACTCACTGGCCTGAGTCTGATCCTCCCAGTGGGACTGCTGCAGTGTGAGGATTCCCTTACTAGGATACAGCATGAGTGGAGCCTGCAGCCCCCCTTGGCTGGTGTCTGTGGCATCTCATTAGGTTAATGAGTATTGGGTGAAATGCTTGCAGACTCCAAATGTGTGCAAACTTGCAATCGCCCGTGTAATTAATTGTGATTTCCTGACAGAAATTGTTGCAATTAGATGGTTAAGGACTTGTGCTTCTGGTCCAGGCAAGATGACTGCCAGCAAAGTCACTGGTCAGGAATTTGCAGAAAGCCAGCGAGAGAGTGTGTAGAGGCTGTTGAAAGTTGTTTGGTCTAGGAGTCCAAATTAATTGAATTAATATTCAGGAGGGAAATACTGCATTTTTATTGTCCAAATGAATATAGATAAAGGACCCAAACCCATTACTTGAATTCAGAATGCTTCAGATTTAGGGATTTGGCTTGATTTATGAAGATATGGGGCCAGCTGTCTTGATTATAATTTGGCACTGAGATTTTCCACTGTTATTTCTGACTTCAGGGCTGCACAGGGCAAAAAAATCACCCCCAGACCTGGTTTTCATGAGAACCTGAGATGCCATTTCCCCCTGAAGGTGGTTAGTACCAGTGCAGGGCTGAGCAGGTGCTTCAGACTTCTATCCCGCTGCATGCCTGCCCTGGTTCCTGGTTTTATACAAGAATGTGAGGGATGGGGAGACTTCTTAAGGACTAGTAATAATGGAGATGATATGTAAGACCTTCCCCACTATTATCCTGATTGCAAAACAATACAGTCAACATACTGAACATGGAAAGGAAAACAGGCAAGTGGTCTTGAGCAAGACAGCGTTGCCAGAGCTCAGGCTGAGAGGGCCTCCAGGGAGCCCAGCCTGAGAAGCACAGACATCCAACAGCCTTGGTTGGTGCTCTGTGCTGCAGGTGCCTTTGGGGCAGTGGCCATTTCCCCCATATCAATCATTGCTGGCTTAGAGAAGAACACCATGTCTCAAAGCCATTTAGCAGACTGCCAGGACACCAGCTTTATGTGGCAGGGAGAAAACACCTGCAAATAATCCTCTTACTGCTGTCTCTGCATCATGGAGAGAGCACAGCTCTGCTCAAATGGCTGTTGTCCAAACATGGGAGCATTTGTGGCATGGGACCGGCATCTGCAGAGCCCTTGCCTTGGCATTAGCTGGGAAGATACCATGAAAGGCTGTAGGCACCCAGGTGTTAGGGACTTCCGTGTGCCTGCAGTTGTTCTCAGTGGAATCATGCTGCAAAATGAGCACAATTCAACCAAAACACTTTTGGTGGTTGTCAGAGAAAGTGGCAGAGGGCAAGCAGCAAACAACGTGGTATTTCTACATCGGCTCTCCTCACAGGCTCTGACAGGCTGCTGAAGTGAGTTTCTTCCCCAGCACTCCACCAGGATGGTATTTGGGAGTGTGCGATCTAAGGCAACACAGCTCCGTGCCAGGCACCAGCCTCTGGCTTCTCAAAGAGATGCTGTGCTCCACTTGGCCCTCTGCACAGTGGGAGTGGGAAAAAGGGCCAAGGCTTCTTATCTCTTATTTCATAATTTTATTGCAATATTGTGGCTGATTAAGTACTTGAGAATGACTTTTCATGCAATTTTGGTTTTGCAAGCTCGTTAGGGACCGGTCCTTGTAGCCTGTGTTGCTCCATTTTAGAAGGAATAAAGGAGGCTATGTTAAACTGCCCTTCAGGAATTCTATTTATGAAAACCCCCTAAATGATTCAAAATGACTCTCCACGTGCTCTTAATGCTGCCACACTTCCTTCTGTTTTGAAATAATAAAAATCTTTACTCCTGAACTAAGGATGAAGATCCATCCCAGAACTGCACATTTCATAGGAGTTATAAACTCCTCCAGACAAGTGGCTCTAATGGAAGCAAAAACAACTCTGTGATGGTAGCAGGTGCAACATGAAGCAGTACATTAAAAATAGCCTGGCTGCATTCTCCAGTGGCATGAGTTCTACGTGCATATCACTCCAAAATAACCCATTTATCCTTTCTCCCCGTGGCTACGAGCAGCCAGCTCTGTGCTGTGTATCCTGGGGCTCTGCAAGCATGGCTGTGAGAATGGAAGTAAAACCACAGCCCGCCAGCCAGGCGCTCCCTTTTTAAGGCGCCTTCCTTTTAACATCAAAACTTTTTCCCTGGCTTCCCCCTGCTGCAGGTGGGAGAAGGACTTCAAGAAGCCAATGCATCTTTTCACCCTCTGATAAGGGATGACTTTATTTCTAAGAGTATAAGGTTAAGTTAATTTGTGTTTTGCTAAAGATGAATTTGGCTCTGGGATTGTTTCTGTTGCGGGAATTTTGTGACCATGAGCCACCCTGGAGTTCTGAGAGCTGAGCAGCTTCCTATGAAACATATTTCTTCTCTAAATTGCCAGTGTTTAGCAGTACAAGACAACTTTCACAGACTCCACCCAGCCTTTCTGCAACTTGTCTGCCATTTCTTCTCCAGACGCAAACCCTCACTTCATCCTAGGTTTTCTTTCTTTTCTTTAGGACTGCTTTTTGTGTCATCTGGTGACCTCACAGGATAATTTTTTTCAGCATTCCTCTCCATGTTTCCATTTGCCAGTCAGACATTCAGGCCAGCTGACTCAAAAGCGATGATGGATGTAAATGCTGCTATGGTGCTAAAATAAAGGAGCACAATCTTGGAGCTTCTGGATCCATCCAATGGGCAGGCTCATCCAAGTAGGGCTTTCATTTTCCCTGTTCTTTGCTGAGGTTTCCTCTGGGTCTTGGTTGACTGCAAGGATGTTAGTTTTGTTAATGAGCGGAAACATTTGAATAAAAAATTTCAGGCAAAATGAAAACTTATGAATAGTTAATTCTCATTGTTAGGCAGTGGGAAGAGCTAAAAGGCATAATTTAAATATTGTTAATAGAAGTAGCCTTTGGAAATTGAGTTTTTGATCACTTATATTTATTTCTTCTCCCGTAGGTCAGTTCTCAACCTAACCTGCTGTTCTCAGCAGACAAGGGTGTTAGTCTAAAGAGAAGACCTGGAGCAGACCAACTGAACCACAGTTCTAGTAATTTCAGTGGGGGGGAGGGTTCCTCTGTAGACTTCAGCCTTTTAACAAGCCAACTTGTTTCTCTGCTGCTCAGTACAAGGTCTGTCAAGCTGTGGATTCAGAGGATGTCAATGAAGTTCATCTGCTGACAGCTGAACATTATTTTATCTAGATAAATGTTTCACAGGGCATTTCCCAGCAGCTTCTGAGCTGCAGTTGGTGTGCCCAGAGATATGAGGCCCTTATTAGTTTATATCAGTCATCATAAATCAACTCTTTTAGCATAAATCAGCTTGTCATAGCTTAGTGCTGTCCCATATGCAGACTTGAGTCACTTGCTGTAACAAAGACTCTTCTGTGGAAATGCGGATCCCCTGGGTGCTTGGGAGGACCTACTCCTACCCTTGCCCTTGCCCTGGGGATGCATATGGCAGAGCTTGGCTCTGGCCACCCCAGGGAGCTGCCTTTCTCTTCCAGCATGAGCATGTCACTTGTGGTGCTGCATGAGGGACACTTTCACATGCTGTGGTTTACCCACAATCAGCAAACATAGCTAGTTTGCCTAAAATAATAACAGCCTTTCAAAGCATGGTCTTCCCAAGCAGTTTGGAAGACCAGGTTAGACTCCCTGACTGAACACTAGATTTTCATCCTTGCTTTAATCTAGAAGATCAGTTGGTGAGAGGAGTAATTTTTATTTATTTATTTATTTTTGAATGTCACATACTAATTCACAGTCTTCTAGGAGGCTACATGCCAAGCCCATAGGGAGGCCACTTTGACTCCACGGTAATCGACTCTCTCCTATGTGGGGCTGTACTCCTCTGACAGCTGGACTTTGGCTGGTAAGCTCAGTATTTATGATACCCTACTAAGGTGGGGAGAAAAGACTTTACCTGACACACCTGCCCACCTGCTCAGGTCACCTGGCCTCACCTGCAATGCATGTACTTCAGGTCCTCAGGGACTCCACCAAGTCTAAGTCAATAATTTGTTGCTCAAGCCTTGGCCATCAGCATTTGCAGCCTTCTGGAGGCACCAGCAAAGCAATCAGAGATACTGACCGACACTCAGTTAGCCAGGCTTTATTGGCAGATGGTTAACATAACGCAGCCCTTCCCTGTGGCCGAAGATTTCTGTAGGCTTGGAGGCCTTGCTCATATTCCAAATCCATGCTCTGTTTATATTTTCTTTGTCCTGAACAAAAAATTGGCCCCATTGTGTGGGAGCAACACTGGAAAAGAAAAACAAGAAACATCCACTGAGAGAAAATGGATATTGTGGGAGCTGAGGAAATGCACATACTTTGCTGATTCCATTTTCTGATGATGTCAGAGTCAAAGAATATCTCTAAAAAAAAACCACCTCGGCAACTTGGAATCAAAAGCTCCGTTCATGACAGTCTCTTGTTAAAAGAAGAAATGTAAACAATCTCCCTTGCCACTCCCCCCTACCCCCAACCTCCAAGAAATTAAATCTGGCTCCATTTGGATGGACCCTCAGATGGAATCAAGGGTACGTCTCCAGGGAGGGAGGCGTTAATGTACCAGGGGAAGCATGGGAAGAGGGGGGGACAGGAAAATTTGATTGTGCTATGTGAAATGCAGGGATTCAAGCTGCTGCTTTTCATGGAGGCTGAAGAAGGCTGGCCTGACACTTTACAGATTGGGTGTAATACACAGGAAATTTGTCCATTCTGCCAGAGCAGTCTAGGGATAGGGCTACCCCCACCCCCACCCCCCATCTACTTTGCTTGGCTGGTAAAAGCTCAGGAGAAAAGGGTTAAATAAATGTTTGTGATATGATAAGGTGCTTGTTTATTCAAGGGATGACAGATTATTGGCTCCCAAGGCAGGGTTGAAAAATAGTACAAAGGAGCTGGCGTTCCCTTCACTGATGTGATTTCCTCCTAAGGTTTTGCTCTTTGGTAGGAACAATATGCGCTGGGAATTAAGAGGGATGACTTTATTTCAGACTGGAACAGACAGACTAAGAGCTGCTTTCTGCAGTCACTGTTTTTGTTTTTGTGGGTTGGGCTTTTTTTTTTTTTTTTTTTTTTTTCCCACTCTGCTGAACTTCTTCTCTCAAACTCTTTGGAAACAGGGTTATCTCCCATCCAGGAGGAACACCCAGCATAGCAAGCTGACTAGAACACTTCAGATTAAGGGTATGACCCTTTTACTTTGTACATAATTTTCTATTTTATCACCACGACTCTAAAGCTAGCTCCTGCTTTGCTGCCCTTGGATAAGAGCTCAGGTCCTAGCTGAGTGCTGCACATAGGTCAATAAAAGCCAGGCCTTACAGCAGAGCTGATGGCTGCCTGAGGACTACATGCCCTTCTCACAGACTGAATTCTCCACTTACAAAAACATTGGTGGAATCCCGAGCATCTTGCTTTGACTCGAGGGCAGTGGACAGACACTGAACCACAGGGCTCACCCAGCCAGGAGCCTCCTGGACTGTACCCCAGGAAGGGATGCTGCCCTGGGAGCCTGGGGACAGGCCATGATGCCTCCCACCCAGCTAACCCTGAGGATCTGAGCTTTGAGCTGATCCTGGCCACTGCTTATAGGTAAAGATAGAGAAGGTGCCACTTCGTGCCAGTTTCAGATGTCCATAAATTGGCTTTCATTGCCCTCCCACTGCAGGCTGGGGTGAGCTCCTCCCTCTGCGCCAAAATGCTGAGCGGCTGGGGAGGACCTCATGGAGGAGGGTACTTCCCAGTGGTGGGATGCCCTGCTCTAACTGGGGAGCTGTTGGGGGCTGGTGGTGACGGCACCAAAGCCCAGGCCCGCTGTGGGAGCACTACAGGGTGGTGGGGATTTGGGTGACAGTGTTTCCCACCACTTTTATAACCCCGAATATGACTGCCAGCTGAATGCCTGCAGCCCCAAGATGAAGCTCCCATCGGTGCCATCAGCCAAGGGAGCTCTTCACATTGAACTTCACATAATTAGTACAATTACACGTTGTCTGGTCACAACACAGCAAAAGCGAAGGGAAGGATTTCTCATCAGCACGAGACGTGTGACAGCTCGGCAGCAGGGACGATGGTGGAGATGCGGCTATGCTGACATCAGCACCCTGGCTGTCATCTGGAGGTGCAGCCATGATGTTCAAGCTGCACCAGGCTGGTCAAGTCAGTGCACTTCATATACCATGGGAGAGTAGGCTAGCGGCCATTCATTGGGAAAACCAGGCAGCAGTTCCCATGATCCTAGTGTAAATGACAGTTAAGCCACACATTTGTTTTCAATGCTTGGATCTGGCACTGGATTCCTTTTTGAATGAAAACTATGCCAAACATCTTTTATAATTTTTTTTTTTTTTTTTTCTCTCAAGCAAATATGCAAGCAATCCAGCAGTGGAGTGCCAGAAACATTTTCTTTCCTTCCTAAGAAGTGGGGTAAAGAAAAAAAAAAACACAACCAAAAACCAACCACCACACACATGCACACAACAAATTTTATTTAAAAGGCTTAAAAGAGGCCAAATTACTTTAAATACACGTAGGACTGGGCTGTTCAACTCTGCTCCAGTGTGTGTGTGCATATGCAAGGGAAGAGAGAGTAAATACATATGTTTGAGAAGTATGCATGGAAAGACTTTCACACTATCTAGTCCTTCCAGGTATTGCACTGCCTTGCAAATAAATACACATACATAAAAAGAAAAGAAAAAAAAAAAAAAGAAAAAGAAAAATAGAAAGAAGAAAGGTCTGAATAAAAGCTTACAACCAGAGCTTGGCTCTTGGAAGGAAAACTGTGACTCATTCCATGGGTAAACCCGGGAGTAAGCTACAGGAGCTAGCAGATGCATATGTGTCTTCAGTGCTGCAGCAGCATGGGCCCAAGCAACAAAGACACTGCTCCAAAATCCTTGGAGCCGTGCACATTCATGGCAAACAAAGATCAAGCAGAAGCGGGGTGCAGGCTGTGCTAGAAGGTGGATTAGTGTTCAAAGGCTGAGTCAAAGGAGAGAGGAGATAAGGCGAACGGCGTCATACCAAAGACAGCTATTAAATGCAGTAGTAATCTGCTGAGCCACAGACAAACAGAGCCTTTTCACATTGTTGGACGTGAATAACTCAGGGACAGATAGGGAGAGAGGGAGTGGGGGATGGATGGGTGAAGGTCTGTCTGAAGGCTTGTTCCTCAGCACTTCTAGGCACACCAAGTTCCTCTTTCCTCTACTCTGGTTGGTCCTGCTAGACCTGCTCTGGTACTTGAGCCCTCTGCCTTGCAGGGCACTTAGCTGCACATTTAATTTGGAAAGCACTTGCTGCTCCATGTATGAAACAGGAGCCCCTACCCAGCCTAAATCCCCAGGGAAAGAAGTTTGTAAGCCTTGTCTCCCCTACAGCTACTCACTGAAGCCTCTGCTGATTTAACTTTGCTGTTCCTAACAGCATTTCATCATGAATGTTTAAATAATTTACACCAGCTTATATCTCCTTTGAGTATCCTATCAAGATATTTCCTCTTAATTAACATTGTTTTTAACATCTTAAAAGCAACTCATTGTCAGGTTTCTGCTACAATATCGAATTAGCCTCTGTTTGGATCTTGTTTCTTTGTGCATCCTTGATAGCTTTTATGACCCCGTTACATCTGTCTGAATGGTATTTTAACCTACTTTCAGCCTCTTACTGTCTCTGTGCCTTCCACTGCGCTGCTGCAACATTTACTAGGACTGGGAGGTCAGATCATCCTAAAACCATGTCCTGTTCTTGTTCCCACATCAATAAAAAGGCATCAGTATCATTTTAGTTATACAGGAGTTGTGCAGCTATTAACAAAATCCCTTTGAGATACCCCTTGCCCCCCTGCACCAAATACACCATGATGTTTTCATGGGTGGTTCACTCTCTGGTGTGCTGTGGGTCAAGTGCTTAGGAAGGAACTGTGCCTATATATCCCAGAGACTTGTGTTTGGCAGTTTAGAGAGGGTATTTCTACACTCTTTTTGAGTTTTGTCCCTGGTGCTCTGAACTTGAGTGGAGGCAGCACTTCCCCACCTGGGATGCAGTCCTGTCCCACTCAGTGGAGTGAAGTCAGTTCACACCAGGGGCTGAACTGGTTTGAGTAAACACTGTAAACTATCCAGCTCTGCAATGTGTCAGTAATCTTTGCCAATAGAAATATTCTTACACATGTCCTTCAGCTGCTATTTATTCACTAAAAAAAAGGGGGGGGAAATGTATTACATACATATACTTCTGCCCCTACCTATATGAACAAACCATCCGAACCCAAAAAGCAACAACTCAGGATGTGAACGATTTCTCCTGTACAGGGAGAAAAACAGTGCATCAATGGGATTGTATATTTTTAGTTCCAGCTTTTGTTTTCAGGATGCTCTTTCAATTTGTGGGTCAGGTTAAGTCAAATATTTCCATTCAGTGTTTTGCAGAGGAGGAGAACAGACACCCCTCTGGTTGCTGAGCTATTTCTCTTCTTGGACATGAAGTTGGTCTTCAACCAAGCCTGGGTAACAGGTTAACAGAAAGTCAGGGAAGGTCTTGTAGGATGCAATATATCTTTTCTAAGAGACTGTGTGGAACCAGAGGAGAAGAAGGTTATTCCCTGAGGTTGTGTCTTTGCACGGGCCTCACCATCCCTCAGGGGGACCATTGACTGAGGCCAACATTAGCCTCCTCACCAAGGCTGTTGCCTTCCAACATTTGGGTGGGATATGAAACCAAAGACTTGCTTGCCCAGACACAAAAAGTGACAGATTGTAAAGCCTGACACCAGGAATATCCAGGGCCATCCTGTTGTTACATGACAAGGGACTGGGAATTAAGGAAGTTCTTCTCCCATTGCACCGCCACAACTCGTCTCTATCCCTCATCCCCACAGGCTGATCCTTCCAGCCCCAAGAACACTTCCACCATCATCCTGCACCAAAATTGTGCCACTGAGTGTGGCATGTGCCCTGCCACCCCCTTCCCATCGTGGCACACAGCCAGTGTGCCATCTCTTTGCTGCCATCACTGTGGTGGCTGATAGGCTTTCCTCCTTCCTCTTCTCCCCCACCCCAAGGGATGACATGCCAAAAGCAATGACAATTTTGTTGCTGATGGCAGTTCTGCAGTGAGAGGAATCACAACCAGCGAAAATTTGATTACGGCCTTTTGAAGATGAGGCAAAGGCTGCTGCTGACCACATCTCCCCGTCACCACCAGTCATACGGCTTCCTAGCACTGCCTCTGGGGTTGATGCACAATCTCCACTACCCTGGCACATCTCCGTCCCATCAGAGGTGTCATTTTGCCTAGTGCAGTGCTAATTTCTTCAGCTGCAGGGAAGCAATTGACCATGTATGCAGCCTGCCTCTCCCGCAGTGGCACTAGGCTGGCCAGGAGTACCCCCAGCCCCCTCTCTCCCGGATACGAAACATACTGCAGGAGAACTAATGATGCCGTAGCAGCAGCCCCAACTTCTGGAATTTCCTGGCTTTTCTTAATCTTAACATCTCATTAGCGTTTATTTGCAGATGCATATCCTTGTTCTCTTCTCACACAGGCTGCTGTAAATCACCACTGCCTCTGCTGCAATCAATGCTGTGGCCTCAGAAAGGAAAGGCCAGTTCCCAGAGGCTGGGGGACTGCTGACAGTCGCTGCCAGAAACAGTGTCATCACCATGGCCTGAACCTCTCAAGATAACTGTGCCATCTCCAGAGGTCAAAGCCAAACCCAGCTCCTCATCCAAACTTTTCTCTCATCCTCTTCATCAAATCAAACTCACAGACCTTCAGGGACCTGCCCATTGCCGGTTCCTACCTGGATGAAGGGCCATCATGTCATCTTCTTTTGGAGCAATGGACCCAGCCATCTTCTTGGTAAATGGAAGAGATTTTTGGCAAATGTGCTTTGAGCAAGCAAATGCTTTATCTGAATGCATAAAGCAATTGTGAATATCATAGAATCATAGAATGGTTTGTGTTGGAAGGTCATCTAGTTCCAAACCCCCTGCATGGGCAGGGACACGTCCCACTAGACCTGGTTGCTTAAAGCCCCATCCAACCTGTCCTTGAACACTTCCAGGGAGGGGGCATCCACAGCTTCCTTGGGAAACCTGTGCCAGTGCCTCACCACCTTCATAGTGAGGAATTTCTTCCTAATATCTAATCTAAATCTACCCTCTCTCAGTAGTTGTACTAGAGAGGCATGTCACTTTATTTATTTTCTGTTAAGTAGGAAATACTGAGGTTAGTGCTGTTATTCAGAGGTTGAAGATCAAGTGGCAAAATGGTTAAGTTGTAAACAGGGCTGGAGACTCAAGATGAAACGGGGAGCATCTGTCTTCTCCTTATTTGTTCGTGGTCATCACTTACAGTCAATATTTTTACTATGTTGATACAACTGCATTTTAAATAGAGATTTGTGATTGGTAAATTGGTCTTCAGTTATTAGAATACGGTGTTGTCCATGTGCAGCATACAGCGTCAATCATCACACCAAAAGCAGATTATCCAAGTGATGGGAAAATTTCTTCTGTTGGAAAAAACCCCAACAAAAACAAACAACCCCCCCAATGTTTTAATGGAATTCTATCTCCTTTTCAGCAGGAGGACCAAATACCCAACAGTAGAGCTGAGAGGCAGAAGAGATCCAGTAGATCACTGCCTTGAAACGCATGCTGTCCTCTCCATAGCCTGGCTCCACATTCAAACTTTCCAGAAGATCAAACTTTCAAAACAATCAAAAAGATCAACGCATGAGCCTCTGGCCAAGATGCCTTCTGTTCCCCATGCTGCTGCTCAAGCTTCCCAGGATTTTGCCAAGCTGACCCCTCAAATCCCTCTTGGAGGGTGGCCCAGGTACCTGGTGACCAGCTCACCACCACTGCGCTGTCCCTTCCCACAGTGGGAAAACATCTGTGCCCTAAAGAGGCACCAGCACACAGAGGCACATTGGCCATCACCATCTCTGGCGTTTGTTCAGGGATGAAGATCCTTGCACTGCAGCCAAGGCCTTGCAGCTGAGAACTAAAGCTCCAGAGGAGACATTTCTCCTCTATAGAGCTCTGCTGTCCCACCTTTCCTCTCCTCTGGGCCATCCTCAATGCACCACAGCCCCACCCCAAGGCAGAAAATCCTCCAATACCACCTTTGTGTCAGGTGACTGAGGCACACCCATGGAGAGGAGTGACCTTAGCAAAGCAGCCACTCACCCTCACTGTTCCTGCACCCTGGAGAACAGGACAAATGAGACATTTCACAGCAGGGAACCATGGAATTGTGGGACCCTGGCTCCAAACCTGCATTCATGATGCCTTGGAGAGAAAGCTCAGCCCAGGACAGCCTGGCACCAGAGCAATCCCCCAGCTGTCCTCTCTGTCCCCAAGAGCCATCCTGTGCTGTGTGGCCGCCCAGTGGACTCTGTGCCCAGCTTGGCCTGGCAGAGGAGGATATTTGCCTCTCGACCTCCTTGAAGAACATTCCTCAGATAAAGCTGGGTTCATAACTCATCAAAATATACTAAATTACAGGAAAGCTGTAAAAAGAGAAACCTATAAACTGTATGCAGACACAAAATACACTAAAAGATGTAACCATAAATCAATATACACCTCATAAGAAATCTTGCTATACTTAATGTGTACAAAATATGAAGCAAATAATTACATATCAGTGTATATTTCTAAAGGCTGTTTTGGTTTGGTGGTGTGTTTTTTTTTTCTCTCAGCCTGAGATGAAAGCTAGCATTACAGATTTATTCGAGTGGAAATGCTGATGTTTGTGTGAAGTGAACTCTTTCTTTGTTTATGTAACCCCGAGTTTCAGCTACTTTATCAAATAACTACCTCTTCGTATTTGCTGCCTGGCAGAAAACCTTAGCTTTGCTCCCCAGCTCCAGTTACGGTCAGGATGATACACCAAGCATGTGGTTAAGGGGATTTTAATGCAGGCAAAATGCCCTGGGAGGGTTCCTATCTCTAAAGGTGGCAAATTCTGTGAGATTGGTCTGTGGTATAAATCTCCCACAAAGGAGGAAAGTGGAACACAGTGGGTAAATACTCTCATTTGTACAATGCTTTCTTTCTGAAAAAGCAATGCCCTTAATAATAGCTTTAATTTTTGGTCAGTCCTGAAGTGGTTAAGCAGTTGGATTGGATAATGCTTGTAGGTCCCTTGCAACTGGAATATTCTGTTCTATTCACCTCCTTATTGCTGCCTCATGGTGTAGTGCAACGTGACCTCCTGAAGCAGAAGAGCTTTTACTTTCATACCTTTGCACTGTCTGAGAAGGGGAACTTGCTTTTCATTGCCATCACATCTCTTAGGAACAAGAAAGGAGGACCTGTGAGCACAAGTAAAACACCTGTGTTGCTGAAGGTGATCTGAAACTCTGTCTATCCTCCCAAGTTCCCTCCTATGCAGGTTGTCCTGCCATGCTTTTAACAACCTTACTGGGTCCAGCCCAATATGGACCCATAATTAATTATAATTAATGATGGGGTGAGTGTGATGAGCCCAACCAACAGAAGAGATCTTCTGAGTGTGGTTGGCATTTCTGGTTCACGCTGCTCATCTAGCTAGCACACAGGTCCCTTCCATTCAGGTTCCAAGGGGAAGTCTTACAGAATTAGAGCCTATTTTTTCCATGCAACAAGTACAATTCCTGCAGAACTCTTCAGCCTATTTTAAACAAGGGATTAGCAAGCACTGTCAGGGCAATCTTACAACATTTTTATAAACATTTATGTAAAACCACGTTTAATGTGTGTATATATATATATAATTGCTACTTTTCTTACTGCCCCACTCGTTAATAAGTACTTCTTTCTGTCTCCAGTTAACAGAATTTTCCCATTTTATTTTCTCTCTCTAGAACAAGAGCTTGCCTTTTTAATAGGTTGCCTACTGAAGAAAATATGAAATATTTTTTCCACACCTTGCCTTAAGTTGTCAAAAATGAAACAGTGGCAGGGTCATGTACATCCAGATATGTCATGGCTGTAAGGGTAGTGGGGAGAGAAGCCTGTCTGTAAGTGGGGGGTATGATTCATTTGGATAACAATAGAGTCCACTGCCCTTTTCTACCAAATGTTTTTAGTTTGCCTCAAATAAGTCATTGTCTAACTTGTATAAATCTTTCTGCCGCTTCTTGAATTATTGTTGGATACTTGGGAAATTTTTTTTCATTTATTTTATAAGGAGGAAAAAAAAAAAGCTGATTGCGGTCACTTCCAAATAACACTTAACTCCTTGACACAAGGTCAGCAGGAGGGTTCGTGCATGTGTGTGTGTGTGTGTGTGTGTGTGTGTTTTCTTTCTAATCTGCGAGCTGTTCCCTGAGAGACACATTGAGAACTGGGGCTTGTCTGCTGACATGTTTTACACAGCTGATCCATTAGGATCCTGCTCTTCCTAGCCTCCCTGGCACCGCTTTGATCAGCGACATGTTTAAAAAAAAAAAAAAAGGAAAAAAAAAAAAAAAAAAAGAGTATGAGGCACTTCTCTGATCAGGAATCCCTCCCCTCCACTAAATCATCCTGGGCACTTTAAAGCCGTAGGAACCACTGAGGGACCCCTCAGCTCTGTGAGGCTTCATGACAGCTCTACGCTAAAACATCCAGACATGAGACAGCAAAGTCTTTTGCCCAGTGGCCTCTTCTGCCCAGCTCTGCAGTTAACCTCTTCCCTGCCTGGCAGGGAGACCTTGCCAACCTTCCTCTGCCATGTCTGCCTTTCTGATGGGATGTGCCATGGGGGGCTTGGTGCCCATCACCCACCCTGGGCATGGAGGGCAAATGCCAGCACAGCTTCACATCCTGCCTGATTGCAAAAACTAGCCTTGCCTGGAAAATTCAGCTCCTGCAGGGATGCTGACTGCCTTTCTGTTGAGGAGAGGGGTTTTTAGATATTTTTGCTGAGTACTTTTCCAAAGGTTGGTCAGAAAAGCATATGGCATGTCTCAGCAGGAGGGCACGGACAAGGAAAAAATGAGAGAGGAGACTTTATGAATAGGCATGGGTGCAGATGTGTGTACTTAGCTTGCCACTGGCGCCCAGGCCAAATTTGTATGAAAATGTGATTCTAGAGATAAACTCGCTGTATATCTCACCCAGCCTAACAGCTGACATGAGGCGCCAAGGGCACAGAGATTTTGGATGGGCTGTGGATGGTACAAAGAGGGTGATTGATGATGCTCTATCCATGTGATTGCGTCCTCTGACGATGCACAGGGCAGACACAGCCAGGCCGTGGCCATGTCTGTACCATAACCCCTTACAGCATATACGCCCACAGCCAGACAAGGCCTCCCGAACAAGGGAATGAACCCTGGTGGGTTAATCCCAGTGGCCAATGTTAGGACTTCCCAGATCCAGCTGAACATGGCTGCTTGCTCTGGGATGGCGGCTCCTGTCACACTGGGAGGCAGCCAGATGCAGCACGGGTCACACACAGCTGACCAATGTCACCACTTTACGTTGTGGCAAACCCTGTATGATAGACACCATTTCTTTAACTGTTTGACACCACTTTGGAGTATTAAAAAAATACTTTCTCTATTTCAATACCACCTTCTTTGGTGCTTGCTGAAGGTGCACATAGAAATGGAAGCAGAAGCACACTGTAAGAGCAAGCCCAAGAGGAAAGGTGGGACAGTTGTACAGAGACCCAGAGGTTGCTGGCAGTGAGCAGTGAGGCAAGGGCAGCCAGGTGTGCTGCCACTGCTGTGTCAATCCAGATCAGCTTCCCCACCCCCCTTTGTTAATGCCCCAGGGTCTGGTCTTCACCTCAGACACTTGCTGGGCAGTTAGCCAGTAATAACCCCGAGGAGCCCATCTCCTGGCGGAAGGGAGGAACAACTAACAAAATGGTCATCGCTGCCTTCCACGCCAAAAAGTAGAGTCTTTGTTGTGCTTGTTTCTTGCCACAGTGACATCTCACTTGGATGGAAAGTCAATGAACCCAGGATAATATGGTGGTTTAAACCCTAAATAGGAACCCTGTGGTGTTCATTAGGAGCATGTATAGTGCCATAGTGGTGCTAGCGCATGGTGGTACTGATTGTTCCCCCATGTTCAGGTCTGCAAAGTCACTGCAGTTTGCATTAGATGGAGTACATACCAGACATTGCAGAGATCTGGATGAGTTGTCCACTGCTCAAGGAAATCCCCTAAACCACAGTTTTAGCAGCTTCCCTTCTCCTCACCCATCTCACCCCCCACACATTAATTCCTTGCCTTTTTTGAGCATTTTTCACTGACTTGAGGGATGAGAGGGACTTTTTGCCCTGAATGTCCAGCATGCCCTTTTTATTTGGATTACAGAACAAATAGGGATAATGTGATGGAAGATCTGCTCTTGACAGCCTTCTTGAGACTGATCTTTTGGCAGTGCACAAGTTGATGCAGGAATCACTGAAATGCACTTTCTTTTTTTTGGTACCACTCATGCTGGCTCACACGTAGCTCTGACATTGCCACATCCACCAACTCTGCAAAATATCCAGGTCCAGCAGCTTGTCTTTAAGGCAGGTTTGAGAGCATACACAATTTTACCTCTGGTATGAGGCATCTGCAAGAGTTTGAAGGTGCTGTCATCTGCCTTGTTTCAGGGAGGCTTTTCCATGTCAAATAGTGGTGGTAAGATACACCCAATTGTTTACACTTCACCTCAAAGTCCCTGCGCCCTGGAGGGCACCCCTAATCTGAGTCCCCACCACCCCATTGTTTATCCTACAGGCCTTCTGTGACATAGCACCCATCAGGCTTGGCAGAGAATTTAAAAAAAAAAAAAAAGCACAAATACCCAGAGTCTCAGTTCACTTATGCTTCAGTTCAGAATGTGGCTGGAGGAGGATCTCTTCAGCTCTAGGTTTTCCTCACAGTATAAATCCCTGTGACTGGATCCCATAAAACAGTCTCATAAGCTTCATAAGAATTTGTCAGGATGCCAGGTCCGGCATGCCTAGCCCTCACAAAACGGGGTAGCTGAAAGCAGCAGAGTGAAAAGAATCCAAACACCTTAGCAAAAGCAAGGATTACCAAAAAGAAAAAGGAAAAAAAAAAAAAAAGCCACATAAAACAACATCAATTTTTTTCAGGCCATTTGCAGATAAATGACCTCCGTTCTTCTAATTAAAGAAAATGTGCAATTAGCTTAATCAGATCTGTGGGAAGAAAAGCAGTCGCTGAGTCTCAAAAGCCAGGTTCTGAGAAACTGCAGCCAACTTTTCCTGGGGCCGACTGGAGACACTACATCAGAAACAGCATGAGCCCTGCCAAGGCCTTCTTCCTGTGAAAAATGATGTTTCAATTTCGGCTCCTGTATATTGTTTTTGTTAATCTCCCTCTCACTTGCTTACTCACTTGCTCTCTCTTACTCTTTGACACTGTAAATACAGGCATGAAGAAGTAATGACTTGTATTGATACCAGCATTGCATCCTAATTTCTCAATGAAACGAAGTTGAGTTTATCCTCTCAGTTCCCCATCAGCCTGCATGTTCTTTGTACCTTGTAATCCAAAGATGGGCTATTTCATTATACCACTCGAGGCCCAAAAGCATTTGGTGACTAGAAAACAGCATTTTCCTCCAGGAAAGGAAAACAGGACTTGTGCAATGGGAAAAGGTCTCCAGACCCTTAGCGCTTGTGGGGGTGAAGGTTCTGAGGGGCTATTGGAAATCCTGGAGAGGAAGCTGAGCTTGGAGATCAGACCCTCCTCTCTTTAGACAAAGTGGGAAACTGTGCAAACTGCAGGACCAGTTCCCTTAACCCTTCAGTTTGTGTGATTGCCAGTAACCTCCTCTCACATTCCACAGGCATTCAAAGAATAGGGACGGAAGAAACATGCACCATAATAATAAAAAAAAATAGCTGTTTCAAAGTATTACCTATTCAAATAGTTCTAAAGTCCAATCTTCTTCCTGAAAGCAGGAAAAATCCCTTTTAGTCGGGCAGAGTAAAGAGCCAGCCATACAACGATCTTGCAAACCCACAAACTGGGCTGCAGCTGGGCAAATGGGGACACAACCGATCATCAGAACAAATAACCCTTATTCTGTCCACTCCTTACCATGCATTTCCTAAGGGCATTCTCAAGCATGTCATGAGCCATCTCTGCAGCCAAGCCAGGGTTTGGCTTTTCTCTGGATGTTGCTCCTGAGACAAGAGAGAGGGATGCCAAGTCCCTCCTCATTTACCCATGCAGGGTAGTGTTGGGATCAGGGTTTGCAGGCTCTGCTGTGCACCCAGTGCAAGAGATGAAAACCATGTAATGAGTAAGTGATTATGGCTCCTGTTTGATGCTCTGCTTCTAGCAGGACAGTTGGCCACAGAGTCACAGAGTCACAGAATAGTTGGGGTTGGAAGGGATCTCTGGAGATCATCTAGTCCAACCCCCCTGCTAAAGCAGGGTCACCTACAGTAGATCCCACAGGAACACATCCAGGCATGTTTGAAATGTCTCCAGAGAAGGATACTCCACACCCTCTCTGGGTAGCCTGTCCCAGTGCTCTGTTACCCTCACAATAAAGAAGTTTTTCCTTACGTTTAGCTTGAACCTCCCGTGCTCCAGTTTGTGCCTATTGCTTCTTGTCCTGTCACAGGACACTGCTGAGAAGAGTCTGGCCCCGTCCTCCTGACATCCCCTTTAGATATTTATAAGCATCTGGCCATTAACCACCACTTATTCAGCAAGTGCCTGCTCCTGTTCATGCCCACCTGTGGTTCCGCCTGTTGCTAACGTGTCTGGTAAGACTTGGGTTAACATTCCATATGGGAGCTTTCCCTGTCACCACAAGTGACAACGTCCTCGTTTGCTCATTTCAGACATTCTTCTTCTGTCCCACGGGAATGATTTTGCCTCTTCAGTGAGTGACTGGGTTTGTGGAGAGCACAGATCCAACTCTACACTTGTACCTGCAGGTATAGTTATGAGTTGGAGATGTGCTAGTTCATCTGGCTGATGACTTACTGTCCCCATGACCTCCATGTGCTGGCAACACTCTCATTGCTCATAGGCAGACAGTAAATACCTTCAAAACCAGATTTTTTTTCTGATTCTGGAGGCATCTTTTTTTTTTTAAACCCTTCTGCCCCCAAGTTTTTAAGTCTTTCTTCTTGACATATTCTAGAAAACACTTTGATTTTGCAATGTCCACGTGATCTTTTTTCTTCATGTTTCAGATTTTTTTTAACAACTAAATGCTCATTTTTGTTTGTTTTTTTTACAACTTTCCACCTAAAGAAAAGTTAAATATGCAGTTCCAAAAAATAGAGATTTCCCTGCTGTTGTCTGTGCTTTCTTGTTGACTCCTAATTTTTTTTTCCCACTGCTGGATAAGGGGAAAAAGTCAGGGTTAAAAATAAAGATGGGGCCCTAAAATATCTCCAAACCAACAATAGGAAACGGATGTGTTTATTTTTTGGTTGGTTTCCAAAAATCAAAAGGAGGTAATGCTCTATGTTAAAAATATTTATTGGCTCGGGTAATGAACACATTCGTATAAAGAGCCCGTTACCCCAAGTGTGAGGCAACAAATAACCCAAACCTTGTCTATTTTACATCACATAAAGAATGTCTTGGTGCAAAACCAAAAACTCTTGGCCAGTCAGAAGGGAATAATGTACATGTAGGCATCACACAGCTCGATGAGCACCCATTCAATTGGGATGGGAAAAGCATTGCCACCCCCCCCCCCGGCTGGATTCAGCTTTGCTGTCACCCCTAGGGCTCATTCGGGGGAGTTACAGGGTACAAACCAGGGTACAAATCAGCTGACCCTCACCACTGATTTCTAGCAGCCACCATCCTGCAGAATGAGTTGAGAGAGCAGGGCTTGTGCCTTCATCCACGGGTCTCAGCAGACCCCCAGGGATTTGCCTGGTGCAGCAGGGGCCAGTGGGCACCCTGCCAGCTTCTCCGAAATGGCGAGAGCTGGAGGCTGGCTGGAGTCTCTGAAAAACCCCATCAGTAACATTTCTGACAAGATAAATTGCATTTTAAATGTGGAGATGACCTTGGTAATCAGAAATAAATCAGCAAGATAATCAAAATCGATGGGTAAGTCAAATCTAGAAAATTTATCTACTGGAGCCCTATAGAATAGCTTGAAAATCCCCATAAGTCGGGTCCTGGCTGCATTTTTGGTCCCTTTGCTGTAGTAATTTAAACTTTTCTATTTACTTTGGCACTCCTCTGTTCAGTGACTTGGCCCGATCAAAATGCTTTGATATGTCCAGCAAGAATAAAAAATATAAAAGTCGAAGGGTAGTATCTTGGTTTAGAACAACTGTGAACATGAAATTTAATCCTGGGCTTAGCAAGAGGGACTCTCTAGAACATACTGGGAGGGAAAGAAATTAATACTGCATTTAAAAAAAAAAAAAAAAAGAGCAGTCCTTCCTTTTCGCTTTGCTTTTTAATGTCCTGTAATTTGGGCCAAACCAAACAGTGCTTACGCCACCACTGATGTTACAAGTTCATGTACCGCTGCTGATGTTACGTACATTAACACAGCAGTCACTGGAAAGGAAAAGCAAGTGTAATTTATCCAGAACATGGACAAAAGGAGAGTACAGAACTAAGCCAGTCCTCCCATTACTTTATTTCATTCCCTGCTGTTAATTGCTTTCTCGATACACCCTTGCTTTTGTCCTTTTGACACGTAGGCTACCATCACAGTCCACAGCTACCAGAGCTGCAACTGCTCCAAGACCCATTATCCCTTAAAAAATCTTAAATCTGCAGGCGCTGCTCTGACATTCTTCTAAAACCTATTTACTGGCTTCAGTGTAGCTATTCCTGCTTCATATCAGTGCAAGGAAAGTAGAGTCAGGCCAACTCTCTGATCTACTTGAGCCTGACATGTGGCTTACACTGCTTTTATATCGATCAAGAATTTGGCCCTGAGATCTCCACGTTCTCCGTTTGACCCAGTGTTTTAAAAAAAAAAAATACTTCCAAATCTGTACCTCTCTTTTCTGCCTTTCCTTCATCCTTTCCAAGCTCTACTGCATACACTTCATGTCTGCAAGCTCAACCAAAAGTCCTGGATCTCTTACAGACCATTTACTGCTTTCTGTTATACTTCATACTTGAGTTTACACATATCTAATTTCTGAAAAAAAAATTTTTTGGAGAAAAGCATCCCTTTTTTGTAGGGCTGCTAAATATTTTTCCACTGGAATTGCCCTGTAGTAGTTGTTTTTCAGCTAATAGAAAAAGATGTTCATCATAAAGTGTGTCAGGGATCAGTTTTTGTTTTCCATTGGCAAAACACAAATGCCTGAGAATTGCATATTGAGACTTCAGTTCCCGCAGTTGTCACCACTTTGGTGCCCAATGTTCCTGTTTTTGTCCAGGTGTCTGTTCCATACCTGAGTGATATTTTCAGTGCTGTAACCCAGAGATCTTCCCTCAAAAGCACTGTCTGTCACTTTACTACCTCAGAATCTGAGCAAAGAGTTTGACATGGCATGACATGACAACTCCTTCAGAAGTCCTCTGATGGAGAGTCCATCTCAGTCTTCTTTGTTTGGGAAAATGTATTTAAGCATTTAATAATCAATACAGGACATGGTAGTTATTTTCTGACCAGTCTACTTGCAAATTTTTAAGTTACTTGAGTATATAAAGGTTACAGTGCTTAACTTGGGCAGTTAACTAACAAACAGTATCAGCATTACTAACCAGCTGATACAGAAGATAAAGACTAGAAGAAGGATATAAAAGTAATTACAAATCATATTTTTGATGTGTGTATTGAAGATTGAAGATCAAATCCAAGGAGTTGTGTAGGTCCTAGAAATGATGCATCAAAGGAAAGTAATTAAGTTCATTAACAGCATTGAAGATGAAAGATGAATGGTTAACAAAGAAGCAGGGAAACTGCTCAGAAAGAGTCTAAGAGAAGGTTGGAGGCAAATCAGTGAAAAAAATGTGTCTTTGCTTCCACACCATTAATTACTTGAATGCCTTGGTTTCCTAACGTGGAAGACCCCATGCAACAAGTGGTGCTAGGGGGGAAGGACACGGCTAGGCCATATGAGCATAATGCATCCTGGTCTGAACCATCTAACCATCCTTCTCTGAGCATTAGGAAAGATCCTTTGGATGACACTTTCGGGGGAAACACATCAGGCACAATCTTAGCAGAAGATCTAGCTTAGGGATCATGGGGCAGGAAAAAGACCATGTCACATCTGCTGCTGCTGAAGGGGATACAGGCTTTTGGGGAGCATGATGGGACAGCCAGGTGTATGAGACTTCAGTCACCCACTGTGGAGGACCTGCTTATCATTATCAAAGGGACCTTCTCAGACTGAGATCAGATATTAATTTGGCCACTGGACATCCAAGGATTTGGAATAATCTCAGTTTGCTGTCTTCAGAAGTAACTGCTGCCTCCAAGCAACTAATGAAAGGACTCTCTGCTTAGGATTTACCAATTTGTGGTCTAACCCTTTAAAATAATTGATTAAATGTAACATTTTACCATCTTCTTACTGGTTTTTTTCTCTCTGATTACCTTTCACCATAATGTGAACTCCATTCTGATGTCATGTGATAGTTATCTGCACTGAAAAAATATGAAGGCATTTTTGGGTTCCTGTTTTTATCTTCCAGATACTTATCACTGTTTTAAGGGGGGAAAAAAATGTAACTTGATGTCTCAGGACTTCAAGCAGCCCCCTTCCTCACAGCAAGATCCACAACTATAAATGCAGCATTTTTGGAAATAGAATACAGAGTATACAGCAATGCACAAATACTAAGCGGTTCAAATTCTGGTCATGTTCAGACAGCAGTTGCTGCCATAATTTTCTGGCTTTGCATTAACTCATTGAGCAGGAGCCTTGGCTTGGTCACAGCATATTTTGTTGTCTGAAAGGTGCCTTGGTTAATAGAGGACAAACACTGGAGCTCCTCTATTATTTCTTCTTCCCTCTCACACATGCACGTACACACATTAATACGCCTATATGTGTGTGGTATATATAGATATGTATATATAACACACATATCTATAGAACAGTAATATATACATAAACATACATTATACATATATATAGGTGCACTAAAGAATCCTCCTACTCTTTCAGTGCCATGCGTGTGAAGACTGGAAGGGTCTGTCTGCTTCCCTGTCATAGTCTGATGTGCTTTTATTTCCAATAATCCAGAAGATACCCCTAGATCATATGGAGGGGAAATAGCTATGCCAGCTGCTTCTGGACAGACAAAATAGACTCTTGTGGCTATAATGTAATGCTTTTTTTTTAATATATGTTGTGCCATAGGAATAGGTGGCATTTCATGCTCTTGAAGGAACATACTTTTTCTTGGAGACAAGGTGAAGTATTATCTGTCAAAAACCTAAAAATTACCGTGAGCAACAGCAAGGAAATTAGACACATGCAAACGAAAACAATCAGAAACCTGGCTCTTACCCAGGCAACAAATGACTTCTGCTTCTTTTAAGAGTTATGCACAGACAGTGACACTGTCAGTTCACACATGATAAAACAACTCCAACACTAAGAGGCTTTCCAAGCTATGGCAGGTCTTCAGGGTTCAGCTGCAGGTATGTTGGGTTGGAAGGATATTGGTCCAGCCATGGTGCAAGAGGCTGCACTTATACCAAACCTTCCATCCCCACATGGAAAATGCCAGGGGACCCAGAGAGAGGGGTGAGGTACCACCTGTACCTGCTCGCTCGGTACGGGATGATTGACCAAGCTTCTAGGGCCAGCCCATGAGAACAATGCTGTGCAAATGGCTGGTGCCTCCCTGGGACACTGGCAGAATCTTTGCTGTCACATTACTTTAGTTAAATGAAAAAGGCAAATTATTTAAGCACTGTTCCAGGTGTGTCATGCAGGAGTGCCTCATATCCAAAATTTGGGCTGAAAATAATTGAACGTGGGGACATGGTTTTCCAAGGCTTGAGTTATAAAGTTCAGCAATAGTCTAAAAGCGTTTGTGGCATCGCTGAAAATTACATTAAGTTAGAGATTGCACATCACTTCATGTAGTAATTTACACTGCTGCAAACGGGGAAAACCAATGTAAAACACCTGACAGTGTTGTAAAATGACTGCACAAGCTGTGAAGTAACTAAGGGATAGTATCTGCTGCTGAAGGTAGAGTTGGTCTCATATTTGTAAGAGCAGTAGGAGGTTGCAAAGAGATGATTTTAAAGACAAAAAATCAGAGAAGCTCTGATTGTCCCAGCTTTCTAGGGGTGGCAAGAAGGCTTCCCAGTTTTTGTATACTGCTGCTCTGGGAGTCCATCTTGGGTTGGACACAGATTGTTATCCTAAGAAGAAGAAAGCAAATCCATCCAGGAAGACTGGAATGTCCTTGCATGAGAAGAAGGGGAAAGCTTGGAACAGTAAAATCTTTTTTGCTAATGATGGTTCTGAGAATTTTATAAAAATTAAGTGGTAAAAAACCCCCTCCATGAAACATTGATTAGATGCCAGTTCACATAGCTCTCCTTGGCTATTATGTATTATTATTATTTCTTTTAAAGACGAATAGATCCTATTCTTGACAAGCGCAAAGCCAGGAGATGGGATCTTATCCAGTGTTTTCATTTTTTAGCCCACAAGAGGCAATGATTGTATCAGAATATTATTTGTCTGCCCAAACAGCATTTAATGTGTGAACCTCTGCAGAGGACTTCCATTCTCCAGAAAAACTGTTCTGTCAGACAGAATGCAGAAGAAACACTCCCCATCATTCTGGTTAAGCCAGCTTAGTTAGGACAAAATCACTTTTCCTGGGCCAAATCTCTGGAGCCAACTTTCAAATCTGTATTTATAGTTTTTACCTGAAAGCTCCTACACACAGTACAGATTGGATCTGGATATATCAAAAAGCTGAGTGCTCAAACTGCTGAGTCACATGTATGAAGTGGTGAAAATGATAAGGCGAACCGCAAGAGAAGGCTGATGGAACAGAACTGTGGTTGAGCACATCTGAATTCCCCTCACCACACGGGAAACATGGCTTTCACTGAATGGCTTTTTAAGCAACCAAAAGTCAACTCATACACAAAAAGCTTTGAAACTCTTAATATGGAGGTGTTTTAAGAAACATGCTGGAGATCTGCCGGGCAGATTGGGTTCAAAGCTTCCATCCCAGTCATCCTATAAAGCCCTAGGGACTTCCAGCCCAGTAAAAGTAACCCACAGAGAGATCTTCATGTTCTCAACTTGTCTTCTGGATGACATTAAAGCAGAGGCAGTCCCAGAAGGCAAGCACTATCCTTAGCCCCACGCTTATCTGCCTGTGCACATTTTCTCCAGTACTTAGTGTTACCAGATCCTGACTCATAAGACTGGCTTTGCTTTTTCATGAAGCTACCAAAGGGTCCTGGTCCTAGCATGTCTGTGAGTGTCCTGATAAGAGTATGACAGTGTGTGGGAGGCCAGAGGTGGGTAATGCCACTGGTATGTTGAGTGGGGAATTAGCTGTGTCTGTGGAATGACCTCTTCTTCCAAAACCTCTCCAAGACAGAGGCCAAGAAGAAGGAGCACCAGTGACAGTTCAGGGTTCAGTCCACCCTACCAAAACTTTCCATCCTCATGAATGGAGCCATTCATTAGATTCTGTTTCCCGTTTTGCTTCTTTATCCTTTTAATCTTAAAATAGAAAATTTCCTCTAGGGGGAATAACTTCTGCCGTAGCACAACCCCAGTGATGTCAGTGGAGTGACACCAAGGCCGAGCTGGATCCCCATGTCTCATTACCAGCAGGTTTTCTGGAGTTAGACCTTGGGTAACACAACTCTGAGAGGCATCTGCACCATTTTAGGCTCAGCCTGTTTTCTCTAAGAGCACCATCCCACAGAAAGGATTTAAAAAATAAGAGGAAGAACCTATGAAAATGTTGCAGTTGTTTCTGCACAGCAGAGTTTAAAATGGAACCACATTTTATGGATTTTTTCACACACATCCTCCCCCTCCCTCAAATTTCAATGTTCCCTTTTCTTCTCTTCTCCCTGTTTTTGACATATTGCCACTGAGTGAAATGAAATGAGAAATAGCCAGGGGCTTGCTCTGACATTTTCTTCCCCACCCCATCCATCTGTTCACCCAGACTCTTCTCAGTTTTAATATTTTTTTTAATAGCATGGAATGGCAAAAGGAAACTTAAGCCTGTGTGTATTCATTTGCTGTAACCCACCCATTCTGCTCTTCCTTGCCACCTTTCTTATCATTCCTTCAGCATTTTTTTGAACCATCTAAAGCTGAAAAAAAGAAAGTCCTTGCTTGTAGATTCACTCCATATTGACAGGGAGGGAAAAATCGGAGATCAAGAGCTTTATGGCCCAGTTCTGCCTAACTTTAAGGGATTTCAAATAGCAGAATTGGAAAGAACCAAGAGACACTTTCAGCACATGTTCTGAAATACCAAGAATAACAAAGCAAAGTCTTAATGGGTTCCAGTGTGTATGTCTGCTGTGAGTAATGATGCTTAATCCTGCTACAAAATTATTCCTTTATATGTTCTTCTGTTTTTTAAAAAATGCATCATTGCTGCACTGGGGTCATAAAAATTACGAATATGTTTTCCCATGGCATGAAGCCATAGCATACTGTAAGGCATTGTGCTGGGCCATTACACACAGTCTGTAATCAGAAACAAATGTATTAAGTGAGATGATGTGATGTTACATGAGAAAAGTGAAAATAGAGCAGGGAAGTGTGATAGACAGTGGCTTGGAACACAGCATCAGCTCTGAACAGCCCCTTTCTCTTCAGAAACCAGAGGCTATGCCAGAAGTCGTTGTGTTTCTAGATCCTGGTCTAGAAAACAGAGTCAAACTTCTTAGGAGAGGGAGGAAATAAAACTTGAGAGCTGGGGTAGGCAAAAAAATACTGAATTTCCTGGTCAGAAAGAGAAATACTGCTATGCTGGTGAGGGCAGTTCTCTGTGGTGTGCATTAGCACTGGCATGGTAGTTGTCTCAAAAATGCAAAGGAGCCCATCCCTCCACTCCTCCAACTTAAAAGCTTATTGCAGGGGTCCAAATGTTGGCATGTCATGGTGAGAGCTATTGTTGAAGAAAGGGCTCTTGTTTCTTTGGAGTTTATGTTTCTGAGACTTTGCACCACTACTGCTATTATCAGCTTAAAAATTAAACTTGACTCAGATTAGAAGAAATGGAGCAACTAATTTGTCTATTTGCCAGTGTTTATTTCCTAAAAAAAAAAAAAAAAAGGAAAAAGATGCTGTTTGTGACAGCTGCTTCAGCTGCTTTCATTTGCAGGAGTATACCATGACTCTTCAACATCAAAGCTGGATTTTAATTTATTGACTTAACTTTGCAGCACACAGAGCAAAAGGTCAAGTAAAATGAGACTCCTTTAGAAAAATGATAATCGCTATTTAGAAGCACATGGGCCGTTTGAATGCTCTGACACTCTATTTCCAAGCTGCTTAGAAAGGCCATAAGAAACTCTTAAAGCTCAGCCACTTGTACCTTTTGAGAAATGTGCAGCCTGGGCCATGACTGCAATGTGCAGGTGAGAGCAGTCTTCACCCCAGCAGCTAAGAAAGTTATGTTCCCATTGTCCAGGCATTATGACAGTGGGCCCTAAAATCACAACAGTGCCTAGAACTTCCCACATTCCATCCACTGATATTTACCTCTGATGGCTGTCCATGAGCCAGGACCCTCAACACACAATGGTTTTCATCCGATTCAGGCAAAAGCTGTGTCAGCATTCAATCCCCTGCAAGCCACCACACGTAAAAAGCAAAGAGTGGGACCATCAAAACTTAACCATGAGGGCAGTATTTAATAAATTATCTAGGAAGTAGATTGCTTGGAAAATAGTACTTTCTGCTTTCCTTTTTCCTTAGAACTGCCTGGATTCAACAGCTGGGTAGAGCACAACACAGAGAGTACCAAAAGACCTGGATAAATAAATCCTATCTAATTACTGAAAATGTAGCTTTGCAGCAAAGACACCTGGCTCATTGCTAATGGATCTGAATAATTTCTAAGATTACTGTTGAGACAATTCTTAAAATAATTTTCAGTAGTTAGATGCTTCTTTTCTATCCCTTTTTCTCCCTGATGAAACAGTATGCCTACTTCATACCATTAACAAACACAGCTAGGGATTTACCATAAAGAAAACCTGAATTAAACTCTTGCTGATTCCAGTTAGCTTCCCCTTTGCATGAACAAATCCCCTTCGTGGGCAAACCCCCACGCATCTGAAGTTGTTGAGACCCTCAAACAGAGGAGGTAAACCATATGCATCGCATTTGTTTGCTTTAATGAAATGATTGATTTATTGGTCACAAATTCCTCAAAAGTATTTGTTTTTATCCCCTGGATTCTTATCAGAGAGCTCCCAACATCAGTCAAAATCATGGCTGTCATTCACTACAGTGCAGTGCAACTCAAAGGGTACGCCAGTGCTCCCCATTAGCAGAGAAGCTTCCCCTACCCCCCTCTCCAGCATGTCCCCTGCCAGGGCACAGATCCTCGTTCTACAGTTACTTGCTTCCCAGAATAACTGGATTTGAGGAGGGGAGCCTTCCTAATGGAGCTTGAGTGCATTTGCAGCACAATAGGTCATTTCTGGCTCACTTGCTTTCTTTTCAGCTCATGGCACAAAAAGGGACATGCTTACACCATTTGCTTACATTGGTAGGTAAAGAAAACCTTAAATGTCGCATGAGTCACTTGCACTCAATTAATTTCTGCTTGTGTTATTTATTCACATTTAAGATATGACTTTTATTCTATATGTGACCTTCAGCAATGGCGCTGATAACAAGAACATTACTTTGGAAAAGTGAAAGGTTAAACATTAACCAGAAAAAATAGTTCTAAGACAAACATTTTGAATGTTTTTTTCCTTCATATTTGGAAGTAACTTGTCACTTCCCCTCTTACCACTCTCCCTCCCCTGTATTACTGTTGTGCTGCTGCTCCTGATATGGTGTACTTGGTAGATGGAGTAAGCACTTGTATCACCACATGATGGACTCCTCTCCTTTTCCCACTAGGAATCAGCCAGCTCTTTGAGCTGGGGGAAAGCTCGTGCCTGATTAGCTTTCCATTAACAACTTTTTGGGATTTCTCAACTCCCAAGAAGCAGACCTGAGAGAAAAGCTCCCATGACCATGTTCTGAGACAGGGGAGCAGCTCTGTGCTCCTTCTTTTATTCCTTGCTGCATGCAGGGAGTAAAGAAGGAAAAAAAAGTGAACTGGGGAATGGGGGTGAAGGATTGTCTGAGCTTCAAAAACACTATATGAGTTTGAAGCACTGATTTTAGGGATATCTTTTTCCTCCATGATCCACAAGCTTCATTGAGGCACAACCACTGTCCCCAACAATTTGAAATTTAGTCTGCAGTGTGAGTCAACTGGAGCAGAGAGGAGGGTGCTGTGAAGCTTTGGTGGTTAAAAAGTCTTCGTATCAGCTAAGAAAGGACTGAAAAGTTAAAAACAGTCTCTGCCTTCAAAGCCAAGTGCCTATTTTACCCATGTACCAATTTATCTTTATATGTGGAGACATACTTCTTGCAACTCTGATCTGAAATTACTTCAACTTTTCTGCTGTAAGGCAATCTCCAACCTCAGTCACAACAACAACAATTGTTAAAAAAAAAAATCAATAATGTTACTACTGCTCCCACCCATTTTTGGAAGCCCAGAACATGGAATATGCATATATTTTATCCAGTAGAACAGCCTAATTGCCTGTTGTTTGGTTAATTTGGGTAGCAAAAATAAACCACCAAAAGTAAAGATGAATGAAGCCGCTAAGATAAAACCAAAGCCAAACAAACATTGACAACAACAAACTAGGTGGCTGGAAAAGGGTAACTCTTGCTCCAAGAGTTCTTCTGGGTGGTCGAGGCTCCATCTCAGCCCACAGCAGGACGAATGTCTGGGGGCATGGGGCAACTGGACTGCAGGGCAGTGGAGACAACCACTGTCCCCCTCTCCTGCTGCCTCCCCTCTGCACCACTGACACCCCCTGCCATGTCTCAGGGTTGCTCAATCTGGCAACATTTGGATCTACCTAGGAAAAAAAAAAAAAAAAGGCAGCAAAAAGTATAGCAGACTGGTATCCCTACTGGAATCCCTACTGATGTTTAATACCACAGACTGGTAAAACCTTGCTGCTTGTCCATATATCTCACTTTCTGTTCAACCTCTAAAGACTTGTAGACTAACTGATGTCTCCTACCAAAGAATGACACCAGGTTAGACTATGCTGTATAAATAGGGATTTCCTTTCATCAGTTCTTATTTTGCCATATTTCAGTATTTTATTAAATGTCCTCTTGTCCTTTGCCATGGAACAAGGTGAATAGAAACCTCCTGGTCTTCTTCCCTGGGATCCTTTATTATTTCATACAATTTCTTCATGTCTCCCCTTATATGTCTTCCATAAGGTTATCTGTGCTGGGATAACAGTCTGCTCCTCCAGTGTTGCTGATGCAGCCAGTGCCAGGGAGTACCCAGAAGGCTCCCATCACAGTTCCCTCACAGAAAATTTGCAGCCAGGGTCACAGACCCATAAGGCGGGCTTGGCTTAAGGCAACTGGGGCCTGAGCTGACCACAGCGTGCCTTCTCCCAGCAATCTCAGTCCATCCTGTGCCCTCCCCCCCTCACTCATCTCTCTCGCTCAGCTCCCCACAGAGCCCTCCTTCCCCAGACAGACAATCCCTTCCTGTCGCCTCTATGGGACAGACTTCTTCATTTTTCCTTAGCCAGCTTCCCTGGACAGACTCTTGGTTTCTCACCGACTTGTTGCACTGTTGAGGTTTCTTGGACTAGGTCCCAGGGTTCCTGCCTTAATCCATCCCTTCAAAGTGATTTGGATAAGTCTGGATAAGCTTCCAAGCCTCTGGATGCTTATTCAAAGCATGAGGCTGGGGGAAAGGGGGAGCATCCCTGAAGGAAGCCAGAGGCCATCTATGTACAGTCAAAGAACCTTTTTTTTTCTTTTTTTTTTTTCTGAATCAGAGATACCTCCCCAAATCCCTCACCACCTGTATGTTAAAATCTGCATTTACATTAATAAAAACACAAACCCTGGCCCATGCATTCTGAAGCAACATGCCTGGGCATTTAGATGTACAGATAGGCCAGCATCTTGTCAGGGTGTCTGTTGCAGAACTAAAAACTGGGATTCCTTCTTTGAGGAGAGCTGGAGTATGTTTACATACCACTTGGTATTTTAGGAGTGACTTACTACAGAATTCCCATTTGAAACCAAGAAAGATCATAGTTTTGAAATGAAATGAAAGGAGGTGTGAACACAGCAACAGATCACAAAAAAATGTGAGGCTGGATTCTCCCACCCACAGGAGTCCTGCTGGCTGGAAGCCTGGGTGGAGAGGTCCTCTGCTGTGGCCAGCTGCTGACTCCAGGAGCAGGGGAAGGATAAAGAAGCTGTAAGAGCTCGGCCCAAAGGAAACCTCTTCTGTAGCACCAATCCTCCTTCTTGCTTCTGATGTTACAGATGGGCTGAGAAAGCACCATTTGGAGCTATTTCTGCATATGTTTTAGTTGGTTCTGGTCCTGGTTTGAAGTTGCTGGCACCTGCCATGAAGCTAGGTGTTTTCAGAACATTTCAGCTCCCCTGAATTAGAAGCAGATTTCAGCCCCTCTGGAACCGAAACCAGCATTTGCTCAAATACCGCAGTTACTCCAGTCCTTCCCATTAGCCTTTCAGCATTCAAGACACTTTCATTCATGGTATAGTTCCCTGCTCCAAACATGTTTGCTTTGGGAAAACTGATCTTTATTTTCCATCCAAATGAAGCCCAGTTGTGTCCTGTCCACCAAAAGAACAATCTTGCTAACAGCAGCTTTAAGAAAACCACTATCTGATGTCAGTAAATCTCTGTCTATGCTGTAACTGCTTTAAGTCAGGAAGCAGTGGGTGTGCTCAAAACAACACATAAAGATAAAGATTTCCAGTGCCAGGAACGTGAATGTGTTTTGGAAGAAAACATGGGGGCATTCTGTGCGGGAAAAGATGAAAACATGCGTCAGCCAGCAGAGCCTGCCAGTGCCGCAGCACACACGCGCCAGCTGTCTGGGGAAGCCACATCTTCAAATGGAGAGAAGGAGGCACTGGAGAGTCCTGTCATGCAGAGCAAATGCAGAGGACATTTCTCTCTGTTAAATGTACACCTGGTTATCAACCCACTTCTTTATCTTATTGCTAGTTTTTCTCTTACTTACAATGCAGAGAAACAAAAATTAAGTATATATCCACTTTGTTACTGGAGCGCTCTTCTTCAGGAGTTATAATCTTTTGGGTCCTGGGGCACTGCACTTACAATGAAGAGAATCAGTCCTCTGACCAGTTCCCTACTTAAAAGGCAGAAGTTTTTTTAAGGCATGAAGACACACAAGGCAGTAAATTACCAGTACAGGATATTTTGGCTCAGAATGGTGGCACATCACCTGCATCTTTTACTAGCAATGCTACTTGCACAGCTTCTTTCATCCCGGAGTATCCCAAAGCTACTAATACAGTAAAGTGCTAGCAGTCTGTGTTCCACTGTCAATATATTTTGTCTGCCATTAGCCTTCCTCAGACAGTGTTTATTCTCAAACTCTCTTCATAGTTCTTCCAGGAGGGAAGCAGAAGGCTCACAGAGGGCTGCTGCTCTCCTATCACCACTTGCCAGAAGGAGAAAGGCAATGGCAGAGGGACACAACAAAGGGTATTGCCTTAGCAATGGGGAGCTTGTGTGGTGTTAGAAAGGCTGGGGTGGCAGAGTGGGAGAGAGAACACCTTTGTTTGCTCTGGGGAAACCAATATCCCAAAAAAGGTTCCTGGGTTGCACCTTAGGATGCAGCCTTACAGACAAGAAAGCTGTTATCCTGCACAGTCTCTGCCTTTCAAAAAGTGGATGGCAATTGTGGTACTTATGGGAAGTCCCTGGAAATCCTGGCCACGGTAAATCTAATTTTTTTTTTTAAATCTGATAATTAGAATAACTGGTTTTGTGTGACCTTTGTACATACTTATTGTCTCTAACATGGGCTATAAAGGCTTTGGGCAAGAGCCCTCTGTACTTGCCCTTTCCTGCTCCATATCCAGACATGCCTGTGAAGCCAACTGCATAAAACCATGATGGATTCAGTCAGGTACGGTCCCAGAGCATCACACTGTACCCAGCATCTCCAGGGGAAAACTGGCAAGCCAAAAAGACCCTCCTAAGCACAGCACCTGCTCTCTAGCCTCCATAAAGTCACCCATTCCTTGCTGAACTGCAACTTCTATGCATTTAGGTACACTTGTGCAACCTAAACAATCCAGCATAATTCTGGTGAGCACAGCCATGGTAGTGGTCTGCTGCCAGGTATTCAGGCAGAGTATATGACAAACACAAGAAAGCAGAGCTTGTGAAAGTAAGGGCATGCAGTATGTTAAGGCACAGAACTTTGTCTAAGCCTGGCTTTTCCCTAAGAGGAAGAGCAAAGTGCCATCCCCCGGAGCCTCCTAACACTGAAGCTTACAATAATAATGAAATCTCCATGGGCCCAAATGTGCCTCCCACACACATATTGGGTTGGAGCTTACCACACAAGGAGTCCTGCTGAAATTAATGGGCTGTGTGTGGATTACAAGACATTATTTGGAATAACTGAGGGTGACCTTGCAGACATTTTCCCATTGTTGCTCCCACTGTCCATTTGGTGTGCCTGGCTTTCTGTTCAACTGTGCCTCTCCATGAAGGAAACGAAACACAGGGGGGGAAATGCATTTTTATGGGGAAGCATGGTGTAAGGACTGAAGCGTGAGCCTGGAAGACTTGGTCTCTAGCCTTGGCTCTCCTACTGACTCCTTCTGTAATCTAGATGCAGTTGTCCCACATTGGCTCCATCCAATCTGCCAAATGGAGCCTGTGAGTCAAGTGTCCCATATGATTTCATGTCACAACAACATGTGCATGCCCAGCAAGGTGGGGCTGGAGAGGATCCCCCAGGATCCCACTGCCCATGCATAGCTCTGTGCGGGTACGGCCCCTGGAGGGGGTGAAATGGCTGTAGCTGCAAAAAAGGCAATGGCAATGCCTGCATCATGGGCCTTTTCCTGTTTGCTTTATTCCTGTGGGTTATTTCTGGGCTGGAGGGAGGCTGCAGTGTGATGTCAGTGTGTAAACATGGAGCTGAGTGTCGTCAGGTCTTGTGGGGTGGAGATGAAGGCACGTCTGGCTCCCCAGAGAGGGGAGTGGGAAAAAAACGGCACAGATAAAAGAAACATAATGGAAATGGTGGTGGAGCCACAGAGGAGGCGGCAGGGGAGAGAGGGGGGGGAAAAGGCTGCCATCCCCATGCAAATCATTTGGGAAAACAGTGCACTGCCCTTCATTAATTCCCATGATTAAAACCGCATTAGTCTGTAGGTGTCGGGGACAGGCAGCTGTTTTCGAGGAAGCCCTGGCTCCACCAACCGGGCAGCGGCGGCTCTATCTGGAGGTAAATGTCAGCGAGGCACGGAGCCTGCCGACGCTTGTCCTCCTCCTGACAGGCCCTGGCCAATGTCCTGCTGCTGCGGGTCGTGGTAATTTACGTCCCTTCTGTGTACATTAACTTATCTGCAGCGGAGCTGGCGGGGCTTTTCAGCCAGGCTGTCTCCTCCGCAGGCTGGGAGACTTTTCCTGCCTGTGGGACCCAGAGCCGAGACCGGCTGTGCGCCCCTGCCAAGTTCCTGCGCCAGACCAACAACAAACAACAAGCAGCGCTGTGGAGCTGGTGGCCGCTCGCCCACCCCCTCCGGCGTTGCCTGCGCACCCTCCGACACCACGGACCCCACTCCCCTATGGGCCCACACCCCAGGGAGAGGGGAGAGAGGTGGCTGCTGGAAACCAGGTGCATGGTACTAAGCCCCCTCCCCCCTCAACTCTCCGCCATGGTTTTATTCTGCCATTGCTGCGAGAGCTCAAATGGTTATTTATTATTTGCAGCTTCCCCAAGGGTGTTCTCCCATCCTCCCTCCCCTGCCCCCCTTGGAAGCAAGCAGCCTTTTTGTGAGGCAGGCTGATGCTTCCCAGTGGGCTGCAAATTTTGGTGGCGAGGCTGGGGTGACTATCCTCATGCATGGGCTTAACATACAGGTATGCTATAATCAATGGCAAATTCACTCTTAGCCTAAGGAGATCATTATCCACCTGTGATGACAGGGAGTCTTGGAGGCAAAGGTGCCCAGATGCAGGGTATTCCCACCACACCCATGGAAAGAATTTCTGTATCAAGCCAACGTGTACAACTGAACACATTTAATCATCCAGCAACTCAAAGGAGGCCTCCCGGATTTTGAAATTTCGGGGGCCATTGCATTCAGATCTGGGTTTTATGTGATTATCCACTTTATGTGAATCACAGAGCCCTTATCGGTAATCAGAAAAGTTGAAGCAAACTCTGTCCCCTCTACTTTTCAAACTCACTACTACTCTTTACTTGTCTTTGAGTAGGTTAGGCAAGGCTGCAAGTTACCATTACGAAGCCCACAAAAATACTGAAAGCAGAAAGCAGCAGTGGGAAAGACCATGTGAGTCAGCAGCCTGAATCTCCACCAGTTCACCCCAAAAAAGCTGATCTGCCAACTTAATTGCTATTAGGAAAAAGAGGGAAAAAGTTGATATTTGTAACAATATCAGAAAATGCATCCCCTCACACAGTCTTTCAAGATTTACTGAATGACCCCCATCAAGTAGCTTGCTTTGGTATCTGAGAGGAGCTGCTATTGTCACAGGTTGTATCAGAAAGCAACCTACAAACTTTCAAACCATCACAAGAATGCTACCACCCACAAATTACCTTTCTTCTTCACAAGGATTGAAAATGTTGTCTTCTTAGTAGCTATAGTTTACATGTACATCTCAACCTAGTAATTACCAGTGTGGCTAGTATGTATGATACTGACTATGAGGAAAATTATGGGACATTTTGTTATGCTCCCAAAGTTCTTTGTGAGAATTAAGCTACTAAAACAAATAAAAAGGGTCAGGGTTGTGGTTACTGGCTGTATATTCCTGCTCATTTTCTGCTCAGAAGCTGCTGGTCACCCTCTACAAGCTTGAAGCTGTGAAAAAGTGAACAACCTCAAATCAAGGGACAAGATTCACAGCATTAACTCTGAAATACAAGAGCTGTATTTCCTGGTGAACAGTCAAATCCCATGGAGCAAAGACTGGAGAGGGAGGCCAACACACACACCCCTCCCCAGGAATGGCTCAGGGCTTCCAAATTAACATCAAACTTTTTTTTCCACCCTTGCCACGTTAATGGGTCTTTAATTCAAGACTCCACTCCTTCTGCTGGGCTTGATGGAAGATGCAGATAGGAGCAGGGTACATGGGAAATGCATGTCCTTTAGCAAGGCAGGAGAGCAGCAGCAGAGCCATCCGTTCTAGCCACACAGCCTGCTGCCTGCAGCAGCAGATTGGTGACACCTTGAGTGCGCCCCTCCACAGAGGCCTTGCACAGGCTCTTTTTGTAGCCATCATGAGCAGACTGAGCAATTCAGGGCTGTCACATTGCTTGGTTGCCTTGCAGATAAGATGGGTGACTATTTGCCTATGGGAAAGGAAAATGTCTTGCTGGTCTACTCTCGCAAGTTTAGTTTTTGATGTTCTAAGCTGCCTGCCAATGAAGCATACAGACTGCGTAACAATGGGTATTGCAGCACCTTCAGTCACTGACAGAAAATAGGTTCGCACATCTTTTCCTGGTGTTCATGGCCAACCTGTTGGCCTCAAGACCTCTCACTGGTAAACACCCATCCTGGCCACTAGCAGAGGCTGCCAGCTAACAGGTTGGCAACAGATTTCACATGTACAAGGAACATGGAGATTTAATTTCCAAGCTAATGTCTATGGCTGTCTGCAGATGATGGCAGTCTTTATGTACCCAGGAATTCCATGGCCATATTTCCAAGCTTTCTTGCATGCTCTGTCTGGAAATACCAATTTCATTTTAAAAGAAACCACCCTCATTGGGAGACACCAACTGCTGGTGTCTAGGATTCACTGACTTTTTAGGCAACCTGTTATCCAGGAGGATCTATAGCCCCAAATTAAGTGCTTACAACACCTGTATGAGATGTAGAGGAAGTGAAGTAACTCAATTGTGGGGTCTCCACCACCAGTGTGTGGAGGGGGAGCTACCTCAACTATGTTGGAAAAATTCCCAGGAAAAGACTTCCTTGTAAACTCTACCATTAAGGACTCAGAGATTATATGACATGGTCGGAAGGAAGATCCTACACTCATCTGAAAGATGAGAGACATTTTCTGAAGATAGTTCGTTTTTAGAAACCATGGTGGCAATGAAAACAGCAAAAGAACCATTTTTTAAGTCTTCACTCTGGACGTTTTGGCATTTTAATGTTGAATATTTCTTGTATCAGGCTCGTTCCAGCCAGTTTCCTAACCACTGGGCAGTCATCCCTTTTCTCTCCTCACCTCTATACCATGAAAGAAGCTCAATTTTCCTCCTTATAGGTCCCTCACGGATTATACAAATAAATAAATACCAAAATGTTCACCAATACATATTTAATTAAATATCAAATGGAAGTTTCTCATGTTTCCTTTTCTCCAGCTACTGCCTTTTTTCTCCTGGAAATATTTTTCTTCCACCTCCCATGATGATTTGGTCTCAGTACTGCTGGAGCGAACAAGTAAATCAGTTGATTGCATAGACAGAATTCCTTTGGATATTCCCATAAAAGCTGCATTACCCCTTGGCTTTTGCACTGGTAATAAATACCATAAGTATAGATAAATAAATTAGGATGGAATCCTTCCATCTCTGGTCTTCTTAGGTATAAGCCTGAAGAAATCAGAATTAGAAATCTATGTGACTTGCATAGCCCTGCATCCCTAATACCTTCTCAAATTTTTTTCCTTGAGGTGCTGCATTTTCCTTTGCAGAATATCTTACCACTTGACCTCAGCACTTGGCTTCCACATAGGTACCAGTGTAGGACTGCAAGCATTCACCAAGGATATCCCTCATCATCTTTTTCTGTAACTTTATGGAATTCCTGTGGGGAAAAAAAGACTTGGCTGAATCGTAGTGGGAAGACTTTTATTGTCCAGAACTACTTCATGTTTAGTGAAGATCATAATGCTTGATGTGATATTTGTGACGTTCAATGTGCTGCCAACTACGCTGTTTGCCCCATTTTGACTGAAAACTCACTAATCTGTCATAAATTCAGGCTCTGCTTCTAGACTTTCATTTTTAACTATGGCTCAGTCAGCACTCCTCCCCAGGTTTTTCTGTATGTTGTTGTAAAGGTGATAACAGAAGAGGTCGGGGCTTTCTGTGGAAAAGCTGACAACTTTTTTCCATGTGAAGGACTCCTATTGTCCGTGCTTTCTGCTAAGGACAACACAAACACTTGAGTCATGAAGCACGTCCCTTCCTTCAAGCATTTCCAAGTTATCATTTTCCTATGTACGTTACAGTGTTTAAATATGGCTTTATGAATTTTACAGATGGGAAGGAACAGGGGGTGGAGGGTGATGGACACCCAGAGCCAGAAGAGAAATAGAAGGAAATTATCAGCTTGGAGCCCAAGCAGACACAATACATGTTTCTCTCTGGAAACCACTAGAATGCATCAAAGAACAGATTTAATCACACACAACTGAGTTTGAACAGGTGTCACTTGGGTGCTCCTCTCCTGAAACTCCAGAAAAGATTTCAAAATAGCTCTTTGTTTACTCACTGAGCATCGCAAAGTCCTTCTGCCAGTCTTTGTTTAGCCAAAAATCTCTGCCAAATCGTAAGCACATTGTTATGCATAGGACATAACTTTACAACCACTTGATGCAAATAATAATTGTTAAGAAGGAACAGCAGAAAAGAGCTAACAACCCTGTCTATTACATAGCTATTTCCATGTATTTAAGTTTTACAATGAACTAGAGAAGAATAACGACTAGGGTCAGTGGCTTGGTTAAAATACACATGTGTATATCTGGATATCTATATGGTCAAAATAGAGTAAGTATAAATGTTTCTGAAAATGTACAGTGCCAACACTGTCTACATCAAAACTCCAGTTCAGCTCTGTTTTTAAGTCTTACAGCCTTGTCTCCCAGAATCATGTGATTATGTGACAAACTTGACTTTTCCATCTTCATGTTTGCAATGGGACTCTCAAAAATATGTATGTGGGCCACTACATCAGGATGCAGGGGAACAGGCCCATTCTAACAATACTTTAATACCTGGTGTTTCAGAGAATATCACAATTTGAGGTTAGAAATATCATGGTACCTAGCACCATTTCTGGTAGATCATGAATGTTCATGATAGTTCACCTCCTTATGCTCCCAGGCAGCTGTAAGGGAATAAACTGAGCAACCCACACATTCCCTTCCCATCCTGTCTATGATGCTGGGAGTCATGAATATCCCTTGATCAAGTCACACACAGGATGAGATAGTAGAAGACTGATTCTCACCCTTTGATTCCTTGTTTTCATTTTACTATAAAAGACCCTTATCTTTGTCAAGCAAAAGAGCAGGAGTTCCTCCATTGACACACATGCAGCAGACATCTCTTTGGCTGTGATGAGGTCTTGTCAGCTTTCCCCACCTGTCAATCTTACCCAGATGTATCTGCGTAGACCTGTTGATTTTGAGCATAGCACCAGCTGAAATTTGAAGCTTTCCAAAATTCGTACAAAGAAAAGAACATTTCTGTCTGAAGTACTTTTATGGAAAGTTTCACAAACCCTTCCAATCGCAGTTGGATTTGGCAGCTGGGTTTTTGTTGTTTTCTTTTCTCTCTTTCTTTCTTCTCCTGACATTGCCAAGCTGTGTTCTAATCTGGTGGGCACTGGGGAAACGAAACAAAAAATAATCGAAGGGCTTCTGGTAAACTTGAATTTCTCTAAGGCAAGGACTTGTGCTGCGAAGCAGTCAGAAATCCAAGAGCTCTCTCCCAGTGTGTGCACTTTGCCATCGAGGGGGCTATGTCATTTCTTTGAAGCAGGCTCTATTTTGATGGGCAAAACACCAGAGGATGACGTAAACCTCTAAGGATGATTACTTGGGTCCTGAGTCCAGCTTATTCTCAAAAAAATGCCTTGAAAATCGTTAGAGCTGCTGATCTTTTCTTTTCTGGCAGCAATGAAAACAAGGGAGATGTTGCTGGTTGCAGAGCAACGGAATCAAAGGACAGGCATTGTGCTAGGGAAAAGTTCCCTATGATGTTTTCTTGTTCTCAGTACAATTTGTCCTCTCTTTTTTTCTGAGGAGGTCTTCAGATAGAAGTGCCAGCTTGGTGGACACTATGCAAGACCTAGACAATGTAGTGTGCAGTTTGTCTTGGTCTGATACTGTGAGTGCAGTGCACCCCCCAAAGTGTCAGTGGTCCTCTGGGCTGTCCACATGGAGCTGTCTCCCCAGGCTTCTGGCTCGGCTTTGTAGCTGCTAATGCACATTCAGGAATGGCAGTGATGCTGTATGCTTTGCCCCAACATCTCAAGCAGCTGGATCTGTGCAGGCATGGAAGCCAACAAGGAGCAAGTCCACAGGAGCCCTCTGCACAAGCCCTGTTGCAGGGGTCTGAAGTTTTTAACTGTCGCATGATGGAGCTCTTGATGTCCCTGCTATTTTGGAAATGACAAAAACAAAAACAAAACAAAAAAAAAAGAAAAAAAAAAGAAAAGAAAGGAAAAAAAAAAAGATAAATTTAGATGTGTCTGAGACTCATCATGTGTCATAAACTTCTACTCTTAATTTCTGTCTTTTGGGCCAGTAAATCTGGAATTCCTCATAAAACCCTCCTACTGCCACCCACCATTCCCGCTCCCAGAACAAAACCCTCAAATTCCCAGCAGCCTTGTGGAAAATTTCCAAGATCAAACTACTAATCTGAGAATTTTTCCACTTTACCCAAATTGTTCACAACATGACAATTGCCATATATAAAAAGCAAATTCATACTCATGCTAAAATGCTTGGGTTATGATTACATTTATCTGTATGCACTCCAAAATTACATTTGTCATGGGAGCATCCGAGTTTCTTGTAGTGATGTGTTAAGAACTGTCTCTTTCTTCCAGCAGCAGAAAGTGTGCAGGGGAAGATAACCTGGAATTAGACACAAATGAGACACAGTAGAGAAAGTCTCACTAGTACCAACTGTGGAGAGGAGTAAGCTCAGCTCTTGGAGAGGTCATTTCATTCCCTGCCACTGGTCGCGGCCTGAAAAGTCCCTGCTTTCTGTGCAGATTTTTCCCTTTGTTAATAAATGGGAAAGCTTTCGACTATAGCTTTCACCTCAGAGCTTAAATGTAAGTTTTTTAGATTCTCCACTCTGGACAGGAGAACATAGAGATAGTTGACAAGACTGTGAACTTGATTCATATCCTAATGGGAGGCCAGTCAAATGTGACAAATCTGGAATAGCCTCAGCCATTGAGAAAACACAGGACCACTTTCTGCACACATTGATTCTCTGAAGACTTTCTACATACTGCATTGCTGTAGCCTGGCCAGGAAAGGGCACAGGCATGAATAACTGGAGCCCGACCACTGACTGCCAGAGTGGAAGAAAATACCTTGACCGGTTCCAGACCGACGTGGGCATTACTCTTGCTGAACCTTTTCAAAAACAGAAGAAAGTGAAAAACAGCACATTATTGAGGATCACTATAAGGAGCTTCACATGCCGTAGAGAGAAAATCAGACACGTTAAGGCGTAGCACAACTTCCAAGGGATGTAAAAGAATAACAAGACATTCTTCTGCTCTTCTGCATTCCTCTCGATCCAAACTGTTTTTTAATTCAGGTTTCAATAAAAGAATCAACTGTGATCAAATGTCGAATGCAGTTAAGAGTCCTGGCAAAAAACTCACTGGTCAAAAGTCTTTGGTATCCCATTGGTTTAGGTTTAAAGTAAAAAATGGCAGATTGTTACCGGTTATGCAGTTAGATACTGTCAAATGGATTTCACCTGATGAAATTCACTCCAACAATTTTAGACAGTCATTCTCAGTGATCTGAAAACTCCTGATAGGTGGAAAAAAAAATGTAGAATACCAGAAAAGAGAAAATATAGTACTTATTTTATAAGGAGAAGTCCTTATAGCCTTATGAACCATAGCTTGTCTTCTTGATTTTTATGTCCATTAAACAAACAAAAAAAAAACCCAAACCAAACCAAACAAAAAAAATAACAAACGAAAAACCCACAACAAACACAGAACAAAATGCTAGAACCAGACCATCAGATGACAATCAAACTACTTGGGAGGTAACAGTTGCAGAGGAATACAGCTTTGTCAATCAAACACTAGCTCTGTTAAGCCCAAGTTAATTTCCCTCTCTAGCAGGATATGGGTCTTCGTGAACTGAAATCACATATCTGGATGCTAGCAAGGATTTTGACACTGTCTTGTATGACAGTTTCTTCAGGAAATTATAAGAAAGCATGAGTTAGTAAAAACTATTGGAAGGCAGGTGCTCAGCCACTTGGAAAACTCTACTCAGAAAGTAGCTGGAAATAAGTCATTGCCAGACTGGAGAGTTTCTTTAACTGCAGTTCCCCAGGGGTCCGTCTTGAGTCAACATTTTTATTAAAAACTTGGAAAATGTCAGAAGGGATTTCTCACTTCTTGGAAGAAGCTGGAAACATTTGAGAGGCTAGATTGGAATTCAAAAGATCTTTACACATTGAAGAAACAGTTTTAAAAATAACATTATCAGTAAGGACTAGAGTAAAATATTACAGCTAGAAAGATGTTCTCAGCTGTCAAAATGCATGTGGAGGGAAGAATTGAATAAGCAACACTTCTTCCAAAAATGAACTAGAGAATGTGAGGGACCACACATTGAGGATGAGTTGATTTTATGATACTCATAAAAAAAAAATCTAAATTACAGGGATTTTAACAAAGGAACAATTTATTTATGGCTCAAAGAAATCCATCCACTCTGCTCAGCACCTAGAAGGCATATGTCAAAGAACTGTGTCCGTATTGGACAGACACTTCACAGAAGACTTGGACTAACTGAGGAAAGTGAAGAATAACCAGAGGTTTAAACAACATGACTTACAGAGAAATAACAAAAATTTTAAAATGGGGCTGTTTAGTCCAGAGGAGAAATATGATAATACATTTCAAATATATAAAACACAGCTGCAAAGAAAAGAGTAAAAAAGAAAGGTCTTTTTGTCCACTGCAGATAGGACAAGAAAAAGTGATCTGAAATGGCAGCGTGGGATATTTCTTTCGAACATAAAATGAAGACTTTGTAATGGCAAGGGTAGTTAAACACTGGCACAGATTGGTAAAACTCCTGTGGACTACTGATGGTCAGGAGTAATTTGAGTACTCGTCTCTTGCAGGCAAATCAGAAAGTTGATACCTTTCTGTTCGGTGGTGCCTATGGTTCTGAAAACAGTGAGGAACGCAAGAGCACCTTTAATCCATGGGAGTGACTGACCAACTCTGGTGCACGCCTCCCACCAAGGGGACCATATCTGATGCCAACTCTTCAAAAATCTTTTATTTTATAAGTATCTCCTGTGTCATCACTGGCTTTACCTTTCAGCAAATAACCTTAATCTATGTATTGCTCTCACCCAGATAGTAATCTGGGTCATATTAGCCAAGCAGTAGGACTGCACAGAAAGGGTAATCAGAACTATCTGCCAAGAGTGCATGTCATCAGGCTGGTAGGAAGATATTGAACAGCAGAGGAGAGGGAATCCTTGAGGGATTTGATAAATGCAAGGTCCAACAGCAGAAACGTAGCTTTCTACCTCTGGTAGTCACTGTCATCCCTCCAAGAGGGACCTGACCATTTAGTACATTACCCTGGCCTCCTGTTAACACTCTCCAGTGAAATAGGAATATCTTCAGGTCAAGAGTGTAAAATGTTGAAGAAAGATGCAGAAGGATGAAAACAAATGGCTTTTTTCTATCTATTGACAAGGAGAGATCATCCATCAATGTCACTAAAGTGGCTTCAGTTCAGTGTCCTGGCCTCAATGCAAATTGTGCCATCATCTCTCTTGTTAATTAATATCCCTGCTACACAGAGCTGTACAGGCTGTATTTCATCTTCCCATTGGATACTGGCCTGACCAAAAGGACATCTATTCTGATCTACAGTATGCCTACAGTCAATATAGTCTATACTTCTTTCTCCCTATAGAATGGCTAACTTTTTATACAGCAGATGTGCTAACACAGCTTACTTCAGAAGCAACATCTCTCACAGTTCTAGAGTGAAACTGAAATACCCTGTTGGAAATAATGACGAAGAATATGATCCAATAAGTGAATGCCAAAGCCGAAATCTTTGTAAGCACTCGTAGACAATTCCTTAAAAAAAGAGAGATCCATTATGCCCTAACCTGCACTTTGTCACCAGTGTTGTTCCACTGTCAAGGTAAAGAACTGAGGAATGTCCACAGACTTGTTATGACATTAATCATATTAAACAAGGCATGTGAACAACAACCACAATTAAACTGTAGCAATCAAAGACATAGGAAGCATTTACATTTTGGAAGAACAGGAAGTGGTATGTTTTACTTAGAAATCACAAAGGATGTGTCAATCTGTAAGACAAGAATTATACACACATCCTTCCTAAAAGGTAGCCCTATGTCAGACAGAATTTGTCTGCATCTCCAATGAACAGTCAGATAGTTCATAAGGTACTAAAAACTTGACCCTGGTACACAGAGGTACACCCTCTCCAGTCTCTAATGAAGTATAAACAGTCCACACCTGCTTCTAGCATCTACTTTTCCTCTGGCTACCGGAAAATGCCCACCAAATAGCCAAGCAAAATAACTCTTAGGCTCCCTGTACAGAACTATAATGCCTCCCAAACAGCTTTTTCACCACTGGGAATGCTGATGAGCTGACATGAACCACCGATTGTAAACACATCTGCACTGAGGAAATAGGCTTTTTTCCCCACAATGGGTTTTGTATTTCTATGTGAGAAGTCTGAACAGTGAAGTCAAGATACCTGTCATATTCTGAGGCTGTTAGGAGCTCCAGAGAGCTCAGCTTTGTACTCAGGGCAAAGCAGAAAATGATACTATGCCACGTCACCCAGACCCTGATGACAACCAAATGCTCCCAGATTTCTAAAGTATTTGGATTTTGACTCTAATGTAACAACATTTTGAATATAAACCTTCAGTCACTATACACAGCAAAATCATTGTCAAAACAGTGGGCCTCTAACTTCCAGTCATAATGGTGATCACCAACTATGACTGAAAAGTGCTTTGCATATTCTACTTTGCAACATGGCTTCCAGGGATAACATTATGAGAACCAACTTGCTTATGCACTACTTTAAACCACAGGTGAGATCCTTATAAAGAAGGCATGGGGAATGAATCATGTGCATATGCCTACATTTAGGCATGTGTCTGTGCAAGCCACCATTGAAAGAGTAAGATTCATTAGCTTTGCTACTGGCATTTGTCTGATCAGGGAAGATGCTGCCTGTTGCTCCAGGATTTGGCAAATTCAGGAGCAGGGTGTGTTACAAGTTCATCTGCAGCAGCCTCCTAACACCAAATCTTTGTTCTCTTCCTTTACTATTCTAAATAATTTTAACAGAGCAGTTACTAGTACTAGTTCAAGGACAAGAATACCCTCCTTGACTTTCCCATGCTTAAAAAGCATACGAAGCTGTAGATAGTGATATGGTGATTAGAGCTGCCTTTGAGCCACAGGTCAGACGGACCTTCTCAGAGGAGTCACTGCTCTCTGGCTCCCTGGCTTCAAGGACACTACTAACAGCCTTTCTTCTCTTAGGTTAAGCTGGCCCACTGCCACTGTAAACACAAAATCTCACTTCCATGGTTGAAAGATTAAATATCTGATTAAAATTTCTGGCTGCTGATTTGTTGAACTTGGCCATAGGGGTAAATTTGAACTACACGATATTCAATTCTACGTGCTCGGGAGTAGGGGGAGAAGAGGGATGTTGTATTTCACAAAACAGCCAGGAAGTCACATATCAGCTGAAAATCAAGGTGCAAGATAGGATTCAGCCACGTCCAAAACAAGAGACGAACTGAGCCTGGGCAGGTTGTCCTCCTTGGAGCAGCCCCCACAGGAATGGGGCTCAGTGCAAATAAACGAAGGTTTGAAGGCTCTGCAATGCATCCATTTGAGATGCAGTGCCTTGCTTCCAGCAACATGGCTGTAAAACTGTGCCAAAGACAGAGTTTAGAGACAGTCTACAGCTGAGGCTGAGTTCAGCAAGGGAAATCAGTGGGTTGGATCAGGAACTTCTCAATCTCCATGAGGAACTTAAACTACCACCTGAACCCTGGTTTATCACACTTAGGAAATCTCTCAGGGTTTTCTGGAGGCAGACATGTCAGCCTCCCTACCCTATTTCTCCAGGATTTGTCCTTAGTAATGAGACCTGGCAGCCTATTCCCTCTGGTAGAGTCCTTGAAGGGGCTGGGGTGTGCTCAGCCAGCATCTCATGTTCAGAAACTTCAGACAGGTCTACAGATTATAATAAAATGCAAAGGATGGGTTTGGTTTTTTAAACTACAGGGTCCAGGCGGCTCTGAACAATTTTATTATATTTTTAAGAGACAGCAAGTGGCTCCTCCTTAACTGCAGATCTGCCCCTTGCCAAATTTCGTAATTTGCTTGCTGAAACCTATTTTAAAGCTCTGCAAAAGAAAAAAATTATTGGAATTTTTTTATAATGGGAAATGTTAGGCAACTTTAATATAGGAACTTTTGGTGCTCCTATATTAACTCTTTATTGCTGTGGCTTAATTTGACACAATGGTTTCAGCCCTGATCCTCTTACTATTTCCTTGGAGCTGTTCTAATCAGACAGGAGCCACAAGCAAACCGCATTTCCTCAATGTCCTGGTTTGAGCCAGGGTGAAGAGAATCTTCTCTTTCCTGATTTTTTTTCTTTCAGTGAACTTTTTTTATCAGTGCCAGTGGACTGATAACAACCAAGGACACTTCTGAGTGTCTGCAGCCTCTCCCCCATGGGGGAGCAGACTAGACTGAAGGCAGGATCAGGAAATCAGAATATTCCCAGAGGTCAATGGATCGGAATCATCCTATGCTATTCTTCCACTCCTATTCCATTGTCATAATGTTTTACACAAAGTTTAACAATTGCCAAATTAAGAATTCTCTCCCAGTGTTAGATTTCCTTGAGGTATGTAGTGAATTTCACCATCTTCCATCATTACACACCAGGTATGTCCAGGTCCCTGAGCAAAAGCAACACCCTGGACAGGTTTGCCTTTGCTAGAAGCAGGATAAACCCCAACACTTTTTCCCAACAGATTTCTTTCACACACCACAGGGACTCTATTCCCATCCACTGTCTGCAAAATGTCTGACTGAGCAGGACCAGCTCTACTGATGGATCCCCTGGTATTAACTAGCCAAGCGGCTTTTGCTAATCGCTTGTCCCAATTCTTAAAGGTTCCACCACCCATTGCCTTCAGGGTAGCTTTCAACAGACCATTGTACCTTTCAATCTTCCCAGTGGCTGGAGCATGGCACAGGATATGGTATATCCACTCAATACCATGTTCTTTGGCTCAGTCAGTCACAAAACTGTTTTGAAGTGAGTCCCATTGTCTGACTCAATTCCTTTTGGGGTACCGTGTTGCCACAAGACCTGCTTCTCAAGGCCCAGGATGGTGTTCCGGGCTGTGGCTTCACCCTGGCTCAAACCAGGACACTCACAGATGTTATAATTCACATAGATAGTATCAGAAAAAATCACAATCTACTTACAGCCAGGACTGCAAGGCTCCCATCACTTCTTCATCCAAAATTGGTTGAAGTGGATATGTTTAGAAAGCTATAGATTATAAAAAAGCCACGGTTTTGTCTTGACATTACTGGCCTGTTTTAACTATGCACCTGTAAATGCCTAGCAGGGGATGACCCCCAAGCATGACTTTTCAGTGTTATTTTTAGCATGTTTTCAACAATCATGTTCTTTTGGGACTCTCTTTTCACTGCAGTCTTTTTAGAGACTTAATGCTGCAATAATTCCTCATACCAACCACATTGACTCTTTCTGTGCAGTAAGAATAGAGCTGTGTTTCCCCCAAATGCATGCAAATCCCCAGCATATGTTTTATCTCTTCAAATTCAGTACAGCGAGGATAGATACTGAACAATCTTGACTCAGGCTGGGCAATGACCAATTTATCTTAATTGGTCAGGGAAAGCTCATGACATTGCTCCTGTTCCCAGCGTCAGGTTTCATTCAACAAAGTCAATGAGACACGTCCATGTACTTAAAGTTAGTAAGTATGTTTTTGAATTGGGGCCTGGTTGTTCTTCAGAGCAAATATTGACATTTCTCCCCAAATCAGCTTTCCATCGCACACTTGTGCCAATAAATGTCAGTTCTCAAATGGGAAACAAATACATGAAGGTGCAAATACAGCCAAAGCAAATTAACTCAAGCAGATACCTCTGGGCAACACTTTGCTCTGCCACCAAATGGCTGCAGGCAGTGATGTGAGGGACCCCGCTGAGCAAGTTAAATGGCAAGAAAATTTCCAAGACCTGAGGAGCTGGGAGCCAAGGGGAGCCTTTTGCAGAGGCCACCAGCATGCCCTTGATGTTTGCGACCCACAGTTCAATCTCTCTTGAAATCAAGAAGATCTTTCTTGTGGGTGCAGGGTAGGCAGAAAGAGGCCACCTAGGCATCCTTGTTTCTGTAGCTGGACCACCAATAGAAGACCAGGGGCAAATCTCAATAGACAAGCAAGGTGGCTGAGCTTCTACTGCTACTGCTGCATAAAATTGATTAGCAAATGGCTCATGAACCCCTTGTAGCCTGCAGATGCTTTTGCAATGGCAATCCATCAGATAGTTGCTATTGTGGATGTGCTACTGAACTAAAAGACAGTTTTGCTATGGAGGTCCCAGCTGAGCATTCTACTGCTGAGGTGAATATTCATCAGCAAGTCTTGGAGGTTTCCATTCAAAAAAAGAAAAAAAGGTGCTGCTTTTTTTTTTTTTTTTTTTTAATTGGCCCACATTTTTTTGTAACAGTGTCACATCCTGTTATATTTATCCCAGGAGTTGCCATACCCCAGCATGGCTGGACAAGCCTGGTCTCCTTTCTGTCCCAGAGATGAAAAATACATCAGGCTTTGCTGCTTGGAGCTCTCTGCACAGGGAGAGGGAAACATGCAGTGCAGAGGGAAAACAGAGAAGCAGACTCAGCACCACACTTCTGAGCAAAATATGCAACTTGATAGCCTGAAAATGTCATTGGCTGAAAGGCAGCCGTTTACCTTTAAGAGTATTTAAAGTATGTTAACTACAGACCAAAAGAATACATTGTAAACACAACATAATAACTCTCTAACAGAGGAGAGAGGTTTTTTATTTACCTACCAGAGACATTTGATTATCAAGCAAAATTGCCTTGTGAAAAGAAAAGCACTCCATCACCTCGCAGCCTGGAGTGCCAGCATACCACATATAGCTTTAATGTGGTCGGCATCTGTTTAGAGGTCACTTAAAAGGTAACTATTTCAAAAAATGCATTCATATAAACATAAGTTTTAATGCCTTTTGTGTGAAATGCAAAAGCCGAGTCTTGAATGCCTGCACTCGTGAAAGATCATCTAGTATTTTTAGCCAGATTAAAGGGGTTAATCCTGGTCAAATTCCACTTTGAATACTTAAACTCTGCCTACTTTAATTCTCCTGAATTTCAGCTGTACATTGTGTTCTCCTTGGCTTTTGCCCTAATGTGTCAGCATTACCTAGATATGACTGCATTTCAGTAGCACGTTCCATGGCAGAGCTCTCCACCCCAGCCCCCGCTGTGCCACGCTCCTCTCCCTTCTTCAGACACAATTACTGGGTCCTTGTGGACCATTTCACAGGGACCTGTGAAAAGTCCCTAAATAAAATGGGTTTAGCCAGGCCTGACGCAGGCCAAGGGAGGACATTTTGCCTTTATTTTGTTCATTATTAGGATACCCAGGAGAGAAAAGTGTTATGTATGTAATAAGGCCCATTGCTATTAATATCAACAAGTAATAGTTATATCTAATGCCTTCCTTTTCACTTAACATTATTGGTGATAAAAGGGTTCTAATTAAAAATATAAACAGGTCTTTCACTTTTTGTTTTATACTTATCTTCCACATGTGCTTGTAATAATCTGCCTTCTTGCCAACATCATCTTGTAAATGAGATCCATATCTCAAGGGTTTATCCTGGTTAAATAAACTGAATTCAATAAAACCCATCTTCAGATATTCCACATGTGAGAGTTATTACTACACTAACATGCTACTGTTGCTTCTGTACCTAGTGTTACAGATGCATTAACTTCTCCCCTTTTCTTGAGTTACGCTCCACTGTATATCTAAGATAAGAAAATGGAGTGCCTGGAGTCTGTTCAGTGTTATCGTATAACAAACAGTGACTTTTTTATTGAAGGAGCTCCACGAGTGATGCAGATTTTATTGAAACTAATTCAGGGGGAAAAAAAAAATATTTAAAGACAAATGTTGAACTAAAACCCAAGTAAGTCATGATGTTATTTGCACTCTTTTTCTCCCTTCCCTCCTCTTTACCCACAGTTCGGAAGCCTTGTGATAGTGTCGCACAGGGCTGCACAATTTTCCCTGGAGTCAGAGCTCAAAGGTTACAGTAGAGTCCTAGTGCTGCACCCAGCAAAGTTGGCATCAGCTTTTCCTGCCCCCTGAAATTCATTCATGTATCAGCTTCCTTGCTTTGAGCACCTCTGCGGTGCCTGCAAGCTGGATTGTGCTCAGCACAAACCTCAGAGCAATACAAACAATTGTATTTAAGCTCCACAGGGTTTTTGTTTTTTTTTTTTCTTTTTTTTCTTTTTCTGTATGACTTCTAGGCATCTAGTTTGAACTTCCTGCCTTGTTACTGAAAAACGATCTGATCCACTGTGAGACACTGAGCCCTCAGTGTGTTTTGCTGACAGCATTTCTTCCTCAAAAGCACCCACAGGCCATCCACTTACGCAAGCAAAGCTAGACGTCCATTAAAAAGTCACTACATTTCGTCCTGGATCCTTCCATTGCTGTTTGGAAAAGAGTGGAGTGGACACCTGGGTCTTCTTCAAAAATCAGGGTGCAGACATCTCTTAGAACAGAAGAAGAGCACAAGGAATAGGTCAGTTACAACCACACTTTTGGGTTCCTAAGGCCAAGCCTTCACCTCCATTTCTCTTGGTTTTAACCTCTTTTTCCTGTTGCCTTCCCAGCAAGGAATCTGCTGTGTTGCACCACGACCATCAGATGGAAATCTTCAGTTCAGTTTGCAGGAACACGGACAGACTAAAGGCCCAACCCTGAGATACGCAGTTGTTTTGACTGGCAGCAAGAGTTTGATGTCCAGAATTACTCCAAATGAAGCATTAGAAATACAGAACCAAGTCTCTCTTGAGATGGCCACAAGGCAACTCTTGGCTGGTCAAAAAAAATAATTAGAACAGCATCGCAAATAGCAAGGCTTCTTTTGCAACATTTATAGCAAGTGGAGGCCTCTCAGGGAAGATTTCCAGGAGCAGAGCCAAATTCAGAAATAAAAGCCAACTAAAGGAAGATTTACACCTCCCTCGAGAAGATAGCCAATAAGATTTCAAGGTGGATTTTGAGACTTTGGCCACTGAACTACATTTCTCAGATTTTTCTCTTTGATTTTAATGAGGTGAACTAATGCTTTTGTTTACTTAAATTAATAATAATAATAACAGAAACAAATACCAAAGAAACATCTTTTCCAAGCAGCAAGGCCTGATTTCAGAGTTTCATCTCCAACTACCCTATCATACTTGGTTTTATTTGCAAAAGCACATGCTGCTGATGGGGTCAGGAACATTCTGCCAGGCACTGTTTAAGCCACACAACATAAAGTCTTTGCCCCAGAGAGTTCACGGTGTCTGATTTGAGTAGGGGAATAAAAATGAAAAAAATAAAAAAGAAAGAGAAAAACTGAAACTAGTGTCACATTGAAGTCCCATGTGCCAGTAAAAATCACACCTGAGACCCAGGCGGGCATATTGTGCAGGAAATAAAATTACTGCCATGCTTGCCTGCTTTAGTTTCCTTAGAGAGGTTTACTTCCCATGAACTACCCCTTACCTTTTTCTCCAGGAGTACTCTTGGTCCTTTCTGCATCCTCATCCACCTCTTCTTTGGTTGTTGGCTTGGGGTGCACTAACTACACTTAATTTCATTCACTGGTCACACAAGGATGTGGAAGACTCAATGAATGAGTGGATAAGTTTGTCAATCAGGTAATCACCTTTTTTTCCTAATAGGCTTCATCCTTATCTTTAAGTAAATACTAAATCCAATGTGAGGAAGAAAAGGTTTCACACATCTGAAATTAAAAAAAAAAGACATGGCAAGGCCTTTGTTCTTGAGACTTTATCTATTAGACATGAAATTACCTCAGGCCTCTGTTTTTTGCATTTGTAATCCTGGTAGATAAATATGCAATGATCAGAAAATGTTAGCTAGGGGCTGTGCAAACAGCAGAGGCTTCCTACATATAGACCATAATACGTTTTTGGAAGAGGTTCAGAAAGTGCTTTGTGAGTGATACTGCTTTGAAGCATTGTATCAAGCTATATCTTTCTGGCAAAGCTTAGAAGTTTAAAAGTGGAAATCTCATGCTGGGAATTATCATCCAGGCTCAACAGCCTGTTGTTAGAAGAGGAGCTGAGACCTGGGAGGCGTTCCCATACCATACCACTGCTGTCCTCTGAGATGCTACACTGGGTTTTGGGGTAACAGGGTTTCAGACCAATGACTGGGGCTATGAAACAAAATTATCTGAAGACAGTGTACTAAACAACATCCTCTTTTAAATGAAACCAGTACTTGCTAGATTGGTTGGATACTCAATCTCAAGCTGGGAGGGACAATGATCAAGTTATCTGTGTTCCCCTTTGCCAAGTCACCCAGAACTGTGTGGACTCCTGCCCCAACCCTCCCTTGGTGGTTTCCTTTCCAAGCTGAAAAGCCTTCCTCACACACTGCATATGTGGAAGCCTCTTCCACCCCTTTGGTCATCTTCGCCCCCCTTCCTGGTACCTTCTTTTTCTGCTGCAAAGATTGAAGGAGGATGCAGATCTGCACAGAACTCCAGGCTAAGGGAAACCATGGTCTATACAGTGGTGGCACCATGACAGCCACTGTTCTGTTCTGTATGTTTTTATTCATACTTCCTATAATCTGATTTGCTTTTTTGATTGCTACTTAGCACAGCACTGGTGTAATTTACTGCTTTTTGCCCAAGCATAAATATCAGGGTCATTGGCCTGTAGTTCCCCCAAAATTCACTGAAACAAATGTCTTTTTTTTTGGTTAACACAATAAAAAAAGGTGTTAGTTTGCCAACTACCAGTCTTCAGTTGCCACGCTAGTTTTAAGTGTGAGTTTAAACATCACAGTTCAGTTATTTCATTCTTGGATTCCTCTATAGCTGTTGGTTAAATATCATCTGGTCCTGATGACTTGGCGTTGTTCATTGTGCATATGGAGCCCATAACCTCTTCCACCAGCACTTCACGTAGAGACAGGTCCTCTGATGAGTCCCTCATAAATTAAGATCCCAGTGTGGGAACCTCCCCAGACTTCTCTACACCTTCTTTTTCAGATGAAGTCTTGCATTCTTCATCTGAAACAATAATATCTTATACTTACGCAGCACTTCTAGCAGCAAAGGGTCCTACATTTTGTTAAAAAACTTACACAGCAAGAAATTCCATTGTGAAGGTGCATGAAAATAATTTCCAAAGCCACCTACCTGCCAAAAGAGCTGCTGCTACAGAGCATCTAGGTAGGAAAAAAAAACTGGTATGTATAGTTGTTTTGTATATATGTCATGGACCAAATACTGTCTGTACTGTGTGCAGACTGAGGGATCAGTCAGCCTAATACACAAGGTTTTCAAAGCTGCCAAAACGATCATGATTTAAAGGCTAGTTTAAGTTTTACTGGCGTACTTTTATTTGCTCAAGCTACACCCCTCCACGGATCAGGACTGTGACAACAACTAAGCTGATACTGTTCCATCAGAATGTCAAGAAAACCCCTCCCTCAAAGGAAAAAAAAAAAAAAAAAGAAAGAAAAAGAAAAAAGAAGTCATTAGCTTTCCCAAATAAATGTAGAAAAGATCTGGTTTAGAGCAGCAAAGAAGTCAGTAAGTGTCAGGCACTGGTCACTTATGGTCACTGGTCACTGGCAGCCCATGGTCAGTTATGCAGAAGTTTCTAAATTGCTCATGACAAGACAGTGTGCAAAGAGTGTGTATCATGAAAAAGACCTAACATTGTTTCCGAAACAAAGCTCTTGAAATGTTCTTCATTGCTAAAACATGTAAAATCACAGAAGACAACAAGATGGCTGCTAAAGAAGCAACAAATTTGTACCAAAATTATACCCGTGCTCACTTAGGAGAGTGAATTGATTGTGAACAGTTAAATTGTTGAGGATTATTTTCTTCTGAGGTATTAATGAGTATTTGTGTATGTACTGTAACACTTGTGCATAAAGAAATGGTGAAAATTAGATAATATGATTCCCAAGATTTACTCAGAGCTAAAATCACATATCTTGGTAGAACAAAAGCTTCTGCATGTTGCCAACAGCAAATACTGACAAACTTGTCACTTTTTTTTCAAATAACATAAAAATTAGAATTTTGATAAAAATAACAAATTTTACTTTATGGCCAGTGATGCCTCTGTAATGTCAAAATGTTTCAAATAGCTGTTGCTCACTAAGCAGATGAGAGGGGAATAATCTGTCATCTGCTGGACTGCTTTCAGTGAGGCTCTGAGACTGCATTAAAATACCCCGTACAAGCAAAAATGTGCTATAATCACATGGGGTCTTGGCTCCTTGTCACTGTTTGCACTGATAATGCTTACGATAACACTGTGAAATGCCTCTCTGACTATAAAGTAATGAAAAATGAAAATTATTACGAACTTCCAGAGAACTGGTGAGCTTATGTACTGAATAATACAGTAAAGTATCATTCAGACCAGTTCACATTTGGTCTGGAAAATTGTGAAACACAATATTTCAATACTTTTCCTCTCCTGCCAAGGGAGCTTCAGAATCACAGAAGACAGTTTATTTTGAACATATGGAAAAGATGAGAAATGTCCTCCCAGAGGTAACCATCTCTATAACCTGCAGCTGAAAGGATCTTCAGACCTTTTCCAGCTATTAAACATTACTTTTGTATATTAGGTGAGCATTTCCCACTTGTGTTTTTTTATCTTTGGGGGGAATAGAGGGACATTTAAGTGACTGAATACTTCTTCAATGTCTTCTGCAAAATATGCTTAATGTTTTTATGACAGGCTTAAAACTGGAACAATCTGAGTTTAGACACACTAAATTTATGGCATAAAACTAAAGGGTAGGTTACAATGATTGACGGCAAATTACGTGTTCATAAATATAACTCTTATCTGGTACCATTGCAAAGGAGGAAAAATGGGAAAGAATTTCATTCACAGTAATGCCTTAGCTCTAAAATGCCTGACTTGCAATTCACCTTCACAACATTTCTCTGACTGGATTTAGACTTGGTTCTTGGAAACTGCTGATTTTTCAGGAAACTGGAGGCATTGATAAAGGGGTAGCACTTGACAAGAGGCTGGGTACAGATTATTTTTATGAGAAATACTTCGTATTGAGACATTCATAAGTATGTGTGTACATACTCTAGGAGTTGTGCATAAAGAAATGGTGCAATGTTCTATTTTCACTTACTGCTTCTCTCCGTTTCTTAGAACATACACAATTTATTATGCTTATATCCACCTTGAATTCAGAAGTGGCAAGAAATTTTTCCTCTGTTAAACAGCCTAGGAGAAATGGCAGAAGCCTGTTGAATGTGGGCTTTTACTCTGAACTTCAGGTTAAAACTAATTACCGTTGTATACATAAAGAATTTTTTAAATGTAATTAATTTTAAATTAATAACCAAGCTATATGAAAATGTTTAAACATATGTAAAAGCATTTAAATAGCATAGTGCAACTTTATGATCATCATGTTGGTGTGGTGAACTACTGCTGTTTGTCTCAGCTACAAATACGGGTAGAGCTACACAGAGTTCTGTGGGGATTGTAAAAAAATAACCTGCAAAGGTGAATAAAGGCAGATTTTCCACTTGGAGATCAATGATGCTCTAACCTGACTGCTAGCAATACCAAATGAGGTGTCACAAAACTTGGCTGGCAACATTTGTGTGACCTGGTGCCAGAAATATATCCAGCACCAAGGTGCTCTGCAAAGTCTCCCCAGGGGCCGTGCCCAAGCAACACTATGGCATTGATGTCTTTCCAGTGGGACATCTTGGTTAGACAGAACAGGTGTGAGGAGAAGAGCATATGGCCACAAAAGCACCCAGTGCATATAAGCAAGCTACACCTCTGTGTGCTCCATCATGCCCAGTCTGAGTGCCTGTAAGATCAGGTCCTTGGCAGAACATTGCCCCATGCCGGGGTATTTCAGTTTCTTTTTGTTCACAAAGAGCTGCAGACCCCTACAGTGCTGTATAAATAATATGCATTTTAACTTGCCAAGGAAAAATCAAGTGTTTTAATTTCGCACTCTAACTTAAGATAAGAAAATAAACATGAGCTGCTGGGGAGTTCAGTCAACTTGCTCGTGAACTGGAGGGATGGAGTGGAGCAGGGACAACAACACATGAAAGAACTTCCATTCAGTGGGAATTGGATAGAAAAGCAAATTAAAAGTCACACTGCCTATGAAAAAGTCTAGGAAACAATGCTGAAAATATTTGGGTATCACTGTACAAACCAGGAATACATCCTGACGTGCAAAATTGTGTTTTCTATTCCTAATCCAAAAAGCTTATGGTCTCCAACTATCAAAATACAATAATGCTGATTCAAACAAAAGAAGAAAACTTCCCTGCCTTTCACTCCATCTTCAGGTTCCCCAAGCAATTGTTTATATTAAGCCTGGTGCCAAGGAGAAATCTGGTTGACAACACTGTGACAGTGGTAAGTTTTTAGGAGGAACGGCAGATTTATATGCTCTGACAGGGACTGTGATGCAAGAGCTCTGGCTGGGTCACAACATACTAGAAAGACATTTATTGCATTGGCAACATTTTCTCTTTTTTTTGGCAATTCATGAGCACTTTAGAACTCTTCTAGAGAAACAGCTTTTTCTTTTCAATCTTGATGCTTGTCCATAATTTCAAGGACACTGGGGAGCTCTTCAGCAGCTGTACCTTTAACACCCGGTTCTCTGTCCCACAGAGCCATGGACTGCATCTCCTACAAGTAAGCAGGCCAGATCTGAGGAAGCAGGATACTTAGAATCACAGAATCACAAAAATGCTTTGTGTTGGGAGGGACCTTCAGAAATCACCTAGTGCAACCCCTCTGCCATGAGCAAGAACATCTTTACTCAATTAGATTGCTCAGAGGTCCATCTGACCTGACCTTGAACACATCCAATGATGGGGCATCCACAACTTCTCTGAGCAACCTGTTTCAGTATCTCACCACACCTATTGTAAAAAAAATCTCTTCTTTATATCCAATCTAAACCTACAGGCTTTCAGTCTAAAACCATTGGCCCTTGTCCTCCCACTACAGGCCTTGGTAAAAAGTGTTTCTCTGCCTTTTTTATAAGCCCCCTTTAACTATTGAAAGGCCTCAATAAGGTCTCCCTGGAGCCTTCTCTTCTCCAAGCTGAACAATCCCAACTCTCGCAGCCTGTCTTCATAGCAAAGGTTCTCCAGCCCTTTGATCATCTTTGTGGCCTTTCTCTGGAGCCCCTCCATGTCTATCCTGTGCTGAGGACTCCAGAGCTGGACACAGTACTCCAGGTAGGGTCTCACAGGAGCAGAGTAGAGGGGCAGAATCACCTCCCTTGACCTGCTGGCCACGCTGCTTGTGATGTAGCCCAGGATACAGTTGGCTTTCTGGGCTGGGATAGCACATGGCTGGCTCATGCCCAGCTTTTGATCCTCAAGTATCTCCAAATCCTTTTCTGCAGGGCTGCTCTCAAATAATTTTTTTAATAAATAAACAAACAAATAAATAAATAAATCTTTTAATCAATGAATACTTGCTGCTACCTAAATCTGTGTTTCTCAGACTTACATTCTTGTGTGAGATACCCAGCTGTGGCACCATTGCTAGTATAAGTGTCATTCCAGTTTTGCTTAACTAATATCCTCAAGTCAAAGCAAAGATGCATCCCTCATTTTTTCTTCATACAGAGCAGAAACAACTCCATGTAATTGAGTGAACTCTGGGGACCAGGATGTCAGAAGTATCAGCCTTGCATTACTTCCATCAAATCACTTCTGAGATACATTGCTGGGCTCTCAGAAGTAGACCTGATGTCCTGACATCTAGTACAGATAACATTTGCTTGAGCAACAAGCCTGTTTCACCATGAGCAGGCCAAAAATGATGGATGGTTTGGATTGGATCTCTTCAGGACTGTTGTGCACACCAAACTGAGCAGGCACACAGAGCTTCCATTTTCTTATGCGTTTCAGGAACATGATGGCATGATCAAAAGACTGAGACTTCCAGAAGCAATGGCAAGAAATGATGATCTGTTAACTAATAAATTCCAGGGCAGTTGAAAGCCTGAAGATGTAAATTCCTTTGGAAGAGCCTTTTCATGATGTTGCAGTATTGTCTGGTCCCGTCTGTGGGTCTTTGCAGTAGGAGTGCTGTCCAGGAAGCAGAAACAACCTCTAAAAGAATCTTCTGAACATTCCTGTTGCATATGTCCAGAAGAAAACTAGGGCATGAACTTTTAGACTTAATTTTCTTTCTTGAAGTAAGCATTCTGAGAAAAGCAACAGTTTTATTCATTTAGGCTGTTTTTGATGGTGTTATTGTGTCAGGTTTCATTAGCTCGGATTCCAGGGGGTGATGCATAACACAGTAAGTTTTTACAACTGAACCAGATTGGCTTGCAATTTGGGAAACAGATGCTCTAAAATATTTTTTCTAACCACACAAGAAAGGGCAAAAGTGGAAAGGAGTTCATTGCCTGTCTTAATTTTCAGATTTCTACATATTTGTCAGCAATCTTCAGATAAATTAATGCATCTAAAGGATGCAGAAGTGTCTCATTACAAAAAAGAAGTAATCACAGGGTTATTTGCCTTGTCCATTAGGTATAAATCATACCTAATACCTGGAGAAAGTGGTTTTCTCCCCCTCAATGAAGTGACAGAGCAGAATTTGTTCGTTAGTTTTTTATAGAATGGCACACTTCCATTCCCCTTAACATTAATCCTAGTTTTCACATTGCATTCATGTGGTGTAAGCCCTTGCCTAAGAGTCTCACAGAAGCTGACTGACTTAAGTGAGCTTGAAAACATTCATAAGAGGTAGCTGTGGACTATATAGCGGAGGGGCACCCTCCTCCCAGGTGAACACTGCCCCCTCTGTGTCTGAGACTGGTGGTTTACAGGCACAGGGATGAAGATCAGCAGGAGCATGAAGACTTGGATCCATCCTGCAGCAGCATCCACAGGGTGTGGCAGGGCTCTGCCATGCACCCAGCCTGGGCAGCAAACACCATTGCCTCGGTGGGGGCCCAGCAGTGGGTCAGGAGAGGCAGGTGGAGCAGCCAAAAGCTCCTGGTTTACAGATGGGACTGGAGATGCTTGAATGAGAACATGAAGTTTCTTTACACTTTAGTAAGTCCTGAGATATCAGAGCTGAAATCAGCTGGCGTGCTCTGACTTTGGGATATATAACAGTGGAAGAGGTGACACCCAGCAGGACCCTGGGCAAAAGGAGGTCCGAGGAGAGACAATTTGCTACAGTGATAGCACGGACATTGGCATCTTCTACTCAGGTGCATTGCCTTTCTTCTCCTTCCTCCCCACTTCCTGCCTCTCCAGCCATCTCATCACAATTAGGATACTTCTTGGCCAGAATACACCAAACACCTTTCCATCCACCTTGCACAATAAATGTCTTTTTTTTTTTCTTCTTTCTTTTTGTAGATAGAAAGGGCAGGTGTCATTGTCCCATTCACATAAAACCCACTTCTTCCACTAAGGGAAACCACAGTAAATGGGAGTTTTAGATAATGAGCATGTCTTCATTTTTATTTTTCAGATTACAGCTGCTTTTTTTTTTTAGGTTTAAACAGAAAAATTATAAACTAATGGAAAAAAAGTTAAATAACTAAAGAAACATGCTCTGAACACTTTCTAGCTTGTACCAGAAGTAATAATTTAAGACCTTACATAAATGAAAACAAGCTCAGTTTTGTAGGGAAAAGGAGAAATCTTGAAATTCTCTCTCTAAAAACTTGAGCTACACATTTAACAAAGGGCACTTGTTATATGGTCTGTTAATTGTTTTTGGAAGGTCTTTTATCTCCCAAGATTCTCTACAGTTTTTGTGGTCAGAATCAAGTGCTATTTTAAGAAACAACTAACTATGAGGCAACTGTAAAACTGGTGTAGTTCCCTGTTCAGTACACATATACAGTTCATTAAATTCTCAAAATACAAAATGAACTTATTTTTCTGTGAGTCTCTTAGATGGTACTATATATATTTATTTTTTTTAATTATATTGAATTACAGAGGACTACTTCCTAAGACTGTAGTCCTTTCCCACCACTACTGCTGCTGTACTAATTCTCTGTGTGCTGTACAGGTGAGAGGACGAGCCGGATATGGGAGAAACACTAAGGCAGTATAAAGAAGACAGGAGGATACCCATGAAATGTTGCAGTTTTGGTATGCTCTGTACATAGATTTTCCCTCTGCAGAGTGATACCTACCCTCACTGGCCATGAAAGATGTTGCTCTGGAGGGTTTGAGATGGTGAGTACTTGAGCAGTTCCCTGTATCTCAAAGATGCTGCTCTGACAGCTCTTCCTCCTGTTTCAGTCTCACTGACAGCAGCATTTCCATGAGAAAACACTAGTTCAATCGACTGCACCAATTCAATTCCAGTGAAACCTCTGAGAGAACCCACGGCAGGTGGCCAGCCCTGTCGGCACACAGCCTGCCTGCCTCCGCACAGTCCCAGTGCCAGGCCAGCTCCTTGGATGCACAGTGCTTCTAAATGTCAAGTTCTCTGAAAATTTTGCATAACTGAGCTAAAATTGAAAAAGTCCTGCACCATGTGGAAATACAAAATTTTCAACAGGACAAAGGATTTTTTTCTCTTGCATTTCTATTTCTAACCATTGCATTTTCCATGTTTAAATATTTAGAAGAGCAAAACCTGAACTGGACAAGTATCAGGATGGATAGATACCTGTCAAACAACAGGAATTTCAACACTGTCACAGCAATAAGACCAGTGATAATTCTCTAAATCACCAGTCAACTATTACATGCAAACCACTGTATCATAGATACACAACAAGATGTACAACAAGTTGTGTATTAAAAAAGGCACATTGGTTATTCTGAGAAAAATTAATCTATCCAGGTTTACTGTTTTGAGAATGTTTCATCCATCCACTGGTGTGTAGAGGATTCTTCTGTGAATCTGTTTCCAAATTAGACTTAGTAAATTGAAAATTGAGTTCCTTCCCCACTTACACTCTGTGGATTATCTTAATCCCTTTGGCTGTTAAATTGCAGTCCAAAACAACATCTCCCCACTGTCTCACTGAGACTAACTGAATTTATTATATAATCTCATCTCTCGTTCCAAAAAACTCAAGATCCATCTCAAAGAGCAGTCCTCTGAACTTGGCAGGCACTCGTGTGGGAAAGTCTTTAAACAAAAACAAATTTGTTTATGTACTGGGAGAAGTAGCTCTGAAAGAAGATAACATGCTCCATGAGCCAACACTGCCCTCAGCAGAGGAGCTGGGGTGGCTCACACAGCCCTGGAGCTCTGCAGAGCTGCAGCCCCTCCATCAGTTGCCCCTGCCTGAGCCCATCCCCCAGCTTCTGTCAGGAAGAGGTGACCAGAATGTGGTTCCTTGCATTGGGGAGATGTGATCTGAGCATGAAACAGGTAGCCAAGAACACCTGGAGGGTGACACAGCTTCACCTGAAGTCACTTTAAATTTGTGGATTTCAGGGACATCTATTTTATTTCAGGGACATCTATTTGGTTTGGGTTTTTTGGATTCCTGTGCAAGTTGATCACAAACCTTGGGAACTATTTTACTTGCTATCTAATCCCAGTTCTGACAGGCTACACAGTCAAATTTTAGGGATGGAAAAAAAGCCTTCATCTGCAGGAGCAACCCCTCAGTCACTTCCCATGTAAGTGGCATTTAAGGACATTCAAAGTGTGTCTGTATAATCAAACACACTGAATTAGTTAGTCCTAGGGATTTAGATTGTAGGTATTTTTCCAAATATGTGTATTATTACTGTTTTTTTTAAGATAAGATGGAAGAAGCATGCCCTTGCTCTACAAGCAGAGTCAGCAAGCTTTGTTTCAGAGACAGCTGAAGCCACGTGGGAAGCCAGCAATGGGTGTGAAGGACAGGGCCGATGCATTTCAACATTGGTGGCATGGCTGAGAAAAGATGACGGTGTCCTGTGTTAGAGGGTGACTCTTTCATGCTGAAAGATTGCTTTCCTAATTGCTGGATACCCACGGCTGAGTCGTAGCACAGACCACCCGTACAGGAACCATGCATATCCCTAGTCAGTGAGGAAGAGAGTAGGGCTGCCCAAGGCAGTTTTGCTTACTTGGATCAGGGGATCAGTGTCAGTAGGCAGTTGAGGGGGTTACTAGCCATGCAAGGGTTACTTTTCCTTTCTTGTGTGCAGGTGTCAAAATGCACAGCAGTTTCCAGGCTGTGCAGCTATCTCAGCTGTATACATAGGACAGCAGTTGCTGCTTTGATTGCATGGTAGAGATATCCTCTGTCCGACAGGTTCTGTTTCCTAGGTGACCAGCAGCAGTAGAGCCTAATTTTTGAATGATGCAATGGTGAGAGCCTAGCATAAGTAAGAATTCTATGAATCAAAACAAAAATGGTCAAAACAGTCAAAATTTTTATCTCAGGGGCCCATTGCTGAACATTTTCAGTCTAGTGGGAGGTGTCCCTGCCCTTGAAGGGGGGTTGGAACTAGATGATCATTAAGGTCCCTTCCAACCCAAACCATTCTATGATTCTATGATTTTCCAAAAAGCCGTATCTCCTGTGATTAGATTTGGCTTCAATCTTGCTTGGTCTTCAGTCACAAAGCCGATTTTCTTGAAGTGCTTTACCATCTTGAAGCATGGGTTTGCCTGGTGAAAGACCTGCATGTGGCTGGCCCTTTGAGACTGCATCACTTGATGAGCCCATGTACATTTTGGAGAAAAAGCATGGAACATTAGGGTAAGCCAAATACAGGTACTCCCCCAAATCTAGCTATCAATTGGCACAGAGGTCCCAGAGGAATCCAATCCAACAGCAAAGGCAGTTCCCTAAATATGAATCCATCAGAGACAAAAGTGGAGCTGATGAGTAGAAAAGAAAAAAGAAGGGGAAGCTCCACTACCATCTCCTTGCTTGGAAGAACGCCGTGTTCAAGAAACTCCATTCTAACTGTTGTCCAGAAAATCATAACTAAGTCCAGGTACTCTGAACATGACATGTAAGAAAGACACAGCCAGGCTGCCTTGACAGAAGCTTTCAAAATATCCAGAAGTTTTCCAAGCCTCTCACCATCACTAGTCACATGGATACTCTTCAGATTGCCCTGGTATCAACACTCTAGAGCCATAATCTCACAAGAAGCCAACACACACATGTGCCAGGATCAGTTGGACAGTGTCGCTTGAGGATGGTACCTCTGCAATGAAGGAGATAGCTTAATTAATGAGTGAAAAAGGCTGATTTGTAAGACTGCCACAGAAGAAAGGTCCATTAACACCTTGCGTAGTCAGTTGACCAACATACTGAACCTGCAGAGCCACATGGAAGCTAAGGGAGCAGATGGAAATCACTGTGCGCCTTGAAGTCATTGCTCAGGCTGTGCATTTTTGGGGGGAGCTGTGCCAGGGAATGTTGCAGGATGGAGCCCTTACCCCAATGTGTTGCCTTCTGCCACAAAGTATGTTTGGTTTGTGCTCCAAGCAGAATAAAATAGAACCTATTTTTCCTCTAAATACCAGTGCTCACCTTCTCTCAGGTGCTAAACCCTCTGACCTGTGGGTTTTGGTGCAGTTGCACTCAGGGCACACTTCACAGCTACAGGACCGACATGGCCGGGGCCACGTGTAGTGTCAGGTATATTAGAAGAGGGGAAAAAAGTTCCTTTCCTGTGGAACAAGGGGAAACCCAGCAGAGGGATTATGAGGGTGTGAGTCACCGTGTGCCTTCTGCATGACTCTGGGGACAGGGCGGCATCTTGTTCCGGGGCTGGGGCAAAGTCATGGCTTCGCGTGTTATTATTGTTAGTCACAACCCCAGCTATACAAAGTCCAGCAGAAACCACACTTGCAAATGCCTCAACCTGAAATGAAAAATAAACACTGGGAAAATAGCTGCTACTTACTTTCTCTAAATATACCCTGAGGCCAGATCTGCTTCCACTGAAGTCAAGTCCAGTTTTGCAATCAGTGGCAGCGGAAGCGAGATCCAGCCCTTTATTTGGAAAGATGTTAATAATCAAATTGCAGTTTTAATTTGTCACCAAGACAGGGGTGTGATCAGACATTTTGGTTGCTGCTATAAGTAGCTCTGAGGATTGTCAGGAGTTGTTGTAGGTGCTAAAGACTTTGTGACATCCTGGCACGGTGAGGAAGGGACTCTGTGACTCTGGCATATATCCTCGCTGCAGGGAGGTGAAGAAATCCCTCTGGTCACCTCTGAACACCAAGGAGGAGCATAGCTGTGCCTGAGAAGCTGTAAGAGGAGTGGGCATAGAAAAACAGGAAGGCTGGAAGCTATGGGTCTGGTCCATATCAGTGATCTTATCAATATTTTCAGTGACTCATATATGGTTTTTTCCCCTCTGAGGTTTTCATGACATATTCACTTCCTTCATTACCATATAAAGATGGGGAATTTAAGCAGAAAAGGTGGAAAAGTTCTAAGTTAAGGCAGTTGGATAAACATGAATGTTTTTAGCTTTAGGAAACTACTAGGTCAAATCCTCCCACACTCATGGACTTACCCACCCAATATAATGGACTTCATGGTGGCTTATGTTGGATTGTGCTGGCAGAATGAATGACACTTGTGCTAGATGGTCCTTTCCAGAAAACTATGTATCTGTGACAAGCACACTTCAAATGCATCATGTCATCCACCGTGTTTATCACATAGTTTTAATTGCTGTGGTGTCACACAGAAAAAACAGCACTTTGAGTTGTTGCTGGACTTCACCTGGAGAGCAGGGCCATTCTCTTGCACAGAGGAAGAGAAAAAAGGAGAACGAGACTGCTACATTTCCAGGTTTCAACTCAATAGGTGCTTGGGATAAACTCTGGGAGGCATCCAGAACTGGAAGCACACAGTCACTCCCAAGAACACAGTTTAGACACAGCCTGTATATCTTTTAGCACATTTCATATATTGAAAGTGAGGAGTGGTCAGCTTTGTGATTGACTCCAGATAAAGTCAACTTAAGTTTAGCCAGACTTATTAGCTCTAATTCAGCCCTGGCTTTGCCAGATACAACCTGTCGTTTGCACAATCTCTTAGGTATTTCTGCACTCTGCTCCAAGAGGGTGTATTAGCTAATGTGCAACCCAAGGTATCTTTGCAACACTGCAACCACAAGGATAAATTTTGCTGGAGCCGGGACATACTTACGTGTTGCCACACAGAGTTCACTTAAAGCTTTGGATTTGATCCTGGAATGCTCTGCTTGAGCTCATGAGCACAGATGGACCCCCCTACATAGTGACAGCAAAGTTTCAGGGCCTCTGTGGCACAGTTAACCCACAACCTGGATAAACTGCTCTGTGGATAACTGAGAATTTGTTGTCCACCCATCTAGCACCTTTCTTTTATGGGAGGATAAACACTTCTCTGTAAATGTACTTGTAAATGTGAATTTTACCATTTCAAACAGTCACATTTTATATACATTTCCTTGTTGTTTGGTTGAGGGGGGGAGGTGTTAAATTGTAACATGAATCATGCCTTTTACTACATTCTACAGTACAAACTCCAAACACTGTAGGTGCAGAAGCATTTAACTAGAAGAGCTGAGTTTGCAGTGCAGGGCTGGACACACCCAGGCAGGTAAGCAGAGCAATACAAATCACAGCTCTTCAAAATCTAGCTAGGCAAAGCAACTCCAGTTAATTCAAAGCTTAATTTTCTGCCCTCAGGCACTGTCCTCCTGATCTCACATGTCACTTAGCTGTCAGATACTCCTTTTGGGACCTGGACAGTTGTATGTGACATTACGTTCTGTGACTCCACTGAAAAAAAATGCACTTTATACAAAAATATAAAATTAACAGCCTCAGCGGTAAAGACTTTCCTACTTTGTCCATCCAATGGCTTTGAACTAAATTCAGTGTTGGAATTGTTCCAGCATATCAGCTCCAGAAAGTAAAGCACACAAAAAACCAGTTTGAAACCTTCAGTGCTTGTCCATAGAGCTGATGGAGCCTGAGCCTGCAGCTCCTGGGTTTCCATGGTCCAGCACTTCCAGAGTCAGTGACCCTGACTCCTGGCCTTGCATCTACAGAAGTCATTGATGGAGAGATGCCATTGCTTCTGGGATTTCTAATCATTGTCCATACAAGGACTAAAAGGACCACTTAGCCTACTTACCAAATTCAGACAAAATGAAGAGATTCAGTACAGCCAGTTGACTAAAGCTCTCCGAAGGCAGGGGCAACACAGCTGTAGCCACTCTTGCCCTCTCTCTTGCAGCTGTGAGACTCCAGTAATTTCTGTAAGGACCAGGAACTTCTGACTACAATGATGTCACATGGGTGACTCCTTTGATGAGCATTTTATTATATCCTTTGTAGTCAGTAACAACCTGACTGAGGATTATTTGCCCATAGCCCAAGTATGCACCCTTTCTGGCTAAAAAAAAGACATTATGGATCCTGGCTGAAAGGCTGAACTGGGAACAAAGCACCAGTTACAGGAACATGTCATAAAAACAAAGTTAAAGGTAAAGTAAAATTTCAATAAAGTTGTGAAGTCATGCATGGTTATATCCCTTAATACAGCTGTGATAGGGGGCTAAAAATGGAAAGGCAGGGAGCAAAAGGGAGCAAGTCTTAAGCAGTCAACAGCATTTAAATTGTTATCTTCAGTCTCTGCAGTTTTCTGCCTTTTTTTTTTTTTCTTTTCCCCTGTAAAGATTTGCTCATTTACATATTTCTTCTTGCAGTGAGGACAAGTTAAGGGGAGATGACATAAGCCAACTCTCCCCTCAGAAACAGATCAGCAGTGGTGACAGCCAAGGGCATGCCACCACCTGTGCGCAGTAAGATGGTGGTTTTAATTTCTTCTTTTTACTCTCACCACTGTTCCCATCCCCACAGAAAAAAATAAAATAAATGCCTTTGTTATTTATAGTCTGCACTGAGGGCAGCCATCAAGGTTGATTGTGGGTTTATGGTTGCCAACCAGCCTCCCAGCTCCAGCAGGTGCCAGGCACCCTGAATTACTTCCATCACGCCCTGCTCAGTGGGGCAGTGAGCAAGCTGATGAATTCTGCTTATTTTGTCTGGGAGGCAACTGCCTCCCTCTCTCCACAAGGAACATCCCACGTATAATAAAGGTTTATAGTCAACCAGAGCAAGACTTCAAACTCATTCCTTCCAGATTCATTCATGACAAGGGTGGGGATGCTAGACTGCTCAGCAATGTTTAACTCAACAAATACTAAAATCTCCAGAGCAATGGCCCTTTATCACCCCTGCTTTCTTTAGATACAGAATCAAAGAGCTAGCAAGCATGTCCTGTCAACTTATGGCTACCAGAGCTGAAACTGGATACTAGGTATTAGTAAAATCCATGCTAGGAAATAAATGCTGTGTGTTTAAAAGAGTTACTCTGGCTACCTAACAAATATGGGAGACTAAGGGGCAGGGGTATCACAACAAAGTCCATGTGCCATTCTGTGATATATAAAGAGAATTGTAGCCTAAAAGACACTGGAAGTGCTTGCCAGGAGCAGTATGTTGAGGTTTGGGTGTTAGACTTGAAGAAAAACATGGAACAACTCTGGAGAATGCAGGAACAAGAACGGTCAGAGATCCTGAAAACGTGGATTAGCAAAGTAAAGATGTGTGAACTGAAGGGAAAAAAGAAGGTCGGGGAGGAGAGAAAAAAGGGCAACAATCTTCAAAGGCATACATTAAAAAAGAAGCTGCAAAGAGGAAAGAACTATTATATTATCATATACAAGTAATGGGTTTAAACTGTCAACAAGAAGATTCGAACTGTACATGAGGTAGGATAGTGGCAATGGGAATGGACTGCTGGGACAATCTGTAAGGTCTCAGTCATTACAGATCTCTCAAGTTAGGCAACATCTGTCAGCAAACTTCACAACTCTGCAAAAGAGAAGCAGTGTACCATCAGCCAAGGTTTCAGGAGACAACCTTAGTTTTTAATCAAAATAAAACAGCACACAGTAGAGATACTGCAAGACCCTGAAGGGGAGGATGGCACAGAGAGCAGCAAGGTAGCAATTAGTAGCAGATTCTCTCAACTGCTCCCAACTTAACAGGAAATCAAGGCAGTCTTTATCCAAAGTTTAATTAGTTTTAGACCATATAGTACTTAACCCATGTGAAGAGCCTCACATGTCCCATCCCACAAGGTGAGGAGTCACCCAGGGACATGTTAAGGAGAGTGTTGCTTTAATACAACATACATAAGCAAGTGTATCTTCCAGATCTGAACCATTAAGCCACAGCAAGAGCCATTATTGCCTATTACTGGCTATTGGTAAAAAAGGAATACTTTATTTCTTCAAACCAAACAGCAAGGAAGAATATTCTATTCCATCTGAGCAAGATCAAGGACTCTCCATCGCAGAGGACCATTTCCCATGACCTCCAAAGGGGACTTGCATCCCTTAATGTCAGTGCAAGTAGTCAAACAAAACTTTGCACTCTCCTAGATCACACAGCTGGCATCTGCGGTAAGATCAATTTCTTCAAGTATGACTTTGGAGATCACAAACAGCAGCAAAATAGGTTTGAGAGAAGTGAAACACCTGTGTTAATGTCAGAAGGTCCAGATGGAAAAGGACTGTACAAAACTGAAACAAAACTTTTCATAAACATTTTCAGAATTTCCCACTTTTGACTGCTCACAGAAATACTAGGGAGGAAGAAGTGGCATGGCTGCCTCTAGTATGTGCTCTCCAGGATTTTGTAAGCTGGAAAGTCCCACTAGGCAAACAGGGATTCAAACAACCCACATTAAAGGAAATTGGGGTGGGGGAGGATTGTCTTCTACTATTTTATATGTTGCTACTGGAAAACTGATTCACAACTTCTGAAAATAAATTTTCAGGGCAATTGTTGATAAGTTTGTTTTTGTAACCCAGAAATAACTGGCCTCCTTCCTGAAATTAACCTTTCTTTTATCCTAAAACGTTTCTGTATAATTGAAATTAAAAAATAATGAATCATGAATAGCATAATGGTTTGGGCTAGCATACTGCATGGCCCCAGCACATTTTCCATCTCAATACTGATTAATGATACACATTAGACATAACTTAAAGACACCAAATTAACTTTACTAATAATTCTGAAGTTCTGAAATTTGGGCTTCTGGCATGGAATGCAAGGAGGGCCTTGAAAATGTGCCAAGAAATGGCCACTTACTCGAAAACTGCTAAGGGTCAAGGGAACTGGACAGGGACGTGAGAGAAACCCATATTTCAAAAATCTTACCTGCACCAGCTTTCTTGAACCTGCTTCTCTCAAATCCTAGGAGAAGGCCCTAAAGAAGACTTGAGCTGTACTCTTCATGAAAAAATTCTCAAAACACATACATGTCTGCAAAATACTTTGAGCTATGTGAATCAAGACTTTTTTTCAGTGGGGAAAGGTGTCATTAGAAAATGACCTTGGCTCCAGTGGGAATCTCTTCACTGCAAAAAGACAAGCAAACCAAATTGCCTGGTGAATTCATGAAATGGGAAAATATAAATCAACACCTATTGGAAAATCATCAAAACAATTCCCTTAACATAAGCTGGACTTGCATCAGGCTCTCTGCTTTACTCAGAGGGCCACATAGGAAGGAGTCAGGCAGGAATGGAAAAATTTGCTGATAGATTTGGGGAGATTTGTACCAGGAGCACTAGGATGTGGTATCAGGTCCCTAAATTACAAACGTGCTCAGTGCCATGCAGGCTTGAAAGAGAAAAGACTTTCTTGGGTACAGTCTCTTTTACGTGCTTTCAATTGCTTTTAATTCTACAGTGCATTTTAAAATCACAGTTTACAAGTAATGGAGAGGAAGAAAAAAAAAAAGATAATTTATTTGGAAATTGGCAGCCATGCAAGAAAGAGAAAGCATTGCCTGCCCCACTTTGCGTTGCCTTGCACCTGGCTCTGGGAAGAGCCTGGCTCATTCCAAAGGGAAGAGTCACTGAGCCCAGCATTACCCAGCTGAGGTACCCAGGCTAAGCCTGTGCGAGCAGTGCTGCCTGGTGTGGACCTCTAAAGTGAGAAATGCTGCTGCATGTTTTTTTTTCAAGACAGCCCCAGAGTTTGTTAATTTTAATTTGCAAAGCATCGGGAAACCATTTCTAGCAAACTCATCAGCAGCTATCACCCAATGTCAAGGGATACCTCTATATTCCTTTGGACTTGGCACCCTCCAGACTACTTTGTCAGATCCCATAAATTTAAAAGAAACTTTTGGGGAAAAAAAAAAAAAAAAGGAAAATAAAATAATGCCCTGCTGAACTTTTCTGTTTTGCTGTTCTTGTAACATATATGAAACAGATCTGACAGGAGAGTTTCCTTCAGCTCATATCTCAGCAGTAAGTAGGGTTATGAGCTTTTTTCCTTCTTTTTTTCAACAACCTTTGCTAAAAATAACCCCTTTAAGACTGTGGAAGGAGATTTCCAGCAGTGTAAGTTCAGATGTGCCTGTGTTCATTCAGAAGGTTGATCTGGATTTAATATGCACAGCCCTGTCAATACTGTGTTAAGCCCTCTGGCACCAGAGGGTCCAGGCAGTCTCTCTGTATTGTATCCCAACCCCAAGCATCAAGAGGGACATAATCCATCACATCAGCTCTTGAACCAAAACTGCTGCAATTATATGCTCTCAAAATGGGCCCATTAACCTATCAAAAAGCATTTGAGAAGGGGTGTAATGTTGTCAGTTATTGTTCACAGGGGAGGAGTGAAGATAATTCTTATCTTGCAAATAGATTCATGCAAAACCAATCGCAGTTTGTGTTGCTCTAATTGATTTAGCCCATTTTGTCTTCTATGAAAATTCCAGGCTACGGTGTTCACACACACATGCACACAAAGGGTAATGCCATTTCCCAAGAGTGGATTAGAGGGAGGGCCTGTGCCTGGCCCACCACAGGAGCACAGAATCAAGTCAGGCACAAAGAGCAGAGCATGTTCCCAAGATGGACAAGAAACAAGATAGGAAAAGTGGCCAAGGCAGCAGCAAAGGCAGTGGCAAAGGCGGTGCTGTCTGTTATAAACAGCAGCAGACATGGTAACGTTAGTGTTCACATCCCAAGTTAGGTGCTTTCATGCATCAATAGCTGGTTATAGGTGCCTTGGTCTAAGCTGCTCCCATGGCACATTCTGTGTCCACTTAGTGAGGCTGAAGACTCCAATAGCTTCCAATAACCTAGTCATCCTCTTCACAAAAAAGATGACTCCTTGGCACTCAAATTGCTACAAGACCAGTGGCTTATCACAGAATCATAGAATCATAGAATGTTTAAGGTTGGAAAGGAGGAAAGGACCTTAAAGATCATCAGATTCCAACCTTCCTGCTATGAGCAGGGACACCTCATGCTAGACCAGGCTGCACAAGGCCTCATCCAACCTGGCCTTAAACACCTCCAGGGAGGGGGCTTTCACAACCTCCCTGGGTAACCAGTGCCTTACTGCCCTCATGGTGAAGAATTTCTTCCTGATGTCTAACCTAACTCTACCCTGTTTCAGTTTAAAGCTATTACCTAGTGTTTGCTAAGCTTCACTGAACCAAAGGGCTCCAAATCAGACAAGCCTGGTTACAAAAGGTTCAGAAGCTTTTCTGCACTGATTATGAAATGGGAAGTATGCCCTGTAAGCTCCCACTTTGGTGGAGATCCGGAAGAAGAGAGAACTGTGATGGCGACACTCCTTATGCTCCTTGAGTACTTGGTGACAGGGAGTGTCCATATAACTTAAATTCCTAGCATGATGAGACAGGGAGCCGTAGGAGAAAAGCCCTCCTTAATCAGAGACAACATCAGTGGTCCTCCTAAATTAGCCACCCAAATGAAATGTCTGCAGTTAAGCAATGGGCATACCTGTCATCTACACCTTCTCGGGTAAGCCAGAGATCTTGGAAGTTTTGCCAGTGCTGGCTCTGGGATGATCAGATCAGTGATGGGCCTGGGCCACCCTTCTCAGAGAGACATAGGAGAAGAGTTGTCCTGTACAATGCTGAGGGACGGTGCAGCTATTTCCATGTTCCTTACACATTGGAGAGACCCTGGGAGAGCTCTGCTCCTCGCCAGCACCACCCTTGACCGCACCCAGACTCTCATCAGCTCATCAGCTCATCTCAGAGAAAACCTGAGCTCCACCGGGTCATTTTTGACAACCCAGAGGAGCATCTTGGAAATGGAAATGACACACTGAAGTCTCTCTGTCTTTGTCTCCATTGGCACACCACACTGCACAACCTCTTCCCAGCCTCTGCAAGGACCAGCTACCAGATGAGAGTGCAGGACACAGCCTACAGTCTCAGAAATAAAGCCCTGACCCTTCTTGTGACCCCCTCCAAACCAAATCTCCTGGTGAGTCATTTTTTTTTTCCATTGCTGAAAACACTCATCACTGGATTCATTCTCTTCTGATGACTTACACACTTCAGAGGGAATGCTGCTCCAAAAATATTAGGACAGATTCCTCTTCTAATATTTGGAGTCTAGCAAGCCATTTCCTCAGTTTAAACAGTGGAGCAGTAAAAGTGTGTTCATCTTGTACTTTCCCCCAAAGCAGCTTGTGCTGACCACTGCTGCAGGCCTCCTATGCTGCTGGAGAAAAGATCAGACCTACCGGTACAAGACTTCTCTCCATCTCTCTGTCACTATGTCCTTCCTTCAGCATGTTGCAGCCATGGAGGAATGCATTTTACTCTTCTTTCTTTCTTTCTTTCTTTCTTTCTTTCTTTCTTTCTTTCTTTCTTTCTTTCTTTCTTTCTTTCTTTCTTTCTTTCTTTCTTTCTTTCTTTCTTTCTTTCTTTCTTTCTTTCTTTCTTTCTGTCTTTCTTTCTTTCTTTCTGTCTGTCTTTCTTTCTGTCTTTCTTTCTTTCTTTCTTTCTTTCTTTCTTTCTTTCTTTCTTTCTTTCTTTCTTTCTTTCTTTCTTTCTTTCTTTCTTTCTTTCTTTCTTTCTTTCTTTCTTTCTTTCTTTCTTTCTTTCTTTCTTTCTTTCTTTCTTTCTTTCTTTCTTTCTTTCTTTCTTTCTTTCTTTCTTTCTTTTCTTCCTTTCTTCCTTCCTTTCTTCCTTCCTTTCTTCCTTTCTTCCTTCCTTTCTTCCTTCCTTTCCTTCCTTTCTTCCTTCCTTTCCTTCCTTTCTTCCTTCCTTTCTTCCTTCCTTTCTTCCTTCCTTTCCTTTCTTTCCTTTCTTTCCTTTCTTTCCTTTCTTTCCTTTCTTTCTTTCTTAAAAAATAATATTGCCTTCCCTGAGATATTTCCATTTGCTGTGGAAAACGGTTAGAAACACACAAATTTGGAAAACGAAGGCTGGGAATCTCTTTAAATTCATAGTTCCCTCAGATGAGTGAAGCCAGTGGTTGCAGACTGCATGGAGCCTAAAGGCCAGCTCTGTACAAAAGGGCAGAGGCAGTTCCTGTACATGCTCCATAACAGCATGACACATCGCAGGGCTTTTGGACAAAGGGATGTATTTTTTATGTGAAATTGTTCCTTAGCTGTATATTTCTTTGTCCTCTGCCCATGGGAATAATGATATCAGGCCAAGAATGAAAGACTCCTTTAAATTTCTCCATGCAAATAAGTTCACCGTTAGTATTTCTTCCTGACTAGAGAGGCTGACAGATTGAGGCAATACTAAAACCTTCACAGTAATGAAGAAGGGTACCTGAAGTCCAAACATTTTAAAACACACACAAATACACCCAGTACTGAAAGCCACCCTTTCCAAAATGAGGGGCGTTGCAGGTAAAATATACTTCAGTAATTACTCCTTGTCCTATAAAGTGAATTGATAAGATTTAAGCTAACATTTCATCTTGACATTACTAATACATGTGTGTGAGCATTCAGTTTACACTTTCAATACAGTCTGTCAGATTAGATCTGTATACCTGCTACCAAATAACAAGGGCACTATTGATTTTTCGTTATTTTCAAGTATTTGTTTTTGTCAGTTGAGCACATTCTATTTATTTTGGCACGGGTAACAGAGAAACCAAGGCAAGAGACTTAACCTCTTTTCTGAAAGATTTAAGACTTGACAGACATCACAGCTTCATCACACTGTTTGTTCCCATGGTGGCCTGTAACAGAGTATTGTCCTGCTTATTACTTAATTTAATGTTCAGTCCCTTGATTTTTATCTAAATCTGCAGTGCAGGGTACACGCAGAGGTGTTGTGCATGTTATGCAGCAACAGTTTTCATCCAGAAAGACTTTAAAAGTACCTGAAACATGGATGTTTTTTGACCCTGCAGCTCAGTTCTGAGGCTCAGTCAGGTACCCACCAGGCATCCTCCATCCTGAGCATCATCCTGCTTTACACTGCAAGTGTACCTTCAGCAAAATGCAGAACCAATTTATAAATTATTTATACTCAGTAGGAGTTTACCTAAGCCTGTTACCAAGCAGATTAAAAAAAAAAATCCCAAACATGTTTGTTGTTTTCTGATAAAACTCATTATTTGACAATTAAATATTATTCCAGCAGCAAGTGCCAACAGGCGACGTGGTTGCTTTCCAGCCAGATGAAAGTGGGCAGGTTGTGTCCATTACAGGCTGCTAGGGGCTTGCAGTGTCCAGGGGCAGTGGGGACCAAGCAAAGGCTATGGCAGCCTGGTGCCCTGTGTCCTGCTTCACCTGACAATTTCATGGAAACATAGAATTGTTTTAGTTGGAGAAGATGTTTAAGATCATCAAGTCCAACTGTTTCCCTAGCACTGCCAAGTCCACCACTAGGCCATGTCCCTAAGCACCACATCTACACATCTTTTAAATACCTCCAGGGATGGTGACTCCACCACTTCCATGGGCAGCCTGTTCCAGTGCCTGACAACAAATAAATTTTTGCTAATATTTCATAGCAGTATTGCCTATGGGTATGCTTTTAGGCAGTACTGGTGACCCCATGAGTACTGTATATTGTGAATTGTGCATATTGTGCATTCAGAATTGAGTGTAAAGTGAGAACACTATACACACACACACACATATATATGTATTTACTGCCTGTTGCTCCCTACTGGGTGTGCAGGCACTGTGCTGTGCTCCTATACTGGCACCTAGTGGGGAGCACACTGGAGATGGGCAAATGAGAGCAGGCTGCACCAACACATGCACACTCGCCCCAAGAAATGCCTTAGCCACTTTATTTTTCCCAGTTCTTTGAAAGCCCTTTCGGATTCATACACTTTATCAGACTTCGTGCTTGCTGCTGCTCTCACAGCTTTCTTTATCCCTCTGCCATTCACATCCCTCTTGCTGGAAAACCTGGACCACACCAAGCCCTCTGCTCCTTGCCGGTGCATGCATCCTTTGAGTCCTGACCCTCCTCCATATGAGCTGGGATCCCTACCTGTTATTCCCTCCTCCTGCATTTTCCTGCCAGATCCCCCCATTACAACCCATCCGTGTTTCCTTCTCCAGGTCCCCCTGCCTTGACCTGGGCCTGACAGGTCTCTCAGGAAAGCAGGCGACCACTGGTGTTGCTTCCTGCCTTGTAGCTCGTGCTCCCGCTTTGGCCTCGGAGGAAAGGGCTGCCTCTTACCCAGCGAAGGACTTCCTCCACCAATTCCCATCACCCTCAGGAATCTCATGTCCCACAATTGTCCTGTTTTAGCTGAAACAGCAAAAAGCTCAACCTACCACTTCTCCCAAGGTCCACCCTGTGTCATTACAGCATTTGAAAGGAAACACTGAAAAGACGTGACATTCTTGCCAAAAAGCATTTATCTTCTCCTTACCTTCTATACAAAAAGCACAGCCTCCAAGACTGGTCTCAAACACTGCAATCCAAATGAGATCTTCTGCAGCACAGGGACACCAGTATAATCTTACTGATTACAGTGAAGTTACTGCTTCAATTTGGTTCTCTTTACATAATTCCACAGAGCCCTGACTTAAATCACAGCAGTTAAGGCAAGTATTTTCAAGCTTTTAAGGCAGCAAGGCAGTATTTTCAAGGTCAGCTGCTTCCAGCAAGGAACTGGCCAATGGGCAACTGAGGTGACTTGCCAGTCCTACAGGAGAGTTCATCACCTGACTGTTGTGCTTCCTGTGCATGGCATGACACACATTAGTTTTCATTCTAAATTTGACAAGAGGCAACAGAAACACGTGCCTGATCCCTACAGTCATTTCTTGTCCCACCAAGGCTTTCCTAAACGATCACTCTAACCACGAGTCCAATGAGAGGGTGCGGTCTTTTCTTTGGTTTGCCCATTCATTTCCCATCATGGCTGAAGGCTTTGCTTCCACCTTGAAGGAAGCCTATTGTTGGTGATGTTGTTAAATAGTCCTCTGCACTGTATGGCCTGTAACTGTGATTTACAACCCATTTCTAGCTGCACCATCATTCAGCTGACTTTCCTTTTGAGCAGTTGATGTGAACTCCAAAGCTATTCAAGGCTAGTAGCATTTCTGTGATTCATTCAGCTTGAGGAAACACTGAAAATTTATTAGGATGTTTTTACAGTCCCGGAAATTGCTCTGGAATTCTGTCACTAACAAAAGAACAGAAATGGCTCACAATTTTATTACAGTTTTTCATATGCATTAGGTAATGTAGCCCTTTGTAATTTATTCAGTTTTCAAGTCAAACTCTCTCCTTGGCTGAGACTGTGAGACTTCCAGGTCTTGCAATTCTATCACAAGCTTGCCTAATATTTGGTGCTTTCCTGAAAGCTCCAGCTCTTGGAGTCACTTGATTTGGCTACCTGAGGACCTCAGCTTTATGAAGAAACAAAAAAAATAGCTCTGTCTCTTAAGATTGTGAAGCATGGCAACAAAACATTCATGATAAAGTTGCTTACCTGCCAGATGGCAAAGAAAAGCTAGATCTTTTGTTTAAGATTCAGGATGTTTTTACATCACTGATTTTGGCTTATAATTTCAGAATCTCTGAGTGCTATTGAGGCTGGTTATCTGGAAGAAAGGGGAGGTGGACGAGAAGACATTTACAGCTCTTGATCCCTCTGTTTGCAATAGCCAGTTACTCTGCTCTCATGGCAACCCATATCACGGGACTCCTCTCCACAGGTGGTTGCCAGAGCAGCCATGGCCAAGTGAGAACAAGTCTTAGGATTAAGGCACAATTTTTTTTCATAGTTTGGAAAAGAAGAGCCTGAAGGATTAATGGAAATAGCTGCACCCAAGCCACAGAGGGCACTGTGGCCCCAGAGCAGTACCTAGAACTCAGCCACACAGGCTTTGCCCTTACCTCTGTTTCTGCCCTGACAGTATTGTGCTGGGTGTCAGTCACACCGGTGCCCAAGACCCTCTGGCTCCTGCCACCCATGGAGAGAAGGGAAGGGAAGGGAAGGGAAGGGAAGGGAAGGGAAGGGAAGGGAAGGGAAGGGAAGGGAAGGGAAGGGAAGGGAAGGGAAGGGAAGGGAAGGGAAGGGAAGGGAAGGGAAGGGAAGGGAAGGGAAGGGAAGGGAAGGGAAGGGAAGGGAAAAGTATTTCAGTTCAAAGGGACCTATGACAATCGTCTAGTCCACTGTCTGACCAAGTTAAAGCATGTTATTAAGGACATTGTCCAAATGCCTCTTAAACACTGCCAGGCTAGTGGTGGGTGCAGCATCTCACCTCACCATGAATTTGCTCCTTGTACAGTGAAGTTCATTTAAGCACTGCAGGTAGCTAAAGAGGAGAACACAAAGCAGCCTTAGCAGCCACAGCCAGGAATGGCACCATTTATGACACTGAGTCAACCAAGTGCTCAGGAGGAAGCTGCAAACCGTATGTCAGTTCTGGGAAGGGCATCCTTTCTGGTGACTGATCTCTTTCCAAAATATTCATAGCAGTGTTATTAGTGTCAGTGCTTTTGTTAAAGAAAACAATTTTACTAGAAGAGTGTGTAGTAGGACGCAGCCTTGGCCCAAAGCATTTGCTGTAATTTGATGCAAGATATAACAAATTTGTGTTATACACAAAGGGAGGGAGAAGCAGAGATAACAGGATCACACTTTGGCTAGTTATGTCTTGAGCTTCAAGTCTGTGAGTCCTTTGGGCTGGGATGTTCAAATGGCCTGACATAGTAGGACTTAAAAAAGGATAGTCTAAAAAGAAAAGGTATTACTCTGCTTTTACCTTAGCATTTGTACAATATCCATAACCTTCTGAACTCGTTACATCTCTGAGTGCTTACTCCAATGAGGAGTCATGTTATGTCCTTTAAAAAGAAGCTTGCTTACTTTTAAGATGTGTGGTTTAGTTTCAGAATAGAATAAAACCTTCCTAGTTGCTGATAGAGAGAGGCCACAGTCAAACAAAAAGAGTGATGGACTGGAGCTCAAAGGAAAAACTGGCCTTTAGGGATACCAACCATATTTGTTCACACAGCATTCAGTTATGAAGACTTCATTATGTACCAATTTAAGTTTATACATACCAAATGTTCTTGAGTCAGCAACACAAGCCAGGCTGCGTTGTTCCAGTAGATGATTTTCCACCCTTATGATGGATTTTTTTTGAAAAAAGAATCATCAATAACCATGAAAGGATTCCCCTCACTGGACGGATATCCCAGCACACCATGAAGTTGTCTCTCCCAAGAAGCATTTCCACAGGCTTGGGGTAAATCATAAACTACTTAGGAGGAATGGGATTCACAAAGCTCTCCCAGCCAGCTGCATCGATGCTTGTGAGCATGTCCTGGAGCTAACAATGCATGAACACACCAAGGAAAGGCACCTATGTACATATATTGCTTATGCTATAGCAGTACTTATGTCCAAAGCTTACAGAGGCTGTCAACAATTAAGTTGAAGGAAATTAAAAAAAAAAGACACTTAAAAAAAAATGGCAGCCCTGAAGAGCCTTTGCTTGGGAGCTGCACCAGTTAACAGCAGTTAATGTCTCTTAGCAACACTGCTGTGCTGTGTTAGTGATTGCACGCCACTATCAGCAGTGGCACACACCAAGTGTTGGCCAAGGGCTTGACAAGAGGGTACAACACAATAACTGATCTAGACTGAGGCAGCCACAACTTTTAAGACTGACCAGTCTGCATCCCTGATTCTGGAAGTAGAGAGGATTCAGTTATATGTATATGTGTGTGTGTGTGTGTATATATATGTACACATATATGTATAAATAGTCCAGAATTGTTTTGTGGCTGGGAAGAGGATTGTGCTCACACTAAGGAGCACTCAGCCAAGAGAAGTCCAGCAAAGATAGGTCTCAAAAGAAGAGAAGAGCTGTGCCTCTGTACAGACTAAAACTACATTGGAATGAGCAGCCCTGAACCACAAAGCCTGACTCATCACGTACAACAGCCTTTTTAGGTGGAGAGAAGGCACTTTTGTGTGGCAGTCCTCTTGCTGCCTCCATGCTTTGCCCTTCAGGGTTCCCCACTGTTCCCTTTGGGTAAGTGCCCATGCCCACCTCTCTCCACAGTTGATCCCTCCTCTCACATAAGCAGCATCAGCTGACTGATAAGGTAATAAAAATTAATGGCTTGACTTAGGAGGCAGCTTCATCTTTTTTAAAGAAAGCCTCTGAGTTAGGCCCATAACTAGCATCCAAACAAGCAGCCTGCTTTTCAAGAACTACCAAGCACTGCATATACATCTTGTATATATCCAGTATAAACAAATATATAAGTATACACCCTGTGTATATCCTGTCCAATTTCAGGGGAGCTGTAGGTTGCTCCTCACTTGTGCAAATCAGTTCCTTGGGTACCTGAAAATATATTTGGGAAACTAACTTTAGGCTTTTTTTTTTTTAAATCTTGGCCATAAATTCAATCACTTATGAGTCAAAACCCCATCTGCTCTAAATTTGCACTTGATTTCATGCACAAATAGGGTTCACACATGTAAGTCCTGTCATTTGTGTGCTCCCAGAGGCAGTGCATAAATTACCTGTGCACAAAACAAGAGGTCGGTCAGCTTTACCTCGTGTGCTGCCGAGTAAGTGCACATCAAAGGGCACATTGTGTTCCTGGAATGAGAATGAAGACTCCTGGCATAGGTCACCCCCTCCAAGCAGAAATACTGCTTTTCTTGGGCACAAAAAAAAATGAAAAAAAAAAATCCACCCTGAACAACTTAAAAAAAACAAATCTGCCAGAATTAATCAGCCAGTGGAAGGTCCAGAAAGAGTCAGGGTTTGGGTTAGCTCTAACAACTAACACAGCAGATTTCATAAAGCTGTTTGAAACTTGAGTTTGATCTTAGAACAGACAGTGGTGGGTCTTCATTAAAAATCACACCATTTTAGAACATGGCTGTGAAGTGCAACTTTAAATATGATATTAAAATAGCTCTATGTGAGCAGTGTAAATGGAGATGATATAGATTCTAAAGAAGTTAAACAGAGACTATCAAACTCTGGAAATCACAGGGTTAACTCAGATCATCCAACATGAAGTTAAATACAGAGGGCTTCAGCAAAAGCAGAAGTGTGTTCAGCAATGTGGTGTTTCACGTGACTCCTTCAGTCCATCTTCTAGGTGAACTTTCAGTGGAAAGCAACTGCTTCAGAAAAGTGAGCATCTCACGTTGACGGTTTACGCTCCAGTTGTAATCTGTACAAAAAGCAGGATCTTAGGGAGAAGCGAGGGAGGAAAGACACTGACTCTGAGTGGATCTTTCCCAGATAAATAAATTAAAAACATAATAAAACACAATGGCTACCACAGCTTGTAAATTAAGGGAGTAACTGGTGCATACTGAGGCACTGATGTATAGCCTGGAGGAGGAACAACTTCATCTGAACTACAAACAATTCACTTAAAAAAATAATACTTTGAAGAAAAAAATTGTATCCAGACCAGCTTGTGAATAAAGCAAACCAAAAGGCAACCCTGATACTCCATTAGCAACACAAAAGTGGAACTGTCCCCTGGGTCTGGCATAAAAATTAATTCCTTTTTCTTAAAAATATAGCTGCTTTGACATCCAAGTTAACCACTTGGACAAGCATCGTTCACGATGGCACACCTCTCTGCACCAAAAAAATACAGTGCCCTGCACAGGTATCCAAAACGCAGCTTAGGTCAGCACCTGCTCTGGGCCCTGTGGCACTGGCAGAGGGTCTCAGCCCACACCACTCTTCTGCTGCTGGAATGGAGCAATCCTGGCCATCAGCTAGCATCTCCATGGGTTATATCTCTAACCTGGGACATCTCAGCTTTGTCAGAGCCACCTGGTTGCCTCTGAGCTGTGACATCCTGTGAGGTGCACATGTGCCCAGAGATCTTGTCATCTGACCACTTGGGCTGTGGGAAGAAGGAAAAAATTTTCTTTGTCTTAATTTTAACTCTTTCTGTTCCTGAGGCCAAAGTTGAAGCCATCTCACCATTAAGCCATCCTAGGAGGACCCCTCTGGTGACTCCATGGAAATGTGAGTCATGGCTTCAGTGAGCAATAGCTCACACTTAGAAAATGTGCAGGCAACAGAACTACAGCTCCACCAGAATAAAGGGGTGAAAAATGGGTGCAACATCTCTTCCTCCAAAATGGCCACAGTAATTTGAGTTAAAGCAACAGTGAGATTCCTGGAGTGGTCATGAGAGGCTAGGCACAGCACTGAAGGTCTCCAAGATTTCTGGATGTCTTTTCTGGAAGTGATTTTTAATCTCCCTATTTCACAGATGTTCTCTTCTTCCAAATTCCTGTTTATTTCCTTTCTTTTCTTTCTTTCTTTCTTTCTTTCTTTCTTTCTTTCTTTCTTTCTTTCTTTCTTTCTTTCTTTCTTTCTTTCTTTCTTTCTTTCTTTCTTTCTTTCTTTCTTTCTTTCTTTCTTTCTTTCTTTCTTTCTTTCTTTCTTTCTTTCTTTCTTTCTTTCTTTCTTTCTTTCTTTCTTTCTTTCTTTCTTTCTTTCTTTCTTTCTTTCTTTCTTTCTTTCTTTCTTTCTTTCTTTTTCTTTCTTTCTTTCTTTCTTTCTTTCTTTCTTTCCCTTTCCACAAGGATAACAAGCAGTCCCATTTGCAGTTTCCTCTTACATTTTATATTTGTTACTTCTTAAAGATAGGGCTAAACTGTACTTCAAGTCTTACACAAGATCTGTACAAAGTTTTGACTGCTCTCAAAAAGTAGGTTTTGGGCTAAACTTACTTCACACTAAGAGTCAGACTGGTGATTAATTAACCTTAAGTCTCTTGTTTCCTTTTGGATGGGCAGGATTTTGTGAAAGTTACCTTAGCATCCAAGCAGGTACAAGCATGAAAGCCCATTGAGACAAACAGATTTTACAGGAGCAAGCTCTAAGTGTGTCCTGGCAGGATTGTTAAATGGCCAAGAGATGCACATATTTACATACAAGTGCAGGATGCAGCTAGGTAGTAGAGCCACAACTTAAATCTCAGTCTTACACTCAGAAATAAAAATCAGATTATATTAGGCAGAACTTTGCCAAATGTCTTCTGGAGTTCAATTAAGAAAGACTTCTGACAAAGAATGCTTCAGTAAAGACATGCCTTAAGACTTTTTTTTCTCTGCTTCTTCAGCTGAAATAGTGATGATAGCAAATATTTTTTTTAATCACTTCCCTGACTTTGTAACACACTGTTAACTTTCACTGTCTCTGTGCTTGGAGCTCCACGTACAAAACTGACTGACCCCTCAATCAGTAAGAAAACATGCAGCACCAGCATTAGCTTGTAACTTTTCAAATCTTGGCAGAGCTTGCATCCAACCTCTCAGCTTCCACTCAACTTTCTTGTCTTGTTTTTAAGTTTGTTTCTTTTAAGCGCAACTAAAGGAATCCGCTCTCCCTCCTCCCCACCTCAAAACCAGACTTTTGCATCAGTCAGTCTTACTGGCACCTTCACCACTAGGCTTCAGACATTTCTGTGCTGTGATTGCAGACAAGTTCTTTAAAACAAAAGTTTTTAAAAATCTAAATGTAACAGCAACTGAAGGTTAGATACTGTGCAAAGTGAGAGAAGACAGTGACAGGAGAGCACTCAATCACTGTGTAGTTTCTCATGGCAATGAAAGCATCCTTTGAGAGGCTGCCTAGGTGTTGTCTAGCTTATGATACAGCACAGTGCCCACCAGCACTTCTGTTTGGAAGCTCACTTCTTAGAAATCACCAGCAGGCTCATTACTCATAAATCAGAAGAAGGCTTTTGACCAGGCCTGGGAATCCGGAGACGCTGCATGAAGAGGGAGTTCTGTCTGCTCTGCGGGTTTCAGACCGAGGAGGGGGGTGGCTTGGCTTCCTATCCTTATGCATTCAATCAAGTAAATTGCACAACCATGCTGCTTTGCTCTATTTAATGTAATGTTTCCCGAAATATCATTTGTGAGTAGTACAAGTTATGGGGTTTTTTGGGGGAAGAAGTGGGCCACAGTCTGATAATGGAAAGCAAGCTACCTAAGGGAGAAGGGAAGACAGGAAACTTCTTTCCATTGGATACATTGAAAAGTGCCTATGTATTCCAAATGTACTTTTTGTCCCTACAACACCCGATGTTAGGTAGTTCCTTGCATCTAGATGGGTCTCCACAGATTTTAGGAGTCTATTCCATGCAAAATATCTTCTTGCTGCAGCACAATTTTTCAAATCTTGACCTCAGAATTTGCAGCTAGGTGTTTTTCATTATTAATGTTTAAATAAGTCTCACCTAAACTGAAACACACCCAAGATAAGAAAAATTAGAGAAGTTTTGTCCTAAAAGTCTCTGGAGATGTCACATCATGTCTCCTTTGGCAGGACACAGATTGAACTTAATAGATTGCTTGGGGTCTGTCTTCAACATGATTTCCAAATCAGGAATTTCTCCAAATGAAGAAGACATCATTATCCACTCACAGGATCAGGACTTCAGAGTCTGAAGTCGTCTTTCCAAAGAAAAAGGTCAAGGCAAATGTATATTGCCATTTTGGAAATGTACGTGTAGAGACGAAATATATGGTCTCAAAATCAACCAGTCCCCAAGACAATCGGATATTCAGCCATCCAAAAGGTTTCAAAAACCTATTGAGGTCAAAGGGAGTCTTCCAGTGACATCAGTGCACTTTAGAGCAGAGCATTCACCTAAGGAACCCAAAGGTAAGAAGCTTTCTAATCTTTCCCTTATCTGCTGAGGAAGACAGAGTCAATTTTAGTGCTAGCATAAACAGAGATGTACATAGTTGAGGAGCATCAGTAATTTAAAGCATCATATAACTGACTCCCACCTGGGAGGATTATTATATGAAATGCACTAGTGATGTCTCCAACATCTCTTACTACGGGAATGCTGAATAAGCAAAAAGTATTAAGTTGGGTAATATCATATGCCAGAGGGAAAAAAAACCCAAAATACTGTATTCATTTAAATTCGTTAACCGTGTGAAGAAAGGAGAAGGTGGTTCATTCCAACTCTGCTCTACTTCAGTAGAAGCGGCTACTTTTAATAATCAAGGATGGTGTTGTCATTGAAATAGAGACTGCTAGCTGAATTACCATAAAAAACTGTCAGTTAATTAACTAAGCTCCATATAGCCAAAAATAATAGCACTTAAAAGCAGCTTGTCCTATCTCTGTTGAGAACAGACATCTGTCTGCTCTGATAACTATGAAGAACTAGAATCTCAGGGACCAAGAATGTGATATATTGACTGATATATGTGCATTTGGGAAGGTTTGATGGCTGTTCTTTATCTTCTTCACATGTTGAGTTTCTCTGCCTTTCATTCAATGTTTCTCTAAGACCCTCACCCAGATTTTGATGCAGTAACCTGTGTTAAAAGGGCCACCTCCGGCTACTGCTACAGTCAGCAAACAGCAGTTGAGGCAAACCCACTTCTACTTAAGAACAGCATAAAAAAACCCAAAACTGTAGTAAAAGAATGGAAATTACCATTACTAGAGTAGTCAAAATGGAAAATAATCGGGTCCCACAATATTTTTTTGGGTGTTGAAGTCATCTATCAGAGATGCAAAATCCTCTCCTAGTAAAATGTATATCAACAGCTTGACTCATGTTATCTTTAACACAGAAAGTATAGCAGAGGTACCTTCTGGCCAGCTCAGATCTTTCCAATTATCATCCTGCCATACAGAACTGCCATACAGTTGTTCTGCAGATAGTGTGAATGTGTGTGCTTCTTCCACTGTTTGCCATCTTCAAAGCATCACCATCAAAGCTTACAAAACAAACAGGACAACCTGTGTATTGTACACACGATTGATAACACAAAGGTGTATTCTCAGAGGATGACAAAGGTGAAGCTGAGTATTTGACTGCTCAACAGCTGCTCCTCTAGAGACCCTTTAAGTCTATGAGGTCAGTAATCTACCATGTTTCAAAGCCACCTATTGTTCTGCTAGGAAAGCAAAGGTATTAGTAATTATTTTTTCTGCAAATTCTACAAAACCAGGACTACAACTTCCTTCATATTTGTTTATTTAAAACTAAATTATTCCGTTTCTGAAAATGAATAATGTTACTACAGATTAAAGTAAAATGTCATTTTAGGTGACAGTATTTCTAGAAGTCTAAGAAGAGGTTGTGCTGATTTTGACTGGGATAGAGTTAATTTTCTTCAGAGTAGCTGCTATGGTGTTGTGTTTTAGATTTGTACTGGAAACTGTTGATAACACAGGGATGTTTTCATTGTTGCTGAGCAGTGCTTACACAAAGTCAAGGCCTTTTCTGCTTCTCACCCCACCAGCGAGTTGGCTGGGGATGTGCAAGAATTTGGGAGGGGACAGAGCCAGGACAGCTGACCTCAACTGACCAAAGGGATATCCCATACCATATGATGTCATGCTCAGCATATAACACTGAAAGAAGAAGGAAGGGGAGGATGTTCAGAGTGATAGCATTTGTCTTGCCAAATAACCATTATGAGTGATGGAGCCCTGCTTTCCTGGAGATGCCTGAACACCTGCCTGCCTTGTTTGGCTTTGCTTGCGTGCACAGCTTGTGCTTTACGTATTGAACTGTCTTTAAATCAACCCACGAGTTTTCTCACTTTTACTCTTCTGATTCTCTCCCCCATCCCACTATGAGGGGAGTGAGCAGCTGCATGGGGCTTACTTGCCATCTGGGATTAAACCATGACAAAGGCAAAGATTCATTTTGTTCTTCAGGTACCTTCTCTGTGTATCACTCTCACTTGATAAGTCTTTATTTACAGTTTCATTTGACTTCTTTGCCACTGAAACTTCCTCTGAATCCATACCCGGGGGAGAATAAACATCACTCCCTGCAGCAAAATTCATTCATGTGTACAAGAGATATTTGAACAATGAACTCAGAGGTTATTTGCCTCCATTACTGTTGCTGAGAGTTCTTAGAGATGTTACCTGGATCAAAAAGAGGATTTTTAAATCTTTTAGTGGCAAAAGGTTAAACAATTAGGATGCCAGATGAAGGGAACGATTGCTGTCCAGGTTCACTCATTTGTATGAACAAGAACTGTCTTCAATGTTTTAATGAGAGAAAATGCCAGGGTAAAACAGAGTAAACCTTGCTTAGTCAGTGTCTTCCTGGGCCAGGTGTGTTTTATAGCAAAATAGAGTTATGCTGCTTCACCTTGCTTTAAAAGCACAGTCCTGGTCAAGTCTGGGCTGGAGATTTCTTGAACCATAGCATGTTGTTTGGAGCTAAGTGATGATTTGCTTCAATTTCGACCATTTGATTGATAGAATGTGTTTACACCCTTTCTCTCTTGTTTGTTGGATCAAAACAGACCCACCAAACAATATGGGAAAATGGTTTCATCAGAGTCTGAGTAATGCTATAGAAGCCAGAATGTATGTATGTATGAGAGAGGGAGTGGGAGTGGGAGAAAATGGTCTCTTCTATTTCCTGTCAAGCTGATGGGGAGATTGGAGGAGACTCCAGCGAGTTTATTGAAACTGTGATACAAAAGTTATTCTGAAAAGACAGAGGGACCTCTGACAGTACTCAGCTGCTCTATTGACTTCTGTAACAACTTTGCTCTTGGTTTGAACCCCCAGGCCAAGGGGTAGGTTGAATGAAGAAGCTGAGCTTGAGGTGATGCTAGAACTTGGGGAAGGTTTTGGGATGAAGAGAGCTGCAGCTGCCATGACATTCTGTGCTGCCCTGTGGTTAAGCTTGCTCAGTTTAGATGTAACCTAACAGATCCATTTCAGCATGACTGATGTACAAGATGCATGAGGAAAGTGGCCCAAAAGAAGCAGTTTATCCTCATTTCCAGCAGGAGTTCACATGCTCTGTACATAACCTGTATCCTTGCCACATAAATCTTGGGTAAGTTGACCAGCAAGGTTAGGGATGACTAACACCTTCTTTTGCCAGAAGCTTCATAGGTTCATGGCAAGGAGGACACCAAGGAAGAGCAATGCAAACAGCCAAATTAGGGTTCCCACTGAGACAAGATCCTGATCTCAGCTTTGTTAGAAATCAGATGGACTGCCCAGCAAAAACATCTTACACCTCTGCTACTGTTTTCAGCTCAAACCGAGGCCTTCAACCAACCAGTGCAGTCACCCCAGGATGAAACTGAGGAGAAACTATGCTTACTTAATCCCAGTTCTTGTGCAAATTTTTATTTGTATCTGATGTGCACTTCTACTCAAAGTCCAGTTCACAGGAAGACAACACACAACCTCTCTGCTACTGTGAGAGTGGAGATCTCTGGGGCAGTGAGCATCTGAAGGACAGTGATATGGAAGAGCTTGAGGTGCTTGTTTCCAGGTACAGGTTTTTCAGTGAATTGTTAAGGTGCAATAGAAAATGTAATGCAGCCTCACAGATGGGCAGGATTAAGTTTACGGGCAGAATTAAGTTTACAGACTTAAAGTTACCATTAAAAATGTCCAGGTACCTACTGCAACTTCTTTTCACAGTATTTAAGGGTGTCCTGTCCTCACAGTCTGGGTGCTCTAGTTATTTTGCCTATGGTCCTTCTGAGCACTTTGAAGTTAGCTCTGAGATGAGGAAAATACATCAGGGAGACTGTAATGAGGACTGTGTGGCATGGGTGGAAGAGACATCCTTTCTGAATGAGTCAGGGGAGAAAACCTTGCAGTTCATGGTGCTGTGGTGTTCTGTTTTGGGGGCATCAATTTAGGAGGTGGGAAAGGACCAAAAGAAGGATAATGGTCAAGTCCTGTATGTTACAAAGGATCATCTTATATATCAGACACAGCAGGCAGAGGATAAGGCAGACACCCCAGCCAAAAAGAGGTTTCAACATACCCAAATTCACTGTTTTTTGAAAGCACCAAGGGAAAGACAGTTTCTAAGGAAAATACTTGAGCTGTGGAAACTGAGAGGGATTTGTGTAAATCTGAATAAGTTTGTATTAAGCTGAATTACACTGTCTGTCCTGAGCGAATGCTGTCAGCAGGTGACTAGCAAGAAGGCAGGGAACAGATCTGTGCCCTTGAGATGTCACTTGGGGATCTCAGAGCAAGGGAAGATTTATTTTTGTTCCCCAGGCTGGAATACTTGCAGGTAGCAAGGTTTGTATACTACACACATCTGTTACCAATGTGGAAGGCCAAATGTTTTGCTAGCCCATTTCTGCTCTTTTAGTGGGATGGATGAAGAGCTGAAGAAAGGGGTTTTCACAGGTACGGGCATTTATTAGCATTTTGACAACTATTTAATGGAGTTGTAGCAACCAGAAAAGTCATCCGATGAGGTGTTAATGAAAACAGCTGAATAATTTGAAGCTCGCTATTCCCCTGTGATGCCAGGGGATTGAGGGATGTTTTGTGGCCTCGTTTTTCAAAGAAAGCCACAGAGTTAATTATATAGGACAATACCGGGCATCTGCTCAGCAAGAACACATGAGAAACTCCATATAATAAGCTGAGAGTAGGTAACCTACTCTCCCTGATTTGGGTATAGTTTAAGTCCCATGAGTAAAGGAGAGCAACTTGTGTTTAGTATTAGTAGTACAGAGATAGTACTAGTAGTACAGAGATATTTCTGGATTCACCTAGGGTAAGTAAAGGGATTTCAAACATTTCACTACTTTGTCTCTTTTTTTCTCCATCCTTTCTGCAGCATTTTCATAATTTTCCAGTGTTCCCTTACTTACAGGCTCTTTCAGATCATTCTTTCACTAAGTCTTTTTAAACAGGGAGACACATGGCTCGGGTAAGAGGAACTAGAAGTAAGTTGTCCTTCTGAACAGACTGCAAAACATTAGCCTCCATTTTCACCAAGAGACAAGAGGAAATACCAGGGAAAAGCAGCTAGAGGTCACAGAATGGCACATTTTTTGTGTCGTTTACCAGAAGTATGTGAAAACAACTGTAGAGAGAAAGAATGGATAAATCATGTTTTAACTTTGGATTGAGCTCAGAATTTTGAACAAAAAATCTACCTCCCCTATTTATAGCTAGTTCTGTCATGATATTGTATGATATCACGAATTGGCAATTAGCATTTTTTTCCTAGGGACTCTTTATCTCCAGTCCTGTTAGGAAATCTCAATGTTTATATGCCCATATGCTGAGAGAATTAAATACTAGCGTGCCAATGGAAAGTTTTTGTTCATGTGGACAATGTCACAATGTTAGAGTGCTGGTGGCCTCTGCAGAAGATAGGGCCACATTTTTTGACATAAAATTACTCAGCCACCACCAGAGCATGAAACAATAAAGAAACAGATTTGCTCACATGAAAATGTAACGTAGAAGAAGTTTTGCTTTTGCTTACGTGCCAGTAATATTTGAGAGAAAATAAAATGTTACTAAAAAGCATTTTAATTGTAAAAGCAATGCATTTGGAACAAAAAGGACTTGCAAATTTTACATATGCAAATCAGGGTACTTTATGACTATTAATTTCCTTTATTATTAAAAAAATTTTATAAACATAATCATGTTCAGAAAGAAATCACCTTACCCTTCAGTGCAAACATTTAAAGAATGTAAAGCCATGGACAGGTTCATCAGCGAGTTTAACTCCCTTACCTTGAAGTATTTTGTGAAGTCTTAGAAATCTTATTATGAGAATGGGCTCAGAAAAATGCTCATATTTGACTCCAAAATCTAATTTAATTTAAAATATTTTCACAGTTATATGTTGCACTTCATTTATAATAATACTTCCTTATTTTTTCTCCTTTTCTGAACACTATGGAAAATGAGTATTAAATTTGAACATGCTGCTGGCAAACAAGGGGCATGGACTGTCAGCTAAAACTAAAGGTTCAAAAGCCATGCTTTTGTTTTTGTATCCTTTCTACCAACATATATGACATAATTAACTGACACTGATTGCACGCAGAGTTTCACTATGGAATATGGACTGGGTGTTGTTTGCAAACCACCTATTAAGCAGGCAGTTTCATGAAAGAAGTTCAATGGTAATTTCAAATGGTAGAAAAAAATTACTCTAACTTTTCACAAAAATTTCCTAGTGGGGAGATGTCAGTCTTCATGAATGAGTATTCACAAATTATTTTCTCAGATCATAGGGGAGATTTCAGATTATTAAATCTGAGTGCTATACTTTCTTGTTGCCTTTTTCTGCTTTGTTTATCAAGATAACAGAGCTCTCAACTGCAAAAGATACAGTGGCTGATGGAGCCCAACAGGACACAGTCTTGTTGTACAAGATGAAAAAGACAACATGCAGGATCTTGACTTTGGTTCCCAGTCACTTCAGGGAAAAGGAATTTACTCCAGTTCATCATAGAAATATGTTTATTTTATTTCATTTCATTTATTTCATTTCTTACAGACTGGCAATTCAACAAAATTTCATCTATATATAGAACTGGATGCATTTAACCAGAAATTTATTGCATGCATCAAAGAAATGCAAGTAACTGTGAAGTGCATTAAATTTCAAAGTAGTGATTGCATGCACTAAATGCAGACCTTCCCCAGCACAGCTGTGCTGATGACAATCGATGCTTCAGTTTTACACTCACGCAGGATCAGAACCAGACCTGGGCTGGTTTAATTCTGCAGAGTGTCACACAGTCCTTAGGTGGGTAACCATGAGTAAGAGGCACACTAGACATCTCAGAGGGCTGGGTCAGCTCCTTGGGAAGGTGGGGACAGTGAACATTGCCGCGGTGAAAGGGTTAATGTTTCCCTGCCCTGTACTGTCAACAATTCTATTAACTTGTTTTCATTCCCTTTTTTTTTGTTTCCATTCCCCTCTAATGCTGTTGTTCATTTTCAGATCCCATTTTTAATATTTTTAATTCAGTTTTAATATCCTCCACAGGAATTTAAAAACAATCTACTCTTTAAAACTTAATCATACCATTTGTTATTCCATAAAAATACATTTTGCATTTTCAGATCCAATTTTGTGAAGTAATGGGATAATAAATGAATAATGAGAACAAGACCCTTATTCACTTTTTAGTCCTTAAACTGACTTAACATTTTAGAAAGAGCAATAACGTTTCCAATGATATTCCAGAAAAGTGATTATAATTATAATGCACCAAAACAAATGTACAAAACGATGCTCTCTTTCTTGGATGGTAGGATGGAAATTTGTAATTATTTACATTTTCCCCAAGCAGCATAAATTGCCAGGATTTCTTTCCAAGAAGGAACTGTGCCCCCTCTCCCTGTAAGGAACACAAACAATCATCTAAGCATTAATAAGGATGAACACTTGGCAACACAGCCAGTCAGTCCCACTGCAATGAACCTCCTTTTCCCCAACAAGAGGATGAGGCATTGGTCAGTACTCTGGGTGCCTCCTCATGGTTCACCCCAGGACACAGCTGATAAATCTGAATCCTCCACTCATTTCCATGTCTGGAAGAAGGCCCTGTAAAACCTCAGGAGATGCCACCAGCTCAGCTGTCAGCAGTAAGAAAAATTATCAGAGGGATGGAACACCTGTCCTATGAAGAAAGGCTGAGAGAGTTGGGATTGCTCAGCCTGGAGAAGAGAAGGCTCCAGAGAAACCTTACAGAGGCCTTCCAGTACCTGAAGGGGGCTTATAAGAAGATGGGGACAAATTTTTTAGCAGGGCCTGTAGAGATAGGACACGGGGTAATGTTTTCAAAGTAAAAGAGCGCAGATTTCTGCTAGATATAAAGAAAAAAAAATTTACAATGAGGCTGATGAAACACTGGCACAGGTTGCCCAGAGAGGTGGTAGAAGATCCATCTCTGGAAACATTCAAGGTCAGGTTGGACAGGGCTCTGAGTAACCTGATCTAGTTGAAGATGCCCCTGCTCACTGCAGGAGGTCAGACTAGATGACCCTTACAACCAAACCATTCTATTATTCTATTCTATGATTATTTGGGCCTGTCAATCAATCATCCTGATCACCTAATTGTTCTCTCCTTACATTCAAAAAGTCCAGGTGAAATCTGCATGGTGAGAGACTTAAGCAGCAGCATGGAACCCCCACATTATTTGTAATGCTTTACTGTAAAACACAAGTGGGTGCTCTGACCATGCCTTGAGTAAACTTCTGCTGTCACCTAATCAGCTGGAAATCTGTCTTCTGGCTGAGTAAGAGCTCTTTGTCAGCCCACTCAAGCAGCCCAAGAGGACTGGGCTTCAGCCTGGTTTCTCACACCAGTTGTCATCCCTCACGCTGCCAATGCAGCTCAAGAAGGAGCCTTTCAATGTGTGCTAACCCTTAGTCACGCCAGCAGTGCCTTTGAAGTCACAGAGGACTTCATTTTAAACACTTCTCTCCCACAGTTCTAAAATAGCTGCTGATACAATAAGCCATGAATGACCATGGGGTTTCCTCAGCAGCACGGTGTAAACTGGTCAGGTCTCAGGCAACACAAACTTCAGAGGAGAAGTTTGATTTCAATGGGAGAAAGAGCACAGGGCAGGTCTTTGGTTTTTATCATCAAGTAAATGCAATTTATCCTTTTTTTTTTTAAAGGAGCAGTTGCCCACAGGCTTTCCTATTCAAACTTAGGTGTAGTAGGTTGAAAACCAAGAGACAAAAAAGGACAGGTGACAACAATCTCAGCCCAGGACTATTGTGTTGGGCCCAGCTCTGCTGCCCCAGCCACAACACTTGGAGGAAGTGCCACACAAACAGAGGAAGCAGGATTCGGGCTGAGAAGGATTTAGTAACTGCATTACTACGCTCTCAGCACTGATGCCTGCAAAAGATAAAACCTGGGAAAAGACCTCGGGTTCCTACTCCTTATTGTTGCTGCCTGGGATTTAACTTGTATGTCTGAACTATGTACATATTTCACTGATTTAGGTGGGGCGCCATGAACGTATTTATACGGGCTGAGACAGTGACAGGACTGCTGATGTTTACAGTAACAGGTTAGAGCAATTTGCCAAAGCATTCTTAGTTTTTAAAATGATCGGTTGGACCCGACTCCCTTCCCCCTCTCCATTGTTATTTTGTCTGCTGGATTTACGGAAGAAGGAAATGGTAAATTACAAGAAAAAAATAGCATTTATCTTGCCAGGACATGTTGCTTTGAACTTGGATGATATTAACATATCAATCAGATTCAGTGATATGTTAAACAAGGTTGTCCCTGGTTTATGGTTCACTGAAGCTGGGAGTTGAACCCTGGCTTTGTCTGCACCATGGGCAGGGAGCTTAACTCCACGAGTCTAAACCCTTCACATGGACATGTAGCACTGCCACTGAGCACAGGACATCATTTATTTTATCTGAGTTACATTGACCCAAATTAAAGACCAGTGTGCAGTTTAGTTTGGACTGAAAATTTGCCCAAATTAAGCTATTTCAATACAGCCTCTATGGCTGAAAATCCTTGAAGGAGGAAAGCAGAGAACAGGGAATATAATGACAGACTACCAACACTCTGTTTAGAGTAGTCTTGTAAGAGGAAATATTTTTGGATGACATTTCCAGTTCCCAATCAAAGCTTGGCCAATTAGATGGAAAATGAATTTAGAAAGGAAACATTAATTAGATTTTTATACACATGCTAATTCCAAAACTTCAGGAGGCTTCAAAGATTTGCCTGCTCCACTCCACTGTTTCCTGATTATGGAATATTCATTACTGCACAATAACTCTTCAGGCTGGGGACAGCTCAATATAACTACATTGCTTCCTTTGGGGACAACTAGGAACTTGTTACTTAAGTGTTAAATGGCAGTACTGAACTGGATAGTGATTTGGACTGGACTCAATTCGATTTACCATACAAAAAACCTGCCATGAACCAACCTACTGGCTACAAGGAATTAAAAAAAGAAGAGAGAGAGTAAATTGTGGAAGTCCCACAGGTAGTAGCTTGGAAATAAGTCCTACTTTTTTCCTTCTTGCCTCCTGTAGAAAATAACAGACACCAAAAATGAAGAAATACATAAAAATAATATTTCATCTCACTTAATGCTGCTTTCAAAATTACATTTTTCCTCCCGTATATAAGCCAAGAGTCAAAATAGATCTCACTAAATAATATCATAACTAAATAAAAATAATCTAATTGACAATAACAATGACCCAAAAGTAAATCAATATTCAGGGCTTTAAACAAATACAGACAATTTTAATAATTTATTTTTTTTTTCTCAAGGAATTGTAAGCCGAGAGTTATAGTGAAATCTTGAGGTAATCATAACCATAGCATCTACTATAAAGAAGGTGCACACGCATTATTGTTTGGAAACTTAAATCAGTCCTTGGAAAAGCACTTCTACTTACTATTTTTAAACATAATGAGACTCTACAGTTAATCAGCAGGCAGACTTTGGAAATACATTTTTAATACTCAGACATACCATCCAGATTTTACACAATTAACTTCTACATTGATGGGGTATTACGAACTAATAGAAAAGGAACTACAGTTAAAAAATAAAGATGCTGTAAGTTCAAAGCCCAGGACCACAGTGCAGTAATAATTCTCTGAAAGTGAAGAGAGAGGAAAACCCCAAACATTCTGATTTTTTTAAAACAAGTAGCTACAGAAAATGAAGTCCAGTTTCCTCTGGCTTTTTGTCTTGTGGTTGAATTATCCTGTGTCTAATAAGATGCAAACCCTGATTAAAACTTTACCTGTGGTTGAAGCATCTCTCAGCTCCTTTTCTCTCCCATGCAGATTTTCTGATGTCCAGTAATAATGTTTTGCTCATAATGAAGTTTTTCCCACAGCAGAAAAATAAGTCAGGCCTCTCAGCTCTGCTTGGCTATTAATTTTCACTAAACACAGCAGAAACTGATGTCAAGTTTCCTTCATCAAATAGACTGAAATTAGTCAGCAAATTCAAAAGTTATAGAGGACTGAAAGATAGGCACAGAGGCAGCATGATGACAATGAACATTTCTGTATGAAAGCAGGTTAAAAGTGCAAGTATCTTGGGTGCATTTGTTTTTGTCTCAGAACAAGTTTTCCCTCTTAAGCTAACTTGCATATGAGATGTGTATAGACAAGGTGTGTGTTCTTTTTATTAGGTAAGAAAAACTGCATTAGTAGTGGGGAAAAGGAATCCAGCACAGGTAGCTTGAGAGAGGAAAGTAAAATATCTATAAAACTACTACTTACTGAAGGTAATTCTGGTAATGAGGGTAAGCAGACATTTTTAATAAGATGTGCTGATGTGCTTCACTGGCAGCAGGAAACCAATGCTCTGAGAGGAGCAGAGGAGTAGCAGGTTGATGACCATATGAAAAGCTTTTGTTTTCCCTATGTGAACACTGAAGCCTATCTCTGGCACAACCATCACTGTACCAAGTTTCTAGCCTCCTATATGCTGAATATCCTGGAATAACCTACATCAGCAAAAATAAGAGCTTGAATAAATAAATCTTAATTCCACGCTTTTCAAGGGCTCTCCCTTAAGTTATGTGAACTCTCTTTAAGTGGAGAACAAAGTTTCTAGGGCAATGCCAAAAAGGATAAAGGAGGGCAGATCTTCTTCAGCCTTTCCTTATGTCTATATTCAAGTAGACAGTCAGTACTTCAGCATATTTGTCTTGGAAAAAAATTTTTCCTTGCTCAGCTTTGGCCTGAAATGTAGTTACATTCACTATCGAGAAGAGCATGCAAAAAGACAAATGGCTATATTTGTTTCTAAAAGTGCTTTAATAAAACATGTCTACAGCAGGGTAAAAGGCTGTACAGCCAAACCTTGTCAGCAGCTCCTCTGCTATGCAGGGTAGCAGTGGCACTGCCCCTTCTGCTCTGCTCTCTGCCAGATCACCCTGAGGGCAAATACGAATTTACTGTTGAGTGTGAATGAGGGCTCAAAGACCTTCCAGGGCAAGACAAAGCAAAACCAGGGTCTCATTTGCCAACTCAAACAGTAATACAGTGTATGCTTCAAAAATTAAAGTTATCTGATTAATTTAAAGATGTATTTAATCTGGTGAGACAAACTTTTACAATGGGGAAGGATCAGCAAACCTGGATTAATATCTCTTTGCCACAGGACTTTACACAATTAACCGAGTCTAACAGATTTTGGCTGTGTTCTCCAGAAAAAGCACTAGAGGTCATGCATATTGCAACTATGGTTTACCTCAGCCATTAAATCCAATTATGCCTCATATCCCTATCTTCATTTTTTTCCTAGGGAGACCATTTCTTCTGGGACTGTTGGCTCATGGCATCTGGCTGGGAGCTAGGGGTATAATTGAAGGTCCTTAAAATGAATCCTTAAGTCAGAATTAGCTTACACAGGGATGCAGAAGTAGCCTAGCAGAAACAAAAAGCTCTAGTCATCTGCTCAGTTCTGTTGACAACACTTTTCTGTCCAACTTTCTTTGAGAAGTAATCAAATTAGTTAAGTCTGCCATGACAAGTTTGAAACACACGGTTCTGAAGTCAGACTCTCTTCCTGAATATGAGAAGCATTAGCATTTAGGCATGCAAATCCTCTCTCCAAGGAATCTCAGGTGGCACTTGGGTCTTCATTTGGGAACTTGTAAAGAGCCCCTGTTATGGCATTTGATCCTTTCTGAGATAACCACGTCTTCCAGTATCTCCAACAGGGAAGACCAAATGGGAACTTTTAAATATCAACTTCTTAAACCTACTTGGCCTCACTTGCCCAGAAAGGTCATTAACAGATATTAAACCTTTCACATAGTTCCCATTGAGGCTTTGAAACCAGTTGTTGGAAATGAGCACCTGAAGGGCTTTGCTTTTCATGTGCTGTCTGCAAAGAACCAGAAAGTATCAGTGCCAGCCTCCATAGGCTTTCATTGTTCTCATCTGACTGGAAGGTCCTACGTCTTCTCCCCTGCTTGATCCACCTGGACTACCCAAGCCATGAAAGGAATCAGTCAGCACAAATTTTCCATGTAATTTACCCGAGATGTTAATTACCAGCCAAATCAAACAGCAGAGGGTTCAGGCAACACACAATCCATTTGGGAATTCACCACCTGCCTGGTTCAAAAAGCATAAGCAAAACCACATTGTTTTATAGGTTTCAAAAAGTGAAGGAAGATGAAACACGGTAAGCATTTGATTGCTTTTATTCCTGGCATATATTAATTTCTCTTGTAGCTGGATTTTAACAACTGCTATAGCAATCTGCAACCTTTCAGTGGCTCAGACCACAGCTTTAGGTCCATCTTCAGTATTTTCCCAGAGACTGACAGAAACCTGATTTGTTCTGAGAACACAGCCCCTCCTATGCAGTTAAGGACCCTGTGGGAAAAAATCATGTAAATGTCATGGATGCAGAAGGAAGAGGCAAATTAATGTAACACAGAAAACTTATTTCTGATTTTTTTTTACTTTGTGGTGCTTGACTTGCAAGCTAAATAATGTAGTTTTTACATGCAATTCTGTTAAAGAAAAAAAAACTAGGGAGAGAGTACTGGAAAACTTCACGAGTAGTCATCAGGTCCCAAAAACTTAGATCCACAGCACAGCCTACAATTGTCCTAATCTTCTTGAGCGTTTGGTGACACAGTAGAAGACAATTGTCTGTGTCCAGCCATGGGAGGGAGATGAGACAGATCTTTACTGAGTACATTTCAAAGCTATTTGTTAGACAGCAAATGAAAGATGAAAGTTGGGAAAGCACAGTTCAATCACAGAAGAAAAATGTATTTTCTTTTTGGAAAACTCTACTGTTCTTATTCTCCTTGGCTTCTCTCTCCACCCCCCACATCTGTTCCCACTTATGCTGCCCCCATTTTCTCACTGGGAAACATTGGACAATCTTTACTGCAGGCACAAGTATTCGTTCCAAGTGTCTTCGAGGGAATACATTCTTAGTCATGCTTGTACTCTACTGGGTGTCCTTGCCTTACATGCAAGTCTGAGTCCACGTGTGTCCCAGGCCTTGTTGTCAGCAAAATACTTTAGCAGAGACCTCATTGTATAGAATTGCTTAAAGCCCCAAATCTCTAGCATGCATTTAATTTCAGAACTAATTCCACTGAAGCTAGCAGAAGTCCAGTGTTTGTCACTGTATTCTCCTAAACTGGGGCCTGAGTCCTGCATATAGCACTTAGTTTTGACACCAACAGCCAAAAAAGAATATTAATTATATAGCAAATAGGACATTTTTGTTTAAAAAATAAATAATACAGTGACAAGAAAGGCTGTTCTTTTTCCTGTGCTTTTTTTTCAAGGTGAGCTAATTAGGAATTTTCTTCCTCATTTCATTATACACTCAAAACTCACAGCAAGACATTACTCAGGTTGGCTCATAAGACTCCTGCCAGGTCTCTTGTGTGTCCCCTGAAAAAGGGAGGACAAGGGACTCCCTGGGGCACTCATATTGGACAGAAAAAACTCTTTCTCACTCCTTTCACTGACCTTCCCCTGGGGAAGGTTCCTTACCCTCAGCCCTCTAGATGGCTCAGCTGTCCTTCACAGCCAAAGCACATCACAACCACTCTGATGGAGGGGGAAAAATGTCCCAAAACATGACAACACCTGTATGTGCCTACTGCTTGTGGGTAAATGATTGTGATCCATGGCAGGAATAGAGAACTGGCATGGATGGGGAAACATCATCATAAGACCAACAGGTTGCTGCACAAAATAATTACTTAATAGGCAATGCCTGTAAGCAATTGTTGTATTAATTCATTTTTTCAACTACTAGGAAGATTTTCATTCTGTTAGAAATGGCAAGTGTTCAGCATGCAATGGAGCAGCTAAATGTAGAAAATCATTGCTCAGAAAATCACAGCTCTGCAAGAGAAGAATGTTGCTGTTAGCTCTTCTTTTTCAGCAGAAAAGGAGCTGACATAACAGGACAGGACATTTTCCACTCAGAAAACATGCATGCTCAGGCAAGCTGGAGGACTGTGTAAAGCAGGCAGCTGTGGAGAGATGAGTAAGTCCCATCCATTCAGAGATAAAACAACTTTTTTTCTCCCTTTTTTTTACATAGGATAGTCTAATGTGGAAACTGCCAGTCCTTTTCCTCTCACGACTTCTTTGATGTTCATTTGCTTTAAAATTTTTCCCGTGATGAACAACAGAGATTGCCAGTAAGTATGTGCAAGCTCATCAGCAAAGCAGAAGGAACTGAGGATTCTTTGCTCTAAATGAATCTTTGAAGCTGACAGTCTACAGTTACTGCTTTCTGTTTGCTTCACTGTTAGGGGATAAAGGAAAGCAAACAAAGTATGATGGCAATAGCTATAATAATAACTCATGAATGTTTAAAAGCTTCTGTTGGAGGCTTGTAAGAATACAAATTATCCCCCTGAAAGGGATACTGAAGAAGACATTTATTTTCTCACAGGCCACCTATTTTTACTTACGAATCTTACTTGCAACTGATGGTTTGTGACAGTAAATTTCAGCACTGTCAAAATTACAATGAGAACAGTCAAAAGTGCACCTAAACCAGTACCCTGCCCGTGAGGGGGGGATGCTTTGGGAGGAGTGCAAGAACAGAGTCATATTACAAGATGGTAAGATTTCCCCCAGACACACTCCCCATCTCAAACCATTGCATATGTTGCACATGATGAACACAGCCAGCACAACCTGCTCCTTCAGAAGTCAGACGTCCTGGAGCCCCTCCTTGAGTGAGATGTTACTTGCCCGAAGCAGGAGGGCGGGGGGCGGCACTAGGTGGCACTGGAAGCCCTGCGGTTTCGGCATTTTTACGGTTCTTTTGTGCTTTAGGCGCCATCTGGTGGCGTTATCGACTTTGTCCTGAAGAGTCTGGTGATGTGACCCTGTCACTAGCAAACAGCACTTGTCACCATTTTCACTAAGTACACACAGCTAGATTTCAAAATGATGCGTCATCGAGCTTTTTTTCTAAAATGAACAGTATTCTCCCTCCTTTCTCATTATACTTTTGGAAAGGAGTTGAATATGCCAAGTACTTACCAATTCTGATTTTTGGCCAAAACCATTTAATCAGAGAAAGTTTGGCTTAAATGCATGCCAGTGCTGCCAACTGCAAACCTGCTGCACTGGATGTCAGAGCATTTCAATGTACTTTCCTCCATAGCTCTTTGGCTTCTCCTCCTTCGTGTTTCCTCCTGAAAGTTCAATCAAATAGGTGGGAGAAACCAGAGACACTGCCATGGGAAGCAGGAGCACAAAGAAGATAAAACGAACAAAATCACACATCCCTACAGTATTGCAAACACATCCCATTCAAACAAACAAACAAACAAACAAACAAAAAAACAAACAAACAAAAAACAACACCCAAACAGCAAAGGGCTGAAAGGACTTGTCCTTCACAATATTCCCCAAAGTCAGGAAAGCACCTAATCATCCTTCAAGATGCTGCACAAGAATGCCAACCACCTAGCAAGGGTTTTCTTCCATGCAAGTTTGTTGCAAACCTGCTCATTCCTGACTCCATTCTTGGCTTGTTTGGCTTGAAATGTTTTAGTAACAAATAACATTTTATTTTGTATCCATAGAATATTCCTCCTAGATAGAAGAGTGTATTATTTTTGTACTCTAGATTCTAGATTTCTCTAGATTCTGCTTTGCCATTTCCTGGACAGCATCCATTTCTGGGTTGAAGGCAGCAGCTAAAAGGTATACAGTAAGCTTCCCAAAAGCAGGCATCTGGTTCACATTTTGAAAGACTTTTGCACTGCTGTAAAGGCTGGGAGGGGCTTCCTTTCAGTCTTGCTCATGTTGAGGCTGACAGAGAAAGTTCTCTTTCACTTCTTTAGGAGTATACAGTAGACTTTCTCTCTTGGTTCTACCTTGTAAACTGATGCTGAAACAAGAAATTGCCAAGTTGTTGTGACAAGAAGAAGCTGCTCTGGCCCTGGGGAGCTGGTGGATGACTGGTGCTGGGGTAGCAGGTGACTAAACCACTCCTGGTCCTGGCTACAGACAGGGCAGGGGACTCCACTGGTCCACCTTGCAAGGCAGAAGGGCTGACTTGTTCTTGCTGGGATTACTGACAGTGGCACATTAAAGCCAAAATTCAGACCGGCCTTGTATAACTTGCCAACGATTCATTTACACTGTTTTCATCCTACATCCCATCGCCTGGGGGTAGGGATGGAGGCAGGTGGCAGGTATACACCCCCCCACAGGGTGGGCAGTTCTGCAACCTGCCAGACCAAGTAGTCTACCTAGGGGAATTCAGAAGGGAGTGTAAAACGGCTGACCTACCTAAAAATGAATCCTCTCGCACACATAATGAAGACAGAATTTGCATTAGAAATCCATACAGCTGTTTGGAAAGGGGAACGTTGCCCTCAGGGACAAATCCACTCCCTAACACCCAGCCTGAGCGTCTCCCTCATGCCTGGCCAAGATCCTCCCCCTCATGAGGAAGAATCCTCCCCCCGAGGCGCCTAAGCAACAGTGGAGCAATCCCGAGGAGGCTGCTTTATTAAATTAAATGTCCTCGTGGGAGGATGCAATTCAGGGTTTGTTTTTTTTCCTTTTTTTTTTTCTCCTCCTTTTTTTTTTTCCCAAATGAAGCTCCCTTCTCAGTGAACAGGAAGGACTGCTGCTTTTGTGTGGCAGAATTCAAAGTGAACTTTGTTCTTTTTTTTAAGTTAAGCATGCATTAAAAGTAACAGATTTCCAAAATCAGGTTGCCTCTTCCTTCAGATCTGATTACTCACTCAAAGTTCTTCATTAGGATAGTGTAATGTGGATCCATGTTTTGAGTAGAATTCCTCAGTGAAAACAATGAGGAGTGTCCTGCCTAAATTAATACCACAACATGTCCCATAGAAAATAAATAAAAGATAAATCAAGCCAAATGTGGGAGTTTTGCCTTGAAGTAAAAACATAGGAATTTGGTCTTGTTCTGTTCTAAAAGAGATTAATTTAAGAAATATACCCTAAACAATCAAGACAGGCAAATGCTTTGTAGATAGGTAAGCAGGACTGCATCCCTGAAATACAGATGAGGATTCTTTGCAGCATTAGTATCAGATTTTCTATACAAAATTCTCAGCAGAGATTCTTAAATCCAATGCTCTTCTTTACTTTTTATAATCAGCTTTTTTTTTTTTTTTTTGCCTGTACTGTTCTTTGTATGCTGATGATAGCACCACAAATATAAAACATCTTTGTAGAAGCCCCTCAGAATGTCCCTATTTTTGTAGGGTAAGTTTGTGCTTTACTTGGTGGATCTGCCAATTACTTAAATATTGTTATGTTTACTGGCTAGCTTCAAATGGTACAGTACGTTTATGGTCTGAAAAAATGACGCTAAAAATAGTAACATGGGGCTTGGTGTCCATGATCACTTAGTGACTTAGTAACAAATATTCTTTGTTTAAGTTTTCTTTAAAAGTTGGTTTTCTAACCTCATGTAGTACAAATTCAATACAGGATGTAAAGGCCAAACTGTATTATCCCAGTATTTCATTGGTAACACCATAAATAAAAGCAGAAGGTCATATCATGATGCCCCTATCCAGGCTCAGTAACTGGACTTTGCACTATAGTCTGCATGGGTATGGACACCACCATGGTTACTTCTTGACTATGTTTCAAGCTTGGGTCCCAGCAAATAGTTAAGTTCAAATTCATTTTGTGTCCAAATGCTTTGAATACTAACACTAAAATGCAGCAGCTTCAAACAGGCAGAGATTAGGAGCCACACTATGCCTTAGCCCAGGTTCAAGCATGTGCCAATCCATAGGCTACGTTAACTCATGTGAAATATCTGCTTTTATCACCTTGTAGAAAAATTCCATGGTCAATACAGTGCAGAGAAGTCACTTCAAGAGCCTTCTAAAAAGGCTGCTGTCTTCAGCAAGACACTATAGGATATGTAGGCTACTGAATTGTATTTTAGGGCCAGCACTGCAGACACACAGATGAGAAAGTACATTTAGTTTTAGAAATCTTTCTGGCTTGTGCTTCAGCAAGTAAGGGAGATACAGCCTACCTGGCCCTGAACTTCCTGATTCTTCTTAGAGCAAATGCAATATTTTCCTCTGTCTTGGGTTACACACAGCAAAAATGTACTTCAGTACATGTAAATTGACATGTAAATGTTCCTGCTTGTGGCACAGGGAGCAGACTGGTTAAATACGTTCAATTTTTACACAACCGCTAATTCCATCTCTTCAAGACAATCCCCATTCTAAGATCATACTTTGCATAAGGCAGAGAAGTTAGTCAGGAAGTCCGATGGGCTTTCCAGCATGCTTGTGCTCATTATTTCTTTGTAGCTCTTGAAGATGCTGAACAAATAGGCAACCCTTGCTCTGAGAAAGGAGAGTGCATCAACGACAGACAGTGTGAACTTCTCTTCCTACCAGTTAGTACTCACTATCTGTGTTGTATCACCTTGCTCTTTTATTGTTCAGACCTTTTACTGTTACCAAGGGTTTGGGGTTGTTTTCTTCTAATTATCTTCAAGGCTTTCTGTACAGAGCAACTTCATATAGAGCAAATTCATGATCCACCCACTTGGGAGAAGTCTACAAGTAAAATCAGCACTGCACTATAGACTGGAAAAATTAAGGGAAAGGTTAGAGGTCAGACCTCACCTACTCATACTGTACAGAGCTCTTATTCATGTAGGTAAGGTCACTTATGTAGACTAGGCTTTAAATGAGTTGCTAAGAAGAAAATATCAGAAAAGTAAACAGAATTACAAAGTTCTTGACTCTCCAGCTTTGCTGAGACCTACAAGTTCTTTCTCATGACCTCCTCTAAACATAAAAGGCACCTTAACTTTCTTTGGCATGCAGAAATTCTCATCTGTGTGAGACTTCAGTGACTTGTCTCACTGGCCTTTTATGGTGTAAAATATCTCTTCTTCAAGGAAGAAAAAAGTCAGCTCCGTTAAAGACTTCACAACTCTACTCATGACTACCAGGCTGTTGCAATGTAATGACTCCAGGAGATAGGTCTACAGTCCTAGTGTTAAGGAATGCAATTTGAGCCTTTGCCGGCACAGACATGTCACTGATGCTACTAAAACAAAACTTGAGCTAAAATTTGTTTCAAGTCTTTACTTGTTTGCAATGGAAAGTTTGCTGGCAGCTGTTGTCATCATTAGCCTTGTGGCGATGTTTTTTTTCTGAAGTGTCTTGTGTCTTACTGAAGCTTAACGCTTGTTAAGTTGGGAGGGGACTCCGGGTAATCTGCCAACAGCAGACAATAAAGTGTTCTTTTCTCCTGTTGTAACAGAGTCGTAAGTTTTGGTTTATGGATAATGGCAGCTACACACAGTAAATTAAAACACACACAAAATAGAGGAAAACATGAGAGCTTTTCTGTAAGTAGTCCATTTAGCCCATTACAGGCTCCCTGTAGGGTTTTAAACGCAATTGTAAAAACACCCTGATTTTTCACCATTAACTATTTTATTTTCCTAGTAGGCATTTTTATGGCAACATCCATCTCCAGGGACCCCAGCTTAACAAGTTTTGAGGGCGATTCCTGCCATCCTACTGGCTCCCTAGACCAGCAGGGAACGCTGTGATCTGGAGAACACCCCCTCCTCCCTGCCTGGCCCTCTGGGAGGGAGCTGAAATTCATCACCTGCTTGTACACTGTTCTCTGGTTTTGCCTACTCACTATGGATTGCCGCAATAGATGGGGGTCTAGTTATTAAATAGGGGTCAGATACATCAGCTTTATCCTGTAAACTGACACAGTATCTCAAAAGCATGCCAGCAGCCCAGAAAAGAGCCACTGAAGCAAACCGTGTAGCCCGAAGCAGACTCAAGTACATTGGCTCCATGAGCACACATGGCTCAGGGAGCTCTGTCAGGGCCATGACACCCACCAAAGGACATCTGGTAATTTATTGGCATAAAACACCAGAACCACTTCAGTTTATCCACTTTGGTACAGCGGCCCTCTAACGTGTCCTGCAAGCAGATTGCGAGGCCCTGTATTGCCCTACAGTCACACAACTCTGTTTCAGAGTGTTAGGTTTCAGTTTAGGTTCATTATCATACAACAGGTCCAGTGAAAGCTAATCAAATTAAGATAATTAAAAAGCAACCAGGCATCTTCAGTAGAAAGACTAGAAGTCCAAGCAAGGAGTAGCATGTTTTGCCCTTTGACTGTGGTTTTCCTTGTTTGCTCAAGTTGCCAAAGCCCTTGAAGTTATGTGGAGCAAGCATGGCCAGGGACTAGCATTGTTTTAGCGGCATGAGGAAACTAAACTGTAAAAGAAATCTGTAAGATTTGTGTGATATAACATGGAGCTCTGTGGGTAGGTCCTGGATTGGAGACGTAGGTTAAATGGGGGAATCAGTTCCTTACAGTGACTCCAGCTTCTCAGGGCAACTTTGGGCTTGCCACTTCATCTCTCTCTGTCTTTTCCTCGGTGTAACAGCCATGATGATGACACACCAGTGCCTTACCCTTTTCTCCCTCCTGTCCTGGAATGGGAGCTCCTCAGCAGTGGGTGGGTGGCAGCGGCATGCACGCACACAGCCCAGCACCGCAGGGCTGCTGGTGAAGCTCGTCACAGCTCTAACAGCAGCAGAAAGGTGTGCAGCACTTCTGTGCCACTGCTCAAGCAAACCCATGGCAAGGTTTACTGCCCCTGCCACGCTGCAGGTAGAAAGACAGCCGGCAATAATCACTTTCCACACGCTTAACAGTTTAAAGGAGATAATTGCCCTACATAACTTAAACCTTATGGGTAATGCAGGAAAGTGGAATGAATTAACTGTCTTGGCACTCAGCCTTGATCCTACTGCTAGTATGTATTATAAAACATATAAACATCATGGAAGTGCTGTTCTATTTGTCATGCTGTGTAACAAATCAGGGAAAGTATTACAGAAAAGGAAGCCAACATCATTCCACACACATGGTCTGCCTTAAGCAATCATCTCCTCTGGCAGGGACCTGAGGCATTTCTACTATTAGAGGGGGACAGGGGGACAAGAAGCACAGAAATTCCACTTGTGCATCTGCCTTTCCTAAGCAGCCAGCACAAGTAACTTGCTCAATGTAACTCTGAAGCCTCTGACCCAGCCAGAAGCCAGCTCAGCCTCTTCAAAGTCACTCATCTGGTAGTCTTTTGCCAGGTTCTCTGCACTTGCATATTTTCCTAGCTTTCTTTCAGGGTGCTTGTATGTCTTTTGATCTTCCTGCATGATAAATCTAGATAACCTAATTTAAAAAAAAAAAAAAAAAAAAAAAAAAAAAAAAAAAAAAAGAGAAAGAAAGAAACAGAAAAGACAATTTTGCATTTGTAACACCAATCTCATTGGAATTTCTCTGGAAGGCTGGTAGTCTGACTTTGCAGAGGCAAACTCCTCAGGCCACCAACAAAATCCCTCCTCCTGTTCTGACCCAAACATCTACATAAAAATGGGCAGCTTCATCGCTTTTTTATTTCTGGCATCAGAATTTTTTTTAAGTATTTTACACATCAGTTTGTACTTAGATATTGAGATGGTTACCCTCCTTGAGGGAAGTGCAGAGGTCCCAGCTGAGCTGAGTGATCCCTCAAAACAAAGGTAAGCTAACAGCTCCTCAAAATTTGACAACTGCCCTGTTCTCAGTGGCAAAACTTTATAAAAAGACCCGCCTAAATGGCTGCCCCAAGATAGATATTATGTCCTTTTGCTTTTGAAGTGTCTCTAAAGCTCAGGTTGCTTCCCTCTGGTGCTACAGCTCTGTTAGCAGCAGTAGCATATGGATTTCAAACATCAGTCACTGCTGAAAGACAATGAACAAAGGGCCATGCAAAAGAAAGAAAGAACTCAGAGCCAAATTCTCTCAGGTCACATGCCAGGTGAGATGACACTAGTTCAGGCTGTTCACTTGTCCAAACGTGGCCCTGTTGCCATCTGCCCACATATTTCTATCTTTCCGCTGTTGTTGTCACAGCAAGTCCTTCATTCTTTTGACAAAAAGCCACCTGAACTATTGTATGTGTATTGATTTGGTTGATTTGCTGCCGTGTAACTCAGAGCATCATTAATCTGATACAGAGAGCACTGCTTGAAAGGCTTTGACTAAGTACAATATCAAGTGTCACCCTGAGCTTTAGAGTACAAAAAGTACAGATAGCACAAACAAAAAGGCCATATTCACACTGGTTTAACTCTTCCAACCTTCCTAACAATTGCCATAAGGTGATTATTCTAGAGTTGAATCAGAGGAAAATCTGAACCAGAACAGGAATGGGGAAGAGTTCCTTGAATAAAGATGTTTTCCTGATTTCTTAAGCATGCAGCTTGACTGAAACTGCTGAAAACGCTGATGATTGGAAACATTCGTGTTACTGTTTTTCAGATGTTGGAATCATCTGGTTTCTCTGAGGACTGCAATATGCTTAGCAAAGGTTTTAATCTCTTTCTTCACACACAAAAAGATTAATTTATCTTCAGAAAATGAATGTGCAGGTTGCCTCTGACCAGAACTGGTGAACTGCTTCGTAAGCAGTTGGGTAACATTATAAATGTCCCTGATAGTGACTAAGTAGAAGCAGCCATTTACTTTCACAAGAAGAAAACTTTCAAACTCAAATCAAAATTATTTGTGTTCTTGTCCAAATTCCTTCCCCCTTTCCTGGCACTCTCATTCATACTTTAGTTGCTGTGTCAGCTGTCATACCTGCTGTTCCCATGCCCTCCTTCCTGTTCACACCCTGAATGTCACCACTGGTGTCAGCTGCTGCCTTCTCCAACCCTGGCCTCCACTACTCTTGTCAACAACTAAACCACACGGTGCTGCCATACAGACTGCAGTTCATCAGTCAAGTGCTTTGGAGTGTGCTCTATGATCCCCCAAAGGATTTTCAGTGCTGTCTGTGCTCCCTCTGTTCCTCTAATACATACATCTGCATTCAGAAGAGGAGGTGGACTATTGCATTAGGCCAGCTGAAAAAGAGAGGATGCCAAGCCTCCACGCAGCAAGGCAATAGGGCTGACACAAGCCTGAAGCAAAGCAAAACAAAACATAGCACCCTGTCCAGCTTTCCTGACCTTGATCACTCCTGATATCCCTCACCCCCAGGGGCTCAGTCTAACCTTTATTTAATGCCTATGGCTGACAAAACTCCCATGGTTTTACTGAAGCTAAATATTACTTGGATTCTTAGTAATCCTGGTGTCCCTTAAAAGAAACTTTGCAAGGCAATTAAATGCGGTAACTTTTGTTTCGCCAATAAACTTTTTTTTACGTCAAAAAGGATATTTTTATCTGAATGACAGAGGCTGGGCTGGATCCTGCCTTGTTTTTAAGCCAACGAAGTGGTGGGGAGCCAGGGCATGCCTGTGCTTTCACTTTCTTTCCCAGCCCAGGGATGGGCCAAACACAGCCTAGAAAATTCCAAAAAGGAGAGAGGGGGAAACCAAAGTGACTGTTTTCAGTTTTTAAATTTCAGTACCAATTGAGATTCACCCCACTGTGCCATGAAATTCACTGAGACCAGAATGTCTTGTTTTGGCGTTATTCCTCTGGCCTAGCCTTGAAAAAAATTGCAAAAAAGAAAAAGAAAAATATTTTCTGAAGAAAATCCACATGGTATTGATGGTGACCCAGGTAGAATACCCATGACAAAAAAGCAACATCTTTCTGTGACTGAATTATTGTTTCTCACCAATGTTAAGAAAACAACCTGGAGATTAGCCATTGATAAATGGTTTATATTTCCTCAAAGGTAAGTTTCCCGTTTTACGCTGTAATTCAGACAATTGAGCCTGTGTCAGATTGTCAGTAACGCGTGACAATAGTTTCCTGTAACAAGTAGGCCATGTTCCAGTACGCACATTCCACTTGCATTAATCCTTGTACTGCTTTGTGTTTAAAATATAAGAAGGAGACATGATTGGAAAAACAACAAAGATATAATTTGAGCAGTAAGTATATAAGTGTGCAGAATTCTTAGAAACCAGCACTGCTGACACTGGTCTGTCCCAGAGCTTCTCACCATGTAGGGAAGATTGGATCTTGGCACCCTAGAAAAGAAGGTAAACTAACTCGCGTGTGCTGACAAAACTCAGGAGCTGAGGATTTAACTCCTGCTGCTGCAGTGAAGAAAGCAGAAGTAGTAAATCGCTCCTGCAAGGAGATATAGCCCCTCCCTGGCCTTTGCTCTCACCCCAAAATAGCCACCATCCCTCTATACTATTGGCCTTTTCCTGAGGAGTAAAAGGCCCTCACCCATGCTGAGATAATCCATTTCAGGCTGAACAATAATTTTATGTGCTTCATTAGTGAAGTATTTTGTATCTTAATATGTAATGAGGAAGTCTGCTTAAATGGTATCAGAGCCTACACCAATAACTCAGATGTGGTTTAGCCCTTTATGCTTTTGTTTTGGTGCCTTTTAAAGTATAACTCCAACATGAATCCCTGATATTTGTTCTAAGAACTAATCATATTCCTGTATCTGCTTGTATATGCTCCAGAAGTGAACTACAGACATGTATGTCAGAAAAAATATATGACTGGTGGTACACAGGCACCGTTTGTTCACTATTCCATCTGTACTTCGAATTGCCTGGGGTGGAGGAAGGTGTTCTCTCAGACTTTAATTTAGCCCACACATTTTCATTTACCTAACTCAAAAGGGGTTTTCTAGACAGTATTCTTTGCTGTGTCCTAGGCTCCTATTTGCTGCCATTTTACAGAGCATACTGTCTGGTCCTGACTGTGTATGAGTCAGCCCAGTCATAGGAAGGTAGGTGGAGAGTCTGTGTTTAGGCCAGGTAAGGAGAGTGACGGTTATCCAGTTAATTTTGGCTAGAATCAGATCGTCAGTGTTGGGGTTTTTTCCTTATAGATGTGGTCTTGTTTATTCCAGAGGGTACGTCAGGGTTATTTTTCTCAGCATTGGGCCAAGGAAACAATGACTTCACCAGCATGTTCTGATTTTTCATTTCTAGATGCTTACTTAAGAAGAAAACCACATTGTTGATTTGCAAATAGAAACACCCAAGACCTCAACACTGTACAAGTAGATGAATTTTTGTTACTTTAGATCACATCCCACTTATTTTACTTTAGAAAAAGTATCTGTTAAAATACGATTTATTTCCAAAAGAAGAAAATACTGGGAGAACTTGTACAATGAATGGTAGGAAAGTCCCTTTTAGATACCTGAATAACATAGCACCCCATTCATTTACATACTTTATCTGTAGAAGTACCAGTTTTAGAGGAGATGCTCCAGGTCAGGCTTGCTGACATTTCTGCCCACTTTGTGCTTACCATGGAAGAAGTCAAATGAATCTTGCACATAGGACATGTGCAAGTTTCAGCAGATTAACTTAGGTCTCAGCTATACAAGGTAACCACTGCCAAGTGGACTGGGGAATGCCATCAGAGCTCATTAGTTAGTCCACTTTGAAAGTAGGGTACATTTACGCTCATTACAAGTGTTAGTTCAGAAGGGTCTAGGCCAAAGCACCTGAAGCTCTGCAAATTCATGCCTTTTAGCTTACTTCTCTCTAATCTTCCTATGTCAGACACACTGATGAAAGGTGAGACTTTAAACTGATTGCACTGAGCAAATCCAAAAAGTTGTCTGACCACTGAAGTTCACATGCAAGTGAAGTTCATCCTGGTTTAGCTTAGCCGATTAGGAATATCTAAGCCTTATGAGGAGCATCTGAGGGAACTGGGGTTGTTTAGCCTGGAGAAAAGAAGGCCGAGGGAAGACCTTATGGCTCTCAACAACTACCTGAAAGGAGGTTGTAGCGAGAAGGGGGTTGGTCTCTTCTCCCTGGTAACAAGCAACAGGACAAGAGGCAATGGTCTCAAGCTGTGCCAGGGGAGGTTTAGATTAGATATTAGAAGAAACTTCTTCATTAAAAGGGTAATTAAACATTGGAATAGGCTGCTCAGGGGGGCGGTTGAATCTTTATCCCTGGAGGTGTTTAAGAGACATAGATGTGGTGCTTGGGAGCATGGTTTAAGCACTGGACTTGGTAGAGTAAGGTTAATGGTTGGCACAGTTAGGTTATGGTTGAACTCAATGATCTTAAAGGTCTTTTCCCACCAGAACGATTCTGTGATTCTGTGATTCTGTGAATGGAAAACAATGTAAGTGGTGGCAGATGAATCTGGTCTGGCTTAACGGAATCATTTAAAAAGCCCTCCTACATGGAAAATCTCTAGTATCTGTTTTCTCAAGCAGTGTGACTCAGAATCCTCATGAACTATCATCTGGATTCTGGTCTTGCCTCTGGTGGAGGCTTGGATAAAGGTGACCTGAACCATCAGTCCTGGCACAACTGCCTTCTGTCAGAAGCTTATAGCAGTACTTGAAAAAATATGCTTTCCTTAAGGCAAATTCCCACTTCCCTTGGAATTCTGAGAAGCTTGCAAGTACTTACAGAAACAACAATATCTACATTGTGTCTCTATTGTACTTCTTTTTTTGATCACTAGAGCATTGAAAATACTGCGGTGTTACACACAGCACAGTAACCACAGTGCGAAAAGAAACTTGACCGGCATCACTTCAAAGTTTAAATCTTTCCTGTGCAGGTGAAGAGTTTATGTTTTAGCTATACAGCTTTCCCAAGGGAGGAAAATAAATATGACACAAAAGACATTGTTAAATCACAATTACCTTTTCTGTGTTTGCTTTTTTGTTTTGGTTTGGGGTTTTTTTTAAGTTGATCCCATCTCTTCAGTGATAAACAAGCTGGGAATGAAGAAAATGTATTGTGTCATTTCAAGAATTTGTGCAGTAATGTGTTTACATTGTAGCTCTGAGTACATTATACAGTTTCCTCATGAAATTAAGGCCTGAACAACTTTCATATTGTAATAAATCAGGTTTTGGTTACTGTGCTAGTTTCCCAGAAGTCTGATCTCTTTCATATTTTGAAAAGGTCTAAGCATGTACCACCTCAGACATGACACCACTGATGGCTTTTTTTAAAAAATAGAGCATAGGTTTTGTTTAAAAAATAATCCTGTGGACCCATCATTTTGCCTGCCCTGCCAAGGTTTGCCAGTACTTTGGCTACCCTAATACAGTATTTGTGGGCTGTGCTATTATATTAATTTAAAATTTTTTTAAAAGCTCTTTGTGCTGAAGTATAGAATTTTTAAACGAGATTGTTTCACTGATGCCCTTCACGCTTTCATTGGCATAATTGGGAGACAATGACAAACTTGGCTTCTGGATAAATGAAGAAGGGAAGCAGCTGCCTCTTTACCATTTGTGAGAGTCAGGGCTCCAGCTCTATGTCTCAGAGGAGGGTGGTGCCATAGTCTAAATGGTGTGGTGGTGTTCATCATAGGCTGGACTTGATGATCTTAAAGGTCTTTTCCAGCCTTGGCGATTCTGTGATTCTGTGATTCTGTGATTCTGTGGTCAGAAGCTCTGCACAGAGCTGTGCTGGGGGAAGGCACTACCACACCTTCTTCCACTTCTCCCACCTTCCACTGCTCTCCCCTTCCCTCTGCCGGAAGCTACCTCCTTCTGGGATTGCCCAGGAGGTAGCTAATCTATATTTTAAACTGGATAAAGAAGAAATACCATGTGAGGCATAAAAACAAGCCCCTCAGTCCATCCCGTCTCACTAATGCTGCCATACCAGTGTAAACTTCTTCCTTTTAAAGTCCTGAGAGAGCTGGTAACAGGTTAAGCAATGAAGATATTACTCTTGTAGTTGCTGAATATAAACAACTGACCATAGATGGCAGAAGCTGAAAAAATGAGAGAGTGAGAGGAGGAGATCAGATGAAACAAGTAGGCCCAATTAATCTGTCTTAGTTACATTCATTTTAACAGAAATTAATTTAGTTCAGTGTGATTAAGCCAAGACATAAATTACTCCTCACTTAGGTGGGGACAGTGGATACCTGTTAGAGGTCACAAAGTTGAATTCAATATAAGAAACAATTACAAAGAAGACCCCCAAAAAAGGCTCTCAGAAGTCAGAGGTCCTTTCCTCTTCATACAAAGAGAAAATAAAAGGAGAAAAGAATCAATTCAATTATGGATAGCCATAAGAAACATAGAATGTGGTTAAGGAATCAGACATAAGAGCTACACAAACACCAGTTTCCTTGGGTTTTCTATAGGTTACTAGATTGTTCTGACAGTGACTGATTTTGAAACACCTGCAGTTAACTTCAGATTCAGCATCCTTTCTCATAGTGCCTTGTAATTTCAGTATGTTGTGGCTTGCAAAGTGGACCAAAAAGCTATTTTGGAGGTAGACAGATGAAACAAGACTGGTCTTAATCTCTATATTCTAGATACATATTAGTACAGCCCTTGACACGTTACTGTCATATAGCCTTAGAAGTGCTGTCACTAAGGAGGCAAAGGAACTAAATATGATGCAGTGCATCTCATTAAAAATGTTATTATGATTCCTCTTTCTGACATGCAACACAGTTCCTCAACCACTTTCAAGACAAAAGGACACATCTGCCACTTAGTGTTACTTGGCAAGCAAGAGGCATGATGGAAAACCCCTACAATGCAGCTGGGGAGTCTGCTACTTAATGGATTTATCTGAGCACAAGGCACTGCTCAACAGTATGTTGTCCTGCTTATTGCAATGGGATGCTGCTAGACCTGTCCCACAGAATCAAATTCACCAGAGGTAGATTGTCACTGCATTACAGCCGGCTAGTGATCTGCTGGATGATGCTCCAAACTGATACAAGCATACCTTATGGTTCAAGTCACAGGCTGAAGGTCAAAGATGGAGGCTTGATGGGTCTGTGTCTCAATTTGCTGCTTTTATCATGCAAGGCCTGGAAAGGGATTCTCAGTCTACAATAAAGCATGGTCCTGCATTCTGCGTACTTACAAGAAGCACAGTGGAAACGGCTGCTCAAGTTTAACTTTTCCTCTTGCTTAAAAAATCAAGTAGCTTCCTTAACAGCTCAAGCCAAAAACATATACTGGAACAGTTGTGGGTTTTTTTTTTCCAGAAGATAGTTTGATTATTTTATTATACAATATAGGTAGCATAAAAGGATTAAAAATCTGGCTTCAGTAAAGTCACTAGCAAAGCTCCTTCTAACTTCAGAAGTTCAGAATTTACGTGAAAGATATTAATTGCAAAAATCTGCTTTTATTTTGAAAAGTTGGAACCTACAGACCAACAAAGCTTTAGGTATTAGAGGAGAAAAATGTTGCAACAAAAAACTGCTGAATGAAGTAGTAGAACATAAGAGCGATTTGGTTTCTCCTGATGTTCTGAATTCTGAAGATGTTTAATATAAAAATGGTATTGTAAGTTTCTAACAAAAGATATTTTCTCACTAACAGCAAGTCTCAAACCAAAAAATATATTTACACACTAATACTTAAAGAACCTGAAAGTAACAAATACATATTCTTTTCTGAAAATAGACCTAGTGAATAATCTTGGGAAATGTTAGTAAGACTTTCCTCAGCAACAGCTTGATTTAAAGTCTTATTACATGTAGCCATATGAAACACAAAGAGAAACCTAATATGCCAAGAACATTTCAGCAAGCCTTCCACAATAGAAAAGTGTAGCTCAATAAACCTGTCTGGTGTATTAGCAAAACAGCAGATAAATGAGCGGCAGATGATTTACTTGGGTTTTCCAAGGTCTTTGACATGGGACTGAAGTAGAGGCTGTAAGTACAAGCTAAATCACCGTGAGGTGGGAAAGTAGTTTTCATGTTTCAAAAAAATGAAGACATAGAAGATAAAATGGAGAAATAAAATATCTAATTTCAGCAAAGGTAAAGAAAGCTGTGAGGTTCCTGATATCCCATGCTTCCATGTCTCCACATAGGAAGCCTGTCAATATCATCTGAAAAAGAAGACAAACAACAAAATAATATTTATTATTCAGACCCACAAACCATTGCAGCAATGCCACTTCTGGTTCCTGCTTTATAACTCTCTTCATAGTAAATACTCACTCATCTTTCTTTTCTGAAATAAGTCATAACCAATCACTCTCTATATAAGAGAGTGCCAGAAAGGACTATTTGTAGGGAGGACTTCTTTGAATTATGCAAAAATGGAGATTCCAGACATTTGTGCAATCTCAAAGTAATCATTCCAGTGTAATTGTCTGAAGTGCTTCAGCTGCTGTCTGCTTGTATTTCCTTTCTTTCCCTGCTCCTTTCCAAGACTGCAAGGGAACACTGGAAATTCCTAGGAATTAATTCTTCTCTTACATTTCTTCACAACATTCTTGTAGCATTACAGCCCATAGTGAGACCTCTCTACACCCAACAGTTCACAGAACTGATTTCCTTTTTTGAATTACTGAACTGAACCAACTGTTAAAGATAGTCTTGAGAATTGTGGAGAAAGAGGCAGACTGACACATTCAAAAATAATACTTCACAGCATTTTCCTCTCAGAGAAAAATAGCCAAGCTTTTATATCAGGCTTACTCTTGTAGTGACAACAGTGATAGTTCTCTTGTAATTTTTTTTTATATCTTGCCAGCACCGGCCCTGCTGTCTCAGCTGAGGTAAATGAAAACTTCTTGTCATCAGCAAATTAGTTGCAAGAAATTCTAAACCTGGTCTTGCTCAGAAAAGTGTAAAAAAATACTTCAGGTTGCACCCTTTGGCTTGCTTGGAGGTGCTTTTCTCCAGCTACCCTCTAGGTGAGAAATTAACTGCCGGTACCTATCCAAGGTAGAACTTGGCCTATTTTTCAATTTGCCCTTTATAAACCAACAGTCTCTCTGTCCTTGCTGCACAACCAGCCAAGAGGAGAGAGGTATTACCTAACCCTGATAGGGGTGTGGGGGCATGTGTGTTATCTGAATTTGTTTGTGAAAGTACTGAGCAGCTTTTGATACCTACGGGGAGGTATGTTGTAAACTCTCTGTAATGAATACTTGTAGACATGAATGTTTGTGCATACCTTCACTATAAGAACAAGTTGAAGCCTGCACCATTTAAATTGTCTTACTTTTCAGAATTGCATCTCTCTGAGTTTCTTCACCTGAATAAGATTTTATATGATCACTGTATAAATTGGAAGAGTTCACAGATAAGCATTATGTGACTTTTCTTGACTGAAGCTGGAGATGACAAACATTTCTTCTCAATTAGAAACGCATTTAATAATAGGTTGGATTTGAAAGAGCATTCATCTGTAAGATCCCTTTATTGCAAATTATATTTGAAATAAGAGAGGATTCAGTACTTCAGATAATTATGCTATCTTCTTTAGGAGGAAAATAAATCTCTCACATAGAGAACTTCAAGCAAGTCTGATACTACGTTATTTATTTCTATGGTATATGTATTTTTAGAATTGCCATGAGTTACAAGGCTGAGAACAACAGTCAAGTGATACTTACCTAAGAATGTACTGACACATACAATGACTTTTTAGTCCTATACCTTTGCCTTTTTACTTATGAAAAATAAGTTCTGTAACTTGTGGAAATTAATATAAAAGCCTAATTTAAGATCTCCACCCTATATGAGAAGCCCCTACTTATGAGAAGCCCCTGCTGAATTGGTAGGGTGTACACATGGTGGTTGTGGTTTGGGGGAGCAAGAGGCTGGAGAGGAAAAAAGGTGCTCAGACTCTTCTTTAAGCTACCAAGTCAAAGGAGGAGATAGTAAAGATCCATTTTATCCCTATACTCTTCAAACTACAGTGAACTGTTAAATGGCAACCCCAACGTCTTTTAAAGGCCCACCAGACTCACTATAAGGTTCCAGGTTTAATCTGGAGAAAAGGTATTGAGAAAGCTGGTATTTATTCTGCCCATTAAAAAATGTTCAAGATGTTCTTTCCTCAACCGTGTTTGTTGCCATGATGAGCTCAGGATGCAGGATGTAAAATTTCAAACAGCAGCTTTTATAAGACCAGCTGACATAGCTGGAAGGAGTAGACACCAGCCCTTCTTTACTCTATCATGCAAGCAGAACCTTTCCACACTGCATAGTCTAACAGCTATTTTGGGCTGTAATTTACCTGTGTTAATCAGTTACACAGTTTATCCAATTATGTGACACTCATAAAAACAAACTGTAGGCAGTGTTTCCAGAGAAGGTACATTCATATTTTACAGAGATTTACAGCTCAATATATAGTGCCCATGGGAAGGGCTTTGGAGTCTTTAAAAACTTCAATTTTATGTGGCACCAAGACTGTGGCATCTCCAGGACCCAATGTCTCCATCACATTTGGCACTGATGTTCAATTATTCAGTACAGCCTACTGAATCACCAAAACCACTTCCTGCAGCAGTCTTTTTGTAAGTCTCTTATCCAAGTACTGACCAAACCCAGCCCTGCTTAACTGTATGAAATCGTAGCCTAAGGTGGTGTGACTGCAAGAACAAACAGCGTACATCTGTCATTTCAGCTCAGTTAGTAATCCAGTTGCCTTCTCCAGAATTAAGCCTTCCTTTCAAGGCTGTCATAAAATGTAGTCTTATAAGAAGGGTTACTTCCCTGTAGTAAAATAATCTGAGTAGAGTATATTCAAAGATGAGCATTTTTTCTTCTACATATTCTGGTCAATGATGAAAAAACTCCCCATGTTGCACAACACTCCTTGAATTTGATGGTAACTACCTTTTCTGACCATCACTTTTTAGTAATTATTATTAAAATGATTAAGTAAGAAAAGATCTGGAAAAGGATAAGTTATATCACTGTGGGATCATTTTATGAACAAACACAGGTTTCTACAGTTACTCAGAGCCTTTGACAACATCCAACAGAGCCAATGTTTTCAAGCCCGAGTATTTAAATTTAGTTGACTAAATTAAAAAAAGGAAAAAGGAATCAGCCTAAGCATAGGTTTAGCAGACTGATTGTATGTACCCATGATCAAATTTCCAGAAGAGTTAAGCTTATACAACTCCTGCTGATTTTGGTCACCATCTCTGACAATCGCAGCAGGAGATCTCAAAATTATGGTCTGTATTTGTTTTTAAAAAAAGAAAAAGTTCACACAGATCCAGGCTTCTGTTGGGGCATATCCTGATCTCTGCCTACAGATTGAATAACTGTGCTATATGCAGGACTGATGTGCAAGTATTCTTGCCCCCCAGGCATGAACAAGAAGCAGCACAGCTGCTGCTGCAGCCCATATGCTATTGTAACAGGGCAGCTGCCGTAACCTTTGGAGAGAGGTGTTGCCTTATAAGTAGTTCCTCATGGTTATGGAGGCATGTCCCGTACACTCCACGTTCTCTGACCTATTTCACCTTGAAATATTCTGCGCAGTAATTCAGGCTGAGCTTGCACTGACTTAGGGTTCCAGCAAAGTAATGAGGTGCATATTCCATGCGCAAGCTCCCAGTGTCCTGTCTCCCACATTTAACAAAGCTATGCTGAATCCTATGTATACAGCAGATATACATAAACACTTAGAGCAGGACTGGAAATAAAACTGAATTGGAGGATAATTTGGTTTTTTTTTAAGCTGGCCACTAAAGATTTGGTGTTATTCGATTATAATAAGTCTGTATGGTTGGTGTTATTAAAAAAGGTATTTTCTTTCTTGTTTCTCTTTGTACTTACGCTGGGCAAGACCTCTAGCCCAGTGTATCTGCATATAAAATGAAAGAAAATGTATAACAATAAGATCTTGCTACACTTAAGAAGGATGTACCACTCCCCCACCCCTCAGTAAATTATTTTGCTGGAGGCTACATCATTCTCTCTGAGTAGTATGTTGGGAGCTGACAGAGGCGTGAATAATTCACCGTGTATGAAGCCTCCCCGAGCTGAGCTGAGCTGCAGCATGTTGGGCCAGCCTTTGATGCAGACTGGTTGGGCAGGTTCCTGGGCGCCCCGGGAACCGGTCTGACAGGCCTGTTATGCCAACAAATTCTGGTATGATTCCATGCTCTCCAGAATGCAGAAACCTGCCCAGCCAGTTAAATGAAAGGCATATTAGGTTATCCATTGCACATTGTATATATCTTAGGTGCAGCAGATCTCCTCTCGGCATTCTCTAGTGTGGTCCACAGTGGCTTCCTCATCTTACTTACACTTGAGGTTTATAGCTGGAGGGGAAATCAATAGTAAATATTTATCACCCCGATCAAGAACAGAACTTTTCACAATTCAAACAGAAGGGTGAGTTTTGAAAGTCTTTCTTTAAAATTAATTTAAGATAACCTTAAGCAAAAATTTATCTTATGCTTGAAGTGGTATAATGGCTACCTCCTTAATGTGTCCGAGTACTGCCAGTCTCTGTGGTGCTTGTTGACAGGATTTTTGTCAGTACAGCTTTTTGACCCTTCTGTGTGCAGCTCAACACCATCTGCTGTGTCTGCAAGAGTATGTACTGGAGAGACAGTTCAATGAACTAAGCAGGGGAGTGAGAGATAGGAACTCCACTGCCAATGACTTAGTATTTTCAGCAGGTCACTTGAGTATTGTCTACTGGTCTTCTCTTTCATACTGTGTTTTTATAATCCCTGTCTTGTAACAGCACTGTCGTGACAAGGCATAATGTCATTACAGTAAGATATGTAGCTACTAATTCTTGCCAGACTAACTTTTTTAATTGTTCGATTCTATGGAGCGAGTTAATTAAACCTAGATTTACATATTCAGAATTGGCTTCAAGGGAAGATAGGAAACATACTTGTCATTCTTACTGCTTTCTTTCTATATACTTATTAGAAATTTAACTGTTTAGGACAAGTAACGGTGGTGGCAATGGTAACAAAAAGCAGTCCTAGTCATAAAGAGTAGACAGAGCTGAAAGTTGTACCTGTATCTGCAGCTGAATCCATTCACAGGTTCTGTGTCAAATAAGAAAAATTAAAGAGTGTGAAAACAAAAGCTGTGGAACCTGGTAACTGATTAACTACTGGAGCACAGAAGTACTTGCTGAGCTGAACAGAAAGGAATGAAGACAGGTTTTGTCATGCCTGTTTGGACAAAATAACTCCTTAACTTAAGTAAATGTGAATCTTCTTGCCATATGTGTAATTAGTTTTTGAAAACCCTCACATAGCCACTTGCACCTCCCTGGAAAAACTTAATGTTTTCTATCTTCAAGTTAAAGAAATACCTTTCTCTTTCATTCTGTTAAAAAAAATAAATCAGAGTCCCCAGTGGACATAACCACTAGATACATAAATATCTATACAGAATTATGTAAGACTTTATCGTAGTCACACAACAGGAAGTCTCAATTATGGAGGTGTTTACTGCCAACTATTTCCAGGTTGATGCAAAACTGAACATTATTATTCTTTTGTAGAGTGCCAATAAAAAGGCCTCCTGAGCAGCTTAAAAACTGAATGAATAGCAGATTGAAATGACCTTCTCATTAGCAGCATTGTATCTGTGTGTTAAGAATTTTTCTTCAAAGTGTGGGAAAACAGAAAAGAACATAAGGAAAGTTTTGTACTCTCACAGAAGCTAATAATATTCATCAGGGGAAAAAGTTCCATTTTTGTAATCTCTGTTGATTTTGCTATCAAATACAGAAGGAAATCTTACTAAGGAATAACCCATTTTTCAAAAGAAAAATTACAGCTGGCTGAACTGTATGGTTTGCACAAGGACTCTCTGTAGAGCCTATAAAATGCTAGAGGAGAGCTCTGATTACTAAAGCTATAGGATTTAAACACAGCACACTTAAAAAATTCGAAACAAATAAATCATGTTTTCAAAATACTGCTTGCCATCCTCTCTCTCTGCAGTTTATGTGTTCTGTCTTATTTGGGTTTCCCTCGGCTGCTTTTTTTTTAGGGGGCAGGAAGGGCAGGGACCATAGTTTGGAGATATTTTTTCTTAAAAGGTAAGTAAAATATTCTTTCCCATATATTTTTTCTCTTTTGCTTGTTTTCCTGTCCTGAATTCTTGTTGTTCACTACAGTAAAAGGTAGATGGGATGGTTTTGTACACAGACCTGTAAACTTTTACTTCAGCCTTCCAAGCCTTCCAAGCCTTCCAAGGCTGGGATAAATATGCATAACTACTCAGACTATTCACGTTAAACTGAGAAATATCAGTAGGAGCCAAACATTTCCACATGCAGCTAACACAAATAGGTGCTGCTGCTTGCAGTCTGAGGACCAGGAACACAGCACTGGGGTCCTGCAACAGCATCCCTCAGGTTACTTTTTTTTCTCTCCATCAAGGCTCTCTAAAAGACCTGAGAGTTTCATTTGAATACATCCTGGCTGTTTCTGACTACAGATGAGGAGCAGTGAAAGCACTTCAAAGAAGAGGATTTCTTAAAATGAACAATGTTATTAGCATCAGGGAATTTGATCTTGGCTCGACTTCAAAAGTGGCTATGCAAGCAGCTTGAGTAGAATCAAATTCAGCTAGTGGGGGTGATGGAGTGGCTCCTCCCCGTTTTTCCAGAGAAAGCAACTACCTGTGCCAGACAGCAGTGGTGTGCTCTGTGCACCCACCCTCCCAGCTCTAAGAAATTCAGAGGACTGCCAGTTCCTACACTCCCAGTTCAAATCCCATTTAGGTAGCAGCTGAACCGTGCCACATGCTCCACATGCTCTTATTTGCTGCATTTGAATTTGGGCTCCTTTGATGTCCTTATTAGCAACTGCAACATAAAGTTCATTAAATTAACATGACTAGAGAGTTAAGCAATATATTCATCCCTCAGTGTAGATCTGCAAGTCAAGGAGGTTGAGAGCACACTGGCCATGTATGTAATCTACTAAATCTCATGATAATAAGGAAGGACTTCACTATTTTGTATATATATGTGTGTGTGTGTGTGTGTGTGTGTGTGTGTGTGCATTTATACATATGTGTGTGTGTGTATATATATTTATATATACAGGACAAATGTGATACATTTAGCATTGTGTTTAAAGCAATTAAAATCCTTACATTTTAGTTTCCCAGTGTAATTCAAAGCTGGCTTTAATCTTTACACCTAAATGTAAGGTAATAGAAGCAAAAAATGCAAGCTTCCTGCTAATCTCTTTTAACCCTACTCTGTATGCATATGCAGTGAGCTATGTCACCTTCTGCTACCTAAGTGGTTAGAAACACTGATGAAACCTCTGTACTCCCCCCAACAAAGCGGAAGGGGGGGTGTGAATTAGAGGTTATCTTTTATTTTACCCATGCCACAATATTGCAATACTCTTAAAATAGAAATTCAGTCATTTGTTGATTTGCTGATAAATAGTCCAGTGATCAAGAAGGAAGGCATTGCCTCTAAGGCATAACTGAAAATCAACAGCTTCACATACTATTAGTAAGATTAAACATTTCAGACCAGCCAGGTCTAAAATGGGCTAGGATTAAATTAGATACCCTTTTTGCAGAGTTGCTCAGGGATAAGTATTCTGTCACCTAGTTTCATGTGCCACATTAAGGGTTATTTGAAATCTGGACACGAGCCATGACACCATAGAAAGTTTCATATCTGTTCAAGAACAACAATTGTGAAGCATTTTTCCCACAGTTTTATTGTCTAGGTGTGTGTGTTTACTCTTACTAGGTGAATGGGATGCAGTTCCAGTTAGACTAGTCAGCTTAAGACATCCAATGTAAGTGAATGTGGAATATCAGCCTCTTCAGTAGTTTTCTAGTACATTTAATGGGCCAGGGATCTATTTAGTAACTGGTGGCCAAGTATGTGATTATGAAATACATAAAATCAAATAAATCTGGAAGGGAGATAAAGGTAAAGTTCAACTGCTGGTCTTAATCCGTTATCACTTATTGTTGGGTAGATAAAACTGTAGAAGTCAACGGATTTATATTGCTGTAAAGTTCAACATGAGAGAATATTAAATAAACTGCTCACGCAGTTTATCAGGAAGTAAAATTGATGGCATAATTATTTTCCAGAGTGCTGCTTATAAACAGAAAGAAAGGTCCAGTTATGGCAAAATACCTGGACAATTGGCAAGAGGGCTATTTTATTTTATCTTATTAATTTATTTTATTGCTACTTATCAGATCTATGTATATATTTAAGGTATCTGTTTCTCTTAACTCTGAGGAAATTATTACTTCCCCATCACAAACTTCTACAAGTTTCAAAAGTAGAATAAAAAGTTGCCAACAAGAATTACTTAAGACAACTGGAGTGTCTATCACAACCTATTATGACTGTTTCTTCCATAAGATGTAGCTAATTCTAGTTCTACCATGTGTACTGATATGATAATGGATCAAACTTATGATGTAAGTAATCTGCTGCTGAGCTACAGAACAGAGGTTTTATGTTATTTTCATTGAAAAACAAGTGGTTAGACAAGAGTGAGGAATGAGCAGAACAGTTAACTACAAGATTTTTCAGAATACTTTAAAATTCAAGGTACATATTTGATGGGAAACCTTTTCAACAAAGGTGAACAACAGATTTAAAGCCTGCTTATTCACAGGTTGTCTTGGACTCCAGTCTGACAATATTTCAAAATACTTCAGAAATGCTGAAATAGTATTTCAGATCCAGTTTTATTTACGTTGTAGCTCCACATTTATGATACTTTCTGGAGATGAGTGATCTGAGTAATGTAACAAGAGTAAGATGGAACAGCTTCTAAAAAATACTGAACAACTAACTTTTTTCATACCATTATTAATAATCTAGAAAGTATGTGTTTGCAGCACACCCTTACTAATTGATCACCATTGTGTCCTCTAATCATGCCACTAAGCTGTTTCTGCAAGTGTTCCTATACATAGCAAAATGGTCCAGTGGGATCATGTGAAGGGAGAATAGAGAAAAGCTGTGTCTGTTTCATTACAAAGGAGAACTAGAAACTAAAAATGAAGGGGTTTATTGCAGGACAGACAGCAGGGGTGATCCCAATGAATGAAAAAACGCTGATCTGCAATTTGGGGAAAAAACCCATATAGGTAAAATGCCCAAAGTGACACAAAAGTTCATCTCCCTTATGCCATACTAATTGTATGAGCCAACTGGTTTTCATACTCTTATAATACATTATAATATGCTCTAGGCTGTTCTGCTGTATGCTAAAATGACAAACCCATGTAATTTGTTAAGATCAAGAAGTTGGGTGGGGTGGAGTATTTGCAAACACATCTTCTGTGTATAAGCCCAACAGCCAGCAGACTACAAATCCTGTGGAAAAGGTAGACTTGACAGCATAGCCTGAATATTAGCGAGGCTACTTCTGCAACAGGAGTATAGCCCAAAGATCCTCTTTGGATCTAAACCAGCAAGAATTTATTTCAGGTAGGCTCCCTCTGTATGTGCAGCAGTTGCCTTAATGCAGGCCTAAACGCACACCTTTGCTTTTCCATACTGTTTTGTGCCTGCTGCCGTGCTTAACCGTGGCCACCAACCAAGGCCTGGTTCGTCCGTCCCCTTGGCTTTCTTATGACTGCTCTGTGGAAAACCCAAACGCCAGGGCAGAGACAGGCAGAGGGGGAGAGGGCTGGGTCAACGCCTGTCGGAGGCTGTTTGAAATGGTGGAGGCCATGGCACGTGACTGCCGCCCAGGAACACCTCCGCCGCCCGCCCCGACACAGCCCGGAAAGCGAGCGCCCACCACCCCTCTCGGCGGCGGACCCCAACAGCCCTGCTCTCGCGAGAGGACGGCGGAAACCTCGCGAGAACTGGGCGGACTCCGCCTCCTTCCGCAGCGAGGGCGCCCGGGCCCGGCTTTCCCTTTTCCCGGCTTTCCGTTTTCCCGCCGTTTCGCGTGGAGCTGCCGGCAGCCAACCAGGTAACGGCGCGCGCGCTCCTCACCGCCGCCGCCTGGTACCGACCGCTCCGCTCTCCTCCGGGGACGGACTCTGTCACAGCTCCGCGCTGGTAGCGGGGCCTCCCCCCCGGCCCCCACTCCCGTTGGCTTCCCGCGGGGCATGTTGCAAACACTGGCTCTCTCTCCGCCGGGATCCCCCCGGCATGAGCAGGCTGCCCTTGCCCGTTCGCTCCGTTTCGGAGGCGCCGGCCGGCCTGGCTACCCGCTCGGGAGAAGGGGGCGTGTTGGACATGCCCGACCCCTCCTTTACCGTCCAGATTCCTGGGCGGGACAGAAGCCTGGCGGGAATCTGGGGCGGCTGAGGCGCGGGTGCTTGCTCCCGCTTGGCAAGCTCTCAGGCGCTGGTCATGGCAGGATTTCTCAGAACACCCCGGCGTGTCTTACGAGTGAGTTTTTTGTCTAGTGTTTATGCAAAGGGGGAAAAAAAAAATCAGCGCTTGGAGATACAGGATAGTTGAGTTTGTTAGGAGCAGCTGTTGCTCAAGCTTTTTGGTGGGGGTCAGGGGTTCAGGAAGCTTTGTTCTCACCAGAATCAGAGAGAGGCAAATGTGTTCCTGTCAGTGAAGTATAAATACAGATAAGCAGCTTCTGTGCGTTATCGGTGCGAACTGCCGCTGCTCATAAAGGCGTGTGTAGTAGGAAGGCAATCGTTTGAAGCTGCGCAAAGTCTTATGATGCCGGAAGGAGTTGGTGTTGGAAGAAGGGGGAAATAGAGATGTTTAGGTTGTTCTGTGAAAGGGTTAGTCGGGAGGATAAGAGGAAAGCTCCGTCTGAGAGAGCGGCCCTGCTCTCTGCCTGTGTACAGCAGCAGGACGTTTGGGACAGAGACTGAAATTGTGCTTCCTTCCCCCCTCAGGCAGCTTCCCTGCCTGCAAGTGTCTGTACATCCAGCTCAGGCGTTTTTGGTTTTTTTCCCCCCTAAGAACTGGAAAGTCCTTTCTCAGGACTAGAGAGTAAGCAAAGAAGCTGGCATCACTGAACACCTTATACACCTGTGCAACTGCCTACACCTGTCAAAGGCACTAATTTGAACACTTGTTGAGGGCCCTCTGAAGGCAGGTTGAACACCCGTAGAGAGAAATGTATCATTTTGAGACCTTGAAGCAGGTAAAGCTAGGGAAAACTAGTTGCTCTTTTTTCTATTTTCTGTTTCTATTCAGTTGATGTGCTAATCATTTGCAGAAACTCTGAGCTGGTTTTGTGTATTTTTTCTTCATCTTCTTGGGGGAAAAAAACAACAAAACCACTAGGGACAGCCTTTACTAATTCTAGAGTCAGATGACCTTTTCTTGAAAATGATTCATCTAATGTACTCAAATCTAAGGCGGTGAAAGAAAGTTTATTGATTTTACTGCCTTAGCACTTGACAGAGAAAAAGATGGTTGCTGAGATATCTGTGCTTGAAGGTAGAAAAATAAAAGAAATTCCTAGTGTCACTAGGCAATCGGTTCCACAAAGAAGCGTTGTAAGATGGCTTAATGTGGCTGCACACAAAGTGGAATGTTTCAGCTGTGAAGATGCAAGCAGATTGCTGTTCAACATGTGCTGAAGAATTGTAGCCATTGCTAATTTGAAAAGGTAATTTTATTTTCCATTATATTCTATTATATTAATATTCTATTATGATCTGCTGCTGTACACTGTCAGGGAGCAGTGCCACTTTCTCACACAGGAGCTTTGCTTCTATCCTCCCAAATAACCCTTTCACTGAACAACCTAAACATTTCTATTCCCCTCTTCTTCCAACCACCAGCTCCCTCTGGCATCATAAGATTTTGCGCAGCTTCAGGAACGATTTTTTTTCAACACACGCCTTCTTTTTATTTGTCTACATAGACATTGTGGTTTCCTTGCTCAGGCTGCTACTTTAGGAATAGTACAAAATAGCTTATATTATTTTTTTTCTTATTTTAATGTATATACAGAGTAATTAAGAAAGCTATGTCCACATGGTAATGACACAGTTCCTGTTCAAAAATGTTTGTTTAAAATTAACTGCATAAAAATGGGTAAAACTGAGAATGTCCAGTTTCTCACACAGGAAATTGAAGGACAAATTAGATGAGTATTTCAATATTGGATACCCATTGCCAATAGAATTAAATCTTACTTTGGCTCAGACCCAGATCTGAGTACCATGTTTCCCCTGTAGTTTACCTGAGGGTATCATCTGTGCTAAGAAACCGTTCAAAACAAAGAAGGATTATGGGTAAGGCTGTTCTGAGCTGTGCAGGCAGTCTGGCTTTTCAGACAGCACTGTCTGATTAGATAGAAATCTCCCAAAACATTAGTATTTGAGGATAACTAAATTTTGAGATTATACTCCTATTTCCTTTTAATGGGGGAGAGGGAATAGTTTTGATCTCAAATCATGATGACTTCAAGGGCTTGTGAGCTTTTATTTGCATAAAGGTGTCATTTCAATCCATGTTTATGTAAAGGATGTATATGCACAAATATGTATCTGACAAAACTTGTGTCAAATTTTTTTGCTCACAGCCAGATTTTGGAACCTTAATTTACTTTTGGAAAACAGGAATTCTGTTTGGCTTGAGCTTTACATAGGAAAAGAGTAAAGACCTCTAAGCATCTTAATCTAGTTTTAAATTGATAGCTTTTTAAAGGCAGGGGTGTTCATTATTTTAGTTTATAATTTCTTGTAGCAAAGTACTTAGGATCTTCCACACTTTCAGGGAGATTGTCGGTATGTAAGTACAACTCAACAAGGATAGGCAGTAAGCTTTATATTTCATCCATGGCTGAAAGTTATACTCTGATAAATGCAAAGCAAAGTGTTGTTGATCTGTCATTACAGGCATACACCTGTCTTCAGAAACTGCTTCATAACTATGCAATTTAAAACTCAAAGTGTGAAAGTGAGTGAATTCTGCAAATAAGTCAAAGAAGTTGGGAGCAGAAAAAAGCAAGATGAATGCATCTGGAGGAAGCTGTGGGAGCCCTAGTTCTGCAGAACCTAATGGGGATTTCTTCAAGGAATTGTGGTCCAAACTGAAAGAATGTCATGATAAAGAAGTACAAGGTAAATTGTTAATGTTTGAGTTCAGAGGAGGCTATCTGTTACCACAGGAAAACTTTGAGCCAGAGTACCACTCCATCTGCATGGAATTAAATAGGTTTTTAATGTCTTTCATTACCTGGAAAGCTGGGCTGGGGGGTTACAAATTATCCTTGCAGATTGACCACCTGGACCTGGATTAACAGGATTACTTTTAACCTATCAGCAAGTATAAATGATTTGCCAAGTCAGTGAAGAAAAAGTAACAATGTTACATGGGATCTGAGTTTGTTTAGGAAATATTTAAATGTTACTTTACCTTTAATGGGTTGTGATTCAAAGTTTCCAAATCAAGTTATTCAATAGAATTCTTTGCTTCTTTCTATTTGTCATTGGAATGAGCACTTCAGATACAATAAAATAGTTTGCATTGGTTTTTTTTTCCCCTAATTTGTGCAAAATACCACTGCAGATTAATATTAATGAAATTAAAAGTATTTCTTCATTTTTTTAGTGCTCAAAATTTTCTCAACAAAATTTATAAGAGTTGCTTATTCTTACATTGTATTTTGTGACCTGTGATATCAATCTTCCTATGGATTGACTTAGTGTCTGTTTATTATTCAGTAGTGCAGGAAATTAATAACACTCAAAATAAAGATGAATTATTGCTCTCTATATATTTATATTCTGATAATACTGGTGTAAGAGTAGTATTCATAAGAATACCTCATAAGAAGTTAAGTTTTTGTTCTGCTAATCTGAAGTCACACGGCCCATTTTTCTGGATGGAGTTAGAAGAGTATTTGACTGAATCTTCCAAGAAGCATATCCTTATGCATGAAATAGTATTTATATCAGGATGAAATAAAAGTAGGTGAGTTTTTGTGAATTAAGAGCTTTAGTCATGCAAGTGGGTCTTTGTAGCCAGACCATTCCAGTGGCCTTGGTCATTTCCCCCAGCCCAGAACAATTCCAGGCTGTACGTTTAGGTCCAGTTACATCATCGCCTCTTGATTTCAAAAACTGTGGGGGATTGTTTTATAATGTATGGATATTCCATTCCTTCCATTGAAAATCTTGACTCAACAATTTGTAACACTAGGTCTTGACACTTCATGTTAGTAATTTAAAAACAAACAACCAAACAAAAAAAACTTCTGTCAGTTTGGAAACTGAAAGGGAAGCAGTACCAGATAGTACCATTTTGTTACATTTTAAAAAAATGATGTGTAAGCATATAAATATAATGTCAATATTGTGTCCCAAAAAAACCCCAAAAAACAACACAACTTAGTTACTTTTTATTACTTTTTTTTTTAAAGTCTTGATGGTTCTTTTCAGAGTGGGTATGATGTCAACTGCAGATAAATGCGGAAGTACTGTCAGAATGGGATCTGGCAATCTATGGCATGTCTGAACAACATAAACTGAACAAACAAAAAGCTCTAATGTGGAGGGTAATGTTAAGTGACCCCTTCTCTAGTTTCTTGGGATGTGCAGCACGTGACTTTAAAGTTTTGGTTTTCTTTATGCAAGTGAAGATACTCTTTAAAATGCATGCTGGGTGTGGCCGGATAATTTTGCCACTAGGCAGTCTTTTTCATGCCTAGCCCTTTGTCAGTATGTCCCACATCGTGTTAGGTAAAATTAGGTCTTCCATGATAACATCAAAGACATGCCTGAAGGATAGTTAATTTTTTCAAAAGGTGGGGATCCTCTTGTAGAAAATGGTACTGGAAGATATTTTAGAAACATCAAACACAGACTTGCCTGGACTTTGCTTGGTTTTGAAATCTATAAATAAGAATTAAAATTGACTCATGAGTTTCCAATCTAAATGTCAGCAAAAATTTATTTTAAAGATGGTGGAAGGTGAAGTAAGGGAAAGTTAGTAACTGGAGAAAAAGCTTTTTGCATGTGCAATGCACAATGAACTGAAGACTGTAATGGTGGAGTTCTTATTTACTACAAATCCACGAAAGATAGGATTCATGATACATAAGCATGAAACTGTCAGGCTTATTATACAAGTTAAAATATTTATATATTTAAAGAATATAGACTAGAGAATACTTCAGACTCATACAGTTTCAAATGGATTTTATTGAATTTTGATATTACAGTATTGTAAAGGGTGTATTTTTCCACCATGTTAGCTAAACTAAACCAGCTTCTTATTCTTTTAAACTGATCCCTTGCAAAAAAATTACAAATATTGGCTCTATTCCTACAAAATAGCTATCATTTCTCTAAAGTTCACTATGTGACATTGGGTAGGACTCCTACAACACAGTTTCCAAAGGTGTTGGGCATGGTCAATGTCAATTGACTTTTTACAGAATTTAGAAGTGCTCAGCAACTCAGAATAAGGGTCTTTAAAACTATATTTACTTTTATTTTCTACCTATAGAATGTGTGGGATACTTGCATAAAGCTCACAAATTAGAAAGGAATGTAATAATGCTGTTTATGAAGTGACTAATTTCTACAGGTGTTAATACTTGCATCTAGCTTAAAATAATTATATGGATTCTTGCTAATGAAAAGCAGAAGATACCAATAGGGAAAAAGCTCTAGTCATAGTTGTGGAGAAAATAATGAGGAAGGCAATCTCATTGATAGATTGTTGTAGGAAAGGAAATGGCTGGAAGCTACTTAAAAGCAAATGATTACAGAAAACAGGGCTGGATCTTAGGAGGTCATCTAGTCCATCTATATGCCCTTAAGATAGGATTATGTCTGTGTCATTACTGACAGAAGCTTGTCCAACCCGTTCCAAGAAAACCTCAGCGAGAGAGATTCTGCAGCCTCGCGGGTGCTGGGAGAAGAGTGCATTTAATGCATTGGAAAATTCATCAAAACAGAATGCACTTAAGCAAGTGCATTTAATGCTCTGGAAAATTAATCAGAACAGAAACTGCCATAGCCATTGATTGACATACTACAGCTACATAGTCTAATCAAGTTGCAAATTTCATAAAATAGTGTTGTGCGTTTAATTAATGTGTCTAATGATTGCTTGAAGAAGGTCTCCATTACTTTAATGGGGGCAGGTGTCATTTATTAAAGCACTTACAAGCTCTAGGTAATGTAGATTCATAAAGTCTGTGGATTGTCTATCCCATAGAAATGTTGTAGGAAAGATGAAATAGAATTGGGAATGTACATAGTGTAGTTCCACATAAGTTTATATGCTCACTCGAGTGTTAAATAAGGAAATATGGAAAAGCAAAGCTCTTTAAATGAGTATGCCTAAACCCTCTCAATGGTCTGGAAAAGCAAAAGGAAGAGATTACACCCTACATAGTAATTCAATGCTCTTGGATAGATGTAACAAACTGGTTTCCTGCCTTCTCATTGCAGTCATTTGAATTAAGAAAAAACCCAGCCTTTAGGTAACTAGTTTGGTTCCTCCTAAATTTAGGTGAGAGGAGAGATAGTGTTACCTGTAGCACAGTACTGGGCCTTTTGAGCACTGCCTCTTCAATTTGTGTCTCAGGTTGCCAATGTTACAACCCTAAATACTTGCTGAACAGACTACCTGTTCATACAGGAGATGCATTGTTGTGCAGCTTCATTCCTTCCGATGGGCGTGGAGCAGCATTAAAGCACGCTTTATAGGGGTTCTAATTGCAGATGCCTAATTGACTTGATGAATAGCAACTACTTAAAAAAATAAACCCTCTTTCTGTGCTGATCTGCATGATAGAACATAACATCTCACAGGTGCTGAACACAGAGGTAAAAAGAAATCTTGCTGTATTCCTATGAAGTTGGTTTTTTTTTTCAGTTGTCTCTGTGCATTTTTATTTCATGGTCCCACTTGCACCTTGTAGCAGCCCATGGCATGGGTTCACTCAGGCTGTTTACAATGTTCCATTGTAAATGGTCTCAAGACTGAACCTTCTCAAGAAAGTTGTTTTCCTCTTTGAGTTGTTCCCAGTTGAGTGTGCTAGGGGAGAAAAAAAAAAATCTATTAGCTGCCTTAATCTACATTTTCTATAGCAAGATGTAGTATTGGGTATGTGTTTTGGTTTCCCACCTAGGACATGGTTTAAATTCAAAATTGTCGGAAATTTCCTTAAAAATGTTGTGGTTTCATAAGTCTGTCTTACTACCCTAAATGACTAATTATTTTGCAAGAAAGCTCACAACGCACCTTATGTTTAAGCTGAAGTTCCTCACAGCTTTTCAGTTTGAAGAAAATACAGCGTTAGGAAAAAATTGTTACTTTCTGATGTCATACAAAAATTTCTACTGGATTTGTATTTAAGAAAATGTTACCCTGTTGGAGTCTGATTATCTCTGACCATTTACTTAGAATAGGAATGGCCAAGTTGAGCATGGGTAGTATCACATCAATTTCCACAGCACTGCATCCCACTTGTTAAGCTATGCTGTACTTAAAATACCTTTATCTTTCTCCCCTGTGCACATACACAAGCACCCAAAACCTCACAAGCAGATTGGCTGGATTGCTGTCTAGCCCCTGGGTATCAGCTGGGTTCTCCTGCTGAGAGCATTGGTTGTATTTGCAAACTTTTTTACTTCTGCACAGAAGATACATTTAGAAGTGTGTGGGCCTTTGTGGGAGAAGGGCCATGGATGAAATTGCATTCCTCAGTTCACCTTAACATGTTCCAAAGAAGCTTTGGTTGATAGGGTCTGGTAGCATACCTCCAAGGGAGTATGTTGTCCTTTTGTGCCTTAAATCATGTATTTTTAATGTTTGCTTTATGCATATACATAGTAATACATTTTTCAGTTCAGTGGTTGGATGCTACATTTCAAGCGTAGTATTATGTATACTCAGGACATATTTTATACTACTTATATAGGCATAGTCAATGAAAATACATTAACAGTGCTTGGTATTTATGTGTGGTTTTTTTGCAAAGGTGTTTTTTATACCTGTTTAAGTGGGAATTTATATGTTTGCTTAAGAAGTCCCTGTTTCCTAGAAATCATATTAGCTGTGTTTGTTTCCAAGATCCGATAGAACATAGTCAAGAAGTCCAGAATGAACCATTTTCTCTCCAAATTACTGTCATTTTTTCTCTCTTTTGTAGGTGTCATTGGCAAAAGGAGAGTTAAGCTGTCATTTTATTCATTATTTTCGAGTCAGAATTCTATAACATGTATTTTTTTCTTTCCACTTTTCAGGCTTACAGCTGAAAATATCTAAGTTGAAAAAGGAAAGATGCTTGTAAGTACTCATCCTGATGATCTAATTTATTAAAGGAGAGTCTGAGTACCATTAATGAGCCATAATTCTTGTAAGATCAGTTGAGGTTTAATGGATTCTTCCTTCAGGCATGTACAAAACTATGCTCACTTTAATAATTCGGCCAAAGTTATTGAAAGAGATGTGTAACTCCTATTAGGATGCATAAGCTGAACACTAGGTTTGCCTTTCTTGAACCAGGCAAACATTGACTTGTAAGGTTTTCTTATCTACAGTATATCTAAGATGCCTATCAAGATGTTGACATTGCTAATATGAAAGATAATGAGGGAGTTACTAAAAATTGAGGTCAAATCTGTAGAAGAGAAGTGACAAGACAACAAGCCAACTTTAAATTTTATTTTATTGTTTTTGCTATGTGTTTGCCTTTAGTATCAGGTAGTGTGCTTTTAACTCAGCTTTCAGTCATTCAGTAAAGATTCTGGTAATAACCTTGCTAATTTTCAGTCAATTCTTATTTTTGAAAACATGTAACTTCTTTTGTAGTCATTATTTGCTACTAATTTTTATTTCTGTTCATTAGAAGAAATTTGGGGAAAAAAAATCTGAATTACACATTTTACATGTACAGTAGAATTACAATATGTGTTTACAGCATTAAATCAGCTTTATTGTTTTTCTACTGATGAAAGCTGTATTTAATTAAATTATAAGATATATGCTAATGTGATTCTTTATTCAAATTTTTACTTCAGGTTTAATTACATTGATGTTATGTTAGTATTACCTGTGACCTCTATTATGTGTTGCACTTTATAAAGTGCCATTTAAGTGCAATTATGTGATCTTTTTCCACTTTGGAAAACAATATAATTACATTACATATGTTAAAGAAATTAAACTTTTATTAAAATTAGCACAAATACTCCATATTGCATTCCCAGTGTTGCCATTTGAAGTCAAAGATATATAATCGTAGTTTTAAAGTGTAGCCACAGTGCTCTCAAGTGTAGTTTGGGTTTTTTCAGAATTACCATTTCTATCATCATCTAGTCAGATTTCTTCCTCATTAATTCCTATTAGGAGTTTTAGTTGTCTTTTTTTAGTTACACTTTTCAAATGGTATAAGCAGGAAATAATTCTCCCAGAGTCTAGAAAAAGAAGGTCATCATGTGCTTTATTGTAAAATAGTAACTCAAGGAAATCTCTAGCATTTTTCTTAGTTATTGTCTAAACTGCCCAATGTGATTACATTTCTGGTTGGGAAGGAAACAAAGGTGTCTTTCCGTAGGAGTAAATTCCCTCAAGTGGAATCCATCTTTCTTTTTCCTGTAACACAAAGTGTTTAAATGCATCTTATAATGATGCTGGCTTTTCTAGTGCAATTTGATTGTACTTCAGTACATACTTAACTTGCTGCCTACTGATGTTATAACTGTTCTTCTCTAATTATAACTGAGTCTCACTTCTTGGAAAATCGTCCTTGTTTCTTTGTCTAGAATGGAAGAAATGCCCTTTGGTTGTGTAATGTCTGTGTTGCTCTCTTCCCTGGATATCTTCTTGGATTTTGTTTATCCTTTGTAGTGCTCCACCCTCCTCTGAGCTTTTGTTTTGCTTATTTCAGTTAAATATCACCCATCTTGCTGGCATTTGATAACCCTCAGTAGCACTTCGAGCCTGTGCAGTGTTGCGTTTTCTCGCATTCCAGCTGCATTCATGCAGCTCTCATCTGTGAAGCCTGTAGGTGGTTTTGACCTATGGTTTTGACTTTTGTCTGCATGGTGACACTCTGATGCTTGCTGAGCAGGGACAATTTGCCAAACCTACAGCAAGGTTTACAATCCCAGGACTACCTCTGTGGCCTACAACTCCCTATGCCCATGCATAAGCACCTGCTCCTCAGGATCAAGATTTGTCAGCTTCCATACAGCTTCTTGTTCCATTTCCAACACTAGTAGAATACAGTGTATTCTATTTGCAGCTGCTGTTTAATTGTCCATAAGAGTTCACAAATTAGGTAAAAAAAAAAAAGGCAGTAGAGTCCAGTTGCTTGTTTAGTCTGCTGGTGAATTCTGCTGGTGAATTCTGCTGGTGAATTCTGCTGGTGAATTTTTAGTCAATTGGAAATACGAATTCATATGAACTTTATCAAGATTTTTGGTTCAGGGTGTATCCTGGAATGTTGTCAGATCTTTCATTAAAATCCGAACAGTATATGTGTTGTTTACATTTTAAAGGTACATCTTCTGAACATTAAGATTGGTGTTGCAGTATCACAAATAATATATTTTTTTTAGTAGATGAAATTGTATTAGGTTATTAGGTGGCTTTCAGTTAGCAAATATTTGAAACCATGTTTTATAGTTAGAGGCCACACTTACTTTCCTGAAAAAAAATCAGTTTAACATCTTGCTATTTCTTATGTAATGAGGTAGTAATTTCATTTTTAAATCTAAAAGAATGAAAATTGTCTTTGCGGTTATTGTTAAACTGATCTATCATGAGTTGCTTCCACGTACTGAAATCTTAAATCGATCAGTTAATTTTTTCTAGATGGTGAATATTATCAGTCATATGACTGAACACATACCAAATGGTTTAGTTATTGTTTGTTGGAATCTTTCTACAATTACCACATTGTAGATACAGTACTCTTACATAGGAGGTCTTGTTCTCCTTGGTGCATCTGAATACGTGAGGTTTAGTATTTCAGACTTGGTAATCAGCTGACAATGAGTGCCTTATATTGTACCCCACTTCTGCAATGGAGCTAATGACTTGTAAATGCTAGGTCAGAGACCATTCATTATGCACAGTGCCTTCATAGCTGAAAATGTCATGTTTATCTCAGGTGCACTGGAATTCGTAAAAAAAAAAAGCGTAGTTCCTTCTGGCTTTTTACTATATCAATGTGACATTTTACAGGATTTAGGTGGAAGGCATGGAGTATTAGTGTATGTTAATGTTTGGGGTTTTTTTATTTTTACAAATAATGCCATGGAATGACTTAAAGGTAACTTGAGAAAAGATTTAAACATTGTCTATTTCAGGCCTTCTGTAAGTTACATAAACAAATAGGAGGGTTTTTTATGCCATAAACATCAGAAAAGCACAGACTACTTTTGTGAGACTTCAAATTTTGCCATGGCCTGGCTCTGCTTGGTTAATGAACTGAGATTACAGAACTTTAAAACACTTTGTCCTCCTCAAGTGAAAGTAGAAGTCTTAAATGGTCCCTCGTGCTGTTTGCATGTAACTGGTATATATGTTGAATATGAAGCTGAAAAGGGCAGTATTGCTCTGGGTGATAGTACAGAAAAAGAAAATCTCTGTACTTAAATTTCAGACTTATTATGTCTGTGATTGTACACTGCAGAAGCTTCCAGCTGTCTCATTCGCTTTGTATGCCATGAGTGTTAATTTCTTGTATTACTCTGATAGCAGCTATATGAAAATGTTTGACTAATGTATCTTAAAGGGATAGTGGCAATTTAAAAGTAAGTCTGTGTAAAATAACTCAATCAACAAGTTAGTAAATATGTTTTCATTTCATGTTGTGTGTGTCCTTAGCAGCCTTTTGTGAGCCAATTTCATGGCCTCCTCAAAGAACCCATCTCAGGCACACTGAAAACAAATACCTGCTTTCATGGAATATACAAAGGATTCCATGGTAAAAAGAAGAGCTGGGAATGAATTCTCAGAAGTTAGTCATTATCATGTTGCATAGATTCAGCTGTTTAGCTTTTATTGAAAGTTAATTTCATTGTAGAAAAAATCGTGTGCTTTCTTGCTCATACTTTGTTTGCATTTTGAAGAGGTGTTGTGATCTGATGATAAAATTGAAGGGGAGCTAAAACTGTGAAGTCAGTGTCACTGCTTTTCCTTAGCTCTTTTGACAAGGAAGTGTTCTTTGTTAATTAAATAGTCCTGGCAAGACCAAAATGACTTGGTTGTGAAAGCCCCCAGTTAGCTTCCCAACAACATCGCAACACAGTGAAGTAAGAGCATTGCTTACATTCCCCAAAATTGTTATTTGAATACTATTAGCTTTTATGCTTTGACTGTCATCAACTCTAATTATTGCCCTGAACAAAAGTTAGATTTATCAACAGAAGCTCAACTGTAATATGAATTAGAAACTAGCTGCTCCGTTCCCAACTCAGAAATTTCTAAATTACCATTCATCAGAAACACTCATTTCATTTATCTTCAACTTAGTATTTTTTCTGATGATAATGATGTTTCCCAAGTATATGAAAGAAACATGCCAGAGAGAAACACCTTTTGAAAAGCTAATGACAGTGATTTAAAGCTAGAACTAATTTTTTCTCTTTTTGATTTTAGGGATGCAGAGAGACTTGAGGAGTTTTATACCAAGAACCAACAGCTCAGAGAACAGCAAAAAGCACTTCATGACACTATCAAGGTTTTAGAAGACAGGTGAAGTAGTGTCCTTTAGCTTTTGGGTTTGTTGTGTTTTGTTCTTACAGAGTAGCTCTTTGCAAGTTGGTTTTGTTCTGGGTTTGTTTTTTTTTTGTTTTTTTTTTTTTTAGCAAATGAGTCCTTTTCTAATACAATCCAAATAATGTGTATGAAAGAAAAGTGTAAAATTTAGATTCTTCTGACTGAAAAAAAATTATTTTTTAAGTGCTTAGCTTGCTTAGTTCAGTTAAGATAAATAGAAGTACTACATTGTGGAAAACAAAATATATAAAGTTTTTTAATACATGGAGATTATAATACTGTTTGTTACGCAGCCAGATAAGCTAGTATGAAGAGACATTTCAGTATTTTACTCTCTCCATAATTCCACAATATTAAAATACCCGTAAACCAAGATAGCTTTTGCTTCCAATATTCATCTGTGGAATTTGAAATTTAGATGGTTTGTTTGGGTTATTGTGTTGGTTTTTTTTAATAAATACTTTGTGTGTTTGCAGCACCAATGCAGAACTTTTAACCAATTGGTCTCTTTATTTAGCAGGGAAAATAGAGTGTGGTTTTCACTTTGGTAACACTGTTAGCTTTTTGTTGTGTACCTGAAATAAATACACTTCCGTCATCACCTGTAAAATGAATGCACATTTCATTGCATGAATGAATGTGTCAAGTAAGGTGGAGTGATTTAAGCAAGTCGTTTTCTGATAGCAGATATGCTTTCAATAGGTGATGTAAACCATTAGAGGCTGTGGAGGCAATGCCTCTCGTGGACTTTTGGATCCACTTCCAAGTTTTGGTGTCTAGATAAAGATCCAGCATTTCATATTTGCTTGGTATTTGTTACAGAGCAAACTTACTGTTTGTCCTTTCTATGTTAATACTTTGCTTAATGACAGCAATATATCCTTCTTAAATCAAGTAATACTTATATTTACTGAAATTATTTGCTTATTTGTATTTGGTTGAATGAACTTTACTTATAATGAATGGTAATTTATATCTGACAGCACTTCTAGTAGGACACCTCACAAAGGCTTTCATTGGAAAGGCGTAGCATGCTCCACTTCAATAAAGCAATGCATGTTGCTTTAGAAGTATCCAGTACCTACCTATGCAATCATTATGCAATCATTAGTACATGTAGTATTAAGATTGCTCAGAAATCTCAGAATACTGCTATGTCAACATTTAAAACCGCAGTACTTTGCGGTATTATGCATAGTTGTCAGAAACTTTCTGCTTTTCATTGTTCGAAGGGCCAGTTAGGTGTGAGTATCTGCTTCATGTATGGCAATATTTTCCTAACAGAGGGACTTTTTAATCTTAATTTTATTGTAGGTTGAGAGCGGGATTATGCGATCGCTGTGCTGTAACTGAAGAACATATGAGAAAGAAGCAGCAAGAGTTTGAAAACATCCGGCAGCAGAATCTTAAACTAATCACTGAGCTCAGTGAGTGTACTCCATGAGTCTGAAAACAAAACATACTGTTTTCTAAGCTAGTTCATAGTGAATTCCTGTAACTTGATATAATTGATCTACAGCGTGTTCAGTAAGCCCAGATTCAGTCGGGGGATACTTAATTCTACTGTCTGAAAATATGTAACATACCAATTACTAGTCATTTGACTCACCTTCTTAGATTGAAGGGCTGATACCAAAAGTGAACTGATGTGGAAAATCTTACATTGTAAAGTAGGTACTGTAGATAAAATGTGGCTGCTTAGCTTTATTCCTACACCTAAAGCATGGAATGACTGATTGACAGTTTTCCTAAGGAAACTGAACTTAAAACTAACTGATGATCACAAAGTAGCAAGTTCAAACAGAAGTTCCCTGGGTCCAGCTTGTGTCCTGTAGTTGGTCTTGGAGTTCAACTGCAGGATCCCATAACCTTTACCTTACCCTCTGAGGCCACAAAAGAATCGCTTCATGCCAGGCAGCTTGTAGCCAGTTCATTTTGAAATCAGGAAGTTATACATATGGGACAGGAAAAAATAAACTGTTCTGTGTGGCATGAAGGCAAGACGCAACAAATGTCTTATTAAAGAGTTTGGAAAGATTGGTTGTATAAAGTGCTAAAAAATAGGACAGGATTAAAAAAAAGTTAATGGTAGCTTTACTACTAGCTAATTATTTTGTGTCATTGAGTTGTCTTGCTTGATCAAGAACAAACAGACATTAGTGAGATACAAGAAATGCCAGACACAAAAAGTAGCTTTTCAGTGCTTAAATTCTAGAAATACTAGATTCTGTACTACTTGTAAAATACATCAATTTTTCAAGGATTTGAAAATTTTACAATTTTTTTAATAACTAGCTTGAAAAATAATTTTGGTAAGCCATAGAGGGGGGTGCATGGTATTATGTTTTAAAATTGGTTCTGTTTCTTAAAAGGAATTGACAAAATTAGATATGATACAATGCATTGATTTTTTTTTTCTCCTATAAATTGCAGTGAATGAAAAAAACAACTTACAGGATGAAAACAAAAAGATAACTGAACAGTTTCAGCAATTACAGAAGGAGTTGGAGTAAGTTTTGAGGTTTTCTGGATATCCAGCCCCCCCACTCCCATTCCTCAGTAGGAATGTCTGAGAATTTTAAATATTAGCATTTAAATCTTTAAAACTTGAGTTTCCTCTTTTTTAATAGATTGTGGAAAGATAGTCTACAGCCACTATAACAACATAAAACCAGCATCTTTGTATTGTGCACAGTTTTTGCTTTTTTTAACTGTGCGCATCTTTCTTCTTTTTAACCTGAAAGAGAGAGATAAATTCGTCATAGAAATTGTGTTTGACTTCATGATTGTTCAATATTATTTGGGTCACAGTGCATAGCAAAGCTTTACATCTCATTCTTTTATTCCTCTGCTGATCCTTTACCAATTCTTTCCTTCTAGGTTAAGACTTTCTCAGCTAGTCAGAGAGTCCCAGGATCTTGCAATAATTTTTCCAAAAATAAATTTATTATAATTTTATAATTTAAAAAACCTCCACAACATAGTACATTTCAAAAGAAAACCATAAAAATAATGACCTGGAAATTGACTGTCAAATTGTAATCTGATATAATAGCAAGAGTTTGCCATACAATGTTGTGGTCAATACTCAAATATGTGCAAGGCAAGGTAGTATTTCTTTCATGTCAGCTGTGGTCTGACATAATCTGAAACTTGTCTCTGTTTTGCCTGTTAAAAAGTTGCATACATGCATGGGGGGGAATGAAGCAGGACTTGGATTCATCCATTTATTTTGCAAGTGTATTGCTGTACTGTTTGTTTTGACTCGTTTCTTAAGATGTTGTTGGTAGATGATACACTTTTCCAGTTATGGTGCTTTCTTTGTAAATGTGCTAGAAAAGAGGAATTACAAAAAAATCACATGATCTGATTCATCAAGACTTCAGGGCATCAGTGATCAGTGTTTATTGTTAAGTTCAAAGTTAGTCATGGTATAAACCATAACTCAAAAAATGCTTCTTGTCTCAGGCCAGGCAGCTTTCTACGGTTCTTCATCATGTTACTAACTCATTTTGTGTAAAATCTTGTGGTTCATTTCAATGCAGGCAGAAATACATCCATATTTCCTCTTCTTCCTTGAGATCAAAACCATGCATCCTTCTCTTTATAGTTTAGGAAATTATTGTTTGGCCCATGTTTTCTCTTGAGAGTCATAAGGAAAAGTGCTACTGCAGAAAGATGACCAAGCAGGCTGAGTTAGATTTCCTTGTGTTTTCCTTTTGCTTCTTCTTCCATTTCTCCTTACACCGCCATATGGCAGGTACCAATACCCTTATTGAGTACTAAACAAGCTATAGTTAAGTTAAAAGAACTGAAGACTTTTTTGTTGGTATTTTCTTGCTATGTCTAGATAGATATTTTAGGGGGGGGGAAATACATTTTTTTGTTACACTGGTTTTTATATCCTGAGTCTGACATGCTGTTAGAGCTGGCAGTAGGATACAAAATAAACTTCTTAACTCATGTTTTACATTACTTGTCTTACATGGCTTACATTGCTTTTCACACTTCTCTCTGAAGACCTTTGTGAAATGAAAACAAGATACCATCCAATGGTCTGGAGAAGGGTTGTTTTTAATACAGTACAGTTCATTACCATTTAAAATTGTCCAAAAGCTTTTGTTTTAAGACAGGTGGTATTCTTGGGGTATGCAGGGTCTTCCATACAAGTGGAGAGAGACTAGACCATGCATTCCACCATCATTTAATTCAAGTAGCACATGCTTCAGAGGACAAGCTAGAAACCCTACAGTCCCTAATTTCTTCTAGGGAAAAAGTTCTCCATAGTTAGTTAAATGTTGACTTCAAATGTGAAGACCTAGGGTTGTATGCTGTTCTTAGGCTTGATGGAGCAAGTGTGAATTTATTGTTAGATGTATCAAAAAACTGGGTTCTAATATTAGTTTTTTACACTGTGATGTTATTGAGATGGCTGTATTTTCTAAATTGTTGCTTTCTTGAACCATGTGATTGTCCTGCTTGCTGAAATGAAAGCTCTTCATCTTGCTGACTTGGGGTTTTATTTGACCACCTAATTTGGTCTCCAGGGAACAAAAGCAACAAGCAGTGGAATTAGAAGAAGAAGTCATTCCAGATTCTCCAGTTCGGGCTTCTTCATTCTCTGTGGTTAATCGTATGAGAAGAAAAAAGGAAAATAGGCATATCCGATACACAGAACTTAGGCACCCAGATTTGGAACTTGCAGAAAGCAACAGTGGTAAGGATATTGTATTTTTTAATTATTAATTTTAAAATAAATTTAAAGGCTAAAGAAAAATATAGTGTGTAAATTTGTGTGCAAAGTATGAAAGCTAAAAAACCCCAACCTTGTGAGTTTTTCCAATACATGAGTCAGGGGAAAAATGTCTTTAGCAGTAGCTGTTACATCAGCGATATGCTCAAAGCTTATCTCGACCTCCTACACTTCTTCGTCCAAGTACACGTGCAAATACAAGTTTTCCAAACCCTATCTCATCTCTAACTGCAAGAGAACTAAAAAAAATCTGCAAGGGTTTGACTTGTGCATACAGCGATGTCACCACCTAGTGGCGAGTGAAATAACTGTTCTGCGACGTTCAGCATCGTTCTGCAATTAAAGAAATATTACTGAAACTGATAGACATCTAATTCTAGCAGCTACGGGATCTTCATTTTTCTGGTAGTGAGACACTATTTGCATTTTTTGTGTGTGCATGTTTAAGTTTGGAAGTATTGTGCACATTTAATTTCTAAGCTTCATTCTGTCATGTCATTGAATGAGCTATAATGTATTTTAACTCTAAGAAACATTTTTCTGAAATAAGGGACTTTGGGCTTGTGTTTTAATGGTAGACAGGAAACATGATAAACGGTTCAGGTATCCTTAATGTCTTAATTTATCTTGTGGAATAAAAAAAAAATAGTTTAAATAACATACCATTACATATAAGTGTAAGTCTTGACTAAAAGCTTCTTTCCAAGAAGAAAAATAGCACAACTGTGGGGTGAAGAGGGTGGGTTGGTTATTCATGTATGTAATTTCAGTGCTGTGAATAGTTTCTCCTTTCTAAACATACCTGCTTCTCTTTGGTTTATGACTAAAAGATTGTACTACTAAATTAAACCAGACTTAAATACATAGGAGATGGTGTCAATACCTCACAGCTAATGGGTATGAAAAGCTGTTGGTGCCCAGATAGAAAGGACTACATAGCACAAAGTTTGTTTTCTGATGCACAAAATTATACCTTTGGATGGTTTATGCTTTAATAGTTTTGTTGCCATATTAACGGGTCAAATATACATTCAATAAATACTTTTTATGTGGTTAGTACAGAAAACAATGTAATTATATGCCAGTATTGTTTTATGGCTGACTGGCTGGGCTCATATTTGTGAGAGAAGGGATTTATATGAAATATTTGTGACTAATTTGTCATAGTGATACCTCAGAATAAAAATAATCAGATGTCGTTAGGTTACTGGATCTACTGACATATCAAAATTCACATTCAAGTGCTTTTAAGGTCGGGATCATTGTCAATTCTACACAAAATTACCACAACGGGATACCTAATTTCACTTGTGTGAGAATGTTTCTAAATCTTCTCCTAGAGTTTGGAAAAATTCCTCTGTATTCCACACAAGTGAACAGCCACCACGGGGAAGAAATACTAGTGGCAGACACCTGTGATCCACAGCTGTCCCCTGTACCAAGTATGTATATTAATATATTTTGTTTTAATTCCATTCAAAATAAGGCAAAAATGTTGTAAAACTGAGGGTTTGTCAACAACTGAGGGTTCACCTCTTTAAACACAGGAGCCAGGAAGAGGATATTATGTTTAATCAAAAGTGCTGCTGAAATGCCGATCTTATAATGCCCATCTTTATTCCACTAGATACTTAATGTAGTGGTGTAGCATCAGCGCTTAGAGTCAAGAAATAAAAAGTGCTCAGTGCAGCTATTACTAAAGTTATATTTATGCAACTTATCCAATTGTCCTTCATCTGATTTTTCCAACTGTACAGGAGATAGAATATTCTGAGAATTGCATTTCTCTTTGACATAAATATGTAATATTTAGAGGTGCTTCTCTTAATCATTCCCATTTTTGAAATAGTGAATAAGCACAAGTCTTCAAGTCTAAAGCCCTTCTCGGTAAGCAGTTCTTTGACAGGAACTTTCTGTGTCCCTAATTTTTTTCTGTGAAGTATTTAACTGTAAATGACTGTGGGAATCAGCATTTTGGAATTATTCATGCAGGTCAGGATTGTGGTAGTTGTAGTTGATGTACTTTCCCATCATATTACGTTGCCCCAGTTTAATAAACTGTTAAACCTCTGAAAGAAGGGAAACCTATCTAGAATGATTTTAAGTGTCACCTCAGAAATGTGCAACACAAGCGTTTTAGTATAAATGTACATTATCACTGTTCTATATGCTTTTCTCAGCCTATTCATGCCCTAGACTGGGAGTTTTGAAAACCAGCTTTTCCATTGACTTGTCTTTGTACTTTAAATTTGGGGATCTGTATTCAAATTGGAAGCATATTTCTCTGTGATGGTACAGCAGTTAGCACTCATCAGAAATTCTTCTTTTGCTCCCCTTCTCCACTTGCTGCTTACAAATACTATTTGTATCTGACACAGGTCAAGCTAATTTCGTAATTGCCAATGTTAATTTGTGATTTTTTTTAATTCTGTGGTTTTACCATCTGTGTGAGTGTAATAAGATAGGGTAATGTATATGTAACTTATTGTGAGCTTCTTTCTTCTAATAAAGATAAACAAAGGATGGGTGGCTACCCTGTTCCAAAGCCATCTTTTAATTTGGCTGCAGTCGTGGCAGAAACAATTGGACTTGCTGTTCAAGAGGAATCTGTAAGTAATATCCCCACATTTGTTACCTAATCTGCTTTTTGTGCCAGTTGCTTTCAAAAAGAGTATTTTTCTCTTTTGCATTAAAATTCTGCAGAAGTGTTCTGACTTCCAGTAAGCTTCACTTTGACTTGCTTTTGGTTACTGAGTACAGAATTGCTCTAGCAAGGAGAGAGAGAGAGAACTGTGCTGACGTGTTTGGGACATGGGGAGGAGAGCAGGGGTGTGATCCCTGCTGTGTGTACAACTTGAAATTTTGTCCAAGACAGTGGACTGGGTCTACCAAAAACTCTTTGTGCAGTAATCAAGTCTAAGACACCAAAAAGATTCGGTAATGAGACTGGTAGCTTAGGTGAGATTATTTGGTGGATTTGCTTGGTAACTATGGTGAAAATTATAGTATGGAGACTATTTTTTTGTGTGTGCATTTGAAGGCTGAATTTTTGTAATTTTGGTAAGATTTCTTTGACGTTTTTGGTCAAAATTTAATCTCTCAACTTTTTATTATTTTTCAGTTTTGAATGGTTGAATTTGAATGGGTGCTCAGAGTACTTATGTGCAAACCTAGCATATTTGTAATTCTAATAGCTTCTCACACTTCCTTTCTTTGTTTTCCTTCACCACTTGCAAGGAGTCCCAGATTGTACTGAGTCCTCCCCGCACTAACACCGTCATGAGCCCAGCCCCAGAGATCATGCAGTCTGAAGACTCACAAAACCATCCATCTTCTGAATCAAGAAACAATGACAATTTAGGGTGTGTTTTCACTTGGTTATAGTAATTTTGTACTAAACAGACTTATATGAAGTTCTGCTTTTAGTAGAATTTAAAACCTTACAGCAGTTTGCTTTAAAGGTACAGACATGGAAATAAATATTTTCATATTACAATATATGTATATACAGACTTCTTTCAAGTAAATAACATTAGAAGCAAAGGAACTGATAAAATGCAAAACTGTGGACTTTTCCTTCTGATTGGACTTTCTATGTACAGAGTCCCTCTCGCTGACAACTTGTTATTGCAAGATATTTTCTGAGGCCCATAAACCTGGGGGTAAGGGGCCTGGAGCTGCAGTAGGAAAATGATCATAAAACTTTTTTGCTGACTACATGTCATACCGGTTGACTGTTGCCCTTCATATTCTCCTCAGGTTGTTGTGGTCTAAACTGAAATACTGTTTTAGCCCCTATTTGTCATCTTAAATACATGTTTTATTGATTACAAGTAAAAACAGGGTACCTAAAAGAAGCTTGCACATTTTTCCTTCACTTGCATAAGCTTTGAGAATCTGTTACTGTGGTTGTAAGATCTATACAAGAACCTAGGTAAACTGCTTTTGCAACCATTCACATTTTCTTCCACTTCACTGCATTCAAAGGCAAGGGTCCTTTGTTAGAAGAGATTCCCAGGTAGGCTTAATTCTGTCCTTGGTTCCAACTTGAGCATGGATCAGAATTTTGCAACATACTAAAAAGGACAAGGTCTGTGTTTTGTTTGCCTTTTAAATGATACTCCTAGACCAAAAATTTCCTTCTTCTTTTTCCCTGTTTTCAGTTAACACTGGCAGCTCTGACAGCTTTAAAGTAGATCACTGATAGGAAATTTATAAATTTTGTGTATCTCTTTCTCTCCTCCCAGCCCCCTATGTACTCCAGAAAAACATCTCATCTCTCATTGTATTCAGTCTTTCAGATCCATCTCAGAACACTCCACCACATGTTGACTGGGATTCTCAGGTAGCCTCTCCTGTTTTTGGAGCTGCTAGCAGTACGAAGAACAATTCAAGTACAAGTCATACCCCTTGTATTTTAGATTCAGGATTGAAGCCTAATATCAAAACCAACCTCTTCAACAATCCTTCCAGTTCCAGATCTCATAAAAGTAGATCAAAATCCGAAGATGTCGCTTTTGTTGCACCAATGAATCTTGGAACGGAAATCAACTCAGTTATCAGCCAGGCCTCTATTAATAGGCAAATGGTTGTGAAAAAGAATAATAATGAGGCTGTAACTTGTGTTGGAAACTCTTGTGCAGCTAAAAATGAGGTGATCAAGAGTGATTTCCTTTTTGTACACCAGAAGCAGCTAGAAGGCAGGTGTGCTAAGAGAAAGAAAGCTGAAGATGAGCATGCAATTATCTGTGAAAAAACATCCTTCAACAAAGAGAACTCTGTACCCTTTCGATCAGATGTTCAGCATATGAATGGGGATCATACAGTGGATAAGCCCTTGGATCTCTCTGATCGCTTCTCTGGGGTTCGTTGTCAAGAGAAAAAACAAGGAAGTGAGGAGACCTGTAAAAATAGACTGAAACAGGTGACTCTTCGTGACATCTTTTCACAGATAGGGAAGCCCATTCCTGAAGGTTCATTATCCGTTCAAAATGCCAACAATGAAAGCAGTTTGTTTAGCAGGGATTTACAAGAGGAATCCTATGTACAAGAAGCAATGCTGGGAAAAACATTCCCAGATAAGAAAAACCAGATCCAAATGAAAGAAGAAGTTCCTCCCTTCAAAATTGTACCACTGCCAATTTCTGCAGAGACAGAGCAACTTTTTGATGATGTGAAGGTATGCTTTTCTGACTTGTTTTCTTCTCCTTTCAAATATTACGTTTAAATTTTGGGAAATAGTAAAATTGCAATATGTTTTTAGGTTGCCAGTGGCCATATACCAAATAGAAAGAAAACAAGGACAGGACATGGAGAGTCTGAACCAGCATCTGTACTTCAACCAAACCCTTGTAGACTATCAAAAAATAAAGCACTGCACAATGAGCAAGGTAACTTGATGAAAATGTTCCTTTTATTGCCTCTTGTTCCCCCAGCCTGTGCTATGCTTGAACAGGATTTTTCCTATATTCTTTTCTCCCACTTTAATCACTTTTTCTGTTCTGCTTGTAACTCAGTCTCATTCAGTACTTCTCAAAGTTACACCTCACATTTTCAATCTGTATCTTCCTGGCATTCTTTTGCCACTATATAATAAATATATCATTAGCATTCAGCTGTAAAGTCAACAGGCTAGGAGTCTTGTTCTTTCTAGTTTATTTAGCATTGCTGTTTACTGCAGCATGTGAATAACAGACACTGAACTAAAATCTCAGTAAGTTTGACTTTATCTATATCAAATGCTTGAAAACTGTACTTAAGTGTAAGGAAAAGTAATTTTGTTAATATTTTCCATTATTCCTGATACTCTGTTGAAGAAATTTGTACCTTTAATGATGATGAACAGATGCTGCCAAATACTCCTCCTAGAAGCTGTATCTTTCCTATTATGCGGTCCCAGACTGAAAAGCTATTTTTCAAACTGGGATTGTAGAATCACTGTTTCTGTATTCCTTAGCCAAGCTGTTACTCTGCTTATTTATTTAGAAATATTTGCACTATGAATTTAAAAAAAATATATCTTTCAGTAGTTGGTATGGCCACATAGCTTGGAATTTAAACTTCTGCTTCCCAGATAGAGGGAAGCCATCTCTGGAACGATGACCAGAGCATGACCAGTGCTTTTTTGTATTCTAAGGCCTGACTTTCGTATTCTTACTGATCTAGTGTCTTCTATCCAGTATTAATACTAGCTCATTTACACAGTACAGAGCTTTTACCTGCAAGAGTATTTTATGTATTACGTACCTGATAAAAACACAAAGGAGTTGTGTGCTCCCTGAATATAACCAAAAAACTTAAACATCTATTTCTAACTCTTCAGACAAAATATGATTTACAATGAATAAGCATATTTATTGTTTGAGAAAATAATCCCTTAACCCAAAGATTAGTTAATAAAAAGGAAACGTGGCTTTTAATTTACACACTACAGGATGCTGTCGGCAGAATTTGATTCTGATTGTTTGTCTTTTTTCTCCTATTCTCTGCATCCAGACCTGAAAGATAAACCTTTAGAAAACCTCCAGTGGAGCATAGACCCAGGAGCTGACCTTTCTCAGTACAAAATGGACGTTACTGTGATTGATACAAAGGTAAACGTGTGTAACATGTCTGCATGTTCTATGATACTGAAAAAAAAGCCTACAAAAATAGTATAATGAACTTTATTCTGGGCCGACCAAACTCACTTTCTAACAAAAATCTAAGTTCATCTCATTGGGTATTTGTTTCCGTTCCTGAAATGTTTGTTTATGCATAGTATACTACAGTTACCCTAAAACGTTTCCACTGTCTAGGTTTATTTGATAAACTCTGCCAAGTGGCTACTCAGTATGAAACTGATGTGTGTGGGGGTGGGTTTCTTCCAAGACAAAAAAAAATGTTCTTAATATTGTAATTTTTCTTGTGGAAATGTTCACTGTGATATCTTTTTATGTTAAGTAATAGAAAATGTGCTGACAATTACTGTTATCTATCTTTGTTGGGTGCAAGCTAGTTATTAGGATCTCTGAGCATTTTCCTGAAGTCTATTGAAGGCTATCTTAAAATCTATTTATTTGACTATTTAATTTCTCTTTTTCATTTTTACTTTTTATCTTTTTAGAATGTAACATTAAAGCTTACAAGGCATTTCTTGCCCATGAAATAATGTAACCCATCAGCTAAATGCTTCATATTTGAATTTTAAAACATGTACGTCTCTTACTTAAGTTTTATGTCTTTATCATGCAGACGTTACTGCACGAAAAAATAAAAATCACAGCAAGTGCTCAAAAAGATGCCAGTAACTATTGTGAAAGTGTTTCAGATATACAGCAGTGACACTGACTACACCAGTTGGTTCTGAATGCAATTGTCATGTTTGCTTTTTTTATTTAGGGTGGTTCTCAGTCAAGAGTCGGAGAGGAAGTTGTTGATACGGATTATACATATGTTAGTGAAAGTGTGCTATTAAAAATGAAAAATCAGGAGCAAAACCAGGAAACCAGTCCAAGTAAGACTTTTTTTTTTTTTCCCCTTTGGTTTTCCCCCCCTTCATTTTTTTTTTTTTTTTTTGAGGAGGAAAGAGTAAGGGGCATTTTCCCCTGTATTAATAGGTGGTAGAAAATGGTTTGCAGTGAAACAGCATTGATATATTTTTGTAGGTTACAAAGATCAGTCTATTTCCTAGTAGAATCGTGGTTGTCATTGAGCTTTTTTTAACTTAAGAAAATTGTAGGATTTGTGCTAAGATAGAGCCAGTAGCTGTGCTTTTACTATGCACAGTAAAAGACTTAATCATATAATAGTTCTGATCTCACCTGCAACAGTCACTCTTACAACAAACAGCTTTGAAAGTTTGCTATGGAATAATATCAAACTTTATATGGGGAGACTAATTTCATTTTTAATGGCATATAAATAGAACTAGTATACTTAAATCCAAATGTGTTCGTATCTCATTTAATTAATGATGTGTGGTGAATCATGGCTACAGGGTGGTGACTTTTAACAGTGTTTTGTTTTTTAAGCTGTTGCAACTTAGCACATTTCTGTAGTTTAAATCCTACCCACAGAAAGTATTTCTTTCTGCTTGGATAACTCCATAATTACCATGAGAAAAATGTAATGTATCCAGTATTAGGGTGAAATGAATATAAAAGTGATTTAGTAATTAATCAAATTTTAGAAATTTAATCAAGGTATCTTTATGAAAAATAGATGAACATTATCCCCATTTAAAAGATTGATAGAGAGAAGTTGCAGAAAGAATAAATGTATCATTGGTGTACAGTTAAGTAGTACTGAAGCAGGAAGTAAATCTTAGTTCTTTTGATACACATGAAATCAAAATATGCTTTCTTTACTTAAATTGTTGAGAGACTTATTTGGATGTTCATTTTGATTTTTATATTAGGAGGAGAAAAAAGAATTAATGACACCTTAACAGAAATGTTTGATCGGACAAGCCATGAAGAATATGAATCCTTCCTACCAGAAGATAGTCCTTCTGCACGTGATGAAAAAGCAGCTCTTCATGATGAAGAGCAGGATAAGGGAATAACAGCAGCAAGCAAGAAACTAAAGAGTGGGATATAATTTGTTTTGTCTTTACTAGCCTGATTAAACTACAGAAGTTGGTTTGAAATAAGGCTCTGTTGTCTAGGAACAAATATGGCAAATAAACCATGAGTTTTTTTCATAAATTCATACATTGTAAGGACATAACATAAACCAATGTGAAAATTATTTTGGTAGTTTTTTTTATAGCCATCACACAAATACAGGATGTGTAGTGGAAGTTGGCATAGGACCTGTACAGCAGAGACTCTTAGAGAAAACACAAAGTTTTGGCTGTAGATTACTTGCTTCCTTTCTTCTCCCTATGCTAGGTTCTGTTGAAGGTTTTGCAGTATTTTGTATTTTAAGCAACCTTTCCTTTGCTGTTCTGCTTATCTTTTTTAGTTGTCTCGCTGCTGTTTTGCTTCTACTCCAATAATGCTTTTTGATCACTGGTTCAATCAATCCTGTTTTATTAGTATCTGTTGGAATCTGTGTTCTTGGATTGAATGTACATGGCATTTTTGTATTTCTTAATAGCTGGCTAATAATTTTACAGACGTTTCTCCTTATATGACATGTAATTTTTTGTTTTGCATGTATGTTTACAGAACACGAGGATAAACAAGATAAAGCCAAGCAGAAAGCTTTTGTGGAGCCCTATTTCAAAAGTGATGAAAGGTAATTTAGTTTGTTCTGTTACAGGCGTTTTAAAGTTATTTGTATCGTCCCTACAAGTAGCTTGTTTTTCCATAAAATGAATACGTTTGTGTGTAACGTACTAGCAGCTGAAGATGCACAGATAAAAGATCTAGTGAATTAGATAAAAGCCTTAGATAAAAGCCCAGGGTAAGGGAAAAAACAATAAACACATTGAGATGCCTATCTGTCACATTCGCTGAAGAAAAGAGATTGCCTCCTCTGCTTTTTATAACTTTATTGAATGCAGTATTTTGTAATCCATGTCATTTCCTACAGGCATGAGGTCATGCATGAGTAGCCTGTGGGTCACTTGTACAAATAAAAACCTTTCCTTCTTTCACACTTTTGCCCCTTCCTCTAGGCAATAAATTAGTGATGTTTAACAACTGTACCTCTTAGTGCATCTTCGGTTCCCTTTCTGTATAATTGTCATCACAGTCTGAATTTCATTTCATAATTATACCAGCCCTTTCAGTTAAATAGTTGTTAGCTTTTTACCCCAGCATGTTTTCTTTGTAGAGGAAAACTTGTTTAGTGAGCAGATAAGTGGAAAAGAATCATTCTGTTCTTCAATCAAAACTTATGTTCCTGTAGCAGAAATTGGCGCAAACACAAACACATTTTGTCACAGACCAAATAAATTTCCTACAGATGTAGGTTTGAGTAATTTTGATCTAGAAATTACTTTCACACTATGAAAAGCTATAATGAGGAGATGTACTCCTTTGGTTGTGTAAAGGATCATATTATATTTTTTAAAAATCCTGTAACTGTTTTAGTTAGAAAAATAGTCCTATTCAGCTCTGAAATGCAGTATGATTGGGTTTTGCAGGCATTTTCTGGTGTATTGGGGTTGGTTTTTTTTGAGACTCTCCTTCATTGTGTTCTAAAACACGAAAATTTCCAGCCATTTAGGAGAAATAAATGTACTATTGTGTGAAAACTTTTTTATTTTTCAGAAAAAATACTGTGTTAGATTTTCCTCATATTGAGGTTATTCGAAAAAAAGAAGAGAGAAGAAAATTGCTTGGTCATACTTGTAAGGAATGTGAAATAGTAAGTAGTGCTTTAAAGGTTGGTCATTCTTCCATTCTTCCAACTCTGCTAGTATCTAAGTGCTAAAGTGTTGCTGAAATTACGAATCTGGTTGCAAGATCATCAGTACCTACAGTAGCAGAGGAGTATTTACCAAAGCTACTTTTACCAAGTTTTGGGTTGGTTTGTTTGTTTTTAGCTGTAGTAACTGCATATAACTTAGAAAGTCTTAATTTTTTTGTGTGTATCTGTATGAGGATAGAAACTTCTCTCATCATGGTTCCAGTAAAATGTTTAATAATGAAAAGTACATTAGCTAGTCGAGGAATAATTACAAGTTTCAAAAACTCTACTGAAATTTACAAGTACTGGAGTAAGGAAGTTCCGTGTCCTGTTGTACCTATATATACAGATATATCTTGGTTTGGGGTTTGTTTGTTTTTTTTCTTGCTTTCTGGTATGCCTCTGTTTTCACATAATTGCACCAGCCTAAGAGCCAATGTGTATATAGGTGCAAATGCATGCACAAATGTTTACATTAGCAGGTTAAGAAGTATTAAATTTTAGGTTTCACATTACACACTTTTTCCTCCCTTTCAAATTACTAAACTGCTTTCAGATACTTGGTATAGAGATAAAATATTGAAGTAATGGCATGTGTAATAAGGACATATTTCATTTGGTCATTAATAGATTTTCAGGCTGGAGTTAACTAGGCAGTGATCTAATACATTATGACTGGCCAGAAGTGTGGATTAGTGACTGAATAATGATGGATTCTTCGGAATCTTTCACTTATTTTTCACACCTATATAGAACCAACATTTTTCATAGATTTTCTTGCTATTCTTGTTATAGTCAAGTCACATTTACTTAGCTGGAAGAAATTTACTATAGTGTATTTTCAAGAAAAACACATTCTTGTAACACAGCTTTGGTAAAACTCACTAAATACAAATAATTAAGTTTTACAGTCAACTATAAATACCATATTAAAAAATGTTTGATTTAAAGAGTTTGAAAGAAAACAAAATGTTGGAAAAAACCCAAAACAAAACCAAAAAACCCCAAACCTTCAGTCTATTTCTTGGCCCAAGATCCATGTATTAAGTGTTTTAATTTCCTTTCCTTGTAAGCTACAGATCTTCTCAGCAAAACCAGTTCTTGTTACTTTCTGGCAAGCTAGAGTGGTAACTATGGTGCTAGGAAACATTTACAACTCTGGTTTGACAATATTAGGTTTCTGCATTAAACTTCAGAGAAGTTTGGCTTTGTTGTTGGTTTGGGGTTTTTTTTTTTACATCTCTCCCATTCAAGATGAATGTCTTGGAATGTGTGAAATGTTTGGATGTGTCATTACACCATAATAAAACTAGCTTTGAATTATATGTCCATGGAAGAAGGGAGTGTTAGACAAAGCGTAAGTGATGCTTTAAAGAAGTCTTGGCTTACTTATTAGTCATATGTGTTTGAATAGTCTCCAAAATCTAAGGAAATATTTAGGGAGTGAGTAGAAATGAGTAAATTGTTTCTGTCCGTGTGCTGCAAGCAATATGGGTGGAGAGAGCTACCTGTCATTCTGAAAAGATGTGAGAGATTTAACTTTGGCACATGCCATAGCAGACTGATATCAAAGTCCTTTATAAGTCCTTGTCTTAAATTTTGTGGAAGCTTCTCACTCACTTTACAGCATAGAACATTTGATAAGAGGTTTTGGTTTGGTTTGTTATGACTTTGCGATGCAATCAGGGTAAGATTCTATGCAGAAGTTACTGGTAGCTTGTAAAAGTAACATTTGTTAGTGTGGTTATTAGGTCTAGCTACACTTTAGATAAGTAGAATGAGTCAGATGTTTTTATATACATTTAGATTACAGAAATTACTCTGTAAGTAATTGTGCTAAACCAATGAGAGGAACGTTTTAAGGGTTTGTTCTGTTTTTGACACTGCAAGTTGTAGGGTTCTATAAACGCTTATTTTACATTGAAGATAGTGTAGGATGGGATTTTGCATATTTTGTCACATGGAAAAGCCTAGCTGGAATGTTTTGTGTGAATTGAAAATGCTGTGGATAGTGAGATTTATCTGGAAAACAGCTTTCAGCTGTTTATCAGACATAAATGTAACTTTCTTGTTCTTTGTCAACCCTAATAGATTTCAAAAAAGTCAAAATAAAGGTCCTTTCTAGACTCTAGAGAGTGATTACTCTCTTCTATACAATCATCAATATTTATATATCATTATTTTTCAGAGAAGGCCTCCTTTGCCTATTTTATACTTTGCCATCTAGTAGGAAAAAATGAATTTATTGGTGTACTTTACAGTTCCAAGTAAGTTGATTTTGTGAAATCCTACCAGTAGATGAGGACAGGAAGTAATCTCCGTTGACAGAAGTATTCCGTTCCTTTCCTCATTTCCCCAGTCTAGATCACTTTCCAGCAGACTGAATGAGGTTTTAAACTTCAGTTTGCCATTTGGAATTACAACACTAATATTTTAGTAGAATTGTTTTACCACTTTTATGAGGGTCAGGTTTCTTGTGCAATCCAGATGGTGACTGCTTTCTTGCCACTTGAAACAAACAGTGCATTTGGAATCAAACAGTGTATTTGCTTTGACAATATTTTGGTACTCTGATATCTTAGTGCCAGATTGCTATTTCTAGGAAATGCTGACTAGAATAATTAACTAGAACAGTAGAAAACTGCATCTTTGTATGGTGCTACTCGTGGGAACACCCAGCAAAAAAGTTTGGCGAGTGTATATACTTCTCTCATTGCAGCCCCAGTACAACTGACAGGGATGAAAAAGTAGCTAGCCAATTTAATATATACTCCAGGGAATGCCCAGCTGGCAATCCCATTGTCAGTCAGCTAGTTAAACTAACTCTATTTACTCTGAATTTGTGGGCGATAAAGTAGGAGATATATTTACTTAAGTTTGCTCTTACTACAGTAAATTTAGACACTGGAAATAATTCTGCAGTATGGATTCCGTAATGTGTTTTTTCACTTTTCTGTTTCATTTGTAAATGTGAGCTGAAACAGTTTATTAGAAAATTCTCATCTATTTCAACACCTGTGCTACTTAGCTTTGTAAAATCAGTCAGTAAAACTGTTGACACAAGTAAATGTACACATGCCTAAACTTTGTACCTATGGTATGTTAAAAGATACAAACCTGACAAACTTGTAACCGTAAGGTTATGCTTAATCTGTAAATTCAGTAAGCTTTTAGGATAATGGCCAGGTGTTTGTCATTTGGATAACAAATCTCTACTCATGGCTGTCTTCACCATTATTTTTAGATAGCTGTGTTAATCATTGTGTAAAACAGTTGCTCTGTGTGTATGAATTTGTTAACTGGGATTTTTTATTTTTGTTTCCTAACATTCAGTATTATGCAGACATTCCAGAAGAAGAGAGAGAAAAGAAACTAGCTTCCTGTTCAAGACACAGATTTCGCTACATTCCTCCAAATACTCCTGAAAATTTCTGGGAGGTTGGATTTCCTTCCACTCAAACTTGTGTGGAAAGAGGTTTGTGCAAAAAAGGCTTACAATGCACTTCTTAAAGCTGATTTTTTTTTCCTAAAATGGTTCCCTGAAATTCTCTCTTGTTCATAAAGCAGCCTTTCTCACCCAGTATTGTTGAGATCTGTTTACTTAATCAGCATCCATTATTTTGAATAAGAGTTGTGTCTCTTTAGCAGCTCCTGTACTACTAAGAAGAGGGGAATATAAGGAAATTTTCTTAGAGCCTAGATAGAGAAGGCAGAAACAGTTGGGATTTTCTTAGAACTTAATTAAAACCTTTCATGTCTTTGAACCAAAGAAAGAATGGGGTCAAGATTTTCAAAGGCAAAGGCTGAGAGATTGTACTTACTGAGGAGACAGTCAACCCTGTGGATGTCCTTAGAGCTCCACAATGCCCTGTGATAAGGGAAATGTTGAAGGTAGGGAGTGAATAAATTTATTTTTTTATAATACACATACCCTGCTTGTTAGCAATACTCAGAAGCTGTTTGGTTTGGGTTCTTTTGAGTCCTCTTTACACAGAAGTTTGTTCTTTCCTAAATAATTCTTCTAATTCCTAGAGTTTGGTATAAAAATGAGTTTTTGCTAATGGTATTAAAACATAGTGAGTGTGTAGGGTACCATATGTATGTTTCTTCAGAAGAGGTGAAACCCTGAGCTAAGGAACCCTATGTGAACTCTCTTTGAGTTACTTATATCTTTAGTTCTGCATATGTTATTAACTGTGAAGCATTGATCTTCACTTATTTTAACTGTTCTCCTGTTTCAGGTCAAGCATAGGAAAGTGTAGCCAGAGATGTGTATGTGTTTTTGTGAGAAAGTGTTGTGGTATCATCCTTTATTTTTCAGAACAGGGAGCCTTGATTTTTAGGGACTTGCATACCTTTTGAAGTGCAAGTCATACTGCTTAATCAAGATACACTGAGTCAAGATCATTTAAATTCAAAGCTATATTTCCAAGAAAAATGTGTATTTTAAACACGGTGTTCAGAACTTTAAGCCTCCCCCTGCATTGTGGGGGGCAAAAGTCAAATTTGCTCTTGAAGCCCTAGTCAAGTTCCCCATTTTTAAATACCCACTGCAAGGGATTAAGCTCGTCACAGAACTTGCAGGCCATTAAGCCTCCTTGGGTTTGGTTAGGCTTTAGGAAAATGGTTCTCTTTTGTATCTGGTATCACTTAATCACAAGTTAATCTCTTGGTCCAGCAGCCACCACCTTTTTGCTCTTGTGTATCCAGTTAGACTGTGCTTGAATGAGGCTAATCCATTCCTCTTTTGCCAAAAGTAATGAGAGTTCTCACCATTCTAGACCACCTTTGGTTCTTCATCATTCTTCCAAGATGAGCAAATAACCTCTTTGAGAAAGCTGGTATAAACTAGGCACGGCCATTTATAACTTCAGATGATTGAGATACCCAGTTAGGGAGATGGTCTGTTACTACCCATTTGGAATCTCATTAAAATTAGCTTCTTGTGTATCTCCTTGTTCTGCTAGACTAAGAGTTGTTTAGTTGTTAATGATCCTCAACAGCACGTGAGAGGCAGACTTTAGATCAGGCCTTCCCTGGTATAAAGCTGTGTTATACAAGCATGCGACAAGAACACCAAAACACCAGAGTGAGTTTCCCATGATGAGCAATTGCAGCTGTCACTCCAAAGTAGTGGGGAACAAAGGATGTATTTTCTACTTCTTACTGGTATCTTGAACCAGTTGTGGTTTGTGTTGGTTTTTTTAGATAACAGAGTTGCACAGACAGTGTTTTCCAACTATGAAGTAGGAATCTCCTACTCTCACTTCAGCAGATGTAGTGCTGACACACAGTAAGGGTTTGACAAAAGCCAGGTGCTGGAACTGATTTGCATAAGATGTCTGCTTACTATCAGTGTCAGCTAAGTTGAGTATATTACAGAAACTTTCTATACACTTTTCTTATCAGAAGGCTTTCAAGGTGTGTTTGATCCATAGGTTCATGTTTGGCTTTTTCCAGATGGACAAGTCTTTAATAAGTAAAAATGCCCTCAAAACAGAAGGATGTGCTATTTAGACCCACAGAGAACATGTGCCTGAAGTTTCCTTCAGTGTATGACTAGGGAATACATTTTTTTAAGTGATTGTTATTAGTCAATGGAATTTGCAGTACATCCTTCATTACTCTTACGTAAAATCTTCTGTAGAAAAGACAAGGAAAAAATGTAGTTTTCTTTTGAATAGATGAACAATTCATAGTTTCCATTTTTTCTTCAGCATTATCTGTCTGTTTTGCATTACTGTGCAGCCATCTACTAGAAAGCAGCCCAATGTTTTCATTCATGGTGCTGCACCCTGGGAACTCTTAACTTTTCATCAAGTAAGAACCAGTTGCCACAACAGGGAAAAAAAAAATATTTTGAGGGTAAACAAAAAAATGGAACTAAAGTTATGCGTGTTTTTATATTGTTTTTCTTACCTCAGATTTGTTCTTACTCTTTTAAGGATATATTAAAGAGGATCTTGCTCCCTGCCAACGTCCGAAAAGACGGCAGCCTTATGCTGTAATGTTTTCTCCAAAAGGCAAAGAGCAGAAGACATAAAGGATGGGGAAGCAGGGCACAACAACTCGAAGAGTATCTCTCCTGTCCTTAGATATTTATAGTTAATATAAACTTGAAATAAAGAACTGTGTTTTCCACAATGATAGATAAATCGTTTCATTACTTATGTAAATATATAAAATTCATTTGAAAGTCTGATGTACCAGGAAACAAAACTATTTAATGTATGCTTGTTTCATATTGTGTTAATACATTTTGTATTATTTTTTGCACCTGTCAGACAATGAGTGTCCTGTTTTTTTTCTTTAAAGTCAACAAGTAAACTTCCAGAAAATCCTGTCTAAAGTGGGTGTCACTGAAATCAGCTGTTCTTGCCTGTCAATGGGAACAGAAATGCAGATTTTGTAGGGTGATTTTATTTTGCACTGGAGTTTTCTATATAGCCTTTCTCTTTTGGCAATAATGGTTCTTTTTACTTGTAATAAAGCTGTATTAAATATGAAATGTATCTACTGTTAATAGTTTGGAGGTATAAAAACCATGTAGTCTAAGCATCTGTCATAAATTTTGGTGTTAAATGTATAGCAACACATTTTCCTCAGTGTTTAAATTGGAATATCCAGTATTTTTTTTTTTATTTGGATCTGTTTATATATATGTCTCATTTATTGACAAAGAGATAAGCATTGTTATTTCTAAATATAGATGACAGCTATGCATGCAGTTCTTCTAGGTAATGACTAGTGCTGTCCTCTAGATTACGAAGGGTTCTCCAGAGATATTTTAAATTATTTTTTGGTAGCAGGGGATATAGTTTCATACTTGCATTTGGAGAGTAAGAGCATACAGTATCATAGGTACAGTTTAATGCTTTTACATAGGTAGGCAGGCCAAGGGTCACTGTCAGATACTTAGGAATAAAGTAGGATTCAAGAATAGAATAAAATCTTCAAGCAGCATACAAGCAGAGTTAGGTTCAACCAGGGAGAATTCTCTTTAAAAAGATATTAGAACACAACTATTTAAATGCCTTAAACCAAAATAATAAAAAGTACAGATACTTTAATATATTTATATATATAAAGTATGTATGTACTTTCTATTCTTGTATTTTATGTTTGTGTGTGTGTATAAAAAGTATGTATTTAAAAACTTGGTGGATAGGACCATTGGATTCCAGATGAAGTTGTATAGGAATGGCAGGAGGTTCTGCTGGTTGAGAGGTTATGGCATATGCCAAATTGAAAAGTAAAAAAATGTGATTAACTTAACTGTAATGCTAAGGAGCACAAAATCCTTACAGGTTGAAATCACTGGCCTTGTAGAAAACTAGATGTATCACTAGGCTCCGTTTCCATCCTAGCTGCTTAGCTGATTGATTTGCTTTAGCATTTCACAAGGATATATTCTAAGGAATAGCAAAGGCATAAAGCCAAATAACTAACAAAAGTCTTTAATAATTTGCAAATATACTAACATGCAGTCCAAAAGTTCATTTCCTGGAGCAGGTAGTCCAAGAATCCATGCCAAGGTAAGTGTAGCTTCCTGAAAAATAATTTAAAAAATAATAATAATTATTACATGCTCTGAATAAATATTTATCCATCAAAAGTTTTTGACAAAGAAAGTAAGGTAGGAGACTGCTTTTAACCAGAGAGCACTTTTGCAAAGTAGAACTTAGTCTACAAAAAGAAAAGTGGAGGCACATTGTAGCTCATCAAATGTAAAAATTGCTATAGGGTAGACTATACGAAAAAGTATCTTAATTAATTACAAATCCTATTTTTAAGAACTGTCAGAGCAAACCACAGTGACTTGGTAGAATAAATGATCAAATGATAATGGGAACATTTAACGGTAAGGTGATGAGAAAAGTTGGGATTTTTGCACCAATGTTCATCATGGAAGTGCTTAAGAACCTTTCTTTGCAGGGCAGGTAGGCAGAGCTGCCTGAAGTGGCAGAAAAGGTCAATTAAATGAGCTGCCAGGGCTGGAACCTGCTCCTGTGGATTTGAAGATGAGAGAAGAAACTGCTAACCCTTTCACTGTGGTATGGAACTTACCACATAAAGCAACTTTGATGGTCAAGGAGTACAAAGTGACAATTCTACCATCAGACTTGAAAAAATACTCCAAGGAGATCAGTGGAGCTGCAGCCTCATGAGTTCTGTGGAGTATTGAAAACAGTGGGCTAATTGATAGGAGTATAACGAACAGGAATTTTAAGACCTACAGATAAATACAACATGAAAAGTCGACACTTTAAAGGCAAGTCATTCTGATGTTCTTTTACACTCTTTGAACCTGTCATAGTATGATTCATCTGACAGCTTGTAGCAGAACCAACCTGTCATGGTATAAAAGAAAAAGTTGTTCTCGATTGTGCCTGTTTAAAGGTATATAGATCACCACAGTGGGAGGAAATTACAGTGGAATTCTACTAGGACCCGTTTTGTTCAGCCTCTTTATGTGTGTTGAGAAAGGGTGGAGGGCAAAGAAGAAAGTTGGTTAAGTTACTTACTCTGCAAGTAGAACGGGAATATAGAGGAGGAGGACAGAATTCACAAAGCAGAAGGTAAAATTCATTGTGAAAAGGAGACACTGAAGAAGGGGTGTGATAGGTGCCAATGAAGTGTGGAAGCAGTAAATAGGAAGGGTTGCTCCCTAAGGGGTAGCAGGTTTATATACAAGGAGAATGGAGCTGTTCGTGTCTGTGAGGATATTACTGCTCCACTAGAGGACAGCAAGGAACTGCTTTTTTACTTCCTATAAGGGCTCCCCTTTCCTCTTTCGTTAGCCCATTTTTTTTAAGACTTCAGTTACCTTTAAAATTTTAGATCTCTTGCCTAACTGTTCAAATGCCAGGAAAAATATTTGGTTATTGAGAACCAGACTTGATCTTGACAAGTAAGAGCTCGATTTAAAAAAAAAAAAGTATCTAGAAACAAGAATAGAAATAGACTGATTTCCCTTCCGAAAAGTAAGAAACATTCCAAAATAATACCAGAAGTCTGAGCAACTTTTGTGTCCCAAAAAAGATCAAAAGATTTAGAAATTCAGCTAAAGATTTCTGTTTGCAGTAATTTCTAATTGCAAATGCTAACTATGGAATACCTGTATTTTTAGCAAACTGTCACAATGATGTCTATTTTTTGCCCAGAGGAAATGGAAGGAAAAAGGGAACCAGTCAAACCCAGCAAGGAAAGTCTGCTAAAAAAATAACCTCAAAGACTGTTGCATTCAGAATTGGCATTGGCCATCTTTGTACTCAATGGCATGGCAGCATGTTGTGATCGTGCCAGCTGTGCTTTCAGGGAAGGGGACTGTGTTCTTTAATGAGCTGTTTTTCTCCACATCTGTAAGCAGTGAAGAAGAAAGGGAATTTTGGGTAAAAGCTGTGAGCTGAACTGGGTCAGTGTCTTTAAAGGAGATCGGGACAGTTTGCTAAAGCCAGTGTTTATGAGCCGAGTATTTGTATACTTTCTTACATGAAGCTGGTACTCCCAAATTGAGAGAAATGGAGGAAATTTTTTCAAGGGTATTCAGGTGTGAACATCCCAATGGGAATCTTTGAATAGCGGTGCCTGTTGGGTCATACCTCCACCATCTGGCACTCCTGCCAGGACAGCCACTGCTGTCTTCTAGTTTCCTCTCCCTCTCTGTGACAGTGTCTTGGGATTCAGATATGTCCACATGCTGCCTTTTTTCATTTTATGAAATGAGAGAAAACTTAGGGTAATGAATGCGAGGATTTGTGCTTCTTTTAAAATGAATATATATATATGTAATACTACCACATTAGCCATGACCAGGAGAACTTGTCAACTTCATGTTTGCATGGCAGCCTCATCCCACTTCCATTTACATTAATCTGTCATAGGAGCAACCCTTGAAGAGACAGGAATATCTACAAACTCATCCATTTGACATCATCAAAACGACCCCCACTGGAATAGGTTGAAGTGTTTTCTGAAAGTCAGCTTTTCTTAACCCAGATCCAAGGTCTCAGCAGAGACCTTAGGGGTCCCAGCAGAGCTGCTTCTGGAGTACTGTGACAGAGGGGATCTCCCCTGTATTCCTAGTAATTCTTAGCATATATTCAAGTTTGTGGTGTTCAGATGCTGGCATGGGCCCAACGATTGTACAGCCTGTTGTCATTCCCAAAAACATAACGATGGCAAGTTGATGGCTTCAGCACATCCAGAGTGCTGTCTGTCCAGGCTGTTAAATCTCAGCCTGAGAAGCAACCCTTGGATCATAAACTGCTTCTTGGGATGCTTGGAGGACAATAGTCAGATTGTTGCTAAAATGTCCACAGGCAAGCTGTTTCCTGCACTGCCTGCAAGGCCAACTTCGTCATTAGTTGCTTTTAATTAGTTGTGCTTTTGAACTTTGCCTTTCTCACGCAGAAAGGATGAATGGCTTGTCCCTAATGAAGCAGGAGGAAAACAGTGTCAGTCTGCTGATTAATGGAAACTCCTGTCAAAAAGAACAATGCAAGAGAACAAAATTATAAGCAGGAGAAGAGCAGAGGAAGAAGAGGAGGGAGAGCAAAAGAGTGATGAGGTGCTAGTTGTTGATATATCATGGGGTATCAGCGGGCTTTCTTTTTAGAAATAACATTAAATCAGCCTGGCCTTGTCAGCCCCAATACTCAAAGAAAGGGCTTTGCTGTGTTCAAATGAATTAATTGTGGACAACTTGGAAGAAAAAACTGATGATACCTTTCTCTTATGTGTGTTAGTGCAGAAAGACTGCTCAGTCTGAACAGATTCACACTGCTTTGTTCCTGCACAGAGTGAGCATAACATTTCCTGAAGCATTCCCCTGTGTGCAAGTAAGAACAACTAACTGCCAAGGAAGGGAGCAAGACAGTGCTGAAATAAGCTCAACTTTTGGCTCAATGAAAGATGGACCAAGCTTGCTTCATGCCCATGTAGACCAGTTTTATTGGATAAAACTGAAATGTAAAGCTTTCTTCTCAGAATTCCTCTTGCTTCTTCAGTCTGTGCTTTGTGTGCAGTCTTGGAGGATAATTTACATTCCTGTGTGTCAGCACATGGAAAAATTATGTGCTGTAGATGATATAAACAGTGTTGTCTTAGGTTAATTATTTTATAGGTTACTAAGTGATGGGTTAGCAAGGTTGGGTTGCTGTGTCTTAGGACAAGGCTATGCTATAAAAATACACAATGGATTTCGACCATCAAGTTTGAAATTGTAAGTGCTGTAAATACAGATAAATCTCTTCTCCCTTTGATGGTCACATGAATATGAGATTTTTCCTGGGTTACAATTGTCTGCTGTCTCCTTCTTCAATCTGCTTCTCCTCCTTAGAATGCTTTCAAGATACACATGTGGCTAGACATTTGGCACCCTGGGCACAGTGTTTAGGATGCAAGCATTATCCCAGCAGAGCCTCACGGACTCTCAGCTGGCTGGGAGGAGTTGTTGCATCACATTTTGTTGTGACAGGAGACACTGAGAGTCTCCAGCCAAGGACAGTGACTGTCTCCCACACTTGGCAATGGTGGGAGATAACCCTGCCCAGCAGAAACTTTGAGAAGGACGTTTGAAGACTGCTTGCCCTTGGATGGCTTTTGTCTGCATTCCAGCTGCAGCCATGAACAAGGCTAATTGGAATCTCATTTATCACCAAAGCTCCTTTTTAGCATCTTATTAGGAAAATCAGTTGGAGCTCAAGGTCAACACAGGAGGAAAGTTTTTCATTACAGATGGGAAAGCAGATTTAAGCTAAAAGCATGTGTTTACCAGGAAGACCTCCTCAAAATAGAATATGTTACCAGATCAGAAAAGTAATATTTGGTACATGCTTTTTACACCATTAAGTGGCTACACTTTGAACTAGCCAATGCATAAGTAAACTTTTAAATTCAATCTGGTGATGCACAGGAGAGATGCAGACCAAAAAAGTGAGGAAAATATCCCCAGATATAATGGTAGGAAGATTCCCATGTCTACCTTTATTCTACTAATTTCTTCTCCAAAAATACCACTTCCATTTGGTGATGACACATTGATATATTTCAACTACTGTACCAGAATAAATATAATATTAACCACAATTTGGAAATACAGATGTTCTCACCTTTTTTTCCTTCTTTTTTCTGAGTACTTTACTTGAGAACATCCTTGATGTTCCTACCTCAGACTTTAAACTTTGGAGTAGACATCAGTTAGGTCTTTAATTTTTAAATGTTTTATATTCACCAACTTTAATAACTGTTTTGAATTACTTAATTTTAACTTACTTAATACCTTACCTAATTTTGTTTACACTTAGCCAACAGTTTCATGTGGAGAAGGCTTTAAAAATAGCACATATTGATAGAAAAGACAAGATTTTTATATGCCTGCAGTCCAAAGACAGTAGAAATAGACATGAGATTGTGCTGTGGATCAGATACATGTGAAACAAGAAAGAGAGGAGACAAAATTCAGATCCAGTCATCAGCTCAAATCTGTGTGATGCTAAAAGCCATCCAATTACTGAATCAATACTGTTTTTTAAAAGTGAGAATAAAATAAGGCTAGATAAGAAAGAAATAACGATTTGGGGGCCTTTGGGAATGTTACATGTACTTTACTTGTGCCCTTGGGTAAATCAGTTGTGGGAAAAGATAAAAAGATTAAATACAGTCTTTGAAATGACATTCCTAATGACTCACCATTTCTGAGAGCTTGGGAATTTAAGCTGCAATTGAAAAGGAGCATAAAATGAAAAAAATGCTAACATTATCTTGGATAATGTGTATGAGATAATGAGTTGGTATTCTTTTAATGTTGAACAGATGTCCTGGAAGAGGCAATTATTTTGATTCAAATTTTCTTTACTTAAGCCAATTTGCAAAAATACAGGTACTTTATCACACAAGTTCAAGGATTAATATAGTTAGAACCAAGACACTGATCCCTGCATATCAGAAAAGCTGATTTCCTATTTCTATTCCGTGGAAATATACATTATCTCAAATTGTAGTAGCGTTCCACTTTGGAACAAAAAGCCAAAATTTTCCACAAAATTACATCTAAAATAATTGGTTTTGAAAGATTAGACTTCTTGAAGTATTTCCCTCAGTCTTTCTGCAATTCAGTTTGTATCATTACTGTCAGGTTAATAGAAACAGGCAAGAAACTCAAACTGATAATGACAACCTTCTCTGTGCTCTTTATATGCATTTCTAAGGTGTTTTGCTTGCTGGGTATCAACTCAATGCTTTTCAGGTTGTTAGCCTGCCAAAAATACACTCTATTAATTGCTAATAAATTGTTAAATGCTTGGCAAACCATTCAGATAAACCAATGGGACTTTTGAAGTTTAGTCCCAATAATCTGACACTTAAGCAAGGAAAAAAAAAAAGGAACTATAAAAAGTAACAAATAATATGTTTTCAGCCATACTTTCCTTTACTTCTCTCTTTGTCTATGATAGATAAGCACATGAAATAATCCAGAATATTACTCTGTTCTTCTCAAGTTTGTGTTGAAAGAGTTAACTGTTTGGAGGGGGGGTGGTGGGGGTGTGCTTTTATTCCTTAACCTTGGAGTATTGAGATGGAGTATTTTTTAATGACTCTTGAAAGGTATTGTGCATTCCTAAGATAGGAATTGCATCTGTGTCTCATCTGCTCCACCTTCTGCCTTAATTACTGGAAAGCATCGAGCCAGGCGAGTTTTGGGTTAGTGGTGCTTACTGGTAAGCCACTCCACAACTGCTCTCATCAAGGCGTTGTTAAAGGCTAAGAATAAGCAAAGGAGGCTTTTGTGAAAATTTTGTCAAGACGTTAGATGATCAAACAGTTCTAACATAGCATTATGACTTCATAAGTCATTAAGTATGATCAATACTTTTTTTAAAAGACATGTATATGCTGTGGAGACTAGTGGTCTCCAGGCTGTGCCAGCTGTTTAAAGTTACTGCATGTATGATCGCCTCACAGAAAGGGGTTAATTTAAAAAGGCTTAAGCTCCTAAAAGCAAATGTGAACCAGCATATAGATACTGAAACAATTCAGTATCTATTAAATTTGATCTCATGGGCTTTGTCAGAAGGAACCTTCTGCAGAATCTGCTTATCTTAGTACTGATCTCGGAAGGACATAAGAATATGAACACTAAGAATTAAGGCTTTATTACCAAGGGACTAAAAATTATTATTCCAAATGGGTATGTAAACTTGACATGACCTACTCCAGGGGCTCTCACCCATGTCCCCATAACCCATGGTAGCTCTTTTTACACCAAAGACACCCACAAGATGTAGTAAGCACTGAATCATTCTCCTAGAGGGAACTGCCTTCAACGTACAGTTACAAGACACTTCTGCTTTCTCCCACTCTTAATTTGCTACCTAGAGGTAGCACCCTGCTTTAATCTGCTCAACTCTTCCAAGTCCTAGATGTACGTACCTTTTCAGGAGCAAAACTGATGCTTGTCTGCCAAGGGCCATCATCTGCAGCCCTCGTGGTAAAATATTTTCCTCAGCAGTTTCCCATCTCTCTCACAATTCTGGATGCAGGCTTTCTGTTCAGACCAACCAAAAATGTTTTCGAAAGGGCCTCTTGTTTAAAGGGCAAGAGACTCAAGATGCTCTGAAACATGATGGTGTTCAACAATCAGAAAGCAAGGTGCTGTAATTCACATCCCATTACAAAAAGCTTGGCTGTAGGTTGGGGCACTGGATGAGGGCAACCCATATAGAGGGAGTTTTGTGTGAAAATATTCTGTTTCCCCAGAGTTTGAGAACTATGTTAACATAATGATGGCCAAGACCCTTTTGTCAAATCCTGGCCTATTCTACAGCCACTTTCAAACATCACCAATCTGGATTAACCTACTCTGGTGGCTTTCCTTGAGCTGTCATACAACTGATGGCTGTTGAATCAAATATTTAAAATTGGCTTACTGTATTTTAAATCTTAGCCCTCTCTTTTTCTGTATTTTTACCACTCAGGCAGTGGGTGCTTCATATTTTTTTATAAATTCATGCAATATATTAACCAAGAATAAATCACGCAAGTGGAAAAATATCAGGAACAGAGTGTAGAAAAATAAAACAATGTGATTATGTCTGTGGCTGCTACCCTTGCAGATCTCAAGCAGAATATCTGCTGCTCTGCACATCTCTCATTCTTTTGAAAGGTAAAAAAAACTACATCATAAAAGACCTCATGTTCCTTGGCCATGGTTCATGCTTAAGGGGAGAATTTTCTAGGGAGAATTTTCTAGAGAGTATTTCCGAACTGCCCACCCACTAGCCTATTCAAATTTTTAAGTCTTTGGGATAATAGAGATTCATTTATTGCTCAGAAATAGCCTGCACGTAGCTTTATATCAAGGAGGTTTGATGAATTTTCAACACATGAAATTGCAGGATTTTCTTGGCCTGTGAGCCCTTCTGAGCTCCATCTGTCTCTTTTGCTACTTATGTATGTGCTTTTAGGTATTTTGGTTGTGTTTTCAGACAATGCCACTTTCCTAGCTTCACTGCTGCAATGCTTTTGAGGGTCACGGCCTCGCCGCCAAGCCCACAGTTGTTGCATCGCTAAAGCTGCAGCCCCTACAATCAAATTATTGTCTAAATTTCTGCTTTTATTTAAGCAAAGCTTTCAAATCAAGCTGAGAGGGCAAAAAGTGTTCCATATGTCAGACCTAGTGTTGTTAAGTTCTGGAACATAAGGCTCACCCCACACACACACACAGAGGAGCTTGGAGGCATGAGAGCAGGTAAGGTGACCCCAATTACCTCACTAGGGACATGAGTCCCTCCCTGCACCTTGCAGGGCTGTCCCAGAGGAGCCTCAGCCCCGTGGGCTGGAGGTGACATCCATCAGGCTGAGACGATGGGATAGGCTCTCCCAAGCACCTCACAGACTGAGCTGGGGTGGCACATGATGGGATGCAAGGCAACTGCATCTTGGGATTGCAGAAATGTATAGGATGTTATTGGCAGGAACCAAAAGTGGAGGGGTTGTGGTGGTTTGGGGAGTAACAAGTGTGGCAAAATTAAGGAATAAAAGAAACAAGTGCATGTCAACAGCAGCTGGTCAGTACACTTACCTTGCCATGCCCTGTGTCTCATTGCTGCTTTCTGGCCTGTTTGCTCATTAAACTTTGTATCCAACTATTTCCGTGGATAGGGGTGTCCCTACTGTTGCTGGCAGGCAAGTGCAATAGGTGGCTTGGGAGCCAGGTATCAAAGCAGAGATAAACCTGGGCCAGATACATGTGTGTCCTTGTCTGTGAGAGGCAGCTGGAAGAGTTGGCTACCAGCAGGGCCAGAGGGTCCAGGCCAAAACAGGGGAAAATGTGTGGTCTGGGATCCACTGCAAGACCCATCTGTGTGTGTGTCTGTGCAAAGGGAGATGCAAGCGCCCAGTGCCAGCTGCTGGGTAGACTGGTTGTTCATGACTGGTAACTGGAGGGGCCCATAACCTCTGTGTGTGTTTTCATGCAACAAGGTCTGTGTGCCTGCAACTGGAGTGGGGCTGGGACCCTCAGGGGCTCCTGTGTCCCCCAGGTGCCAGCAGCTAGTGGACAGACTGGATATATGAAGACAGCTGCTGTCCACATGACATGTATGTATGTATTTCCCGCTGATGGACCTTCATCCTGACTAGACATAGGGGGCAGGACTAAAGCTGTGCTTCTTGTGCAAGTTTGTCCTGGGTTGTGGTGTGTGGCCATGTGTGTGCAGGTTTCGTGTGTGTGCCTGTTGGGATCTGATGCTCAGCTTGGCTACAGGCTGTCCTTGCCTGTTGGGCTGCTGGATCCAGCAACCCCCAACACATAAAGCTTCACGAACATGAAGCCCCATATCCAGGGCTCTGCTCTGCTGAAAGTAGTGGGGATTAATATGTGACCTGAAGTCTGATTTTAAATTAATGTTAAAATATTTAGGTGTCCAAATGAAGATTTTTCTCTTACACAGGGAAAGTGTACAGACACACAGGGTCTGCCTGGTCTCTGCTGGTGGCTGCTCAAGGATCTGTACAGGGGGAAGTAATTTCTGACTGCTCCACTGGCACCTCTAACTCAGCACCTCTGGAAAAAAAATGAGAGAAAAAAATGAAGGCAGGAGAAACTTTCAGCTGCAACTAGTGCAGAGACAGGAGCTTCTCCCATCTCATTTCATTAGTCCAGGGTCCATGCCTGCAGGATGGCCATGCCTGTGTGTTTGGTTCTGTCATGCTGCGAGATGCTACACAGCTTCAAGCACAAGATCATCAACTACATGACCTGGGGCTGCACATCCCTCCCACTATCCAGTTACTAGGAATTTTCCAGTAAGTGAGACCCCATAAGGAGGTGTCAGTGATAAAAGCCAACCGGAGAAGAACCCTCTCAGTGTCAGCGCTGAGCACACTAATAAATCATTTAGCCCAACACCTTCCAAATAACAGCCCCAAAGCTGGTTATATTTACGTAAGTTTCTCCAGCTCCTGTGCAGATGGTTTCCAAAGGATTCTGCTGCAAAAGAGGTCTCAGCATGAGCAAGGAGTGCCCCAAATGGGAGAATGGCTAAGGTTATTCATGGGGACAGTCTGTGTGCTTTGCTTCAGGTACTAAACAGTGCAAAATAAAGCAGAGAGTATTTGCTACAAGTCTGGGAATCCTGACGTGTTTCTAAACAAACATCTGCTTGCTCTGAGCATCAAAACCATAAACAAGCACAGGAAAACCCCTCTTGCAAAAGAGAGCAATGGAGACTTTCAAAGTACCATTCCATTCAGAGCTTTCAAAGCCTTTAAAAATTCCAAGATACACTAAAATTCCCTTTAAAATTCCTGAGACGTGGCATTAAGCAGAAACCTTGCCTCAGCACACACCAGGATGACTGGCTGGGTTGGCTGTGACTGCTGCTTGGAACAACAAATCCACTGCCCAAATGAGCAGAGACAGCAAACTTCAGAGGTGATTATAGAATCACTGAATGGTTTGAGTTGGAAGGGACCTTAAAGATCCTCTAGTTCTACCCCCCTGCATGGGCAGGGACACCTCCCACTACACCAGGTTGCTCAAAGTATCATCCAACCTGGCCTTGAACACTGCCAGGGAGGGGCCGCCCAGAACTTCCCTGAGCAACGTATTCCAGCACCTTACTACCCTCACAGTTAAGAATTTTCTCCCAGTGTCTAACTTAAATCTCCCCTCTTCCAGTCTAAAACCATTCCCCTTCATGCTGTCACTACAAGCCCTTATAAAAAGTCTCTCCCCAGCTTTCCTGTAGCCCCTTCAGGTACTGGAAGGCTGCTATAATATCTCCCCAGAGTCTTCTCTTCTCCAGGCTGAACAACCCCAATGGTCTCAGCCTGTCTTCACAGCAGAGGTGCTCCAGCCCTCTAATCATTTTCGTGGCCCTTCTCTAGACTTGCTCGAACAGTTCCATGTGATGCTTTGTGTCCCCACACAAGGAAAAAAAAGACACAGTAGAAGCAGGTCAGCCTTATTCACTTGTCTGCCTTTTGTGAGAAGGTTTCATTTGGCAAGCATTGTTAACTGTGCAGAGCTGTACCTGCACTCTCACCTTCCCCTGCAAAGCCACTTTTTAAGTAATCTTTTTTAAGCCATGCTTTGATATGAGGCAGACCTGTCACACGAGGTGCACGCACAGCTAGGGCTGTGACACAGTCCTGTGCTGAAGGCTCCTGTTGCAGCTCTAGGTTGAATAAAAGGGTAAGAAAAAAAACCAAACAACTCCTTCCTGATTTCAAATGCTTTCCATGAAATAGGCAATGGCAAAAAAAAAAAAAAAAAAAAAAAAAAAAAGGAGAAAATAAACATGTTAGCTCGGAGAGCTGCTTTGGGGGTGTCCTTGGGGACACACTTGGGTTTACCTGGTGATGTTTGCAAGCCAGGTAGCCAACATCACTGAGCCTCCTCTTTTTGTCTGTATTGTCATCTCCTCATCTCCTGTTTGCATCAGTCCAAGCTGTGCTCCCGCAGGTGCTTGGATAGGCAGGAAGCTCAAACGGTCAGAGTCCTGCCTGCAGGATGGGAACAGCCATCAATCCCTGTCTGCATCACACCATGCTGACATCCACCACCCATGTGCAGGTGTAACCATTGCTACCACAAAGCAGGAACATCCTCTGCCTCGGAGAGCTGTACCAGCAGGAGTGTGGAGCACATCTCAGCAAGATGGTCCCTCAAAGACCGCTTTTCAGTCCCCACTGACATTTTCTGCTCCCAGACGGATGTAAGTAAGGCTTTAATTCCACTCAATAGCCTCATTATAAGAAAACTATTTAATCTTGGAAGAACATACTAATTTAGAAGTCATAACACAGGAACAGTGAATAATGCACCAGCTCCACAGAATACAGTACAGAAACATTCCCAGCCCAAAACAATCCTGCCAGGTGCTGATAACTACCATGTGACTTTCATCACAAGTCTTGTGCCCTATTCTGCAGCACTTTGCACAGCTTGGCCTGGTCCTCCCTTTTTCCAAGACACCCAACTCCTCACCTTGTGCCTGTATCCTCAAATCTCCTCTCCAAAGCCAGAGCATTTCTACCTTGCATGATCTCTCATCTCTGGGACTGGGGAAAGGGAAAAGACCCATAATGGTCTCTCATTTCATCTTGTGCTCAGACATACAGTTTCCTCTCCTCTGGTAAGTTCCTTTAGAAAGCAGAGCCTCCATGAATGTAGGATCAGCGGGTCTCAGGAGACAGGGGAGGTAAGGGAGAAAGGTGCTGTAGAGAGGCAGATGGGCACATGTAGCTCCCAAAGAGACCAACATCGGAGAAAATTCACAGGACTCCAGGTATCCCTTCTGTGCTGTAGCCTCCTTCACCATGCAGACTTGGAGTGCCCAGAAGGATTAGACCAGTGGGGAAACTGGCATTACCAGAGCAGGTGTCCCTGACCTAAGCCACTGTTTCCTGGTCCCAAGGTTTAACAGCCCTGAAAACCTAACTCCATGTGTCACTGAGCTCCTATTGTTGCAATTAGGGGCCTTAAAGAAGAGAGGAGACACAGAGGAGTTGCCGTTTTTGTTAGTGGTGCAAAAAATACACACTTTGGTAGTGGTAAGTGGGCTTGGAAAGGCACATAAGAAGAATGGCTTAGCCCTCAGTCTAAAGGAGGCTGAGCTGGAATTTCAAATTCAGCTCCCAAGGAGAAGAAAGACTAATCCCACATCTCACCAGTTCCAAGCTACGTGGCAAAGAACTCTAAAGTGACTGAAACAGCTGGGTGAAGGCAGATGTGCATAGTGTCATCTATGCTAGAGCTGCAAAACCCTCTGACTGTGCATGCCTTAAGAAAAGGAGCAAGGATCTCTCTAGCCTCCACCTAATATTCAGCCTGCTCACTCAGCAGGTAGACATTTCTGGAGCAGGGGTTTCCAATTTGTGTACCAGGGAAGCAAACAGTGAAACATGCTGGACCAAGTCAGTGGTCAATACAGTGACCCAAATGCAAAATGGTCTGACACGACCTGTTCCACACAGGTGCACTGAGCATTTTTGCATGCTGCATGGATAGTCCTCCCCACCGAGGGCCTGATCCTTTCCCACATTCTGGAATTTTAAAAATGAAAGGCTTGGTCTGTATGTCTGTAAGACAGCCATACATATGTCATGTAAGATAGCAGCACATCTACTTGGAGCAGAGAGCCACTAAACCACAGATATGACTTAAAGAAAACATAGAAAAAGATACAGGTGAAGGTCAGCAAACTATTATTCCCATGGCACAACATCTCAGCTTCCCGCAGTCCAGAGTTTTCCTGCACCAGAGGTTATGTCTGGACATATAGCTTACTCACATCCTCCACGGAGGAGGGAAGCTTGTTCCCATGTGAAATATGCAAATATCCCAGTGGAAGCAGTAATGAGCAAAACAACGCTGGGGGACAGAGCCATCCCACATGCCCCAACGCCAAGGGTCAGGAGCATCCTGCCACCCTGCCAAAGGGTCCCAGCTTGGAGCCAGCTAAAGCTTCAAGTCAGTTATTATATTGCTATGCTGGGCATTAAAGGAAATATTTCCATATTTTCCTTTCAGACTGTGTTGAGATTGCCTCTGTGCTGTGGAGCTTGCTCACTGTGGGCAAAACCCAGATCTTGGGTGATGTTAAATCCCTCCTAGGTCTTTCTTTAGGTCCCATCTCCCTCAAACAGAGGGAATGAACTGTACACCCAGCAGCAACTTGAAGCCAAGGAGAAGGTGCAAGCCAGCAGAAGTTGATGGTGTCCATGTTGACTCGTGACCTACCTGGAGGTCCCAGGATGATCTCAGAAGGCACAATGGGGTTCAGCAGTGGAGAAGAGAGGTGCTTTTCTCCCTGCAGACTACACTGTCAGCACTACGCTTGCGGCACTGCTGCTTTCCACCAGTTGAGCTAATTTTAAGAGCACAGACTCTCTCCACTAAAAGTTCTCAGGGAAAGTGATCTCCTGCAGTTACACCAAGGAGGAGGATGCAATCCCCAGGGAAGCTCTGCTGGCAGCTGAAGTCTGCGCACCAGCCCTTCCTGGCTAGGTTAGGCCAGGCAGAGGAGGAAAAGGGCTTTCTACAGTACTTCATCCCCTCAGTTTGGCACATGCATGGCTCCAGACACAGGCCTGGACCAATGAAGACCAAGATTTGGTTTCTCTATAGAGAATATAACAAAACATATGAGCATATTGCTTTGAGGCATTAATATCTAATGGAGCAAATACCAAGCAAAACCAAAAACTGCTGTAAGTAACCACTCTAACAAGGATATTTGTCCATCATCAGTACTTTTTAAATTAGGGGGTTACTTACATGTAAATCACTAGAGTACCTTTTATAAAGGTAGTAATCCTAGAACAACTTTATTTGCTCTAGTAACACAATCTGGAAGTCAGATTTTTATTTATTTATAGAAAACCAGAGTGAAAATACTATGTCTATTTTCATGTGGCTGGCTTGGAAAACGAAAAAACAGTCACAGGAAAAGCATTTGTGATGGAAAGTTATTGTCCTCTCACTGGGACTGCTCAGTCTGTGAGAAGAGAAGGAAAGGGGAGACAGGGATATACACACACACACATACACACATTTATTGATATAGTGTGTGTGTGTGTGTCTATTTTCATATATATTTGTATCTAGAGGTAAGAATCATAACCTCAGGAGACACAAATATGAGTATTTTTAGTTAACATGAGAAGAAATAATACTGTTTCTTAGACTAGAAGGGAGCAATTCCTGCTCCATGAAAGTGCATGTCTTTGCAGAGAGCTGGAGGCCTGGGCACTAGTAGTTTTGATGAGGGCACAAACAGCAGACAAATAAATCCAGGACCCAACTCCCATCACTTTAGCTCCTAGCACATGTCCCCAGGACACAGAGGGTGACTGGGTACAGAGGTGTCCATGAGGGCGTAGGTTCTCCCTCACCTTTCCAGTGGGAAGCCTCCAGGGAGGGTGAGGGCTCTACAGGTGCTTTATATACTGCACTCTGCAATTATGAAAAGCAATTATAAGGTAAATTATAGTATTTTTCTTCTTTCCCTGTAACAAAGGGCATCCCTAAGAGAGTGTCTCATCCAAACTCCTTTGCTCTGCTGCCTCCTCTTTTTCCCTAGATGTGGCTAACCCATCCCTGAACAAACATCAATCCTGACCCCCTCCACGCTCCCTCTACCCCAAGGTCTCAGCACCTCTGTGAGAAAAGCTGTCATTGCCTTGCATCCCAAAAAATCAGCATCTAAAAACATCAGCCCATACCTTTATAAACAGGGAGGCCCAACAGATAAAACCCACTGGAGACCCAGTGGATGCTCAGTACCTGCACGTGTGCACGCACACCGTGCTGCCCGCCCGGGCGGACGAGCAGCGGGCAGCGAAGCACGCCTCACGTGCAGCCGTGACTGGTGCAGAACAAAACCCTCCACCAACTCTGCCAGAAAAAAAAACAAAATAAATGCCCTGAACAAACCAGCCACAGGCCATTTCAGCCAGCGGCAAAGCTAACAAGCAAATCAAACAGAGAAATATCCCAGCAGACCTCAGCTGGCTGAACAAACAAACAGAGAAACTCAGGTTCCAAAGAGCAGGGGAGCTGGGTTATGAAACAAGATTTTTGATACAAAAGGAAGCTTACAGCTATCTCTGGTGATTAGACACGGAAGAGAAAGGTCGCTCTGGGTGTCAGGCCACACTTCACACACACAGAGGTTATTCAATCAATATTTGTCCTGGAATCACACGCTGTGGAAAAATTTACAAGTGAATGCTCAGCAGAATGTAATGCTTTTATTCATTCATGTTGTGCTCTTGGATGGACATGTGTTTTTAAATCTAGCACAGCCTAAGCTTCATAGTCCAGCAGGTTTTTAACCAAAATACAGGAAAATCTGGGAATTAAACACTGTATTGGTATATGCCTTTCAATTACATTTTCAGCAGGACAGGTATCCCTCACCTACAATTTTAAAGGGATCTGTGGTAGGAGGAAGATTACTTGAATCTCCAAGCTCTGGACCTAACAAGAAGAATAGTTTAGTTAAGGCTCCAGAAGACAACTCTGTCCACAGAAACCTTCCCAAAAGCAGAAGGGAGGGATTGATTCCTTCCATCACTGCATTCCCCCGTCCATGCTGCTGCTCTGGCATGAGATGTTTTATTTAGGGTCACAGCAGTAACAGCAAGAAGATATAATCCTCTGTTGAACTGACAGCTGCTACCCCCTGCCTTTGTGAAAATTGTGATCTCAGGTTGAGGACGTTGTTGTCTTGAATCATCTTTTTTTTTTTTAATCCCCCCCCACCCTGTGAGTTTGCCACAATAGATTGTTTGCTTATGTTCAGATCATAAGGTCGTGACTCATTTTTTCCCCTCCGCTAGGAAGAGTTAAAGGAAAGTTGTCTGTAGGGGCCCTAGCCATGGACTTTAGAATTTGGCTGCAAATAATTATGATTAAAACACAAACAAAACAAAACAAAATAAAAACAGACAAAACCCAACCCTCTTGCCTAGTGACTTAGTGACAAAAGATGCTCAAGGCACAGCACAACATGCAGTTCACTTCAGGTTCTGATATAGCTGATGGGTGGCATTCAGATAACTATCACTGGGGCAGGATGCTTCCAACTCCTAAAAAGTGTTTTTGTGTGACTGAAGTGAGGTATTAGTGCTCTCTAGGACTGTGTAGGGGGTAATTTCAGTGTCATAGAAGATAGCCTGGGAGAGTCCCATTCAACAGCAGAGAGATTTATACAAAGAAGGCAAATTCAGATGCAGGGTGGCTGCTTCAAGGCAGAAACTTTCAGGGAGAAGTTTATTTTTATAGCCTAGCTGGAAATTCACTGGAGACACAGCTCCATCAGCCCTGGTCAGGAAAGGCAATGCTCCTCCGGCAGTCTGTCCTGCCAAAACCCCTGTACTCCAGCACAAGACGAAACATTGCCATGTCCTGCATCAGATGTGCTTTATTCCTTTTGCAGCTAATGCAAAAGAAAAAAGCCCCTAAGCTGGTCACACTGTGTTAAAGATCACTTTGATGGGCTTCAAACAGCCAGCTGAAATCACCTGCTGTGCACGCAGGGCCGCACTGCTTCCAGAGGAGATGCTGCAGGAGGGCAGAAGGGTGAGCAGGGAGCACTGCCCAGGTCAGGGACATGTCCAGCGTAAAGGCTCTTTGTCCATATGGCAGGTGGAAAACCAGGAAACCCCACACTGAGCGGACGTGATGTAGCACCACTCTGACGCATTCATGGGAAAAAGCAGTACCTGATTCTCTTGCAAACCATTTCTCTTCCACCTGTGCACCTCCTCCCCTCAAAAATGCTCACCCTCCTGGCTGTGCTGACCCACACTACCGCTGTGTGGGGAGAGGGAACTACCTATTCAAAGCAGGGCACCCTGGCATGAAACAGGGTTTATCCCATGAATGGTGAACAGGGCTGACACGTTTCAGGCAGGGTGTTCTCTTTCTAAGTTTCACCTGCACAAGGCTATTGCATTTACATTTTGTAACACTTGCAAGGGACTATTCAAATAATAAAATCATAGAATGGTTTAGGTTGGAAGGGATCTTCAAGATCATCTAGTTCCAACCACCTCTGCATGGGCAGGGACACCTCCCACTACACCAGGTTGCTCAAAGCCCCATCCAACCTGGCCTTGAACACTTCCAGGGAGTGGGCTTCCACAGCTTCTCTGGGCAACCAGTGCCAGTGTCTCACCACCCTCACAGGAAATGATTTCTTCCTAATATCCAATCTAAATCTGCCCTCTTTCAGTTTAAAGCTACTCACTCTCATGCTACCACTACATGCCCTTGTAAAAAGTCCCTCCCCAGCTTTCCTGTACCCCCTTCAAGTACTGGAAGATCTCCCTGGAGCCTTTTCTTCCCCAAGCTGAACAACCCCAACTCTCTCAGCCTGTCTTCATAGGAGAGGTGCTCCAGCTCTCTGATCATCTTCGTGGCCCTCCTCTGGACTCTATCCAACAGCTCCATGCCCTTCTTTTGTTGGGGACCCCCAAATGGAAGGAGAAAAAGAAAGATCCTCCTTGAATGTGATTTGCCCCTTTAACAGCTTTGGCCCTCAGTCTGTTTGGCACTGATCATTACAATGTCCTGCCTCACCGTGTGCTGTCCTCTGACTCTGAATTGGGGCAAAAGTGCACAGATTTGAGCACAATTTAATGATGTTTCATGGGGGTCACTCCTAATGCTCTGTAATGTATTTCCTCAAATAGCCACACATTTGGCCTACAATTACTTGGCTTGATGCCCTTTTAAAGAAACAAATTTTGGAAACAATTGCATACTGAATCTGAGCATTTGTAGTTCTGGGACAAATGACACTACCTGCATTTGTCATCTGCTTACCCTTATGGGCCATCATCCTCCTGCTTCTCTCTGCAGTCCAGGTATGCATTGTACAGAGCAATAAAACCAACATATCCCTCAGCTATCTTTTTTTTATTGGCAAGCAAATACTAAAGGCTCAAGACCAGGAGATGGCTATTCAAACAAATTCACATCTTATCAAGCCTACCAAGGATTAGCACACCCATGTTTTCACCATGTGGTCTTCCTGTGAGCAGTAAGGGTTGTTCCAAAGACAGTAACTGCAGATGGTTGTTTCCAAGGGCACAGGATACTTTATTATATATTATCAGATATTATATTCAGTCCACTGATATGCTGATTAGGGATCATAGTTAGTCAATTTAAAATTCCTCTACCTTTTCAAGAGCAAAAGCAGGGAGAGGTGGCAACATCTCATCTCTGTTCAGAGCAGTAGGAAACTTAGGCCAGGAAATTTCTTGAGATTAGAAAGAGGAATTTCAATACTAAATTAAGTTCTGCAATTTTTAAACCTTTTTCTGTAGCCTGTTCCTCTTCATTTTTTTTCCTCACAAACATGCTCTACTCCCAAAAATAAACAATCACTTGGGTGAAACTATACAGGGAGGTGGAACCTTGTGGCCCTTTGTGAGCTGCTGGGTAGCCCATAACACCAGTACAGTGTAAACCAGTGCAAGCAGCAGCAGATCTCTCCTGAAACCTGCTTCACCGTTTCTCAAACCCAAGTGTCAATCCTACCATCTCACCACCAAGCCCTTTTCTTGGAGGTTTTTACCAATGCCTTAAATCTAAAGGTGTCTTAGGCACCTTTAGAATTTCTTCTTAGGGCCATCTCACCATCATCTGCCCAAAGATAACAGGGAAAATGGCACACACAAATGGTCCCTGTGCCCTTAGCATGTGCATGTCTCAGCCTGACCACTCTCTGCACCTCAAGTGAGGTGCAAGGGGAGTTGTTTGAACATCAGCAAAGGAAGCCAGGAATGTACCAGCAGAGGCAAGACATAGACAAACCAGCACTGAGAACAGAGCTAGAGAAGACATCTGAGCAGTGGTTACAGGAGGTATAAAGACCAGGACTGGAAGGTACAACTCTGACATCCTTGTTTCACTTATTTCCACTGGAAAATCGGTATTTCTGGACTCATAGTACCAGATGGGACATGATGGAACCACACTTGAGGCTTCATTTATGTCTGTATCCTTGGTGTAAGGCACACCTGACTCCATTTAACTGCGTCTTTCTCCCAGCTTAGCCTGGGAGAAGCCTGCCTTGAAATTCAAGTTCCAGCCTCCCTGTAACTTCCAGTTCTTTCATTCACTACCTGCTGGCAAAAAACTGCAGGTTAAGTTCTGTCTCCTTCATATCACTTACAGGCATAAATGGCTACTTTTATGGCAATTTTAACAGCTAGCAGCTAAAAATAAAGCATAGATACATTTGATCAGCTCCAGTTCAGGGAACAAACACTCATAATATTGATTCAAAGTATGGAGATAGCTGCAGCAATCGTTCTGCTTTCTGACTGACTGGTCAGATTGTCGCTTTTTTCTTCCTCAGAATCCCTTATTTTCAAGGCATATTCAACAGAACTTTGAAGTTACCAGGTTTTCTTCTGTAAGCATGGCTCCTGCTGCAAGTCAGTATTAAGGCAACATGAAACTTTTACAACGTGAGGTCTTGAATTTCAGAGGAGATATGCATTTAAGGCAAACATTATCAGAGAGCTAGATTCTAAAATGCTCCCTCACAAAGAACAGTGCTTTAATCCAGCAACAGTCCCACTAAAGCCTATGGGATTACTCCTGCAGTATGGTGTTTTTCAAAAGGGGTATCATCATTAGGGTGCAGCTCTAGGAAGAAAAACCAGGGTTGCAAAGAGGATGCAAACAAACTTTTCCTTCTGAAGATCAACTAGTTCGTCCTAACCATGGTTTGAGTGTGTCTGATTGCATCTTGCCTCGTTGGCAGAGTAGAAAAGAACTCTTTCAATTCATTTTCAAAATGAGTGAATTTAATCAGAATATTGCAAAATACTTGATATTTACAGAATATTTAGTTTTGTGCTGAACCCCAAGCTTTTAGCCAGGATTCACCTACTCTTCCTACAGAACCCTCCTGCTTTGAGGCAGCTTGTTCCCATAGGAACACAGTCATGCTGGCATCACAGAGATTACTAAAACATTTCCAAAAACAGCCAGCAGAATAATTCTGCTACGTATTCTTTTCACCGCTCTAGTTGGAATTATATCTAGTTGGAACTACATCCCTGCAGGGCAAAGTGAAAAAAAAAAAAATTAACAAAATAAATTTTAAAAATACACACACACACATATATATACAGAGAAAGCCAAAATCTTTTTAATTAATTTTGCTGTGTATTTGAACTATTCCCTTTTTGTTTTTCTGAAGTGCTGGAACAAAAAACAACCATCTCCAAAGACACTGCAGTAAATTAGAACGAAACCATTCACTTTTACTGTGGAAGAAGGAAACTTCCCAACACAGACCTGCAGACTCACCAAGTATGTACCAAAAGCCATGCAAGGAGAGCTGTACCCTCTTGTACATCACCATTTTGTTCAGTTTGCTTCCTGGCCCCTAAGTAAGTTTTGTTTTGTAATAAATTTTAGAATGGATCTGATGGACTCTTTCCAGCTCATATTTCTTCATAGCTTAATGGATTTATCCTTTCCTTTGGGCTCAAGGAGGCTTTAATTTTAGCCTTTTGATTTGGATGCCATCTGCCTTCCCTCACTTTCTTCTTAAATAAGCAAAGCATCAACATGATCTCAACAAAGATTATTACACCAAGGTGCTACTCAGTTTAAGCAGAGACAGCAGAAGACTTTGGATCTGTCTTGCAAGAAGATCGCCTTTCCGTTTATGTCATTTCCATTTGCTGCTTACAAAAAATTCCTGCCAAAACCTTTGGAGGAGAAATATATCCTGTTTAGACCAATTTTTAGCAGCTTTAATTTCTACTGGATTATGTGAGACGTGCATGTGGGAAGTTACAGTTATTTGGGGAGGGGTTGGGCTGCTGGTTTCCCCACAATGGCAACAAGCCACCCTCTGCTCCGCAGGCAGAGCCATTCCTCTGTGGGGGGCTGGACTCCCCCACCTCCCAACATGAAGGCAAGCAGGAGGATTTAAGAAGCACAGGCAACAGCCCTACAGGAGCACCACATCAGCAGCCCAGGGCTGCAGAGAGCCATGATAGATCTCTGGAGGGCTGTGGTGGGAAGCCCATGACCTGACCCAGCCTGAGATGAGACCCCCCCCAGCCAGGGACACATCAGCATCAGAGATGCACAGGTCTTGGCAGCCCAGATGTTCTTTGGGGAGAGGAGCTGCCTGCTATTCTCCTCCCACCTAGCCCACAGCTGAGGCTGGCTCCATATCCTGTCCCCCCAAGGTCATAATAATTTCATCTTCCTTCTCGCAGCTCGGTTGCTTGTGCTAGTTTTCTGGCTGCCCTGAGACAGAGGCAGAGCTGGCCTGGCTGGCTATTATTATGCTGGGGATTTGCTGGTGGCAAATATTCACCCAGGAGTACTGCTTGTAGGATCCATGTACAACCCGTGCCCCGTCCTGAGAATGACAAGTGGCTGCAGACCCCCAGTGTGAGAGACCCAGGATAAAGCGATGCAGGCACCAGTTCTATTTTTTCTCTCTGGCTGCCTGCTTTCCACACCAGCCTGCAATGAGCACTACCCACTGAGCATCTCCCGAAGTTAAAAGGGCTCTGAAATCTTCCTTGAAATTTCAGAGCAAACCGAGCGTGGCACTCATGGGATATCACATTGCACGCAGACCAAAAAATGCCATTGAGCTAAATGCAAAATCCTAGCTGCCTCCGCCAAAAAGTTTTCTGTTTGCCTCCTTCGTTCCCCTTGGAGTCATGCTCCCTGAATTTAATATTTTCAAGAGGAGAAAAAAAAACACAACGCTTTGAACTTGTTTTTTTTTTTTCCTTGGATATTAAACATTTCCAGTCAAGCTGAACTCGTAGGGGAGCCTCTGAAGTGAAACACTGCACCAGCACGTCCCTCTGGGAACTTCAGATGCTATTTGTTTAATGTTTTTACTCATTGAAGATCGTGCCTGAGAAGGTGTCAACAGCGTTTTCACTCTCACCCAGCTCCTCTGTCTGACTGTCCTGTGAACTGGAGGATTTTCCTTACCCTTGGCAGCCAGCAAACTGAAGGACTTGATCATATGCATGTTTCAGAATCCTGCAGCCTATTTTAAAATTATCCCAACGCGATTAAAAATTAACAGATGCTGTGATGAAGACAGATGTTCTTCCAGGCCTCCCTCTGAAATCTTCATGTCCAGTGGTTCAAATTGTCTCAAAATGGTAAATAACTGGATAAATCACAGCTGTCACTTAATGAAAACCTTAAAAAAGCTCTTTTTAGTGACCAGTCATTCTGTTCTACTGCTGTAACAAGTTGCTTTTTATTTACTCCACTGCTTAAGAAGATTTCCAGGCAGACAGGACATTTGCCTATTCCTCATTTCAATAAAGATTACTCCATTTTTAACCTCATGCCTACGTTAACTTATTATGATACTGCAAAAAAAAATAATTCTGATTTCACAGAAGAAAACTGCAGCAAGACAAGGACGAACAGAGACAGGGGTTGTTTTCTGTACAAGTGGCCACAGTTTTTGTTTTTCAAGGGAGGGAGGAGCTATGTGGCCCTGTTCCCACTTAATCACTCCAGTAGGAGCCAGCAATAGCCACATTCCAGTTGCAGTTCCAACATGGCCACCTTCCTTGTTTTGTCTAGTTATCCCACAAGCTCACTGAGGCACGGGGGAGCATTTTAGCAGCACCCAGTAAAACAGAGCTCCCATTTTACTGTGGGTCTTTTAAGTGATCCAATACTGTAGAGTGAACAAACAGTAACAGAAATAACACAAAACTCAAAGCCAGCTTAAGTTGAATGAAGAACTTTAAAAATTCAAGCATACAAAAACAAAGTGAGGAGGAATTCAGGTTAGATGTGCAAGCCCTCAGCCCCTCTGTGTGTATGCATCAGACCCAAGGATGGTGTCTTTTCTTTCTGCAGCTCCTTCTCTCTCCACATCCAAACAGGCTGCTCCCTCCTCCACTCCACTCACCGGCTCTGCACCCCTGGTCCAGCAGATGCCTCTGCCGTGCCCAAAGCTGCTGGGAACATCCTTCCTGGTGCTTCTGTAGGTCTGGGGACCGCATGCGCACAGCTGGCTCAGCAGATGCAGAAGGCTGAAGTTTGCTTCATGAAGATACATCCTCATTGGCAGTTTTAGCTGCTAGACAGGAATAAGCCCCCAGCTAGAATATGCAAGCTATGATTCAAAGGCTTAAAATCGGACAGAAGTAGGTGGATTTTGACAGGAAGGGCACCCCCTCCTCCTAACCCAGACCCACCTCAGAGACAGTACCCAGACCCACCTCAGAGACAGAAGCCCACCTCCTGAGTTCTCAGCTCAGTGTGGGGGATGCTAGGGTATTCCAAAGGAAAGGTCACAAGAATTTCTAATGCAGGTGAAGCGGTATGTTTTTCTCAGTCTTGCCCTAGGAGCTGGTGTAACCATTTTGACCCATGTTTTCCAATAAAGGTTTGGCCTAGCACAGATGTAGCAATGGAAAATGTCAAGTACTCTTAATAAAAGGCTGTTGCTACCAGCCCCACCTAAAGGTACTGTAAGTTGGAGTAATGATAGAGATGCCAGTTTTGACCACTTAAGTAGACCGCCCTAGTTTCTCCAAGAGAAAAAATGACTATCAAATTGGCCCTACAGCCTGTACATGCACTACTAGCCTACTGAAGATCTCAGGAACCTTTCAACACACAAAGACCATGCATGCCGCACCTCTGACATCCAAAATAAGTGGCAGGTTGGGTGCCCTGACCACCCACACCTCAGCTGATCTGCAGACACCATTTCATCTTTGCTGGGGGTATCTGTTTCTGCACGTCCTGCCCCTGCAGTCACCCACACTGCTCCAACCATGACATCAGGTGGTCACAAATCTCTCCCACTTTCCCACTGCCATACACGAAATTGGTTTTACTTACCTGGCTGATGCTGGCACTTACTCTGAAACAACACAAGCAAACAAAGTTAGGTTCTTCATACAAAGACAAGTGTGGACCTACACATCTCTCAGGAACGCTGCTCTTCAAACAAGGTAACACTCACCTTAATGTCAAGCTTTTATGTTTCAATAAGCAAAGGCTGCCCTCAACAAGTAAAACACTCAAGCTCCTAAAAAATCACCAATGGGAAGCACGAGTACTTAGCATTTCTGAGAATCAGGCTAAATTTACAACAGACGGAAGGTTAGGGGCTGGCACCAAAACAGGCCTTGCTATCCAGATGCAGTATTAGTCTTCTGTAAAGAATTTGTACTGTCTTTATCCAATTTCCATTCTTAACTATGGATCTCAGTGAAATGTGTTCAAACTCCCCATACTTTTTTTGCCAGACACTCCTTCCAAGCAGAAGGATTATTAAATTCATATTCCAAGTCTTTATTCAATGTTACAACTGCTCTCCTCTTTTGAAGTGCAATTCTCTTCTGAAAAGGTACTCTGGTAAGAAAAGAAAAAAGCTTTTATAAAGATCGCACATTTCTCATTTCTCCAAAGTCTTGCCCAGCAAATCTGCCTACAGGCTACAGGAAAACTGTCTAATTATTGGGATCTGACAGTGATATCCATGACCACTGGGAATAATGATCTCTGTTCTCAACTACAGGAGCACAGAAGCAATATCTCCAGACCACTTCTTTGCTGAGCTTTGCATAACAGCATTACCTGACTGATCCTAACAGTGACAAAACAAGTCTGTCAAAATTCCAAGAGACAATTGCATTTACTTTTTTTTCCCCTACCTGCCTCAGTTCTGCAGCTCTAACACGTGTCAGTGACAGCAAGGAACTTGGTTTTGTCACTAAAGCAGGAAAACACTATGCTGAGGCCACTCAAGAACTGGCCTGGTGACTCACGCTGGTGACTGAGGACCGGTTATTCCTGCAGAGTCAACTCTCGGTATAATACAGATCTTGTTTCTAACTCAAATACCAGGTGGAGTTTTCAATTCACCTGCAAAGATATTTTTAAGCTTGACTTGGCAAGCTGCTCAGGAGCCCACCTTCAGCGCAAGGTCTGTGGCTTTTCAGACTGGCTCTTCGTGTCCCGCTGGCTGCACGCTTGTGTTGCAGCAGGATTGCAGGACTGCCTGCACACTAGTTACAGGAAAACCAAGACAACATGAGACTTCCACAGTTGGATTAACTTTCTTCTGAAGGCAGGTACACAGAGGCACCATCTCTCCAATCTCATTTCTCAGAGTGGTAGATGGCTGAGCTTGCATTTTGGTTCAAACTCCCTCCACCCTCCTCAAGCTCTTTGAACCCAATTGCCTGTGTTGATTGGTGAGCACCAGCTTTTGGTGCACTGGGTAAAAAAGCCATCATGCTCTACCACTCCTATTACTACTTGTCATCCACCCACTTACAGAAGCTCGTGACCTCTGAAATAAAAACATTTGCTTGCACTTGGGTAGAGCTGGTTGGTTGGAAGAGAACTAGGAGAGGGAAATGATTGAAAAAGCAGTCACAGAAGCAAGCTTCCAGAATATGTCTCTTTGGTTTTCCTTTCAACTTAGCTATTTCCTCTAGTCAACCACCAGTTCCCCATCAAAGAAAAAAGTTTCTAGTGGCAAAGTCAATTTGTTTAACATTTCCACATATCCTCCAGCAGACAGGACTACTGTAGCACATGTAATCATCTATAGTTTTGCAGCAAGCACAGATCAAAAGGATGTAAGTAACTGGAAAAAACATTCACCTTAGGTTGTGCACATTCATTTAAATTTGCTACTAAATGTATAAATAGGTCTAAAGAGCTTGGTATTTCTAATGTGCCAATTATCTTCGTACTGTGGTACCCCACTCATCAAAAATAGTTTCACTTCAGACTGAAAAAAAAGTCAGGCTTTTCTTCTTGTGTGGGGCTTTATCAAATAGGTATATTTGCACATGTGGTGGAGGGATGTTTTTAACTCACATTCAACATGATTTTCGAAAAAGGCAGTCTGTACACACACAGTAACCCCAGAGGTGGCTTGTGTGTGTTAGACCTTGGGCATCAGTTAGGTCCACTGAGGTGGTCAGGTTGGTGAGCACAGATGTGTACTTTGCCAAGGCTGTGCTGGGTGACAATGTGAGCTCAGCTGGATGAGCCAGGCTAGCAAAGACCTACAATTTATCCCCACCCCTCTAATTTTGATGCAAGGAGGTTCAATAAACTCAATCATTCACATGAGCATTCCTGATCTCACAGACAGTAATGTAAAAATCAGGTGCTGAAAAGCATCTGGATGCATGTGTGGACAAGGGAGAGGGGTAACACTTTCCTCTGGCACAGCTCTAGAAGAGTTCTAGCGCCAAGGTCATGGCTCCATTTAAAATGATGCTTACAATAGAGAGTGATTTATTCTTTCACAAGAGTAATTTTGTGGAAGGAGTGCGTACTTCTGCACTCATAAAAATTGTCCCATGTCAGACCAACCTCTGGAACCCCACTGGTGGTTCTTTCTCCCAGACCTACCCCTTGTGAGAGCTGGATTTGGAAAATACACTTCAGGACTCAGTTGCCATAGCAAGCTTTTGAGCTCCAGGGAAAAATACACATTGTGGCTGCTTTGCTGCGGAAATGCAAGAGGGAAAAAAAAAATCCCAATGTATACCCTAATCAGCTGTAATGTGGGAGGCCTGAGTTTCACGACCTATCTACCATCTAGTAGTAGTCCTTGGACCAGAGGTCAGCACCTGCGGAACACACTATCAGGCTACAGAGCTGTGAGACTTCTCTGGGGCCCTCCTCTGAAGTCCTGACTTCTTTTAAAAGAGATACTGGCTCAAAAGAAGCATGGAACTCCTCCACAGGAGCTGAGTACCTCATTGCCCCAACACCAGACATCCCACTGGTTCCCACTGCAGGGACAGGGCCTGTGGTTAGAAACGGGCATTGCCCATCCCATCAAAGGAAGGTGGCAGGCCTACAAATCCTCAGCCTTCCTCTTGGAAACAGGAGTTTGACACATGGTGACCACAGGGGTACAGAGTATTCTCCCAACAGATGAGAGATGCCAGTTGGGTTTTTCTCTGGGGAGGTGAGTCTAGCACTCAGGCTGACCCACTTCCCATTCAAATGATCCATCCCTGATGTGCCACAGGGACAGGCACACTGGTGCCCTCTGTTAGGAAAGACAGCATCAGTGTAAACCTTAAGCGAGCAGTCTGAAATGAGAATGCCCACCTCAAAATAGCATTTACCTCTCTAAGAATGTGGGATGTGGGAAACATCCCTTTCCCCCATCGTTTCCCCTTCCCTTGCTCTGCGCTTCCTGCTCAGGATGCAGCATTCTGACCATGTAAGGACCCCACAGCAGGGACTCGTCCTCTTAAAATTCAGGTTTTGTGGCACTCAGCATAAGTAAAGGACAAACGTTCAGAAATCAATCCAAGTCACAGACCTCAATTCTAAAATCATTGAACACTCAAAAGGTCAGTTTTGAGAGGAACACAAACGTGGGGCCACAGCTTCTTCCAACAGTATCATTAAATCCCCCTCTCTAACCAAACGATCTTGTGTTTTTATTAAAGAAGCAAACTTTCTATAGAATATAGGGGGTACCACAATATTTTTGACAGTTTGGGATGACTATAAATTATCCACCAACAGTAACCGGGATATAATACAAGTCATTGCAAGGCTTTATGAAGTAGGCACATGTCACTATCTTGCAACAACCATACATTCCGCTGTTTTTATGTATCTGTTATCCAACCCTTACATAAGCTGTTGATGAAATTATCATCACAGGACAAGAACACTTGTAGCACGCTTAAGTTGATCAAAATAAAGAAGTGAAGGAGCTCAATGCTGAGGTGGGACTGGCTGCTCATCCTCCCAAGCCGCAGCCGCAGGAGGAGGGAGCATGCAGACCTGCAGGCAGCTGTGCAACAGCCATCCGTTCAGGAGAGACAGGGAATACACCGATTCTGGGGCTTGGGCTACCCAACCTGGCGAGATGTTACTGTCACACACACAGGCAGACGCACACGTGCGAGCTGGGGCAGGCCAGGCTTGCCACGCCCGGGGGCTGCCCCCCTTGCTCCCCCGCCCGCTGGGGAGCCAGCGCCTGCCTCGGGGCACCGGCCCCGACCTGGGAAAAACCGCAGGGCAGCCCCCGGGCCGCTGGGCACGGCAGGGATGCAGCCCGGTGCCGCTCCAGCTGCCGCGGGCCGGGCCGGGCCGGGCGAGACAAGCAGCAGCTCCCGACTCCGGTGCTGCCGGTGCCAGCCTCCGAGGGCCACGTGCCGCGCACTACGGGCACAGACTCCACCTTCCCCGGCTCCCGCCCGCCCCCACGCATCCAGGAAGGGAAAAAGAGGAGGAGGAGGCGGAGGAGGGAAGGGGGTGAAAGGGAGGAAAAAAAAAAAAGAGAGGTTGAAAGGAGGGAGCTCGCCGAGACCCACCCTTCTCCCTCCTCCTCCTCCGGGCTGCTGGCCGGGCTTTTGTTTTCCTCCAGCTCCCCGTTCCCCACACGTGATTACCGTGTTATTGCACAGGGCGCTCGGCGGCGCGGCTGCACCTATAAATACGGAGCGGGCGGGCGGCGGGGGCCCGGGGCAGCGCGGCGCGGCCGGTCGGAGGGCACCTCTGCACTACCCCCATGCACCCCGGCAGGCCGACGGCACCCATGCCCCGGCGCCCGCCTGCCTAAGGGGGAGGCAGCCAGAGGCAGCGCCCGGCCAGCGGGGAGGGGAGGGGGAGCCGGCCGACAATGGCGGCGGCCGCCACCGCGGCCAGCCCCAGCAGTCCCGCTGCCGGGCCCCTACCGCCACCGGAGCCCTGCCCCAGGAAGGGGCCGCCGCCGCCGGGGCCGCCGCAGCCGCCGCCGGCGCGCAGCGACCCCCGCCGCAGGCAGGCCGCGCTCTCCTTTCTCACCAGCATCTCCCTCGACGGGCGGCCCCCGCCGCCGGGCAACGACGGCCCCGCCGCCAGGCCCCGCCAGGCCCCGCCGCCGCCACGGTTGGGCAGCCCCCCGGCGGCACCCGCCGACCCTCCCCGGGCCGAGGAGGAGGAGGAAGAGGAGGAGGAGGAGGACGCCTTCGCCGCGGTGCAGGTGCCGGCCGCCTTCCTGGGCGCCGCGGCGGCAGGCAGCCGCGGCCGCCTCAACTCCTTCACGGCGGGGGTGCTACCGGCGCCCTTCGGCCGCGCCAGTCCCCAGGGACCTGCCGGTGTCGGCAGCGAGCTGGGGCAGCCCGGCTCCGCCGCCGCCTTCGAGCTGCAGCGGTCCCGGTAAGCCGCGCCGCGGGGATGACGGATGTGCGGGATGCGGGGGATGGTACGTGGGCCGTGGGCTCGCCCCCCGGGAATGGCGGGAGCGGCGGAGGCCAGCCGTGGGCAGGCCTGTTCGCCGCGGGGTAGGAGCGCCGGTGGCGTGAAGCCTCCCTCGGCGGAGCCGAGCGGGCGCCGGGGTGCTCCGGTACTGTCTGGGCTGGGGGGAGCAGCGGCCGCGGCGCGGATGTGCAAGCGTGCAGGGCAGGTCGAAGCTGCCCAGCGGCTCCCAAGCCTCCGGGAAGGCAGCGGTGCTTCACGGCTGGGCGCCAGTGGCTGAAAGTTTCACTCCCGTGAAGAAATGCAGGCGTGCTGCTGCACAGCCGCCGTCCCTCACTTCAGCCCAGCACTGCTGCGGAGCAGTTGTCACCCCTTTTGTTGTCACCTGGCTGGTGGGGGGGGGGGTTCTGCCCGCCGTGCTGCCTGGCCTGCGGGCTGGCAACCAGCCCTGAGCCAAGTGCCCTGTAGCCGGATCAGTAGCCCACAAAGGGGAAGGAAATCCTTCCATCGATGCCTACAGATGACTGTGTACACGCATGGTGTAAGCAGCCTCTTGCTACCTCCCTAAATAAGCTTCTTTATCTACGAGTGGTTCGTGTTTCTGTGGGTTGTTTCTCGCCGCCGGGTACTCTTTTGCCTTATAATAAGTTCATCGCAAAAGAGTAACTCTACCTGCTTGAAAAGCTGAGGCTTTTGGCTAAGAAGGTGCAATCATGTAAAAATGTGCTAATGCATATGGATTAATTGCTCCACGGGTACAAAGTCATCTTCCTTTACTTCTTCAACAACATACTCGGCTATCAAAGGCTATTGTGGGGAAGAGCCAGGGAACAAGTCGGAGGAAATGACTGCTCTCCCTGAGCCCACATTGGTCGCCACTCCCACATTCCCCATTTGCCACACCGTTTTTGTTTCTCCGTTGAACAAATAGGTAGACTTTGGGTCACATGTTGTTGCAAGGGTTTATAAAGGTAATTGAGCAAAGATTGCTCTACAAAAATCCCTTTCAAAACCAACTAGCTTGGAGAAATTGGAGGTATTCCAGGAGAAAGTTGTCTCAGCTGTGTGCCTCACCATTTGTTGTTTGTTTTTTTTTTCTTCTTCCATCTGGACTGTATTGGTGGGTTTTTTGAGCCCCTTTTCAGGTGCAGTGCTAGGGAGCCCCACCTTCCCAGGTAAAATGCCTGCTGGTGGGTTACCACTCATCTTCTCCCAGTCGTGTCTGTCAACACTTTTCCAGCATTGACAACCCTCTAGTTGCATCATGGATCGTCAGCACAGCAATGTGACACGGGCATGCTTGTGCATTATAGTCTGTGATATGATTATGCACACTGCTGCCTGTGGCCTTGTGAGTGAGAAGTGACCCACAGACCATGATTTGGGAATTGCTTTTCTAGTCTTGAACTTTTTACTTGTTGGTGATAATGCGCTTGGCATTACCCCATTAGGGTACAAGAGACTGGATTCTCCTTGGCCTTCCAGTTACTGAGTTTATTACTTATGCAGGATTCCTGTGTTACCTTTCTGGATTCCCAAGGATCCTCCTTGGTTTTATTTGCTTGCATGCTGTGATCCTGTGCTCAGTTCTGGCAAGGATGCTCTGATCTCACCTGTATCACTTCCTCCCTCAGCCCTTCTTTATCCTATCATTGTTTTTCCTTGCCCCTCTTTGCCACTCTCTGACATATTCCTTCCACAGTCATTGCTTTTTTTTTTCTGTGACATGAGAATAGTGTGGAGTTCAAGAGGGAAGGGTAATTATTGTTCCTGTTTACAACCTAGAAATCCAGCGTTGTGCAAGTTCAACTGGGCTGCTAGCATGCAAACAAGCTGAATGGGTTGCCCAAGTCCATGGCAAGGGAAGTCTCCAAAGGAAACCTTGTCAGGGTGCTCCTCCAATCCCAAAATGGCCCTTCTTAGTGCTGTATATTTTCTTGTGGTGTAACATGTAAGGAGAGCACTGATTTTCTCATGCTCTTGTTTTCATAAGGGCTGGATTCAGCTGTGGCAGAGACTTTGCATTATTCCACCAATGAGTGTGAGGCTCTATATTGTAGCACTTGCTTATGGATGGTGCAGGAGAGCTCTGGGTTATGCCTCTGGCCTTGCTGACTGCCATGACACTGTACATGTGCAGCCTGGGGCAGACTTTGGCCTGCCTTCGGTAGATTTGTTTGTGTTCTGGAAGAGGTATATATTTTTAAACATCAGCAATGGACAGCTGCAGACCATGGAGGTTGTATTGGGCATTTGCTCCTCATCATCTCAATGAAAAGACGTGGCAGGGGTTCTGTTCCTGGGTTCACTCTTAGCTGCACAGAAGACAAATTGCAGGCATGCTCAGAGCTGGCACAAGCCCCGGGATGGAAGGTTCGAGCAGACCTTCTGCCACTCTCAGTGGAGCCAAAGGCCCAGCATGTGGCCTTGCCCTTCTGGGCACGACAGGGTGGGAATCACAGCAGGCATTAGTTCACCTGAAGGAGGATGCAGAGAAGTAGAGAGGAAAAGCGGAGATTTTTTTTGTAGTTCTTGTGTGCATCTGCTGTCCCTCCTCTCTTCCACTCTCCTTGCAGCAGGCTTGAAATTGAGTTTGATGCACCATTTGACAGAGCAGTCCTCTGTACTTAGATAGGTAAGTTGTTGCAATGTGAAACCATTTTCTATTACTGTATCAGGCAAGACAGGCTGCCTTACGTTGTTGTTTTTATTTAGTTTTCAGAAACCATTGTGAACATATAATCAGAGTTTCCTGGCTTTTTTGTTTGTGTTAGCAGTTTGTGTAATTGCGTTCTAGTTTATATTTAACAAGGTTATCATTAATGTGGTTTGGGTTTGTGCTCTGTGTGTATTCACAAGAAACAAACGATAAAAAAAAGGACATGGAGTTTCTAGCTGTTCAGAGGCTAGCATGTTATTATATGCAAATGGAAAAAACACGTTTGTTTAGAAGTTGGCTTGTTGATGCCAGAGGCTCCTGTCTAGTGCAGAGTGTGTCTCAGTTTTGTGGTGAATGGGTGGCTGAGAACACGAGGCTGCCAGAAACTAGGGCCAGGTTCTGCCAGGTTTTCCTTCATGTCAAATTACAATTTCCAGGCATGTCAAATTATAATTCATTTTAATAGCTTCATCTTATATTAGCGAGGAGCCCTGTGGAACAATATTTCAGCAACACTGGTTCAAAAGAATTTTATATCCTGTAGATTAGGTGGTGGTCCCAGGTACTTGTTTTTGTGTACGCTTAGTTGCCATAGTTTTCTTTGGGAAAAATACTGCTGTTTCCATATGTGAAGTTTCCTTTTCTACATAAGGCCTTTTCCAGTGGGCTGGAAACAAGCACATGCTTTTTTGTGGTGTTGTTTTTGTTTGGTTTTTTTTGCTAAGGAAGCAAATCTGTGATTGGATTTGGAGTTTAAACATCGCTTATAGTTGCATTTTTCTGTGTCGCTGTGTCAGGCTTGAAGGCAGATGGGCAGGAGAATTCCTCCTGGGAGCAGCTGGTGCTGGGAAGGAAGCAAAGAATATCTGCTGAGTAATCATGAGGAGGAGGTCTAGTCAAAAGGACGCTGAAGTTACCATGGTCCAAATAGATTTATCTTCAGAATTTATTGACCTACGAGAGAACTCTCATTTCCTGAGTAATTGGAAAATTAATTTATTAGTAGTAAAGCTTGCGAAGATTCGATTTGTTTCTACCCATTAGAAAATACAGAGCTGCATACAGCCTCAGTATTCATCTTCTGGAGAGATGCAATGAAGGAGGATGATTGAATGGCTGACTTGCCTGGCTTTTGTAGGGCTTTCAAAGTGTGATGGGTTGTTAGTGCTGGAGGAAGCCTCCAGGATCATAGAATCATAGAATGGTTAAGGCTGGAAGGGACCTTAAAGATCATCAGGTTCCAACCTCCCTGCTATGAGCAGGGACACCTCACACTAGACCAGGCTGCACAAGGCCTCATTCAACCTGGCCTTGAACACCTCCAGGGAGGGGGCTTCCACAACCTCCCTGGGCAACCTATTCCAGTACCTTACTACCCTCATGGTGAAGAATTTCTTCCTGTTGTCTAACCTAAATCTACCCTCTTTCAATTTAAAACCATTAGCCCTTGTCCTATCACTGCCCTCTCTGGTGAAAAGCCCCTCCCCAGCTTTCCCATATCCCCTTCAGGCACTGGAGGGCTGCTGTGAGGTCTCCCCAGAGCCTTCTCTTCTCCAGCCTGAACAACCCCAACTCTCTCAGCCTGTCTTCACAGCAGAGGTTCTCCAGCCCTTTGATCATCTTTGTGGCCCTCCTCTGGATCCTCTCCAACAGCTGCATGTGTTTCCTGTGCTGAGGGCTCCAGAGCTGGACACAGTACTCTAGGTGGGGTCTCACCAGAGCAGAGGGACAGAATCACCTCCCTGGCCTTGCTGGCCACACTTCTTCTGATGCAGCCCAGAATGCGGTTGGCCCTCTGGGCTGCAAGCGCACACTGGCAGCTCATGTTGAGCTTGTCATCTACTACCACCCCCAAGTCCTTTTGCTCGGCGTGCTCTCTAGCCATTCTCCCCCAGCCTGTATTTGAGCCTGGGGACCTTGCACTTGGCCTTGTTGAGCTTCATGAGTTTGGTATTGGCCAACCTCTCCAGCCTGTCAAGGTCCCTCTGGACGGCATCCTTTCCCTCTAGGGTGTCAACTACTCCACACAATTTGGTATTGTCAGCAAACTTGCTGAGGATACACTCAATCCCACTGTCCATGTCTCCCAACAAAGATGTTGAACAGCACTGGTCCCAGTACTGACCCCTGAGGAACACCACTTGTCACTTGCCTCCACTTGGACACTGAACCATTGACCAACAACTCTCTGGGTTCAGCCATCCAGCTAGTTACTTATCCACTGACTGTCAAATCCATGTCTTGTCAGTTTGGAGACCAAGATTTCGTGTGGCACAGTGTCAGATGCCTTGCACAAATCCAGGTAGATGACATCAGTTGCTCGTCAGGGTGTGGCTGAGGAGCTGAATCCCACTATATAGTTTTGTGGTGGAGGGCTGAGAGGTCAGAGCCTTGTCCTCCTTGGCCTTGGGCAGGCAGGCAGTGCAGGAGGCTCAGCCCACCACAGGAGATGCCTCCAAACTAAACATGTCGGAGACAAGAGTCTCTCAGAAACAATTGTCTTACAGGCAGAGTCTTGAAAGAGGAGCAAAACAAAGATCTGGGGGCACCGTACATGCTGTGGGATCATCCCAGCATCAGGAGCGGGCTTGTGAGCCACTGAAAGCACATCAGACCTTTTGTGTGCGATGGAGCCTGATCTATTCTCTAAACCTAAAGCCCTTCAGGCAGCCTGACTTTCAGAATGATGTATACAAGAATAGCGTGAAAACAGCAATTTAATGGTCTGAGAAGTGAATGGGAAGTGCACGTGCTGAACTCAGTCTTTTCATAGGTGTGCGACCTTTTATGCCACCGATGGTTGCTCTCTGTGAAGGAGGGGATGCTTATTGACTTCAGCTGTCACTTCAGGAGGCTGAATGGCCTTCCTGTGCCACTCTGAAGGGGGACATTCAACAACAGGGTTCAGACTCAGATAAAAAGGGCTGTTTCACTGGTTGCACCAGTGTCCCACTGCATGTCTTGGGGCATATCCCTCATGGCCTGTTTTCAGTGCTGTGGGCCCTGCGTAAGTCTATGACTGTTCCCAAGGGCTGCCCCCTCCCCGAGAAAGGGCTTGCAGTTCCCATGCACACAGCCTGCAGGCTCTTCCAGGAGTCCTGTGAGGGACACTGAGCATGCCCATGTCCTGCAGCATGAGCAGCCTGAGAAGCTGGATCCTCAGTTTCACTTCGAGCTCTGGAAGAGCAGTTACTGGCTGCTGTTGGACTTTCTGAGCTGTGCATGTGCAGAGCATGGCCAGCTCCACGTCAGTTTGACCATTATCCATCACTGTTGGCCTCTCCCTGCCTTTTCCCTTGTTCAGGGCACAGGTTTGTGTCTTCCTTTGAAACTTATGGAAATGTTGTCATCTTCCAGATTGTGTTTGAACCAGTGGTTCAGAAGTCATGGTGATATGATGATACATAGACAGATGGACACCATAGATGCATCAGCCCTGTTCCCTTAATACACAAAGCTTTTAAAGACAAATCCCACAGAAGTTTGCTCTGGCATATTTTAGGCTCTTACACTGTTTAGTAGGCATCTCTGGCAGATAAAAAAGGTAACATTCATCACACAAGGAAAAAACTCCTTTGCTGTCAGTTCTGAAGAGGAGCCTAGACAGAATGCATTGTTCTAGACTACTAGGGCATTAATTAGACACCTTCACAGAGGGACAGGCACTGAGAGGGAGCTGCCTCTGCTGAAGCCTCAGGACTCAGCAGGTTTTGGAGTGAGATGGCCTTAAGAGCCCGATGGGTGAGAGGGATCTGCCGGAGTGGTTGTTCATTAACTCATGTGAGAAAACCTGAGCTGGTAATGTGAAGAGTCATGTTTGTGTTGGCTGCCTTTGCTGGCCACCAAGTCAAAGCTTTCTAGGTCCAGCCCCACCTCGGGAAGTCCCATGGTTGTACCTCACAGGTTTCTAGCTGATATGGGGTGACCCCTCATTATCCATCAGGAGACTGGAGGAGCAAAACAGTTTGGCAGGTTTGCTTATGTGATCAATGTACTTCTATTTCTTGATCTTTTCTTTTCACCTGTTTCTTGATTGGCAAAGCTCCTGTGCAGACAGCCAGGTTGGCTCTTTTCCTTAGGAGCCTTCTACACAGTTCTCCTCTGCACAGTACTGCTGCAAGCATCTTGAAATGGGGAAGGTTGATAGCAACTATGTGTGTCACCAGCCCTCCAGCCCATCACAGAAACTTAGTTTAATGGTAGATAGATAAGGTAATTACAGATCATAGTTTGATGACAGCGTTTGGATAGGAAGTATGCTTTAATCTGTAAATATTATGACTTTGAGAACTCTTCTGGTGGAGGATACAGCTTAGCTAGAAACAGTTCAAAACAGCTAAAACACAAAAATGAGATTCCCAGGTGCGCTTTCTAAAATGAAAAAAATGCCAACCCTTTAGTAATTCTGTGGCTTCCTTGATTCAAAGAAGTAAATAACAGGTGGGCTGTCCAGAGGCTCTGTAGAGTGGCGAATGTGGTTGGAGGTAAAGATGAGAAGCAGAGACAAATCCTGATTTTTTTTTTTTGTTTTGATCCCCCCTGATTTCAGTGATTTGTAGTCTCAGGCAAGATCTCCGCTACACAAACACAAAGGCTCATCTTCATAATTTAACCTGAAAATGCAGAAGTTGGGTTTTACACATATTGGGACTTCTGTACATTGAAACTTCAGTAGACACCAGCTTATCCCATGTTAAATATGGGAAATCAGAATCTGTTTGAGCTACGCAAACATCCACAGATTCACCTCCGGACATATGCTAATAGCTCCAAGCATGTGAGCAGTCCTTTCTGACACTCTGCTACACTCAGAATTGCTGTTGATGTCTGTGGGGCTGCCAGCAGATACCAGGCTTAGCAACACAGCAGGTGCAGCGAGACGCGGAGCTGGCTAAAAAACCCTTCGCCAGTTTGCTATGAGAAGTGTTCCTAGAAAATGAAAATGACATAATTTGGCATATGGAGAGTATCTATCTGCTGGCCTGCAGTTTGCAAGTAACACGCTGAGAAATTTAAGGCATGGCGTTTAATTTCATAAGAAGAGCTTAGCAGAAGTTTTATTTGCTGCAAGGATAGGATAAAGAGCTCAGCAAATCAGTTAGGAGGAGAAAATTTCACCAGTGGTTGGAGAAAACACGGTGTGCCAGTGGGAGAGTTTGAGGAGTCTCAGGGTTTTTCAGGCTGCAATATGTAGATTTAACGGAGTACATACTTAAGGACCTTTGAGATTCATTTACCAGGGCTACTGTGTTACAGTCGTAGTAACTGCTTTCCTGTCACAAATGCTAAATGTATTTTCTCTTCTCATGATGTATTTCAGAGTCAACACCACTCTTATCAGCTATGTTTGAGTTTTTGCCTAAGGAAGGTTTTCTATTATGGAAAATTTAGAAGTGAATGAAAAGTGAAGCAAAGGCTACTTCCCTTTCTGGAAGAGGTATTTTTGGAAAAAAAAAAAGCCTTTCACCCTATATATGAATACAAGGACAAGCAGATGTTCGTAGCAAACAGTTCTATTTTCATCCATGTTCTTATAGATTGGGCTAGCAATTTTGTGAAATTGAGGTTTGGGGGAAAAGAAAGATTCACTTATCACAACTGAAGTGTGTTTTCCCCTGCTTGTCTTGGATGACAGAGGAAGATATGTCCTTTCTCACCAAGGATCTTGCAAAGCCTGAACTATATATTTACATATGTATAAAATAACTCAGTTAAAGTAAGCATCAGCGTATAAAGTTACTCTAGTAAGTAAATCTTTGCAATATCAGGGATTTTACTGTATGATATTGGTGGGATTAAAAAATAGAAAGCTAGATAACTATATTTATAATAATTTTTCAGACAACAGTGGATTACATTTTGGTGCTCCTACATACAATCATATTACCAAGGTAAATATGCTTAGGTTTTAAAATCTATATGCTGTTCAGGCAAATCACACATAGGCACATCAGTTTATGCACAAAGGCATTCAAAAGAAGCATACATTTTCCTGCAAAGAAAAAAAAAAGTCCCCTGATTTTGTGTAACAGGAAAAATCTGTAAGGTGACATTATGCTGACTTCTTTCTGCACCACATCATGCAGCTGGAACTGAGCCACATGGAATGAACAGGGATGAAGCTCTTGCTTTTCCCTTTCTCTGTGCTTTGAGTAGGATGTTGAGCACTAAGAAGTCAGAAGTGTCACTCACTTTGCAGCCTGCTTGCAGGTAACTTTTTTCTGCCACCTGCAGGCTGTCTGTTGTGTGTGGCCTTGCACATGACATATCTATGTACAGGACATATCTGCACATATTTTGTGTGTAAACACAAGGGACAGAGAAGTGATAGTGGGATGCAGTGGTGGTGGCAGTGCAGCTTCAACAGGTACCACCAACCTCTAGGTGCTATTGATGTTATAGAATCATAGAATGGCTAGGGTTGGAAGGGACCTTAAAGATCATCTAAATCCACCCTGTCTGCATTGGCAGGGACACCTCCTGCTAGATCAGGTTGCTCAGAGCTCCATCTGACCCACCCTTGAACACTTCCAGGAATTTGGCTTCCACAACTTCCCTGGGCAACCCGAGCGAATGTCTCACCACCATCATAGTGAAGAATTTCCTCCTAATGTCTAATCTAAATCTCCCCCTTTCAAGTTTGAAGCCATTACCCCTTGTACCCACTACAAGCCTTTGTAAAAAGTCCCTCCCCAGCTTTCCTGTAGGCCCCCTTCAGGTACTGAAAGGCCACTATAAGGTCTCCCTGGAGCCTTCTCTTCTCCAGGCTGAACAACCCCAACTCTCTCAGCCTGTCTTCACAGGAGAGGTGTTCCATCTCTGATCATCTTTGTGGGCCTCCTCTGAACTTTGTCCAACAGCTCTATGTGCTTCTTATGTTGGAAGCTTCAGAATTGGACACAGTACTGCAGGTGGGGTGTCACGAGGGCTGAGTAGAGGGGGAGAATCACCTCCCTTGACCTGCTGGCCATGCTTCTTTTGATGCAGCCCAGGACACAGTTGGCTTTCTAGGCTGCAAGTGCACGTGGCTGGCTCATGTTGAGCTTCTCATCAACCATCACCCCAAGTCCTTCTCCTCCAGGCTGGTGTGAATCCATTCTCCATCCAGCCTGTATTTGTGTTTGGGATTGCCCCGCCCCAGGTACAGGACCTTGCACTTGGCCTTATTGAACTTCATGCAGTTTGCACAAGCCCACTTCTCAGGTCTGTCAAGGTCCTTCTGGATGGCATCCCTGCCCTTCAGCGTGTCAACCTCAGCCTGTCTGAATGGTGTTACGTAAATCAGAAGCTAGATGTGAGCTATGGCCTGAAATATGTGTTGAAAAAAATCTTACCCTTTTTTTTTTTTTCGTACTCACCAAATTTATTCCTTGTGTTTTGTCTGTTATACCCTTCTATGGACAAAACTCTTTCTTCCCTTTTGCTTCTGCACTTGTGTTGGTACCTACAGATCCAAAAAAGAGGAGATTAATTTCCTCCTTTTTCAGCCGAGGTTGCAATCAGCTACACTCAGGCAAATGTTGGGTGGCAGAAATGTCCGTGGGGTGCAGTGAACTTGCACAGCAGGAGTAAAGTCCTTGTTAGGTGACAGAGTGCTACATGAAAGCAAAGACTCCATCTTGGTATCTAGGATATGGGTAGAATTGAGCAGGCTTTGTAGTTACAAGCAAACTTCATAGTTGCCCAGATTTACTTATGAGGACAGTATCAGTTTTGACTGTAAAACATGTTGTCTTTTTGGGTAAGAGGAGGAGAGGAAAAACAGCTTTCAGATGCTGCAGTGCAAAGTGCAGGTTAATGGCTGGGGTAGGTGAGTTGCACAGGTGCTGCAGCAGGTTGTGTAAAAAGGTGTGGAAAACTCACCAACTACTATTCATAGGCTTAGAAGCGTGGTCTTTAAAACACAAAGGTATCATTACGTTTTCTAAAATGGAGCTCACATAAGCCCCGGTCTTCAACCCATTGTGTATCTTAGGAACCTCCTTAATTTGATGAGGCTGTTTTCTTAATTAAAGCAAAATGGGGTTTGATTTTTTAATTGGTGGTGTTTACTGTTTTGTGGAATGGCATCTTTTAGCATAACCTAATCTAGAAGAAGTGGCACCTAAGAGGTGGTTGCTTAAAAAAGCAGAATTATTTACAGCAGAACGCAAAGGTCTGCTGTCAAGTGCTTCCATCGTGACCTTTGAGATTTATTTGTAAAATTCGTATTTGTCTATGTGCATGACTCACCTCAAGATAAAATGCATTTCTATTTTAGAAGGCACTCCAGGTACTGCAGAACTCACAAGCAGCCTCGCAAATAGCAAGTATTTGATTTGAGGAACAGACTTCATTGTCCAAGGCTTTTTGCCTCTGTTTGTTTTAAAGATATTATTATAAATATTGTTTTCTTGTTTGTTCATCCGTTTCCGTATTGATGTAAGGCTATTCAAGTCAAAGATAGTGCTAGGGTGTAGCAGGGAGCAGCATTTGAGCAAATAAATTTAGAAGTAAAAAATGCAAATTGTATGAATTAGGCAGCACACTTAATTAGCCAAGTTCAAGGTGGTATTTTCTGTTGCTATTCTTATGTTCTGTGTGAAGGTTGAATGGATGATGTGAATGGAAACGTGTATTTTCATGCAATGAGTCTGTGAGCTTGTGAGCTTCCTTCTCCTTGTACCAGGAGCAAGGATGTTTTTTCTGGTGTGGTACCAATGCTGTGCTCAGTGCTGTACAAAATGCCATTACTCCAAATCCCATAGGAGCTAAGCCCTGTGCCCCACAAAGTGTTTTATGCAGTAGGGCACTGCGCAAGGGTGTGGGTTGTAACTGAAATTCACTCCCAAAATATGGGAGGATGGGGTGGGAGCAAAAGCCACTGTGTGTTTGCAAAGGTCGAGGCATCTGAAAACGAATGGGCTCTGAATTAATTGTGGGGTTGCTCAGGTACAAATGAGAACAGGATTAGGCCTGTCTTTTCTATTTCAGATGTGGAGGTAGTATTTCCAAACTGTCAAGCGATTGCTTATCTGAAATATCTTACCGGATAAACAAATGTGATATCTACAGTTGAAGGTGGGCCAGTCTTTTGTGAAACTGACAGTTGTCTTGCAGTTGCTGCAGTGCTGTTTTGTATGATCCCCAGGAATAATTCAGAATGGTCTTTTCTGGGCTTTTGTTTTGTGTGTCATTTACATATGTTAGAAGAAACAGCTTTTGAGAGGCTCTTGACCCTCACATCCACTTTCCCAAGCTGTGGGGTTATGGTAATGAAGACTTGACTTCACATTATCCAGTGTTTGTTCTGAATTCGATGTCTGTCTTGTGTTATTCCAGCTCAAGAGAGCAGAGCCGTGGAGCAATTCAAGCTGGGGTTTTTGGGGTTCAGGAGCCTCTGAACCATGAATTTTGAGGAACTCTCTGAGCTCCTTTATAAATATCACTCTAAAAAGACAGCATGTGCTTTTTTCTCTTACAGTTTTTCACAAATTTTTCTTGCTGGTCTGTCCAGACCTGTTCCCCTTGTTTACCTGTCCTCCCTGGCATTTTTTGGGGGAGTGGTTGCTGTTGTGGATTCTAATTGTGGTTCTGCTTTTATTGAAGTGAACAGCACACCTCTGGTTTAATCAGTGGGACAGAGCTTGCTTTGTGCTGACACATTAATAGAGATGGATAAAAATGATCTTTATAAAACCTAAAATGTGACTTTGGAGGCCACAGCACTGCTAATCCTTTGCACTTTAGCCTGTGGAAGGACGTGGGCCACAAGAAGCAGGAAAACTGAGGTGCAGGTTGTGCTTTTCTAACACAGTGTGATTGTAATCCTCTGATTGCTCTTCAAGCTGTTGTTTCCGTAAACTCAGAATGAGAGCAAACTCAGAATAGAAAGACATCTCAGAGGCTCAATCAGCTGCTCACATGATGTGCCCATGCCATGCTTTGGGGTGATGGTCAGTCCCACCAGGCTGCACTCTTCCTTGTTCTGAGCAAGCTGTTTAAACATCCAGTGAGCTGAAACAAAGCTAATCAGGAATCACCAGCACTATAAATTATTTAAACCTGGAGCCTTTGTGAGAGAATTGGACCTTCTCCATCCAGAAGGGCCATGTCTGTGTCCGCAAGCAGCATGGTCCAGCCAGGAGCAGGTTGGTAAAGCCAGGAGCTTGGTGCTGAGGACCAGATGTCCACGCTTCAGATGTTCAGACCAGCTCTAGTTCCATGTTCTCAGAAAAAGGGATTAATGTTGAGCTAGTTTAAATTTCTCACACCCTTCTATGTGGGTTAATACACTTTTTGTTTGACCCCATGAATTCAGATGCCTTACCCTTTCCATTGGAAATTGCTGATTTCCCTCTTTCCACTGGGGTTTTTAAAAAGATTTTGTAGGGAATTTTTTTTTCTTGTTGAATCAGATCACCGAGCATATTTTTTCTTTTTACTAGTCGTTTGTGGGCTTTCTGAGTCTTCATTTCATAGTGTGGTAGATTTTGTGAAAATGATTTATTTTTTTTTTTAATTACAGTTATTCACATTAACAGACATCTTTCCCATCTGTTTAGTGGAAAAGGTGAAACAGGAAAACCAAAATTTCAAAATTCGGTATCACATGTTGATGGCAGTTTGTGAGCTGGATCAACACAGAGGTCTCATGTCATACCCAGCACAGTTTCACCCTTGCCCCGTGCTGTTTTTAGATGTGAACTTGCCTTGGCTGAGGAAGTAGTGGTTTCTGTTTATGAGGTCTGGGGAGGAGGGTTCATTTGCTTAATTAAAAGAAAGAAAAAGAACCTCTGACTTTTATACAGAGTATAGCTAATTTCACTTTCAGTGGAAGCAATAAAGCAAAATTTTGCCAGTGACTTTGATATAAGTAGCTACGAGATGAGCGAAGGGAGAACCACACCAGGGTTTGGCACAGGGGTCGATGGCTGTGCTCCTCCTCCAGCACCTCTATGTGCAGCTCCTCACACACACACATCTGTGCTTCTTCCCTTTCCCAGCCAGATGCAGGCAGTGTTTGGCGAATGCATTGTATCTGCCTCTACCCATCCAAGCACAAAGCCATTCCCCCCCCTCCCCTCCATGTTAGACAAGCTCATTGTCATTCAGGTCTGAGGAGGCAAAGGACGACGTAAGCAAAACAATACAGGTTTTGTATCATTTGGGTTTTTTTGTGCTGCTGTAGGGGCCATGGTCCTCATATACTTGTTGAACTCATACAGATGGTTTCTCACTGTCAGGATTGAGTATCCTGGTTCCCACTGCCGGGAGTGCTGCTGGCTGCCCCGTGACAGCACCTGTGGGAGAACCTGAGCATAGGCTGCAAAACCCTGGTCCTGTCCTCTCACCAATCCTGTCACCTCCTCACACATTCCTTGCTCTAGAAAGCTTCACCACAGGCACATGGATTACTTGAACTTCCTTTTTCTTGCTGACATTGTTCTTGCAGCCTGGGGTGCTGTGTTGCACCTGTTGGAGCATGGTCGGATGGCTGGAGCTGTCACTGTGAAGGCTTTAGATGTGCTTTATTTCAAACAGTGGCTGCGTGTCCACATTATGTTTGTCCTTATTGGTACAAGCAACGATGTTTATTCTGTATTGATAGCTGTATTTATTCTTTATGAAGTTCAGGGGTAAGTTTTTCCTGTTGCTAAACCACAGGTTTTTTTACCTGTCTGGAACTATAGCAGTCCTATTCCCAAGTGTGGTTTTCAAATTTATTTTCTCTTAAAAACCTTCAAATCATGGTATGCATGTTGCGTCTTGGTGCAAAGTTAGTTCAGATAATAAAAACAGCAGAAGGGACTGGGAAGGGTCTCTTTCTCTGTACCTTTTCTGGCTAATATAAACACAGAGGAATTTTTGTATGCAAGCAAGTCCAAAATGTTGCTATCAGTTTGTCTTCATATGTTGTGGTATTGCCATCAGGATACTATTTTCTGTGTATTACTTACTCAGATACTATTTTATAAATATTTAAAAGCTTTAAGTAACCAAAAATATGCTTCCCGAGTTCCTACTTAAAGCCACAAGAAAGAGATGCATATTTACAGATAATAAAACATATTTTTGGGAGGAGGAACATTGTTTCTTTAATTACCTGTCTGGTATCCTTCTTGGAAGAGGAAGTATTTTCTGTAGCTGCCTTGTGGTCTATCTGCTGTTTGTTTAATATCTGTCAAAACATAATGTATCTGGTACTGGCAGAGGTGAAACTTGAGCTTGCATGCAACTCCCTGGTAGGGTATTGTAAGTGGGAAACTGTTGTGTGTACATAATCCTATTAGGCAATACCATTGTTCAAAATCCTTCCCCCCCCCCCCCAACAAAGCTCCTAGGTCTGCGGTGAAGTGTTTAGTGACACATTTTTGAATGGGCCTTTTGCCCTGCTTTCACGTCTTTAATGCAAGAAGCTTTACCAGGAAACAAGAATCTCTTTCTTCTCTTCTGTTTATTCAGCTTGGGGCTGTGATGCTGAATATGCAGACAGACACACCAAGTCAGATGATCTAAGATGTGTGATATTATAAGGTTAGCCATTTCAGACAAAAATAATTTTAAATCCATATCGAAGTTGTTAGCTCTGCATTTGATGTCTATGCCACCTAAATATGTCTTAATCCTTTTAAAAATACGTTTTTCTTAGTTTTCACACTTCTCTAAGGCTGTTCTAAAGTAAATCTTCCTTGTGTTACAACTAGTCACATCTTTTGAAAGAGGTAGTAAGTTTGAAACAAGTATTTCTAAATTAACTTTTGTCATTGAAAAAGGGCTGTATAAAAATAGAGCCAGATCCTGCAAACACTTGCAGATATGTTCAGTCTTACTGTCCCAGGTAACTTGCTGCCTTTGGGTTATGAAGTCATTTCCTAACACAGTCAAAATGAGCAGTTTCGTATTTTCATTTGAGCACAAGCTCCATCAGCTGAGGTTATGCGGTTACTAATGCATCATTAGTCATGTAGTTAGTACCTTTATTAAGAATAATGAAGTGTAGGGGTTTTTGTAGGATCAGATAAAATTATTTGTATAAGTGACTTCCAGCTATTAATCTGATATGTTTTAAAATTTTGGAGCAAAGGAGCTTTCATTGGTCATCTTTGAGATGTTTCTGTAAATTAATCTGTGCAAGTAGTTCTTATAATATTAAAAGCTGAATATAACTTATTGCAACCTGAGCAAATACTGGACACTAAATCAGTGAAGTCTTTGACAAAAACAGATTTTTATCCAAAGTAGTGGCAAAATGAGATTTTTTTCAAGGCGTTTCATGCTTTATGTTCTCCTTTATATGCTGTAAAAATTTTTTCCAGTTGATTAAGTTTTTTGTTGTCTGTCTGATGCTGCTAATAGAGCAAAGACTTATTCTGCTTGTAGGTGACTAGAGGTGATTTGGGGCAATTAAATTGATTAGTGGCCCTAAAGCATAGGCTGGCTGAAGCAAGCGTGCTTACAATTCCAACATTTCACTTCACAGCCTAAAGTATCACTTTAAACTGAAATAGCTGCTGGTTTAAGCAAGCACACAGGTCTGGCTCTGCTCGCGTATAGCCCCATGTTCAGGTTTTTCAGCTTTCAGAAATACATAGCTTTTTATATTGCATAGAGGAGAGCCAGATCCACTGCATCTGTTTTCAGGGACTTAAAACTGTTTTGTTTTTTTTTTCCTTGCACTTGCAAGTGCCTTCAGCAGAACTCAGTAGTCATGTCAGAAAGGTAGCATATGTATGCACATGCCGTTCCTGGCTTGAGGAAACTGAGGAGCAAGCAGCAGATACTGTGAGCCGCAGCTTAGAGATTTTTAGTAGATGTTTTAAAGATTTTTAGAATGTTTTTTCATGCTGGCCGGAAGCACTAGCTACATGTCTAAATCACATGATGTGATGAAGGGTCTCATGTCTCCTCTCCCATCTTTGTTGTAGAGGAAATTATTCCAATATCACCAACTTGAGAGTCTTGCAATGTATGATAGAGGTTTTTTTAAGTTCTTGGGCTGCTGGGATGAGGTAGAGACGCTCACTCTAATCACCTTGTATTTTGTCTCTTTGACAAAGTTCCTAGCTTTCAAGATCAAAAAAAGATTTAAAAAGATCCAGCCTTAAAGACCTCCATACCAGAAGGCAAAAATAAGACTCTTTAAGGATTCTCAGAAATTCATGAATTTTTAATACGTTTTAGCTTTTTATTTGTTGTTTAAACAGGTGATACACAGTCACAGGTTTCTTCTGCTTTCTGCTTTGGGGGAGTCCGCACTGGAGGCACTGTATGCTCATGTAGCGTCCTTTCATCATTTTTTTCACAGAAAGGCTCTCCAAGGCTCTCTGAAAAATGCAGAATACCACCAAGGAAATGGTAACAACTGTCACTATCATGACGTTGCTTTTAGTATTTGACTTGGGATCACTGGTCGTGGAAAGATGCAACTTCTGAGGCAGATGTGGGTACAGCACAGGTGGGTTGGGGCAACTGGAGCACCTCAGTACCTCAGCATCCCTTGGGAGTAGGACTGTCTGGAGAATTGCCTCTTCACTGACATCCCCTGTAACAAGAGCCAGGGTAAGGTAGATGTGAGACTGGAAAATGAGCCAAGACACCCAGATGATCAGCAATACTGTTTCTTAGTTTACAGGAGGAGGTGTTGAGAAATGCAGGGGTACCTATGTGTCCACCTGACTGCTGAACTTTTTTCTCGCATCCTCTCCCCTCCAGTGGTATTTGTGGGAAGGATCTGGATATCAGGACCCCCTTTGTCCTCTTCTCCCTGGAATGTGTGATACTGAACTCAGTCAGGAGGTGCTTCTGATTTTATTTTTTTTAATAGTACCTTTTTTTTTTCTCCTGCAACTCCTGTTTGTAAAATGCCTTTCACCTGCGGACATGACCTGGTGGCACTGTTGCCTATCTCATCAAAACCAGCTGGCTGCTCTGGGGTGTGCTACATCCCCAATAGGCTGTTGACCTGTCACGAGAGAAGGTGTCATCTTCTGCTGAGCTGAGATGTTCAAATCCAACTCTGAACTTACTCTGAACTACCTGTTTTGCACAAATACGGGTTTCTTATGGTCACACCAGGGATGGTGCCTGCCAGTAGTTCATCGCGGGCTCTTGCTGAAACTAGTCCCAACAGCAGCCACTCACTTGGGTTACTGTGGCTGCAGGGCTGGCTGCTGCCCATAATCCTGTCCTTGGGGTATGAAGCCAACCATGAAGTGTCCACCTAATTAAAATACCTGGGTCTGAATGACTTAATTATTTTTGACAATAACAGAATTACTGGCAGTAGAAAAAGTTCCTTGAAAAACAAGAAGTGACACTGCAAAATTGTCGAAGTGCATAATGTTGGGATGGGACACAGAGCTGCCCCTTGTATTTATGACCTTTATTTTCAAGAATTTCTCTACAGTTGTTGCAGTTTGTGAATTGAAATAGCATCATGTCTCCTGAATATTCATGAAATAGGACAATGCCATGGCCAGCTCCCCAGTGTGGAACTGGGGCAGTTTAGTGGCTGAAGGGGCTTGGGATGTTGGTGTTACTGAGTTCCCTTTCAGTTTGTGATTCATTTTTTTTAACATGTGTGATCTGTCAAATCATTTTCCCATGCAGTCAGAGGTTAGAATGAGCATCTTCCAGAGATCAAGATAAATATTTTTAAATTTAAAGGCTTGATTCTGTGAGAAGCTTAATGGGCATTTATTTGTGCTCTGGAGTAGTTCACTGGGCTTCAAATGGGAATTAAAAATGAGAAATGCTCAGAGTGGAAGTTGTCTCTGCAGCCCAGTGAAATCTGCTGCTCCAGCTCCCCAGAAAACCTGGCAGGGACGGAGTGGGGTATTTGTAAGAGTAACGGAGGGTGGTTACAGCGTGGAGGTAGCTGCTGAAAGACCTTCTAGAGAACAAAATTGAGGGGAAGTAGAGAATAGAGAATAACGTGACTGTGCTTCGTATGGTATCTGTAATGCCTAACAGAGCTTCTTTAATTGAAAATATTTCTTTTTGGCTGTCGTTGTGTTAGTGGGGCACACGCCTATAAGGAAAAAAAATGGATAAGTGAATATTAATGAAATGTCATTAATTACAGCCAGAGCATGCTCTGGGAGAACTGGGTTGTGATTTCAGTGGATTTTAATACAACTTTGCTTATGCAATCCTGTTAAAAATTGTTGCAGTATGTCACAGAAAGCTTATTACATTTGCTACCTAAAGACTTGGGCTGGAGGGGATTAAAGTTTTAGTGGCGGTTGCTGACTTTCTTGTGGTCAGAACAGCAAACTTAAATGTGGAGATGAAGGCGGGAAGCTGGGGTTAGGTCAGATTTTCCATCTGACTGGAAACACAACCTTTAATGCTGTTAAGCCAAACCAGAAGAAACTCTATGAGCTTTCTTTCAGGAAGCAAGATTATTCAGAAAGGTGACATATTTAAACAGTGGTAGACAATTTTTTCCTGAGTATGAGTTTTTTTGTATCACATATGCAGATGAATATATGTATGCGTGTGTGTTTATATGCTAAGAAAAAACAATATTTCAAAGTAGAACATTGGCTTCAGGCAATTCAAAATGTTATTTCCCTACAAAATCTGAGATGTTTCTGTTAGTGAAAGTCAGAGCTCGGTGTCAGGGAAAGCAGGTCTGCCTTCGCCTGCAGCTTTGGTGCTCAGGGGCATGGCTGAGGGGGCTGATGCACTGACACTGTTCTGCTATGTATTTTATTCAAACCAAGCAGCGCTTGCTTCAACAAGTCATTTACTGACCTCAGTTAAAGCAATGTCTGCAGACTGATAGATTTAATTGGACACAAGGCACCTGGTGTATCGGTGATTAAAAATAAGAAACATGATGACTAGTCATTGTACGACTGGCTTGATACCACTGTATAATGATGGTGCTTTGCCATCAGATTAGGTCATGAAGCAGCTTTACTGCAGCTAGGAAAATTAGGATCAAAAATAGTCCTCTGATTAAAACTTGAGCTTTTGAAAGCTCTTCAGAGAAGAAAGATGTGCAAATGCAGATGTATGGGAGAAATTAAGCAGTCTGGATATTCACAGTTCTTAATTTAAAGAGAATAATTGATTGAACCACTGCGCTAGCTCATTTCTTACAGCCACCCTGTCCTAACAAAATTAAGTGAAACATCAGAATGATCTGGGAATAAGTTGCCTTAAATGCAGTCCATAAATTGTTGATGTATTAGCATAGCAAATTTAGTAGTTTCTGTGGACATGCAGTTGTTCTGTATGTACCGATGTCAGCCTGCAATAGCAGTTGTCTTGGTTTAGACTTATTAATTTCTCCCACATTTAAAAAAAATATTTTATACACTTTATCACTCAATTATCAGCAGTAAAATAATTTCTCTTTGAAACAGCATTTGCTTTCTGATACTCTCAGGAATTGGTCTACTCTTCCTTGGCTGTTTGCTACAGCAGCATGATTCTATCAACCTTGCAGCATCCTATGAGTCCCTTATGTCCTGCCAGGCAATTTTTAAACACTAGGAAAAAAGCAGATGTTTGAACCAATAAAGAAAAATTATTAGGTTCTGGTTTTGCTGTGATTGTGTTTCATTCTTTCATTTGTATAAGCAGGAAAACATCAACTGTGCTGGAGTTGTGCTATTGGGCGGCTAAAGACTGAATCTGGTCAATATTGACCACAGGCCTGTTTGGCATCTGTTTCTGTCAAGCTTGGAGGAGTCCAGCCGAAACCTGCTCCCTATGACTATTGTAGATGCCCACAAACTGGCTGACTTGAAGGTGAGACCTGTAGCTGCAGTGAAGAAGGGCTTGGGGACAGACAGGAGCTACAGGAGCAGCCTTCAGGGGTGCAGGAACAGCAAGTATGTTGTTATTTGAGAAACGTTTTGGGCCGATGCAGTTGAGGACAGCAGGCCTTTTCCTCCCTCACAAAATCCAATAAAGCTGATCGCTTATTGGTTTTTTTTCCGCTTGTGTGCTTATTAGCAGGATCGATTCCCTTACTTGGCTGGCTGCAGGAGACCTGCTGGCATGATGCAGGGGGTGGGTAGATGGCTGAAGCAGCACAGTGCCTTTTGGTCACAGCATAAGCTTATTAGCATAAATGAGGCTGGTTTAAACCAATTATCAAGCTGCAGTTTGCAGGAGGTCTACACAGGGGCTGACCTTTATTTAATTTAATGTTACTTTGGTGTCAGGATGTTCTGTAGGTCTCTGAAGGTGAAGTCGTCCATGAGGACAGTTTGTCTGTGCATCAAGCCTCCAGCTGTGGGCTATTCTGCATCTAAGTTACCAGAGCTTGATAAGTCTTAACAGTGTTCATTTTTTAAAAAATCTCATCCCAGTCTTAGACAAAATTCAATGTAGTGTGGATTGGCATCTGTTTAACTGGTGTCTGTTTACACTTGGCCCAAGCCCATTTTTGTATATTAAAAGTGATGCTGTGTTGAAGGTGTTGCCTGTTGTCTGTGACATAGACATGCTTTATAGTACCAGTGAAGGGTCACAGTCACCATGAATCCAGTTGCCTCCTGCTCCCTCAGAGGCAGCTCCATTAGCCTGGACACCTACAAGGTGTTTGCTCAGTCTTGGAGAGGAGCAAGAAGCAGAGAATTGCAGGAGAGCAAGCAGTGTCAAAGATTATGTACCCCAAGCTCAAAAACAATGTACCCTAAGCTCAGAGGTTAGCACGAGCCTCATGCTTATTCTGAAAATTGCTATGGGCTTAGCTAGGAAGCAGGAGAAATGCTTCTGGCTATGAGCACGATCCTGGCCAGCCATGGCGGTCAAATTCCCTTGCCTGTTCATCAGTATTCCTGGGCTGAAAGGCTGATAGAGAATACTTGCTGATCAGCATGATAAATGGAATTCTGCATGATAATTATGTTTACAGCAGGACAGATGTACTAATAACATGTCCCCTAAAGACTTGAAATAAGCTATAAAGAACTAAATCTTTGCTGAAAATGCTGGCAGCAGTAGTATTAATTGTGTAAGTTACAGCTGGTAATTGTCTTGTTTTATTTGAATGAGGCAGTCAGCTATTAATGGCTTGCACTCTCTAGTACCAAAACAGCAGACTGTGCAAAATTTGTCACTCTTGATAATATAGTTATATATTAGCAATGCATCCTAATGGACATCCTCTAGTGCCTAGGGAAGGGAAGATTGTGTTACAGTTAATTTCTAATGCCGTTTCATCTTTTTTATCAAAATACTTGCCTGTGTGCCTTCAGGAAGAGAACTTATTTTTCTTATCTACAAATTGTTTGATGTAAGACAATGCCTGCAGTAGAAAAACAGGCTCTCTTTGTGGTTATTGAGGATTGAAATGGAGAATTGCTAATTAGCTGTCTTATTCCACTTATCTCTTTCTGGTGATAGGACTGAAAATCTTACCCATGTATGGAATACCCCGCTGTTCTGCAAATCTGTTACAGAGCATACATAAGTGTGCATGTGCAAAGATACAGAAATACGTATATAAATATAAAAGTGATCTAAAAACCTGTTAGAATGAGTTATCAAGCCTAATTTTTAAAATAGCAGTTGAATGAAGTCCAATTTGCTGATCATAGTAGGTATTTTGCCAGGTTTACAGTTAAATAAAGATCTTGTAGGTAACTAACCAAGTTTAAAACCCTGCTGGTCCAAACTGAATTACTTTTTTGTGACATCCTAATTCATTTGCATTCCCAAAGCGTGTTTCATTTAATCTGTAGTAAGTTGAGCTGCAGATAGTATCCCAGAGGAGTGTGCTTCTAGCAGTCCTAACCCACATCCTTGCTCTGGCTGATCAGTCTGAAAATCCTTCAAAATTTCTCTCCCATGCTATTACATCAAAGCATCCCCGAGTAAAACATGTGAGCAGAATCCTTAAATGTGTTCCCTTAGCATGAGAAGGTCTCTTTGTGTGTTTCATTAGGCAATACTTTGGGGATTTTTTATGGGGAAACAGGCAGTTGACTTTCTAAAAAGTGCAAGATATGATCGTTAGTTAGCAAGAGAGCTGATGGCCTGGAAGAACTGCCTGGAGATGCTCCTAAAAATTGTCCTTGGTTCCTTGTAACCTTTCATCAACTTAATTCATTGCTAATGAGCTGCAAGTTCATTGCAATTCATCGCAGAGCTTTAAAATTGCCACTGAGTCAGATGACAAAGTGCCTTGTTCTATGTTATCAAGAAAAATCCTCCAATTGATGGGGGACTAGGCAGTAGCACAGCTCTGAAGGAAGTCTTGGCCCCTTGTCTCTAAAGAGTGCTGGTGAAGGTAGAGTGATTTTGAGAAGAGAAAAGAAGGGAGATCAGGAAAAGAGAAAATCTTTTTTGGGTTACATCCACATAGGTTTTATCCTTATGCCTGCTTGCCCTAGGGAAATAGCAATGTGATTGATTTGTTCCAGGCAGATAGGCAAAGCCTTAAATATCAAATATACCCATGTCTGCCTAGGCTTAGAGTTTTTTTCTTCCTAAAGCTATCTAAAAAAAGTACATGTGTATAAATAAATGAAACACCGAGGGGGAAAAAAAAGGGTCTTCACAAGAGAAGAGCTAAATAATTTTTTGCTTCTATAGTCATGGCTTTTGCCATCCAGAGTTCTCTTACTATGCCTAAGGTTGCACTTACCATAGCTACAGTTTAACTACAGCACTGCTTCTTCCAGATGGTGGAAATAATTCAGACTAAATCAGGGTACAGTCCCTCATTTTTTGAGGTCTGGTGCTGTGATATGCTTCTGTGCTTCCCGGACATTTGGAGACAGGCACCTTGGACAGCCAGCTTTGACTGCTGGGAAAGTTCGGAGATGTTGAATGGTGTTGTACACCCTCTAAATGCTTTGTTAGTAAACCTTATGGCAATCCCATTTGACAAAAGAGGTCCATCATCAAATGTGGGATTACGGAAGCCATCCCTGCCTCTGCTGAGCCTTGGAAGCGGAGGAGGGAGATCTGCTAACAAACTGTCCCTCCTGGGACTTCATTGTCAGTTTTAAACTTTTTGTCCCCACCTCCGATGTGTATAGGCCCCCATCTGAATTAATATACAGGGTATATAAACTCACCATAAGCAGCTTAATGTTTGTGTTAACAATTTGTGATGGAAGAGCTGCGTAACCCAGATCCTCCAGACCTCCCATAAGGCTAGGGTGTGAAGCCGTTCTCAATTAATTATCTCTACCAGAAGATGGGTTGCAACTATATTATTAATGATTGCCTTATCTGTTTTCTTATATGCACTGTAGATTAGATCTGGTAAAGGGCTTAAGAGGCATTTGAAGTGGATCACTGTGACATATTAGGCAAAGGTCAGCCAACCTCTTCCCATCTTCACTGCATTATCTGAATGCAACGTATCTTTTGGGTGTACTGGAGAGAGACTGAACGTGTGAGGGATTATCACTGGAGTTACTTGGTACAGCAATCAGGGTGCTTTAAGAGGGCTGCCTGCTCTTAAATCTGCCTGAGCTGCTGCCTCTGGTTCTTCTGGCACGGCATGGCTGTACATGGAGGTAGTGAACACAGTACTGATATGGGTGAACCAAGGCAGGGGAGCTTGCCAAGTATGTAAACAGGAAATTTGGGTCTTATGCTGACTTCTAATAATTCTGGTCTTAAAGCAGCCTTCTAAGTTGCACTTTGGCTAGATTTGTCACTATGAGATACTTTTTATTGCTCTGATATTATAAAATATTAGTAGGCCCAGTCTAGTAGAGTGCTCTGGCAGCTTTCCTCACTTGGTGTGTTGCTAAATATGCTTTTAGAATAGAATAGAGTAGAGTAGAGTAGCATATTGCAGTTGGAAGGCACTTGCAATGATAATCTATTTCAACTGCTTGACCACTTCAGGGCTGACCAAAAGTTAAAGCATGTCTTCACATCCAGCTGTTTCTGGAGTGGCAGAGCAGTGTGTGTTCCCTGAGTGAGAGAGTGGGACAGTACCCTTGGAAGAGGCTGTTTGTGGTAGAGAGTAGGGGAGATGCTTTCTGAGCCTCCAGCCACTGCCGATTAGCATTGTACGGTCTCAGGGAAGTATCGATCCCAGGAAAGGCAGTTCCCATGCCTGCAGATGTAGGCTGCATTTGCCATGTCAATGAAAAGTTCATTAGGGTGATTGCTGGGTGCTCTCTGTTGTGAAAACAGGCAGGGAGGCTTCTAGGCAAGCTTCTCTAAATATTGGACACTACTGTACCACCATACCTTAGCAGCAAACAAATGATACAGCTGCAGAACCAAAGGTTACCAGTTTTATGAAATCTCCATAATACTTGCCTCCTGGGAGTAGGGAAAAGTGAGGGTTTCTGGAGGAAATCCAACCTCTTAAATGTCACCTTCTAAACTGTGATTAGTCTTTTTATGTGTACCTGTGAGAAGCTGTACCACTGTGTTTGGTTCATAGCTGGTCTTTAACACTGCAGATCATACAAACTAAATGTTCTGAATGGAGTAAACCAGTTTCTGAAAACATAAAAATTTCTAATAGAGATTTTTACCAGGAGAGAGCAACCTCAGGCTGGGATTGTGCTGTTATGGTATGCCATGCTGAGCAAGGAGCCTCAGCAGGGAGAGAAGAAAATTATCTAACCCTCTGCTTCCACATATCAACCCAGTGCCCCATATCAGGAAGATGTTGTGCCCAGTCACACCAGCAGGGACAGACAAAAGGGGGAGGTAGGTTCCTCTTCCCAGAGCAATTATGCTGGTTGGCTCCAGGATCTGTCCCTAGCAAGAGGAGCAGGGAAGAACAGAGCTTTCTTGCCAGTCCCAGACCCACAGGCTTGCAGGCATATTGAAGCAGTTCTGCTGGACAGTAAGGATCTTCCTTTACCCTAATAATGGCTCTTGTACTGGTTTTGAAATGTTTCTCTGTTATTGCAAATATGTTTTTTAAGTAAAGCATTAGCAAATGCAGTATTTTAAGTAAACACATCTTTTTGTACTCAAATGTCTTTAGCATTCAAACTGACTGTGTGAACTAGCAGGCAAGAAGGCATTAATCCCTGTAGATGTAGTAATATTTATAATTATGGCACTGGGCTGTCTTGCATTATCACAAATATCACAGATAACTGAAAGTGTACCCAGCATTGAATATCTAAGCTATCCATTATTTGACTTCTCTGAACAATATGAATTGGCTTAGGCTGTTGGAATCCATGGCCAGGGAAAAGAGAGCATTGGCTCCTGGGTATGTAATAGAATGGTGGGAAAAATGCCTTATCCCGAGGGAATTTGCAGCAAATGTTCCCAGAACTAAGTCCAAAGTATGCACCAGTAAGTACTCTGATTGCCACCACCTGTGCCAGCATTCATATCTCGTGTATGAAATGCTTCATGCTAGCTTTCACTTGTTTGGTTTGGTTTTTATGTCCTGCTCACATTGGGGACTATCTATTTCCATCACAATAACTTTATGCAGGCAATTCACAGTGACTACGATACATTTTTTTTAGCAATGTGATTTATTAGTGCCTATTCAGATCTCTTCTAAGTCTAATGTTAAGATATGGGGCTGTAGAATATATTTTCCGAGATGGCACATGTGCATTTGGAGGCAAGGCAGGTAACCTAAGAAATACTGTGAATGAAATAAAGCAAAACAAACAGGAAAAGGCAGCAATTTTAATTGCATAGTTATGTATGCAATTAGAATTAGTCTTTTTTCCAGATAACTTAGTAGATGTGTTTCCATGTGTTATGGTATCTACTGCATAGGGCCTTGACTTCCAAGTGAGTTTCTTAGTTAATTCCAGAACTCTGACTGCTCTGAAATACAATGTTATGGGATTTGATACTTTAAAAACTGGTCTTGCAGTGTGGTCTGCTCAAGTAGTATCCTCAGTTGTTGATTCTTTTTTTCATTTCTTAGGAATAGGTATCCTTAGGATCTGACTTTTAAGGAGCAATGTTGCTGCTGGACAGACCTAAATATTCATTGTTTTACAGTGCACCGTTTGTCAGGCAGAAACAACACATGAAAAGTCTGTTAGATTGATGTTTATCAGACAAAGGCTATTAAAGTATGGGTTTTACTGTAGAGAAAGGACATAAAGATGGAGAACTTGTATGTTCTTTGCAGTGCTATTGTACCTGCTTTGGCAAGCATCCTTGTTTTCATAAGGAGATTTCAACAAGATTATTAATCTTGTTGTTTGCTCCTTTGCTAATTTTGAGTGTCTTTAATTAAGGTGGTGCCCTCTGATGTCTTACCATGATAATATGTGTTAGGTTATGAGGTAATGGCTGTTCTGAAAAATAGAGCTGTGGCAGTGTTCAGGCATATTCAAAATAAATCACTGTGCACAAGCCTTCTGAAAGCTATCTCATTGCTGCAGAGTCAGTAAAGCAAAGGCAGTGAATCCATAAATCACTGGTTACAGATACTGGAGGATGTAGATTTTAGGCACTTCAGGAACTGTGAGATCTCTGCTTTCTTTAAATGAGTCCCACTGAATTGTAGCTGTAGCTCCTCATTGCAGCTTGGGTAGAGCCAACAGTAGGAGGATTGGGTGCAGAGGCAGCTGCTTGCAGGGGGAAGATGGTAGGTTTCAAACAAGGTCCATCTTCAGTGAGTTGTGAATCCAGCTGGGGAAGGCGAAAATGAAAGGGCCCCTAGAATCAATAACATGGTGGTTGCTCTGCCATTCTCTCTAGGCTCAACCCTGTTCTTTTCCTTCATTAGAGATTTCATATCAGTCCCTAATTTTGAATGCATTTCATCCCAGAATCATGTCTTCTAGGAAGACTAATAATTAATACATCAATTTGAATTGTGTAAGATGCTACAAAAACCCCCAAATCCAATTCTACCATACCTTCTGGTTTTCTGCACACATGGGCATACACATTCACACTATACAGTCAGTGAACAGCTTGCTTCTCAGCAATTTTAATGTAAGTCTCCTGTCTATTCGCAGTGCTGCTATGCCTGGTTTTATATCTGATATAACCAGACCCAGGTGATCCATCTGGGACATTGGGACAAAGCCATGCTAGAATTTGTTGGGCCATTTGAAGGATCATGTGTGTAAAGCTACAAAATACTTAGTGAACAAAGCACTGTGTTGCACTGCCACACTGTGAAAGGTCACTGGGATATTTCAGTATTGTCATGTTGATTTCTTTCATTCTTTCCTACATTTTTCTTTTTGTACTCTGCATTTGACACGAGTGTGATTTGTACACACACAAAAAACCCTACCTTCAGGGTGGCAATGTCAGCATTTTTTCTGCCAGGATGTTAAGTGTGAAGACAGGTCAGCAGGCAGCTTGAGTGCTGTGTGTTTCAAAGCTTCTGTCTGTTGTGGGAGGGTAGTGGGAGGATGACGCCTGCAGAAGGATTTGGATGGCAATATAAGTTGGATACTCATTGCAGAGGGGACATCTGGTTCAGGAGGAGTCTGGCATGGAGGGATGTTCCTGCTATAGCTCTTCCCTCATCCCCTTGTTTTCTGCTCATCCATTCTGCTTACCCCAGAAAAGTTGATGGAGACCAACAAGGCATTTGGCATGGCATTATTCTCCTAATTATCACCAGCCTAAGGTTTGAAGGTCTCTGCTTGCAATATATATCCCAAGAGGAGCAGGTTGTTGGAGTCCTGCTAGCTCAGGATTTCTGTGTTGAAGACTTCACTTCACAGCCCACTGCAGAAGGCTGTGGTCTTAAACTGTGCTTGCAACCTGTGTGCACGTAGGTGACCACTAAGTGGAGGTCTCTTGGTATATTCTCTGTGTGTTTGGGTTGGGCTGCTGAATTAACAAAATAACCCATTTCCAGCATGCGCCAGATGCTTTTAACTCCTGTTGTGGGCAGCCTTGCCAATACATGTGCAGCTTGGAAGTCCTAAATGGAGTTTTATGTTCTTTGCAGAGAATGGCTCTGCTGTATAATTATTATAACACACATTAAATCCGGCCTTATATTGGTTTGGATAGCTCCTGGAAATGCTGTTTCCCTTAATAATTTTTAACAGTCTCAGATTTTGTTTTTCCTGTGTTTGTCTTCTTGTGATATTGGCAAAAGATAGGAAGAAAATGAGCTGGGACATAAGAATCCTGGTAAAAACTTCAGAGGGAGGGCAAGAGGTGACTCATTAGTGGGTCTTTCATCTGAGTTCGTACTGGGTCGTGGAGTCGCGTCAGGAAGTGAATGGGGATTCATACACAGCTGATGGCTTGTATAATGTTTCAGAAGAATTTATTAATTGGTGGCAGCTTAGCCTGTGAGTTTGGGCAGAGGCATTCAGCCAGTAGGCTGATGGGGAGTTGGAGAGAAAATACAAATATATAATGTGTATCATATCTATTTCAAGTAATAGTATACATATTTTTATATATATTTATTTGTAATAGATAATATATAGATACTTGTAATCTTTCTGTTTCTGTTCTAGCACATAGAAGCCTGATCTTAGATCTCGTTAAATTCTCTGTTTCCCCTTTTACTGTTTGGTGCTGGAGGGAACAGCGTGAAGCACAATCAGAAAACAGCGGTGGGGTGTGCTGTTTCTGTGGGATCACAATAATACTCTGCCTGGTTTGACCTATGGGAGCTGCATATGGTAACTCCCCAGGGAGTGTTTGCAAAGGACTAGGTTGGCTTTTGGGCAAGAGCTCCTCATGGAGTCCAGAGCTGGCATCTTTCAGAAGCGTGGATGGATGGCAGAGGGAGACCCTCCGCTTACACCTATAGGCAGACCCTGAGGTGTCCTTATGGGTATCCTGATCTCATTCCCCATTGCTGCAAGTTCTATAATTACTCCCTCATGTACTTACCTAGGGTGGTCTTCCAATGAGGAGGATACATATTTGTGACAAAGGCACAGTGAAATAAGGAATTTAGCATTTTCCAAGTGCCAGGCAGTCCTGTGCTTTTCTGATGCTCCTAAGCCACAATATTAGAAATGAGGTTGTGACCAGAAGGTAATAGCCCTGGTGTTTCTGCCCCATGGCTCTTATTCATGCCTGTTGATTTTCCCTGGCCACCTGGAGGGAGGAAGTGACCCAGTGGGTATGTGAACTACCAACAGTCTTCAGCTGCTGAAAGGTCTGTCTTTGCCTTTCAAAGATCTCCTGTCAGCGTTAATGCAGTCAGCAGATGTTCAGATGATTAGCACTCGTGTGTCCTGTCATCACTGCACCTCTAAAGGGGTTCGGTTGCCCCAGATGAAGTGGAGAAGCTTGTCCCAAGGGATGCTTTTGTTCTGGGAGCCAGTGGCACCCACGCTACTGGCTTCAGCCATTGTAGGTTTGTAATCTTAACAGAATCAGGAGGGCATCTACACCCACAACTTTGACGAAAATTAGGCGTATTTAAAATGCAGCTTTTTCTTCCTAGTTTTGTAGCTGTGCTAGAGAGTCATTACACATGGATTTATTTACCCTTATCTCTTGGATTATCATCGGCTTCCTTCCTTCCTTCCTGGATGAATTTATCCCGTGTTCTGATTGCAGCTCTTTTTTTTTTCTATCACCTCCTGTCTATGGGGCTTAAGACTTTGTTTAACATAATTGAGATGAGTATTTTGCAGCAATTGACAGTGAAGATAATTTTCCACCAACTGGTGGGTTGGTTACAGCGAACTTTTTTTGCAGACTACTCACCTGGACAATTTGCTCTTTTAATTACAGACCTGCTTTATTTTACTTCTCCATATATTTTATTTCTTTTCTTGTCCTTGTATTTTATTTCATTTCTGCACCGGAGCCACATGTTAATCTGACTTTGGAGAGGGGAAATGAAGACAACATTTTAGGTTTTAAGAAACTTACGCAGAGATTCAGACAGCTGGTCAAAGATAAATCCTGTATGCAAACAGGGTCATGAATATCTTGGAGAACAGCCGTTTAAAATACCAGGGCATCAAATATCTCTTTAGTCTCTTTCTTTGGACTGGGCTTGGAATTTGATTGTAGGATATTGGTTATTTCTGGGCTCATGTAACAATTGCACAGGGAACAGGGAGGAAACAGAAAAAAAAAAATAATAGATAGGTGTTTAAGGGAAAGTGGTGTCACAGGATTTTAAAACAAACAAAAAAATCATTAAGTTGCAAGAAACATGCAAACAACAATGTTATACAGGGCCTGATTGTTAGAAGTAAGAGATCATCATCTTTCCAGAGCTAAAATGCTGACTTTTGTGTGCTTGGGGGTATGGGGAGAGAGGAGCGAGTTTGGTATAGGATGTGGTAGTTAAACTAGGAGCAATTTTTTAGGGCTTTCCATGAACAAGGAGAAATGAACATTTTTACTGAAGTATCTTAAATTTTGTTAGTAAGGGCAATTGTGGTTTAGTGTGTGTTAGCTGGCTGATACTTATTCTTCACAGATTTTAAAGCATTTTATACTGAAAATGCATCTACCTAAAGACTTGTCCCAAAGCCTGAATGATGTATGAGTCACATAGTGCTATTTTGGTTTTGTCTGTGTATAGATACTTTCCCTTAACAGTAGAAGGATTTTCCCCTAATTATCATTGAAACAGGCCATTTTTTAATTATAAAATAGGTATCCACACAGCTTTACATCAGAATGATAGTGATGTGTCATATAAAACGGTTTGGATTATTTCAGTGCAAGTGTCTACATGTACCAGCTGCTATAGCACGATAATCAGATTTTGAAAAATAACCCTTTTAGAAGTTGTATATAAAAACCCTGATTGCTTGCCTGCAGAAAGAAAGATGATAAATTATTTTAAATATTAAACACCAGTTCAGGCAATTAATTTTTAATGAAGACAATGAAAAACTGGTTTTGCTTGTATTCCCTGGAATGCCCTTTCAAAAGCTTTGCATTTCCAAAATTGTTTTTTTTTGTCTGTGTGTGGCACAGGATGTGACTTGATTCACAGCAGGTAGGTTCATTAGTTGGCATTTCTGGTATAATATCCAGCTGTGGAAAGCTTAGAAATATTGGTATTTAGGTCATCTTAATTAGGCCTTGAAATAAAGATTTAAGATAAAGTGGAATAATTGCGCACACTTAATTGTGGCTGAGCTTCTTCAGTGAGAAGAGGGTGCCATTCCCAGGCAGAATGAACGGATTTCAGCAGAGTTGCTGCAAACCCACCTCACCGGTGCTCCTGTGATTGTGCGGGGAGCTGAACTGATGAAAATGAATGATTCTGGGGAGAGGTGTAAGATACGGAAGTTTTCACCTGGGTTGGGGGCTGGACTGGATATCCTCAGTTTCACTGCTCCCAGTGCCAGCACAGGGAGGGGATTGGGCTGGGTTAGTCACCAGTTATATCACTGCAGACTTCTGTGTGACCTGTGCTGCTTCATTGCTGGTGATTTGGGGAGGGTTTATGTGCTTCCTCCCTTCCTTCCTATCCAGAGTCATGCTTATGTTCCCACTAGTTCAGAGGGAGCTCAGGTATCAAGTTCTCCTCTCCCAGGCTTGGGTGAGCAAAGAGAGTCCCCCCCCCTTCTTTGTGCAGACTCACTTGCCCTGTTAGGTCCCCAAAATACTGCAGAATCTACCTTTGAAAAACAGTGTAAGCTCTTTTGTGCCAAGAGGGGTGGAAGCAATTCCCATCCATCCTGTGTGATATTTGAGGTTAGCAAGTGAAAAAAACAGGAGGCAGCATCCCTGGGGCTGAGTTTAGGAAGTTGCAACCAGCAAGGGAAGCCAGAGGAGTCTGGATGACCGGCGTTTAAAGCTACCCTGCAGCTGATGAGCTGCAGTTGTGTGTATTTCTGCCAACCAATGCATCTGCCTTAACAACAGATGCAGTTGTAGGATCTTCAAACCCATCTGTGCCTAGCCATTGTCAATGAAGTTGAGGATGGTGCATAACTTTGGGTGAGGAGAGGCTTGGAGGAGGGTTGCAGTGACAGCTGGAATATGCATCTGAGGTTGTACGAGCACCTTACAGCATCTAACAGGCATCTAGGGAAATACTGTGTGATTAGTTTGATAAATTTAATGATATTAAGAAGGTGGCAAGGTTGTACTGTTGTTTTTCTGTCTTTGACCAGCAACTTGCAAAATAGGCTTTTGATGTTGTAACCCCACAAGATGGGAGGATACCATAATTTAAGTCTATTATTAAGCTGATGATGTACAAAGTGTTATTAAAAAGCAACAGACATCATCTGTGGCTTCAGTACTGCTGGTAGTTAAAACTATCAACTTTTGTTTATGGACCAATGTAACTGGAAATGGAGGACAAGCTCCTCCTCATCTGCATTTGTCCCTATAACCTCATCTCTGCGTCCTCCTGAAATGCAGTTTATTTTTTCTTAGCGTTTTTGAGGTGTATCCTGTCTTGCACCAGGTCTTCTAAAATTGTAGCTTAGGCAAAGCCTGAGAGGATTTAGGTTTGCATATTTTCCTAAGAGGATTATGCTTCACACTTAGTTGCTGTATAAATTGTTTGAGGGGGGTTTTTTTATGATTTTCTAAGTAAACGAAAAACCACGTACACATTCAAATTGTTCTGAAATGTGGTGTCTATGGGTTGGTGATAGAAATCTGGTGTTTGAACTAGTAGTAACCTGAATCACCAAACCTCAGGGTTATTTTGAACTGAAAAACATTTTGGTAATCAGATTTGCAGCATGGCTGGAGGAACAGTTGTAGCAGCACAACTGGGGGTGCTAGCAAATTGCAAGAAGGATTACAAACTGCTTACACTGGCATCAGAGAAAACAATTTATGGTGAAATACAGCTCAGGAATAAATTAGTAAGCACCCTCCAAGCACAGGAGCACTCATAGCACACCTTAGATTCTGTAAATTATTTACTTGCAGATAAAGGGAGTAATGCAGCTTGGAGGGAAGGGCATTAAGGTAATTGGGGACAAAGTGGTGGTAATCTGTGAGAACTTTTATTATTTAGGTTCCTACTCATAAAATCACTGGCAAAGCAGTGTACACCTTGGTAGTGGCCCCTAGGACCAGTGGGTGCTGACACTCCTCGTGCTGTCACAGCTGCGTAACGCCCACCAACAGGGTCATTTTGATGAGTGCCAGCTTAGTTTTTCATTATGTGCCTGGGGTTGACTGTATCTTATAAATTTATTATTTGTATTTACATTGTTTTTTTGAGGGCTGGATGCAGCTCCTCGTTTTGTGCTGCCATTGGGGTGTTTGGAAGTCGTGCAGCAGCAATTGCTGCTAAAACTAAGCCTGTACTGGGGCTTCTTTCTTTCCCAGTACAACAGTTGGGAAAACTTGAAATACTAAGATTTCCTTACTTCATTTCACCGACGTTGGGGGAGGAATCTGACTCAGCCGTAGAAAACTGGTTTAAAACAGGACTAAACTCATCTGCACTGCTCAGAGGGATGGTCAGATTTCCCTTCTAAACCACTAGTTTGTGACCAGTGCTACTGGCTCCGTCATCTTTCATCTCACTTCAGTCATTCCTCACGGGATTGATGAGATGGACATCACTGAGAAATGAGTGGCATTTATTTGGTACAAGGGGCAAGGGGCAAAGAGAAGTGTCCCCTATGTCAATGTAAACAGCAGGCAGTCTCTGCATATCTCTGCCTGCATTATTTTATCAAAGGACTGGTGTTTGGTGGGTGTTAAACCCTTGGAGGAAGGAAAACCTGAAAGCACAAACTGAGGAGAAGCTGTTGGGAAGTTTCAACTTTGTTTTTCTATAGAAGCTTGTAGGGAGTAAGTTTGCTTCATGGTTGGGATCAAATTGCTTTAGTAAGGTAAACAGAACAGAACAAAATGGATTAATATGCAAAGGTACAGCTCAGCTAGTGAGTACTGATTTGTGAGCTTTACTAAGTAACAGCTCTGAGAACTTACTCCTGCCCTCTAACCCACAGGGATCTTTTGTGTTCTGTTTTCTCTGCAGACGTCGGCTGATCTCCCAGCGATCTTCTTTGGAGACTCTGGAGGACATCGAGGAAAATGCCCCACTGAGGAGGTCATTTTATTTACTCTCTCTCAGGTTACTTGTCTGTAAGGCGTGTGCGTGGATAGACTTGCTGTCCCTGCCCATGTTGGAAAGTAACTGGGCGTTCATGTTGTTCTTCGTAGTGGGTAGAGGTGTTGAAACCTCACACACCCTGCAAGGTGGTAGGTGACATGTATTATACGTTCCCTGGCTTTACGTTGTTAATTACAAAATCAGAATTTAAATAAAATGTCAGGAAATAAAAATATTTGTTTAATTAAGAAGTTTAGTTGTCACTAAGAGGAATAAGTAGCCTCTAACATAGTACCTTTAAAAAGTAAGTACAGCTGCTTTAATAAAGAAAGCTTTTGAAGGCTAGTATTTTTAGTAATCTTATTTGCTATGGATTTTTATCATTTGTTCTCTTGGTACACACACCCTTACTTAGGTAACCAGCATTACCATCTTTGTTGGCTGGTAGATTTGTGACTGCTACTTCACTAGTAAATCTGTTCCTATCCTTGTTATACCAGCAGCTTCCGTGCAGTTTTAATTCTGCATCCAGGGGGCCAAAGCTTGTCTGGGGAATGCAGTAATTAGTCACCAGGCAGTCCTCTGGGGTGATGGAAAATGGAGCAACTGCTCAACAGTTCAGAAACAGGCCGATCAGTAATCTGACCAGTGTGTGGTATGCTTCCAGGTCAGCTGTTTGGCAAAGCAACAGCTTAATTTTGAATGTCTCTTTATCTTGGGACCTTTAATTGAGCTGGTTTATATTGATATTTAGCCTATAGCCTTGTTTATCCACATGCAAATTGGCTGTCTCTCCCCACCTTGAAGCAAAGACTTAATAGCAGAGGCTGTACCAACTGGCCTGTTACCAAAGCTTGATTGCTTTTACCGAGCTTACTGCTTAATTCTTAGCAGCATGTTATGAGGCATTCTCATAAATGATTCAAACAGGTATAATTGGCAAAAGATATAATCAAAGTATGTTTCGCGAGGCAGTACTTTTACTTGCTAATTTGCAGAATTGGTGGTACAACGTGTCTCGGTATTTTCCCTGTGAAGAAGCTAACAAGGGTAATTGCATCTAGAGGGTGAGGGAATTTCAAGGATTTTACTAACAGGAGGGAGGCAGAAATGGCAAAGTTATAGGGTTCCCCTCCTCAGGGTGTGGCCATGCAGCATGATGGCATTTGGGTACCCCAGCAGGGACTGGCAGTCCCTGGTGGCTTGAGACCAGTGATCTGTGGTTTCAGTCCAACAAAAGGACCTCCTGGAGTTGGGAAGCCGCTGAACTCTGCCTGTGCATAGGAGAGGGTGGGAAAAGTAGGTTAGGGAGGCTCAGCACGGGTACTGGGGCTTGGTCCTGTGTGCCAGCAAAGGATGCTTGTCCCTTAGCTCCCCGGAAGAAGCAGTGGCTGCGGTCCAGCCACCCCGGCCACACAGCCAGCGCAGGAGTTATCTCTGGTGCCTGCACGCCGTGCCCTGCCTTGCAACAAAACAGCACCGAGATGAAACAGAGAAAGCTTTCAGATGCATTGTGGTTTCAGATGATTAAAAAGAGCAAGGCTGGAAGGAAGGGGGGGGATAATGCTGTTTGTCTCATCTCTCCTCCCTCTGGCAATTTCTTTCTCTCACTGCAATTTAAAAAGTGCGTTCAGATGCAAAATAGATTTAAGGATTAATGTTTTGAAGAAAGATATTTTTTTTTCCTGAGGTAATTTATTTTCAGTTGTTTTGTATGCTGTCAGGAATGTGAAAAGTAGTATTTAGAGTTAAAAGCAAATAAGAATTATCCTTGCAAATTAGAGATTTAAAGTATTTCTAAAATTGAAACAAGAAAGAACTTCCCTCAATAAATCCTTTATCAATAGCTGAGGAGGATACAAAAGTGTGGGTGTTGGCGTGAGGGGGAAAATTGCATATTTACCAGGTTTTGGTTTAGTTTATTTTTTTTCCTTCTGCAAGCTTGGACTAAGCTGTCACGGCACTTTACAGGAAGTTTTATTTTGCTGAGACTTTTTTATTATGTGGTTTTTTGCATGAAGGGAGGGGTGGTGGTGCCTTTTCATATTATTATTTTAATTTTATTTTTTTTTTGAGCTGTCACATTTCCAGACTTACTGTCTTTATTGTTCTTGCTGATTCCTAACACAGGGTGACTTGAATCATTTGTCTCGTCTTTCCTTCCTGCCTTTGTGTAGACTTCTTGGCCGTGCAGCAGGGAACTGAGTACTTTTATTTTTTTCTTTCCCCCACCCCCCCCACCCCCCAACTGATTTATTTTTCAGATGTCGAACACTCTCAGGATCACCCAGACCAAAGAACTTTAAGAAGGTTCATTTTATCAAGAACATGCGGCAACATGATACCAGAAACGGCAGGTACTGTGCATCCAAAGGCTGCTTCTGCAAAGGCAATCCATGGGGTGTGAGGGAAAGGGCAGGGTCAGCACCCTCATGCAAGAGCACTGTGTGCCATTGCCATTTACCCCATACATAGTCATAGCTTTTAAAATAGTCTGTGAAGGTACAGGCTGTGATGCACACTCCTTCCTCGGGTGAAGTACAAGTCAATGGAAGTGCTAGCCCATGGTTTTTCAGACCTGTGGCTCTGTAATTACAAATAACTTGTGTAAAAGGAATATCAGTGGGAGTAGGCTAGCCATTTATAATCTGGTTTTGTTTCTCGGAGGGCAGTGCCAGGTGCTACGTGTGAGAGGGGCACTTGGCTGAACTGTCTGGAACAAGTTTGTCAATGGCTGAATGATATTTCAGGATCCATTAGTGGGTGTAAAGGTAGATGTCAGGATAGCTGAGTTGTCAGGGCTGCCTGTGGCTGGAGGCTTACTGGACAAGTGACTCAAGGAAACAGCTTCAGGGAAAGGTATTAAGGTTATTCTGAGTCTTACAAGATAAATTATGAATGTGGCATATCCCAGTCGCACCCTTGCATCCTCCTGGATAGAAAGTGCTGGTTGGTAAACATGCAACTGAGGAGGGTTGTGGCAAGCTGAGGAGGGTTGTGGCAAGCTGAGGAGGGAGATCCTTGTTTTCAGGGCAGATGCAGGCAGGGGGGTTCTCAGGGGATGCATGAGAGCTGCAGCTGCCCCACGCCTCGAGCTGGGGCATGCACTGCCTGGATTGCACCTGTAGGCACCAGTGGGACCTGTACAGTAGCAGTCAGCTGGGACTTCCTTTATTACAAGGGCACGGTGCATGCTGTGGTGTTCCCATCAGCAAAATAGGTTCTTTATTGCAATATCATCCAGCTCAGCAGTGAAACTAGCTTATAAAGAAGACACCTGTCCACTTTTTTTTTCCCCAAAAACTATTTCCCTGTGTGCCTCATGATTTTATTCTTGTGCTTCCAAACCTGAATAGGTTTGAAATGGTTGCATATAGATGAAATCATCCCATTGAGAGCTGACCCCTGCACTTAGCTGTTCTCACACAACTGCCATGGGTGAGAACCATGTATGTTCCTGTGGAACAATTTGTGCACGTAGCCTGCAGTTTCTATCAAACATGGAACCAGGTCGTTAGAAAGTCTGACATAACTTTGAACCACAGGTTTTATGAATTGAATTCTGGTAGGTGTTACTTGGTTGAAAGAAAATTTTCCTTGCATTTATTCTCACAGGGACAATTAAATTAAGTGAAAGGTAGTAATCAACATAAATACTGCAGAAGGAGGCTCTGAGAGACAATGGCTTTTTAGAAACAGCTTTTTTAGTAAACAGGCACATGGCAGAACTGTTGATGTAACTATTGTCTGACTAGCAGCTGATTATTGTCTTTACAGCAAATACATGTGGAATCGAACACTGAAAAGCAGCTCTCTAATTTTACTGTTTTGTGCAAAAAGATACTTACACTCCAGGAATTTCTTATAACAAAAATACTTACTCATAAAGTATTATGCAGATTCCACAGAGAATGAGTAATTTCTGAAATGCATACATATAGAATAGATCCATAAACTTGATAGAAGTGTTCACCTCTGAAGAGCTCAATAAATATTTGATTCATGAACTGTTTTCTCCATCTGTTGCAAAAAAGTATTTGTAGGATATATCCTAGAATTTTATCTTAGGTTATATATCAGTTGTTACTTCTGATAATATAACTGAATATTTTTCTTGTTAAGAAGACAAGTGAGTAAGCTTCTGTTATTCAGCTGGCTTCTTATCTTTATCAGCAGACACAGTTTTCCAGAATATTTCCATAACAATAATAGAGACCCCTTTATCTAGAATACAGGTACAATAAGAATAAGATACACAGTTTTGGAAATGCTTTTTATCCTGTGGACAAAGAGCCATAGCAATATTAGCTAAAAATAAAATACAGAGTCAACACTTCGTGCCACTCCTAACACCAGCTAAGTCTAGCAGTAAGTAATCTGAGCACATATTTTTCCAAGGGGTATGGATGCTGTCACAGTCACTGAAGTTAACAGTCATTCTGGGTGAAAATGACCTCTGGAAGTTCAGGTGGATCTGCTTTATGTGTTCATCCTAAAATCTAGAGTTTCTGAGTATCTGAAGACCTTTAAAATGGGTGTCCCCTCTGCTTCCCTGTGACATGGAGGAACACAGGTATTTCACTGGATAGAAACCCCCTGCCCCAGGCTTGTTCCCATGCCTGGGACTTCATCCCAGGCAACTTGTGCATGGTCATGCAAGTGCTGAGCTGGGCTGGAGTCTGAGCTCTCTCCAAAACCCCTGACCCTTCAGCCTTCCACTTAACTTGAGAAACCCAGCTTTGGAAACACCTACATAAAATATATTTTTGAGTGGTGAATTTGATAGCTTTAAAATAGCTAATGCTTTCAGTGATTGTTTCACTGGCGTGTGGCTGTGAGTGTCACAGCAAAGATAACAGCAGTGTGTGTGACAGCTTGGGGCTCGTTTCTCCACTAACTGCCCTTATTTGCAGCTCTCAACCTGGGAAGAGAGGTCTTTCCCTCCCAGCCTGGGGATGGCACACACTGACCAGTGATGCTATAGGTCCAGCCTTTGGCAGTCCAGTGGCAAGGCAGGACTGGCTGTGGTTAAAGTAAGAGTTCAGCTATTTTAGTGCAAAGAAAAACCACCTAAACACAGACCGGCGCTTATCAGCCAGTCCTTGTAAAGCTTCCTGTTGGTGGTTCTGCACACCGGTTAAACCGGTTTCTTTGGATTTGCAGGATGTGGCTTATTAAAGGAGCTGGAAAATTAGGTTTCCTAGACTGTATTATCAAAGCAGTCTTGTAATATGACACAAAATAAATTTTCCCATTAAAAGACGAGGACAAACCAGCCCTGACATACAAGTTAGCACAGGTAGCCACCAGCATGTGGTGTCATCCTCTTTACTCAGCAGGTTTATTGGTGGTTCTTCCATAAACTGTGAAGCAGAAGATTTTCTATCCAGCAGAAACAGGCCACTGAAACAGCAACTCAAGCCAGCTGAACAAACAATTCATGGGGACAATGGGACAAGAACATTTTGAGAGTCATCCTATATAGCAGATAAAAAAGCTGTAAAACAATGCTCCTTTCCACCCCCCCAGTGCTATTAACTTTCTCAGGTTTTTCTGTTAGTAAACATACATTTCCATGCCAAGGCCAAACATCATCCATTAGGGTATGAAAAGTCTGTTTTGCTGTCCTTTTAATGGTGGAAACACACACATGCACCCTAAGTGGTTGACTGTTAATGGTGTTCTTACTATTCATTATTACTCTCAGCCACCTTCCAATAGCCCCCAACTTGAGCTTGAGAGTCTTCAAAATTATGTCTGCCACCCAGACAGCATCCATGGTTTGTTTGTTCACCTTTGTGTGCAGCGCAGCAAGGCCTTGGTAGTGAAACATCATCAGTCAGGAATGAGAGAACAGGCTACGGTATTCGGCGTGTATTGAGTACATACAATACACCACGTAGCCTGATGACAGCCTTTTGGTTCAACACAATCAAATCTAAACAAATGCTGAAGAAAGCAGACATTATTCTTCTTCAATTCCGGTGAATTACTGTTTCCATCGAAAGACTTGTGCTCAGTAAGTTTTTGTAGTTCCATAGCATACAACTCATTAAAGAAATGGGAAGATTAGCTTGTGCAGTCTCAGGCAGTTGCACATTGCCAGAGCTCTCTTGCAAAATAATGGTTGCCCTGAGTCATAGTAATTAATGCAACTTTTTGTTGAAATGTGAGAATTGGAGAGTGAAAACCTTTTCATGAAGTAATTTTAAACATGTCTAGGTGGCACAGTGGCAATCAGGACTCATGAACCCACTCTGACTCAAGTTGTTTCTGATGTCAGAGGTAGCTCATTTAGAGCTGCACAGGTTCGTAGACGCCCTTTGTTCAAGGGTAGAAATCCAGAAAAATGCTTTTCTCTTACAAACAGTAGTTCAATTTTCTTGAACAGCAATGGGCTTCCACCACACCTTCTTCTCCAAAACATACTTTGTGATAAGTTTCTGGACTTTCTATCCCAGCAAACCATTGCAGGTCCTCAGTTTTTTAGTTTGTTTTCTGTGCAGATCATCAGACAGACCTCTAGATAAAATGCTGTTTTATCCCTTCTTGATGAGCTTCTGACCACTGCCTTCCCTGGTGCTCTTCGAGTCCAGCTGCTAAGTCTGTTTTGCACCAGCCTCCTCCAGCAGCTCTGCAGATGAGGCTTTGTGTTATATTAGCAGTGGAGGTCATGGGCTTCTCTCTCTCCCACTCTGCCTGGGATACATTTATGTAGAGAGAGTCCCCCTGTTTATGCAAAGAGAGGCAATACTTGGGTCCCAAGGGAAAGAAATCTGAAAATAACTGGAGGCTGGGATGGTGCTTTTGATTTCCTTTCTGATCTGATTCCTCCTGATACACACAGCAAGTTTTCTGTGGTAACTTCCCGCTGTTGTCTCTGCTTGTGGGCATGGAAGCACCAGTTTGTTTTTAAGTATTACGAGTTGGGGTTTTTTTTTAGGGAGGTGTAGGGCGTTGGTGGAAGAGCTGTATTTCCAGAAGCAGCCAGAGGGAGTGGGGGGAATATGCTTAGTGGGTACTGTGGTTTTCCAAATTCAAAGATGCTTTCTGATGTCATCCTTGAAATCTGTGCCAAGTTTCATAGATCAGCAAACAAGGCTTCCAGTGAACAAGCAAGCTGTTGTGAGTAGCAACCACTCAGCAATAAGCAGTGGCAAGCATAACATTAATCATATGCGAGGGGTTTTTTTGCTTATAGACTGACTTTCTCAAATATGAAAAATTATTCCCCCCTGCTTTATGACTTTTATGATGCACCATGAGATCGTCTTATAGGATCTGAGGTATTTACCACAGGTTAAGAAGTGTTACAGCATTCAGACAAACAATGAGATCATACTTTATCTGCTGCAGGAGAACTTCCTAATGCTGTATGTGTGTTTATTATTAAAACCCCCCCTTTATTAAAGGGTAAATACCACTTTGCTTTTAAACATGCTTTTAAGGAGGAAAATAGGATTGCTATAATAGAACAGTCCAGGAGAAGGCAAAGTGATTGTTCTGCATTTTTCTGCATTTTTCCAGCGTTAAATGCAGCAGCTCTCTTCGGGATCTAAACCTTTTCCAAGAACTATGACTAAGCTGGTCCCATAAGGAAATAGTGTTTTAATAACAGCGTAACTGGTACAAGATTTATAGGTGCGTATGGTGGTTTTCAGACAGTAAAGTACAAAATTACTTGCTAGGGTTTGTTGTCCAACTTGGACTGGTGTGGGACAAATGATGAAAAATTAAGGTGAAATCCTCACACACAGATCTGTGGCATGCAATGTCAGAAAAATCAATATTGGAGAGCAGAGCAAGGAAGTGAAATAGGCCTGACAACCAACCTAGCAGTAGCTCCTATCATTTGGAGCACAAGTGTGAATTTTTAGGAAGGTAAAACCATCAGTAAATTCTAACACTAATCAGATGAGAAGATGGCAAAAATTGTCATCACTGTATCTTGGAAGAATTTGAGGGATGCAGCCTGTTGGCCAACTTCAGAGGAAAGAAGTGTATTTTTAGTGTACATTGTATAATTGTTGGTGTCCTGAAGGTAATAAGGGAAAAGGGTATATTTACAAACAATCAGGTATTTATTGGCACTTTATATATTACAATTATATTACAATTTATATATTATCAACATTCTCGTGGCTTCTTGCCAGTCTGCTTCTCCCCAAAACTAAAATTCAGTAGCTATTAGTAGTTCACGCAGTTTTTTGGAAAGTGGGTCTTGACCTCGAGGTGGTTTTGGTGTTGCTTAATGATATGTCAGCTCTTGATGGCTAAGTGTAATAAATAGTGTGGCTGTAAAACAGATAGCTTGCTCTAAGGTATTTGATTTAGTGCCACACAGTGACTTTGCAGATGATGCAGCGATTGGGAGTGTGGATTGGCATTTGTTGTAAGAGTGGCCTGGATTCTGAGATAAGCTCTGTGCAGGCAGATAATGTATGCTTTCGTGTAGCCATATCTTGAGCTACCTGCTTATAAATAGTGAAGGCAAGCTGTGCTTGTAAGAGGGGATTCCTGACAGTTGGTGACTGAGATAGATGTGGCGCTGGAGGAGAAGGGATGAGGAGCTGTGGGATCAGTCATGCCTGAGTGTCAGTGCAACATCATAACCAAGAGGACTGATGTGACTAATGAGTGCAGAGGCTGGGAGGTTGTCAGGGCTGGACATCAATCTTGAAGGTAAGACTGAACTATGTGATGTTCATATCTGCTGTCTGTGCAACTGTTGAGACCAGTGATACTGCCCAGAGACCAAGAAGGGTGATGGGGAAAAACTCATCACATACTAAAGGAGGAACCTGGAAAACAGTGAAAGGATCTGAAAGCTTATGATAATAGCTGACTTTGACTTCATCCATGAATCAGGCTATTTCAGGAGCAGGAAGCTGATTGAAAATCAAGGGAGTCCTTTGGTTTAGCACAGAAAGGTCATGGCCAGCAGCTGGCAATTCTTGTCAAGAAGTGCAGACTCCAAGTCAGCCCCAGAGTTGTGGTGTGCATCGTGGGTGGTTGTTGGTGTGTATCACCTGGGTTGCTGCTGGATTTGTCGCTTTAGTTTCAGCCATAGTGGTGAGTTGTCAGAATGCCTTGTTTCCTCTCTGGGTGGACTCCTTTCACTAGAAAAACCTCTATCCTGGATTCCGAGTAGTGTATTCAGGGTAGTCTTCTAGACAGCTTGTAGAGGGGATGGGACTCCATTCCTCATTTTCTGTGTAATGTATGGCACAGGCTTCAGCACTTCTGTGAAGACTCACTAGCGTGATGCCCTATGTGTGAGATAAAGAAGAGGAAGGAGAAATCATCCATGATGGAAGTTTTATTATTGTGCATTCCTCTGTTGCTTTGCTTATTGTGGTTGGATTTTTAAATTTTAGTCTTTGATTTCTTTTATTTTCTTTTATATTTTAGAATAGTCCTTATCAGCAGCAGAAGATCCTTCTGCAGCATATTTTCAGTGCTGCCATATCGAGACTGTACCCAAGTCGGGTATGTATATTTATACATGTACTACATAGTCTTTCTGGGCCTGCATGTAGACCTGAAAATGGACAACAGCATGATGGAGACTAATGCTTTTACATATCTGCTCTGAGAAGAGATAAAAGCACGTAGATACATTTGCCTTGTGGAACATTACCAGGTTAAAACTGTAGCTCTCAATCCCCAGTTTATTTATATGTGTTGTGGTATCTTTGATTATTTAACCAGAGAAAACTACCCCCTTGAAATCAATGTTCTTGAAAAATGCTCTGTTTATATTGTTTCTTCTGACTTCACTATCTTTGACAAAACAAATACTGTAGACAGCACAACTTTTATTTTATAAGCAGTCTAAGCTTTCTCATTCTTCTATGCAGACACAGTGCTACTGTATCTAGATTTCCAGAACTATAGACAAATACTTGGATTTAAATATAATACTTTTTTATTGTATATTTAGCCATCAGTCAGATTATTCAGACAGTGAAAACAATTATTTTGGACATAACATCATACAGGTTCTTAGCTGGTGTAAGCAACATCCGTGGAGCTGCCATGCAACCCTCAATGGGATGAAACACTAGACCTCCAATAGAAAAGTTTATTCAGATTGAAGCCGTTCTCCAAAGACTGAGAGAAGGCTTTTTGCTCTTCCACCGAAGCTGCAGAAGTGGAAGAAGCTGGATTTGCCTAGGTGACACTGTCTGGCACAACTACCTGGGTGCCTTCAGAGGCACAGTACATGCCTGGGAAGGGCAGTGGGGGTTGGTGGCAGCTCCATGCCCCTGGAACAGAGGAGTAAAGTGTGACCACCGTGGCCACTTGCCCCAGAATACTGGGAGTTGCCCGTAGTTAGGATCTGTTCAGTGCCTGCAGGGCACAAAATTTGGGGGAAATACTCAGCTGATACACTGAGGTGAGTTTGAAAGACCCACAAATCATCAGGAATCAAGTTTATCTGGTGCATAAAAGATGAGTTTGTGCATCAGTAACTCAAAACAAAGGAAAGTTATTTTTACTGCACAAAGGAAAGGAGGCACCTTTGTAGAAAAGTTTACTTGCTCTCCTATCTCTTATGGTAAATTTTTTCCCTTAATTAAACTGGAATGACACATCAGGCAAATTGACAGACTGGCAGCTTTGTTCATTCTTCTTGAGTACACTGTCATTCATTTATGGTCATTGCCCTGTGGAAATTGCCTCTTTATTGAAAATTGAATGTATTTTGAAATTCTGATGACTGTTACACCTTCTAAATTACATCAGTAACAAGCCCAGCTGCAAACCTAAGTATTATTTCGGCATGTAATATCTTGTACCATGTTTGCGCAGCAAGAAGGGCTTTGGATGAGAAGGAAGCAAGTGCCCATGCAAAACAATCCAGCCCTGTTCCCTTTGCTAAAAAGCCAAGATTAAAAAAAAATAAATTAAAATATGCCCTCTGTCTTCCTTCCAGAGCATCAGAGGAAGAGAGGAACAATTCAATGGCACCTCCTTCCAGGAACAGCTGGTGCAAAGAACAGATGAGGCACTATAGCATAAACTGTAGCCACTCTGTTCAGGCTGCGCAGTGTTTGCTTACTTCATTGCACATTTTGGATGTGTGGTAGAAGTGGGGGAGAGACACTGGTACCCTTCTGAGGTACTGTAGTGACAGCATCCTTTGCTTTCTCTGAATCTCTGATTGCTGATGGCTGTTGCTGAGCAAGATGTCCTAGATGGTATACGTTGAGCAAAGATTACTAAATAGTTTACAAAAGAAGCAAACAGTTGCAGAGAACCTTGAGCAGGTCTGCAGCTAGGCTGGAGTAAGCCCTGGTAGGAGTGGCATGGTCGTGCATGCAGAGGGGACTGTTGCAGGTGAGAGGAGCAGACGGTGGAGCTGCTGCTGCTTCTCCACCTCAGCTCCGACTCACAGGCACGGCAGTCAGCAAAGACATCTCCAGGCACAGCTGTGTTTTGGGGAGGCTGCCAGCCACCATTATATTGTAGGCAACACAAAAGAGCTCTACTGTATCGATGCTGGCACCTAAACTGCACCAACAGATCCATTTTAAAAACCTGTCTGAAAGGCAGTTCCTGTAGCCACAGCTAAACTCTGCCTACTTGGCCAGGGTGGATGGGGGCAGCATCACCCCTTATCAACAAGGTGCAAGTAATGTGCTCTAGCCTGAGGCCTTTGCTTGCCCACCTGCCACGCTGAGGTCAAGCTACATTAGCAAGAATCATAGAATGGTTTGAGTTGGAAGAGACCTTAAAGATCATCTAGTTTCAACCCTCTTGCCATGGGCAGGTACACCTCCCACTAGACCAGGTTGCTCAAAGCCCCATCCAACCTGGCCTTGAACGCTTCCAGGGAGGGGACATCCACAGCTTCCCTGGGAAACCTGTGCCAGTGTCTTACCATCCTCACACTAAAAAATTTCTTCCTAATGTCTAATCTAAATCTCCCCTTTTCAAGTTTGAAGCCATTACCCCTTGTCCTATTACTACAAGCCTTTGTAAAAAGTCCCTCCCCAGCTTTCCTGTAGACCCCCTTCATGTACTGGAAGGCCACTATAAGGTCTCCCTGGAGCCTTCTCTTCTCCAGGCTGAACAACCCCAACTCTCTCAGCCTATCTTCATAGAAGAGGTGCTCCAGCTCTTTCATCATCTTCATGGTCCTCCTTTGGACTTGCTCCAACAGCTCCATGTCCTTCTTGTGTTGGGGACTCCAGAACTGAACACAGTACTCCAGGTGGGGTCTCACAAGAGCACAGTAGAGGGGAAGAATCACCTCCCTTGACCTGCTGGCCATGCTTCTTTTGGTGCAGCCCAGGATCATGCAGTTGGCCTTCTGGGCTGCAAGTGCACATGGCTGGCTCATGTTGAGCTTCTCATCAACCAGCACTCTCGAGTCCTTCACCTCAGGGCTGTTCTCAGCCCAGCCTGTATTTGTGCTTGGGATTGCCCCGACCCAGGTGCAGAACCTTGCACTTGGCCTTATTGAACTTCATGGGACTGGGACATGGGCCCACCTCTTAAGCCTGTCAAGAACTTTTCCCAAACCCCCAAACTGTGTTTTCAAGTGTTTGTACAAATACGGATGGACATTGGGTAATGCGGAGAGGGGAGCTGTAGAAGTACATGAGAGGATGAAGTTTGAGCTATCCCCTAGAATATGTTTCCCAAATCCCTCTCCCCAGCAGCCAGGAAGCTGCTGACTCACCAGAGTGCAGCTGGAAGCAGCACTTTCCCCTTTTGAAGGGAAAAGTACTCCATAGTGGCACAGAGGCTGCTGGTGATTATGGCAGGTTTTGCTACCAGTGGTTTCAGAAGACCAATCTGGTGGTACTTGATGGGTTGTGAGGGAGGGACACCATATGCTGGGGGAATTGATTTCTCTGTTATGCTGAAGAGAAGCAAAAAGTACAAAGCAAAGTGACCTGGTGGGGAGAAAAAAGTAATGAACAGAAATAATAACTAAAATTTTATGTCTCCAGAATTTTGTCTGTACTGGAAACCTAATGCTTTCGATTACAGTGTTTTTGTGCAAGGGAAAAGGGGACAATTAAAACTAAATCGATGGAGGTTTTGAGGTGTGTTATCTCCTGCTGGAGTCACTGAGAGGCAGGTACTTTTGTGGATCTGAGCCATAAATTGTCCTCTCTGGGTCTGGCTGCATTAAGATGGCCAGCATGTTTGCTGGTGGTGTGAAGACAGGCACAGCTTCACCTGTTTCCATGGACAAGGAAAGGTAGAGTAATGGGCAGGATAAGAGCTTGCTTTCCGTCCTCCATCTAGAGCAGCAGAGCAACTGAGAGTGCAGACAGCCAGGTGAAAGCAATGTAAGGAAGGCTATACTGCAAGACAGGAGTTGAAAGAGGCACTGACCATCTTGTTTGCTGGCTTCCCTTGGCCCCCAGCGTCCTTGTGGTATCACAGCCCAAAGTCATCAGACCCTACACAGGGTTTAGTGGTGGCTAAGGCCAGTGATGAGAAGGTTGCCCTCTACTGAGAGCACTGTAATGGTGTTATTGCCTCTGTTATTAAATTAACAGACACACAAACTCTCATTGTCATTACAGGCTGCTCTGCAGAGGCAGGTAGCACCTACAGGATTCAGCAACACTGATAATGTTGTCTGAATGCTTGGCTTTGATTATGGTTTCCTGAAATACAAAGTAATTGTGTGATGCACAGTTTAGAAGTGAGGCAATTCAAGTGCTAGTGGTGGTGTTGCAGGATCAGTTGTGCAGTTGCTACTCTTTTTTTCAATGCATAGGAAATCTTCATGGCTAAAGGGTTTACGTGATCTGAATTTTTCTGCAGAACAAAATCTTGTTCACCTGTGAAACACACATGCGGTTATCACAGAGATTTTGCAGTCAAGTTTGCAGACAAAACACGTGTGAGGAGATGCAGCAGTAACTGCTGAACCTTTTTTAACATTGTAGAGAGATACTTGTGCTTTATAAAAATTGTTTCTCCTCCCCTTTCTCACCATTCACTGATGTTATACTATGGATCATGTTGACAGCCCAGTACTCTTTAATAATACTTACAAATTGGAAGCATCATATGTAATGTTATGCTAATACTATTCTTCAAGTTACTCTTTCTTATTTAAATACTCCAAAAGATGGAAGACCCACTTTGTGAAGGGTATTGAAACTGGATTTCTGGCTCAGCATCCACTTTGTATCTTCTTTGCAGGAAGTGAGAATGAATCCCCGTCTAGTTCTGCAGATAGGCAGAAAATGGGAGGTAATGCCAGTTATCAGAGGAGCACCTTGTGCAACCTCTGAGCTGCTGTGGCACACACCTCTTTTGTCAAAAGTTGTCATGGTGGAAACTCACAGCAAATGAAGTTGAGCCTTGTTGCTGTTCCTTTTCCATGACAGGGTGAGATGCCTCAGGTCACTAGCAAATAGCTGCCCCACCACACAGGCACTCGACACGTGCACACTGACCTGCTCCGGGCCCACAGAGGGGATTTGTGTCATGGCAGACCAAGAGTGAAGCCATTTGCAGATGGATTAAACAAGACTTGAAGGAATTATCATTTGGAGATGGTCTCCAGATGGTTTGAGGTGAATTGGATTTCAGCCCTTTGAGACAGGAGCCAGGGATCAGACACAGCAGGTATTGGCCTTTTAGCCATTAGGCAGGTCATGCCCCAGGTGCTAGGATCACTACACATATCCCCAGAGAGGAACTGTTACTGCCAGGCTTTCCCTTCCAGCCAGCACGCGGAAGGTGCCTGCAGGTCTCTGCCCACCCTGCTCCCCAGCACTGTCTATGCAAGGGTGCTCTGCTGACCTTCCATATGACTGCAGCTGGGATGGAGAAGGACCAGGTTCATCTCTGTCTCCAGGTAACTACCCTGGAAAAGGCAGATTTCCTGGGCAGGGGAAGAAGCAAACCCATTCTCCATGGCTTGCCTGCTATTGGAGCTTCTCTAAGCACCACTTCTTCAACTTCCAAGGAGATGGTACAGCTCTGGCAGTCCTCACGGATGTTGTCGGAGTCGCTCCATGTGGCCTGCAGAAAGGCTCTGCATATGCTTGCAGCCAGCTGAGCGCAATCCAGTTCTCGTTAGTATTTTAGGGTGCCTAAGCATTATTAAAAAAGGAGGTAGCAATGTATGTCTGTCACTGTTAGAGGTGTTACAAAGGAGGAAGAAGGTACTGTGTTGTCTATCGCCACATGAAAAGAAGGTAGTGCAGTTAGTTGAGTTTAGTTCTCTTGTGCTGTGGGTTTTTTTCCTTTGGCACGCACCATTCTGGTTCATAGTTGAAAAACATGTATTTGAAAAGGGACTTTTTAGGGTTGTTTTTGCTAATGGCAAAAACATTCACAGATTGAAATCATTCCGATTCTGGTGATATTTTATTTTGTGATGTTGTAAGAACCTGTTAAGAGCTTCCAAGTTCCTGTGAAGTCCTTCCCAGAAGATGAAGCTAGAGGACCCCGGGGGAGGAGAGCTGGTGGTGTTGCAGGGATGCAGCACTGCAACATGGCTAGTCTGACATTCAGCTCTCAGCCACTGGCATTGCAGGGACTGACTGCCACTGGGGCCAGAGGTGGTGAGCTTTAGGACATAAAATTCAGAGGATCAGATAGTGTGTGTCCTTTCAAAACCAGCCAATTCACCTCATCTTTTATTCTTCATTAAGTGGTTGGAAACTTAACTGCAGCAGGTATAGCTGCTGAATATTGCTGTCTTGACAAGAATACAGGTATTTATCTGACTGCACTTGCCTCCAGTTAAGGGAAACAATGCAATATGAGTAATTGAATGGATTCAAGCCCAGGAAATGGACTGTTCTTCTGAAGTAAAGCAGCAACTTGTTAGATAAAAACAATTTGAGTCCTTCTCAGAAATGCTGCAAACCAGCTTCATCCAGTCTCTCATGATAAATCACTGCTGGATATAACTTTAAATTTAACTAAGTGCAGGCCAGAACACCAAGGAGTTCGGTGATACTAAGAGCAAGAGCTTTTCAATGCCATCATCCCAAATAACATTTAGCTGCAACGATCAGTGGGTCCTGAGGCCAGACATTCCCAGCAGCCTTCATTACCTAAACTCTGAAATCTTTGTTCATCTTCAGTGTTTAAATTGGGTGAGAAAGTCATACGAAAAATGAGGCAAAAAGAAGCATTTAGGTGAGCTTGTCTTGCACACCTCACCCCTGCCATCAGTTTTTTTGGCAGGTCAGGTAAAAAGTATGGCAGAGAGTGTGAAAAATAGGGGAATATTTACAGGAAAAATGAGAGCATCTAAATTGCTGTAAGGATAGTAGCAATAAGCACACAACAAAGTGGGATACTCTGTTATGTCTTTCAGACTTGTTACCACATTCTTTGCTGTTCTTCCCCAAGAGATTTCTGTATGCACGGCAATTTTGATTAAGTCATCAATCTCAAGTGCTTTTCCTGATTTTTTTTTTTTTCCTGATATGCTTTTCCATTTATGGTTCCATAGGACTGGGGAAGAATAACTATCTGGTTTTAGCTGATAATAGGGAAACTGAAATATCCCTGCTTTTCTTTACCATTGCCCATTTTCCCTGCTTCTCTCAAATTGAAGAAAAAATGAAAACTGAGTGCATAATAGCTTTGTAGAAAGACACATAAACCTGGGGTTCTTTTCCCACAATAGGACATTTCAGAACTAATCATCTCACATATGAATTTTATAGAGCCACCATTGCTCATTTCTGTGAGTCTCCCTGTTCCCTTAGTTTGAAATTAAGCAATGAATCTCCAAAAGCTAACAGGTTTACATTACTGTTGGGCAAAACATCAGAATAATAGCTGATGTGCTGACACCTGAGTATGTTTGGAGAGAGAAAAAGAATACTGACCCATTAGAGCCATCTTTCCAGGAGTTTTTCCACCTCCTCTCCGTGTAAATTGCTGCTGGAGTTGTTTTTTCTGGCAACACTAATGACAATTAGGATGTGAAAGCTCTCGATCGATTAAAGCAGGCAGTCTCGGGCAGCGGGAGATCTGCTGCTGGACTGACTGGCTGCACATTTTATCCAGAGCTGTCATTGTCCTTGTCTCTATAAACAGAGATGATACGTAGAAATTGTTTACAGTGATGGATGAGAACAGTGTGTTTTCTTGATGTCTCATGAACCACCTTTGCTTTTAGAATAATTCTTACCAGTCAGGAATCACTGAGCATAAAACACAGACCTAAAAGGCTTACATCTCTAAGTCACAATTATCAGATTCCTTTTTGCAATAAGCAGAAGGGGCTTTTTCGTGTATCTAGAAATGTATTTCCTATTTAATGGACTCCTGAATTATTCACAGGTTAAAGTGTTCAACTGTTGCTGTCATTTAAAGAGCAAGTGCCCAGCAGGAGGCTTGCATGGGGCTTTGTAGATCACTTCGAAGCATAATGTTTGAATCATTAAAGAAATGTTACACCTCCAAAGGTTATAGCATCCAATTTATGTTAATCCTGGCCTGACTAATAAAAGACACCATGAGATTTCCTGTTTTGATTCTTATCTACCTGCTCTGGAAAACTTTTCACCATCCCACAACAAATTTGGGATCTTAAGTCACTGTTCCAGGAAAATCTGTGAACACTATTAGATGGAAAAAAACAACTTCTTTTTTTCTGCAGTCCCAGATAAATAAAAAAATATGCATAGTTTTGAGAGTAGTTTGTAACACTGATCAGCTTTCTGGAAATGGTATGCCTAAATAGGATATCTAGAGCCTGACATCGATGTAAATCGGGGTAATTCTCCAAACTTTGTCAGAAAGCAAGATCTTGTTTTTTGCCTCCTAAGGAAGTGTCATTCCTGATCTTCTCATTTCCTCAAGCTTTCTCTTCTCCAATTAAGTGAAGGTAGTAAAATTAAGTTCCCTTTTTTTTTCTTCACTTTTTGGTGTCTGCCAGAATCCCTCAAAAATTTTGTTAAAAAGAACTTTTGGAAAATAAAACAGGGAAATAAAACCTGAAGAAGAGGAGGAAGGAAGTTTTCTTCACTTAAAAGCCTCGTTGGCAAGGATCATCTTTCCTACTCTGCATTTTGTAAGCACCATTTCCTACTGAGTACTGGTTTGTGCGGTTCCTCAGTCCCATCAGTAATCTAAATAACTTAAACACAGTGAAAACTTGATTTTAATTTTTTTTTTTTTAATATATATATAAAGAGCCTATCCTCCATATTCTGCCCCACAGGGCCCACTGACCATGGTGCCATGCAAGGACATGTGTCCTGAAGGACTTGGTGGTGGTGGTTGGCAGCCCTGGTCCTCAAGTTTGAGTACAGTTTGGACTGTACCCAAACAATCGTCTGACTGTTCCCCAGGCACGACTCACCCCTTTGGAGAGGGCAAAGTGGAGGCATCCCTCAGGTCTTCCTGAGTTGCTCTTGGGATTTTGGAGGTGTGGGGAGAAAGCAGCTGTGCTGGGGTTCTCCCAGCAGCAGGTTGTCAGCCCTTGGATTTGCTCTCCTAGCAAGAGCTTTGCTGAGGTGTTTGTGAACTTTTTGAGTGTAATAGGAGGGAGAGGAAAAAAATCAAGGCTTGTCCGGCAAGAAATTGACTAGCTTGCTGTTGATTGCAGTGGTAGGGAACTCAAAAAGGATATGGTAAAGTCACCTAGGAATTTCTCATCAGGTGTTTACCAAGGTCTTTTACCAGTTAGAGGAGGCTACACATAAGCTAGGATGAGTCTTTCTGTATATACTTTGATAAGAAACTGTGCATTGTTTAGTACTGATTTTCCTCAAGAGAGGAGGGAGTTTAATTGTCTGGTTTATGGACAGGTTTCTCTCCAAACAGTGGTATTTTATTGCTCTATTTTACAACACTACCTTGAAATACAGAGCATATGTAGAGGAGGGGAAGACCCTGAGTAGCCCTTGCAAAACACCTAGGATAGGGGAGAATGATGGCAGTGTTTTTCACAGGGTCCTAGAAGTCCCATCAGAAAGATGGGAAAATGGAGTCCATTTATCTTCAACTGCTGTCCTGGAAACATTCCCGTGTGTGCTTACACACACACCAGTTGACCCTGCTCTCAGAACACTGATTTCTTTTCAGCCCCCAGTTTAAAGCTGCTGTGCTGACTCTTCAAAGATTGACAGATTTTCATTTGATGAATTGCAGAGTTATCTATCCTTGTCTGTTAATTGCATAGGGAAATTTCCCCATGCCTTGTTTTCAGTTATTCTGGCATTATTTCTCACTCCAGTCTCTAAGGATTTGAGTGGAAGGAAACTAAACTGTTCTGATACTATTAGTTCAGGTAATTCAGATACTTGTTTTCATTTTTGGGTTTGGGGGCTTCTTCAGGTTGTGTGTTTGTTTTGTAGATAAGACCTGCTGAAATGGTTACTATTTGGCATTTATCTCTATGAGAAGCAAGTTCTTTTAAGCACATTCTGTGCAAGAGCAGAGGGGCTAATCCCATGCCTCTGATAGAGGGTTATTTTTACATAATTATTTGTCTAGGCCCTCAGTAACATGATATCAGGAGACAAGAATGATAATGTGACACTGTGCTAAGCGAACCCCAATCAAGAAACTAAGAGGACTTTTTTGGGATTAGAAACTTGATACAGTCTTTTCCTTTGTCAAGGAATTATATTTTCCAGCGGGTAGGCGTATTGGTTTTTTCCAGAAGTAAAGTACATGATTTATAGGGGACTCACTGACTGCCACGTTACAGAGACATAAAATGAGTGACAGGTTGGAAAGGGAAGACAAGGAAAGAGAGTGTGCGGAGACACAGTAGGAGGTAGCCCAGCCCTGCGATCAGGTGAAGAGCCTGCAGGGCTTCTCCCTGTCTCAGTGTCACTATCTCTCCCACACAGATTTTTTAAGCACATACTTGGATTTCAGAGGAAGTCAGCCAGGAAAACATAGCGAGATAAATATTCTGGAGCTGTCATTTGCAGAGCATAGATCTGCTCATAGTCCTTTTTTACCTTCACTCACATGTTAATTGTGAGGCTAAAGCATGGGATACAGCCGGGTTGTCTCAGGCATCTCATTTACCTCCAAGTGTAAGATGCTGAGCAGATCAGTCCTTCAAAAGTAGATCCCCAGTGTTCCATCCTGAGGCAATAGAGACCTGGGTTTCTCCTGCTGGCCTCCAACAGGAGAGTCGCTAGGCTTTGGACATTCTCTTGCACATGGAGGAGCAGGAATCCCTCCCAGAGGCTTTCACAGGCAATTATCTCTTCCAACAGCGTAGGGGGACGTGGGTATGTACTCTGGCAGGATCTGTCTGCTGGATACATGGCTGTCAAGTGATCAAGCTAGATTGTTGGATCTCACCTGAAGTGCATATGACTTCCAGTTCCTTCCCAGTGCCAGGTTCTGTCGGAGGCACTCAATGATGGGCAGCCTTACTCTGCACCACAGGTGGGGTATGAGCTGCAACCTGGAACAAAGTGGGGGTTTTCTCTGTAATGTATTTTAGACAACACAAGTGCTGCCTGTAGGAAAAGTTGCCCACAGGAAAAGTTGCCTGGTCTGTGCTTTGCATCGGTATGTTTGGATTCATGCTGCTATATCTTATTTCAGCATTCAGGTGGAAGGTAAACAAGGTGTTGTGTGTATTAAGAGCCGTTTCTGCTCTGGTTTCTGTTCCCCAGGGATATGAAGCTGGAAGGTGGACGCCAGTGCCATTCTACCGGAGTGTGTCTGAAAGAGATAATTGGTCTTGAAGGTGTGGAGCTTGGAGCAGATGGGAAGGTGGGGATGCTTCAGTTCCTACTCCCTTAGACTGTATGTAATAAGGGAAAAAATGGGTTAACTAACAAGCACAGATACAAAAATAGATTATAACGTGCAGTGTAACACAGTAGTTAAAGCACAGTATGTGCAAACTGAAATTCAGGAGGACTGGCCAAGCTGTCAGTGCAAACAGCTCTGTTTCCTTGAAATTCACCTGTGACAACATCAGGGTCTGTAAAGCATTACTGAATCGTGCAGCCTTCCCCTGGCTGTAACAAGAGGTATCACTGCAGAATGTATTGTCAGGGGCTTGAAAATCATTTCTGGTGAGAGTTGTAAGGTGTAATTCTGTTTGCTTTCAATTCTATTTTATAAAATAAATTCTGCTTAACGGTATATTTTTCCAAAAGGCAGGAAGACAGTAGTACAAATCTGATGAGTATTTCAAAATCTCAGAGTCCACTCACTTGAATAGAATAAGCAATTAAGAATCTTTAGCAAAAGTGATCCATTTTAAACAAATATATAGAGGAGAGACAATTCTAATCATAAATTAAAACATTTTTTTGCTGACAGCCTGATTTACTTTTTACAGTTCAGTTCTGCTGTCATGTATGGATTTAAAGGCCCCAGGTCAATGCTGCTATACATGGTGTGCTCACCTAACCAGGTGTCAGGCCAGACCACAGGCTGTAAATTCCTGAGGAGAAGAAATGAAAGCTCACATTATTTATTTGATACCTGCTCTGACCTCCTCGTAAACCAGTCTAGAGTCTGAGACTATTTTTTTTTCTGCAATATACTGTTATTTTTGGAAAACAAACCTACAAGAAGCAAGGCGTAGTCTGTTCCTTTCCTGGCCAAGGGTGCAAGCAGAGAACTGGTACACTCTAAAAATAATTTTGTCACAAGTTATTCATTCACATTTAGTCCATGTTGGGAGGTAATAAATTATCTCCTGCAACCACTGCTGTAAACTGGTAGCTCACTTACAACACCAATAAGATTCTGCCAGACAGAATCCTGAAGGAGAAAAATACTGGAGAAAGTGTTCAAGCTTGGCAAGGTTCAAGGGGTTTGCCTCTGGCTGCTCTGCGCTGAGGGACCCATATAGATGATGCTTTTTAGTAAAGAAGCAGCTGAAACCTGCTACAGAGAAGGCCCACTGAAAAAATTACCAAATTGGCGTATTTTTAAATCTGACTCTTGAGTGGGATTTCATAAATCCAGTGTATTAGACCTTCTGTGTATTTGTGGTTTGGTTTTGTTGAAGAATTAATGCCTTTGCAAAAGATTTTTTTTGCATGGATAAACTGACTGCACTGAAGCAAATGTAGGTGACTGGTGTTTATTCATCTGTGCCTAACTATTAAATCCAGAAAATCCCCCACTAATTTGGCTTCCCTTGCTTCCAGTTGAGATGCACCAAAGGCATCACACTGCAGCCGAGCTGGGCTGATAGTAACTGTCTGTCCATTCTGACTTTCTTTTTAGACTGTTTCTTATACACAGTTCCTATTTCCCACCAATGCTCTGGGAACTCGGAGAAACACGATAGACTCCACCTCATCCTTCTCCCAATTTCGCAATGCAAGCCATCGTAGCCTTTCTTTGGCAAGAGCTAACAGCACCCAGGGGAGCATTGATGCAGGTAACTTCTCAAGAAGCTTGTTTTAATATCCTTGCGTAGCCTGGTGATAGGCAGTTATTGTGACGGACAGACATATGTCATGTTTTAGCCCACTTTTTTGCTTAAATTAAGCAAAATATAGTCTCATGTTGTACGTGAAACAGCTCATTCCCTGTTTGTTAGGCAAAGCTGGCCTAAGGATGGATGTAAAGTTAAGTAAACAAGACTGCTGGTTGTATTGATAGCCCCTGGTGGCACTCGGTGTGTCTCCTCCTGTCACCAGCATTGTTTGCTCGTCCTGCATCAGGCTAATTGTTACCTTCCTTTGCTATGGAAAATTTACAGGGGCAACACAGTAGTCATAAGCTGAAGGTGTAAATCATACTTGTGACCTTTTATTAGGCTGGAAAGCGCTGTGTTTACAAAACCGGCCACAAAACATAAGTCAAAGCACTATATGCTTAAGAGAATTTGACATGCTAAATGAAACAGATCAAAACATCTGCATAAACAGATGAAAACTTGTTGCTGGGAATAAAAGTTATTGTGGAGCTCTGTATAATTTTGCAGCTCCCTAGGCCCTAAATCCACATTTACCAGGTAATTAGTAAGCTGTGGGTCCTCTATATCTTTGCAAATTGTATGAGTAGAGTTTTCAAGATGTAAAGAAATCTTTCGATTTTCAAAAATCTTGCATGAAGATCATCCTGTGCATTAGCTGTGAACTTATTTGCCACTTACCTTAAGTCCAGGGTTTTCTTGATGTAACGAATTCCTTTATTATATTTATCATTGCTTTATAGGTAGCGACCTGGGAGACTTTGTTGAATACGACCCAAATCTTTTAGATGATCCCCAATGGCCATGTGGCAAACATAAGCGGGTTTTAATATTTCCTTCATATATGGTAAGTGACATGCCAGATGATGTGTAGCACAGATAAATTTTGGTAACAATATTTTCAAGGTTGAGGTTACATTTGGCTGTATTTTAAGTAGATTATTATTATTTTTAATCTACTAATAACAGCTGTTTGGAATGCTTTGTTCTAAATGACAGTTACTTACCAGGACATGTAAAAACAAACTCGTGGAGGTATTACAAAAGTGAACGCTTTTATTAGCGCTGTATTTCATAAATGCTTTAGATGAAAGGCTTGTTTGAACAATGCGTTCATTCTCTCGCATTCAGAGGAAAATTTATACTTCCTCGAATTGGCATCCATTACAGAATAGGAGGATGCCCATTAGGGTTTTTCTGAAGTCATGAAGCTGCATTGTGTTGTGATGCTTATCATTCACTCCTCGGAACAGCGCTTCGGTGTCTAGTAGAGCCTTTGTTTCCCAGATACTTATTTCACCATGGGATAGTTCTTCCTTTAATTGCAGCAATTATGAGCAGAGGCTGTATATTTTCCACTATATCCAAACCCATAACAGTACAGGTACATAACTATTCCTTGAACTGTGCTCCAACTCAATGTTTTCCGTGGTGAGTGACTTCTGTAGCCTTTTACGGTTGCACCAAGTCTGTAGATTTAGTGTGCTATTTTGGCAGGACTGTTGCAGTGAGCACATGTGAGCACATTTCTGTCTGAATTACACATCCAAAGTAGTAGCAGGCAGCAGAGAAAAGCTGCTTTTTTTTTTTTCTTTCTCCAAAGTGGTGACCTAGTACTCTTATCTGTGTTCAAATGGGACCATATTTGAAACACTGAGGTCTTCCATGTCCTCACTTAACTTGAAACAGAGATACGATTTAAGAAACTACTAATGCACGTGAAGGTACAGTCTTTATAGGTTCTTTTCTGCCCCCACCCTGGTCTTTATTTGATAACAGGGCTCTTGGGTGCTCCTTCCTCAAAATAAATGGATTTTACATGTTCCATGTAGACTGAAGCTTATCTCCTTACTGGCAGGAGTATTCTGCCTATTGCACAGAAAGGTGTGGAACATGTTGCGCACAAAAATCGACCTCTGCGGCTGTGTTCGTGCTAAACGTCCAAGTGGAAAGTGTCCAGTATGCCCTCTGCTTACTTTCAGCCAGTTTTATTTCTAAGGTTGGCAAGTTACTTTTGGCTGCCAACCCACAGCGTGTCAACCTTTTATGGCGGCTGCATCTGGGTGGGAAAATATTTGTTGTTTTGATATGGTTATTGTCATGGACAGGTAACTGTCTTCCCTGAAACAGAAAGACATTAACTGGCACCCAGAGTGAACATAGCTTTGACGGTCATGGTTGTGTTTCCAACCTTCCTCAGACTACGAATGTGCTCCAAGCAGTCTGAGTCCCCTAGGACTCTCACCTGAGGTCTTTGATCCCTTTTCAACTTGGTGCTGAGATGGACACAGTTGGGCAAGTAAAAATAGGACAGCCAGGATAGCATCCTGCAGGGGAGGTCTCCAAGGCCCAGGGGCGGGTGTTCAATGCTCCTCTCTTCCATATGGTGGTTAACCACAGCATTTTGAGGTACTTAAATTGCAATAAGGAGCCGAGCGGGGATTTCCACTGAGGCAGAGGTATGATTAGATGCTTTCAAGATGAAAAATGGACTTCAAGGGAAATTGTTAAAATCAATGATTGTTTGTCTAGAGTATATCTGGGTTGACAGGAGTCTCCCTGCTTTTTCATTTTCCCTAAGGGTTAATTACTTCTGTGTCTGGAAAAACACCTTATTTCACATTTTGTGGGGTTTTTTGCCTGACTTTGCCTTCCAGCCGTCAGTTCTTCAGCACTGCCAGAGGGTCTGCAGTACTTGGTGTCTCCCTCTCTGAAGGCAGGCACTAATCTAAGAAAGGCCTGGAGGACATTAAGTGCTGTGTTTCTTTTGTTGGTGGGAATAACTGGCACGTGCCAAGAGCTCTCTTGACTGAGGTCCAAGGCTTTTGCCTGCCCCTGGTCGAAGCAGCATAGCTGTGATGCCACGTGGGAGCTGCACAGCTTTGTAAGAAACCAAAGAGTGGGTGGTTGTTCTTCAGGGCTCAGCTCAGAGATTTTGCAAGGGGCTGGTGCTTCCTTTAGCCACAAGAAGGGAGGAAAGGTAGTGTCAGAGTGTCCCAGGATCTTGCAGGTTAAATAGGATTTTGCAGCTTGGGGTAGGGAGGGCACGTGCATCAAGCTTATATATATAGGCCATATTGGCTGTGCAGGAGACTTTACTGACATCTATATTGGACTTTCCAGACTCAGCTGGCATTCCCCCTCCCTGCAGTTCATATTAGTGTGAACAGGAGCACAACAGGCTGTAATTTCGAGTCATTTTCTTCCCCAAATATAAAAGTCGGCATATGCTGCAATTAAAGCAAATTGCAGTCTGAGGCCAGTGAGAAGCCTGTGGTTTTTTCCTGACCCTGCACAGCCACAGCAGCACTGAGGGACCTCTGCCAAATGACCACAGAGCTGTAGAGCTGCTGTACACAGATTGAAACCAGTGTCTGGTCCTGAGTGGAATATAGCTGTAATTACTGCCTCTCCCAAGTGCCAGAGCAGCTGAGAGCAGCTCTGATGTCAGAGCCGAACATTTTGTTGTGTGTAGAGAGCTGCAGCTTGTAATTAAAGTTTCATTACTTGGCTAGCGTTTAGCATTAACGCTTGGCAGCTGCAAGCTTGTTCCCCCCCCCCCTTATGAATGTCAGAACAATTAATGGGGGGAAGGTGTGCAGGAGGAATGTGAACAGTGTGGATGAGCGAAGCTGGAGGCTGGATGTGGGGCTGTGGAATTAGGGCTACATGGACTGATACTACACCTGGGAGCCCAGCTCATGCTTTGCAGGCTGGGATTTCCCCGCTGTTAGAACTCCATTGAGTTCTGTGTGAATGCTGCCTCACTGAACACTGCAGGCTTTATCTTGAGGCACAGGACAGGCAAAATGTGTGGTCCTGCTTGGATTTTACCCTGGAATACCTGCAGTTAGCACTCGAGCCTCTGGAACATGCAGTTGCCTCTATTTTTGTGGAGCCTGAGTTTTATCATCACTGACATTGACTTTATAGTCTTGTAACTTTACTGGGCTGAATTAGTCCTGACTTGCAGAGGTTTTTAAACTGCAAGTCCTCAGCTCTCTTCAAGGAGTAGCTGAGCTTCCTCCTTGATGATAGCTGTGGGGAAGTAGAAGTGCTTTCAATTCGGTCTTTTTTTACAGCAAAGTTCCTAGCTTGAATGGATATTCACTTCCCTGTTGCATTTCTAAATACCCACAAACAGTCTGTTAGGGGATGATTCTGAAAAAGCAGCTTCAGTACTTTCCCAACACAAACCCTACACCTTTTGTGTTAGTCATATTTAAATTCAGGTCTACCCTGGAGAACTTATTTTGCTTTATGTTGGCTTTGTAGAAGAGTCTACAATCTCTACTGCAATAGAAACAGTGAGAGGTACAAGAATTTCTTGCTGGGGGGCGGGGGAGGAGGGAAACATCATGTCATGGTTAACAGATGTCTTCCTGGCTGATACTGCTAAAACAGGAATTCTTGCAGATTCTTAAATCTCCCTAGAATGGGAACTTTTATCTACCAGACAGAGTAGTCATTTCTGTGCTCGAGTCTCACATTGACCAGGGTACATCCAAACTTGTCAGTGCCTCCCTGCATTCTTGCCAGCAGAAACAAACTCCTTCCGTGCAGAAGGAGCAAACTCACCCTGCAACGGGCCTGAGGCCGACCCCCACCATCCTGCTTTTGTTGGTAACACAGAAATGCTGGAGCATCTTCAGCTGGCTGCTCTTCACTGCCAGAACTTGCAGCAAAAGAAGAAAAGCCTGCATCAGTAGCGTCTTGACTTTGAGTGACCCTTCTGTAATAACATCCCTGCAATATCCCTCTATTCCTGCCCAAGGGATCCAGTTGGAAATTGGTTTGGGTACTTAACTACAATTTCACTGTATTGGTTTAATTATGTCAAAATTAAGTGTCAGCTCTACACCACTAACAAGAAAAGCATGTGTCAGAAGTCTGCAGTGCTCTTACAGAGGGCTGAATGTCAGCCTGTGCTTGCCAGGTACTGCACTAGTGTCGAGCACAGCCAGGCTGCATTATGAAATATTAGTCCTCCAATGTGACTTTAAAATTAGAACTGCTTGCTGCCCTGGCCGTTTAGTCTAACAAAAGCCCTGCATGATGATATAGCACATACAGTCTCACGCTCCCCTCTTCTGTCTTTCACAAAGAGCATCAAGGTCAGGAGTACTCTGCTACATCCAGCGTCCCTCTGTGCCATCACCCTATTCTTCGAGCCGCTTCCCTATTGTAAATTAAGCATCTCCAGGCTGCTTTTTTATCAGCTGCTGACCCTGTACCCAAAAGTCTCAGGCAGCAGGGGATCACAGTGGTGGTATATACTCGTATTTAAACCCTGTGCTATATGCATTTAATGCTATATTTGGCAGAGACTCCACTAAACAACTATTTTGTGACACTGACACACTGTATAATTGAGAATTATTCCAGTGTATTAACCATATAAAATAAACTTGTGTTCTTCCGTGTACCTTAATTCAAAGAGACCATTTTGAGATTATTTGCCTTATGAAATTAAAAATCTTTCCATTTAAGATCCTTGAATGCTAATTACTTTCTAACAACAGAAACATCATCTTCCAGTCTTCCTTTTCCAGATTTTTAACTTATTTATTATAAATGCGGAATTGCTTCCATTTTCCATCACCATTTAAGCTTTCACTCTTATCAGGATTTCCCATATATATGCATTGTCTGCAACAAGTATACAAATTAGGTTAATGAGAGTTTAAAGCTACACAGCTGGTCACCTATGGTATGCATTAAGGTATCCAGGCAGTGCAGAGTCATTGACTTCTTCCCATTCGTTTTGTGGTTGAGAAATTTGCCATTGACCTAGTGGAAGTCTGTTAAAGGTATCAATCTTCTGTTTGCTCTCTGTGAAGTAAATTTGTCAGGGGTACACAGTAATGACAGCTGAAGAGAGCCTGTTGTATATCTTTCATTTTATTCACCTATTTTATTCTGATTTTATCCTTCTTAAGCAGGAGATTGAGGCATCCAAGGCTAAAACATCTTTTACTGGTAGTGTGCCAAAGTAGGGATTTATTTTCAACAATATTTCATCTTGCCAGTCTTTCCAACCATTTCAGGCATCCTCTGTCCTCCTATATTTATGAAACTATATATACAGCTTTCCTATGAGAAAGCAGCTGCTTGAAAACACATGTGAGTAGCACACAAGCTAACCTCCAAGTTCAAAACTGCCAGCTATGCAAAAAGTGTGCAGAGCACAGACTTCGGCCGAAGCATTCATCATGTTGTCCAGGCATCTGTCAGCTACCATAAATCAAGGCTTTCATTTGTCTTGTGCAACTTCCATCGCCAAACTAAAATATACATGCACAGCTTTGTATACAGAGAACGTGAACAGAGCTCACGAAGGAGTATTGCTGAAAACTGAAATGAATTTTGTGCAAATAAGCTGTGAGAAACAGGACAGACGTTTCTGGATGACAGAAGTTACAAACATTCGAGATTAGAGTATGAGAGAGACAGTTGGGTAGTTCCCAGTGCTTTGCTTGTGTGTCTGACAGCTCTGAGAGTGCAGAGTGCCTGCCTGGTAGGGAATAACTTTATGTATAAGAAAGCATGTTTGGATAGACAAGTGCTGTGGTCCTTTTAGGAAAATATTTGCAAACCCTATGTAAAATGTTGGGCATCGGTGTTGAATGGTGCCTCTACACAGGCAATACCAGAATTGTTCTGGACGGATAAAAATCCACACCGTTTACAGTCACATCTTCTCCTCAATATGGCAGCTTCATCTGGGACTTGAGGGCAGCTCAAATGCTCTGAAATGGCCTAAAACAGAGAAGAAAAGTGTAAATGCTGAGCAGAGAGCAGGCAGTGAAGGATGACGTTAGGTCAGAGCCCTCCTGTGCCAGATCCCAGCTGGTCCCTGTGGGTCACTGGGCCACACCAGAGGTTTTCTCCACTCCAGCCCTCATGGGCAGGGGCAGTGGTGGGGGGATTGCTGCTTGGTGCCAAGCTGTTTGTGGGGTGCAGGAGGTACCCCGGGAAGGAGTGGGGTCAGGGACTGGTATTTCCATATAGCCTCATGGGTGCTGTGCCCCTGCCACAGCCTGGCAGCAAGAGAGGTGCTTGGGTACCTGGTCAGAAACAGTTACATGGGGTAACTGATTGGATCACTCAATAGGCGCTAATTCACCATTACTTTTAAATTACCTGCCAACAGATATTCTTTTGGGTTCTTTTGCCACCTGCCTCTCTGGTGGACAGGGTCCCACATGCATACATCTCTATAAGCAGCAGCTGGGCAAATAGCATCCCACTGCTCACACAAAGTTGGGCTTCTGCAGCAGCTGTGGGGAAAAAAAAAAATCAAGGGGGAAAAAAAAGTTGCACAATTCCTTTTCTTGAGAATAAGGATAGTTTGCTGAGCTCTCCAGCATGGCACTGACAAGATGAAACAGCTGCCTTAGAACCAGTGTGTTCAAACATGCTGCTGTTATCCTGTTACATGAATCAAAACCAGCACACACCAGCTTTCATCTGGATTTCATTATTGTGATTTATATCGTAGAGACTTGTCTCACAGGAAGCAGCAGTATTTGGAGTTTGGGGTTGGAGATTCTTATCAACAGGACAAAACTGACAAATCTCTCTGTTTAAAAATAGCTGCACCTCCTTACCATTTTCAGTTTTAAGCTGTCTGCTTATTCTTAAGCCTCTGAGTGCTTTGATTTAAATAAAACTAGGAAAAAAAAGAGCTTTTCTCCTTCTAAAGAGAATTTAGCTGAATTCTGGCAAATCTCCCACAAGCTGGAGTCCCAGGTAAAACAGATGGTGCCTGCAGAGGGGCCATGGGGAACGATGCACCCCGGGGGGCCACTCCTGCTGTGTGGCAGAGCCCGGGGTTCACCCCCTCTCTGTGCAGTTGCTCCTGGAGCTGGGGCCATGCTACTTGGAGGCAAAAACACCTGAAACTTGCTGTCCGGCATGATTTCTGCACAGCTGAATCCAGAGGATGCTCAGGCCCTCCTTTGGCTGCCATGTCCTTTCTGCAGCAAAGTAGTTTCTGTCGTGCAGGTGAGGTTCGTGCTTGATTGCATCTTTCTCTGTGCAAGGCAACATGATTAGCTGTGGAGAGCCAAAGGCAAGTCTGCCAGAAAAAACCCGTGATCACTTTGAAGGAGATAATTAAGATAGAACCAAGGAGCTCTGTGGTAATGGAGGGCAAACAACAGGCAGTTAGGTTTGCAGTGAAGCATGAAATAAGGTGTCATGTAGCTGTGCACAGTAGCACCGAGCTGACTTTCTAGGATTACCCAAGACAATCAAAAGGTGCTGGTAGTAACTAAAATAATGTTTAGATTTAAATAGTGAGTAACCTTTATGTGCTTAGTGTCTCTTAACTCTGTAAGAGCAGCATGGACTGATGCTGCCATACGTTCAGTATCAGATAGCACTGGTTCAAATTATGTTATGTGGCTTGTTGTAATAGTCCCCTTAGGGCAGTACTAAGAGGAACCCTCCTAATAACACATAAAATCCCACCTTACCTGCAAGTCAGAAGCTCCCAACTTGCCAATGATCCTTTGGCAACAAAACCAAGGATGAGGCAGCAGGCAGCAACTTCCCAGGGAAAGGAGAGGAGTAGTTGGTAAGGTCTTCATTCTTGTGCTTCGGAGGGCTGAGCCCTGCCAGGTGAGATGAAGCACATGAGAAGTTGTCTGTGACAAAGAGCCAAGGCCACACGGGTGTGTGCGTACATACTTCTGACCTCAGCAAGATGAAAACCAGGCAGACCCACACATTCAGTTGAAGCCTTTCCCTCTAGCCCCAGGTAGGGCAAAGTTTCTCCTCCATGTATTTTTCTCTCTTCCTTTTATTCAGGCGTGGTAGCACGATTCCTGCCTCAGCATCCAGACAGCGTATGAATTTTTAACCTCAATGGCACTGCAGTGTCTGCCCAGACCTGCACTCAGACTCCTCCACACACGTGCAGGGCAACAGGGCTGGCTGAAGAGGGTTGATACGGACTTTTTGATGATTTCTTATAACTGTCAGTTTTCTGTAATACGGCTGAATTGCCTCAAAAAATTATCCCCTTTATTGAGCAAAAATTTTACTGGTGCCTAACACATAGCTGTTGGAGGAGATCCACAAGCATTTCTGTTTGGGAAAACGGCAGGCAGCTGTTGCATGTGACATGCCCAGCAGAATTACCTGCCAGGACATAGTGGGGAGCAGCTTCTCTGGACAGATGATGCTTCTCACACTGTAAATCCTCCCCAAACTATTCCATATACTATCTTAATTATTGAAAAATACTGCAAGCGTATGCGGTCAGTCTTTTTGGCTGATTTAGATTCCCATGAGGATATAATACAGTGAGGCTCCACCTTCTATAAAGGCATAGCATGCAACAAGTGTTTTGCAGGCCTCTTTCCACCTTGTGTTGTCTAGTGTTAACAGCGCTTTGCCGTGATACAGGCTAATCATAAACACAAATTAGAAGGGAAACATTATTTTACTGGAAGAAAAATGCACTGCAGATTGCTGCTCTCCCACTGCCCATGCTTGAAGCTGGCCAAGAGCCTGGTGCCTGGGGACCAGGTTGTCCTCTGGCTGCCCAAGCTGGGGCTCTTCTTTCTGTCCAAGGGGCAGAACAGCCAAAGCCAGGAAGAGAATTTGCACATCCCCAAAACGAAGGTTGATTTGTTGTTCCGCTGATACCTTTTGGCCAGGTGAGCGGTGACGGAGGATTTGGGTAAAATGCTTCCTGAGCAAAGACTGAAGGAACAGGAGAAGTGCTGCTCTGGCATTGCAGAACTGCTTGGGAGGACCCTCTGCCACTTGGGGAAATTCTGTAGGTTGTGACAAAAAGAAATAGCAAGCTCAATGTATAGGAAATAGGCTTTACACTTTGAATGTTGTCCTAACTCAATACTTTTGTTCACTTACTGCCTAACTTTTGACAGCATTACGATTTTGCACATTACTGAATGACCTGCCATCATTACCTAATCACCTAATTACTCCTTTTATCACAAATGTATGCTATGGTTGTCAGGAATTTGTTCCTTTGAAGAATTATTTTGAGAGAAAGTCACAGTATGTCTCAGAACTGCGTGGAGATACACACACAAAATCCAGTTATTGTGATCATTTTTTTTTTGGTTTACCAAGACTTCTCAGCTAGGTTTTATCCACCCACACTTAGCTTAAACTCACTCTCAGTGATACTTGGATGTTCCTTCAAGGTATGTGTTTTCTGGGGCTTGTGCTGAACAATTGTCTCAGATTTCAGGTCACTTGTCTGATGGAGCAGTCACAAACAAATTGTTGCCTTAATTCAAACTTAATTTTCCCCTCTACTGAAAGCATTGGGACTGACTGGTTTGGTGTTCCTTGCTTTTGGGAATTCCGTGATCTCATTTGTTACAAACTAATAGTCCAATTTTCTCTTGACCATATGCTATAGACCACAGTCATAGACTACGTGAAGCCATCAGATCTCAAGAAAGACATGAATGAGACTTTCAAGGAGAAGTTCCCTCACATCAAGTTAACCCTCAGTAAAATAAGAAGGTACGTTGCAAAGTTTGGTAAGGCTGCCACATGATGCAGCTGTCTCCACCTTTCAGTGGAATTGCTGCTGTACATGAGGGGAAGCACAGAACTGGTTGATCTTCCAAGAGCAGTGACTGGCAGAGGTGCAGAATAAGTCAGATGGTTCCTTTGATTACTGGACTGAGTAAACAAGATATGGGAACATACAAACATGCACCATCCAGGTGTCAAACGCAGCATCTAATGGGATGAGGTTGAGAGCTGGGCATGCACTATACCAAAATACCTGGGAAAATAACACAACAGAGTCTCTAAGCTGATGGCACTTATCTTAAAAAGACACTGAGGAAAGAGAAATTATGACTTCTGTGCTTTGTCCAGAGAGCATGGCCAGAAACAAAATAAGTAGTCAGCTTCACAGCACAGTTGTAGTATTTCATCCCTGTTCCCAGTGTAGCAGGCCAGATGTATTGCTTCACTGAAGTAATGATGATTTCACTTGACTGAAGTGGCCCGCAGGATACTGGCTTGCAGTACATGGAAAGACTGTTGGCTTGGATTTGACCAACTGTAACCATCAGCAAAGCTGCCTATAGAGCACAAGCAATCAAGCTGTTGTTACTAAATAAATTGTATGCAGCTTAAGACCTCTGATGAAATACTGTTACTAAAAATGTCAAAGCTTTTCAGCTGCTTTTGTAGTTTGACATAACTGTCTACTGGGGGCATTGAGGAGGCAAGGTAAGGTCAAAATGTGCCATGAAGTGCGTATCCAAAACAGAGCATAAAGGTACCTGCCCAGTAAATTACATTTTCCTTTTCCCCTCCATTTGGCTAAGCAGGAATCTCTGAAAGGATGACTGTTAGGGTGAAATGAGAAATGCTTTAAAACACAGTTCACAGGATATTTGTCTGGTGTCTTTACTCAGCTTGAAGAGAGAAATGCGCAAGCTTGCTCAAGAAGAATGTGGTTTTGAAGAGCCCACAGTGGCAATGGCCTTTGTCTACTTTGAGAAGCTCGCTCTCAAGGGGAAGCTGAACAAGCAGAATAGAAAGCTTTGTGCTGGAGCCTGTGTTCTTTTAGCAGCCAAAATTGGCAGTGACCTCAGAAAACATGAAGTCAAGCATCTTATAGATGTACGTATCCATAGGTTTCTAGTGTTCTACATGAAGTGCCACTGTGTGGTCTATGCAAGCCTGTTTGTCAGTGTGTCATGCTCTCCTCTAGATTTCCAACTATACAGCCAGCTAAATACCTTTTTTTGTTGTACATTGATGTGGAAGTAGTAGTGATCGATGTCGCTGCAGAGGCATGGGAAGCTCGTTTGATGTGATTGAAGACCCCAGTGTCAGATACTGTGAGGTCTGAGAGGTATCTGGCCACTATTCTATCAATACAAGTCAAAAGTTAACCCTCAGGAAATTAATTTTGCTTTTAATTACGTTTTCAAGAGTGTCAATAAGGACTCTGCTTTGAGAGGTAAATACAGATAATAATTTCAGAGGGAGTGTAAAAGGTTACCAAATTTGTAGTTCTTTTGGGCATGAAAACCTAAATAATTGTTCCCATTAGAACACCTCAACACCTCACCCCAGCTGGTTTTTTTTGTAGAGTAAGGTGTTTGGTCTTTCACCCACTCCATATGAAAGCGTTAACAAAAGGGAGTGTTATTGCATAATCCCTTTGCAAGCACTGAGATACCAATTGGATTTAACACTGCAGAAAGTTAAGGCAGGCAGCTCAGTACTTCCCTACAACCAACTCGCTCAGTTCAAGAGACATAGAAACTTGCTTAGGGGAGAGAACTAGACTCATGCCCTTCTGCCACAGTCACAGAGCTGAGTCAGTTTGTTAGAAAGCCCTCCGAATAAACAAAAAAATCAACCCAGTGGGATCTGGAAGATCTGGTCTCTCTTGCTATCCTGAAACACTGGTCCACCCTTAAAACATGTTGAGCTTTTCAGTAGACCCAGTGGGCAGAGAAGTAGCATGCCAGGAAAATGGTAAGAAGAGGACAGGGAGGAGGGGGGAGAGGAAATATTCCTGAACAGCTGGTTGCCTACTTGTAGCATCCAAATCCAGTGAAAACAGCAGAGCAGATGGGAGGTGTAGTACATTACAGAAAAAAAAAACCAACTATGAAACCTATCTCATCCCCCTTGAGGATAGTAGTTTCTGTTACTCACAGAAATGTTGTTGCAGATGACACCTTCTGCCTTTCAGGTATTAAGATCAAACGTCTGTAATTGTAGCAGAAATTATTTCCTCAATAGGGTGTTGTAACACAGGCTAATGCTGAAAGGACAATTAGTGATTTCAAGCAGCACAGGAAGTTTGAGAGCAGTTATGAGGTGCGTGTCTTCCATTACACAAGGGATTTTGATATTTGCAGGAAGCCAGGAGTTTCCTCTTCCTGCAGTAGTAATCACTGTGATCGTTAGAAAATGTGTCTGCTGGAGATGGAAGGAACAAAATGACCAACGTGTCAGAAATAGTATAGCTGGCTAAGCTTTGTATGTTCACCTTCACAGTAAGGAATCAGTACATCCAGTTCATCCCACTCCCATTTTCTAAACCTAGAGCCGTGCAAGTCCAGCAGGGCAGAGGTTTAATGACTGACATCAGCATACGTGTTTTGAATGATGTCATCTGTGACACTCGTAGAAAGCAAGGACTAGAAAGTCAAATCCTCATTCGCAAGGACTTCTTTTAATTATTTTTTTCCTCGGCTGTCACTGCAGAAACTGGAAGAGAAGTTCCGGCTGAACAGGCGAGAGCTGATTGCCTTCGAGTTCCCGGTGCTGGTGGCCTTGGAGTTTGCTCTCCACCTTCCTGAGCACGAAGTGATGCCGCACTACAGACGCTTGGTGCAGAACTCCTAGCACCGGCTGCCCTGTGGGGAAGGGGCTCCTGACTGTTAATGCTTGGCTCTCCTGAGCCGCAGCTAATACTGGAAATGCAAAATCAGACTTTTAACATGTCACTCTCTCTCTCCCCAAAACAGTTTTTCCGGCGGCCTATAGGAAACACTGCGTCAACACAAGACTCTCAGCTTTGACAAATGTACGTATTGTTACTTTCTCAAAGCAGATGAAGACTGAGCTGTTGGTAAATGGTTAGCGTGCTGAAACTGGGTGGTGACTGACCTTGCCTATGGGGACTACAGCTATAAAAGTAGGCAAAAATGAGAAGGGCAGCCTCCACGACCACCCCTCTCTCCATCACACAAACCCTGGAAGCCCACGCGAGTGCATTCTCATAGCGCTTTTTCTACAGACCTGCTGCAACTTCCAAAATGACTTCTTAACGTTGTGAAAAAGCTTTTTAAAGAGGATATATCTTCACTGTGTCAAAAAGAATGTGCCAATCTATTTTTGTATCAGCAATTGAAAGTGCACTTTTTCCTGTGGGGTGTTTGTGTGCGTTATCTGTGTGCGTGTGCGCGTGCGACACCGAACTGATCTCAGTCCAGGTGGTTGGCTTAGCTGTTTCTGAGTGTCTCAGTTACTGATGGCAAAGATCAAGGTGACCTTACGTGTTTACTTCTTGAAAAACAGAACTACTGGAAAAGTGGTAAATGGGATCATTTTTGAACACTTGGGTTTTTTTATTCTCTGATCTTTCCCAACATTGTACCTTTGAAAGGATTACACTACTACTACTACTACTACTACTACTACTACTACTACTACTACTACTACTACTACTACTACTATGAGAGAAGGATCAGCAACTGACCTTAAGTTTTCAGTTATGTTTGTGAAAAAGATGAAAGCATTGGTATGAGATTTCCATGTCATGTTTTTTTAAAATATCTTGTGTTAAGCCACATGCATATTTTTAACCTTCGCACTTTTCCCACTGTGGAGATGGTTAGACTTGCACTCTGTAGTGTTGTATTTCTGTGCTCTATGTTAGAGTGCATAATAAGCACATTTATTGTGCTGTATCTTAAAACAGTGTTTTATTAAAAAAAAAAAAAAGTAGGGCTCAGCAGTATAACAGGTGTCTTAAAGCTCCAACAGCAGGGGCATCAGCTATTGTTGAAATTTTTGGTTTTTAACCAGAATTGACTGTGCAAAACCTAAAACAGCACCCTTTGAAGTTAAAGGTCTGGTTCCTTTAGACTTTTCAGTACTGGAGTTTTACAGTAAACTTCTTGCAGCTTCCCTGGTTCTGACTGGACACCCAGAAAGTTGGAGGGTCTCATCCAAGCTCCTCAATGCTACATACACACTAAGCTAGCTTCATGCTTACAGACATCATTCAATTGCTGTTATCCTGTGGGATTACCCCCCTGTCCAACCTTTTCCTGTGCTGGTTCACTTAAAAAGCCTTGCCCTCAACATGTCCCACATGGATCCGGTAAATACTTACACTTGTGGCGTTTTTATTAAAAAAATTAAAATCTCAACCATGAGATTTTAGCTGAAGCCTTACCTCTCTTAAGTTTGGGAGTGCTTACTCAGAGTATGGAAGGGGCTTGTGAGCAGAATGTAGAGAAGTGGGACATACCAGAGGATGTAAACACACTAATGCTTACTTTCTTTCATTCTTACTTTAATCAGTTTTATTATTTCCTTCAGTTAGGCCAAGAAACATCCAGTTTCTTTACCAGCTTTGACTCCTTTAAATTGTAGTGTGAGAAACACTTGCCTATGTTTGCTCTGTAGGATCTGGAAAAGTTACATATGTCAGGATAAATGGGAATTTGTTTGATGCTGCTGCTCTTCTTCAATTTTAAGGGGGAGGGTGGCCATGCTAGCTTACAGTTATGAGTAGTACTTACCTGATTACTGATAGAGATACATTCCAACAGGGCTGGGGAGAGGGGGTAAATAGAAAAGTGAGCACTTAACCTCCCCATTGCAATGCCCCACGTCACTGCAAGCCACCCATCACTCAGCTGGCTGCGGAGCAAGGGGAGGGGAGCCCTTGCCCTGGCACTCCTTCTCCCTCCTCCTCCTGAACCCCCAGCAGCCAAGGAACAAAGGAGCCAAGAGCCTGGAGCGCACCTAATGCCTACAGCTGCCCTGCTGGTTTATTTAACCCAAAAAGGCAGGGTAGTGTTGACCTACAAGCCAGAACAGTCTGCAGGTCTGCTAGGAGGGCTTCCATCCTTGGCTGCATCCCTTCCCACCAAAATCGTGTATATAAACGTTCAAGATTTGCTTCAGATTGCAGAGATCTGTTTCTAACAGCGACCACTCAAGGCTAAGCAGAAGCTTTTCCTTTCTGTAAAGGCTTCTACCTTTTGCTTTTGAGTCTTGATTATTTTTTTTAATGTTGCTTTAGAGTATTGCAGGGAAAAAGCAAATTGTGATTGCGAGATGCAGACTAAAGAATGACAGTCTTAAAGCAGTCTTTATAGACGCTATCGAATCACACTGTCACATCTTTTGTCTTCTGTGCTGCTACCCAACCCTGATCTACAGTTTACACAGATTTCTGGGATGAAATCTGATTGCTGGAGACTTTCTGCTTTTCGTTGTTGTTGTTTTGGGGGGCAGGAAAGGGTTTTGGAATGATGTTCAGCTACAGTTTGAATGTGGAAAAAACACTTAAGATGGTGATGATGTTGCACTATTCACTTGGGAACGTTTATAAAGCCATATGATGCTAGATCTCAGAGCACAAAGCTTGGCCAGTACAATTATGGTTAGGACAATGGGCAGGATTTGCCCTCCTTTTCTCCCCAACCCTGGGAAAATTCAGGCTGAAGTGGTAGAGGAAATCTGTACCAAACAAAAAAGATGTTGATTGTTTGCCTTTGTCTTACATGGTAATGAATGTTGATTTACAAATGATTTTAGGTTCAACTTTAAATAGTTTGGGAAAATAATCCATTCCATATCACTTGTTCTGCTTTGAAATTATATGCCATACACTCTACCATGCAGAGTTTATTCCTTTTCTAAAAAAATAAACTTTTAAAAAAATTGAAAAACCCAGACTCTTTTCCACCAGTAACAGTATGTTAAATTATTCTGTTCCTTCACCTCTGTGTGTCAAATCGTTTTGGTTTTGTCTTCCTCTGGGACATAAAGCTGCTTATTAATAAACTAATGGTGGGATTGCCTGAGGGCCCTCATCATCTCCTAGCATTCATCTTCCTGCAGACCCCTCACTTCCAGGATCTTTCCTCCAGCCAAGATCTTAATCTTTCCAGACCATTGGTTTGGGTTGTTGGGTTTTTTTAAGCCCTTCTTTTTGGTACCAGCTCCTCCTCCTGGAGCTTCCAGGCCCTGGTTTTCCCAGTGCAAACCATTGGTGGGCAGGACAAGGCACAAGTGGGCTTCTCAGCATTGCTCGTGTCTCACAACCCCTTGTTCACCAGAGAATTTGGGATAAGCCACTTCGGTTTAGTCAGGTGGTAGCAAAATTTACAACTGGCCCCTGTACCAGTTGTAGTTCTCAAGCAGCTGCCTTTGCCTGGGAGGTTGAAAGTTCCATTTTGGACATTCATACATGCACACAATTATCCACCACATATAGGCAACCTGGTCTAGTGGAAGGTGTCCCTACCCATGCAGGGGGAGTTGGAACTAGATGATCTTCAAGGTCCCTTCCAACTCAAATCATTCTAACATTCAAGCTTTTTATTTTTTTTTCCACCTATGACAGCCCCTAAATCCAACACCTAGCTAGGTGGTCACACCAAACAACACCCATTTATTGTGCATTTTCATTGCACATTAATAAAGTTAAGTTAAAGGTTTGGCTCCTTACATCCACCCATCACTGTCTGAGTTCTCTAGAGACCCTCAGCTGTAGATCATATTAGTGGCAATATGAACATTAGTTGGATTTACACAGACCCCAGAACATACAAATATACAGAAAAAAGCTTTACTAATCAATTCCCAGAACTACTCCGTAACAGGCAAGTACAAACTTCGGGATAGTCTGTAACGTCTTTAAATGAAAAAATTTCAGCTAACTGCCCCAGCCTCCTAAAATACGGATCCCACAGCATAAGACCTCCTTGGAAGCAGTGAGGAGCAGTTTGTTAGGAGACAGTAACACCTTCCCACGATGCTGAAGGATTTTGGCACCAGGCCCCACATTAAACATTAAAAAAACCCCAAAAAACTAAAAGTAGCTCAGCGAGGTGAGAGAGGGAGCAATCGCAGCAACAATGCCAACATCACTGGCTGAGTGAAATCTGTCCCAGGCTGCACCTTTGGGGAGTGGGGAGAATGAGTGGGAGGCAGATTTGAGCTAAATTCATTCATCTTCCATTGTAAACTTCGTAGTGAAGAGTGAAGGAAAAAAACCAAACAAAAAAGTGCATTCCTTCAAAGAAAGTTGCACACAAGCAAAAAAGCCTTTCTGAAATCCTAAACCTTGTTCCTTCCCAACAACTTCACTGTGAGCCCATACAGCCAGAGACTCCCTGGAGTCTACCCAAAACCTTGCTAAGACCCCAACAGCAAATACCAGGACCAGCAGTGAGAGGAGAAGCAGTGCTTATAGTGTGCTACTGGGAACTTAGCTCCTGGAAAATGGCCTGTATATATAGCTTGAAAGCAAGGCAGGGAGGACCAAGAAGTTGCTGCTGACTTGAGCAGCAAACACTTCCTCCCCTTGGTGAGAGCTAAATATTGGCTACTACAAGAAGCCAATTTACCCTTTCTACACATTTCTCTAGCCCGTCATACATCCCTTCCCATAACCTTACTGAGCATCATCTTAAACCAGCTAGGACCCTTGGCTCTGCTACAGTGTTTAGACAGATGCTCAGGACTTAATTCCTCAAACCAAACAAAGCCTTCCAGTTTGCAGTCACATTTCATTGGTGACCAATTTATAACTTTTTGAGCTCAGGTCAATATTTCCTCTAACTTGAAATCTTTCCCCTATGGGAACTCTAGGATTAAGAGGTCCTCAGCAGCAGCGGATAATCTTAATAGAGTTCTGGCATTCTCTTAGACAAGATACTGTAAGAAAAAAGGAGAGGCAAGAAAATAATCCTCTTCTAAGAGCTTCCAAGTGCAGTGAAGTGTTGCCTTGGGTATGTCCATTGAGGAAGAAGTGCAAGCCAGGTTTCCAGAACCACTGACACAAGGTCTGAACTTCCCTCTTTTTCCATTCACCAGCATCCATGACCAAGCCTTTGGACTCTTCTCTTCTTCGCAACACATACGAACACAAAGGACAAGTTTTCATCTTCCCCATTGCTTCCCTCTACCAACAGCTGGACAGTTTTTACTTTGAGCATTGACTGGGAGAGAGATAGAGGATGAAGAAGCAGAAGGGGAGAATCTAAAACCTGGTTTATTTACAAACCAGTTTTAAATTCTCTGTGTTCACAGAGACTGGTTTGCCGGGAGTGGATTCTGTTCATCGATTTAGAAGAGAGAACATTGCCATTTTGACTGAGCTTTAGAGCAGCTTTTCTTCAACATCTGCAGAGGCTGGAGCCTTACAGCAGGGAAAGGTTTGGAGACATCTACACTACCTCAAGCCACTTCTTTCTCTTTTGCCACCCCAATTGTTCACGTTGCCCACATGGTTGTATTGCTCTGGGTTTTTACAAAGCATTGTGTTGCAGGACCAGAACTGCGGTCGCAGCATCGGCTTTTTAGTCTCTCCCACTAGAAGACAAAATTCTGGTCCATAAATTTCTGCTCATCTACGTATTAGAAACCCTTGGGAGTGCACAGGGCTCGGCTCTGTCTCCTTCTCTAAGACTTAGCTAGTCACCAAGCAGGTAAGATGGCAAATCTCAACATATTTATAGAATGCTAAAAAAAAAAAAGGAAAAAGCAAGCTTAGCCAACAGTAAGCACAAGAGAGGCACTGCGTGCTGGGCTGCCCCCTTACCAGGAGCACAGCCATGATGGTCACCCCCACCCCTCCACACCTCAACAAGGTGTTTACTGAACAGCTCTTTGGCATGGGGATGGGGAGGGGAGATAAAGCACCAGAAACAGACTCAGAAGAACTGCAGAGCTGAACAGCCTGACATGCTGCGTGAAGGAGGAACAGTTCACAAAATTATAAATATGCAGAAAACAATGGGAGTCTGTGGTTTCCGGAGGTATTTTCTGCTGGCAACCCAAGCAGCCTGATTGTATTTTTTTGTTGTTGTTAAAAAAGATAAAAACCTAATGTAGAAACCTAGTAGCTGTAAAGTTTTATAAAGACATATAAAAGTATTTTATTTCTAAACTGCTCTCATCCCACCCAGAGGAAAAATGATTGAATTGTTACCATCCGAGCTGAATTAACAGCCTACACGGCTGTTTTTCCCAGTCCCTCTCCACTTGCCAGCTGGATGTCCCTGCAGAACAACATGTGTGAACACCTCTAACCAGGGGCCTGAACCCCAGACACCTTCCTCATGTCATTCCATGTCTGCAGGTGAGAGCACAGCCTGCAAGGCAAGACAAGCAGTCTTTTTTAACTGGGGACGATATTAGCTCTGTCTTCAGTGCAGGGCAGGAGCACACATTGGGCCTGGATCCTACCTGTATTCATTGGCTGCCTCTTGGTTGCATGTTGGGGTAAGACCTGGGTGTGCACCCATCCACCATCCCTTCAGCTTTCCCTTAAAAGGAAGCCCCCAGGGCTGGTGAGAAGGGAAGCAAGGGGCTCTCACCATAAGTGTGCACATGAGCATCCCTAGAGAAAAAGGGAGAACTGAGGCACGTTAAAGACAAGTCCACTTAAAGGAGAACTGAAGCAGTGATTCATCATCATTATCATGAAGATCATGTTCATCTTCATCACCATCTCCTCTTAGGAAAAGGACCTCTAGTCTCCCACCAGCTGTGAGAAGACTAAAAGGGTGCTGAACAGCAGAGTTGAAATGCAATCATAAGCGCACATCCTTCTGCCTTCAAGGCCCAACGTGAGCTAGGCCTCTGCTCTGACCTCCCATGATGCAACCCACAAAGTAACTGCACTGTAGCTCCTCATGAAGCACAAGCGTTTTAATGAAACATCTAAGCATGAGTGAGACATTTCAGATGGATAAAAACCAACACATTTCCAATCAATAAAAACCAACGCATTTGCAAACGTCAGTGGGTTGCTCCAATTTCAGTCTCTTCTAGTTGTGAGCAAGTTTTCTAACCAAAACTAGACCAACTCAAGCTTATAAGCAATCCCAGGGCAGTTACATGCAATATTTAATGCCTTCTTCTCGAGTGACATCTTCCCAGATATCTTGAAATTACCTTCAGTGAGCAGTGGAGACTGGATGCCAATCACCATCTAGGGCATTTCCACAGGCAAAGATAACAAGACACACAAAGCCAACACCAGAACTGCGACGTGACCATCTCTTATGACAGTCTGAGAGGTTCATTAAAGTTTTCTGAATCCAAGGCTCCACAAGCTGTCATCTACCTCCCAGGTGACCTGTAAATCATCTTATTTCTGTACAGATTGGAGCTGAATTAAGACTCAACCTGCATAGAAGAAAAAAAAACAACACTTTTTTTTTTTTACCAGTACCCTATCTTTCATTTCCTCTAACCTGAGCAATATCATGCCAAGTTAAACCTGTACCAGTCCATGGAGCATGTGGGGCACTGCATGCAGATGTAGCCTCTAAAGAACATTTCAAATATCACAGTTTAAATTATGGATAATGTAGATGGATTAAGAACTATGACATCCTGTTTCCTCTTTTATTCCTTGTCAGGTCCTTTTTGTTTGGCTGTTTTTGTTTAGGTGTCTTTTTTTCCTTGTTGTTTGGTTGTTTGTTTTTTTTCTTTTGGTTCACCTTTCACGATTTCAATAAACAGAAAGATGCTGGTGCTGTGCTGGGAGTTGGGACTGGCTGACTCTTCCACATGGTGCATCCGGAGCTGCAGACTCCACCCTTTGTCTGATTTATTTTAAAAGCCTGCTGTGTCCATTAATGGAAAATTGGACTCTGTTCAGGCTGTGATGGTGGAAAGGACATTTTCCATGGACAGGAAAATGGAAAGTTTCAAATCAAAGCTGCAGGAGGCCAGGAAGAAAAATATCTGGTGAATTTAATTGATAGTGGCAGCACAATTATTACAGACAAATACTAAAGAAATGGCAGTGTGTGACCCAAAGCAGCTCCTTAGTTGGAAAGAGAAAGGAGGGTAGCATGAAAGTCTGCAGGGCCACAGGGCTGAGGTTCAGATACTTTGCAAACTTGGTATTTTGAACATACTTGACAGGTCATCTAACACTGTGATGTTAAATTTGCTAACTATCCAAGTTATTCTCCTTAATTTCTTAAAGATCTGAGACATATTTGATGATGCTCAATCCTCCCCTGCTTGCTTTTGTGTTCGTCACTAGGTTTGAGAAAGTGGTAGGAGTCTCAGGGACATCATTCTGTATTTTCATTAAAATAAGCAGCTGAGTAGAGGGAAGAAGTCATGGTAGTAGCCTTCATTGAATCATAGAACATACTGAGTTGGAAGGGACCCATCAGGATCATCGAGTCCAACTCCTGTCCCTGTATAGGGCACCCCAAGAATCACACCATGTGCCTGAGAGCATCATCCAAACATTCTTGAACTCAGGCAGGCTTGCTGCTGTGACCACTTCCCTGGGGAGCTTTTTCCAGTGCTCAGCCACCCTCTGGGTGAAAAACCTTTTCCTGATACCTAACCTAAACCTTCTCTGATTCAGCTGCCTGCCATTTCCCTGAGTCCCGTCATTGGTCACAGGAGTGAAGAGATCAGTACCTGCCCCATCTCTTCCCCTTGTACGGAAGCTGTAGACTGCAATGAGGTCACCCCTCAGCCTCCTCTTCTCCAAGCTGAATAAGTTTAAGTGACTTGTCATAAGTCATCCCTTCCAAACCCTTCACCATCCTTGTGAAGACCCGATCAGACATTGAAGAACCCCATCAAAGCACATGGAAACCCACCTGTACCTGGAATGCTGCTATCCACAGAGCAGAAGTCAGTAAATCAGTGAATAGACTTTTCAAAGCACAACTGAGCTTAGATCCTAGCAATGGGATTCTTAAGGGGAAAAATAAATAGAAAGCTGGAAAAACAAGCAGAATTGCTGCTCTTAAACCTACTGATTTAATAACAATACTGTCCTCATATGTTTTATTTTTGCAGTAAACAGTCTAGCAAGAAAGTAAAAGAAATCTCTATTTTTAGCATAACTGTAACTATGGCTATTTTTACAAGACTACTATAGAATATAGGAGGAGATGAAACCAGTATGATGACATGGAAACTTAAAGGATTCCACACTAACACACACACACACACACACACACCCCCCCCAAAACTCCAAGACCTTAAAGAATGCTGCAGCTGAAATCTCATGCCATGAGCCTATTTTATTGTTTATTTTTCAAACTATCACATGGAAAATGATGATAGAATTCTATAGCAGGAATGTATTTTTGGAGTGGTCGAAAATGTTTCGGAGTACTTTGTACCTTCCTATTAAGGCAAGATAGCCTAATCTCCAGCCCATGAAAGAATTTGTCGTGAAGTGAGTTCATAAAATCTCTCTGAGAGACCAACATAAAAGACATTGGCTCTGTAAGAGTATGTCCCCTTTTCTCCTTTCCCTAGAAAACATAACACTTGCAAAAGCCTTCCAGTCTCTACCTTTGGATGAAACGGTCACGTGGGCTGAGAGCTGGTGCAATATAATCATAGAATCATAAAATCAGCAAATGTCTTGGGTTGGAAGGGACCTCTAAAGGTCATCTAGTCCAACTCCCCCCTACAATAAGCGGGGACATTTCACACTAGAACAGATTGCTCAGAGCCCCATCAAGCCTGACCTTGAATGCCTCCAGGGATGGGGCCTCCACCACCTCTCTAGGCAACCCTTTTCAGTGATCCAGCACCCTCATTGCAAAGAATTTGTTCCTGATATCCAGTATACCCTTTTCTAGCTCAAAACCAGTATTCTATTATTTTCCTTCTCCTAGCTGAAGTCACAGCTTAAGACATTCCCACCAGCACAACCATCTGTTTAAGGGAGCTGAAGCCCATACAAAGTGAGTAGAGTATCATGACTGACAGATAAGCAGATTTAATTGCATCAGTTTAAAAGAAGATGTGGTTTATTAACTCCCAGGGCAGAACACAGTAACAGACCCTAGGTTCCTCTAGTCTAGAAAACTGTCCCAGTTTTCCCAGAACCTGCTGAAGCCGCAGATGCTGGCAGCAAGAGGTTATACCATCATCTCACCTGTTTTCTACTGCATTTACTCCTTCAAAACTGATGTTCCATAGTTTAAAAAAACAGTTTGAAACAGAAAGGTGCCCTTGTGTCACGTTTTCAAAAAGAAGAAGAGTAAAGAACATGAGAGAGATTCTGAAGGGAAAGGGAAAGTTATTTTTCAGCTTTTACACTGATTTCTGTAGAAGGTCAAGGGTTCCTCTGTCAAAATTCTCAATGGTGCTGCCTTTGCAATTCAGCATTTGGTCTGGTGAACTACACTGCTTTTCTCCAAAGATCTCTGAATCACAGAGGGTTTGTTTTATGGGTTTGTTTGTTTGTTTTAACCCAAAAAACCCAATATAGTTGAGTTTTTTCCATCTGAGAGCTGCGGTAAGCAACTTACCCCTACAACACAGCTATTCACAACATGAGCCATTCAATTCTTTGCTCAGCAATTTTGATATTCCACTTTGAATACAGCTGAGCCACATGAAATTCTGTTGTGTAAGGCTCTCCTTGAAAGTAGAGATTTATTTTCTTTGGTTACAGCTCATCAAGTCTTGAGGCTACAGCCATCTGTGTTAATCTCTGCACAGTCTGTTCTTATTCATCATCAATAACAAGCCCAAGGAGCACGCGTGTTGAAGGCAGTGTGAACAGACAAGTATAATAAAGAAATAAAAGCTACCTTGCTGAAATTTTTAGCTTCTGTGTCTTATCTTACAGCCTAATTCATTGACTGTAACTGGAGACATTAAATGAGAGAAAACGATTCACTGCACCCTGAAGGAGCATAATGTTTGAAAGTAAGTTCAACTCTGTTTTCTGAGCGGCCGTGGCTGGAGTCATTCGCAGATCGGAGTCTGGGGAAGTGGGACAGCCAGAAGCAGGATGGCAAAAAGAAGACCTTGGATACTGTTTTCTTCTGCCTGCTAAAATATATTGTGGCTCATACACTATGGCTTATTGGGGTGTGCTCCAATAACTGCTGAAGTTTGCTAAACAAGTAGACTGGGCCATTCCACTGCTGGCAAGTGAGAGCCAGGGCAATGCCTGCAGAGTTGTGTAGAACTTTACCTCTAGCTTGATCTCCAGTGACACCAAAATGGGGTTGGCCCTTCTGTCGTTCAGCTTAAATGAAGAAACTCACCAGAGGGGCTGATCACACTGACTATCCCTGGCAACATGCTGGTTATCTTTTTGCTGGCATTGGACTGCCCAAAGGGTTGCAGAGTTACAGGGATGGAGGGTCTCAATTACAATTTCTTCTAACTGCTCTAACTTGAATGAACTTGATTTGCTAACTTCTGAAGCTGTGGAGGTAACTGACATGGAGGCACAGGGACCCCTCCCCTGAAAAGGCAAAGAACACACTTACTTCTAGGCATCAGTAAGGAGAGGTGACTTCTTGAGAGAAGTTCTCCATGCCTTGTTTGAAGCCAGATCTCATCCTTGGTCTCCCAGAAGCTGTGTGACAGACAAACAGCAAAAATCCCTTCTGGTTCCTGTCTCCAGCCAGGGCTACAGGGGACGATTAGCCAGACTGACTTAGTCTCCACAGCTTTCAAAGGAAAGTCTGAGAAATATTCGCGTTGTGGTGTTTCCCACCCCAGTCAATGAATGTTTTCTGGTTTGCTGATGTGACTGCTAATTACAGCACCATAGTTCTTACAGTGGCCATTCACAAATCTCCAAAACATTTCTGCTTAACAACTTCATGCTTGAACCATAGTCCTCTTAAGCAGAAACTTCAGCCCTCTTGTTAATCAGTCTGGCGTTAGTGATGCTCCTGTGTTTAGGCATGGCAAATGGCGTTGCCCGATCTCAGGACCATAACTCCAAACTAGCTGTTTCTCAATCCAAATATCCATTTCCTTCAAACACCAACCCTTCTCATCAGTTTCGAAGGAGCTGTGCTGGAGGCTTGTTTTATTCAGCTAGCTTGCCTCAGGCAGGCCTTGTTCTTACCTGGTATGGCAAGGCACTGGATGTCTGCAACTCCAGCACAGCCGAACTTGTTGGTCCACCAGCTTTCCTCATCCACAAAGGGTACAGAAATCAGAAGCTTAACTGTAAACATGGATCATACTCCTATAGGAAAATGGGCCTTACTTCTTCTTCCCAGAGTGCACAGACCCTCTAGTACTTGAACCAGCAGAAGCCTCAGGATAGAGTAACCACTTGTTCACCAGCCTCATCTGCAGAAGTGCAAATTTGCTTCCTTCTCAAAATGATGTTTGTGAGAGTCTTAAAAGGCACAGGACTGACAAACTGCAGAAAGAAAAGTTCAAGTGCTCTTACTTCCTGACATTACGCAGCATCTCCTACAGTTGTTCCTGTGAATTCAGGGATTTCAGCCATTGCCAGGCAGGAGTATCCAGAGAGGCTCACACCCATTTTACTATATTCTTCTGTATACAGCCTTCTCTATATAGGCAACAAGCTGGCAATTGAACAAGCTCTGAGCTATACACTTTTAAATCTTAATGACAGAGCATAAGACAAAATACACTAAGCATGCTCTCAGTGCAGTTTTCCAAGACATTTTGCATACCATCAAATAAAGAACTTAACATGCCCCCCATTTTGGAAGCCAAGCCATTTATTGAAAGGTAGAAGAGCACTGTGTGACTGCATCCCATCCCAGGCAGTAAGAAGGAGGTACACTCCCCACCCTGGTGGTCAGGAAGAGATAGCCCGACTTTTTCAACAATATTCAAAAAGTCAATTTTCTAGCAGAAATCCAGGCTCACTCAATGTCACTTTCAAAGCATAGTTTAAAAAGGGTTAAGCTTCTCACACCAGGCAATTAATCCGGAAATGGTTACACAACCTTTATGGGCTCCTCTAATTACTTTTTGGGACTAAACAGACACGTATTTGTAACATGCCCTAATAAAAAAAACAACCCTATGAATAAGCAACACATTTTTCAGAAGCAAATCTCTTCCCATTTCATCTCCTGGTACAAAAGTATTTTGGCCTCAATTTTTTTCAGTCCTGCCCTCAATCTCCTTTCCCTCATCCATGCTTTCTTTTCAAACCAAATGAGCCTGCCCCTGTGTCTATCGTCTGGAACAGGATTAAAGTTTCACACTGAGCCTATTGCCTAGTTCGCAGTGGCAGATGATCTGTTTGAAAGCTATTCATTCAGCTTCTGCTCCGGGCAAGACAAAGTTGCTATGGAGTTTTCTTCAACCCACCATCTCCTTAAGCTTACAGGTAAAACAAAGCTGGAGAAAACCTCTTCTCAGTACTCAATACAGCTCCCAGGAACTAATTTTTCTACAATACTTAATAAAAGCATCCTTTTCAAAACATGTGCTATGAAGACATCACATTACCTGAATTCTTCAGATCTTCTTGTTTGAGGATAGGAAACAAGAACACAAATATATATATATACACACACTCATCTACCATCTCAGACATAGGTGTTAAAAAGAGTAATAGTAAATCAGAACTCTGACCCTTACCGAGTATTTTAATAGGTTCATTGCTTTGTAAAAAAATAATAAATAAAGCTTTTCCTATTGCTTTTTCCTAAGATCACTTGCTCTGCAGATTTTTCAGCTTCAGTATTAAACTGGTGCTGAAAGATTGGAATAGATTGTCTTCCAACACGAAGCACAACAGCCACTCAGCAATAAGCAACAACAAAATAATTTCAGTGGTAAGCATCAGGTTCATTTAATTCATTTAACAACATTTTCTGCTGGAAACTGTCACAGCTGTCAGATCCAGAAGATTGTTTTGAAACAGCAACTCTGCTGCCTGCGCCTTAGTAACCCACTTGTAGTTAACATCCATCAGCTTTACTGTTTCAGTCTTCTTTCCATGGGACTTGGCTTTCAGTAGAGGCTTTGTGTCATGAAGGATAGCCACACACACAAGTCATGCCTCTGCAGCAGATAATACAAGTCTTGCTCCAAAATAATTAATTCAGCAAGAAAAAAAAAAAAAAAAAAGACATTTGGAAAATAAAAGTGTCAGCAAGATAAGATCAAAAAGGTATTACATGATTCAGTACCATCTTTGTCTGAGTGGTTTGATCAAAACCAGTAGATGAGAAAAATGGCATCATGGGACAGCCTGCAGGGACCCAGGGATCTACCATCTCTCAGAAACACCAGAGTACTCTGATTTCTCTGTCTAGTCTAATGTGCCGAAAACCCAAGAACTCAGGAGCTCTCAGATGGCAAATTCCTTAAATGCTGGATAGTGATAAAACCAAAGGTTCTTCCACCAGATGAGCTACAGACCCATTGCTTTGCATTCAGGCATTAATTGGTGTTATTGCATCTTTGCAAGATAAGGGAACTCCTTTCTCAGAGCTGTGTGTTTCACAGAATCATAGAATGCCAGGTTGGAAGGGGCCTCAAGGATCATCTGGTCCAGCCTTTCTAGGTAAGAACACAATTTAGATGCAAAGGCCCAGCACCTTGTCAAGCTGAGTGTTCAGTGTTGGGAAGTCCACCACTTCCCTGAGGAGATTATGCCGATGTCTAACTGTTCTCATAGTGAAAAATTTTCTTATGATGTCCAGTTTGGATCTCCACAGGACTAACTTGCACTAGTTTTGATGCTTGACACTTTGTATTTTTGACTGACTGGATAAAAAGGTCAATTAGGTGTAAATAATTAACTCTTCACATATTCGTTCTCTACATTACTGAACATAAATGATCGCTAGTCTTGCAAGACCCAACTTCTGAGGTTCCCTAAAGTAACAACCCCAAAGTGTTTTTTCCACCCTTGCAGTATCCTTTCCTCTGAGGCAGGGCTGAATTAAAGATCAGGCCGCTGCTTCCTCAGGAAGTCATGAGGTTTGCTCTGACCCATCCCCTCCAGCTGCCTGCCCCCACAAGCAGCCAGGGTGTTCCTGTCCTCCCCTCTGCTGTCATTGCCTCCCTGTCTGGGGCTGTTTGCCCACCAGGACCAGGGACCCCAACCATCCTCTCTCTGTCTCTCTTCTCCCCTGGGTACTGCTGGTGGGAAGGCACCCCTTCCTAAGAGTGGCAGGGGGGAGCCAGGGTCTTCCTGTAGGTGTCCTCCCATGGCTCACCTGTAGGTTTGTATTGCACACTTGCTCTGAACTACCAGCTGAGATGTCATCTTAGGGCTGCAGCTCACCGTTTCCAGGCTGACATCCCCACCCTGGCACTCAGGCATTGACCAAGGCACCACTTGCTGTTGCAACAGCCAGAACCTCTCCAAAAGGCTCTCTCCCCACAACCTCTTCCCCTACAGCCCAGCTAACCCCCCCACCAGCTTGCTGCTGGCAATGCTGGAGCAGCCCATTGCTCATGGGCACTGCCACAGGGGCAGCTGCCACACCAGACCCTGGCTCTGCTGTCACCTCTGCCACAGCCTGAGGAAGAAGGAAGCCATCCCATGCCTTTAGCACCTTGAGACAACTTTGAATATGCAAGAAAAAGATTTTTGAGGGCCCAGGATCACCACTTCCACCCTACTTCAAGTCTTCAGCAAGACTGGTGAGCATGAGGCTGGCCCACAAAAGTCATCCTCACATAAAGCAGTTCAGGCCAGTTCAGAGGGTGCTTTTTCCTTCAAGGCATGTTTGACAGAGGAGCCCAACTTCACTGTTAATTCTGCTTCCTTGACTTTCTTCTGTGGCAATCAATTTAAACCTGCAGCATTTTACTTAGCTCAAGCACAATCTTAGAAACACAAGCACATTGAGCTAAGGCACAAAAAAGGAAAGCAGAAGAAAACAGCTCGGTGTTGTTTAACATGCATGAAGTTAAATAGAAAGGCAGTGGACTTACTTTGTGGGGAGATCCTAATTCAGCAGCAGCAGAGACTGAATTCCCCCAGAGCCCGGTCAATGTAATGCCAATTGTAGCCAAACAACCTTCCCGCAGCCACCCCAAGTGTGCTCTCTGCAATTCAAATGCTACAGCAACTCTGGCTGCTGATTTGGTCACTGCCTTTCTGCTGAGACCACCAGCAACAAAGCAAGCGGGCACTCTGAGTTTTGGTACATTGCTATGAACAGCACACACAAGGGAGAGGAAATAACAAAAATCCAGACTGCAGCCTGCCCTTGAAAGTTACGCAAGAAGAGAGGTGCACGATGAGCTTTTCCCACATCAAAGGTTCCAGCTACGATTGCAAAACCTCAGCTGTCACACACGGACTCTTTCATGAGGTCTCCCAGGGTCACCAGTCACTTCAAAACCAGCAGAAGGTGGCACGGCAAGGACCCTACTACATTGCTGCAACTGACTGGAAGAGCTAGTTGTCTGGGGAAGGCCAGCACACCCGAGCCATCACTCCCAGGCACTGCCTGAATTTACAGACTAGAAGGCTATAAGGGTCCATGACTGGCTGTGTATTGGCTCATTGGGCGTGAGTATGGGCTCCACTACTCATGCCATGTGCTTCATGTTGGTTTCAGGACTAGTGCTCAAGTTCAAGTACATTTCTCTCATGCTTGTCCCTCTCTCCTCCATTCTTCTGAAACTTGAGTTTCACCACCTTGCAAGAAAATGGCTCACTCCAAACTCAAGCCGGAGTGGGACTCAACATATATGGACAACATGCCACTATCTGTTTACAGATCCTTTGCAAGTAATTGGGATAAGCTTAGGCACAATACAGGCCAGACTACTTCTCTGAATTACTTTTTTTAAACACAGCATTCTTTTCTGAAAACAAACTAATCTTTACCTAGAATTCTCCAGTCATAGAAAGTTACTGTAATCTTCTGTAAATTTACCTTCTTTGTTAAACTATGGTTTTCTTGGAAGCTACAATGTTGCTATACTTTAAAACTCAGCTGGTGGTATTTGTCAGATTGAAGCAGATATGCCTCAGCTAACTGTAGCCTTCTAAAAGCCAAGTGTCTTGTCTAGTCACCTTATTTCCATCTACAGAGAGATGAGCACTTCCAGAGGGCCTTCAATCATATAAACACAGCAATCTATTAAAAAACAACAATCTCTGTGAGGGCACCTTTCTGCTTCCATTGACTATGAAGGAAATTTGTCAATTTAGATTAAGGAACTGCAACTTCAGATACCCAATATCATGTGAGACAAGTCCCTTTCTTCATTGAAGATTTGTTATCGTGCTCCTTTTACTACGGAGACCTTCCCCACAATATTATCAACTCATCATTTAATACTACTTTCACAGAGATTGCTTTCCCAAGCACTAATATATCAAGACTAATTTCTAACAGCCATTAAGCAACAAGCAATTAAATTATTTTAAGAACTCTTGAGACGAATTGCTTTACACTCTTTATGACATTCATTTGAGGTTCATAATCTTTGTTTCCTCTTGCAGTAATTTGAGACAAACCACTGCTGGGAACAGTACATGTCCCTCCACCCCCTCCAGCTGACAAAAATTTGCAGAGTTCAAGAGAAATCTTGAAGAATGGGAGGAGAAAAAAAACACACAAAGAGCAGTCACTACAGATATTGAGATTTATTGCTGATTTCCCCATTTTACAAAGCTGTCAAACTGCCGCCGTTCCAGAAGGGGATTATCTCCAGAAACCCCATGGCCTTGGTCACTGTGCCAGTTCAGAGGACGTGACTAGAGACCTGTGTGCAGCAGCTTGCTGCTTACAGAACAGTTGGAGACAAAATCCATCCTTCCTGACCATGAATGAATGGCAGGATCTGGGCTCTGACACTCTTTGGTATAACCTGCTGTTGCTTCCAACAAAAGAAAGACTGGGGCATCCAGTGGGGAATGCTGCTTTTCCTGAGTTCAGTTCCCTGCACAAGAAGCTGCTACTGAGAAGAGGTTCTTACACAGAGCCATCAGCATGAGACAGTGCAGTTTTTCCTTAACCACATCAATCAGAAATAGTTTGTCTTGTGCTTTGAGGCAAAGGCTCCTAAGCATCCTGCCAACTATGCTGCTCTCTTACCAGTACTATTAATAGCATAGTTTTTCTTTCTTAATAGAAAAACAATAGGTCTCTCTCCTTGTGTTCGGTTGCACTTCTTCATTCCTGCTGCCGCATTTTATTCATGACAGGATCTCTAGGCTGCAAGTCAGCTCTTTTCCAGCTGGTGAGATCTGGTTCCTCTTTATGTGCCTGTCCTTTCAGTGTAAACAAGCAAAGCTTCTCCAACTCCACTGATCACAAGGCTGTAAACAAAGTATACCACAAATTTAGCATCAGGCAAGTCCCTCTACTTGATACAATGCCAAACAGCACAGCATTGAGAGACACATATTATTTTGTCTGAACATATTTCAACCTAGAGACAGTAACCCAGGTGATTTTTTCATTCATCTTGCTAAGAAAAGGCTGAAACCAGAAATGTCTTATTTAACTGATCTCATCAGAAATTACCCTTCCTGTATTTTAGGGCTGGTGGCATTCATGTGAAAATACAGACAGAAATCTAGATAGAGAAGGTTGCATCTAGTTACAAGAATAGGTACACAACCAAGCACTAGCAATAATTGGAAAGAAAGGCAAGGGAGTTTGAACCTCAGAGAGTTAATGATTCCCCTTTGCAATTTCTGCTCATGTTCGGTCCTGAAAACTTGCCACTTGACAAAGTCAGGGGGAGATGTAAAGCCCAAGCTTTGGGGACTGAAAAAATCAGGACAAAGACTTTTGCTCTGGGGAGATCCCACTGGCGTAGTGAGGCTGGTAGAAATTCCCATTTTTCCTTTTCTTTGTGAGGAACCTGGTGAAAGAACATGCCTCAGCTGAAATGGCACAAATGCCCCACAGTTTCCTTCCTGTGCTGCTCGCAGCACAGTAGTGGCACTAATGCTCCTCTCCAAGACTCAGACTAGAAGCAGGGCTCAAAATCAGGATAAATGGTTTTACAAACAAATTCATTCACTGAAGTAAGCTATCAACCCACTCAATCCATGCAATAGTTAATAATCCCCAAATCTCCTCTGCTACCTATCATAGCTGACAGGAACATGGTAGGATACCGACTTGTCTCCCCTTTTATAACAGTGCAAAGCTAAGTGTGCTGACCTTTCATCTTAGCCTCGTGGCTTACTTAGCTTATGAAACAGAAAAACTCCTTAATGAACTTTCTAAACAAAAAAACCTTCTGTTAAGTTCATTTGTAAGAGGGCTTTTTTTTTCTTGGGGAAAAAAAAATAAAAAGCATGTAAAGCTGAAGGCTCTCTGGTCTTTAATAGCATTACATTCACTTAAATATTAGCTTTGGTGTGCTGTTTTAAAAATCACGTAATTGCCCTTGTTACCGAGAGGAACAAACATTGTACAAAAACAGTATCTTACAATTACACAGGAAACAGCCCTAGAAAGTAGGTGCTACAGACGGTCTGTAGACAGTCTACCGTGAAGACAGAGTATCTTTGGGTGTAGAATTACCAACAAGGAGCAAAGGGCTGCAAAGGCTGCAAGCTTTCCAAAAAGACCTAAAACACATGAGTCTGTTTGCCTGTAATCACTAACAACCTCGGAGCACTTATCTCTGGAGAGGGTTAACCTTCATGTCTTGCCTGGATTTCAGCTCCAGTTATAAACATGCCCTCTGTATTACCTCCTTCAGAAACTAAGGTTGGATGCTGTATTCTTATTCTTTACCCCAAGGAAAAAAAAACCCAAGGAAAAAAAACCCCAAGGAAAAAAAACCCCAAGGAAAAAAAATATAGGAACAACTCAACCTAACAGAGTATTAGAAACTACTTTTTTTTTTTTTTCCATTTCTATAGATACTTTGTTTTCTACAACATTTAAAATGGAGACTTCAAAACAACAACCTGTCTCTGCTGTAGCATTCTAAAAGTTAGACTGGCTATTCTGTATAAAAAATAGTAAACTGTACAGCCCTGTGCTGTGAAAAGGTGCCTGTATACAAACTGTTCTTTAAGATCTTCTGTCTTACATCAGAGAAGATGAGCTCCTTTTCTGAAAGAGCCCATGCAATCTATACTCACCAGATTACCAGGCCAATAGAAACCATCATTATGATTTCAAGATGACACACACAGCAAAAAACATGGCTAAATGCCAACCCTTGATTTACCTTCAATTTACCATCTGGCAAATCCTGCGGCTTCTGTTTATTGTGGGGTGGCAGCTAACTGCATTTGCCCATCACTCAGAAATTAACACATGATGCTGTCCGTGACAATATGGGAGCAACATTCAAAAACTCAGTGATTAATGACCTCATGAGTGCTTTGCAGCTGCTATCATCTAACAAACTATTTCCAGAGCTTTGCTGACAGCCAAGGCACTGCTGCTGATGCACGAGCAATAACAGAACTCAACTAAATAAACAAACAAACAAATAAATAAATAAAAATGGTTGTCTTTTCGAATTGTGACAATCAAAGTGTAACAGTGGCCCAAGGGCTAAAGTGAAGTTTCTTTTAAAGATACAGATGTGTTCATCACTTGTATTCCTTTCGGTGCATATAGGGCATGTGCTATCTGTGCAACTACACAGGCCCAGGTGCTCACATTAACAAAGGTACACATAATTTCTTAGTATACATGTCAGTGAATACATACATATTATAAAAGCCTACCTCTAGCACGCACATGACAGACCTGCACAAACACATGTAAAACATGGTGAGGAATGGCAAGTTAATGGTCTAGACTAGGGGTCGTTTAGGTGCATTGAGATTAGTTCAGCCTCTTACACACATATAAAGGTATTCCAAGAGCTAAAAATATGTACACGTTTGAGATTACATGCGCCTAACATACATACGGGGATGCATATTCACACATATGTATATGGGGCTCGTTTAAACTGAGATTCTCCTTCCTGTAACTTTTTTACCATACCTGAAAAAAGAATGTTAATTTCATTCAACGCAGATCTGAATCTTTCAGATGACAATCAGACTGTGAGGGTAAAAAAGGAAGCTTAAAGCTTTTCGAAAGCAAGCAGATTTGTATTTCCAACAACAAATCTGTCCTCAGAGATACGTGCCTAACCCCATATTTAGTTGATATTTGCATGGCAGAAGCATTTAGGAGCATCAGCCATTGGCTGGGATTCACTTTCAGTGGGTGCTGTACAAACACAGACCAAAAACACCATCTTTGATCAAAGAAGTTTGCACCACAATCTTTTTTTTATTACAATCTAAAAAATTCAGGTCAGGCGATTCATAACATGTGGCCACACATTACGAAATCCAGACACAGCTTTGGAAAAAAGTTTTATTATCATTATTTTTCTACTATTTTCATTTTATGCATTCACAGTACACACTGCATTAGGGAAACCTGAATGCACTCTATTGGTTAAAAAGATGCTGTCGTGAAACCATGCCTCCTGTGTTTTATTTCCAATTCTGCCTCTAATTTATAGCTTGACTTTGAATGGGTCATTTATTTGCCTATTGCATGCTTTTCTCTAGCTGTAAAACATGCTGACTGGTGAGGCTTAATGTACAAAATGTCCATGTTCTCCCACAGAGGCAGAGGAAATACCCGTCTATTTCTATTACTGTACTGTATCCACCATTGAAAACCTGGTTCTCCATACATGCAAAACACTACTGGCTCTAACAGAACCTGACATTTAAAAAGTATTTCCACATGAAGCACAGTGTGAAAGTTCATTTTTACTGTTACAAAAAAAGCTCACACAGGCACTTACCAAGAAATTGTTAGTACATTGGCAGTCATGACAAAGAAGAACGGCGATAAGCTAGCAGTGATCACCTGTTAAATAGGAAAAAAAACCAAAACACTTTGTGAACTTGCAAGATGACAAATTAAAACTGAAATAGTTTTACTGAAATTAAATTTCTACACATGCAGCTGCTTTAATATCTCCTTTTCATTTGTTTTCTTAACCATTACATGGTTAAGAAAGTACCTAAAATAGATTGTCAATGGATGGGAAAAACCCAATGAGTCTATGCTAAACAGTGAGACATTGCTAAATATGGAGCTTCCAGGTGGAGCTCCCTCCCCTATGCAAGTACAGAGACTACACACGGGCACCTCCTTTCCCCTCTGGACAGTGGGAAGTAGGCCAGAAACAGCAGAAAAAGACCCAACAGACAGGGACACAAGAGCTGCGCAGCCAGCTTGGGGCAGGAACCTGACTGTGGGGAAAACACATGAAAAACATGCTGCTCATTAAGCTGGGAAACCAATGGAGAAAATAGTACGACAGTCACACATGGCATTTCAGTTTTGACTTCTACAGAACTCAGGACACAGCAAAGGCAGGGCAGAGAACCAGAGCAGAGGGTTCCTTATCACACATCCCAGCTGGCCCAGCCTGGAAACCTGCTAGCTTTTATTTGCTGACAGCAGACTGGGGAAAGCAGTCAGATCCTGGGCTTGAAAAGCCTTGTATTTCCAAGGAGAGTGAGAACCTGAAATGTATTGGTGGGTGCAGAAAAGGCAAAAAAAAGGAATAGGGTATGGGGTAAAGAAAAACAACACAACTTCAGTAGGTTTATATCACAAATCTCTCTGAGGTGTCCTGAGCAGAGAAGCTGGGGGCAAATTACTTTATATTTTCACTGTGCTAATCAGAAACAGCTAGATCCCAACATCTGAGCGTTTGTAAGAGATCTCTGCCTCAACAGCTATGGAGCTACCACATCTGCAGCCTGAGCGCAGTTTTGGACATTTTGTTGCCAGATGGATAATGTAAAATGGAAAGAGTTCAGAGAACAGTAACAGAGTCATTAGATGGAGGGATTGGTTTTCAGTCAACAGTTAGGATAAGCAATGCCTGTGGGAAAGGAAGACTTGGTAGTGATTTACAAATACTTGGGAAACACAAGCACTGAGGAATGAAAGAAACTATTTAGGATAATACAAAATTACCCAAGCAAAAAGAAAAAATTAAGAAACAAAACATTTAAACAATTATCAGCTAAGATTTCCTAATCATTGTTTGTCTAGTTGACCCCCCAGGGAAGACAGTAGAAACTTCATTCCACAATCTGTTACTTTTTAAAACACTACTATGTGTGCAGCAGAAAAGCAAATGCCATCTTGGAGTAGGCTCTGGGCACCAGACCTTGGACTGTTTGTTAGTCAACACCCACTACATTTGTTATGGCTCCATTTTAAAAGGCAGGGTTCTGCACCTGCCTGGAGTGTAATCAGTGCAGGATCATGAGCAACAGCAGATGAAGAAGAGATGGCTGTGCATCACTTCTCCAGCCCCTCTAAGAGGTAGCTGGAGAAGAGACAATGACCTAAAACTGGCAGTGAGACCATGCAATGGCAGGAAGCACCACACAGGAACAGTGGTGCTTGATGGAGACTATACAGTGACCATCTCATCTGAACTATTTGGGTATGTTCTCTACTTTAGGGAGATTCAGGGATGCACGAGTTAGTTTTTTGCTTCCTAGAGATTATCAAAAATAACACCTTGACTGTTCTTCATTTGCCTATGTGCTGGTTTGGTGGGATTTTTGGCAGTGGGGGAAGGGCTCCAGGGGTGGCTCTGGTAAGAAGCTGAGAAGCTCCCCCTGCTCCAAAACCAGCCAAGAAGCCATTAGAGGGACAATAGATGCACCTCTGTGATTAACATATGAAAGAAATGATATAAGACCTGAGCAGAGCAAGCACTTAGTTGGTAGAAAGACAGAAGAGCTGAGCTGGAGAGGTGAGGGGCAGTGCTGGGATGAAGATCCAGGGTGGTTTATAAGGAAGAAGGGGAAGAAGGTGCCCAAGCAGAAGTTTCCCTGCAACCTATGGCGAGATGGCAGGCTGTCCCCCTGCATTCATGGAGGACCATGGTGGAACATTTCCTGAAGGCACCAGGAGGGGCGAACTTGGCCAGTGGACTTGGATTTTCTGGCCAGCGGACTCAGATTTCCTGCCAGTGGACTCGGATTATGCAGCTGAGGAAGACCCCGGCGCCAGCGGAGATGACTGTTCCCGAAGCAGCCTGTGACTTTGTGGGAAGCCCGTGCTGAAGCAGCTTACTCCAGGCCTCGTGGGAAGAGCTTATGAAAGAGAGGTTCGTGGAGGACTCTCTCCCATGGGAGGGACCCCGTGGGGAAGCAGGAGAGGACTGTAAGGAATCCTTCTCCCTGAAGAGGAAGGAGCGGCAGGAACCACCAAACTGTGAACTGACTCTAAACCCCATCCCGTCCCCCTGTGCCAGTGGGGGGAGGAGGTAGGGAAATCGGGAACAAAGTAATTTAGGCCCAGGAAGAAGGGAAGGGTGGGGGTAATATATGTAAGCACTTCTCTTTGTGTTGTCTGTGTCCTGTGTGTGTTTGATTAGTGTGAAATATTATTATTTTTTCCCCAAGTTGAGTCTGTTTTGCCCAGGACCTTAATTGGTGAAGAACCCTCCTTGTCCTTTGTCTCAACCCATGAGCTTCTAGTTGGCCTTTGTCCTCCCCATCCCAGAGTGTGTGTGAGGGGGGGAGTTGAGTGAGCAGCCATGTGGCTGTTTCTTTGTTGTCGGGTTAGGCCCAAACCACGACAGCCTATAGCACAGGCACCTTGCAGAAAGAATGAAGCAGAAGATGGACTTGACCCAGGTAGGATTACCACAAGACTGCAGATCCAATCAAATCGCTGGTATCAATACAACCTCGGTTGTACCTCCTGATAGGAACTGTTCATTCATCTAACTTAAGAATCTGCAACTTGGGCAATACTGTAAATCTCCAAGCTAACAGAAAAAGTGAGCTCCCACTCCAGAGGAAAATCAAAGACATACCAGTTTACCCCTGCAGCCTTGTATGTATAGATACAAGCAAACATATGACTAAATAGACGCATCCAAGAGACTGACAGAGGAGAAGGAAATGTCACAAACTGGGGGTCATTCCTCAAAACTCAAGAAGATGCTATTGCAGCTGTCCACATTCAGGTCACACCTTGGCCTGTCTCATTGTCATTTGCAGCCAGAGAGAGAGCTGACACCCACTCCAAACAGTGGAAGTAAACCATTCAGGAGCTGAATATTTCATGCACCTGACCTAAATACAGCTCCCAGGCTGGATATCCATCAGTTCAAATGCAGCACTCTAAGACACATCCACATCTTGCTCTAGCAGGCTTGATTCTCCCCTTATCCACCTTGCAGCAACACTGCTGACCTACAAGGAACTATTTATCATTTACATCAGTGTGGATGATTATAGAATTAACTGCAATATCTTTGGCGAATACTAATCTATAACATAAAAATATACAATATTCATTACCGAGCAAGTAAACAGGAACTAATGAGGGATAGCAGCTGTGATATCTACAGAGCATTCTTTTCTTTAAGCTGTGCTCCTGAAAGAAACTGAAGTGCTGTATTTGCGAAGTGACACCAGTTAAAGTTGTGTCACCCACTCCCTTGTATTATTAGAAACTTGAGAAGAGGCCAACAGCAGAAAAACAGGCATTTTAAGAACCCTCCAAAACCAGGCCTTATCAAAAACAATACACCATTCTACTGCGATCATCCCAAACCTCTGCAAAAATGCAGGCTGTAGCCTTTTGGACTATTACAGCAGAACATTGCTGTACTTTTGAAAAATTATGTAAGAGTGTCTCAGTGCCAGAGAGAAACAAAATGTGGGTTGGAAAAGCACATGAAGTAAGCGTATGGAAGAAAAAATACAAACCAAAACAAAAGGAAAACACATTGCTAAAACGTCTACCTTTGATTGTTTATCTAAAGGAGGAAAACATTGAAAAAGGAAAAAAAAAGAGTATTCACGGAAGCTACCCATATAATTTGTTACAGGGGAAGAATCTAAAGTCTAGGAACATAGTTCAGAAGGTAATTTTCCTTCAAGTACATTTCAGCATTCTCCAAAGTGTTTTAAGTGCACATTTAGTTTTTTAAAAAAACACCTACATTGATGTCCTGAATGTCCTTTAAAAAAAACAGAACAAACCACAACATGCTAAGTGCAGTAATAATCTCTTTCTTCACTTTAAAGGTCACAGTTGTCCTCCTAGGCATTCAGATGTCTTAGGAAAAGGAATGCACTTGTAAGACAAAAGAAAGCAAGTAAAAGGGCAAACTAAAGTTAATGATTTCCAAATATATTTTGGTGCGGAATCTTTAAAACTAGGAGGGGGAAAGGAAAATTTTTATCAGCTATAACCAGCATATTTTGAACAAAGGTTCCCAAGATTGTGACGTACAGGCACTAATTCTACCAAATAATACAGACTGGATGGTTGAATCCCAACAATTTTAGAAACAGGAATAGCTCCATGGACTCTACCTGCTTACTTGCTTAAAGGAACTGTGACCAGGCAGTACAACAAAAGCTATTTTTAAAAACATTCATACCGTGAACATTTCTACAAAATTCTGACAGCTTTCAGTGATTAGGAAAAAAGTTCACATGTAGCATCATTTAACAAAACATTTCCATGTCAGCTGAAATAATTCCTTAAAAATCATTTCAAACCTTTCCTTGCACCAAAAAGGAAAAATACTGTTTCTTAAAATAATTCACTTAAAATGTGTCATTCCATTGTACCATGGAAACAAGACTCATTTAAAGGAACACTTTATTAGCACCTATTTTTCTTGTTCTCAACTATTTCTACAGTTCCAATCAATAAACTATTTACAAGTAATTTTATAAATAAACAAAAAACTTGGCATTGCAGAGTGTGTTTGTTATTTCAATCAAAAACAGTTATAGCTCTTTCCAATGTGCATCAGCACTGAAGGAAAAATATCCTTGTGATGGATACTTACCTGAGACGAGGTCTATGCATAAGAGGAGAGTGGGCACAACTTGGAGAACTTCATCAGCCCAGCCCAACTTACCCTAGATGAAACAGCTTCCATGGTAATGCAGGTAGCCTGCTTGAGCTAGGACTGCAGATCCCACCAGGAGGAAGAAAGGAGATTAGAGCAGCATGTTTCCCACAGCATTGTCCTGGAGAAACTGGCAGCTCATGGCTTGGACAGATGTTTGCTTCATTGGGCAAAAAACTGGCACGATGGCTGGGCCCAAAGAGTTGTGGTGAATGGAGTAAAATCCAGTCACTGGCTGGTCACAAGTGGTATGCCCCAGGGCTCAGTGTTGGGGCCAGTTCTGTTTAATATCTTTACAAATTATCTGGACGAGGGGATCAAGTGCACCCTCAGTAAACCTGCAGATGACACCAAGTTGGGCAGGAGTGTTGATCTGCCTGGGGGTAGGAAGGCTCTGTAGAGGGACCTGGACAGGCTGGATCGACAGGTTAAGGCCAACTGTATGAGGTTCAGCAAGGCCAAGTGTCAGGTCTTGCACCCGGGTCACAACAACTCCATGCAATGCTACAGGCTGGGGGAAGAGTGGCTGGAAATCTGCCCCACAGAAAAGGACCCGGCGATGTTGACTGACAGCCAGCTGAATATGAGCCAGCAGTGTGCCCAGGTGGCCAAGAAGGCCAACTGCATCCTGGCTTGTATCAGAAATAGTGTGGCCAGCAGGACTAGGGAAGTGATTGTTCCCCTGTGCTCAGCACTGGTCCCTGAAGAGGGAAACAAACCTTGTGAGATGTCTGCTCCAGTTTCTGAATAAAAGCAACATATTTTGAGGAGATAAAGTGATAGGAAAGACCTGCTCACTGGAACAGAAACAGAAGAGGCTGAACTCATTGTACCTAATGACCATGGACACGTGAAAATTCTGGGGTTTGTGCATTAGAGAAATCACGGCCACTGAAGGCAACTTACCAGAAGCTGGTAAGGCATGAACTGTGGGGAAGCTTTAAGGAAGAATCATGAGGAATCACTTAGGAGGAAAAAAGTCTGTTTCCTCAGTGGTGAAATTGCCTGTCTGAAGGGCTGACCTTTGCATACTGGTACACCACAGCCTGGCAAAGCAGAGGACATGGGGCTCCAGAGAATTAACCCACAAGAAGTGGGACAGTGAGAGGTTTCAAACTTCTTGGTTAGAAGTGATTCCCAGATTCAGTTCCTCACAAAAAAAGGGTGAAAAATTGGGCATTCCCACCATTCTGGTAACCAAAGACAGGCTTGGATGACATATAACCTCCCACACACTGTTTACATCATCATTTACATTTAACAAGCAGCTCTGAAGAACAACACAGTGCCCAACTTCAGGATCCAAAGAGAAGTCAATTCCACAGGTCCAGTTTTCTTCTTATCAGGCTGAATTACTGGCAACAAGAACAATGAGGGCACCATTGAAGTGCTGGGTAACAGATTAAGATTCATAAAGCAGAAATATCGTAGTGTGTGGAAGAACTTGTTGCACAGTAGGGATAAATCCAGCATGTAAAATCACCTCAGGAAGGAATGTGCCCTCATGCACCTGCATTTGTAAATTTGCTTCAGTGATTCATGAGTGGAGGGAGCTTTAAAGAGTTCCCAAGGAACTTTGATAGACAGCTACACAAGTCCATGAATGATCCCCTCCCTTCTAATCACATTATTGTCAGACAAGAAAAAATGTTCACAAGAGAAAGCAAAAATTGTTTGATAGAAGTTCTTTTTAAAGACTTTGAAAAAAATTAGAAATTCATTTAGAATCAGAAATTAATTTTTTAATAGATAATGAAATAAAAAAATAAAGATTGAAGAACTGTTTGCTGAAGAACCTTAAGAACAGGCAAGATCACTGCTGAGCCAGTTTCCCTATTGGATCTATTTCTTAACCACATAACATCAGAAAATTCTGGTAAGTCTGACATGTGGTTTAAACACAGGAGATGGCATCCTAAGGATGACAAAGTAGAAACTCGGATCCTGGAAAATACAGAAATGCAGGACTCTCCATTCTTTGTTGCCTTGCCTTCTCCACCAACCAGCTGTAGTCATCCCATAGCCTCTACAGTGTCAGTTCTCGATCAGTTCAAACCAGCCAGCACTGGCTAGATAAATGTGTCATTCTTGACCAAGCTATCGTTGATCCCTTCTACCCCTGACTTTACAATTACTTTAGAGGAAGATTTTCAAGCTGCAAAAGCTGGCTGTAGATTTTGAATATCTAGCATTTACGAGGTGTTCAGGAACATGTTGTTTACATAGCCAAGAGCACGAATGAGGACATCTTCAAAATTTAGATTTTGATTTAATTTTCCTATCTGGAATGGAGAGATATGGGGGATTTAGTCCAGACGTGACCATGATTTGTTAATATTACAACTATGCTTGTACATACCATATAAAAAGTATGTTTCCTCTGATTCATTGTTAAACTGCTAGAAAGTTAAATGTCATAATTCTTTCTGTAAGCGAACATAGAACATTTTACAAAAGTTTTCCTTAGTTTGTGTAAACAGAGCCAATCCTTGTAACCTCACCTCCCCAAACTGCCAAAACCTCTGTCCTTACAGAAACATGTATTTTTTTCCATAGACAGTGTTTTGAAATGGCTCATCAAGTTCACTCACTGTTCAAAAATAAATCGTTCTATTTATCATCAGGTCATCTTCTCAAAACATCATGAAAAAGCTTCTGATGTACATAACCTTTGTTTTCATTCTACTGGTGGAATTAAAGCAATGTCAAGCTTTTTATAGACATAATATTTGTTTGGTCCCTCTTCTGCATGTTTTACCCAGCTGCTAAGATAATCATCAAAAATCGCCAGGGAAATGGATCACTGTTAGTGCCGCCGAAAACAACTACATCAAGATAACCCAGTACTATCAAAAATCACAGCAGGCCAACATCAGTAACAACATACACTCTTTTGTTTCTTGAGGGAGAGCCACTGAAATAATTTCCCAAATTTCAGAGTTACATTTCATTGGTATGTACATCTACTTGAGAGTAAACGCATGTACATGTGTGCACACAAATATAAAATACTATGTCAGGTATGGTGAGCTAGCAAAAATGAAACAAAAGTCTTCAGAACAGGAAGAAAGAACAGCTAATCTTTTCATGCCATCTTCTGTATTTGTTAATTCATATGAATTTTCTAAGCTATTAACACCTCCTTGTTTACATACATTTTTCATCTCAGCTGGAATACAAGCCGTTTCTATCTAGCTCTCCTTTGCTTTGCTACATAAAAGTTTAAGGCAACCAAACAATGCCAGATGGGACACTTCTCTGCACCTCAGCAAGAATACTTTGATTCAGAGAGATCCAGCAGCTACAGAAACAGATGAACAAGGCATTGACTGGGACAGCCAGGGACCTTGATCCCCTCTGACTGAAGTGGTCCAGTGGGTACTGACAAGACTTTTTTAAATAACCCAGACTTGAGATGAGATCTTCACTGAGAAGGTGCTGGCTCTGAAGTTTCACAAACTGCAGGAAGTCTGCAGTGAACAACGAGAGGCACCAATGACCTCAGCAAGCACATTGGTTGTGGAAGGCTGGTGCAGGCACTGGAAACCTGCCACAGTGGGCAGTAAAAATCCCTGCTGAAGAGGACAAACATGGTACACGTCTTTCTTTGTAAGAAAGAGGACTAGAACTAAAGTCAGGTACCATTGGACTGCTTGTGAATAGGGCAGGGGAAAAAATCAAATACAAAGAAACCATGGGGGGAAAAAAGAATGTACTATTTTCCTTCCATTGGTCATTAGTCAAAACACAGCACCATTAACAGCTGCAGATACTGTGCAAAGAAGATACTCCCAGTCCTGCACAGTACCTGAATTTAATACCGCATGCAGAACCAGACCAAAATCACACAAGCATTAACTGTTTAATTTCAGGTCAGCTTTGGGGATGATCAACCACAGAAATAAAAACTTCCCTGGAAGCTTTCAAACATACTGCCTATTGCAATGAGAACGCTTTCTGTGCAATCTGGATAATTTCTAGAAGCTCAAAAGCTCCTTTAGACCATCTTTAAAGTACCAAAGCAAATCTCTGGTTAAAAAAAGATAGAGCAAACAGGGGCAAAATTTCTCCAACCAACTCTCCTGTAAAAGCCTCCTCCCCCTAGAAATTGATTCAGTTGTATCAATCAACACAATGAAAGGATCTGTCAGAGCTCTCAACTTTGTTCTGACGGTCATTTCTTACCACTTAAAAGGAAATACAAAATATGCTGCTTAACCTAACAGTTTCAGGTGATAATGCCATGAAGGAACAGCACTAACAAAACCACGGAGAGGGAAGGATTTTAAGGAGAGAAACAGCTTTTTTCCAAGAAAAAGTAATGAAGCTTTAGCCTTGAACCACCAAAATAATGGTTCTTCCCAAAGGAAACAGCAATGCTGTGATCCTGCCTGTTCAGCTGAGCAGCCTCAACAAGGGAAAGAAACACTCCAACGTGAAACACATTGGAGAAAAGGGGAAAAGCAAGACAGGTTTCGCTTTCAATTCTGCTCATTAGTTTACAGCTACCGTAAGCATGTCTACTACTCACTCACAGCCTGACCAAAGTGCAGACATGCCCTAAGGGTTTTTGTTCCCTCACAGACTGAAGACTCAAGTCTATGAATTCAGTGGACAGTGCAATGAGTTTGTGCATTAGGGCATACTTATGTGAACATTGCTCACAGATGGACTCTGTTCAGCTCTCCTGAAGGAAGAAAACCTTTTAACCCTCCCTGACACACACCCTTGATCAAGAGGGGCATGGGCCTGGGCAGCATCATTACTTAAATGATGTCATGCTGACACCATGGCAACAGTGGCACCATGGCAACGGTGACAGTCAGCAACTTCATACAGCTTTGATTTAGCCACATGGAAGTTCCATCAGCTGCTGTAAAATTCTTTGAGATCCTTTATTTCATATTTGCCTAAAGGCCTCCAGAGATGTCCAACTTCCCTAAAGCATGTTTATCTCAAAGGAGGTTTTGGTCACTCTTTTCTGCCCTTTCCTTATATTTTACTCCTCTTTATTTTTACTTTTTTAGCATTATTAAAACAATAATAGTAAATTCCAGGGGTTCTTTAAGAACACAATTAGGTCCATGTATTGAGACTCAAAAGCAGCCAATGTTAAAACATGTCTTACCAGTCCAATGCCTAATAAGAATGATAAAACTTAGTTCTAGTGTAAATTAATCTATCTGGTTTTCATAGCAAGTTATTTCTGACCCAGATTAAAATCATCTACCTATTGCATTCAAAACATGTTAAATAAAGGGACAGAGGGTAGACCAAATGACAAACACAATCAGCAACCTGCCTTCTAAAATGTTTTCAGAGCAGAAACAGTATAAATGCTCACTTCTAGCAAAATCATCAGGTATTTAGCGTGTTGGGTTTTTTTTACCTTACCAATACCTAAACCGATACTCTCTGTATCACAGAGTGTTTCTATATATCAGCTTTTCAACTGCTATAAGAAAGTAGATTTCTTGGTTATCCCTAGTATGCATTTAGAGGGCAGATAATCCTCTGCATTCCTATGCCTAGATACTCATATACAGTTCCAGTATTTAGCAAATTAGGTATCCATCCTCTACTTTCAACTGCATTTACAAAGATTTTTCTCAGTGCTCTTTTTTTGTCCATTCTTTGCATTTCAAGGATGTGGTGACCAATACAACCAAGACAACAATCCTGCAAGTGCAAGACTGATGCAATAGGTGGTTGTATCAGCTTCCTTAAAGTCCTTCAGCATCCTGCCTTATCAGATTAGTACATTGTCAAGGATTAATGTATAAACTTTTCAGAATAATGTACTACAGAAACTATTCTTTAACCGCGACCATAATGTGAATGCCAAAAGAACTGCTGAGTCGTTGTCTAGCTTCATTATTCTTTTATTCCTAATAAGACAAAGGTGGCCAAGCTATTGTTCTTGCACCATATGCATCTCATTAGCAATTTGGCTGTGGGAGAAAAATGAGCCATTAGGGGATACTGAAGTTGTAGTTACTAGGTCATTCTGGAACCCAGCTGTGTGCCCACCAGCCCCATCCTACAATGCAGAAAGAGCTCAAAAAAGCCCATCTGTCTCTTGCCTCTGAATCACTTCTAGAGAATTCTCTGCCCTCACCTCTCTAAGGATGTGGCACATCTTACAGCTCCCAGCCATACAAAAATGTAATGAATAGCTAATGGACAGCCTTTCTGATTCTTGGCAATACCTTTATTTCCTTAGTTCTGCACTGCCTCTTTCTTTTTTTAAACCTTACAAGAGCCACCACAGTGAAGGATACAGTAGTTATTTTATGTTGCAGAAACACCTTACAATAGTTAAATATGGAAAATAAGGGATAAGTAGGTTACTGAGTGTAATTAATAGAATTTGTATAAGAAAATTTTCGTCTTACAAGAAACAGGATAACATGGTCATACTTACAATGATCAGACATGAAGAAGACAAGATTTAACTCTTTATTTTCAGAAAGGCCTACATCTATAACTGTATAAACATACATCTATATATGCATTCATATACAAAACACACACTATCTATAGCACAGAAATAAAACATACATGACCAATGAGATAGGACTGAACTATTACAAGCACATTCTAAGTCACTTTGCTTTCCTATAAGAAGACTTTTAAACAAAACCAAAACTCCGTGCCCCTTGTAAAATACTACACTGGGTTGAAAATTATGGTAGCTATTTCTTTTTGAACATCAAACAGCCACTCTACCCTACCTTCACTCAAACACAACAGAATTTCTGTCATAAGAGAAAGTCAAAACAAGAGCATTTTCCCTCTGCTACTGGAGATAATGGCCAAGACACACATTTCTTCTTCCTATGGCTACTGAGATAGCTGATGAAATGCTACCAATCTTCATCCTATAAAGTGCAGAGTGGTTAGAGTACAGAACTCAATTTTAACAGTACCTCGGTTCATATTTAAATATTTCTCTTAAATAGGGCCTCTGAAAACATAATCCAGATACTGTTATTACTTCTAGTGTTTCAGTTCTGTATTAAGGAGACAAGGGGAAAACCCTGCACGATTCATGTACGTTCTCCCCAAAGCATGCTTTGCTGATATGGAAACACTATCAATCATGATTCAAACAGGTGTCCATACATGCACCAGCCTCACAGCATCTGTTCAGGTCAGTTGAGCAAGTGAGAGGCACAATCCCTACAGCAGAAGCTTTGTCAAGCAAGGACAACAAAAGTCATTCAATGAGGGATACAAGAAGGCTTCTTTAGGCCAAGTAACTTAGATTTTCTTTGACTTTGCCAAGAAGTGCTTTGTCTGTTCTTGCTGTTCCAAGATGTATATGCAAGTATATTTGACTAAAAGGTGAAATATATTTGTATTTCCAGGTTATACCAAACTTACAACCCAACACCTCCTGTTTCCTGTAAATGCTTCATGCATTATAATGCTTAACTGTACTTTCCCTCTGTTGTTTCAGCCTGTTGAGGAGTCTCTTTTCTTTATATGCTGCCCCATTACTGCAAAGGCCTTAAACTGCTCCTGCCATTTAGTCTCTCCCCTGAAAACTCTGAGCTCAGAATTGGACTGGGCAATGTGATTCATCATCTACTTCTTATTTTATGAATTATTAAATACTTGTGTAATGGAGTATGCATTGCAACAGCAACAACAACAGCAGTGAAGTGTTCTACCTATTAGGATCACAGACACCAACTGGAGTGGACCAAGCATTTTTTTATTCAAGAATTGGTTGATGGCAGGCAATTCAGGAGAATTTATCACCCTCCTCTAATGCAGGAGGTTTGTAGTCAATGCACACATGGGAGAAAAGGAGGGATTTGCATCTTCACCTCAGTTGATAAAAAACTTGCATCTTGTAGCATGCAGTTTATTAATCTTTCCACTTCTCTCCTAGAAAGATTTCCATCTAATACCTGCTTCTACTGAAATTACAAGCAACCCAGTCACTGGAAACTTCTGAGCAGATCTGAACCTGTAAAATAATATACACCTCTCTTCACTTTTACTGACTCAATTGTCTCAGTATTGTCTTGTGTTTAATGCACTGAATTTCACTGGTCAGTAATTCTTTACTGTGGTAAAGAATAATTTTTTCTGTCTGATTTGAAAAGTATTGCTTTTCAGTTTTGGGGAGCAGCCAGCTGTTCTAACACTCTGCTGCTGTAAAATACCACAGTAAAACACCTTTCATTTTACGTTAAGCTCAGCAAGAGTTAGGCTTTTGGCATTCCAAGCTATTTTTCACCTCATCTAACCCTTATGAGATCATGAAATAGAGATTACCATAAAGAGACAGAGAAGGCTGATAACCCAGGCAAGATGACCATGCTTCTCATTGTCACACTAAACAGCAACCTTAGCAAGCAAACTGACAGTTTGCTGCATGTATTTGGCACAAAAGGAGTTGGCTCCTGGGGAAGGACCAAGCTCAGCATCTGCCTGTGTCTATCTTCCTCCCAAGTGCAAGATGCCAGTGGGTGGGACAGTAGCCAGATTAGGCAGGAACTGTTACTCTAACTGCCTTGTAGCATCAGAACCTCTGGCCAAAGGCAGGGGGAGGAAGCAATTCCAAACTCCCCATGGGTGGACCGTGACCTCCCACAGCAGTGGCTCAGCTGGCATTCCTGAGAAAAAATAAAAAGCTGGTTCCAGCAGGCAGAGTGTAAAGTTGCTAGCAGGGGTACACATAGAAAAGGAAAACTGATTTGAGTTTCCTCGAGGCTGAATACATTGGCACTGTGGTAGAAGACAATATTTTTAAGAACAGACCACTTGGTTGCTGTGATAATTCTTCAGCATTTAGCTACTTCATGTGCATGATTTCATAATTCTTACCAAAGTCCAAATTAACCAGGATGATACTTTCAACCTCTGTCAGTTTTTTCTCTCTCAAATTGCAAGAGAACATATTTACAGGGACCACGACTCCTGAAAGAGACCTTCAACAGTGAGCCAACCACAGCAAAAAAACAGGGCCAAAGGCAGGTATGTTACAGGCTACATTCATGTATTTCCAAACATCACAAGAACCGAGTATCTTTTCAAAAGTCAGCTGGACATTCAATCCAAAGCCATGTGTTTAGGTGTTGCCTGATACTGAGTAAGACCTTCACAAAGCAGACAAGAAGATTGACAGCAGAAAAAAATCCCCTGAGCAACCTGGGAAGTCAACAGTGAACTTTTCTTTTCCACATAGGCGTCAGGTAGGTGGACACTGACCCAGCTGAGCACTCTGAAGCCATCTCCACAACTGGCTCCAATGACCTAGATGGGGACTGGCCCATTTTGCTAAGACTGATATCTTAGTACCTTGATGTAGACGGGGGTGCTGGGTAGGATGCTCCACATATTCTCAGTGACTGCTCTTTCCATGCTAGATTGCTCAAAGGTCTAAGGCTGAATGCTGCAGATTGAGGCCATTGTCAGTTCAAGATCTGTGTAGTTTTTGAGTGCATCTTCAAACCTCTTCTTGCCCCAGGATCACAGCTATAGGACAACAGATTCTACATGTGCTGCTTTACTTGTACATGGAAAGCCCAAATGTTGATGAAAGTGTTCAAGGATATTGTCAGAACCAAGGAAGATGCCTAGCTTAAGGGGAATATTTTAGTGAAAAGCAATACAATGCATTTTTCCATTGTTAAAATCTATAGAAACATCTGAAGTGCTTATGTTCCCTTGTCAACATTATCAGATGTAAAACATTTTTCTGTCATGACTAACTCAGAATGCTGTGGAGGATATCACGAGTACCAAAAATAGCATAGGAAACTTCAGGACGTGCATCAAGTATTCTTTAAAGGTCTGTTAGTGAAAATAGCAAGTTTCCATCAATCTCTCTCCTGCATGACACAGTTTTGGTATTTCTGTGCATGCATAAAGTCCATTTCCTATTGTATTTCCCATCTCACAACTCCTTTGGGAAAATCTAAGTCATAAACAAACAATTCCTAGACCAGATAACTAAATCTCCCTGCTGACTCCTTTCCGTACAACCCAACAATAATAACAGAGACACAGTTTTTGCATTGCCATTCTCTGGTGTGTTTATGCTGTTTTAGTAATGATGTAATGGAAAGAAATCAACATGCTCTTATTATTATTATGATTATGCTAAGGACTGCAAGGAAGAATTGGTACTCTTTAAGATTTTATTTTTCCATTCAAAAACAAAAGTCTTTTCAGGCCTTTCCAACCATTCACTGTTACAAAAGGTCAAAATATTCCATCAGAAACCTTAAAAAACTTGATACTTCAAAAAAATTATTAAAATATTCACAAGCTAATCTATTTTGAGCAATGCCTTTTGTGAGCAATGTCACAAGATTACACACTTAGCCCCCAGGGTGTCTCAGCAGGCCCCTGTGTGTCCCATGCATGGACAGCTTTTGCAAAGTTTGGCTCCAAGCTGGGGAGGAAGAGGAAGAGAAAGACAGGGAGACCTGTTTTAGGCAGCAGCACATCACTAACATGAGAAGTTTCTGAATAAAGCAACCTGGAGTGTGACACCAATAGGTCAGAGAGGCTCAAGATTTGTAAGGCAGTCTGGAGACATTGCACCCATGGAGGTTTTTAAGAATCAAAAAGGCTGCTAGTGATCCAGATCCTGAAAAGAACAGGGAACCAGCAACAGAGAAGAATGTGTCTGTTTTAGCTCATTTTTGGAAGCCTAGCATTAGCTAGCTTTGAAACCTTCTACATTAGTATGTTATATAGCACATGGTTCTCCCACACAATTTTGGCATTTACATCAGTACATTAGCAACAGAAACAATTCACAGAAGAGTTCTTATTCTTTTGTCTTGTCTTTGTCACACTTACGATTCATCTCCCAGTCTCAGCTCTCTATATGTAAGTAACTCCAGGACACCAAATAAAAACATGGGAGACTAGGAATCTATTATGCAGAGGAACCAATGAACTTGCATCCTCTGCAATTCAAAATCCTGTTAGGTTTGATGAAATCTACTTTTAAAGTGCTATTTTCTACTGTCAAGTATATAGAGACAGTTTGCCAAGGGTAGGGGTGAGAAAGTACCTTCCAAAGACTTAGCCAAGCTAGCAGTTCTGCAGTTAGCTTTATTTTCAAGGGAATGACAATACCAAATGGACATGATGAACTTCAAATGGATATCATGATGGATAGAAGGAAACAAACTGACTCAGAGCATCTTTTAGGTCTCAATCTATCAATTAATGTCTGCTGAGACTGGTTTTACTATACTGAGCACTGATGAAAATTGTGCTGCAATACCACCCCTAAGTCACAACGCATAACTCTATGTACTTATTTGTGTGACCCTGTCATGCCCAAAAGCTCCGAAGCTGCCATTTTCAACAGATCATAGAAGAATAGAATCATAGAATGGTATGAGTTGGAAGGGACCTTAAAGATCATCGAGTTCCAACTCCCCTGCATGAGCAGGGACACCTGCCACTAGACCAGGTTGCCCAGAGCCCCAGGATACACAACTGCAACCCTATACAACTCTTCTTAATGTACGTATTAAAATTTTCCATTACCTGGAGATTCAAAATCTCCAACGAGTCTCAGCTATTCTTACAACAGAGCTTCCTTAAATTGCATTAGTGCCCCAGGGAGACTGTGCCACTTAGCTTAGTGGTCATGTAGCACACAAAAGAGTTGTTATGGAGATTGATGTCTTCCCAACAATTATATGGTGTACTTAGTGTTGGATGCTACAATGTAACTATCAAGCTGTCTCCATGGAAACCACCTGAAAACCTATATTTTTAAGGTTTCAGCAACTGGTCTTTATTATAGACCCTTAAGATGCTGTTAAGAGCACACTGGCTTATCTGCTCGTCAAGCTCAGATGAGAAACACATTTTCCTTTCCAAGGTATTTGCATAGTCCCCATGGTGACTCAGAGGAATCACATGTGTCTGTCAAGAATAAGTGTACATACTTCATACAGTGAGGACCAACCATAAATCACTATGGATTTTAACCATTTTTAATTACCTTTATGCATACATGTGTGCACATCCACAAGTGTAAGAGTACACAAGGTGCGCAGATGGAAGAAGCTCACTTTATGAACCTCTTCTTGGCATTCTTGAAAGCTTTAAGGTGATGGAAACACACTCTCTCTCAGATTAGAGATGCACTTAAAGCACCCTGGTGCCATGGACAGCACCTACCAGCAGAGTCTGCAGGCACACAGTTCTCCCTCTCTCCCAGGGCTTTGGCTTGCAGCTGCGGTTTTTCCAGGCTGGGTGAGCAAAGATCTCCAGACACCCTTGCACACAGTGCAGGATCTTTGCCGAATGAAAACACACTGTGTTTATGGAACTCCAGTGGGAGTTTGACATTTTTGCATAAAGCTCTGTGAGGTCCAAGCCAAGAAAGCAATGTGATTTTCAGCCAAGAATCTCACTGTCACTTTTGCCTGAACACAGCAGCATGCAAAGAAGACACTATTTCAGTCCTCAACATAACAAAGTGAGCAAGCACCAGATAGCCACACACATTCTTCTTCTGGTTATGATGTATGTATAAAATTTTTCAACAGATTTTTTTTTTATCCAGAATCCTTTCTCATTAGGGCAGAGATTAACAAGGAGAGCTATTTGCTTCAGAAGGAACCCTTCAGAAGGAACCAATGGCAGGACCCTTTCAGGCACTTATTTCTGCAAGTAAACAGCCCTCGGCAGAAGCAAGGAACTGACATTCTGGACTAGAATATTTTATAGCAATTGCATGCTAAGCAGCAGCTAGAGAGGAATTAAAAGATACACAAATAGGAGCACATGCTTTAGCAGAGGCTTTAAGACTGCAAAAATGTGGAAAAACATGAATTGGTTTGCCCCTGGAATTAAAGCAGATAAAATTCTCATGTGAACTGCTATCTGTGAAGAGAGGTGTAGTGAGCATTAAACAGGCTAGGAGCCCCAGAAGACTTGCAGTTGTGGCCTCTCCATTTTATGAGAAGCAGGAAAATGAAAATTTCTGCTTTAATTAAAAACATCAGTACTCTTCCAGTCTTTAAGAGCGATATAATCCATTTTTTTTGCGCTGACATGAAGATGGTTCTTGTCTATCCATTCCCTTCAAGACACCACAGGGACCAAAGAAGCAGATAAACAGATGCAAAATATAAAATCAAAGACCACAGAAGGCATTCTGAGTAATTGTTATATATTTTGGGGGAGGACTAAAACTGCTGGAGTAGAAGTACAGTAGGCTACAGTTAGGTAATAGGACACAAGATAAGATACTCTTTCAGACATTCTAGCAAAAGTACTTTCTCAATGTCTGGTAGCCAGCATTAAACACAGGGTGACCTGGAGCAAACACTTCTAAAGTTAACAAGCAAGTAACCAGAGCAGCTGTCGGGGGATGTTTTTATGTATCAGGGAGCCTCCACCACTTTGGATACCCTAGAGATTACATATGGTGCATGGGATGGCCATATACAAGAGTTGCATACTCCTGATCAGATTAATCTAAATTTTTTTCCAACCAATGCATAAGAAAACCAGTGTAAAATTAAATGCAACTTGATTTCAGTTATTCAAATTCATTTATTCAGAGAAGGCAGGAAGAGAGAATCCAAAACCCACTAAGCTTCCCATTTATTCTTCCTAACAAACTGTCCCAATAGGTTCCCATTAGAAACAAGCTGAATTCCCTACAAGTTTATTGGGATAATACTACCCATGACATGGAAATATGAATTTGTAAGTAACCAGTAAAAGAAAGCTTACTGAAGGAAAAAAAAAAAAACAGTAAAAGGAAAATTAGCTTCATCCTGGCTCAAACCAGGACATTGCCAAAGAAAAGTTCTGAAATACTATTTTTCCCTTCTATTCATGATTTAGATTATTTCTGCTGCTTAACTTGCAGAGACCCTAACAGGTTTCATCACCAGATGTAGATTGGCAGCCTTAATCTAAACAAACTCACTGACAGCACTGTTTGAGCTCATTAGCGTTCTCACCAGATGCTTCTGTCTGTATATATGAGCATCTCCAGTTTTTCTTTCCAGTACATGACCCATGATACTAGCATAGCTTTCAAATTAAAACAAGAAATCTCAGTGCAGCTTCAAATCCTTGCTCTTCTGGGGATTAAATCTGTGCAAGGCTATGAGAAAGCATTCCATATTTCTTAGGCTTCTTACAAGCTTCTTTTCTTTTGTTTTACAGATCACTTCCGTGATTTTTTGGCATTTCTCACAAATCTATACAGATATGAAAAACACAGACACTATTTGCTTTCACAGCAAAAGTGCAGAGAGTATTTGTCGCTGTAAATATCACATAGGACTATATACACAGATGAAACCTGTGCTTCATCTGTCTCTGCACAAAGCAATGCTTTGACACAAAAGCTGTCACAAATCATTACAGGGAAGAATTAAAAATCGCATACATAGATTAAATTGCTGCAGCCAAAATAAGTATCAGAAAAACAAGTTACGAAAGTTACAACCCTGCTCCAGTTTTTAAGTGAATAAAAAATTAGAGGGCAGGGAGGCCAAATATGTGGGCTTCACAAAGAATGCCTCCTTGAATCTGCAAAGAAGGCCTGATCAGATCTCATGGTTAGTTTATCAGTCTATTGGCGCTTAAAAAGAAATGAAGTGGTGGCAACAATCTGAGCCCCAGCTCATCAGTCACATAGGTACAAAGCATCCAAATGGAAAACAGATTTTCTGATTCTCTGCCTCTCCCTAGAGGCTTGCACTGCTGTCTGAAGGATACAGCGTTCTCCTTTCTTGGCTCATTTGCAAGATAAACATACTCTGGCCTCAAACACTGCTCCTTTCCAACTGCTGGTGAAAACTCCAGTCAGTCTGAGAGATTAGGAGGATGATCTAGGGCACTACTCAATCCAAGAAAAATGCTCATGTGGGAATGCAAAGCTGTTGTTGTGACCAGAGGTTTTTTTTTTCCACTGGATCTCATTCTGCAAGTCCAGATTCAAATACTTTATTCTTTATCCACATTAACTTAATTCCTTTTTCCTTTTTTTTTTCTTTTTAAAGGGAGTCAGACACTCGAATTTAAACAAATTTTTACAGTGCTAGTTAAATACTTTTCTGCACCTATGATGACATAAGATGTGATTGAGACAGCCCTCACACCCAGGCAATGTTGGGCTGGATGAGTACATAGTTTTAACATTTCCAAACACCTGCAGGAAGCAGCATTAGTGATCAGATAGATAGGACTCTTCTTGACAACCCCAAACATAAATTTACAGTTACAAGGTACCTTGTGAGAATTTTTCAGGAGCTGGTAGATCAGCCCTACCCTTGAAGGCAAGCCCCAATTCAGCTCTTGCTTTCTGCCTATCTGTGTCTGCCTCTGCAGTCTCTTTTGATCCCTGTTCTAAAACTGATGTATACTGTTTCTGAATTTTTCAAGCATGCACAGACTTCTAACTCAAAAGCAGCTGCATTTCAGCACTTGGAGCAGCAGTTTTCTCCATGCTCCTCATGCTGCCTCAGACAGGAATGACTAAGGCCTTAAATCACTCTTATAGCAAGCTTTAAAACACTAGTGGAAGACATTACGGGAAACTGATAGTTTTGATAAAATTATTAGTGCTACAGACATATCTCATGTCCTTATTACTTATTCCCCTCTTTGAACTCAAGAAAAGACATATGCTTTGAGTACTGGGTTAGAAACTACAACCTGAAAAGGACTAATTTGCTCTGTTACAAAAACCTTCCCAAACAAGATAATTAAACCATACACAGTAACAAACATAGAATTTTAAGGCTGAAGAACAGATTAAATTATGTTAGTGACACAGGGACAAATCTTTAGTTGCTATAAAGGCACGTAATTTCATTGACAATGGCTAGAACAAACTTTGTCTAAATTATGTCTAGAGTTGGCCAAAACCCCACAAATCTAGAAACCCTTGAACTTTGGCAAAAGCTTTGATCCAGTCCAAACTTCATGGCTCTGATCCACTTCAGCTGGGAAGGACCCAGATCTGCTTAAAATATATTTCACAACACATCTTTGCCTGCATTTTTTTCAGATAGGTCATAAATACCACATGTAGAACCATTTCTCCTCATTCACAATACCTTTCAGCAGAGTCAGCTATTCCTATCTCCAACCCAGAATGTTAAAAAAGAAAGAAAAAAAACAACCCCAAAACAAACCATACACAAGAGCAAGCTTTAGATCCGTTGACTTGCTACCAAGGAGCAAGAGGAAAGCTAAGGTACTGAAATCTGCATAGTCAGAATGTTTGGAAGAAATTCAAACTGCTGAGAAACTCTATGTGACTTGTACAGCACAGAACAGCTTGCAAAGCACAAAACCAGCCGTATCATTCCCTTCCTGTTATCCTCAGAAAACTCAGACTCATTTGAGCCCAGGAGAAATCCCCACCGACTAGAAAAGGGGAAACATAACTCCCATTTTCAAGAAAGGAAGAAAGGAAGACCCAGGGAACTATAGACCAGTCAGTCTTACCTCTGTGCCTGGCAAGATCATGGAGCAGATCCTCCTAAAGGCTCTGCTAAGGCACATGGAAAACAAAAAGGTGACTGGTGACAGCCAACACAGCTTCACCAAGGGCAAATCCTGCCTGACTAATCTGGTGGCCTTCTACAATGGGGTCATGGCATCGGTGGACAAAGGAAGAGCAACCAAAGCCATCTACCTGGACTTGTACAAAGACTTTGAAACGGTCCTGCATGACATCCTGGTATCAAAACTGGAATAGCATGGATTCAATGGAAGGACCATGTATTGGGTAAGGAACTGGCTGGATGGTGGCACTCAAAGAGTGGTGATCAATGGCTCGATGTCCAGATGGAGACCTGTGATGAGTGGTGTTCCCCAAGGGTCGGTACTGGGACCGGTGCTATTTAACATCTTTGTTGGCGACATGGACAGTGGCACTGAGTGCACCCTCAGCAAGTTTGCTGATGACACCAAACTGTGTGGTGAAGTCGACATGCTGTAGGGAAAGGACACCATCCAGAGGGACCTTGACAGACATGAGAATTGGGCTCGTGCAAACTGTATGAAGTTCAACAAGGCCAAGTGCAAGGTCCTGCACCTGGGTCAGGGCAATCCCAAACACAAATACAGGCTGGGTGGAAAATGGATCAAAAACAGTCCAGAGGAGGACTTGGGAGTGATGGTGGATGAGAAGCTGAACATGAGTTGGCAATGTGCGCTTGCAGCCCAGAAACCCAACTGTGTCCTGGGCTGCATCAAAAGAAGCATAACCAGCAGGTCAAGGGAGGTAATTCTCCAATTTTCCCTTTACTTGACTCTCACTCCACCTGGAGTGCTGTGTCCTATTCTGGAGCCAACATAAGAAGGACATGGAACTCATGGAGAAAGTCCAGAGGATGGCCACAAAGTTGATCTCAGGGCTGGAACATTTCTCCTATGAAGACAGGCTAGGAGAGTTGGGGTTGTTCAGTCTGGAGAAGAGAAGGCTTTAGGGAGACCTTACAGTGGTCTTCCAGTGCCTGAAGGGGGCCTACAGGAAAGCTGGGGAGGGAATTTTTGCAAGGGCTTGTCGTGAGAGGACAAGAGGTAATGGATCAAAACTAGAAGAGGGGAGATTTAGATTAGACATTAGGAGGAAATTCTTTAGTGTGAGGGCGGTGAGACACTGGAACAGGTTGCTCAGGGAAGTTGTGGAAGCCCCATGCCTGGAAGTGTTCAAGGGCAGGTTGGATGGGGCCTGATCTAGTGGGAGGTGTCCCTGCCCACATAGGGGGATTGGAACTAGATGATCCTTAAGCTCCCTTCCAACTCAAACCATTCCATGATTCTATGACATTACGCAAGTATACTTTTTTATTGTTGTTATTGTAAGGTAACAGCTTCATTCACTGTAGTAGCAAAGCTGTGATCACAAACCACATAAGAAGGTTGTGGTTTTCAGATAATCTAGCTGAGAATAATGAAACTAAGTAAAATCTAACCAGAGTACAAGCTTTTCTGACTTCATTTACCACTGATAGTTTAGCAAACAAGCTGTTGATAACTTTAATCAAATACAGCCAGATCCTAGACCCACAGATCATATCATAATTCAAGTAGGAATGGACCTCAGGAGGTCAGACGGGGTTGCTCAGGGCTTTGTGAAGTTGAGCCTTGAAAGCCTTTTCAAAGACAGAAACTGCACAGCCTCTCTGGGCAACCTGTGACCCTGCCTGACTTGTCCTCCCGGTGAAAAAGCTTTTCCCCATACCCCATCTGAACCTCTCTTGTTTCAAATTACACTTATTATCTTTCACACACACACCCCCTCCACCATGCACCACTGTGAAGAGCCTGGACCCGTCTTGGTAACTTCTCCATAGCTACTGGGTGGCTGCTGTTTGTTAGGTGCTTCCAAGCTGTCTCTCTTCCAGATGGAACAAGCCTGGTTCGGCAGCTGCTCCGCATAAGACAAGTGTTCCAGCTCCCTGACTTTCTTGGCAGCCCTCTGCTGAGGTTGCTCCAGTTTATCAATGTCTTCCTTGTGCTGAGGTGCCTAAAACAAGCCTCCCTATTCCAGATGTGGTCTAACAAGTGCTGAGTAGAAGAGAGACCCGGTAACTTCCCATTAATTTACTGCCTGTGCTACTGTCAGTACAAGACAGGATACTTTTGGCCTTCTTAGCTGCCAGGACACACAGCTGGCTCATGTTCAGCTTGCTGCCTACCAAAATCCCCAGGTCCTTTTCCGCAGAGTAGCCTCCCAGTCATCCAGTCCCCAGCCCGTATTACTGCCAGGGGCTCTTCCTTCCCATGTGCAGGACTTCACATCTGTCCTTGCTGAATCTTGTATGATTTCTGTTGGCCCATTCCTTCAGCCTCTCCACGTCCCTCTGGAAGGCAATCCCATCCTTCAGTGTTATTGACCGGTTCTCCCCGTTTGGTGTCCTTGCAACCATGAGTGCACTCTATCATCTCTGATTCTTCAATGAAGATGGCAAACTGGATGGGTCCCAGGACAGACCCTTGTGCTAGTCCCGTTGTCACAAACCTCCAGTTAGAGTAGGAATCATTAACCTCTACCTTCTGAGCCTGATCATCCAACCGTTTGTTTTTTTTTTACCCATCTTACTCTCTGCACGCCCAGACTGTAACAGTCTAATTTGGATTTAAGAACATTGTGGGAAATACGGTAAAAAGCCTTGTTAATGTCAAGGCAAACAACGTCCACTGCTCTCCCCTGCAACGATAGCAGTGGGGGTTCTGGTACTGAATTTCAGGGAACTAGTTTTAACTCTTGGCTCTGGGAAGACACAGTGGAAACAACAGCTTGTGCACATACTCTCAGGAGTATTCTTCAAAACACCCATGGAAAGCATAGATCTGTATTACTGGGATAGGCCAAATCCTTAGCTGCATTAATCAATCCAGCTCCATTAAGCCCAGTCTATATACAGGATTTCATCTCAGCTCCTGATCCTGGCTTATTATGTACCAGCTATTTGTCGCCTCAACTCTACGTGCAAGTTGCACAGACAGGCCCTAGGAACATCACATAGGAACAGCAAGGGAAACTAGAGAGATAGAGAAACTCCTCAGTTCTCCTGTAAGAAGCACAGATCCACTGTGTTTCTGTGAGAGTCTTTCTCTTACCTTTGCAAGGAAAGTCCATGCTGCATATTGCCCTGAGGTCGTGCTGCTTTTTAGCTTCACTGTGTGTAACATCAGAAAGAATCCCAACAGTCCACTGCAAGGGATGGGGAAAGCTTGTTAATAAAATCTCTTAATTTCAACTAAGCCACCTCTTACAGGCATCTTGGTTTTCCTAACGCAGAACTGAACAGTCATCCTTCAAGCAGTGTTAATCCCATTTGGAGAAAGAAAGCTGGTGGACAGAGCTTACATTGTGTCCAGTACATCTTGGGTTTTGTTCAGTCAGTGACTAGAGTCTGAGTAAAGTATGTCTGACACTCTTATGGCTGGTCTCTAATGCACTTGCATAATCAGAAAAGTAGAGATTATTGGAAACATGAGGTGAAAAATTAACTTCAGGCATTGAAATGGCTCTGAATAAAGGCAATGCTCATTTCAACAGGAGCCACACATTTGGCAGCTAACTCACTTCAACCTCCACAGTGCCTTGAACTGAAAAACTAACCACTGGAAAGTTTCTGCCTGAAGCTTTCAAGCTGTTTAAACTTCTTGAAGCCTAAATTCCAGTTAGGAAGTCAAATGCATCTCTACTGTATAACAAATAGACAGATGACTTAGTAGTGCTGGGAAGAGAACACTCCAAAGCTCTCTGCTGACCATTAAGTGAATTTTGATTCTCAAGTCATATAGGACAGTAGTCCTCAATGCTCCTGTAGCCAAGACTACTCTTAAGGAAACTCTGCTCCACATCTCACTGGACCTCACAGAGCTTTGGCTCCCGATTTTGTCTCACTTGTGACATACTTACAACACACTGGTTGTGAACCAGTGAACCAGTGTAAACCAGCAAGCAGGGAATAGAAAAGGACTTCAAAATACATAAGGCACACATTACTGTGGCTGGTTGAGAGGCAGAAGAGATTACAAAGTATTGTGGGAAGCTACATAGGACAGGAGATAGGATCAACACAGCACACAGATGGTGAGGCAAAGAAAGGTCTTCAGAGAAGGCATGCTGTTCTGGATACTGATGCAATGCAGTTGGTGCCCTCTCTGCAATAGGAGGAAAGGTGGAAGATGGTGGCTCCCCAAGTCAGAAGTTCCATTCTGAGCTCCAGCATGTCAGACAAGTGCTGTTCCCTGCTCAGTACATGTGGCAAAGTTGCATCTCAGCCACATGTCAGTAAAGGTGGTTTTGATACACCAAACAGTAGGGTAAGATAACTGTCCAGAAGCAGGAGGCACTAGGGTTTCTTACACTGAGCCATAACATGAGACCCCAAAGGACTATTTGCTGTGCCTGGAGCCAAGAAAGCAGATGCTGCTTTGATGATGAAAGATAGGCCCAGACTCAGCTCCCTGTTGCAGAGGATGAAGTACTGGACAGTTGAGCATTCCACTCTGAGAAATCAGTGACTTCAATGAAGCAGCCTTGCCCAGACTTTTAAAAGTCCAGCAGCTGGCTTAAGTTTGTTCCACATCTTCTGCCCCGCAGAGAAGGGCTTTTAGTCAGAGTGACTTGAAACTGTTTAGTGTAATTCAGAGACAAAAAGTGAATGAGCTAATTATAATACCTGAAATATTGATCTCACAGTTAACACCAATTTATTTCATTAACTGAATGGAGCACTTTGCATCTTACTACTAATGCTTCAGACATTCTGCAGAGGTGGTAGATGTAGCCACATCAGTTACATTCTGTAGGTTTACTTTACATTGTATAGGTTTTCCTCCAAATCCTTTATGTCTACAAAGACAGTAGATTACAAGATGTAGGCCAGGAACTGAGATGCTTGTTTCTGCATCTAACTATTCCTTTGCATTTGCTGTAGTGCACAGTACTATCTATACATGCACTGAAGCTCAGCAATGGAAACAGAAGTGGGAGGCTACAACAGTGATAACATTCTAATTAAGTAGAAGATAAGAATATCTGGGTTAGACAGATAACTATTAGTGCCAGCAGTGAGACTTTGCCTTCAAGAAGAAATAGATTTCACCCACCTACCATGGAACAACTTATTCATTAACACCTAATTGTAAGTTACTTATAGTGTGGATGGTCCACTCTTGAAAAAAAAAAAAAAAAGCTGCTTTTGTACCAAAAAAATCTATGTACATAAGGAAGTCATTTAGCAATCATTTTTAATATTCCCTTTTAATGGAAAATTTTGATACAATTAAGCAAATTCCTAACAATCAGTAAATATTTTTGCCATCAATTAGCATAAAAATATTTTTTCTCCTATAAAAAGCAAATACTTCAATTTGGCAAAAGACTGAAGGGGAAAGACAAGAATAATTTTTTTGAGATAATTAAGACCTACATAAAACATACCTAAATTGTCCTGTGAGAATTATACTACTGGGCAGTGAACTTTTGCTACTCAAAATAAAGGGATACTTGTTAAAGCTTTTCTCTTTTACACACACACACAAAAAAGCATTCTGCCAAATAACAAGATGTACAGGCAAACAAATCCATGTACACCCATACACTGCTGAAGACTAATACTTTGTAATCACTGCAAACAGCAAGTTTAACAAGGGCTAATCTGTCTTGAGAAACATTTGAGAGATGGTATTTATCAAAGCTTTGCTACATTAGGTAAGAATTACTTTACTGGTGACTAAGAACTCTTCTGATAAGAATGCACTCACTCAAATAAAGACATATGCATCCAGCACATTTGAATCTCAGGCCTTCAAATGCATATCCACAGATATGCCCAGATATACATTCTCTGCAGTTTACTGGCTTATGCCAGCAGAAACAAGTATAACTAAGGTTTTGCATACTGCAAAAATTTTAACTGAGAGTCAAAGTTGGAAGTCAACAGAAATCTCTAATTTTGGAAATATTCTCATGTCCTGTTAATAGAGAGGTTACCTGGCACAGCAGCTGCTATGAAACCTGTAGAAGTACAGAAATGGAAAGTCCAAGGCACTGAAGAGATCACCTGAGGGAAAAAGCAATATACTCTGTAGAACACAGGGGGAAAAAAATTACCCACTGTTACAAGCAAGGGAACAGCAATTACACTAACATTACTAGTTTAGCATTCCTTCAAGCCTTTACAGCTGGCTGACTTTTCATTTATGATACTTTCCACAATTCTAGTGTGTTTAATGATTTCTCTCTGACCTTGCTCCTAAGCCAGTCCCTTGAAAAAGGGGAAATGGATATGTGAGAGTATTGTTTGCTAGTATACAGAAGATCCTGCTTAAGCAACAGTTGCCAGTGGACAGACATGCATCATATCCACTTATTTTATTACAGAGCTTGTGATAGTTCCTTCTGTAGCAACAGGAAGCACAGACATATATTGGCTGCTTCCCCCTCTGGCACATGAACTCTGTCACACAGAGCAAGTTGAGATGTTTAAAAAAGTTCTCCCAGATCCAAGCAGAGCTCTCAAGTACTTGCATTTCCAGGAACCTGGGCCCTGGTTGTTCTTGGTAGCAACAATTCTCAGGAGTTCTCCAGCCTTCAGACTCTAAAGATTTGGAGGAAGCTCCATCTACAACTTTTTGAAATGCACAAATATTTTGCTTAACATTGCTGTCTATCCTGGTGGGGAAATGCTATGTACACAATATGCACCAGCAGGCAATGAGGGGAATTTATATTTCTTTAAATGCTTTTTCCTTTCTTTTTCTGATGGAGCAAATGTCTAGTGAAAACAATAGATGATCACCCTTACCCTTCTAAGGACTTAAACACTAGTATGATAGGAATATTAGCCACCACCAAATATTCATTTCTCCATTTTTAGCCTTTGATCTTTCGCTACTTCAAATCCTGCCATGGGCTCCAGCAATGGGATAAATCTCACAAAAGCAACAAAACAAAATCTCCACATAACATTGAAGGCAATGCAGAAAAGGAAACTCAGTTCTGTATGGACTGCTGAGACACTGCTCTGAAGAGGACATATTCACCGAGGCAATCCTTGCTCTTCACCACGCACCACCTCAAAAGCTGTGCTTTGCTGTCTGTCCCATACTGCTTCTTTGCAAAGGGCAGCTAAGAAATGTATTAATAAATATTATGCAAATTACACCATGTTATATACCACCCTCACCTCTTCCTACAGGATATAATATTATTGGTCATATTCTGGTTGAATTCCAGGGCTAAAATCCTACAGGATTTGGCCTATAAAACATGCACAGAGAGGAAAGGCGATATGGAAACAAAAAAGGAACAACTCAATCCACTTTACCTGCTGGATGGGATGCAGAGGCCAACAGCACCACACTAGAAAAATAAAAAAATATTAATTATACACTACAGAATTTATGACATGGCTTGAACATTATAAATTGACAGCTTTGTGTTATTTCATGGTGAAACTTTTTCCAGTTAAGTAGAATAACTGAGGCATAAGTATCAATTTAATTTAAAAAGTTTGTTGGGAAGGAATCTTCAGGATCACCTAATACAACCTCTCACCTGAAGCCAGACTATCACCCTGTGCCTCTCTCTGAAAAAAACAGGTCTCAAAAACCTCCCAGCATGAGATTCCACACCTCTCTAGGTAACATGTCCCAGGGCCACCCTAACCTCCTAGCAAAGAAGTTTTTCCCGATGTCTTTAAACCACCAAAGCTGCAACTTATGGTTATTGCTCCATGTTATACCATCTGGCACTCATTAGAAAAGTTTGGCTCTGTAATCTGTGCAACTCCCTTTCAAGAAGGTGTAGGCAGTTGTTAGGTTGCACCTCAGTCTCTGCCAGTCTCAACAAGACCAGCTCCTTTGAACTCTCCTAGCAGGCGGCTATGTGCTCTAAGTCCCCAGCAGAGGCAGTAGCCCTCTAATAGATCTTCAATTTCTCAGTAGCTTTCTTGAACTGAGAGGCCCAAAACGGAGTAGAGTATTCCAGCTGCAGCCTCAGCCATGCTCACAATAACTTCTCTTGACCTGACAGCCACCTTACACAGAGCTCAGCATCCACTGTTACCCCCGAGTCCTTTTCAACAGACCTGCTGTTCAGCCAAATGCTGACACCACTGAGACAGAAACTGCAGAAACTGTGCTTGTGTCTAGACTGGTGTGTCTCTGTCCAAGGATTAATTTCAGCAAATGTCAGTTTTATAGGGATGTGCACACATTGTAGGTAAGAGTCAAATACAGAGTCTTAAGCGTGTGATTGTGCATGCATTGCACATTCTTTACTAAAATGTCAGTAAGAGAAGGGACAAATGCTGCAATTAAACAAGTTTTTAAAAACGCACGAAAATAAAATCAAGTACCAACCCAAATGATGCCCACCTCTTGGAAAGATACAAGTGAACAGGAAAATCAGCTGTGACCAGTTCTTTACCTGGGGTATCATTTAAGATTTCTGAGGTCCTACAAAGGCTTCATCCTTTGAGTACATGGTACAGGCTGTACAGAGCCTTTTTCAGTGCTACTGATTCTTCCAGTAAATTTCTCATTTTTTTCCAAATGTTTTCATTCTGTGTTGTTTCCAAGATTGGAAGACTACAGAAACATATTCTGGAACACTGTAAGATGGGAGAAGCATGCATGTCTCCAGTTACCAACAACATAGGTCCATGACAAACCCAAAGGACAAGAGGGAGAAGGAGAAAAGATTATCTGAAGAGGTTGCTCCTTGAGAAGCAAAAAGCATTGGAGTTACGAAGGTAAAAAGACATTCATTAATGTTATGAATGCTGAAGCTAGGCAATTTTCCCTGGCTAATTACCCGTGATTCTTACAGTTCACTAGGCCCAGCAGCAGCAGTATAATGCCATCTCAGCCAGTGGAGGAATGAAAGCCTGCACAATGAAAAGTTAAGGCAGAGAAAGAGCTAGAAGTGGTTCCCAACACATCAGGTTATGGCTAGAAAACTGAACTCACTGTAAATGAGCTACCTTGGGTACCTGGCAGCAGTACAGTATCATCAGCACGGTACTTAGACTAGGCAAACTCCCTTTTCCAATGTTAACACAGTGTTAACATTGCCAAGCCTGCCCCCTCTCTGCTGTCCCAGTTCTCTACGTGACAAGGCTACTGCTCTTGGTGGCCTGCCCTTGGCATGCTTTGGTCAATGCCAACATCACCCACAGAGGCACTAGTAGCAAAAGGAACTGCAATGAGCACGGAAATCCTGTGGCCAAGGAAGCTTTGTCACTGAAATCAGCCGTGGAAGACAACAGCTTCACAAGTAACAGGCAGGTGGGGTATTTTAAGCTTAACAATTTATACAGTGTCTTTGAAAGGCATCAGCTGGTATGGTATGTTCACACTGTCAATATTTATACATGTTTTTAAATGATGTGGTTGTCACAAAGATATTGAACAAGGCAAAGCAAGATCACTTACAGTAGGCAACTCCCCCCCACCCATTGTCCCAAACATATGTGCTCTCCCAGCATGGGATGTCAAGAGGAATTCACAATAAACAGGCCCAAATCCTCAGTTTCCTGGTAAAGACAGAAAAGGAAGCAAAGGCCTATTGCTTTTGACTGAATAATAGAGAAAACAGGAGACTGGCAGGGCAAGTGAAACTGTATCAACAGTGATGAGAATTATGACTAAACCATGTTTCTCTACTTTTGCTTTTTGCATTGTTAATTTTTAAACAAAAAAACCCTAACAAACCAGTGAGATTGGGAAACGCTCAGAGAGAAACTTCCTTCTGCAACCAAGAGGAATTGATAACCCAACCAGACATTCCAGGCCTCAATCCAAAGAAAACACAGGAGGAAAACAAAATCTTGTGAAGTGCAGGGCAGGTTAAGGCAAATGGGTTAGATGGCATTAAAGTTGTACTGTAACTCTGCTCTGCACAGAACATCAGTAGAAGAGACATTACATTGTAAAACCACATTAGGGATTCAGAGGTTTCCAGCAGGACAGCCTGGATATCAAGCCGCAGTAAAAACAAAATCCCTGTGCTGGATTTCTCTGTTCCTCTCTTTTCCCCCTGTACTCAGTAATGAAGGCTGGATTACCTGTGGTTTTCTTTTTGGCTGAAAAGAGGTTTTGTCAGCAAGAACAGCAATTTATGCCTGCAAAGCTGCCCTTCCCTATTGCAGAAAATATTCTGCATCTTTTTAATTCACAAAAGTGCCAGATTAGCATATCTTCCAGAAGCCAGATGTAGTTTAGCTGCATAGAGCCTTTACCTCACACCTTTTTCAAACGGTTTATTAACCATTTGAAACTTCTGCTGTAAGTCTTTGTTTTCTCCTCACCAGTGACAGCTGGCCTATCTGGCATACCTTTGTGACACCAACAGATACTCGAGTGTATTGAAACTTTCTTCCAGGTTCTCCACAAGTAACATATCCCTACCTGCCTCAGCATAGGAGAATGCCCAAGATGAGCTGTGACCCACTTCTAAGACACATTGTGCATCCCTCTGCATGCCACACAGACATTACTATCCCCCCTGCCCCATGCTACCCGTTGCCAGCTCACTGAGGGGAGTGGGTAGAATTCTGGCTCCCTCCTTGATAAAAAAGCAGGAGACTGGAAAGGAATAAAGAAAATGCAAGATTACTGGAAAAAACACTAGGAAGTAGAACACTACTGCAGAAGTCAGAGTGCAGGGAAATACAATACTGCAGTAAAAAAAGGTGGTGGGAACAAGACTTCAGGATTAGGAGGTTATTGGAAGTACAGCTCCTCTCTTCGCTTCCTCCCTCCTCCCTGCCCCACATGCTTAAACACAAGGGAGATGGATGAATGGGACAGGGTTGGGCACTGACAAGCAACATCACCCCTCCCTTCTCTGCATAGCACAGCTCTGCTTTCCCTCCTTGTTCCAGACTTGTTCCAGGTCTGGCTTCTTTTTTAAAAGCCATTGAATAATCATGCCATAAGTGATGAAGTGAGAAGAACACCACACTTTAAACATCAGCAAATATTTCTTCAGATCTGCTAGTTCTGGAAAGTTCCCTTTTGTGTACATTTGCTTAAGAAGTTCTCCCCTCCCAAACTGTTCCAGATTTTAAAACAAGAAACAGTGCATAGCATGTAGGGACAGCACACGTCAGGAGACTTTGCTGATTTCAGCTGCACCTCTGGACATGTCCAATAGCACCAGTACAGTCAATCTAAATATATATTTTTTTTCATCTAACATATTGGTGCATTCTGACATCCAGAAGCTTGGGGCAGAACTTCTAATCTGCTCTATCCAGGCAGCCTCTACACTCAAGAGTACAACTGTGCTTTCGTAAAGACCAGAAACATTTTGAACAGCCTATCTTGTAACAAACCTATATAATTTCCTATATATTAGGAGAAATTTCCTCACTGAAAGGGTTATCAAGCACTGGAACAAGCTGCCCAGGAAAGGGGTTGAATCACCATCCCTGAAGGTATATGAAAGACGTGTAGATGTGGTGCTTAGGGACATGGTTCAGTGATGAACTTGGCAGTGTTAGGTGTACAAATGGACTCAGTGATCTTAACGGTCTTTTCCAATCTAGATGATCTGGCTATGCCCACACAGCTGCCTTCTTCTCCCTGCACAGCAGCATAGCTGTCTGAGCTAGGATAGAAGTAAGGAACTACAAAGGCCTATTGATAATAGTGCTAAGAGGTGAAAGTTGCACTGACACAACACACTAGCAAGTTTCTTCATAAATCATAGAATCGTGCTCATACAGATAAGGCCACCAGTACATATCTGGCTGTCATGTTCTGGAGGTGGAACTGGGATCCAGTCATGGCCAAAACAGTCCTCCAGAAACTCTGAGTAGAAAAAGCAGCAAATACCTTAATCACAACATTCAGTGCTGGGAACCCTCTGATGGAAGTAAGCACACATTCACAGTAATTCTGACCCAGAACTGCCTGTGAAGACCTAGTGCTCATTCTAAGAATGTTCAAAGTAAAATGCCCTCTACTCAGCATAATTTAAAAATACTTTTTACTCTTTTCTACAGAAATTAAGCTTGTGCAATAAAGCTGTGTGTGCACATACATGCATAGCTCTATACGGCTCTCAAGCACACTGACCAGCTTAATCCAAATTTGGGAAATAGCAGTCATGTCCAAAGAACTACATGTACAAAGATCTCAGAAAGAGACAAACCCCACCAGTGCCATCTGCAGCAGAAAGATTTCAGCCCCATTAGACACTGGAAGACCTTCATGGCAGCGGCACACCATGGAGGTCACAAACAAGGAGAGAGCTTCCACCAAATTTCACACCCCTTCAAACATCATCCACTATTACGACAAAACCAAATTCTAACAGAAATCATATGTCACTTATCCCACTGCCTGTGGTGCTCTTTGTTTTCCCTAGACAAGATGAGGTCCAAATGCTATGGACTAAGAGCTTCTCTAATACATGAAAATATATACATACATACACATACATGTAGACCCAAGCCAAACAAATAAGCACCCAGTCTTCTGCCTCCTCTAAGCCACCTGTTTTACAGCAATTGCTTTGCACCATCATCTCGTGAACTACACTGATCTTTAAGCCCCTGAATGGTGAGAATTTCTGCAAGCTTTGATAACATGTTTTTTGTTTTAAAACAGATGCAAAAAAAAAAAAAAAAGACATCTTCTAATTAGCACAATTCCACTGTTGATTTTTTTTGTTTGTTTTTCTTGTTTGGGTTATTTTTAATGAATAGTTTTCAAATATATACCACTGCACATCACAGTTCCTTAGTGAGAAGTTTCTCCCTTTCAAAAGTCTCTAAATCAATAATCATACTTACCATATAATGTGGAACTCCTGCTCTCTGCTGGACACACCTTCAGAGATTCAAAGGATACCATCAACTAACACAGCGGGAACCCAGCCCTGACTTTTCAATCAAAGCTGTGAAATGAAGACCTTCAGCCAAAATCTGAATTTAAAGGTTTGGGCCCAGATACAGTTTTCAAGTAAAATTACAACTGACAGCCATAGTCAAGCAGGTGCCAAATGACAAATCAACTGATTTTACTGCTTGTTTCATGATTCTCCCTTCAACCAAACAGCCACAGCTCATTCAAGACTTCAGGGGTTATTTCTGCACACAGCAGCATATTTGCAAGTTCCATGACTAATTCTTCAATAAACACAACTACCTTCTTTGAGTAAAATTTATTTGCTTTGCACTTCATAGTAGATGGAAAACAACAACTGACTTAAACAAGAGCCTGCTTCAAGCAAACTGCTATTCAAATATTGTCAATGCATGGGGCCCTGGTGAATAGACACTGGAATCACACAAATGTGAAATCAGAGGCCTGCACTATGTATTTATGGAAACGGGAGATTTGACTGAAGTAAGACAGAAAGAGATACACAGTATTATCATGTTGATTATGGTCAGAAGATAAACACGAACTGAAGTGAAGGAAGTGTCCTACAGCACTGTCCCTGATGTGTTCCTATCAAGGATCTTTAATGTTGCCAGACAAGAACACACATCTAATCAAACGGACAAGCACAACTTCTGTTTTGTTATGCTTATTCCTAACTTGTGCTCCCTCTTTCATTCCTTTTGACCGTTCTTTCTTAGAACTTAGTATCTGTACTCCACAGTATCCCCATACAACTTTAGCTACCATTCCAAGAGGTCAATGTATACAGGATGTGATTATAGATGGAGAAGAATCTAATAAAGTCTGTACCTGCCTCACTTCAAATAAAGCCTCACAAAAGTATAGTAGAAGCCATGCACAACCAAATGTTCTGCCTTATATGGCTCTTTGAGGAAAGGACTGACTTTTTTTTTAAATAAAAAAACACAGGGGAGTCTGGTCAACAACTCAAGCTCTTTCACTAACTACAAAATAACAAACCACTTTCGTATCTCCAAATCAGAAAAACAACTGAAAGTCTGAATTACTCAACCCCACTAAGGGCACTCTGAACAATCAGTCACTGCTCATGTTCTTTGCACATCATACTTCTGTAACCACCACCTCCCCTTCTGGCAATTTCATACAAGTTTTATTTTCTGAAATGGGCTATTGCCATGGAGTTTCTCTGTAAATATTATTTCTGGAAATGATAGATCACTTGTGCACACGGTGAATTAAAAACTCTTAATTAACACCTCGTTACCTCCCCAGGTGTATATTGGCATGTCCACCTACAACCAGAGCCAAAAAAATGCAGCTGCTAAGCCATTCAGCTTAGCACTTTTCTTTCAGTGAATGTCCTGCTAAATAAATATGTTTTAAGTAGTGATAGCTATGAGTTTCCTAAACCAGCCACAACTTAAAATGAAAACATATACCACATAAAACCAGCTATGGTGTATCAAAGACTTATTCATTTTACCTGAATATGTAGTTGATGTACTGTTGGTCCAGATCACTGGGAGAGGATGGAAAGAAAAAAAGGTGTTCTTTTAGTAATGCAGTTAATTTGGTATAAGAGATCAGTATATTAAGTAGCATTATAATATTATTACATAATATTACTATTATATGACACAATATTATAATTAGGTAATACTAACAATATATTATAATTACACTCATTAGAACCATAATAAATTAATATCATAATATTATCAATACATTAATCAGCGTATTAATTTACACATCATTTGCACATTATTTCTATTGTTACTGTGTCAGTGGGAGTCTCACTTAAAGTGAACATCAAGTGATATTGACTAAAATTTAGACCCTTTAAACAGAGATGGAAAGTGGTTTTGAAATACATGAGCTTACCCATATTCTATACACACACATATTATGTACATATTCATAATATGCAGTGGCAACATACCCATCTCCATCCATACAGAGAACTGCAGATTACAGACACTGTGAATGCCACCTGCTTTCAAAACAATTATTGTCTCGCTGAAGTTTTAACATGAGGTTTCAAGTTTTTTAAGGTACTCGGCCATTCCAGTCCTGTGGCAAGTCACCAGCTGCTACACACTTTTTTAGACTTTGTCACAAAGAGAGATACTGACATATTCAAACCATGCAGCTTTCAAGGCTAACACAAACTACCATTTCCTCTTGATGACTGTGCCAGTAATCAGGGGTTCTTTTTCCAGGACTGAGTCATCATCCTTTGATAACACACTGTTTAAAACTAATCCAGTGTTCGAGTTCACAGAATAACTGTCAATAACTACATGCTGTTCTAACCCACAGTAAATAAGGCTCCCCTTGCAAGAGAAGTCTTTAATGATGAAACAAGAGTAGCCCAGCTGACAACTGACAATGCAGAGATATCTACACTTTACCTGACTGCTACACAAATATGTCTCTAACCCTCTTTGATATCAATTTCTTTCTTTTAAAGAAGGATATGAAAACGCATTACCTTAAAGAGTTGGGTTTCCATAACTTGTGAAATACTTTGTAAGCCCCTGTAATTGAAATGACATCTGTAATTGCCACACCGTGCAATCATTCTGACAAACAACAGCTTGTTTGGCCGTGGCACAGGCAGACATGGAACCCCTCTGAATTACAGTTTAGCAACATGGCACAAAGGATGCTTAAACCATGAGTAAAAATGAACCTATCGCTTCAAATTAATAGCTTTCAAAGTGTTACAATCTCAGAGTATTGTCATGCTATGTGTTTCTGCTAGTCCTTCTGAAGAAAACTCCTTGCTCACAGCAACTACAAAGGAGTGTACGTGTGTGTGTGTACATGTGTGTAAATACATACAAGAAAAGTGTCACAGAAGTGTCAGCCCACCCCAATTTTTGGGTAACTTCTATGACATATTCATCTATGTAGACCCCTACAGCTGTTCACTCTGAGCTGTCTTTGCTGTTTTGAGTTATCTCAGCTCTAGGGTCTCCAGCTTCTTCACATTCTTGACCTTCCCATTTCTTGGTTAGCTCCCATTTCTATCCTGGGAAAAGCTTTAAGCACTCAAGGCAGGAACAATGCAGCTTCAGGCTCTGTTTTTTCAGACGCTTTCTTCAAGGCTTTGGTGTTGTTTTTTTAATTCACAAACAAAACCAGCATAAAAAGCAAATCCAGTAGAACACTGTAATAAATGTCCTCAACTCTGCCTCTGTTAGACAGGCTGAATGGTAGAACATGTCCTTTCTCTAGTGCTCTTGATTAACTGTGCAATATTTTAGTTTATCTTTTTGCCCTTTCTTGTAGCACCTTTATTCTGTGTCAGTTGATAGGAAATCAAATTACACACACAAAAAAACCCCAACAGTCATATCAACTAGTTTCTCACAAAAACAAAAGAAATGTGAAGATGCTACATTTTGAGCATAAACATTATCCTGGCACTTAATACATGTTTCACATATAAAGAAGAGGCCTCCTGAAGACTCTCTAAGCAGTTTTCCACCTCCTAGCACTGCTTTAGAAACAAGACCTCCTGGCTTTGTGAAAGCAGTAACATCACTGTTACAGCAGACAAGTATTTGAAGTAAAAAATCCTTAGCTTTTTGTTTTATCTAAATGAGCTAATGTTTACCATATAACATTTCCTAAAGGAAAAAAAATTCTTATTTGTATGTTAACAACATTTTAGAATGAGACCTCTAGACCTCTGGAGACACAAATGCATGTAAACATAAAAATTCTACAGTATGAACAGACAACATAAAGAAGGAATTATCTCTAATTTGCAGACAAGTTTAACATATGAATGAGTCACTCCCCAAGTCTATAGGACAGCTAAGAATCAAATACAAGCTCCTTTTTATCCAGCCTAATGCTCCAAAAGACACAAATCTCCTAGTAAAAAATTACTACTCTTGTTTCCTTCAGATTTACCGGGTTTGACCATTTCTAGCTTTTCAGGGAAGAATTCTGATTTATCCAAATCACCATTTAGTTTGAAAAAGACAAAAGAAAACCTTTTTTGAGTCATGCAACTCATTGTTAAACTTTTTTAAAAATGCATGTGATTGTACAAAACCCCCAAATATTTCAACATCCTTGCTCTGGAAGTATATTCCATGATATTTTAGAATATTTTTGTCAGTTTTTAAATAAAATCACTGTGTGCAATAAAGCTCCAAGTACAAGTTATTGTTTGTTTTGTTTTCATCTTTCCTCTCTCATCAGAAAGAAGGGCCTCTTAGTAGGCAACCATCAAAAACTCCCAGAAAAGCTTAGTGCTGATTAAAATTGTATGTGCATTTTGTTATCCACTGTTAACTGACTGCAGTACCTAGTTTATTCTTTTGTTGTCTTCCATGTAAAAAGCTATAAAAGGAATGCACTTTCTTATCTTTACCAAGCTCCTTCATTCTTTCCAAGCGTTTCTCACATCAAGAACTTTATATATCAGTAACTTCATAATAAAGCTGATTTATCCAGCATTTTACTCTTCCTAATTCTTTTTCCAAAATAAAATTACTTACCAACACAGACCAAGTGAATTAGAGCCCATAAATAACCATTTGGATCAAACTGCAATAAAGAATATTTACATAAATAAAAGCACGTCCACATGAACATATGTATTGCTGTTTCCCTGCAGTGAGCTTCACAAAGCAAGTATGACAAGTTGGAGCTATGAGCTATGCTACAAAAAACAAAAGAAGACAACTAAAGGCCAGGAAGACTGAAAGTTTTCCTGTCCTACTTAGCAGCCTGGCATATGCCAGTTACCCAGGCTCTCAGTTAGTCTTGGCGAGAAGAGCTCTATTTCTTTCCTCTATGTACAGCATTTTAAACAATCTGAGCATATGCACCCCAGTCTGTTTAGTCTTGTATTGGCAGTCAGGGAGGGCCAAGAGGATCAGAGGAACATCACTGAGGTTTTTGTCTTGTCCCCTTTCCCCTTCTCAGCCCCCACAGCAGCTAAGCAGTTTCTCTCCCCAAGCCTCCAACTAACCATAGAGTATCCAAAAGAGTGCTTTAAACAGACATCTGTCTCTGAGCAAGGTAGGCTCTCTTCAGAGTCAATGGGGAAAAAGAAATATTTCTGAGAGGAATTAGCTGCATGTTTTAGATGTCTGCTTTCAGGGGAGATTAATTATATACCAGAAGTTCCTGCTCTGCACCATGGTCTATGAAGGGAGCTAACACAGGTTCAACACTTCTGATGGCTACATCGGATCCGTTGTATGCAGACAAGTTCCCAGATTCATCCCACCTGACTTCAGATACTAACTAAAGTATCTGAACCAAAGAAACAGCTTTCCTGAGTCTCCAAAAAAGAAAAGCACCTCCAAGGAACAGATCATTGCTGGGCTATGCACACTCTGGAGGTACCTCCTTTCTTTCCCCAATAGCTACAAAAAGTGTGTAGAGTTATTACAAAGCTAATTTAGGAACCTCCTGAAAGTACATGCAATTAATTAAAACCTAAATTATTTGCTCTAAGCCCTGCAAGAAGTTAAAACGGAGTTTCCCCAGCCATCACCTTCACTGAAGAGCTGAATGTTGCCACTACTCAAAGGTTTTACCATGATTCAAACACATCCAAAAACCAGCAAGACTACAACACAGCACTAGGCAATGTTTGCAGTTCCTTCACAGGAATCCCATCCTAGCTTACAAGTAAAAGCTGCATCTCTCATATGCTAACAAGATGTCAAACATCAAGGTCTAACCGGAGCTGTGTTACAAAGCAGAGCTCACCTGTGTGTCACATAAAGGAAGGCACGCTGCTGCTACCAGGAGGAACAGCACACTGTGGAGAAAAAAGAACAAACAAGACCAAAAGCTCGTAACTTGGATTTGTATTCTCAGCAAAGTATGGGCAATTCAACTCAATTTTACACTGACACTTCATTGTTTAATTTTTATTCCATATTTTTAAAGTAACTTCTGCCACCAAAACTAAGTTTTACATCATGCATTCTTTGTAATTCATACACAGCAAAGTTGTATGAGAAGAGAAGCAGCACAAAACATCTCATCAGTGATCAAATCAAGCTTTTTGGTAGGGAATATTATTCTTCACTTGCCATCTGGCTTCCCTAGGCTGCTTCAGAAAGCCAAAATCAATATATTTCTGGATTTCTGGAATCAAGAAGTTCTTCCATTCAGGTGAATTACCTAGCACAATACCAGCAGAGGTGACTCCATTAGAAGTTATGGTGTAACTCCAAAACACAGCAAAATGAGAGTAAGTGGTATTAGGCTAGAAATGGCTTAAGGACAGCTGAACTCCTCCCCTAGTCCACTGATGCAGACTCAATGAATTCTTAACCTGTGGCTGAATCAGTATTTCTACAGGCTACACAGAATACACTGATGTGGAATTTCTGTGGACTGTCACTATAAATAACAAACATTTACTTTTGCAGCTTATTTTCCTGCTGTCTAGGGGCATGGGAAAAGACAGAATAAAGATGACAAAAAACCTGGCATCCTTGACAATAACCCAGTGCTGAAAACAAGGCCACAGTAAGTCAGATAATGGAAACAACAGGAAGAAAATCAGGAAGATGGTGCCTTTAAGTACACTAATAATAACCCAACATTATCCAGTCTAAGTACAGCTAAAAGATTACAGAATGTAGAGGACAGCAAATACATGTTCTTCAAGGGGATGGGGGGAAAAATGAAACTTTTAATACATGACTGGCTGACTTCTGTTTGTCCCTTTTCTATCTCATTTTTGAGGTCTAAACAACTAGGGCCAACAATGGTTGGTAGGTTCTGTAGCTTAATACAAATGATTCTAGCAGAACTGGATATCACTCAGCTTTTCTTTCTTAGGAAAGGCTTTTTTGCTATTTTCTATTACATTCATTATCTTTTACTGTTTAAGATTACCCACTGGAAGTTCTGATTTCTATCTTCATTCCAAAAACATACTTGAAAGCACTGCTCTGTTATTCAGAAAGACTGGCCTTCTGGCTTTTTTATTTTTAGAAGAAAAAAAAATTTATCTATGTAAGCAATAGTTAAAAAAAATAAATTAAAAACATTTAATTGCTCCTATGTTGCAATTTAGGCTCATCGCCCATGGGAATGCGCCTTACATTCTTCATTGTTTTGATGTGCATTTATCTGCAGCAAATACAGAAGCTGGAGCCAAAACAAGTCTGAATCTGAATCTGAGTAGTTTTAAAAGCTTACCTACAGACTTTCAGATGAGAGGTCTGCTGTAAAAAGAGAAAATATTATTTAAGCAATTAAATTTAAAAATAAAAATGGTGAAATAGTGCTTTCTCTACCAAAAACAGCAAAGTGATAACACTTACTGCACCAAACACATAAAAAATCCAGTGAGAAACAGTCAACAGTCCATTATGTTCACGCACTGCTTAGCAAATTTAATTTGGAAAAAAAGAATGAAGACTACAGATTAGCCTACTTCAACTTGCTTTTAGTTCGAAATTACTTACCAGCAGGTAGACCTAAAACCAGACGTGAGCTTTATACCTGGTGCTCAAACTTAACTTGAACTGTATCAAAACAATGTATGGTATGTACTCAAATATTGGGTATTCTTAATTAGCTACTACCCCAGTCAAATCAGTCTTGGTCTAAACTCATGTGAGTTTCTCCATCTTTTGGTCCAAAATTGTTCTCCAGAAGCTGCTCAGAAAGACCTGTGATTGCATTATCCTTGTCCATAGTGCTTTTGTTTTCCAAGAGGGGAGACATAAACATGTGAGCTAGAAGGAAAATATGAAACACTTTGATAGGGACACTAATCAGAGGATGATGTGACAGGAACGTGCCATGCTATGTCCTTCAGGCATAACCTTGGTGACCCCTTCAGTTTGTTAGGGGTAGCAAACATGGGACATTTATTTGTCTTCTATATACACAACAGAGATAATGAATAGAAGATCAGCAAGTCAGATGCCACTATAGAAACGACTTTGTGGTTAATTATTTCCCAGTCATAGCTCACACAGCAGCTCTCTGCTCAATTAGAGAAGTATTTCGTAGCCTAATAAGAGGGATCTCCAATATAGTTTGTGAGAAACAAACCCAGCTTTTGCTAAATGGAGCAGGAATTACTTTTCTGACTTTAACAGGTCTTTGGACAGATTCTTCAGCATTCAAAACATCCAAAAATTCACTGTTTTTCCTGCATTTCATGTGGAGATGTGATCTGTCTATAACCATACAATGCATAAAATACTAGATATATCACACTGGTTAGCTCCAAGGACCCAGTCCTCCTCCCTCTCAGCTCAAACAATGAGACTCTTATTTGGGGCAACAGTTAATTCTCAAAAGGAAAAAACAAGCAAGATCAAGCCAGTGTGAAAAATGCAGATCAAACTGTCGATGCACATTTGCACTGTTTCATCAACTAAAGGGGAAAAGAAAACATCAATATAGACACTTGTCAACAGCAAAATGCTCTCTAGGTCTCATTAATGACTAACTATCACAGCAAGACTAGAAAAGCACATGGCACTAATGCCCATATTAAAAGAAATCAGATGTCTTGTTATAGGGCAGTTATATCACAGGAGATACCTTGTAGCAATTACCTCTTTCTGCACAAACTTCTGGAACCCACAGGTTATAACTTCAGCTGCATTGTGCACGGTGAGGAACACCGGGATTGGCTGCCATTGGGAGAGAACAAAAACACCCAAATCAACACAGAACAGTCACGCACATAGGAAGGAGCACTCCTCTCAGGGACATCTGTCCCACATGTTTGTGGTTTGGGGTTTTGTTTTTGTTATCTAAGCTGTAAACCCATGCCACATCTCCTAAAAGGGACTTAAGACCCATTCCAATCGCTATTCCACATCACAGGCATCTTAAAATGCAGACCCTGTGTGCTTCTCACGAGCACTCAGTTGGATTGTTTGTAGGTAGCTACCTCGGTGAGATTTGCTCCAGGTTTCTGCCTCTAGTTTTGCCTCTTTGTTCAAATATCTGCAGCCTCCACAGTAAACAGTTCCCATTAGTTTTCCTGTCTCTGTCTACTGGTACTAAGAATACAGTGTGACTCCTAGCAACAGAACTAGGGGCAAGATTATTTTGGGTGATTGCTTTCAGTTGCTGCTAGGAAGAGCTGCCCAAAGTTAGGCTGGAAATGTAATAGTTTGCACACAAGTGATGTTGAAATTATACCCACTGAGGTATCTGGACACCATCCCAACATGAAATCATTAAGAAACAAACCCCAATGATAACAGTAACGAGTCAAACACCCACCACCCCAGGCAAACCCGACCAGAATTATTGGTTCATAATACTACTTCCAAATGAGATCCATGGTCTCTCAGACAGCTGAAACAGAAGTAATTCTCTGCTCTGATTAAGATAATCTAAAGACTAAGGCAGTTTTAGGAAGTAGTATTTCCCCTCTTGTGTTTAGTATTTAAATCACACGAGTAGGTGATCTGCTAGAGAGCAGCTCCGTGGAGAAGGACCTTGGAGTCCTGGTAGACAACAAGTTAGCCATGGGACAACAATGTGCTCTCATGGCCAAGAAGGCCAGTGGTATCTTGGGGTGCATTAGGAGGAGTGTGTTTAGCAGATCGAGGGAGGTTCTCCTTCCTCTCTACTCAGCCCTGGTAAGACCTCACTTGGAGTACTGTGTCCAGTTCTGGGCTCTCCAGTTCAAGAGGCACAGGGATCTACTTGAGAGAGTCCAACGCAGGGCTACAAGGATGATTAAGGGACTGGAACACCTGTCTTATGAGGAAAGGCTAAGAGTCCTGGGGCTTTTCAGTCTAGAGAGGAGAAGACTGAGGGGGGATCTAATTAATGTCTATAAATACACAAGGGCTGGGCATCAAGAAGGCGGGAACAACCTCTTTTCACTTGTGCCCTGTGATAGGACAAGGGGCAATGGATTCAAGCTAGAGCACAGGAAGTTCCACCTCAACATGAGGAAGAACTTCTTTACTGCGAGGGTTACAGAGCACTGGAACAGGCTCCCCAGAGAGGTTGTGGAGTCTCCTTCTCTGGAGACTTTCAAGAACTGTCTGGATGCTTTTCTGAGTTATCAGCCCTAGTTTTTGGTCCTGCTCTGGCAGGGGGGTTGGACTCGATGATCTTCAGAGGTCCCTTCCAACCCCTAACATTCTGTGATTCTGTGAGTAGAGAAAGAGTTAATTTCTCAGTGATATCCCTGCCTTTTAAGTATCAGGTGATGTAAGCAGCAGGTATCTCTTAAATTTGACTTTGTATTCAGAAATCTGTATTTTTTTTTTTTTCTTTTCCTTCCCATAAAGCTGGATAAACATCACTAATCACAGAATCTCAGGGGTTGGAAGGGACCTCGAAAGATCATCTAGTCCAACCCCCCTGCCAGGCAGGGTCACCTAGAGTACATCATACAGGAACTTGTCCAGGCAGGTTTTGAATGTCTCCAGTGAAGGAGACTCCACAACCTCTCTGGGCAGCCTGTTCCAGTGCTCTGTCACTCTCACAGTAAAGAAGTTTTTTCTGATATTTACATGGAACCTCCTATGCTCCAGTTTGCACCCATTGCCCCTTGTCCTATCACCAGACATCACTGAAAAAAGCCTGGCTCCATCATCCTGACACTCCCCCTTAACATTTTTGTAAAACTTTGAGGTTACTCCTCAGCCTCCTCTTCTCCTCGTAAGGGAGATGTTCCACTCCCTTAATCATCTTTGTGGCTCTGTGCTGGACTCTTTCAAGCAGTTCCCTGTCCTCCTTGAACGGTGGAGCCCAGAACTGGACACAATACTCCAGATGTGGCCTCACCAAGGCAGAATAGAGGGGGAGGAGAACCTCTCTCGAGCTACCAACCACACCATTTCTCATGCACCCCAGAATGCCATTGACCTTCTTGGCCACAAGGGCACATTGCTGGCTCATGGTCATCCTCCTGTCCACCAGGACCCCCAGGTCCCTTTCTCCTACACTGCTCTCCAGCAGGTCAGCCCCCAACCTGTACTGGCACATGGGGTTGTTCTTCCCCAGATGCAAGACTCTACACTTGCCCTTGTTGAATTTAATCAAGTTTCTCCCCGCCCAACACTCCAGCCTGTCCAGGTCTCGCTGAATGGCAGCACAGCCTTCTGGTGTGTCAGCCACTCCTCACAGTTTAGTGTCATCAGTGAACTTGCTGAGGGCACACTCTGTTCCCTCATCCAGGTCGTTGATGAAAATATTGAACAGTACCGGTCCCAGTACCGACCCCTGAGGGACTCCACTAGTCATAGACCTCCAACTAGATTCCGTCCCATTGACCACAACTCTGACTTCTTCCTTTCAACCAATTCACAATCCATCTCACTACCTGATCATCAAGACCACACTTCCTTAGCTTATCTACAAGGATGCTGTGGGAGACAGTGTCAAATGCTTTAGAAATCAAGATAAACCACCTCTACCACTCTACCATCATCTATCCACCTAGTTACTTCCTCATAGAAGGCTGTAAGGTTGGTCAAACTTGACTTCCCCTTGGTAAAACCATGTTGACTGCTCTTAATGGCCCCATCATCATATCAAGGATGCTCTTAATGGCCCCGTCATCCTTGATACGCCAAGAATAAGTTGTTCCATCACCTTTCCAGGGATGGAGGTGAGGCTGACCAGTCTATAGTTACCTGGGTCCTTCTTCTTGCCCTTTTTGTAGACTGGCATGACATTTGCTATCCTCCAGTCCTCAGGCACCTCTCCTGTTGCCCACGATTTACCAAAGATGATGGAGAGTGGCCTAGCAATGACCTTTGCCAGCTCCCTCAGCACCTGCGGGTGCATTCCATCCAGACCCATCGATTTATGGATGTCCAGATTGCTTAACTGATCCCTAACCCAATCCTCATCTACCAAAGCTAACTCCTCCTTTATCCTGACTACTTCTGGGGCTATAGGGATCTGGGGCTCCTGGGGAGAGTCTGCAGGATTAAAGACAGAGGCAAAGAAGGCATTCAGTACCTCTGCCTTCTTTATATCCTCTGTCACCAGGGCACCCACCTCATTCAGCAGTGGGCCTATATTGCCTCTAGTGTTAGTTTTATCTGCAATGTATTTGTAGAAGCCCTTTCTATTGTCTTTGACCTCACTTGCAAGATGAAGTTCCAAGGAGGCCTTAGCTTTCCTAATTGCCTCCCTACATCCTCTGACAACAGTCCTATATTCCTCCCAAGTGGCCAGCCCCTCCTTCCATGATCCATAGATTCTCTTTTTCCACTGGAGTTTGTCCAGCAGTTCCTTGTTTAACCATGCTGGTCTCCTGGCTCCCTTACTTGATTTCCTACCCATTGGGATGCTCTGAGCCTGAGCTTGGGAGAAGTGGTCCTTGAATGTTGACCAGCTATCTTGAGCCCCTTTACCACCTAGTACCCTTTCCCATGAGACTTCCCTTAACAATTGTTTGAAGAGGCCAATGTTGGCCCTGCGGAAGTCCAGGGTTGTGGTCTTGCTAGGTATTCTATTCTTCCCACACAGGATCCTGAACTCCACCATCTCATGATCACTGCAGCCAAGGCTGCCATTGACCATCACCGCTTCAACCAGACCCTCCTTGTTGGAGAGTAAAAGATCCAGCAGCTCTCCCCTGCTAGTTGGTTTGTCCACCATTCGCATTAAGAAGTTATCATCAATGCACTGGAGGAACCTCCTAGACTGTGAATGGCTGGCTCTGTAGGCCTCCCAGCAAATATCAGGGTAGTTAAAATCCCCCATGAGGACTAAGGCCTGTAATTGCGAGGCTGCTTTCAGCTGCCTGTAGAAAGCCTCATCAACTCCTTCATCCTGATCAGGAGGTCTGTAATAGACCCCCACAACTGTATCACCCACACCAGCCTGCCCCTTAATTCATACCCACAGGCTTTCCACTTGCTCCTCGTCGGCCCCTGGACAGAACTCAATACATTCTAGTTGCTCCCTCACATAAAGAGCAACTCCACCACCTCACTTCACTGACCTGTCTTTCCTAAAAAGCACATAGCCATCCATGGCCACATTCCAGTCATGTGAGCTGTCCCACCATGTCTCTGTAATTGCCACCAGATCATAACCTTTAGACCGCACACAGACCTCTAACTCCTCCTGTTTATTCCCCATGCTGCGTGCATTAAACATTTTAAGTCACTATGACAACTTGGGTGGATCCATAAACAGTTACAGCAAGGTAACTTTTAACACCTCTAAATTAGCAAGGACTGAAAATCACACAAACACAACTGGCATGAAATTTTCACCAATTCTCAAAACAAGTTCTCAGCCCTGTTGCTGGACAACTGAGAACATACAACCAGAAGTATCTAACACAAGCATCCTGAGCCTGGCACAATAATATGAAATACAAGAAATCACCATACACGGGAAAAGTTGACAGCAGAATTTACATTCTTCATTTTACAAAGCCAATTTATCAGTTTTTTTTTTTCCTCCTCCCTGCCTTTGGCTCTTCCAAATTTGTTTTGGAGCCAACAATGGCTCTAGTTTGCCTAGCCCAGTTAAGCTTCTCCACATGTCTACTGTCTTTGATGTGAGTATTTCTTAAATTTGTGAGTGGGGTTAATGCTTCTGAAACTAAAGGTTTACTGGTTGGGCAGGCAGGGTGAATAGACCCTGCCCAAACCTCCGCTCACAGCTCTGCATACTTTTGCTAATGCATCACAGTCCAGAGCTAAGCAGCCCTCCTCCAGTTCCAGCCCTGAACTCCTGGGCAGGGGAGACTGCCAGCACCTCTAGGGAGAGGCACAAACAGAAATTAAGAGTGTAGCCCTGCCAGTATACAGGAGTGTTTGAAAGTGAGTCTCCCTGGCTTTGATCAAAAATGTGCACACAATTTCTCCTTTAGGAATAAACCCACTTAATTAAAAAACACTGCTGAGGTGAGCCAATTCAGATATGAGTTGGGGGGAGTCCACTGTCCTTCTCACTGTGTCGTAAAATTGTTGTACTCAAAGTTATGCTACATAAAGCTTCTATGTAGAATTTAATCTAGTACAATCTCAGTACAAGGCATTACATAATAACTATGGCCTAAGACTACTCGTCCTTCTGTCTTTCCTCCTGGAGCAGCCACAGAATTAGGCCTCCAAATCCACATTCATGTACAACAAAAAGCCATTCAGAAATGAGATGTTCCTCATGAAACAAAACACTTGGGATACAAATCAAAGCTATTCACAGCCCCTCTGCCACTCCAGTGTATCTCACTCTTGAATGACCAGAGCTGGTACAGGAGGGAAACAAGGTAACTTAGGGGATGAGTAGGAAGTAAGAAGAAAAAGCAGGGAGGATGTGATTCATACCTCCTCCACCTCCCAGGTGAGCAGACAGAAAAGATGCTGCTACCCAGGCTTTATTGCTGTTTCTAGACAGGCTCTCCTTAGGGATTTTTGCTCAAGTTTACACCAGGGAAGCCCAATGGAACTTGCTTTGACAAGAGACCAAGAGGAAGTAAACACAATCGGCCCGAGACAGAGCTAATTAGACTGGATACTATAAGAAACTTCCATCACTGAAAGGGTTATCAAACATTGGAACGGGCTGCCCAGAGAGGGGGTTGAAACACCATCTCTGGAGGTGCTTAGGGTTAGTCGGTTTAGCACCCAACTTGGTACAGTTAGGTTAATGGTTGGACTTGATGATCTTAAAGGTCTTTTCCAACCAAAACGACTCTATGATTCTAATCTAGAAGTGTGTGGCTTCAGAGCACATGCCTGTGCTTTCCAGAGGTCACTTAGGTTGGAGATAAGGCACACAGCCTTATTTATGAGAACAGAGACCTCCTGTCCTTTTCTGCCCTACCTCTCCACCAGACCAAGGGATTACTAAAAGCAGAATTGTGTCAAAAATTCCCTTTTGATCCTTCTTGAAGTTTAGGAGCTGGCTCTGGAATTATATTAAGATCCACTGAAAGAATGCAGAAGGGAACTAGTGCAAAATCTGGCCTTGAAGACTGCATAACAGCAATAAAACATTGCCATTTTTAAAAAAATTATATCACAGTTTTTTGTTCTGCTTTTTGTTTTTTTTTTAAGAAAGGCTGTATCATTTAGGTAAAAATCATTCAACTTCAATGAAAGCAGATTTGATATTCTCTAAACATTTGGTGGGTTATTGTGATTCAAATGGATCATAGAACTGATTCATCTAACCCTTCCCATAATCTCTTTCTGACTTATTTTCTGATTCATTTTTTCAAATCCTGTAAAGCATCAAAAGACTCTCACAGAAATTATCTTCATTTTTTCCCTGGCAGGATTTCCTACAGATCCCACAGCCCCATTCCCCCTTTTGCAAAGTTACAGCTCATAACTTCTTCAGCTTCTTCCCTATTTGCACAATTCAGACCACTGAGGATCTATTCTGCAAAATAGTGAGTACTCCAGAGAGATGCTGACTACTCTGGACTGCCACAGAAGTGCTTTTTGACACTGCTATACACTTCCTAGGACTGGGCTGCTGCCTTAGCACCATTAACAATGTATGTATTATTTACACCCTTCTTCCCTTCTTTCCCCCCAAACCCGGAACAGCATTAAACACCTTGTATGAGGGGAATGTTCAGGGGGCTTCTACTTGTGCATTTCTTACCAATCTAGACAGTGCCCTGGAGCCAGCATAAATAATGCCAACAAACAGAACTGAAGCAGGAAGCCATGACAGGATTTCAGACCTGTGAAAACAATTAAAATCCCATTACTTCACCACATTCTGTTTACATACAGTCAGCAACAGTTGCTTGCAAGGAACATAATAATTTGCATATAAGTACATATATTTCAAAGGTGTCCATATTAAATTAATTGTCTGACTGTTCAGTATTCCTCCCATGTAGTAAAGAAGTCCGAGACAGAAATTAATCACTTCATCCAACCTGCAGATACGTTTTCTTTCTCTTACTCTTTCCCTGGCTTCTCTCCCTGCAAAAATGTTTCACAGCAATTACTCCTATTGATTTTAAGGGAGAGAAATTTCAACTGATTTCCTTATGCACTGTAAAAGGAAGAAAAACTGACAAATGAAGGCAGAAAATGGCGTACTTGCACAGACAGCACACATTTTCACAATGTACAAATACACTTGCCCACCCACACAGTCATTTCTCAGCCAGATTTACGAAAAGATTCTTCCTAAAGATCAGATTGTCTCTGTGGGAGCCTGTCTCTTGAGATTTCCTAATGACACTCTTTTGACTGAGCCAAACTCCTAGAGGCAGTTTGACAACTAAAGGAGGAATGAAGTCATCACAGATTGAACTGGTATTTTTTTTTTTAGCCATGGTTACTGCAGTAGGGTCAGCCTTCCATTCTGAAAAGGGGCTTCAGAATTTGCACTTTTCCCTTTATGCTCTTGGTACTTAAAGGGAAAACGGGATCAGGTAAATTTCAGAGAGAATAATGGAAGGGTTTGAGCAAGGGAGGAAAGGAGTGGCAGTGCTCTAAGGGCCTGATCCAAAGGCTTCCCACCACTACCCCCTTCAATCTTCCCAAGCTTTGAACTAAAGTCAATAAAATGTTAGTGAATAATGCTGGCTCTCAAAATGAAAACAAACTGTTTGTAGCTCTTAATTTGGATTACACTTCCAACTAACATGTAAGAGTTAAAACCTAATCATAGGTACGGCTACACTACCACACTTTGTGATCAATAAATGATTAAATCAGGACAGTCTAAATGAAGATAAAACATGCCCAAAGATTCATGTAAGCACAGACAAGGAAAAAAAAATAAACTTCTCACTTCTTTTTTTTTTTTTAATTCACCATTTTCTAAGCTACTTGATCATAAACCCAGGGTAATGAAAATAGAGTAATCGTTAGATCCTTTCACTAGCATAAATATTTGCTCTGGGTTTTTTTGGGGTAGTCACCATCCTTTGTAATAAACACACTATTTATTTTAAGGTTATTAAACTGGAATTTCACCAAGACCGGGATCTAAAACTGTCATACCTCATTACCAACGAGTTCACATGAGACACCAACAAAGATACCCCCACCCGACTGGAACTGCAACAAGTGGAAGAAAGGGGGAGGGGAGGAAAGAAAAGAAAGGAGGGCTGGGAAGATGAAAGGAACCCCAAGATGAAAACTGAATTTTGATTTAGAACATAACACACTCTCATGTTCCCCACCACTAAATTCTAGGAATCCCAAATATATCTTTCTCTCCAATGCAATACTACAAAGTGCAATGGAAAACAACTTCAGATGCTTTGTCTATGATGTAAGGGTAGAATTTTATGCTGCCAAGTGGGAATTTCAGGACTGAAAAAGAATGCATGGATGTGACAGGACCAACAATCTGTCTTGTATGTAAACCAATTAGTAGCTTCTTATGTTGGCAATACAGTGATGTACCTGCAAAACAGGAAAGCCCTGTGACATTAAAGAACTGATATGCTTGTGGTTGTATGGCTAGATCTAAAGCCCACTAAAGTCAATAGGTAACTTCCCCCAAAACACACTTTGGAGCCCTGGTTTAAGCAAGGCTCTGAGCTTCTGCTTAGCTGTGAGGAAAATTCAGCAGTACAAGAAATGCCAACCAGAACACGTAGGACTTAGGTGCCTACAAGGGCGAGGCAGCAGCTGGGTGGCAGATCTCAGCACTGGAAACATTATGCAGATGCTACACATATTCCTCTGCACTCCTCAGAGCCTTTGCTTTGGATACAAGTTTTGGAGACAGCCACCATTTATCCTTTAGAATGATGATGATGGCAACAGAGTCCCTTACAGCTGGGAGTACTGGGGAGAAGCAGATGAAAAGCAGGATATCCACAAAACCTAAGATAAACTACTCTAAGTAATCTATTTTTATTTGGTCTTTATTGTGAAGCTAGTATTCCTGGCTCTAGACAAAGGATGATGATAGCCATGCAATAAAATAATTCTGCTGAGGCACTTTGGGAAAACTTGAACTGGTTCAGAAAGCATATGAAATCAGTCCACATGACAGAAATACTGAAACTTTGTATAAATAAACAAACAAATTGGTAGAAATGTATTATTTGAAGTATGACAAGACTGGGGACTGGGTATGGTATTCTTAAGTATCCTACACATATACGAAAAAAAACCCCAATCCAACCAAACCCAGGTAGATTCAGAGAACAATATTCTGTAAGAGGCAGGGAAATGCCCTCATCTTTGGACGGGGAAGGAACTCGAGAGGAAGTGCCTAAAGAAAGGCATTTAAACTCATGCTTAGGTCGTTGGCTGAATTATAGCCAAAACATGTCAATTAATTCTGGTAATTTTATTCAATCTGTTCTAGAATAGGCATTCTGTATTGTCTAAACTAATGAAAAGGTTTTGCAATATGTAATCACTTTTCCTATGGTGTGCTGACATCTAGTGGCCCGAAGTCCGCATAGTCCAAACACGAACTTCTCTTTCACCAAAACGTTTTTTTAGGTAAAAGCATCCTCTTCAACAGCTCAAAACGGTTCTTGTTCAGTATTTTCTTTAATGTGTTTCAAGTTTTGAAGAAAAATAAAACATCTTTTTCAAGTTGGAAAAAATTTTCAACTTCTTCAATGTCATGATTTCAAGCAAAAGTAATCATCTAGTGATGAAAAGTTAGGCTAAAGTGACATTACTGATGACTGTATCCCTGTGTCCTTTAGATTGTCCTGTGAAGACAAACTCTGCATAAGCAATATGCATTTTCTAATAATATATGTACCAGTAACTGCCACTAAAGCAAGGTTTGGACACTAATCCTGCCTCTTCCTGTATCACTGACAGCTTTTACACCAATATCCCTATTTTATCTACACTGCAGATAAAAGATAGGAAGTTAAATTCTGTTTCCATTTACAATTTCACTTCAGTTTCTATGGTAATGTAGTCACTTGCGTGGACATGAAAACAGAACTTAGCCTGGTTCTTCTGACATATATGCAGGATTTCATTCCAAATGAGGAGATTCAGTTTCACAAGACAACTGTTTGAATTCCTAACAGAAAATCCATCAGTTGTCCCTGACAAATACAGAATCACTGAATAAGTTACATTACAAAGGAACTCTGGCAGTCATCTAGTCCATTCTGCCCCATCTTCACAGCCAAGTCACATTACTCGAGTCAGTGTCCAGTAAGACTTTACTATCTCCAGAGATGGAGATTCAACAATTGCTGTCGGCATACATCTTCTAAATTACAACATTTTGGGAAATGAAATAGATACGCCACAATCCGTACTGCAGAATGGATTCACCGGAGCTGAGTACAACTCTTCTGAGTTGTTGTTGTCACATTCAATTCAGGCAGATGATCTTTGTCTAAATAGGACATTTTAATTCGGAATTTTATTATTATATCAATCCCGTACTGCAATGGCTGCTCTTGCTGTGCGGTTATAAAAGCTAGTTAGGAAAGGGTGAATGATTTGCACTTGTGGGACACCCTTCCTGGAGAAAAAGGCAGACCACATTTGTGGACTTCACTGCACAGAGGTTTTGAGGATGTGTCAATGCTGTTAACTAATATTAGCAAGGTTCCTCTTATAATACTATAAAATAATCCAGGGAAGAGATGTGGACAGACGGTTAGATAAGTTATCCTTAAGGTTTTCACTAATGGCTATGTTTTTTTGATTGTCTTATCAAAGGGTTAAATTGAATCCACCTTGTCATCAGTTGAAGTGTGTGTCACAAACATTCATTAGACTAAAACACAAGCTCTCTCCTACACCTGTGAAGCAGAACACATACAAACACACACACACACTGACTTATATTCTAGCAAATTAGTAACTTCCACAACCAACTTAGCAGACACTGAGAACCCCACAGTACCTCGAACACAAGTTTATCTCCACCCAGCCCAGCTTCCAGGAGACATGAAGCAGAAGTCCACCCACTAATGTTTGCCACCTGAAATAGAAACAGAACAGCACCTTTGAATTGTTTGCTCTTTTTAACCATGTGGAGCATGACCTCAGAATCCACAGAATTTCTCCCAGCACACCCATGATTGAAATTATCTACTGTTTCTCTAGGTTTCCAGGGATGCCACTATTCTACTCTGAATCTTTCATTTTTGTGGGCCTTCATTTCCTCCAGATTTTCTAATACTCTGGTGCTTCCACCTCCTGTTTCAAATGTTTTGTAAATTACCATCTACCACAGTTACCTTAGTCATATTATCAAATCCCCATTTTCTCATCTCTTCCCACACAAGTTTTACAATAATAATAGTAATGTTACAGCCATGATGATCTGAAGATGCAAGGTGTGTGACAAGACATGAGTATCTTTTCTTATATAAAGTGCAATTGTTATAACAAACATGATTTCAAGATTCAAATACTCACTTCAGCTGAGTAACAGGCCCCAAGGATGACGTGTGTAGTCCTAGTGGTTTCAAATATTAGCTCTATGACTTCCCATGGTTACTCATGCTGGGCTTAGATTACAAACGCCCTCAAATGCAAACTGCTTCCCCCCCTGCATCTTGTGCAGCAAGCACCAAGTAAAGTGCCATCAACAATAACATCGTTATGCTGCATGAGCCTCTGATTCAGAGGCTCTAGAGAAAACATCTTTAGAGTCATATAACCTTGCATATAAACCACAATACTGCAGTTTTCTCATTAAAAAGGTAGATAACAATTACATACATTCTGCACTGTCTTGACTAATGACTTTTACTACCATAAAGGCATTCCTTAGTATATCATGGAAATAGTATGAGAGGCCTTAGAAATGCTTGCAGATAGCTTAAAATTAGTAGTGATACACACTTTTTTTTTTTTAAAGCTTTAAAATAAGTTATTAGCTTCCTTCTTCCTTAAGCTAGTGGTTTTCAGACGGGTGTTTCATGTTCCTTGGGTGAAAATCCTTCAACATCTAGTTCAGACAGAGATCCTGTACCACAGTGTTAAACCACACTAATATCTGTAACAAGTACATAGGTGATTTTATTTATTATTCCCATTCATTGCAATGCATTTAAGCAGTTATTTAAAATCTCTCTCACACATACACTAACAAATATTCACTCTGTGCAGTATTACATATAGTTGGACAGTGTCAGAGAAGAGCGAGCTCTTTGTGAACATTGGTGTGATGAATATTCAATGTTACTGTCACAGCTCACTCCACCTTTTTTAAATGAGAAGCATATGAGAGCTTAAAAGCCAGGTATTCCTGATGTTTGCCACAGGCTTTACCATGCCCTACCAGTGAATGAATTCCCATTAACTTTATTCTCAGGTTTTAAGGACAGAAGTTAAAGTTGTAACAGTTGCAGATCCTTAGAACTATGCAATATAGTCTTAGATTATACAGGGAACAAAAATAATAGCAATGAACAATAATTGCACGAACTGAGAATAACGTTTATTTCCTTCTTTGCTCATTCTGTCATAGTTCTAAATCAAGATGCATCTGAGCCACTTAATAATTTTCAAGGAATGGTCACCTTTAAAAGCCAGAACTTAGGGAAAAGTGTTAAGATGCTGAGATGCATTTCCAAATAACAGAAAAAGGAAATAAATGTGGAAACACAGATACCATAATGCAGTTGCTTCCCATTGAAATGTGCTTTTTTGTTGTTGACTTACCACACTTGTATTTTACACACATTATGCAAAACCCTTTCCCCATATGACAAAAACCTTGTCCAAGAGACCGTGTGTGTGTGTCAGAACTGAAGAAAGCATTTGTTGCATATTTAACAAAGCTCAGTACACTCAAAGAAAATGGAGATTCCCAAGGCAATTATTAGGTCCTAGAGTTAACCACAGCCCTGGGCCTCCAAGTCAGGCAAAGCTATAAGCCACGCTAAGCAGCAGTAAAGGAACTAAAGATATCCAGTGTCTGCAGATTTTATCATTGTATCAAAAGAACAAATGGGGGAAGTCTTGACTCTAAGCTGTGGTTGTTTAGCCTGGAGGAGACTCAGGGGGGACGTTATTACACTTTTCAACTACCTGAAGGGGGTTGTAGTCAGGTGGGGGCTGGGCTCTTCTCACAGGCAACTAGACACAAGACAAGAAGGCATGGCCTGAAGCTGTGCCAGGGGAGGTTTAGGCTGGATATTAGGAAGCACTTCCTCACGGAGAGGGTGATTAGACATTGGAATGGACTGCCCAGGGAAGCGGTGGAGGCACCGTCCCTGGATGTGTTCAAGGAAGGCTGGATATGGGTCTTAGGGCCATGGTCTAGCCGACGTGGTGGTGTTAGGTCGTAGGCTGGACTTGATGATCTTAAAGGTCTTTTCCAGCCTTGGTGATTCTGTAACAGGCCAGATTGTCACTAAATGTCTCACAAATTATTAACAGCACTGATGGTATATATGGACACTTGGCAAAACATCACATTTCTCATTACAACCATTAAGATACAACGGTGACTTGTGATGTACTTACAATAAATGCTAAGCACAAAAATAAGCAACATGGCATTTCTGTATGCCTAAGGATGGGTTTAAAGTTGGTTTTCATTAGTGTAGGGAAAGAAAACAGCACAACTGCACGTTATCCATGAGTGACATTTCCAAAGAAGACAAGCTGTACTATAATTGCTACTTTTCTATGCTGAAGCACAAGGCTTTCAGAAAAACAAGCAATTATGAAGTCTATATAACTTAAGTACATCACCATCGTGATGTTTAAAAATCAACCAAAACACATTAGTGAATGCTTTACTAAGTTCCATGGAGTATGCTCTCTAGACAGCAAAAACCAGTAATGACAAGAGGTACTAAAGTTAGCTTCAGCATGGAACAGCAATACATTTACTGATTAAAATAATTTTTCAAATGACTGTATTCTTAAAACAGTACTTACCCTTGAAAAAGGGTAGGGTAGGTAAATTTCAGGACAGACAGGACATACTGGAAAACAAACACCAAATTAATGGACAGCAAACATCAACAGCATTAAAACATTAACAGTCAATCACAAGAGCAACAAACACAAAAAGTTTCTACGAAAATAAAGAAAATTTAAAAGGCCAAAAAAAGTTTTCAGTCATTTCTCTTTCCACACCAGAACAGCTGGATGCTGCCCCAGTCACTGTGGAAGGCAGCAGACACTGTAATACATAAGATAGGGAGTGGACACATTGAAGGATGAAGAAAAGGCTACCTTAACTGCTGTTTCACTTTCTGAGCATACTCCATGCATTGCATTGAATGGGAAAAGGATTAACAGGAAGAAAAAAACACAAGCACTTGTGAATCAAAATCATATCATACCACATAGGCAAACTTTGGCACAATCAAGACCAATTATCTTAACATAATTGTCTTCTGATTATTAATTCATCTTACAGAGCTCACATTCTGTTCACACACCATTTTGTGTAAAAGCCCTGTGGAGATGTAATGTATGGGGGGGGGACAAAGCCTCTGTGTTATTACTTTAGCATGCTTTGTCAGGGGCTGCATATATGGATGCTAGTGTCTTTTCCCACTGTAGATGAGGCAGCAATACGCATGCCTTTCTGTATGTACATCAGGATCTAACAGCTTCTCATAATGAATTATATAAATACTATGTCTGCAAAGCAGAAGAATGACTATAAAGCCTTCTCAGATGAAAGTAAAAGTACTTGTCATTCCTTCCAGGAACCAGCAGAAGTTGTCAGTGGCAAAAGGAGACGCTGAAAGCTTTCTACAGAGAAGAAACTGTGCTGAGCACTTTGTAAGGTCCAGTTTTTAAGTCTGAGGGGTGTCACTAAAAAGTTGGCATCAATATACAGAGGCCCCTTGATTAACAAAGGGTCACATTACACATACCCTTGTCTGAACTGCCACATGGTCTTTAAATCAGGACAATATACCTCCGCATGTCTATATCCCCCACTTGTGTTTATGTACCTCCTGCAACAAGTGAAAGATCTATATTCTGCTTATTTTTAATTTTAATACACCAAAACCTACATTCAAGTTTGAAAATGGAGGCCCTAGGTCAAAGTCCTTTCAACTTCCTCTCAAGTATAGTTAAGCCAAGTACATTTTCCAACACATGATGCAAGCTGGCAGCTCTTCTAGACCCTTTCTGTTTAACTAATCCCTGCTCCTAGCAGTCTGTCAAATCAAGCTTTTTATTTCTCCCTATAAACTTCACTTCACGTCTGGACTTCAGTCTACTTTTGGGCATCCTTAATGGCAAGCATACCTTGGAAAAGAAATTGGTGGCCAATGCTGAGAAAAAGTTTCATTTTCACTTTTGAAATGCTGCTTTTCCCTAACTCTCCCTCAGGAAATCCATACCCTGATTGCTTCAAAGACATCTTTCCTTTCATAAAAATGCATCAGAAACACAAGCACACTCTCTGATAAACAGGACAGCAAGCAGTGGTTACTCTATCTCTTCCTCCCAGAGTCAACAAACTACATCAAACTGGATTTAAACTATACAATATTATGCACAAAGTGACCATCCTCAGCCTGCTTCTCCTTCTGCTTAGACATTTCAGCATTAGCTACAGGCAATTAAGCTGCACAGTGGAACACAGAGTTCTTGTCCTTAATTTGCAGGTTAATTAAACTGTCAAAGGATCCATGGAAATTAGTATGTTTCACTACTACTATAATGAGTATTTCAGATTTTTCCTTTGGATATTTGGTATTATTGTTCTAGCCAACAGATTGAGCATGATGAGGGTGGTGAGACACTGGCACAGGTTCCCGAGGGAAGCTGTGGATGTCCCCTCCCTGGAAGTGTTCAAGGCCAGGCTGGATGGGGCTTTGAGCAACCTGGTCTTGTGGGAGGTGTCCCTGCCACGGCAGGGGGGTTGGAACTAGATGATCTTGAAGGTCTCTTCCAACCCAAACCAGTCTATTATTTTCTTTTGGGAATGACTGTTTATTCAGTGGTTGCCAGTTACCCAATAACAAAGTATGTTCAGCATCAATGATGCTTTCAAAGCAGCACAGTTTCTGGCTCTATAACTAATACTTAATTCATTTGAATAATACGATGTCCCCCCCTTTGCTTCCTAAGTATGCCATTATTGGAACATACATGTCATGGAAAGGTAAAGCCATCAGACACTGAGAAAAACGAGACCGGTGGGAGAAGACAGGCATCTCCTCCTCTGTGACAGCGCACACGGGGACGGGCGGCGGCGGGTTTTTGGGCTGAAATGTCAGGGATTTTTTCACTCGTGAGTAGTCCTTCCCCGGGAGGGGCTCGGCTTTCCCCAAGTAGGGCTGGGTAAGCAGAGGGCACTGTCCCTCCTTCTCCTCCTCCTGGGTCCCTGCATTCATCTCGCCCTCCCAGGCGCGGCGCCCCGCCCTGCGACAGCGGAGAAACTGTCCAGCGCCTCACCCTCCCTCCCTCCTCGCCCGGCCCCGGCCCCTAGAGAGACGTGAGAGGGTTCCGCGCCCACCCTCACCTTGTTGGTGAAGTAGGAGGCCAGGTAGAAGAGGCAGAAGGCGAGGCCGCCCGCCGGCCTCTTCAAATACATCTGTCACTGCGCGTCCCGCCGCCAATGCCTGGGAGCGCGGGTCCCGCCAGCGGCAGCCATCGTAGCGACACGTCGCGCCGCGGCCACGCCAACCGGCACCGGGCGCCGCCTCCTTAAAGGGCCGGGGCTGCCTCCTCGCAGCAGAGCCGGGCAGCCCCGCCGAGGAGGGCTGGGGGCACCGATGGATGAAAAGCTGGGCATGAGCCGGCCATGTGCTCTTGCAGCCCCCAAAGCCAACCGCATCCTGGGCTGCATCAAAAGCAGCGTGGCCAGCAGGTCAAGGGAGGTGATTCGGCCCCTCTATTCCACTCTGGTGAGATCCCACCTGGAGTGCTATGTCCAGCTTTGAGGTCCCCAGTACAAGAAAGACATGGACTTGTTGGAGCAGGTCCATAGGAGGGCCATAAAAATGATCAGAGGAATGGAGCAGCTCTCCTGTGAAAACAGACTGAGAGAATTGGGGTTGTTCAGGCTGGAGAAGAGAGGGCTCCAGGGAGACCTTATAGTAGCCTTCCAGTACCTGAAGGGGGCTCATAAGAAAGATGGGGACAGATTTTTTATAGGGGCATGTAGTGATAGCACAAGAGGTAATGGTTTTAAACTGAAACAGAGTGGATTTAGACTAGATATAAGGAAGACATTTTTTACTGTGGTGAAACAGTGACACAGGTTGCCCAGAGAGGTGGTAGAAGCCCCATACCTGGAAGCATTCAAGGTCAGGTTTGATGGGGCTCTGAACAATTTGATCTAGTTTAAGATGTCTCTGCTCACTGCAAGGTCAATGGACTTGATGACCTTTAAAGGCCTCTTCCAACCCAAACTGTTCTATGATTCATTGACGTTTTGACGTTTGAACTATAAATATCCTAGGGAGGTAAAGAGAAGCAGTTAAAGACGCCCCACCTAGTCATGATCACTGGGCGTTGTTTTATTATGGCCTAGGTAAGCCTGGCTCTTCCCGGATCTGGCATTAGCAAGGCCCTATCTCTGCAGTTCTCACCTTGACTTGCCCAGATAGTGCAAAGTACAGCGCACTCTCTGTACATGTACACCCTATTTTTAAAAGACAGAGCAAAGCATGAATAAGGAACTGAGTGTGGCCTAAACTGGGGAGTGTGGGGGGCACGAACTGGTAGACTGGAGGCCAAATGCCTCCCACAAAATGAGCCTGTCTAACCTGCTACGTTTAGCCTCAGAAGTCAGCAGAGCGCAACAGCTGAACCATCTACACCACACCAAGTCAATTTGAGCATTTCAGTTCATCAAACGCAATCCTGTCTGGTTTGTAAGGAGGTGGCCCAAAATAGACATCGGATTTCCACTGCTGAAAGGTCTGGTCCACTTAGGCCTACAGAGGTCACTGACATGCCATCATAATGAGTGCTGTAGAGATGGCAGGGTAGGTGATAGTGCATTTCCACTTTGCAGAGAATGTGTTAAAAAGCTCTGGAAAACCTGCAAGCATGTCAAATGTGTACTTTGCAGATAAAAGTACACTTTACATTGCACCACAAATTCAGCCTGTAAAGCTTTAAAAAAGCATGGGAAAAGTTGGAAAAGTTTACAGGTGTCTACAAAGACTAATGTAAGCATGTGATAAGAATACTTTTATTTTAGTGGAGGGTCATTTTTATGCAAAACATTAGTGATATCTCTCTTTGTGTTTCTTGCATTTCCTATTAAAAATAGGGCACTCAGGCAAAGGTCTGTATCTTCCTATATCGAAATGCAGAGGCAGGTTTGAATTCTTTTAAGTCACTTATGGTGAGGGATGAAGAACAAAGATAGAAATTTCTGCCAATATTGGCTACCGCAACTAACTTGAATTACATATTAAGTAATGGCTATACAGCTTTGGAATTATTTTTAGTATTATAAAGGGAAGTTACTGCTCTATCTATATTTTTAACTTTTTATTAAGTAACATGAATATGTGGAAAATTATTTTGTTTACATGTTATTTTACAGAACATTTCTTAATACAATTCAGTTCAAAGCTGGATCCATTCATATAAGACAATATGGAGTCAAGGCCTAATCAGATAATATTTAAGAGACTAATACAAAATACTTCTTTCTGAAAATTAAAAATTGAATAAAAAGACATATGAACATTAAGTCATTGTTAATGTTTTTTCGAATCAGAAACTGCCAAAACTACTTTCCTTAATCAGTGCTTGTAAAGTTGTGTTAGAGTAATGATTTTCTTTTGGGCAGCAGGATATTGCTTTGACATTTGGCTCATTTATAAAACTGATAAATTTAGCCAAAGAAGATTGAAGGGGTCATGGCAGCAATCTTCACATCCCAAAAGGCTGCTGCAAAGGGAAATAAATAATCTCTTTCTGCCAGAGCCAAGGGTAGAGAAGATAAGAACCACACTGGTATGACATCACCAGACAAGGCCATCCCAATGCCTTGATGGCACAGCCCTGTGTCATGCTCACAAGCTGTATGTTACAACCTGGGACCTTTCCTCTTCCAAACATTCTGCCCTTTAGTTGGGGACTTTCTGCAGTAATGAACATTGAAATACATTGTCTTGGGAGACTGTAATTTCTTGCGTCATTGCAGATTGTTAAGGTGTAATTAGATGAACTTTGGCTGTAAAAGCTGATTCTTGCATGCTTACACGTCATTGGGAGTGACAATTGCTGGGCCTGCCCTAGCAGTGTGAACTTTGCTGGACGTGTAACAGGGAACTCACCCTGTGGAGATTGGGAGATGCTGCAGGGGCTGCATGACCCCCAACAACTCTTCTGCTCCCAGAGCCACCCAGCTTTGTGGGCTAGGAAGATCAGAAGGCTGGAGCACCTCTCCTATGAAGACAGGCTGAGAAAGTTTCGGTTGTTCAGCCTGGAGAAGAGAAGGCTCCAAGGAGACCTTATAGCGGCCTTCGAGTACCTGAAGGGGGCCTGGTCACCAGCAGCAGCTGTGGTTGCACAGCAGACATGTTTGCAGACACTTCTGACCGCTGGTGGTGAGCCAGGCCTGAGGTTTCTAGACATTGATGCCTTCCCATTAGGAAAAGTCCTCAAGCAGACATTAGACAGTGACTACATTGCAGCACAATGCCATCCAGGTGCCCCTGTCCTGGAAACAGGGCGTTTTAATCACTGAAGTATTTTCCAGGTAACATTCCATATAAAATTGAGGTATAACAGGTGTCAGATCCCACACTATGAAAATTTTGTATTTACAGTGAGTTATAAGACCAGATCAAATGAACTTATTTGATTAAGGTTTTTTTTTCCCCTTTCCTTGGTTACTTCCTTATATACCTTAAACAATTCTGTTATTCTATACAAGCAAACATCAGCTATCTACCATAGATTCATAGAATGGTTTGGGTTGGAAGGGGCCTTAAAGGTCATCCTGTTCCAACCCCCCCTGCCATGGGCAGGGACACCTCCCACAAGACCAGGTTGCTCAAAGGCCCATCCAGCCTGGCCTTGAACACTTGAACTGCCACAGTTTCCCTGGGCAACATGTGCCAGTGTCTCACCACCCTCACACTATCCTAATCTCTAATCTAAATCTACCCTCTTTCAGCATAAAACTGTTCCCCCTCATCCTATCACTACAAGTCCTTGCAAAAGTCCCTCCCCAGCTTTCCTGTAGCCCCTTCAAGTACTAGAAAGCCACTATGAGGTCTCCCCAGAGCCTCCTCTTCTCCAGGCTGAACAACCCCAACGCTCTCAGCCTGTCTTCCTAGCAGAGCTGCTCCAGCCCTCTGATCATCTTTGTGGCCCTCCTCTGGACTCGCTCCAAAACCTCCATGTCCTTCTTTTACTGGGGTCCCCAGAACTAGACACAGTACTGCAGGTGGGGTCACACGAGAGCAGAGGGGGAGAATCACCTCCCGCGACCTGCTGGCCACGGCTATCCTGATGCAGCCCAGGATACAGTCGGCTTTCTGGGCTAACCTAACGTCACCCCATGTGTTGTGCTGTCAGCACAGCTCCCCGGCCGCACCGCGGGCAGGCTGCCGTCGCCTTTCCGCCCAGCGCTCTCTGTTAGCTGCCAGGGTGCGGGTGGCCGACCCCGGTGCCTCAAGGGACACGCTGTCCCGAGAACCTCCGCACTCCACCACTGACCTCACAGCCGCCCCACTGCTCCGATGATATCACCGGAAAGGCGGGTGAGGCCGCGAGCCGCCGGCCAATGGGGAGCCTGACGGCAGGTGACGGGAGGAGAGAAGGGGGGAGAACCCGGAAGGTTTCGCATTCGGAGCGTCGCTGTACTGAGGAGAGTACTTCGCCGCCGCTGCCCCACCGCCCGCCGTTGCATGCGCAGATGGACCCGGTAGAAGTCGCCGCCGCCCCCGATGCCGGGCCAGGCCCCACCTGGCAGAGCAAGGTGAGCGCGGGCGGGGGGCACAGGTCCTGACGGCGGCCCGTCGGGCCCTAAAGACGCCAGGCGTTGGTGGCGGCCTGTGGGGCTGTGTCCAACTCCTCACGCCCTCCCGCGGCACCTCGACCCTCTTGGGGCCGTAGAGGTGCGGCCGTCGCTGGCCTGACTCCTGGGAGGTGGAGGAGGAAGACAAAGGCATGTCGGGGCACGGGCAGCGTATCCGGCCGACTTTAACTCACGGCAGCGGGGCAGGCACGACGGTAGCGCCGGTAGGCGGCTGCCCTTCTTCCGCCTGCCCGCCTCCCTCGGAGCGGCCTGAGGCGGTCGAAAGGACGCTGTGGAGTGGTGTCCGCAAAACAAGGGTCACGGTTATTTGGCAAACTGAGCGCTTGGCTCCGCTGCCCCAGTGAGCCACGAGCCGCGCTGGACAGGATATGGCGCGGTTGGCTGCTTCTAGCAATTATCTTCTTGGGGAGAGCTGCTGTTGGACCCTCATAAAGGAGTCGCTTCTCTCAAAGCTCTGTTGGTGAGCAGGAATTAGATCTGAGTTGGGTTATCAAGGCGGTGAGTCACAGCTTGGTTGGATTCATCATTCCCTAACCCGTACCTCTCCAGGTAAAGTTGATGTGCGGGCTTCTGCGTTTTTGAAGCGATGTTTATGACGGCTGTCCTTTCAGGGCTCTGGAAATGGGGGAGGAAGCTGTGCATAAGCCATTAATACTGTCTTAATCCAAGAGAAGTTTTGTGCAGGCTGTGTGTCCACTTGTAAGCAAACTTTCTGGGAAGACTTTGCCTCTGTCTTTAGAGAGTAGTGACAAACTTGACTCCCCCACCCCCGTTAGTAACATCAGCATTCTTTCAATCACAGTTTTACCTATTGAGTTTATGAAACTACTCCGTAAGGTATTTTCTGTATTTTAATTAATCATACTTTCCTAAGTATCTGTAGAAGACAATCTCTTATAAGATTACATGAGCTTATTTTAGAGCCACAGATAGCTAATTATCTGTGTTCTTGTGTTGTCACTGCCTTACTTGCTGACTTGAATAAAATGTTTATTTACAGTGCCCATGGGGAGCCCCTAACACAACATCAATATCATGTTCCCTTGCTGATGTAATGAGTGAACAGCTGGCAAAAGAGCTACAGCTAGAAGAAGAAAATGCTGCTTTTCCTGAAGTGGTTGCGTAAGTTTAAATCCTGGATTAGTGATCTCCATAGTTGTGAAGCCATCTTCTATCTCCTGTGTGTTTTCTTACAATGTGCTTAATTTGTCGTGATAGAGTAAATGCTTTGCCTGTTATCTCCTAACTCTGCTTCTTCAGGTGTCTTTCAGTGAAGATGGCTTACCCAGTTAAAACGCTTCCTTAGATTCTCTTCTCTGTTGCCCTTCCTTCTTTCTTGACCTTTTCTTCACATGGTTGTGGGTGCTTTAAGCCAGTCTGTAAGCTATGTTTTGAGAGAGTTTTCAGAAATGTTTTTTTCTTCCCTTTTAGAGACTCTTGTTACCTGTGTATAATGTTACTTCAAGAATTGTCAGGTGTATCACCTGTATCATCCTAATACTTGGAAGCTCTAAACATGGGCGAAGACCAATTTTGCTTGTGGTCTTTTCTGTCAAGCAGAGCAAAGCAACACTGTTTGGTTTTGTTTTGTTTTTAAATGGGTTTATTAAAAAAATTTAAAATATAGATATACACACATACACCTTTATGCCTTCTTTTTCTTTCATGAAGGGCATTGTAAAAATAGAGCCTAATGCTTCTTACAGAATGGTAAACAAGTAACAGTTTAATATTTGCATTGTAACAGAGTGGCGAAGAGAAATGAAGCCATGCTCTATTAATATTTAGTGTTGGCTTGGAGAGAGCAGAGAGTTGAGATCTCTCAGTTTCTTTGCAGCTCTGCATGACCTTTTCCTTTGTAGAAAGTGATGAAATGGTATAAAGCAGTTTTTCTATTTAGATTACTGTGTTTCATTTTTTAAATTTGTCTTCTTTTTACATAGTGTTGCTGAAGGACCATTTATTACAGGAGAAAATGTTGACACTTCTAGTGACCTAATGCTAGCTCAGATGCTGCAGATGGAATTTGACAGGGAGTATGATGCGCAGCTTCGGCGCGAGGAGAAGAAGATCAACGGAGATAGCAAAGGTACCCTCATCAGATGATGTATTTTTGCTTTGGAGATTTTCTTAGCACTCTGCTCAAGTTGACAGAGCTGTGAGGAAGTAGCAGATCTCTGATAATTACGGACATGCTTATTTGTTTTGTTTCTCAAGTCTCCATATCCTTTGAAAATTATCGGAAGGTGCATCCCTATGACAGTGACAGCTCAGAGGATGAGGTTGATTGGCAGGATACCCGCCACGATCCTTATAGAGCAGGTATGTGGCAGTTTTAAACAATACAATTTACTTGGTTAATAGATCTAAGAATATGACACCACTAAATTTCTTTGGGTTTTTGTTGTTTGTTTTTTTTTAATGTAAGGAGACCTACCAGTTGTATGTAAAATCAGGTTACCTAATTGAGAGGTGTTATGCAGGAAGCTGGGCGGGTAACTTCAGGCTTCTGTCTGCCAGTATACTGGCTTCAGTGGCTGAATCTGGTAATTATTGTACATGGGAAGTATTGTGGGTTTGCCATATCTGTCATCTACATTTGGCTAGGGGAATCTGCACATGATATTGAATATTCCTGTATTTAACACACCAAAAAGTGTGTCTGACACAGTAGAGAAGTCAGTCATGACATAGCAGAAGATGCTGTCATGTTTAGCATAAGAGAAGAATGCATTAAGATCATACAATTGAAGTATTTTGTTCTGTTTAATAAATAAAAATTGTTACTCCTGTGGGCATTGTGAGCATGAGTTTTGTTTGTTTAGATGAAGTTTCCTTTATTTTTCCAACTGCTGGCAGATAAGCCAACCACTACACCAAGAAGGGGCTTCATTGGAAAAGGAAAAGACATTACTACTAAACATGATGAAGTGGTATGTGGAAGAAAGAACACTGCTCGCATGGAAAATGTAAGTGAAAACTTAGGGAAACTCAGATGTGTAAAACTGGAGTGCTGTGATGCAAGCAAAGAAAGAATGCTCGTCCCTCTGTGTTACTTTATACAGTCCCAATTTTCTTTTTTCCCAATCAGATGAGAGCAGTGCAGTGTTTGGATTAGTTACTCAGATTGGCAGTTTGAGTTGTATGAGGGTTTTGTTTAATAAATTTGTTAATGACCATGAATCAAGAACTAACACAGAACTGTTTTGGCAAAACAAAAGTATTGACAAGTTCGCTCCACAGGCAAATAAAACACCAAGGCTCTTTTTGAAAAGCATAGCTATTGTATGACCTAATTTTTTAAGATTATTATTAATCTTTCCTGGTGAGCCAAATAACTTACTCGCAGTCAATTGTTTGACTTAGAGCTTTTCAGTCTGTACCTACATTCCACTTTCTTTAATGTAACTGGTAAAACATCTGCAAATAAGGAAATGGTGCAAGTGCTATTTTTACAGGATGTTAGGTAATCTTATATCAATTTGGGCAGAACTTCAAGTTCTAAGTTTAGAGCAATATGTTGTTAAACAGTAACAATATTACACAAAGTGGGTTTCACATTGCTCCTAATCCACCATAGTTTTTTGCAAATCAAAATGAGAGGAACATAAGACTGTTGTCAGAGGATGTAGGGAGGCAATTAGGAAAGCTAAGGCCTCCTTGGAACTTCATCTTGCAAGTGAGGTCAAAGACAATAGAAAGGGCTTCTACAAATACATTGCAGATAAAACTGACACTAGAGGCAATATAGGCCCACTGCTGAATGAGGTGGGTGCCCTGGTGACAGAGGATATAAAGAAGGCAGAGGTACTGAATGCCTTCTTTGCCTCTGTCTTTAATCCTGCAGACTCTCCCCAGGAGCCCCAGATCCCTATAGCCCCAGAAGGAGTCAGGATAAAGGAGGAGTTTGCTTTGGTAGATGGGGATTGGGTTAGGGATCAATTAAGCAATCTGGACATCCATAAATTTATGGGTCTGGATGGAATGCACCCGCGGGTGCTGAGGGAGCTGGCAAAGGTCATTGCTAGGCCACTCTCCATCATCTTTGGTAAGTCGTGGGCAACAGGAGAGGTGCCTGAGGACTGGAGGATAGCAAATGTCATGCAAGTTCGCTGATGACACTAAACTGTGAGGAGTGGCTGACACACCAGAAGGCTGTGCTGCCATTCAGCAAGACCTAGACCGGCTGGAGAGCTGGGTGAGGAGAAACTTGATGAAATTCAACAAGGGCAAGTGTAGAGTCTTGCATCTGGGGAAGAACAACCCCATGTGCCAGTACAGGTTGGGGGCTGACCTGCTGGAGAGCAGTGTAGGAGAAAGGGACCTGGGGGTCCTGGTGGACAGGAGGATGACCATGAGCCAGCAGTGTGCCCTTATGGCCAAGAAGGCCAATGGCATTCTGGGGTGCATGAGAAATGGTGTGGTTGGTAGCTCGAGAGAGGTTCTCCTCCCCCTCTATTCTGCCTTGGTGAGGCCACATCTGGAGTATTGTGTCCAGTTCTGGGCTCCACCGTTCAAGAAGGACAGGGAACTGCTTGAAAGAGTCCAGCGCAGAGCCACAAAGATGATTAAGGGAGTGGAACATCTCCCTTATGAGGAAAGGCTGAGGGAGCTGGGTCTCTTTAGCTTGGAGAAGAGGAGGCTGAGGAGTGACCTCATCAAAGTTTTACAAAAATGTTAAGGGGGAGTGTCAGGATGATGGAGCCAGGCTTTTTTTTCAGTGATGTCTGGTGATAGGACAAGGGGCAATGGGTGCAAACTGGAGCATAGGAGGTTCCATGTAAATATCAGAAAAAACTTCTTTACTGTGAGAGTGACAGAGCACTGGAACAGGCTGCCCAGAGAGGTTGTGGAGTCTCCTTTGCTGGAGACATTCAAAACCCGCCTGGACAAGTTCCTGTGTGATGTGCTCTAGGTGACCCTGCCTGGCAGGGGGGTTGGACTAGATGATCTTTCGAAGTCCCTTCCAACCCCGAGGATTCTGTGATTCTGTGAAACTTCTGCTTGTACCAACTTTTGGTGTCTGCTACTAACAGTGCTTACACTTCTGTTGTTATTACTTGTAGTTTGCACCCGAATTTCAAGTTGGGGATGGAATCGGGATGGACTTAAAGCTGTCAAATCAAGTCTTCAATGCCTTAAAGCAGCACGCGTACTCTGAGGAACGTCGGAGTGCAAGGCTCCATGAAAAGAAGGAGCACTCCACTGCTGTATGTTTTTAATAAAGTCTCTCTATATAGTGTTTATCTTGGGTAACAGCTGAACACTGTTTCGGTAATTCCTTTAAACATTCCAAGGAGATGGTATCAGCCAACTCCTACTAGGAAAAAGGCTGTCTTTTTTTGAGCTGCAATAATCCTAGAGCAATATGAATATAAGAGCAAGCAGCTTACTTTTTTTTTCTTCTTTGTCTTTCTAAACTTGTCTCTTAATCAGCTATAATAAATAAACTGCCTAGAAATTACTTATAGAAAGTATCCAGGGGACTAATCTGCAGTTGAACCATGTGACTCCAAATATCTGTCTTCATAGCAAGTTTCAGGAACATCAGGTGACCAAATACACTCTGATTTAATGATTTAGGAAGTCAGTTGATATGCTTTATGGGTGAGTTTAGAGCAGGGCCTCTGGTAATTCCTGCTGTGTATGTCCTCAAATGTGGGTGTTTTCGCTTTATTTTGTTGTTACTGATATAAAAGGAATATAATATTTGGGGTATTTTTATTAATTATTTGTAAAGACTAACTGAAAACAGTATAGAAAGTGCTTTTGAGCCACAATCTGCACTTCATCTGGAATTGGTAAAATACTGTATGTGCTACACAGCTGATAAGGTACTTGAGAGTATTAAATCTTAAGGGCTGAAGTAGTTTAGTTTTGCTTCATCTGTGTGCTTGTTTTGTTTGGTTTTTTCTCTCTATCAAGAGAATGCTCTTAATACATCATTATTCCCACTTAGTTGAACGCTTGCAGTATATAAACACTCTAAACTCACTGTAAAGCAAAGAGATATTTTAATAACTGAATATTCATTTCTTGCCTGTAGGAGAAAGCAGTGGATCCTAAAACGCGTTTGCTTCTGTACAAGATGGTCAATGCTGGGATGCTGGAGACCATCACGGGCTGCATCAGCACAGGAAAAGAATCTGTTGTTTTTCATGCATATGGGGGAAAGTAAGTATGTTGTTAGTTCCTGATGGTAACTTGAAGTACCAGAGATGATTTAAAAAGCAGAAATCACAAAAAATACTTAAACCATCTGTATTTTTTTCATTCCCATGATTTAAAGTTTATGTTCATGTATATGCAGATGATAATAAAATCTGGAAACCACATGGTGCCAACCATGACGTAAAAAAAATCCCACTTTCCTCCTTGGAGACCATTTAATGAATGGGGACAAATTCGCTATAGATTTCTGTGGAGAAATGTACACCTTTTATAGAAAAGAAGTCTCAAGATTTTGAGAAACTCTTTCTGCTAACCTGCCCCAATCTGTAGAGCTGTTGTGATGCTCTTAGGCTACCTGAAGATTCTTTCCATGCAGGTTGCTGTATTATCAGCTCCATTTCTGCAGCTCAGTGGAGGTGCTCTTTGTTACTTTTGGGTTACCTCAAGAATAGTATCGGGCTGATGTTCACTCTGAGAGTCATGCAAGAATCCCGTTTTAAAGACTACCATGCTGGGAGTATTGTAGTACCTTTGTAGTGACTGTAGTGCATTGAAACACCACTAGTTTAAAGTGAGTTAAGAAAGAGCTAATAAAACCCAAATATGGGTAACCTATTTTGAGATGTTAAGAGAGAGAGAGAGAAGTTTGAATGTAGGGAGAAAAGATGCCTTTTTTTTACTTTGTTTTAAATTGACCTTTGTTTGAATGATGTTCAGGAGTGTTCTTTTGCTAGGTATTATTCAATGGGCAATATCTTTGTGGTGCTTAGCAAGAGAGAGTGATGCTAACCATTATTGTTCTAATGCAGGAATTGTAATTGTAAACTTGTAATTTCTTGAAACAAATTAACAAGGCTGTTAGTAGCTATGACATTTAAGTAAAATGTTAATGAATTGGAAGATGGAGCTTGTCTGCTAAGCAACATATAATCAAAATGTCAAAACTCAAACATTCATATATAAGCTTCATCATAGAACTCTTATGGAGTAACTGGAATTGGCTTCCAAATTTGATAGAAGATAGGATCATTTCCTCTCTCATATTAAAAATCGCTATATTTTGCGATCTTTAAAAAAAAAATAGAAAACCCAAAACCATGTATTTGCTTGTGAAGATATGAATAGTTGACTTTGTCATGTATTTGACTTTTTCCTTGGGAAGTGTACCTGAAGATAAAGTTATACCTCCAGAATGTGCCATCAAAGTGTTTAAAACAACTCTTAATGAATTCAAGAACCGTGACAAGTACATTAAGGATGACTACAGATTTAAAGATCGCTTCAGTAAATTGAATCCACGGAAGATTATTCGTATGTGGGCTGAGAAAGAAATGCATAACTTAACAAGGTAAAGAAAAACAAGGTGTCATTACCAAATGCCTGTTGGTTTCCTATTCTCTGTTTAGGGAAGTTACACTACATCTGGGTAGAAGTTTAGGTTTGATTTTTAGGCTATATAATATACAACCTGGCACAGATTGAATAAGTGTCTGCTTTCTTACAGTTTAATGAATTTTCAGGATCAGCAGTGATTTGGCAGCAGAATTTACAAGCCAATGTCACTAACAGGGTTTCCAGTGAGCATTTTTAGGCCTGCTTATGACTTTAAGATCTGACTTTTCCTAAGTGAAATACTGTGAAATACTTACTCAGTTTTCAGTTTGGTCTGTTTCAAAGACACTAGACTCTAGATCAGGTTTCTCTCACACAGCTCTCTCAGATTGAAAATGAGCAAGCAGGAACTAGAACTGTAGGTTTTTGTTTTGTTTTTCTTAATCAGTATTTATTTTTTGATCCACAGAATGCAAAATGCAGGAATTCCTTGTCCTCAAGTTGTTATCCTTAAGAAACACGTCTTGGTTATGTCTTTCATTGGCCAGGATCAAGTGCCAGCTCCTAAACTAAAGGATGTAACACTTAGTAGTGAAGATATGAAAAAGGCCTACTATCAGATTCTTAATGTAAGACCATGCTGATTTCTCCTCCAATTCTGCATTGTATTTTCTTTCAGGGGAATAACATAAAGGACAAATCAGCATTTATTTACTTGTCAGGATGCTTGCATCAGTTCCAAGATACGGAGTCCAAAGGCTTATTTTGCTGCTGTTTAATATGTGACTTAGAATAAATAAGAAATTATACATTAAAAAAAATAATAAATTGACTCAATCTGAGTAGAAAATCTGCTGGAACTTGATGACAAATTTAGCAGCAGGGAAATTATGAACAACTAGTCCTCCTTTTATAGAAGCAGTATGTGGTTTAGAAAGTTCTCCGAAGACTTTCTGGCCTTACTGAGTACTTAATTTACAATGCATAAGCACCCTCCAGTGCATAGCCACCTCCCCACCCCCATTTTTAACAACTCCAGAAATCAGACAATGAATTAGAATATTGCATGGATACTTTACTTTCCTGTGATCTGCTGTAATTTCTTTAAATGTGTCTGCCAACTGTCCACTTGCTATTAGCTTCTTATAAAAAAAACAAACCAAAAACCAAACCAAGCAACCCAGCAGCTTGATAATAGGATGGTCTGTGCCTCGAATCTTGAGACCAGTAGAGCAGCAGAACAATATTTTAAGTTAATATGCATACTACTTAGGTGTCATTATCTGAAACTCTGAGACTTCTTTCCTGTGTGATGGGTGAGAATGACAGGTACATTTAGGGAACGTGTTTATCTGTCATGCACTTGGACTGCTTGGCAGAGCTGACATGGGTTTACCAAACTGATTCTTCTGACGTGCCAAAGCTAAGCTGAGTGATAAAAGTGTATTTTGCTGGCAGTTTACCAAAACTGCAGTTCCCTGCGTGGAACATTGCTGAAGACTTGGGAAAGTACGATTTAAAATGGGTGGTTTACTGGAGAAAGGCTTTGTTGTAGTAATGCAAACGATATTTATTTTGAGTATAGCACACTGAATTCATACATTAATTTGGTTCCTTGCAGATGATGCAACAGTTGTATAAGGACTGCAACCTGGTCCATGCAGATCTGAGTGAATACAACATGCTTTGGCATGATGGGAAGGTGAGCGTATTCTTAATGTGGGAAGGAAGAGTTTAATCTCATGTAAAATGTTAGTACAAAGTGAATTGCCATCTCTCTGTGGCTACAGGTCTGGCTTATTGATGTCAGTCAGTCTGTGGAGCCAACCCATCCTCATGGACTTGAGTTTTTGTTCAGAGACTGTAGGAACGTTTCACAGGTAGGACCTCTTAAGCTGACAATCCTCTGTTATGCTGAATGTTTTCCAAGATAAAATCAATTAAAATCCACCAATACAGCTCTGTAAAAAAGTATCCCCACCACTTACCCACAAGTTTACTCTTGCGTAATATCCATACTGATGGTGTTCTTCTCCAAAAGGGAAAAATTGTGGAAGAATAAAACAGTACTACTGGAATGTAAAACTTTTCAGTTATTTTTATCTGCAGATCAACAAAAGCAAAAACGTAATTTGACTAAATATTGTAATTGTAACTTGGGGAAAGAAAAGCAATGCTTTGTTTTGTGTAGTAAAGTGTTTAATGTGTGCTTTTTTTATACTGATTAGTTTTTCCAGAAGGGAGGTGTGGCAGAAGCACTTAATGAGCGTGAACTCTTCAATGCTGTCTCAGGTTTAAATATTACAGCTGATAACGAAGTAGACTTCCAAGCAGAGGTATAGCTTTCTTTATGTCTAACATTTTAATTTGGTTATCCATAGTAGCTACTGTAATACCTTAGCTTTACACATTTAGTTTATATGATTAGTGGGTGTGAGTATAATTTTGGTCATCATTCTGCATCTTTTTTTAAACTTGATCATTTCAACATAGTAAAAAAGGTTTTTAAAACTCGTATTGACAGACTTCTCTAGCCCCTTTCCTGATCTCCCTGCTTCCAAGTCTAAAAGTCTTCATGTTGCATACAATTTCTTCTTTTGGTGTTAAGGGAAATGTAGTGATCTGTTTTAGTTTAAAACCTAGCTTAGTTGTCTTTCCTTACATACGTTAAAGGTTGTGCAGTGCAAGGCAAATTGGTTTTTAAAAAAATAAAGTTGTTCTACTGATTATTTTTTGTATTTTACATTTTAACTTACTTGAATTTAAAGTTTAGACTAGCATCTTAGGATCATGCTAGTGTAAATACGGTCTAGGAATCTGTGGTCACCCTTTTCTTTAAATTTTCAAACTTTAGCTGTAACTCCTCAAGGCTTGCATATTGCCACCACACATTTATAAAAATAAGTTTTCAGAAATTCCATATTTACTATTTAAAGTAAAGGCTACATGGCAATTCTACTTGACTCCTAATGACTGTGTAGGTTTACACTCATCCAGCATGTAGTATGTGGGAAAATGAAACTAGTTAACTCCTTGGGTAGCTCCTCAAAGTGAGGAAGAAGTAAAGGGAACACAATGTCACTGTTCAAGATCCTTCTGTATCAGTTAATCAGGCAAAACCCAGTTCCCTCACTGGGTGTGTTGTGAACATTGAGGTGGAGGGGTGGGTTCTGTGGTTGTTTTACATCATCTTTTTTGCTTGTAAGTTTTATGGGAGAGGCTTGCATTGCTGTTTGCACAGAGGTGAATTTGACCAGCCCATCCTTAAACTTTAGATTTTGACCTCAGTTGCTAGTAACTAAAACTGTCTCCCCTGGAGAATAAAAGAAAGTAATCCAAACATAACAATCTGAAATAATCTACTGTACTGTGTTACTTTGATTGTACAAGACATTTAAGTGTAACTGTCTTCAGCTTTCACCATTTAAAATTATTGCTGTGGATTAGGAATCTTAGTGTTACATGGAATTTATCCAGTTCTGGTGGACTGGCTGAGTTACAGTTGGGGTGTTCAGATTTGGAGAAAGGGACACTTCTGTGCTTTGGGGAGGACAGCTGACTTCTTAAGAATCATCCAGTCCTCCCTGCAACTCATGCATTTCAGTTACATGGCATGAAACTATAAAGGAGTGCTACTGGTTTTATTACCTTATAGAGAACAGTGTGTGTTGCTCCCTACATGTGACTGAATCATTGAAATAGGAATATTGTGTATACCTGACCAGTCATCCAAAGCTACCTTTTAGCACTGTTTAAAACATTTGTGTGCTGGTGTGGTTTTAGGATTTCAGCTTGGATTTATTTTTTGCTCTCTAGATTGAAGCTTTGGAGAAGATGAACGAAGATCACGTGCAGAATCACGGAAAGAAACTGTCAGTGTTTTCAAGCAATGGAGACCCACCTATATATGATGAATAGCACTGGGTGTATAGCTGCTAACAAAATGAAGCACAAATTTGCTGCTTCTAACTATGTTAGTGCAGTGGTAAATGTCAACTACCAATGTCAAGAGAGAGTGGTTGACTGGGAATACCAAAATGGGAAACATGGCAAGCAGACAGTGATGCCTCAGTGTTGTGTGTTTGTTTTTTTTTTAACTTAGCCCAGACATGAGGCTGGCACTGTGAGAATGGACTGTCACTACCTCTTCAGGTGTTCTGACAACTTCACCAGTCACTCAGTTACATTAGACAAGTGTAGCTGAGGCGGTCATATTTTGCATGATTCAGAGCTCATGTTTTAGTTTAAAAATGAAAAAAATTAAAATGGAGATTGTCTAAAGTAGTGGGAAAGCACACTAGGAGAGGCCCTTTTTTCCTATTGCTACCTGAAAAACTAATTAAAAATTGTACATGGACACAATGTCAGTGAATCTTTCATCCTTCCCCAAGGGCAAACTAAAGTCAAATTATGCACTGAAGTCATATGAAAATGTTAATTTAACAAACCCATGTCTTCATATATGCAAAAATCTGGATCTTCTTGTTTGAAGTAGATGGAATGTGGCTCTAACTGTCTATAAATACAATTGGGTATTACATGAGCAACAGATTGGAATCCAGCCAGCTGAGGACTTTGGCTGGGAAATCCTGAGAGCTGCATCCAAGTTGCATAACAGAGTAAGTTCAGTTAGCTTCACTCTTAATATACAAATGGTATCACGATCTCAGAGCAAGCAAAAAAAAATAAATTTATCTGTAATCTTCTCTCTAAACTGAAATTCTGGGTAGAGCATCAAACCTTACTCACCCCAAAGATAGTTATAGATTATGAAAACTAAATATTGATCATAATTTTTAAAGGAAACTTGTTGCTTACTAAAGAATACTTAAATTTGTCTTTCTCATGCTTTTATTCTCAATATCAGTAGTTTTATTTTAGCAAGTTCTAAAAACCTAGCACTATTGCTCTCCAAAACATTTGTAAAGATGAACAGATGTAGTGGGATGGTCTGGAATGAAGAAATTCTGATAGAATTCTTTTTAACTCTAATTGCTGTTTCTGGTGCTGCTCTTCATCAAGCAGAATATGATGTTGCTACATCTGACATTCTCACAGTGTGCTGTGAAAGTGTTTTTTTAAATGATTTTTTTTTGTTGTTGGAAAGCTGATGGTGAAGTAAAAACTTAAGATCTTGCAGTGGTACTCTTGCGTGGTTCTTTGCCTCATACAGGCCTTCACTGATCTGCAGTGCTGCACTAATGCAGTGTTAGGGTGGGACTACAGTAGTTTGTTGTAAGGATAGGAAAAGGACTGTTTTGGTGGGTACAACCTATACAGTGAACAACCTTTGTTTTTGCCAATTTCATCTCAGTACTTGGATTCTCTTATTTTTTTGAAATTAGACTATCATCTTGCATATACTCCTTCACGTTGAAATAAAGGGCCTTACGTCTTTTGTGGGAGACTGAAACTGTTCCTAATTGCTCAGTGAAATGGTTGCCCAAAATAATGATGCCTGGGAAAGAACAGACTAGGTACTGAAGGTGAGGTCCTACAGATATCTGACCCCTTCAGGAAGACTGAAAGCTTTTCTTGTCAAGTATAACCAAATCTCCCTCAAAGCATTCAGAGGAGAAGGCCTTTTAAAATAAAAGCATAGTCCTATTCTAGGCTTATTACAAATTTCAATACTTTAACATTTCTTACAGAAAAATTATCTAAAAGCAGTTGCTAATACCTTACAATGTGCTTGGCTAGCAAAAATGTTGATTGTTAAGGATATTTGCATCAATGAGGAGAAGAGAGAGAGCAGAAATAAGGTCAAGTGAGGGGAGAGTGGTTTTTTGAGCTGTAATTTCAGAGGAACCTGTTTGTATCATTGTGCCTTAATGGAAGCCTCAGTTGCTACTGTAATTTTTAATTGCTTTCTAAAATACTGTACAAACCCAAAAAAAACCCAAATAAATGAAGCAGTGGTCCTCAAGTCCAGCACTAAAATTGGCTCAGGAATTTGCTTTGAGATTATAATACCTCTAGGCACTTTGTCAAGTAGTTGAAAACAAGGAAAAAGTTGCTAAAGCAAGCGTTTCCCTGGACTCATTTGAAACAGAAGGTTCTAGGATTATTATTAAGCAAATGGAATATCTTAGAAGTAAATCAGATTTTCCATTAATTAAACCACTGGCTAATTAACTTTTCTGACATTGTGACTCTTCTTATGGCCAATTCTAAAACTATCACAATAGTTTCAAGATGTGTGTTTGTATCCTTGTCTGTTGATTTCCTGTACCTCACTTTGTACTGTCATAATATTCCTGTTGCAATTGTAGAAAGCACTGGCTGTCCTGTAGGGAAGTAGCAGAAAGTTGAAGTCAGTAGAATTTCTTAAATTTTGACCTTGGATTAACTAAACTTGTGGCTAACATGCAGTGAAACGTTTATTTTGTAAAAAATTATGAACTTTAAGGTAGCTTAAATGCTCTGGAAATACTTGTGCTCCCTCTCTAGTTTGTAGTACTGTTTGATCACACAGGAGGGTTCTGCAGAACAAATAGCTTCTTGTAATTCCTAGTTGTGCCTTTTGTTTCTGTAGTCTGATGTGAAATTATTGCAGTTGGACTAACTGGGTCACAAATCAGCAAGCAGTTGCGTTACATTGTCTTAGTATCTGGTACTTAAAATTCTGTTTCTGCTATACTACATTGTGCCACTCTGGTCTAATCGGAGAAGTTTTAAAATTGGGGTGATGTCAGTTGTTTCTTTTTTTCCCACTCGTTTTTATTTCCCTTTCTAAACCAGTAAGTAAATATGTAATTGGTGGTGTTCTCACACAATTTCTAAACCATACTGTAGGTTTTGGAACTAGTGAACTATTGTCCAACCTCAAATACAAATAAGCTTTACTGCTGAGAAACAACCCAGGCTTTAACTTCAATAATTATTTATTAATATTGTTCCTGAGATTAGTATTTTCAGCATCTCACTTCCCTTTCTGATCTGTTTTACAACTAGCCACTGAACAGCAGTTTCATGCTCAAAAGCAGTAGCAGCAGCGACTGCTTTGCAGTGGTGGTCCAGTGAGGTGTAGGCCAATTGAAGCAGAGGTCTGAAGCAGCTGCTTCCTTTTCTCCCCATTTAAAAGTTTTGGGGTTTTTTTTGGACGGGTCTATACAAGGTTGGGCCAAACGTATTTCTCTTCTGTATGACCCGTCTCGCTCTAACTATTTTCCTCTCAGGGGGCTAGCACAGCGACCACTAGCCAAGAGGCCCTTCCCAGGTACAGGAGAAGACTTCAGCCTGACCCTGGCCCGCAGAGCGCTACGGACACCTCGCAGGCACCACCACAGCTTGCGGCTGCGGCCCTCTCCGGGATGGGATCGGTTGCCCAGGCGTGCCCGGGGCCACCTCAGGGCGAGGGGAAATTGAACCTACTTCCCACGGAGGCCGCCCTTCCCGCGGGCGGGGGCTGGGAGCGGAGAAGGCGAAGGGCCCGGCCCCCGGCCCCGTCAGGCGGGGGAGGGGGCGGGGCATTCCGGGGCCCCACCCGCCGCCTGTGGGGGAGGTGTGCGGTCCAGCGCGGGGGAGGGGCTTTCCTCCGCGAGCCGCCGCGTTCTCCCCCCGCGCCGGCCGGGCCGCGGCGGTCAGCCGCGCGCTCTCCTCCTGCCCTGCGCCTTTAAGGCGAGCTGGTGCCGCGTCACGTGCGAGGGGAGTGTAAACAGGAAGCGGCCGGTCGGGTGGGTTCGGCGGCGGCCGTTGAGCGCCGGGGGACGCGCGCGCCAGCTGCCGCCATGAGCCGCGAGCCGCCGCCGCCGGGGGAGGAAGCGGCGCCGGGAGGAGAAGAGGAAGGGAGAGCGAGAGCTGGGGAGGGCGGCTGCTACCTGGCGTTGTGCGCGCGGCCCGTGCACTTCGAGAAGGCCAACCCCGTCAACTGCGTCTTCTTCGATGAGGCCAACAAGCAGGTGGGCGCGGCGGCGGGCCCTCCCCGCGGGGACGGTGGCAGGCCGAGCTCTGCCGTCCTGACAGGCCACTGGGCGTTGCTTGTCAGTCCTGAGGTCGTCGCTTCAGGACCTCGTCCCACTGCCTGACCCGAGGCTGTGTGAGGGGACAGCGTCAGTGACGAGTCCCCTTCCCGCCGTGGCGGGCTTGTGGGGCGAGGGAGCGGTCGACGGGTCCTGGGCACCCCCTCCGTGCCTCTCATGGCTCTGCAGGCTGGCGTCGGGCCTTGCCGGCTGCCGCTCTCCGAGAAGAGGGATCTGAAAGCGTTCATGCCTGGACTAGATTCCCCCGCTTTCCTCGGCTGCTAAGCATGAGGCTGGTTGTTCCCCAGCTGAGAAACCGCTACCGTGTGAGGTCTGGCTGCTGGCTCAGGACCTGTCATCTTGCTAGACACGGGAGAAAATTCTTTTCACAAGTGCATCAACATAGAGTTACTAGGTTGAATTTCACCTGCCTTTAACAGCTGTAAGGTCTCTGGAATTCTTCAGTCATCACTTTTTCTATTCCAAATGTCCCAGCATTACTTGCAAACTTTGTCACTTCGCTTCTCTGCTTTTTTTTTTTCCTTTTCAATTCCTAAAGTTCTATTCATAAAAATTAATATTTGTTGCATTATTTGTGGCTCAGACCTGAATGGATGCTTTGCTTTTCATTTCTTGGCTTTAGTTCTCTTAATCGTGTTTTTCCTTAATATCCCTATGGGCTTCTGGGTACTCAAGTCAGTATTAGCTAAAAAATCCACAATCCATCATGAGGCTAATGTACACGTGGATACATTCTGCTGTTTAATTCCTGTAACTGTTCTGTTACCTCAGCATTCACAGAACTTAAACGTTCAAGCTTTCTTCCTTGTATAAATGAAATTATTTTGGCATGTGCAGTGTGGACATGCTGAGTGACTATTTTGGAGAGAGGGGACTATTTCAGGGATGTGTTTTTTGCTGTTGCACTCTGTTCAGAATTATTGGTGTCCTTTTCTCTTTATAAACCATAATCCTTTACTTATGTTTTGAGGGCCAGCTGAAATAAGATTACTTAAATAGCCTGTCAGGAGGCAGTAAATCATAGTGTGGATGAGATGCAACTACAGAGAAACTGGTTGCTTAGAGCTCAGTTGAAAGAAACTTTAAACTGTAAATTTAATTCTCCATTTTTTTTTTTGGTACTCTAAAATCGTTTAATTTCTGATGTGTCTCCAAATAATTTGTAACCAGCATTTCAATGACAGTTTCCCACATTAATGGCCTTCTGAGAGATTTGTCCTTGCCATCTTCTCATCTCATAAATACTAGTTTTGTCTTCTGTTTTCTATCTACATCAATTTTAAAAGTAGTTAAACTGAGTATTTCTTACTCTAGTAAGGCTGTGGACCTGCCTGCAATTTGTAGTCTTGACACCTGCATGAACACACTGTCCCAGCAGCATGGCTAATACTACAAAGCAGTACATCTGTTATTCTGAGACTGGATCTGTGTGGCTAGTGCTGCTACACGTACAAGTACAAATAAGGCATCTGCCTGACTTTCTTTTTCTTAGGCAGTTAAAAGTTTGTAACGGCATGAGGGTTTTATTTAGTGTTGCCTTATTCCACCGGAACAAGCCATATAGCTTTTGCAGGTTTTATATATATGTGTGTGTGTGTATATATATGTGCAGTTATGCTAAAGGAATTCTTTAAGTTGTTAGTGCAAATCAGCTGAAACTTCTTAGGTACACACAAAACTGCAGATTACTGTTGAACTATTCCTATCTAATACATGTTCTGACAAGATCAAGGCAATGCTGTGATGTCTCAGACACTTTTACTAGTTCCTGACCTAGGAAAATAGGAATATTTAAAAAATATAATTATACAGGCTTTTACCATTGTAACTTGCACAGTAGTCCAGAATATGCCTACAAGACGGTTACAGTACCATTGTAAACCTGTCAACTCCAAGTAAACTTGGAACTCCAGAGGAAGGAAATTATTATTTACTGAATCTCTGTATAAGCTGGCAGATCTTTATAAGAATAATAGGTGTGTCTTATAAAAAACTAAAGGTCTTGCTCATAGAAAAGAAAGTATATTAATGTGATGATTTTGAATAAGCTACAAGTATGTTCAAAACTTTTAATAGGTTTTTGCTGTTCGATCTGGTGGAGCTACAGGAGTTGTCGTTAAAGGTTTGGAGGATAGAAATCCCATTTCCTTCAGGTATGGCACTGTTTTATGTTACTTAGTTCTGATCTACTGTAATTGAGGCATAAAACTTACAAGTAGTTGTGGTCATATTTTGTTCTTAGACATTGTCTTGCTATTAAGATGGCATGCTTTGCTCTCATGAATTTATAGTCTTGGGGGGGGGAGTTATTAGGCTATGACTTTTTTTTTAAAAAAAAACAACCCAGCAGCGTTTTATTAAAACATGCTATATATGAGATAGAGTGTGTGGATTCGAAATTGTGATTTCCACAACAACAGTGACTTATCCAAGGATGCAACTAAACAAAATGAAGTAAACGTAAATGTGTAGAGAACCGTAATTTCTGAATTTCATGCCTGTGCTTCACGTACAGTGTTTCCTACATATAGGTGTCTTGGGTTCTGTTTCTTGATTAATCTAAATTGACTTTGTCTCCCATTTATTGTAGAAACATTTTTTGCAGAATTTGACAACAGTGCTTTCAATTAAACTAGTTTGTCTTTAGAAAATATGGCTATGTTAAGAGTGATGGCTTTTTGGACTCTGCTGTCCATATGTAAGGAAGTATTCTTTTACTCAAATTGCTTGAGTCCCAGATATGGATGAAGCAATTTGTAGTTGAGGTGTGTTTACTGTGATATATGAGGTATTGCATAGGGCCTGTCCTGAAAGTTGCTATTTTTATTTGACTACGCTTTTCACAAAGACTGAGGGAGCTGAAAATACTCTGTGAACTTCAGGAGGTTCCACGATTTTCCTGCATGACTCCTCTAGCTGTCTCTTTCTCTGGACTTAATAACACATACTGGATGTAGAACTACCTTATTCATGCCAATTGTACTGATGCTTACTTGGTAAGAATATATGTTTGATTTTTTTAAGTGGTGTAAAAATAGCCTCACTCTAACATCAGAAATTACTCTAGAGGATGTGTCCTAATGGGGAAGTGACTAGGCTTGTGTCAATTAGCAGTAATTCTGGAAGTTAGGGAGCTTATTGCAGGGTGTCGGGGAGTGTTACAGAACTCCAGACTCACTGGGACAGAACTGAGAACACAGGTTTGAATAGTCCCACAGTCTCCCCATTCCACATCACAGGCCAACAGAGCCGAGCGTTTGTAGTAACTTCAGGGGCTGATTTGTGTGACCTTAGCCGTGTTTCTGTAGTGGATGTGTTTGGGACTTCTGAACTGCCATTATCTTTCAGTCTAAATTTTGAAGCTTGTACTTGTCAGGAAACAGGTAAGTTGTATTCAAAAGCATTTACATTACACTTCTTTTCCTCACTCATTGTTTTTTTACAAGTATACTACAGAGTTCTACAAGAAGTGATTTCTGACAGTATTCCCATAACTTTTTTCTTTCTGTATAGGATGGAAGACAAAGGAGAAGTGAAGTGCATCAAGTTTTCCTTGGGGAACAAGATACTGGCTGTGCAGAGAACTTTGAAGAGCGTGGTAAGAAACCTACACCCTGCAGAAAGGGAATTGGAGCTGGAAATCTACTTACAGTACAAGAGTAGAAGTCTCTGGGAAAAATGTTGAAGAGGTCTGGTGGCTAACAGCAGCTGTAGTGAAAATTCCTCTATCATCCTGAGGGCCTGAACAGACAACATGGTTGTCTTGCTAGTATCATCATTTAAGAAAAAGTGAGGGGGGAGCCAACTACTGTAAAGAATTCCCTGGGAGGGGTGAAGTGGAATATAGTAAGTCAAGCTTTTCTTCTATATATCTTATCCAAAATAATTTTATAAACTAAGACCTGTTTTCTTGTACCTATTTATGTACCTTCTCTATGCTTCATAATTGCTAATAGACTTTATGGCATTTTTGCAGGATTTTTTGAATTTTATTCCAGATAGCCCTCAGCTAGAATATACACAGGAATGTAAGGTAAGTTAAGTAGATGTCCAAAGCTTATATGCTTGGGTGAAACTCTAACATTAGTTTCACTGGTGGCCTCTACAAGAGATCTAATTGAGATAACTATCAAAACACTAATATGAAGTAAATGAGATCTGTAGGCACTACTGTCTCTCTAAACTGAGGTAAGTGAACAGGGATGAACAATACCACCAAGAACTTCCTGGTCCAGTCACTTTAATTCTTTCCTAGAAAGGACTGGAAATGCTATGGAGGCAACAAATTTCAAGGTTTGGGATGGAGAAGAGACAAAGTGCTGATGATACAGAAACAGTGGACAATAATTATACTAATGCCAGATATGTTAATGTGGATGATTTACACTAATTTCACTGATCAGTCATAGTACACTATTACTAGTTTGCATACTATGTTTGGCATTTTTAAACAACCTTTCTAGTTTAATTTCTTTCAGTGGAAGGAACCCACTTTTCATGTCAGGAATTGGTTGAATTGGCAGGATGGTGTGAGCCAGAAGAACTTGGTTGTATTTACAGTGAAAAAAAAAATTGACTGTAATACCAACTTGTAAATCTTACGTGCTGCTGAAAATGGAGGTCATACAGTAGTTGTGTTTATACATAGTTTTGGAAGTGTCTACAAAAACAGCTGATGCGTGTGGAGTGTTAACTCCAGTGATTGGATAACTAAATTGCCTTTGATCTTGCATTCTTCATGTAGTAATATTAGCTTATTTGAATTCATTTTTAGCTTGAATTATTAGCTTATTTGAATTCATTTTTCGAAGTAAAAGTGTGTCTGTTTGCTTGTTTATTAAAAGACAAAGAATGCCAATATTCTAGGATTCTGCTGGACAAGTTCTACAGAAATCGTCTTCATCACAGATCAAGGAATTGAGTTCTACCAGGTAATACAAGTAACTCCTGTAGGACAGACATATTTAGATATTTGAAAATGCAAATTTGTGTCAGTATCTTTTAATTCCCTTCTTCTAGCTCTCTGATTGAGAAAGCACTATTAAAAAAAGAAAACCTGCTGTTTTGTTTGCAGACTATGATTATTTTTTCTTTGAGAGGAATACTTTTTGAGGCTGGGGGAACTTAATACTAACAGGTTACTTAGCACAGCTGACAAGGACCCTGTGTAAAGGAGTACTGAAGTGAGAATTCTAGATTAATAGATGCTCTTGGCTTGTATGGAAATGAGTATCTAAATCCAATGTGAAATACCACAACGCAAAATAAATCAGCGTTGAGGAGGATGTGTGCATGTTTAAAATGCAGCAAAGAACAAATAACTGGCTAAGGTAGTGATACCTTTCTGCAAGGTGACAGCTTCTTCCTCTGTTGATCTCATTGAGTTCCTTTGTGTTACATGTAAATTACCTTTGCATATGTTTTTTGAGAAATGTAATTGATGATGAGGGATATTCTAACTTCCTCCAAAGTTGTGCACTTCTCAGTAGTTCCAGTTCTGGAGCTAAGATACAATGTTTTACATAATTACTGGTACTAATAGCTGGTACTAAAGAAAGTAACTGAAAAGCAGCATCATTTCCTGCTGATTGGGGGGGGGAAATACATTTGGCACCTAAAAGGTTTATGAAAGTCAACCTTGCAGGTAAGATGATAAAATCAAATAAGTATGTTTTTTGAAGCTAAGTTATTTAAGCCCTTAAAATGAAGACAAATTTATATACTGTCTTGGTTATTAAAATATTAAGGAAGCTAGGGAGTGAAGGCAACAAAGATATTGTAATAACTTTTAAATAAAATGAGTTGTCAAGCTAGGTGTTTTCTCCATTATGGACAGAACTTATACCCTGAGCTGGATGAGGGGGAAGCACAGCACTTCTCAGCAATTAGAATTTGAGGAGGATTCGCTGTGCATTTTCCTAGCTACAGTAAATTTGGGCCTAAGCTGTAATTGTCAGGTTTGATTTTCATTCTAACCCTGTAAATGCCCTTACACTCCACTGTTTCTCACTTAACATTCCACATAGGACCATTTATGCTGTTGGAATCCTGATGATGATATAATGCTAATATCCTGTGTTTCCAGGTATTACCAGAGAAACGAAGTTTAAAACTTTTGAAGAATCAGAGTATTAATGTCAACTGGTACATGTATTGTCCAGAGAGCTCTGTTATTCTTCTGTCAACCACTGTCCTTGGCAATGTCCTGCAGCCATTCTATTTCAAGGTAAAGGGATATGTTCCAAACTTTTCATTTTGTATGCTTCTGGTTTTTTAGGCTGCTTCTTTATTCAAATATTCTGTTGCTTTGCCTGGATTTCTTCTAAGAGGTGCATGCATTCACATCCTTACATGGCAATAAGCAAAGAACAAAGTAAAAATCTATAATATAGTTCCTAAGTGATGGCTTAAAATTAAGCAATTGGTTCTCTCTTATGTCCTCTTTGGAAAGAGTTGTGCCTAGCTAATGTTGGACAGTTGACCTTGAAAAAGTAAAAAAAAAAGAGACCCAATATTTGACAACTTAAATATCTTTCAAGAGGTCTCTTTTCCACTTAAATAAGCATATATTATTTACTTCTACTATGGGCATTTGCATGCTGTAGAGTTGTAATAAAAATTAAGGGCTTTTCACCTGTGATTATAACAACAACCTTCCAAATGTGAGTGGATGAATTTGAAAAAGAAGGAAAAAAGGTAGCACTTCAGAAACATCTATTGTCCCATGCATGAGAGGGCTTTGTTCACAGTATTTGTTTCTCTTAGTATTCTTCCCAGTGGACAACACTTAAGGTTACTAGGAAAATATTTTTCTTTTTGGCTTGGAAATAGTTTGTAGTAAAAATTATAATCTGTTTTAAGTTAATCATGCAGTAAGATGATTTGAAAAATAAGGAAAAGAACTAGAGAATTTATTTTGCTTCTCTCAAAGGATTAGAAAGATTTCTGTGGTAGTTTAAGGGAAGAGATTAAAAAGAAGCTTACTCAAATGAGTTTCCTGGTTTGATCTTGTGTAAGGTCCATACTGGATCCTGAAATGACACTTTTAGGGGCCAGGAGGACCTTATTAGCCTCTCACAGCTTTCTTTCTAAGGACTTAGGTCATGCTTCCCCCTTCTTAACATTTTTTGTCAAGTTGTAGTTTGAAGCTAACTAATTTTTATTTTGTGTTTCAAAGGCAATCTTTAAAGATTCTTGACAAAGGTACTGTACTAAAATAATCTGAAAATAGAGCTCTAGCACAGGATATATTTCTGTAGTGTTCACACTTCACACTCCAGACTAATTTAATGAGAATAGGAAGTTAATTTCAGTAGAAGCTTTGGAAACTCTGAAAACCTCCTTATATATAGAAGTTCCGTAGGAAAGAGGAAACCTTAAGCAGGAATGTGCTCTGAGTATAAGGCATATTCTGGTGTTAGCAGGAACAAAAGGAGACTATGACTGGTAGGAGGTACAGATATTTTTCCCTTCCCAGTAATCAGTTATTTAGAAGTTGGAGCATATGTTTTGAAGAGTGAAAAGAAGTTAAGAGAACTGCTGTTTGAGATCTCTACGCCAATTATAAATGGGATCTCAATACAAATTTGTCTTAATTAAAATGGGAATGTGTTGCTAGCTGAAGCTGTCATAAAATCAAGATAATAGTATCAGAGTATGTGCTTAGGATAGGAAAAGAAGGTGTCAAACCTTTTTTTTTTTCCTCTCTTTTTGGCTATCACCATGCTTCACCTCGTGGAGGTGCTATTGATGCAGTGTTTGATTAAAGGTTACTTGAGACCTTTCTGTTTCAAGCCTTAACGATGGATTTCTTTGGGTTTTTTTTTTCTGTTCAACAGAGTGGAACAATGTCAAAACTATCAAAATTTGAAATCGAGTTACCTGCAGCACCCAAGTCCTCCAAGCTCAGCCTTTCTGAAAGAGATATTGCTATGGCTACAATGTATGTATCTAACTAATCAAGGCTTTCTTGGAAAAGTACGACAGTTTGGGGATGCTGAGAATAGACAAGAACGTTAAGTTGGTTGCAGTTGTTTCTTGTTCTAACAGTACTGTGGCTATAAAGTGCTTCGGCTACTGCCTTGAACAAAGCAGCTGAACAACTCTGTTGAGGCAAGGCAGGGAGGGGAAGCTAACTGAGAAGTCTTACATTAAATTGTTCTTGATTAGTACAGAAGTTTTGAGAACGCTTCATTTTTGAACTGTTTTGGTAGAGTTGTCCTTAGATGCTTAACTTGCATGAGTAGAGGCTGTGCATTGTGATTTATTGAGTACTGTTTTAGTCTTTTAATTAATTGATCACTTGACTTAGGTAATCTCATGTCTGTTCTTTTAGGATAAAATGTATGGCTTTAACAGACTGGTAGAGCTGTTACTTGAGAATAATGCTTTAATCCCATTCTCGTTAGATATGGGCAGCTTTACGTTCTCTATCTGAGGCATCACTCAAGGACATCCAATAGCACAGGAGCAGAAGTCGTCCTCTATCACTTACCCAGGTAAGAGCAGAATGAAGAACATTACTGGCAATTCACATGCATGCAACAGACTTCTGCTCTTCTAGTTTAAACAGGCTTACTGACCAGTTCTTATCTCTATTTCTGTAGAGAGGGCTCCTGTAAGAAGACACATATTTTAAAGCTGAACAGAACTGGAAAGTTTGCACTGAATGTTGTGGATAACTTGGTGGTAGTACATCATCAGGATACTGAGGTGTGATTTATATTATGTTGTGCCTTAACTTGTAAAAGTTATAGGCAGACTTTAATAGTGATGCCTGTTAGCTCTAACAATATTTTTGCTTGTGCTAGGCTTTGCCAAAAGCCAGAGTACTTGCAGGAGCAAAACCATAAGGGTAGAAGAGATTAAAAGTTATCCTTTCACCTCATTAGGCTAACATATAATCGGGGCTGTTGTTAATGCCTGTTTTTTCATATGCTTTTTCTTCTTCTCAGTTTCCTATGATATTCTGCCCTGCACTGTGTAGACTTTTAAGGCATTATATGAAGAGGTGGAGTTAAATTGGATACAAACATTTGTATGATATGTTTCTGTGACACAAACTTACACTCCCTTAGTTTAAAGGCCTGGATCTGCAAAAACTTCTATGAACACACATGATCTTACACATACCTAGCATAGCTAAAACGTGCTTGTCTGTAGTCTTGAGTAGCAAAGCTTGATCAGTGGTAAAGCTGAAGTGGTACTTTGCTCCTAACTTGTGGAAATACTTTGGCTTCTTACATTACCTTCTCTTGGGCAGAGTAATGAACTGGGGCATGTTATCTCATTAGGATGATTCGTTTATGTTTCAGTTATAATTCATGTTAATTCTGCACATTAGCATTTAACTTGGAGCACTTACAGCCTGACCAAAGTGTCAGGAAATAAATTTGCCTATAAAACACAGTAAACAAATAGGGTAGATAGCAGTAGTTGAAGTCATGTTTCATTAGCACTGAAAGTGAAGCTAATTTCCACTGTGCAAGGCTAAGAATGTGGACCATACTTGGTAGAAGTGTTAGTGACCTGAGTTGAACAGACTGAATAGTAGAAGGATGAGAGTGTCTAGGAAGATGCAGAATTTTCCTCACAGTTCCTAGCATCCATAACTAAGCAGTGAATTTTATATGAATCTCTTAAAACAGCATGTAAAAGATAGTCATGTTTACCAGGGCCTGTAGAGACAATTCAAGGGGCAACAGTTTTAAACTGAAGGAAGGTATATTGAGGTTAGATAGAAATTTTCTACAGGGTGAGACCCTGGAAGAGGTTGTCCAGGGAAGTTGTGGATGCCTCATTGGACATGTTCCAGGCCAGGTTGGACAGGGCTTTGAGCAGCTCAATCTAGTGAAAGATGTCCCTGCCCCCACAGCACATCCCTTCCAACCCAAACCATTCTGATTCTAATGGACAACACAAGATGGAAATGTGAAAAGCAGCCTGAATACATGTAAGTGGGTGGGTAGTTCACATTTGTCAGTACTCATTTTTCTCTTCTCAATTTCAGACTTCAGTTATATTTGACATCAAGCTAAGAGGAGAATTTGATGGGTCTGCTACCATCCATCAATTTGTACTTCCACCTCGATCAATACAACCCTATCAAATACCTGTAGCAGGTAAACCTACTCCATAGTATATATCCTAACACTTCTCAAGATTATCTAAAGGTAACAGCTGGTATACAAGAATGCTTTAGTTTTTAGGATGCTGGTTACTAACTCTTGTTACAAATATTTAGGAGGGTGAAGGAAGAAAGAAGGCAAGAAGGAGTCAAGCATAAATTTGTGTTCCAACCTTTTACCCACTACAGAAAAGTACTACTTTTACACCTCAAAGTTGTGGTTTGGTTTTTTTGGCCACACCGATAGAAGCTGGTGTATGTACTCAAAAGCACTTCATGGTTTTCTGGCCTTGTGTTAGTTCCACTAGCAGTGTCACTCTCTTTATTGAAGAGGAAGATGCTTCTTACAGGAATGATGGCACCTTAAAAGCTCTTAATATCCGAATGTTGGAGGTCAGTAAGAACAAGTACAAATAAACAAAAACACGTTTCTTTAATGTAACCTCCACTTGCAGCTTTAAGAAACTTAAGTGATATAAATATGCATATAAATATATATAAATACAGCACAGAGTATGTATTTAGAATTTCAGTACTACAGCTGGAATACTGCTGCTTACACAACTTCACATGGCTGAAAAAAATAATGTTTTGAAGAATTTCTTTGCTTTCTCAGTGTCAGATTTTCATTGTAGAGAATGTGCCTACACAAGTGGGTATATCTCTTTTGCCTGCCTGCTGCAGGACTGCTAGATATGTTACCATACTTGCCTTTTCAGTGTAAGCTTATAGTTTGTATTTTCTCAGTGTAGGAGAGCAGCCAGAGTACTACTGTTCTTCACCTGATGTTAATTTTTCCGCAGGTCCAGCCTCTGTGACGAGTCAGTCTCCTGTTCCATGTAAACTCTGTATCCTTTAAATATTCCAAAAGTGCCAGTGTCTTACTGAAGCCTCATTCTATGTACCAAGCATGGAAGAAGCTAGCATTTGTTACCCGGAGTACAGTTTTAAGTACAGTTTTAGCCAATTATGCACGTTTACTTCCAAACAAAATGATGCGCTTCGTAAGAGACTTCATAATGCTTTCATAGCATTGTAAACACAGAACCCTAGCATAATACACTACCACATTCCTCAGTCATTTGAGATGCATGTATGAAATTACTGAATAGATACACCATGAAATTGAAGATACAATTCCAAGAACATCATTCAAGACTTTAGAAGAAAAGGTGACAGTAAATGAAAGTATATTAATGGGATCTGCTTCAGTACAGTAATGCTAATTTAGCAGCAGCAGTTTAGGATCAATTTTAATGTTAGAACTTTAACATTCAGATTCTTCTTCTTGGATTGTCTTTCAACCTGATATCATCATCAGTGCAAGTGAAGGTAAGTGTCAAGCATTTGATTACTATGCTCAGTGTCAAAGGGTGGCTGGTTTATACCTTTAGTGCACAAAGCAGCTTAAAACAGTGACTAAACATATACCTAGTAAGATGACTACTCATGGTAATGGTAACTGAGGATGACTTACCTTCACTGCAACTTTTCAGGGGTAATGCTGCTCTAAAACATACTTAGGAAGGCAAATAATCTAGATGTGCTCTCATTTAAAGGTGGAAAAGTTGGATGTCTAGGCTATACTATATAAGGCAATTCACTTTGTTTCACTCCTTCAAATCAAGGTTACCTCTGGAGTCTTCAAGTGAAACTTGAACCTATTGTTAACCTATTGCTAGATAAAGGAAAACTAATGGATTTCCTTCTCCAAAGGAAAGAATGCAAAATGGTTATCCTCTCTGTGTGCTCTCAAAGTAAGTTCACATTGCTTTGTCTGTCTCTTGAAAGTACAGTACTGCTTATTCATAAATACTCAAGTGAGCTGGGTTGTTCTTCAATGCAAGATGACCTCTGAAGCCAGCTTAGTCCTGTAAGATGTTATTTGCCTAGACTAACCTCAGTCACAAATCTGAAGGAATTATTTAACAGCATGGAAGAATTCCATTTCCTTCCCCATTTAGTTAATACATCTGACATGACTGAAACTTTCTTTAAACTTCAGAAGCAAGTTTAGAGATCGCCTCTTGAAAAAGGCAGTATGAAAGCCCCTGGCTATTTCTCCTCATAGTTCTTTTTTCTTTTTGTCGTTTCAGTGCTCAGTGAGCCAGAAAGGGGATCACTGTCTGTGATTGCAACTGTTTTTGACAAGCTGAATCATGAATATAAGAAGTACTTGGAAGCTGAGCAAAGCTATACTATGGTAAACCATGTTAGCTACAGCAGCTTGCAAAGACAGGATTATGCTATTTGCATATCAGGTTGCATCATGGTGAAGGCATGCTCTTTTCTACTTAGGAAATGCAGGCCTACCCCAAGCTCCTGGCTGCTTCAGGCTCACAGTAGAAGGTCCACTGTGCAAGGTGCAATAAAACCCCCACTTAGCACTGTTGTGGCAAATGCTGCAAAGCTCATCTCCAGTATGACACATAACACCCCAGTGCTTGAAAGCATAGAGGGTAGAAGCTTAGAAGGCAACTTGGAATCCATAGGTATCAAAAGTTTCCCAGCCACTGATTTCATGGCACACTATACCACTGCACAACATATGTAGCCCTGATGCATCTTGGAATTATTTCTGTTAAAATACCACATTGAAGCACTAACTCACACAGTAACAGGCACACATTAAAAATCCTTCTGAAGCTGAAGGCCTGTGTCAACATAGTAAGTTTGATTAATCTCCTGCCTGAGGGAGATGATAGCTACATTTATATAACTTTTTAAAGCAGTTTTAAATTTACAAAAGCCCACACCAGGCAGGACACATCCAGTATAACATAACCACAGATGTGAATTTCCTCAGTAACAAAACAAGTTTATAGTTATGTTCCCAGTGGAAAACAGTCTCTGTAAAGATGAGACAGACTAAAACTGCAGTACAACACTACAGTTTTCTTTAAAAAGGCTTTCTTCTTGTAGGTGGTAGAAGCAGGTCTGAGTAGAAGTAATCCACTCCTGAAACGTCCAGTCCGCACTCAAGCAGTTATTGACCAGTCTGACATCTACACACATGTTTTATCTGTATTTACAGAGAAAAAGGTAAGCTAATTTTAAGTGCTAGTTTGGCAGTAGTCTCAGAGCAGCAAATTTAAGCTGACTACTTAAAATAGCCAGAAGACTTTATAAAGCCAGAAGACTTTATTTTCAGGATGAAGGTATTTTGATGCCTATTTTTATGGGGTTGTCATTAACAGGGGAAGCAAGTTCCACCTAATACTTTTTTTGCTTTTCTAGGAAGCACCTCATAAGTTCACTATAGCAGTCTTGATGGAATACATTCGCTCTCTTAACCAGTTCCAGATTGCAGTTCAGGTAAGGTACTTACATGCCAAGTGTATCACCTCACTCCATGGAGTTTCAGACCAGCCTTGGTCATGTGTCCTAAACAACACTACCTTCTAGATTGTAAAAACATTTTTCTCAAGACCACTTGTGATGGTTTTCTTCCTGCATTCACAGCACTACTTGTACGAGCTGGTCATCAAAACCCTTGTTCAACACAACTTGTTCTACATGCTCCATCAGTTTCTGCAGTACCACGTGCTCAGTGACTCAAAGCCTTTGGTATGTAAGACAAATCGCTTCAAGAAGTTAGTGGTGGAGGTAGGAAGTCTTCAGAATTTTAAGGTTCTTTCTACTTTTCCCCTAGGCTTGTCTGTTACTGTCCCTGGAAAGCATTTACCCTCCTGCACATCAGCTCTCTCTGGACATGTTAAAAGTAAGCATTTCAGATAATAGTGTCACATGTGGGTTAGACTTGTCAAACAGCTTACCTGACCAGGCTTGAAGTGAGTAGCTAGCATCTCAGTCACTTGTTGGAAGCATAGTCTTACAGCTGTGATTGACTTCACAGAGACTTTCCACAGCAAATGATGAAATAGTGGAAGTTCTGTTGTCCAAACACCAAGTGTTGGCTGCCTTGAGATTCATCAGGGGTATTGGAGGACATGACAGCATTTCAGCCCGCAAATTCCTTGATGCAGCAAAACAAGCAGATGACGACATGCTTTTCTATACTATATTCAGATTCTTTGAACAGAGAAATCAGCGGTTACGGGGAAACCCGAGCTTCACACCAGGTAAGTGATAAGCATTTAAACCAAGATAGGTCTGTTTGCACAACTAAGACTGGTTTCATTTTCGCTCTAGCTGAGCCCGTATCGCAGGATAAAGCTCTTGGTGTGTTTTAGCCTGTATTTTAGGCTTACCTTAAGTATAGTTCCAAAGTTATCTTGTCTTAGTCCATTGTATAGTGCACCCAGATGTAAGGGACTGAGCCAAACAGGAACCTGCAAACTAAACTAAACCTGTTTGGCTTCCAGCTGTTTGCACTGCTTACTTTAGCAAAGCCATTATCTCTAATTAGTACATTCTCCTGAAGCCAGAAACTAGGTCAGGCAACCTTTGAGTCCAGTTCTTTGTTTCCACAGATTACAAAAATTTAAGACCTGTTCTGTACTATACTTCCTCTCACTTTAAAAATGAAGCTAAACTGCTTGCACTAGCAATGTGTTCCTAATCACCAGATAGTCTATAGGCACAAAATCCCCCCTCCAAGATCTGATGTCTTGACAGTAAAGAACTCTCATGGATATGAATCTGCTGGTTAGATACAGGAACTAGGTAAGACATCTGCTTCACCACAAAAATACTTGGACTGGAGATAGCTCAGTATTCCACTGCTTTAAAATTGTTAAACTCCTTTAGCCAAAGGCATTAAAGATACTAGTACTTACACGTTGAGGTAAGTGAAACTACACAGTCTTGCTACTCAGTTTCTAAGTTTTAAAAGTTAATGTTAACTTTTATTTTGCTCCCCTCCCACCCTCTGCAGGTGAGCACTGTGAAGAACACGTCACCTTCTTCAAACAAGTTTTTGGAGAGCAAGCTCTCATGAAGCCCACAACGTTCTGAAAGACTCTTCCATTGAAATGTATAAACTTAATTTATTGCATTTAAGTAGATTTTTGAACTACAAAATTGCTATTTTATAATAAAGTATATACAAGACACTTTGGCAAATAGTACTAAAAATATTACAACTTTGTGATGGCTTCCCCCTAAAAATTGACACAAAAATTGCATTGACCTGCATTTAAAATTAGTGTCAGTGGTTTAGCAGTCCACTCTCATATGCATTACCTCAGTTTGACAAAAAAGCTATTCACCTTACAATACAGCTGGTTTAGGTTTCTAGAAGAAAAAGATGCAACCTCTTGTAAACAGAAGTGTTTTAGTAAACTTAACACATCTAGTTTTAGTAATACTGTTACATGAGCCACACGTAGCATTTCCTGAGTTTAAAGCTATGTCCAAAGCTGCAGCTGGTATCTTCTAGTTGAATCTCTGCAGGTGTCAAGTCAGTGGTGGTTACAGTGTGATAGTCATAGAATGTTGCTGCACTTCAGTTCAGGAGATTTGAGCCTAAGCCACAGTTCATGGAGTCCACTGAACACTTAAAAACTAGAAGTAGAGGAGTCTCTCCCGTTCTGTACCTCTGGTCCTCTCTTGTGCAGCACGAGTTTTAGCTTTATTTACTGATGGGCCTGAGAGAGAAAAAAAAGAGTTATCCCAAAGTCCCAATATAACAGCACATCAGTCATTGAGAAGCATGGATGATCTTACTTGTCTAGGTCCAGCTTAGCATTGATGGCACTTTAGAAACATGCTTCTGCTCAGCTGTTTAGTGCTGTCAGCAGCAGCAAGAGCAGTAGGTGAACCCCCATCAATGTTCACCCCTTTAAAGGAAGGCTCAGTTAAAGTCTGCTTTTAAGAACTACACCATAGGCAGGAATTTCCAAATTCAAGAGGACAATGTTTGGACCATCCCTACTGCAAAGCAAGATGACTTCTGCAAATGCAACACCCTCCCACAGCAGTTTCTTGCTTCTATCCACCAGGCTTAGAGACATTAATTGTGCTGCTGGCTGTAGGGCCACAGGAGCCCAGGCAGCCACCTCCATGAAGAACACAGCACAACCACGCTGGGCAGGCTGTGGTTGCTGCAGGTCAGTGTGCCTGTAATGCACTGCCACCAGACAACCCTTGCTTTCCAACAGACCAGCTCCTTCAATGACAAGCACATTCAAGTGCTGCTTTTTATTCTTGCAATCCTTCCAGTTTAATGGAGAAAAATTATCTACAGGTTGCCAGTTATTTTTGTTTGAAGTTGAGCAGACTGTCACATCTTACCTATGTAACTAAGCAGAACTGGAAGAAATATTAGTCCATGTGTTGCTCCCAGTAGAACCATAGCTAGATACATCCTGAAGTAGAATACCTTGAAGATTTGAGATTTGGAAAAAGCCAGTACTACAATTCCACCAAATTTGGTCAGTGTAATACCACTGAAAACCTGTAAATAAAAAAGTGTTTAAGTGATAAGTAGGGCTTTAGGTAATCCATTTGCTTTAAGTATTTAGTATATGCTAAAAATCTTAAGTAATTTGAGGCTCCTTATATGCAATATACCTCCTTACTTGTTAGTCCTTAGAACCAAACTCAAGACCTACTTAGGGGGAAAGTTCAACTTCTTGGTCCCAACTTCTACCTGACAGGCCACGCCAGGGTCAGCATGATTAAAAATTCATTCTAATCTCTACAGCCACTTAGTAACTACTAAAACCAAGTAACTTACTCTCCAGCTAAGTTCCTTACCTGGGTCATAGAATCACAGAATCATCAAGTGGTTTGGGTTGGAAGGGACCTTTGAGATCATATAGTTCCAATGCCCCTGCCAGGGGCAGGGACACCTCCCACTAGACCAGGTTGCTCAAAGCCCCATCCAACCTGGCCTTGGACACCTCCAGGGATGGGGCAGCCACAACTTCCCTGGGCAACCTGTGCTAGTGTCTCACTACTCTCACAGGAAAGAATCTCTTCCTAATACCTAAATCTACCCCCCTAAACTTAAAACTATTACCCCTTGTCTTATCACTACATGCCCTTTTAAAAAGCCCCTCCCCAGCTTTCCTGTAGCCCCTTCAGGCACTGGAAGGCCTACATAAGGTCTCCCTGGAGCCTTCTCCAGGCTGAACAACCCCAACTCTCTAAGTCTTTGTAGGACAGGTGCTCCAGCCCTTTGATCATCTCTGTGGCTCTCCTCTGGACTTACTCCAAGCGAGACTAGTATATGCATCACCAGAACAGTCCCAACCCCATCAAGGCTGCTTATTTTAGTCTAAGTGACATGACAATACTGCCTAACTACTGAGCTCTGCTGGCATTGCCAAAGCTTCAATTGCATGCCATATTCAGAACCTTTCCTAGTCACCTCTTGAGTATTTGGAGAATTACTTAAACTTTAATGGTACAATTCATAGTTAATTCAAACTACTTTTAGCTGTGTTCTCTACTATTGGTTAGTAATAATGTCAGACTAATAATTGAGTCTTGATCACCTTTATTACTAGTAGAAGCCTAGGCTGACCTCTAAGAGCTTTAATCAAGTATTCCAAAAAGAAAAAGGGCAAGGCCATCCTTATGACTTAAGGATATTGGCATAGCCTGTGAAGTTGTAACTTGGCTACTCATACTCATCCCCCCATACAGCAGATACTTACTGAACTGCCCATGTGAGAAAGAGCTTCTTCTGCACGCTCCACTCTACTGCCCTTAGTACTAACAGTGAATGCTCTTGTCACGTGACTACAGAATTCCACAGCAATTCCACAACTCTGGAGAGTTAAAGAAACACACATTGAAAATACCATTTAGATGAGCTCTTTGATGTTCAGGCCTCTACTTGGAACCCTAGACAGGCTAGAAAGGTTCTAGCAGCTGTGTTCAGTTTGTAGGGTTAAAATGTCATTGCAAGATGCAAGCTCAGCACTACTTGGTTACTAGAGATTGCTACAGGTGCAGTATGGCATTTTACCACCAGTCATTGCCAATGGACAGTCTGATTAAAGAGGAATCAGAATATTAAGTCATTTTGGTGGACAGAAGCTTCCTGCTGTTGAAGAAAGCTGGCTTCAATACAGTATGTGCAGTGGGCACTGATCACCACCACCAATTTACAGATACTAGCTGCAATGACATTGCTACAGAGTAACACTGAATATACATGCTGATTTGATGCCACAAAAAAAAGTTGAGTAACACTTTAGTTTAATCCTAAAAACAAGCTGTTTAAACAGTCATTTACAACAATGATTGAACAGTTGGCAAATCTCAGACTTGCCTAGCAAGTAGACTTGCATTATCAACATAGGCCTGGTTGTAACGGGGCAACAGTTTACTCTCCCATAGCCTTCCCAGATCTGCAGTAAATGTCTAGAGCAAGGTGACCTACAGCTCTAGCACTCAGCTAGTAGTTACTAAGTTCTGGAGTGTTTCACCAAGACACTGTGCCCAAGTGGTTCCATCCATTTAAGCTGCTCCCAGCTTGTCACAGACCTACTCTGTTGAACATAAATACAGCAGAAGCCTTAACACTAACCTATATATCCTTACCTTACACACAAGCAACTTCTGTTGAGATACACCACCACCTAGCCTACATAGCAGCAATACAACTGTTGATGCAGAACAGGAGACCACCAGCAGATGCAGTGTAGCTTACACTTCAGTTGCTGTATCTTATCACTACTGGGACTGGTTGTCAGAATAAGCCTGTTTTCTACACACCATCTACATGTATTGGGATAGTTCCCCTATTGTTCAAATGCCTGTCAAAGTTTAGGAGAAAATACTACTCATCATCATGAATGTAGACATATGACACACAGAACAGTTCAAGACTTGGAAACAAAAGGAGCGGGATGTCTTGTTAACTTACCATGACAAGATTTACTAATGAAACTGCATTCAAGCTGATGCCCCAGAGCCACATCACTCCAAACATGTTGATGATTATCATAGCAATAGTTATTGAAACTACAACAGCAGCCCATACTTCAAAACCAAGCAGCACAGTTGTCACCAAAAATATTGATCCCAAGGAGATGCAGAGGTTAAAGATGGCATCATGCACAATTGTCAAGTATTGTTCATAGAAGACATAAAACACACTGTGGAAAGAAAAGTTGTAGTTGGCCATCTTCCTTATTAAATGCTAACATTCGATAAGCTTCTGTGCTAAGGATAAAGTAAAGCAGTTCCCTCCTTACAGAGTCACCTACAGGATCTGGCTTCCTAGCATCAGTGGAATAACTCCTACAAAACACTGCCTGTTTCATGATAACACTTCACTAACAGTTCAAATAAAGGTAGTATCTGGAAGTCAGGGTATTTCCCACAATTCAATACAAGCAGCTACAGCGCTTGCCAGAAGATAGTTCCTCAGATTAATTGCAGTATCTGCAGGAACTGCTGCAGAGTGTCTGAACTGCTCATTATGTGGTGAGACTGTAAGGATGGGTGGGATACTTTGAAGCAAAGAGATCAATATTTCAGCTGTCAGGATGCCAATACCAACTTGACTGCATTGTGGTGCTGTTATACAGAGTCTTCAGTATGTTAATCATGCAAGCATTAGATAAGTAGTACTTCACACCACTGCTGCCCTTGCTTTAAGTTTAAATAACTTAAGCTTGCAGTCAATACATTCACATTAGAGCTTACAAAGACCCAGGTAAACGTATCTGCTTATGTTCTAACTAATAAACCCTATTATGAAAGCTAGGAAGTGCCTGAGCTACCTTTGTAATGAAGGACAGGTTTCTTGATTTAACTTAGTTATCTACCAGAGTAAAGAGAAGGCAGTGCTGTGGATATATGTTATACTTTTGTGGTTTTACTAGCAATTCCAGAATCTCTGTTATCTTCTTTTAGGCAAGACTCAAGTCTCTACAGTGTTATTAACCAGTACTTCTCTCAGTTGCTCAAGTTGAGTACTTGCCACTAAGGCAAGAAAGATCTAAGCATACCTGTAAGGAAACACCCGGTAGTTCTTCTCTTTGATGCCCATGGTTTCAGTAATGTTATCTGCTATAGCCCGAGCTTTCTTCATGGCATCAATAAAATCTGATGATGTTTTCAGTACAGTATGGTAAGTCATAAAATAAGTTGCTCCAACATCAGATTTGTTGTTTATGAAGTTGACAGCAGAGTTATATGCAGCATGTCCTCTATATAAACATAGTAGAATTTTAGATGTCAGTGAGCACCATTCAAATTTATTAACTATTATCACTTACAACCTTGTTTCTAACAGTTTCAAGAGCTGATACCACAGAGCTTCAGAGCACAATACATTTCAACACAGCACAGGATACACTAGAACAGACTAACTGTAGAAGTTGTTTTCTTTTTGTAGAGGGGAAAGCTGCTGTTGCATTTAGTTGAGGATGCATTTGTTTTCCCAGTTCTGTTTCAGAAAATACTACAGAACAGGTGACATGTTTGTGTGACTTTTAGAAGGACAACAGATATTCAGCCTTGCAGACAAAGTCACACTTCCAGAGCAAGGATCTTTAACACACCGGTCTAAGCAAGAAACATAGAATTTGGCTCTTACCCTTTGCCACATTTAGGATTAGGGTTGTCTGATAGGAACATTGGCAAAAATGTCATGAAATCTTTGCCCTGTGGTCTCTGCTTGCCTTCTTGAGTCAGCGGTCGACAATGAGTGCAGGATGGATCTATGACTGAGAAATACAGGAAGAATGTCAGCTACAGGATCAAGTCTTCTTTGTCTTAACATTAGCAACTTCTGACTTGTAATAATACTGGATACAATTCTATAAAAAGCATTTCACTATAATGAAATAGCTGATCAGCCCTGAAGTTCCATATGAAATTTGTAGTTATTTATTACTACTAAGGCAAGTGCTACCAGAGAACTCAGGTAATAGTGTACTATCTAATCTAGTGTAGTTCTCACTGGGTCTAATGTAAACTGAAGGATCTGAACAAAAATTGAGCACGAGGTGCCTACCCACAATAAGAAAAACTATTCACCTGACTCATACCATGATAAAAATGTTTTCGCTGTGAAACTTCTACACCAAGCTGATTCCCTGGCAACAAGATGGATGCTAGTACCTGAAGCATTGCAAAACTGGCCAGTGGTATTGTAGACTCTGCAACAGGATGACTGTGGCTTCACCCAGTCAAAGTAGTCATCAATCCAGGATGATGGGGCATAGCCTATCCTTGTGCTAATAGAAAAATATAACATCGATCATGAGTAAATTTGTTTCATTCCAGAACACATCCCTTGATCTCTCCAGTGCTGGCTGACTTCATGTGAACTCATTCTGTTCCAAGCTACTTGGCCCTCCATGTAGTCCCTTTTCCAGTACCCCATCCTAGAGCCAGCCTTGCTCGTAACACCAGAGCTAGGAAACAGCAGGAGCTTCTTCCCTGCATTCAAGTCCCATTGCCAATCTTTCCATCCCCTATCCACGCTATGCCCTGTACTATTCCAGATATTGTTGCCTCAGTTTTCAAGCAAGGCTTCAGTTAGGCTGAAATAAAAACCACTAAACTACACTGTAAGGTATCAGGAAGAAACTGAGTTGTTAACTACTGAACTCCAGATACTGAATGCATTCCAGATGCGAGGCTAGTTTATCCACCAAGTTTAGAACCTGAGCATGCATATCATTTTCCAGGAGAGCATAACCATACTGAAAGATTTGAGAGGCTTTTCCTACCATTCCCAGACTCCTTGAAGGATCAAGGCCCTTTTCCAAACCCAAGTACATCCTGCCAATCCAGACAGGTTTTATCCTCATTCTAGGCTATTGCCACAGCTTCTCCCCTTCCGCAATCCCAAAACCACAGTACAAAGCAAGTACTTTGTTTCAGGTGTACAATCAACAGCTGAGCCTGAACTAAATTTAGGGACATGCTGGCCAGATACACAACTTCCACGCGACTATGCAGAGAAAAGCATGAAGACTTACTAGCTCCCAATTTCTGCAGCATTGAAGACCTGCTGGACAAGTGAATCATTATTGCATCCCATTCCACCACACACCATGTTCTGCCCTTCCAAAGAGGTGTAGTTGTGCCCTTCTTCTACGACAAAGTAGACAGGAGGACCTGCATGCAGGTACTTGCTGAGCTGGCTGAAGTAATCCATTACATAGGAGTCCTAAAGGGAAAGCTTTGAGTTATTATTACACAACACACACCAAGATAAAGGTTTCAATTCAACCACAAATTGTTGAAGAGCAACATGATCTTAAGACCTACATCTGGCATTGACAGAGACTGATCCAGTCCAATCTCTACATTGTGCATAACTGCTGCGCTGAATGACAGAACGCCCACAAACACTGCTATCTGCAAACAAGCAAATTCATGAAAGTGAGAATTGTACAGAAACAACAAGCAATTTACTAAGTCAATAGCAACCACACAAAAAGGCACTAGCTTCATCTGCTGATTTTTTACACAGGCCTAAAGTGATTTGATTGTCAGTAATGTAACTCAAATCTGGGTACTGGACAATTCAAGGTCAAGCCTCTGCTTGCTATAAATCACAGACTTTTTCAGGTTGGAAAAGATCTTTAAGATCATCAAGTCCAACCTTATCCTAACCCTATTACCCTATTTCTGACAACCCACATAAATATTCTTGCAGTTACAAAAGCTTATTCCAATACTAACACTGAAAACAAAAATACTAGAAGCTTCACCTATTTCATCGTATTGAATATTTTTCTTCAGCATTAGACCTTCAGGCTCACTAGACTTTTGCTCAAGTTTAGATGACTGCTTACTTGAAACAGAATATACGTACTACTATCGGTCTCATCCAATCCTTAAGCAAATAAGGAGAATACAGGTTTTTGAAGAACACAAATAAGATGCTCTCAGAACGCTGGACTCCACTCATGTCTTCGTTGCTTTTGATGCAACACAGAATATCCAGTCTGTTCCTCTGAAAATGGATTACATGCCAGATTTAGTACAGTTTGCAGAAGAAGCCACCCCTATTACACTGCACTTACAGGTGCATTTATACTCACCTCTTGACGCTTTATATCCAAGCCCAGGAGACTTACAAAGCAAGTGACTTGAAGAATAAAGTCTATGAGCACAGCCATTCCAGCAAAAAGAGAGAATGTACGAACCGCTGGCATCGTAGACAGTGTCCCTGGAAGAAGGGACCCAGTTTGTTAAGCAAGCTCCCTTCTCTTAGAAATGCACTAGCATTTTCTAGAAGGATACCCAACTTAAGTGCTAGCCTAATAGAAGGACAAAGAGCCTCTCTTCAGAGTGAAGAAAACAGCTGATATGAACCTGGCTACAACTGCTGTCTTTGACTATTTGGCAGTATTAAGTCTGTGCAAAGCAGTGATCAGACTTCAGGCATTTCTCAGTTTCAAAGTTACCAGGTCTTGTGCAGGCTGCACAAGGTGGTTAAGGAGTGCTGTCAAAGCAAGATCTTGCTTCAATACTAAGCCACTCAATTCAAGTTGAGCCAACAGCAAGTGACACTCCAAGTAAATGAGTTCATTATGAAGAAAAGGCCAATAACACTTGAAGGGTAAGAATGTAAGATATGCCTCTAACACATACTGTAAGAGTGAACCTCAAACATAATCTGTCATTGGGGCATTTTTCCAAGCAGTGGCCAGATGACTGAATGTAATGCAGGAGCTAATACACCGTGACACTGGATACATTACTAAGGTCAAATCTAGACTTGTCAGTCACTACAAATCAGTAAAAAGCTCCAGCCTCTCAAGCTGAAGAACTTGAGAGATTCAGAATTAGATCTTTTTAACTGTGCTGGTCTCAAAGTACTAGAATACCTCTCCCCAGCAGAGGTCAAGTTAAACTTGATTATAGCAATGAACAAGTAAGCTAAACTCTCTCTACATATTCTCTCTTTATGTGTTAGTTTTGCATTTATTCTTGCAACATGCAGGTGTGATAAGGCCCTTATCTTCAAATATTAAAGAAATCTTACCAAGAAAGAATGCCACAGTCTCCGAAAAAGATGAGAGAAACATACTGGGTGCCACATCTCCCAAGACTCTGCCAATCTGTTTATCCAGAGTTTCACCCTGAAGGCGCTCATCTCTCTGTTTTAAGACAATAGCTCATTATGAGTTATGCAATTTAGAAAGTTATTTCATACTGCTTTTAAAAAAAACAACTTTCAAACATCCAAAACTATCTTACGATTTTCACTGCATTAACGTAGGTTAAATGAAAAAAAAAAAAAACACACAACAGTTTCTCTAATTCAAAAGCAGAATGAACATCCCCAGTTGCCTTGTTTCAGCCTTAAAATACAGTAGTAAGTTCAGTACTTCGGCCCAAACTGCACGCTTGCCAGAGGCAGCACCAGTTTCAGTGGGTTATCGAGCTTGTCAAATTAGACAGCCGATAACTCCCCAAGACTCAGTGTCACAAATTCCTAGCCTGAAGCATGTAGTTTAGCCCACAATTCCTGCTCACAATACACTTAGGGAGAATGGTCCATCCTCTCCCCCCACGTAAGACTAAATAAAATGCCTTTTAAGCCAGCAGAGGTGACTTTTGCTGATCACTCAAGGACAGACGAGAACAGGTCTGCCTGTTCTATCAATAGGGCCCAAGGCAAGAGAAGGAATGCAAAGGTTGTGATACAAAGGGAGTAAAACGAACAAAAGGTGGTGGACTGCCCCTAACAATGCCCACCTTGGCTTCGGATCCATGAATGCTAATTGGCTTTGGGCCTTATTAATATGTTAATAAGAAGAATGCATTGTGTCACCATTGTGGCACTAACTTAAACAGTGATACTAAGTTAAACGGGGGTCCCTGGAATATAATAGACAACAACTTTTGCTGGTCTTGTGTGGCCTACTCTGGACGCCACCCACGGAGGACCGGCCTGCCTCGCTGCTGCTGGAACACCACCGCCGGGGAAGCTACCTGCTGCTGCAGGGCCACCGCCACCGCTACTGCCTGACCAGGACCTGCCCGCTGCCGGGACACTGCTGCCACTACCGGAAGCCCCGCCACCAGGATGCCGCCGCTGCCGGGGAAGCTGGACGCTGCTGAGGTCAGCGCTGCTACGGCTGCCGCCGCTACCGGAGCGCCTGCCGCCGGGAAGCCGCATCCCCCCCCCGAGCCTGCTCGCCGGAAAAGGAGCTGCAACTCACACCGAGACCCCACGGGAGGGTAACAAATCCGTGCACCCTATCCCTTAAATCCCTGGCCTCACCACGGTCCCTGTCCTCATACTCGCACACATACCGCGACCTCTAAAAGAGGATTTTCGTCGGGCTCACCCTCCTCCCTTTTACTCCATTGATCCTTGCACCTCTCCTTCGGAGTCTGCATTTATTAAGGGCACATTACTTTTCAATTATTTCCCTGATATATTAATCAGCCTGCCTTTCCTGAACCCTTGTCCCTTAGTTTGGCTTTTCCCTTAATAAACCGGTAAATTCATAAATTTAATTTGGTGTCAGTAACAATTTATGGGCATGGTGAGGGCAGCATCTTTCTTCCTGCTCTAAAATACGGTCCCGAAGTGGCTGTTCCTCTGTGCGAGGCAAACGCTGCGTGCAGCCCTCAGTCTCTTTTAAAAATCCCTCTCAATGAGAGTGGCAGAAGCATCCTGACTGCCAGCGGCCCGATACTGCCACCGTCAGACCCTGACAACACTAAAATTACAAGTGATGAAAACTGTAGTCAAGTTCTATAACTACCAAAGAAGGATGTTAAAAGTACTATTCATTTGTACATCATTAACATGTAGGCCAGAAACTACATTAAATGAGCTTGTTATCAACCAGCAGTAAGAAAAAGCAGATGTTTTGAAATTTTTTTAGGGGTAGTGGGGAAGACATGTACATATAATTTTAGCTCTCTTCAAGATCACTAGCTATTCTGTGAAATTTTAGAGCTGCTCATACCGAGCAATGGAATGCAAAAGACTTTCTGCTCCATCTTAACAGCCTTTTCAAAGAGGTCAGGCACGTTTAGAAGAGTCTATATAAAAGAACACATACCTGAAGTGTCTGGACCATAATGAAAATGTTATCCACCCCAATAGCCAGCACCAAGAAGGGGATTACTTCTATCACAATCAGTGTCAGTGGAATTCCAAAATAGCTGAAAATACCTATAGAACATGCCACTGAGCTCAGTACAATCAAGATGCCTGCAATGCCCAGGGAGATCTTTGAATCCACCTAAAAAAAGTATATGAGTTTCAACCAAACCAGCATCATCACAAAGGATAGATTGTAGCAAAGGTAAACACACATTCTTACATTTACTGTAATTAGTAGAAAGCTTACTTTTCTGGCTCTTTTGAATATCCGTATATATAAAAACCCAAACTTGAAGCTACAAGCCTTAAAGTTTAAATTAACAGCACATATCAAGTGAAATTAGACTTAGTTGAGGCTATGAAGCACACATGAATTGTCAAGTATGACAAGGACAATGCCCCTCCTAGCTCCTGCCAAAGGAGGACTCAATGCTTTAAAGCAAGATCAAATATGAGCATTCTGCAAAAATATTTAAGTCACTTAAAGCTAAGAAAAACTAGTCAGCAAGCTGCAGCTTCAGTGTTTATAACAATGAGAACTATATACATACCAGCAGTCTTCTACAGCTCTGGATATGTCCCAAAGCTATGGAGATGTACAGAAACATCACCATATAGCTTATCAACACAGTGGCAATATCACTATTGCTTTCACGATTGATTTCATCTTCAATACTCCGTTCAGCAGAAAATGATATGGTTAAGTTTGGATTATTGTAGTTCTTCAGAAAGTTAATAAACCTAAAAAAAGGGTTGGTCACAGTTTACAGGATATAAAAGATAAAATACCTTGTGTTAGAAACACTTAGAAGTCTGTTGAAGGCAAATTTACATCAACAGTGTAGTACAAGAGCACACTGTGTCCAGACAGTGCTTTCAGGGACCTTCCTTTTTAAGAGGGGTGCTGGCTACACATCCCTATAAGTCCATTCCAAGCACTAGAAATATACTATGACATGAAATACTTCACATGTTCTCTCTAGTGTTTGAGGATAGCCAGACATCTTGCACAAGCATAAGCTATTTCAAAGTTTAAGTGCAATTTTCCTCAAAGCCAGACCTAGAAGTACACACGAAATACAACTGTAGCTTACTTGCAATACTTAATTTTTTAGCCCTTATTTCAGTTCCCCTAACTGAAGGGAGGTGCTTGTGACACAGGCAGACACTAAGTATACTTGTACTTAGTCTCAGACTTTCTAGTACAATAGTTTTTATCTGAACAGTTAGCCAGAGCAGTTGGCCTGTGTAAACCAACATCAACCCTTCAAGACAATGAAGAGGATAAAAGCTTTCGATCCTCATCTCAAAGATGTCTTTAAAAATCAAAGCTTAAGAAGTACATAATAATGCCAGACCTTTCCACTGGTGGTTAACAGTCCAGTAGATTGAAGACTCTACCCGTGTAATTCTAGCCAAAGTGAAATACATAAAATTATTTCTAAAGCTACTTATCAGCAAGTACTACTGGACTAGATGGTCATTAACTAGACTAGAACCTATCTCCTCGAAGCAAATGAAGTATACCAGATGAAGTTTAAGTCTTATTATCAATATAGTCTGTCCTTAACTGCTTCTGCTGCCTCACAACACATCCCAACAGTTATACTAAGAAACTGTCAGTACAGTACAGTTGTTTTTCATGTATCTACATTTAAAGTTGTTTTATGTACACATGGCAGAGTACGGGAAGCCTACTTACTCTTTTTCCCATGCCAAAGCTTTCATTAGCTTTCCAGAGTCATTGTAGTAGTTGTTGACAGGAAAAGTAATAACAAGAGCTGTAGCATTATTATAGTTTTCATCTGTAGAGTAGGAAAAAAATTGTCAGGCATTACGAAATGGAGCTTAATTGTACCTGCCTATACTGGAATGTAAGTTTCAAATGAGTATTGACCAAACAATCCCTTCCCTACAACTCCATTAAATGCCCTCTGATTAACAACACTTTCTCAAACACATAACTGAAATAAAAATAGAAGTTGATAAGCACTTCAGATTACATTCAAAAGTAATTATTCATTATTTACCATGTTCATGGCACTCAATATTAAATCACTACATGGTTAGACAAGGGGCTATTATATAACCAGTGCTTATGACTTTCAAACTAAGGAGAAACAGGATGTGGTTTCTTAAGTGTGCAAGAGACACAAAGTTTAGTGCTGGCCTTCAAAGGCTTTTTAGTACATTTGTGTTAAATGTATCTATCAAGTTATCCTTAATTGGCAAAATTGCTTGAACAAAATTCTGGCTTCAAAATAGTTACGGAGGGATTTCCTCTGTGAACACTGATCTATTCTTCACTGCTTTGTCACATCAGTGACAAAGCTTTATTCTAACTCAAAAGCAAAGTACACGCACATCCCATCATGTCAACTTGAGAAACTTCATGCCTTTATCTAGTCTCCAGAAATCAGAGATCCCTTAGCAGGCCCAAAGCAGACAGAACATTTGCGTTCTTAATAGGAGAAGTATGTTCCAGTAACAGACTGCTTGCATTTTCCACTTCCAGAATAGTCTGCCTCAAATCTCAGGATTGATCTGCTGAAAAGTTATTTAAAGTATCCTTAAAGTTTAACAAAATTCCAGTTTCTCTAGAGTGCATTGAAACATCTGTGTTGAATGAGAATGGACCTTTAGTGCCAAAGACAGCACCCAAATATGTACTCTCAATATTAAAATGCAATGCTGTTTTGCCACCTACCATCATATCCTCCCAACACCAGCCATGGAAATACAGGTCCACCAAATGTTCCTAAGCAGGGATCGTGAAGCAAGGTTGTGTCATTCAGTGATGCTGGAGCCCTAAAGAGACAACCACGAATAATTGTTAGCTTCTGCTTGACAACTGAGACACAGAACCACAGGACAAAAAAGTAAAAAGCTGCTGTGTTATAACTTGACTATCAGGAGAAATGAGATAGGACTGCTAGTGATATACTGCCCTTGTGGTATGTTTAAATTTAAATACAGTTTCAAAGGTGTCTTCCTTATAGCTTCTCAGACAAGCAGCTTCTACCCGACTGAACTATGAACTGAAAGCTTAGAAACTGTCTTCTGTTACAGAACTCTACTTCTCACAAGTGTCTGAAACATGTTTAAGGTAAACCAGAGCCAGTGTCTGCACCAAACCAAGCTTAACTGGAAAACTGATTAAAATGTAGCTCCCACTGAAGTACTAAGACACAGCACACTAGAGTAATCTGCAGTTCTTCATAGTATTGCAAGTTCAAAATGGGGCAAGAAAAGGTTCAACAGGGCAGTAAGAACTAACTAGGCAAAGACCTAGCTGGCCTACAGCTTGAAAAAAAAACATGTAGTAGTACTGCTTACCGAACACAGTACAAGAAGTGAGTGTGGTAATCAGCATAGACAAAGAACTCGTCCCCATTAGTGTGATCTAGAACAGAATGACTGTTCTGAAAATAGTTGAGCACACTCAGTATAGTGCAATTGTTGTTGTAGGGTGCAAGAGGAGCCAGGCAAATGTCTTTCAGCGTTACAGTCTCATTGTCAAAAGAAGCAGTTATGTTGACAATAGCATCCTGCAAATCCAGTACCTTGAAAAAACAAACCAAACCATAGTTTAAGAGCAGTACAAGAATGCATTTCACTTGCGAGACAGGACTTCAGTGCATGCTACATTCCTGTAAATTTCCAGAGACAGTGGCACACACCAACACAAGCACAAAACTAAACCTATTATTTCCGTGTTAACACTAAGAATACTTACAGTAACTTAGACGCAGGCTTGCAAGCTAACTAAGGTTTTCAGCAAGAAGATTTTATAGTAAGACTAGGATTTTAATATTTCTACCAATTGCTTTAATTGAAACGTGGCACTACAGGTTGAAGCTGACCCCATATTGTTATATCTGTTAGGTGTGTTTAGGTTTTTGCTCTTGGATAACTCCGATTACCTGATGGAGAATGTCTTTGGTAAGTGGAGGTCCAAAAGGTACATCTGCTCCAGATGGGTAAGGTGAGTAGATGTCTGGATGACTCCTTGGTGCTTGGATAATAAGTTGTTCAGTACGAAAGAAAGGCCCAAAGTGTGTGTCAAAGTATTCCTTCTCCTTGCGAGCTTGGCTGCTTGGGGCTGACCAGAGATCTACAGGGTTTGTAGTTGCTTTGATATATACAAAGCCTGAGCAGCACATTGCAATGAAGACCACAGAGAAAAGGATAACAGGACGTGGATTTCTGACACAGAAAGCCCCCCACGATGTGAAAGTCATCCTTAGGCCATTCTCAAATCTTTCACCAAGTCTTTCACCACAGGTAGTTTTCCCTGGAGGAGCAAGAACAGTAAACATTTGAGAAGCTAGTTAAGCAGCATTTTCTTCAAGTCCACTAGGAAAGATGAAGTTTTATTCTAGTTCCATTTGTAGTAAGCACTAGAAGCCATGGCTACACTGATGGCCAGACCCAGGGACCAATCCTTGATTGAGGTCAATAGGGCAGAAACTAGCTTGTACCTTACACTGCCCCTTCTAATGTAGGACTGCCTTTGACAGCAGCAGGCACAGCAGACAGGCAGGAAGCAGCTAGAAGATACATAAGCATTAAAACGAGTTACCTCAGCTGCTACACAAATTAAACTATACAGTTCCTTCACAGCTTGCATCGAATGAATACAGGAATGGGTCAGAACATGATCAAGCATCATGTTGCCCATTCTACCCCCAGCTACAAAGCACTCCAGAACTTCCTATTAGCATAGGATGCTAGATGCATAAACTGTGAACCTGGTGCTTTCAGCATCCAGCAAAACAGGGTTCAATACAACACTAAAATAACAGATACTGGGCAAAAGACTGAAATAGAACCCTTGTAAGAATGGATGATATGGCCCAACAATGCTGGAATTCCAGAGCCCATTCACAGAAAGGGGACATGCTTAAACTGGGTTTCTAATAAATCTATTATTCTTATCCAAGGCATACCATTGTCACGATGGGAATTCACAGAAAAGGCTATATTGCTGTCAATTGGTGTGTACTCTGAAACAAAGTGCTGCCTCCTGCAAGACAAAAAACCAACTATGTTACCCTGCTGCCCCAAAAAGGTATCTTCTCAGGTTTGTACAGTAAGAATGAAGTCCTATGATAGTAATAAACTTGATATTTGACTTCTCCAGCATCTATAGGCACCGCGTTTCCCCTAGACCCATCCACTCAAGAACAGCAATCTCCAGCTTTATGATCCTTTAGAACAACTTACAGCTGTCAGATGTCTTAATAAGCTTTTCCAGCTTGGATCAAGGACATGTTCTTTATGCCTATTTAGAAGATCAGTAGCATTAACAGCACAGAAAATCTCTTTAAATTGATCATAACAGTAATAGTCCAACAGGAGTTGACTTGATGATCCTGATGGGTCCCTTCCAACTCAGCATATTCTATGATTCTGTAACATCTAGAAGAGATTTCTACATTGGAAGTATTTTAGTTCAGTAGTCAAGCTGCTTACATTATACCTATTTAGCCTAAAGAAATAGGGAAATGAATAAAAAAGTAAGGTACTTTCCTCCTGTCCTGAAGACAGGTAAGTTACAGCACAGAAGAGTTATGATTGACCTATATTGCTCAGTCATTCCTGATACCCAGAGCAGGAGATACATTCAATAGCTTCCTAACAGTCATCTAATCAGACCTCCAATCATGGCAGGATGTTTTGGACTATGAACCAAACATCTCAAACACCTTTACTATCTCATGCCATTTACAAAGCATGTTGCCCTGCAAGATAAGGCTGCTGAGTATACTGTAAGTTTGTTGTACCCACTGTGCTTTTCCACACAGATTTAGTTCTTCTTATAACAGCTATTTCAGATTCCTGGTCATAACTGAACAATATTAAGTTGCATTGAACAGTACCACCATACTTAGAGATATTAGAGAGTAGAAGCCTCTGGAAAATGCTGTTAAGAAATATTCATAGGTTTCCACTGCACCAGATAATGAATGCTTCAACACCAAAGCATTTATAGCTTCAGCTACTTGTGCACTTCACATAGTACAGAGAAGCTGACTTGCTGCCCCTTACTTTACAAAATGCTGTAATTACTGGAAGTTCAGCTTTTATTTTTTTTTTTCAAAACAGGAGACTAAGGAAGAGTATTAATGACTTAATTTTCAATAGGGCAGTGACTGTTTTGTTACAAGTGTCAGTTTGCAGGAAAACCATGTTACAATTGCATGTAGCTGCCAATACTACATCTTGCTCTCACAATGATCCTGAATTGAGCTCCTACAATGCAATTATCTAAGTCAAACTTTTAGTGATTCTTTCCCCTTCAACCACATCTCCTGATAAAATATGGTGTGTTAAACACTTTATTGCACATGTAACAACAGCCAGAAGTAATGGAGGATTTAATGAAACGCTGCAGTAAACAAGCCTGTCCATCACTGGAGTTTTCTAACTCATTCCAATTACAACTTAAGGAAGAAATTATTTGAGCAAGAGAACAGGATTGCACTTCTACTTAGTTATATGGGTTATCAAGATATTAGTGTACTGACCTAGTCTTAAACATTATAAAACCCCACAGACATTTGAGTACAAAGACAGCTCACTGCTCATGGAAAGCACTGCTCTGGGATCTTAATGCACACTACCCAAGAACAGACACAGCTCCACCCAAACTCTTTACCACAAAGGCTTAATGTCAATCATATGAAGGAGACATATGCATGTCTGTAGACTTCTGCATACTCTCAAGTTCTTACTTATGAAACTTGCGGATTTGTGTATTTGATCCTGTAGCTAGGGAAGCTATGAGTTGTGCATCAACTAACATGACTTCTGCATTCGCTTTCTACCACATAGTTTTAGGCATCAGAACACTCCCTGTAAGTATAAGCACCTACCACAGAACATGACTTTTGGCTGGGTGAAGAAGTAGGGACATAAGTGTTCTGTTCAGGACCAAGGAAGTTTTCAGGGAAAGGGCAAGCAACTTTCAGAGCTGAGCATTTTGAATGCTTTACCTGTAACACCAGACTCCAAAAACAAGTGCAAAAAATATGAGTAGAAATGCCATGTAGGAGATCCACATGATGACATACATAGCATCCAAACCAAACAAAAGCCAAGGAGCAGGCAATGGAGGTGGTTGTGGTTTTGGACCACAAACAATTGAACAGTCCTGACAGCTGCATGGTCCTGTCGAATCATCCACAGACTCATTACAGCCTTTGGTAGCATTATTCATAGGATTCATTCCATGGACAGGAACATCTATGACAAATCACAAGTTTCAGAGCCAGTTTAAGAATTCAGCTCCTCACATTACAAGCTTCCCAGTTAAATGAGTTAACCCTTATATGAAAGCCCCTAGCCTCTATATAGAGTAGCTTTTCTTGGTCTTATAGCTGAAGAATCATGGAATGGTTTGGATTGGAAGGGACCTTAGAGATCCTCTAGTTCCAACCCCCCCCAGCATGGGCAGGGACACCTCCCACTAGAACAGATTGCTCAAAGCCCCATCCACCCTGGCCTTGAACACTTCCAGGGATGATACATCCACAACTTCCCCGGGCCACCTGTGCCAATGTCTCACCACCCTCACAGGAAAGAATTTCTACTTAATATCTCATCTAAATTTACCATCTTTCCCCCATATCCTATCTCTACAGCCCCTGATAGAGAGTCCCTCCTCAGCTCTCCTGTAGGCTGTATGCCACTTAAAAGGTGAAAATTCACAGAAGTTAATTATCAATGAGTTGACAATTTCTCCATGTGGACAAGGTAAAAAAAACAGCCACTGTCTTTTCCATAGCAGGTACTAACTATCTACAGTTATTGACTAACTAAATTACTGGTCATGTTTTAGGACATTTTTGTCTGTAAAACTAATAAGCATATACTTCTATCATCCCAGCAACAGTTTGCCATCACCCTCCTCTGTTCATATTGTGAAATATTAAACAATTTCCTTACAAAGAAATCCTAAAGGATCAGGATACTGATCTAGTTTCCCAAGGAATACAAGCTATCCAGTTGCCTAAGCTCAGTTCAACCCTTAGTGAGTCCAAGAGATCTATATGCAAGAAGCTGCATACAAAGCAAGTCTAAAGTATGGCTTGCAAGCAGAAATACAAACATATAATCAGTTTATCTTGCATTACTTGGAAAGCCTCTGACTGCAAATATTCATTGCTGAGCAGCTGTTAAAAATGAGTATACTAGCTATAGCACAAAGCCTTTGACAGAAGCTTCAAAGGTGAGGCCTATTTAGTTTCTTACCTGAAAAGACAGGAATAATGCTGAAAGGAGTTTGTCCATTGTCTTTACTAAACATGTACTCAATCCAGTTGGTTGCATTGCAGTCCTTGACATCCTTCCCACACAGCAGCCCCAGTGCTTTAACATTACTGGATGGAGCCTCCACATCTTTGCAGGCATTATACATTGCTAAGAGGAGTACAGTAAGACAGGAGAGTTATTAAATCCATGTTTTTATCCGAGTAAGCATTTCAAAAACTTGCAATAATTAAAGACTCACTGCTCATAGATTTCATCAGAAAACCTCTTTAGGTAGTGAAACAATGCTTTCAGTTGTATTTATAGTATTCAAGGTTGCAATGCTTTGTTTCAGCTATCTTACTCTCAATAGGCCACCTGAATCTGCATTACGCTAGAACCTACTTTACTGTTTGAGAGGGAACAGCACTTAACAGAAATTTCTTTTCAGGGAAAGTTATGACAAGTATTTAAGGGACTTTTGACCTGTAGGCCATATATGACACTCATAACTTAAAGGTTACTGCACAAAGTGTACAAAGACTGAGTTAATGCTTCAAGCTTGCTATAAAACCAAAATACAACCCAAATTAGTTTGTTCTTAGGAACATGCATTTGACAAAAGACTAGAACAGTCCATTTCAAGAGGAGTAAGTGCCTCTTAAGGAACCATTGTAGTACACTGTGTGCAAACTTTACTATCATACTTGCCAGAAAGTTTCAGTATCAGGTAGGCTTTGGACATTCAGTACTTGGCAACAACTTTGTTTTTCTGAAGTTCAAGTTATCAGGGTTATCAGCTATTAACCATTTGTATAATGTCCAGTCTCAGCTGAGTCTTCAAAAACACTTTTGCTAACAGTATCAGTGTAATGTCTCCTACCCAGGCAGAGGTTAGTGTTCCAGTAGCTTCATGGAGGACCTACTGGCATCTATTTGATGCCTCAAACTTCAAAAAGACAGCCAGACGTGTTTTGCCCTCCCAATTCTTCCCGAGAAAGCACTGGTCTTATTACCTTGACAAAAGCCCAGGTAAATTAACACATGGTTTACTCACCATTTGCAAAACGTTCTCCAATAAAGTACTGCAGCTCTGTGATGCTACTTTTGTTCTCCCTTAAAATTGGATCATAATAAGGTATGGTGCTTGTAACATTCAAAAAGTCAGACTGATTTGGACTGCAAGTCAGTTCACAGAACAGGTTTATCAAGTTGTAAAAACATGATGGACATCTGGGTAGAGAAGTCAAACAGCAATCAGATTAAGAGGTAAAGATGCAAAGCATATCTGATTTTTACCTACACAGCAAGTATAAACATTCTGCTTAGAGTAACAGAACAAAATATTTATATTCTGCAAGTTTTTAAATAGCAATACATTAGTTGGTGCTTAAAATTGCTTAGTACTCATCAGTAGCATCAACATCATTTACTAGCAAAACTGCCTACCTCAAATAGCAGATACAAGCAGAATTTAATTAGAATTTGAAGGAAAATTTAACTGCTGCTAGCAGGAAGACTTCTGTTAGAAACAAGACTGAACAGTATTTTATTTCACTCTTTTCTGAAGGCTTCATTACAAATACAGTAGCTTGAGACAAACTAAGGTAATGTTTACACTACCAGCTAACTCAGTTCAGACTTCAAGTAGTTACTTCATGAAACTAAAGCCTCCCGATACAGATGAGGATGTCTCTTCAAGAGCTTGCTCCAGTAAGCCTTTAAATGAAATTACCAACTTTCCTACAGTCTACTTAAACAGAAGAGATTAATGTGCCTTCTTACTATGTTACAAAGCTCTAGTTGCTTTGTCATTCGTTAGCATACCTGGAGAGAAACTGCAGAGGCAGCTGCAAGTTGTTTTTCAAAGTCTGAAGCTGTTGAACATCACAGCAAGTGCTAACATTGCCGAAGAATAAACCTGGACAGAGTTCCTTAAATAAAAACAGTGTAAAGATCGGGGGGGGGGAAGGAAAAGCATGTTTAAGACTTCAAAACTCAATTATGGGTTCTGCTTCAGCATATTTCAGAACACAGGAGCAGTTGCTGTGGAAGATGCATAGAAAAAAAATAATCTAACCAGTGAGATCCTTTAGAGAACAGAGAGAAGAACCACTTTTTTATTCAAGGCATCATTTACTTTTAAAAGCTCCATCAGATGATCTTTAGTCACCAGGGTCTATATATAGAATGATAATGGTATTTGAGAGTCTATTAGTAAGAGGACAAACACATGTTTATCCAGGTTGAAAGTCCTCCTGCAGCTTATCCTCTAGTATACTGTCTGAACACTATCAGATTCTAAAGTTTCAGAGGCAAGCCACTGACCAAAAAATCATTGATTACCTGGAAAAGCTATTTCATGTTCAGTTTATAGAAGAGACAAATGCATTTAAAACAAGTCTAACTGATTGTAACATACAACAACTATACATTAAGTCTTCAGCAACAGTACAAACCAGTAGCTATCTCAGCTATATATTTAAGTCATTCCTGCCACCAGCCAAACAATTGTTTAACTCCATAGTTATTTCACACTTTAAGCTTTGAACTATCATCTGCCAGAAGGCAAGTCTGGCAACATCCTATATTCTGTATAAAATGCAAAACCTCTGTTTTGACTGTGGTTTTGCTCACTTTGACAGCTACAGCCCAGATAAGGAAATATGGTCTCATGCTAGGAGTGGCTAAAGGAGACTGAACTTGGTCCAAGTTTGCTCCACTTATGTCAGTTACTGCCTCTGTACTTAAGAAATCAGGAATGACCATTTGATGAAAAACATAGCTTAGTCTTGTCCCTTGAACAGAAAGATATAACTGCAGAATGTACTTGTATCTTGGAAGAGTCCTAAAAAACTGTCTAATTAAAGACTCCTCAAGCCAGCAAGGAAAACATGCAGGAAAGTGAACCAACCCTATATTTAAAGTTATGTTTGTGAAAGCCTGTAACCGTGTGTTTTGGAGACTTCTCATGTCTCTGAAAAGAAATTGCTGGGGTGGTGAGCTATACCTGAGAAATCTGAGATAGTCTGTTCACTTTCTCATCAAGTTAGGATGAGAAAGCTAAAGGTCATAGAGCAGATCCAACAGAACCCAATATAGAACTCTGAAGTGTATGAAAAATATTTCTAGCAACAAACCTCCAAAGGAAGCTCACCTGAATTATGTCATAGCCATCCTGTGGTAGTGCTATTGGTGGTCCATCATAAGCACAGTTGTATCTCTTGTCTCCAGAAGCAACTCCACATTCTCCATACCAGACACACAATTGTGCAAGTACCTAACCAACATGAGATAACTGATTAACTGTAAGGAATAGCTGCCAAACCCTTAGCTATTGTGGAGTTTGTGTGCTACCATTCCAGAAGTAATTTATAAACCTGATTAGAGAACTTCCTGCTAAGTTAAACATCAGTATGTACTACATAAAACACCCATAGACAAAAGTATGTGTTTTTGACACAGTGCACATCACCACTGATCTCCAGCTCAGCTCCCCACCTTTCCTTGCCCAGTCTAGCAAAGGAAGCACACTGTCTATACTTAAGACCTAGTATAAGAGTTACTTAAGAAAAGCCTAAATCAATACTTGAAAAGCATCTCCAAATACAAGGAGATGTAGAGGATTATTTATTTATGCAAGACAATGCATATTAAACTGTCACTTTAGAGCACATGAGTCAATGTACAGAGATAAGCATATTGCATATATGCAACACTTCTGTTCTTCGTGCCACCTTTTCATCTTTGCAAACTCAGTCACTTACAGTGACAGACTGATGAAGCATTCAGAGGATTCTGCAACAGAATTTCACAGACTCACAGAACTGTCAGAGTTGGAAGGGACCTCTAGAGAGCATCTAGTCCAACTCCCCTGCTACAGCAGGATCCCCTAGAGCACTTTACACAGGGCTGCATCCAGGCGGGTTTTGAGTATCTCCAGAGAAGGAGACTCCACTCCCTGAGCAGCCTGTTCCAGTGCTCTCACCCTCACTGTAAAGAAGTTTTTCCTCATATTTAAATGGAACTCTCTATGTTCCAGCTTGTGCCTGTTGCCCCTCATCCTGTCACTGGTAACTACTGAAAAGAGTCTGGCTCCATCCTCCCTGTGCCCACCCTTTAGATACTTGTGGGCATTAATAAGGTCTCCCCTCAGCCTTCTCTTCTCCAGGCTAAAGAGTCCCAGCTCTCTCAGCCTTTCCTCATAAGGAAGATGCTCCAATCCCCCAATCATCTTTGTTGCCCTCCACTGGACTCTCTCTGGTAGTTCCCCATCACTCTTGAGCTGGGGAGCCCAGTTCAAGACACAGTATTCCCAGCTCTGCATTCACCATAAAATGCCATATATCGCCACAATCTCTCCATCACTACTTTTCAAGCCTAAGCCAGCAACACTTAAATGGGCTGACAGGGCTAAGGAAAACCAAACAGTTTCAAGTCTCCTTTTGAAAATGTTTCAATTTAAGGGACCACTGAAAAAAACAGAAGTCTGTTATTTATTACATGCATAAAATAAAGGTAACTGAAAAAAGACAACAGAACCTTGGAACCTCATGTTTTTGTTCAGTGGTACTGACAGGGAGATTTCTAAAATGCTAAACCAAAATATTTATTCTTAAAATTAAAACATTTAATGCAATAAGTTATTTACAACAAAAGCTTTAAGATGGCTCCAAGGTCTTCCTATGCACCTGGGCTGCAAGCAGAAAGTAGACTGCACAAACACTTCCTACATTTCTGAGAGCTCTGATCAGAAGTTTGCATGGTACAGTTTGAGAGATAACTGACCTGTTTTTAATTTCCTGAACAACCTTGACCCAGCATTTGTAGAAACACCATATGCTTACACTGCAAGGACAGGCTGCTGTGCTTTGTGCTTGACCATGAATAATGTTGTTTACTGACCAGAGAGGCCCCTGAAAGGCTGTATTCATAAGACCCAAGAGCTACCCAGAATTACAATGCCTCCACAACATCTATTTTTGTGCTGAACAACACTAACAATCCTTCAAAAAGTCTATCAGTAATTGGTTTTTTTTGTTGTTTTTGTTGTTGTTTTGTGGTTTTTTTTATCTGGGACAATGACCATCACCAATTTACTTAACGGTGTAGGCAACATGGCCTGATTCAAAATTACTCACTATAAAATGACTTTGGGACCTGGCTTAAGTACCACTCATTCAGATGCTATTTAATTTGTCTAATCTAGCATTTCTTCTAGCTAATCCTGTAGCGAGCTGCTAAGTATCACCATGTTCTTACACACAAGTTGGAAAGCACCCCTTAAGATTGCACTTGTAAATGCTGAATGTTTACACATGCTCAATGTTTTACACACCAGCACATGCCAAAAAGTTAGATTTCGATAACTTGGAGACTGACAGAAACTGCAGTGTAAATTTGTTCATGCATCAAATTAACTGAAGAAGTCAACACTTCTTTGATGCAAATTTAGAAGTCACTATCTTCACCTCTGCTTCCTCACATCTGTAACAAACCATCTACTAGTGAGGAAAGAAGACAGTTTCAGAAATTAATTAACCATCTCTTCAAGGGGAAGCACAGATTCACTGCTCTCCTTGCAAAAGGGCAAAGAATTTTGAGCTGCTTGCTACTACTCGTGAGAACAGAATTAGGCATTTCTTCAGTATCAGGCTGGCTTCCATGTTTAGTCTAGAATGGTTTGTAATCATACTTCCTATGAACACTTTCTGAAAAACACTTTCTGTGCTTCATCAAGTCTTTTTTTCTAACACATCCTAATTTTTAAAGCCAAAAGTTATCAAAACAAAATTATCAATTTACTGTTTTCAGAAGAACTTGCTCCGTCCAGAGTGGAAAGTGTGGTAAAACTGGTAATGCAGTTACCAGTAGCAAAAAACTTATCAGAGCACTTCTTATGTAGAAAAACTTATTTCAGCTACCACATCAGGCTGATTAATAGTTCTATTGTTTTAAGAATATTATCTGTACTTCAAGGTAACACTTCCTTGGTTTTCACTACACAGATACAAAATTACAAGCTGCATTATGTCCACACCTTTACCCATAAGGTTTTTCGCCATCATTTCAGGACAGAACATAAAGCAATTTACTTGCACATGAAACTTAGTCATGCACCAAGAAGTATTCAGCTAAGCACACTAGAAAATAAAACAAGGTGGTGTTTCAGCCTAGTGTTAGCTTACACTTGTAATTTGAATAAACAACTTAGAACCATATTATTGAAGTTCCACATCCATAAAACCTACAATGGAAAAACCAACATGTTTATCACTAAACTTACAGCCTGCTTAGAAAAGCTGAACAGTGACTTTTAACTACTAGAAGAGCACTTAGACCTAGATCTGCAAGCGTGAATACTCTATTTCAGTATTAACACCAATAACACACTTTCAGAGACAATCTAAGATGAGATATTTAAGCCATGATTTGTTGTTTGAACTGGTAAGCTGCAGTTCCCTGATTTACAGTGGCTGAACCAAGCCAAAAAGCCTAAAAAACCAAATCATTTTAAGTCAGCAGCTTGAAGTCACTAACACAGCTCTTGGACATCAACAAGCAACTAGCATACTCATCACTGGGTCAGTCACACAATATGGGAGAGGGCTGGTCTCCTAGGTTTCTGACAGTATTCAGGGAAACTACAAGTAACTAAGTAACTACTCCATTACCCCGATAAGATACAGCTGGAAGTTCTGCCCCCAAAAACCCTCTAGTAAAAGCTAGATTGTTACAGAATAAGTACTTTGCTCTTTCCTTTCTTTCAGAAGAACATTCCTTCGCTGGTAGAGATATGGATGAGTAAGCACGGTTGTAAATCAGTCACAGTTAACAAAACTAGCTCTTGATGGGCCTGATTTCCAAGTCACTTAAGATTTGGGTGAACAATTGTCTTTCTTAAATGGGTGAAAGCCCTCCTAGACCCAAAACTTAGAGAAACACTGTGTTGAACCCAACTGCCTTCTAAATAAGGCAAGATACTACATGAAACTAACATAGGGTTGGGTTTTGGTTCATTGTTTTATTTTTTAAAAATCACATTACTAAGTGCTCTATATTTTAAAATGGGACTTTTCTAAGTATTTTACAATGTAATAGCAACATAACCTTAGATTAAGGCTGTTCTCTTCTGCCCCCACCACAGCTTAAAAACCATCTGGCACTAAACTAACACTAGCCTTCAGTACATCCCCAGGGTTCAGAAAAGTACTCCTACTTCTGGTAGACTTAGGCTGTTTGAAGAGAAACTTCACCTCAGGTCAGAGCTCCAGGAGCCCTAATAAAGAACTTGCACACAAGCAAGTAGCAGCATTTCATTACTTTTAACATTCTGCAAAGGTTCCGTTACAGCTTTCCAGTTCCCACACATTATTATTTGTTTGTAATAAAAATAGTGTTCCAACAGATCATAAACACATTTACTTCAGTCCAAGTTTCTTTAACTGCATGTGGAAACAAATCAATAAACTTCAATGCTTCCAGCAACATTAGCTATCAACTACAATGAGTATGTAGCTGTTAAGCAGACAAAGAACAATGATGATGTTGTATGCAGGAACAGCAACTATTTGTAGTTTTGCAAATACCAGATGACAAGTGAACATTGTTTGTCTCTCCAAATTAAGATTACTAATGTATGGAAAAGGCAACAGCATCACATACAGCTGTTTCCCCTTCCTTCATCAAGGATGGTACATCTGGGATCTTGCAGGGCAAAGAGACAGACTTCAGGAAACAGAACACTCTTCCTTCCCCCCCCACCACTCCCTTAATACCTAGTCTACGTCACACTTCATAGCTGATGTTGCCCACCAAGTTGAGAAATTGATTTCTAGGGAAACACAATACCACACTGCCCCCTTAATAAATGGCAAGACTGGTTTATGGAAACAGGTGACCAGGTCAAGTTCGCAGATCTGCCCCAGAAGTTGCACATTACCTCACAGCCCTCCCTATGAGAGGAGGTGGTCCATGGACTACAGGAAACTTTACAGGTTTAATTCTTTCTTTGCCGCTTTTCAGTAACTTGTCCAGAGGCTACCAATTCAGAGACAAGTTTTGTCTGCCAAGCTCCTCTTGTTCCTTTACCCATAGGTATAGGACTGTTCCCTTTCAGATAACAAAACCATTAGCTACTCCTGTTCAGGCAAAGCAAGCCCTAGTTCTGGAGTTATCCAAGCACGCTTCACATGCCATGGGAAAATCAAAATCAAGTAGAAAAAGAAAGTCACAATAATGTTAATAGTTCAGTATTTGTAGGAGCAGGCTGGTGTTAGCCAACAATGATTTTTTGGGAAAATACACACTTACTGTATGCATGATCAGAAAGCACACAGCCCCTAACTAGCAGCTGTCTGCCATGAAGGTCATCTGCACCGAATACCTCTGATGCCCTGCAGGGGAATAGTGATAATACTTCACAACACTTGGATTGTTCTGTCTACTGCCCAGAAAAGTATTATTCATTCCCTTCAGTCATCTCTCCCCTTGTAAAAAGGTTTCCTCACTTTCCATCCAGAAAGACTATGAACACGTAACTCCTGATTTTCCAGGAAGTAACTTCAGTGGTTACTGTCTTGTTCTGAAGCTACATTGCTATCCCTGCCAAGCATGCTGCTCCACAGGCATTTCAGAACTTCGTGGCCAGGGTCAGGTAACATCACACTGCAGGCCATTTGGCAAGTTTGAGACAGAGCAGCACCGCCCATTAACATCTTCCCATAGGACTTCAGAAACTCACACATATCCAACAGCTTGGGATCTCAGTTGCTAATAGGACACGTGTGTCCAACCTTGCTTAGCCACTAATTTGACAGCTTGGGGTTTGGTACAATTATACAAGGATTAATTGAAACAGCTGCCATTAAGCACACAAGAGGCCATCCATCAGGATGTTCATAAGAAAACATGAAGTTTCAAGACTTCATCCTCCTGTAAGCCCACATTCAGAAATGGGACTAAAGGAGGCAAGATTTTTCAACACAGTTCTTGTACGGTACTAATAGATGGTTAACTATCAACTAGTAATGAGCTAGCTAGCATAAGTCTTGTACCATGCACTGTTCAGAGTGAAAGACACAACCTACACAGGCTGAACAGTTCGAGTCCACTGTGAAAGTGTACATAGTGGAAGGACTGCAAACTGAGATGCCACTCTAGTCCATTGACTGACTAATTTAAAAAGAAGAAACATAACATATGCCCCTTTGGTTTATACACACCACAAAGCAAAGCATAAAAACATTACACTACCAGTATACTAGTGGGACAGAACAGGTTCACCTTTTCAATGCTTTGCTTCTACAAGCATCTAACACTGGATAGGCTCAGTCTAACTGAAGGACCAGTTTCTCTTGGAAAGACAGCAAGGTTCACTTTGCTGAGGGTTAGGCTATGTGTTACTTGCAAAAAAAAAAATGAAAATGGCTGAAGTTATATTGTGTTGTAATTTTTTTTACACTACAAAACTGAACCTTGAGCGGTTAAAGTAAATTTGCAACGTTTACTTCTTATGGACCACAAAGCCACATCCTCTACAGGGAGGGCATCCTCTATATCTTAAGGTAACTCGTTTCAAGCTTCACTAGTTCATTATCCTTCTGTCACCTAAAGTAAAGCATCTCGTAATTTCCTTACCAGCCCAGGACACACCTCTGCTACAAAATAGCATCTCCCTCCAAAAACATAACATCAAGGAGTGTCAATAAGGTTTGAAGTCCATTACCTACCCATGAGTCATTACTAAACAATCAGCTTCTCCAGAGGTAATAGAAGAATTAATTCCTACTGTTCTGTTCAGAGTCTTTAGAGGCTGTTTGAAGAGGATATGAGAAATTGAGAAGCTCAGTACACACAAGGATTACAAACTTGTGATTTTAAAAAGGGCTAAGCATAAAACTTGACTTAGAAAGTATGTTTCCAAGTTGGTCAGAGGGAAAACACCAAACCGCTAAGGCTTACAAGACACTCCTTGTTTCTACAGAGGAATGTAGAGTATCTCACTCCTATCTTGAAGATATCTTTCTTATCTTCTCAGAAAACACGACTGAGAAGAGAGTAGTGAAGCCTTGGCATTATTTTTTCCCAAGCTATCAAGAAGTCCAACTTATTTTAGTCCTTAACTTTAAGGACTTACTCTTAGTATTGGCATCAATAAACAGCAGATCTTACTACACGCAGACTATTACTTCCAGGCAGCTGTCACCAAGCCTAAGAAACGCTCTAAGCAAACCGAACCAGACACTGAGGACATCTGCAAGGCTCTGCACAAACATGTGACTGCATGGCTACTCACATGTACAGGGCATTGCATAACCGGGGCACACCACAGGAACGCGACATCCCGGGCAGCTGCTGCTGCCGTGTGCAACCGCAGGGGACCAGCAAGGGCTTAGGCCGGAGTTGAAGTCTTGCAAAGCCCGAGCACGCCCGCTTTCCCGAGCGAGTGCTGTGTCACCGGGCTGTCCCGCACTCCTGTCTCACTTCGGCCCTCGCCTCCGTCCCGCCCGGCACCCAGTCGAGGGGTGAGGGAAACGGGAGGGAGAGCCCCACCGAGGACAAGGAGGGGACAGCCCGGTACTTCAGCTTCGCACCGCCCCTAGCCCAGCAGCCTAACCCACACCCTAGCCAGCTTCCCCGCCCGAGAAACCCTCCCCAGCTCCAGGCAGGGCGGGGAGCCACCGCAGCTCCTGCCGCCCTCAAACGACACTCGGGGGAATCCCGCTCCCCAGAGCCGACACCGGCGGCCCAGCCTCCCCCACCACAGGCACAATCCCCTCGCGGCGCCCTCCCCGAGAAAGACTCACCTGCACGGGCGACAGAAGCAGAAGAAAGAGGACGAACAGGCCGAGGCCGCCCCGCCTGGGGCCGCCTTGCGAGCTCCCCATGGCGGCGCGGGCAGGAGCCCGGGGGGCCGGCAAGGTTCTCGGCTGCAGCACCGAAAGGCGGTGAGAGGGAGGATAAGGCGGGGCAGACAAGCAGGCCTGCCGGCGCAGGTCCGGAAGAGCCGCTCTAGCCAAGCCGGGCAGGACTGCCCACCCCGCCGCCGGCCCCTTCGTGGAGCGGCGCGGGGGGCCGCGCCCGGGCTGCGCCGCCAACCGCCGTCAGCCGCCGCCGGTCCACTCCGCCCCGCCCCCGGGCACCGCCTCCTCCCGGCCGAGGGGAGGTGTTGCCCGGGGGCGGGGCTGCGCCTCAAGCCACTGGCGTTGGGGTGCGCCTCGCCTCAGGGGGCAGTGGGGGAGGGGGCACTGCCCGTGGGTGTGCCTGTGCCGGTGGTGGCGGCGATGATGGCGGTGGGGGGCTGCTCTGCGGGGGCGGGAAGCTCGGCCCGGTGTCAAAGCGAAGCTGTGTCTCTCCGGAGGGGCAAATCGTGCCGTGGTCACGCCGGCAGCCGGTCAGCGGCTTTGTACGAGCGCGGAACAGTTAATCACGGTAGTTTATAAATATCAAAGTCGCTTTGAAAATCCTGGCTTTGACAAAAACGCCTTAGTTTTGCTTCAAAGTTACTAACTGATGATCCAAGCATTAGTCTCACAGTCCCGTGTCCTGTTGCCGTGCAGCTGCATTAAGTACAACTCCCGAGCGAGCCAGGTCAGGCCACCTGCTAGAAAAAGGCTTTCCTGGGGCTGGCGCTGCTGGTGGATTTGGCTGCAGAGCTGATCCCGACGGGCTGACATCAGGTGGCCTGACCGCTCTTGCAATCAGCAATTTTGGGAGTGCTGATTGCACCCTGCCTCTCTGTTTGTTCGCAATCTGTTTGTTTGGGAGCGGTTTGGGATCTGACTGGGAGGAGGCACACTAAAAGCTGGGTGCAACGCATTCTCATGTGGCCTCTCAGTGAACTCCCAGCCACTTTATTGCCTCCCCAGCCAGGTAGAGCCTAGAATAAAATAATGTAATTTAGCTGATATTGCCATCTGCAGATAAAAATGCAGACTAGTCTTGGTATCATAGCTTCATAGGCTAATTTACATTGGTCAGGGATCTCTGGGAGGTCACATAGTCTGCCTTTCTACTGAAAGTAGTATCCAGTTAGATCAGGTGGCTCAGGGAATGGTCTGGCTGGGTTTTGAATAGCTTCAGAGATGGAGATTTCACAGTCTCTTTGGACAAACTGTTCCATTCTTTCACCACACTTACAGTAAAATTTTTTTTTTACCTGTGCATAAAGAGATTTTCCCATGTTCCAGCTTGAGCCTGTGGCCTCTTGTGCTGTCGCTGTCCCTACCTGAGAGGAATATGGCTCCCTCTTCTCCTCATCCTCCTGCTTGGTAGTTGCGAAGAGAAGTATAAGCTATGCCCAGAGCCACCTTTCTGCTCAGGGCTGAGCAAACACAGCTTGTGCTGCAGCAGCCCCAGCCTCCATGATTGCAGTAAACTAGACTTTCTCCACTATGTCCCTGTCTTCTTCCTTTTTTTTTTTTTTTCATTTTAATACTGGGGAGCCCAAATTTGGACACAGTACTCCAGATGTGGCCTTACAAGTCCCAAAGAGAGAGGAATAACCTCAATCCTTGACCTACTGGTTGCTCACTTGCTGATAACAGCCCGCTGACTCACATTCAGCATCTTGCCCAGCCCAACCAACTCCTTTATTTCCGCCAAAGTACTTTCCATCTAGTCCTTGCCCAGCTTTAACTTTTCCATTGGATTATTCTATCCCAGGTGCAGGACTTGGCATTCGGCAAGTGTTTAACAAAGCTAGAGTAGCTAAAGTTATATTGTGTTTTAATTTTGATGTCATAAATGAAAAAAATTTTCAGCACTATGCAGTGTGATCCTAAAAACAGGGTACTGAGTTGCCACAGTTCCTAGACACTCAGCATAAGCAGAAGACGCAGTGGGTACAGCTTGCATAGCTACAAGTAAAAAAAACCAAACAAGAACATTGTTTCAGTGCTTGTGAAAACACTGAAGGATAGCAAACCTGACTGAACAGAAATGGCACTTCTGTTCTAAATGAATTACATAGAGAAGAAGTGATTTAAGAATCATAGGGGAGAGAGCATAAATTTATCATGTTGCCAAACAAGCAAAAGTTGCAGTGACAACTTTCACCACAAATCACACTTGTCTATCACCTACAGTATAAACAGAGGGAAGAGGTAGTATTTTAATGTTTATCTAAATCTGATGGGTGTCTAAATTCACATTGTTACTCCAGTGCAATCCCTCAGAGAGTGCTGCCTTTTTGCATTCACATGCTAAAGCGAAGTGATACACATGTGAAGACTGATTAACAAACAGTAATCAGACCAAGCCTGTCTTTGGTCATAGGGACTTCTGAAATCTTGTGTAATGGCAGATGGAGAAACTCAAACACATACTTGTTTCTATGTCACCTCTGTACACTGGCAGCCGCAGGGTATTTCTTCAGTCCTGCTGCAGCCTTTGGTCTTCAACGCAGCTGTGTGCCCTGCTCAGGGGGTGAGGATGCAGAGCTACCTCTGACAGCTTCCAGGTATTTAAGTGTAGTTGCGTGAGTGTTATCAACGATGAAGTTGGCAGCACTGACTGTGTCATCTTAAAGTTATCTCTCTTCTTCTGGGCAGGGAAATAGCAGCCCTGAATAGTTAACCCAGATCAATGCTGCCACCAGCTCATTGCCTTGCCTATGGTACACATGGCACAAAAGAGACCATCCACATTCCCAGCTGCTCTTGTTTGAGAGACATTTGTCAAGTAGTGTCTTAAAAGGTTCCCTTTCTGAACCCAGGATTATGCATAGCTGTTAGGGACTGTCCGCTTGGAGGGCCAATGGAGAATACTTATCCTGGTTCTCAGCAGCGTATGCAAAACTAAATTTTGCTGTCTGGAAAAGGCCAATATTAATTCACAGTGTAAAGTGTCTCTGGGTTCCTCCATCACACCAAACAAGTCCTTTGATTGTCCATTAGGATCAAATAAGCTCTTTCCCTCCCTGAATACCCTGAATGGTACAAAGGTGCCTGACAGGAAGCTTGTGTAAAATGGCTGCCTGCTTTGTTCTGTTCGACATCTTTGACGGAAAGCCCTGAGCGCTGCTTACAGAGATGAAGGCCTCTGTTTCTGTCACTTTTCTCAATGCAGATATGAAACTTGTGTTGCCACTTCGACTAGAAACTCAAGTGCCTAGTGGTAATGACCTTGCAATTTCTAGATCGCCACCTGTCTGAAGAATTACTTGCACATACAAATAGAAACATAGTACGTGATCGCTTTGCAGCAAAATGCCATCGCGGCCTATTCTCCATAATTTATTAGGAGCCTTTATTATTTCTATTGCAATAGCACCCAGAGGCACTTGCAAGAAGTGGGAGCTACATTAGGCAACACCCTGCACAAGCACACAGGAAAGTGGGATGTTCTCCTTGGTCTCTCGCAATCTGTGTGAAGACAAGCTGCAACAGGTGCTTGAGAAGTTTTGCCCAGTTTCTCACATCTCTGTTTTTTTCCGAGCCAGTCTATGCCACTCTAGCTTGTTCCAAGACTGTTTTTCCAGCTAAACCAGAATGATACTTGTACTAAACAAAGTTGGTGTTTCCTATTGGGTGTTGCAAGCAAATCATATTCTTTTCATCAGCTCTCATTTGTCAGCCTTCCTCACCAGTGGAGGCCTGCTCACCTTTTAATTATACCTGCCTCAATGTACCTATTATTTTGGTCAGCTGCTGTTGGCATGTGACTTCCCATATGGGACCAAATCAGACTAAGGGGACTGACTGCTAGCTGCCTGATGCTACCAGTAAAATATACATGTAGTATGTCAGGTGATGCTGAAGCCAGTCTATCTTTTCATCTCTGTATCCACCTTAGTGCATTTTGATGGCTGCTCTACCAACCTGTGCTATTATTGCAGCAGAGTCTGGAGACACGCTGCAGTTGTTGCTGTGAGCAAACAGGCGCAGTGTGTACTCCTGCCAGATACTGTGCATAACCACTGATACGCTAGCAAATTGAAGGTCTGACCCATTAATTGTTGTACATGGCTCCTACTTTGCATTAACGTCAGTCTACTTGGTTAGTAACTCAGGTTTTGCTGTCAAAGTGGAGAATATGGACAGACTGTCACAGGGGAGTTCCTGAGGGCACTACCGAAATCTGACTTGGCAGGAGGAACAGGAGACACTTTAGGAGCCACAACTCACATGAGGAACAGCCAGTTTATGGCTGGAATTGAAGACATTTTGTGTCAGTGAATAGGTCTGATGCAGTAGCATGCCAAGGAGGTGCTCACAGAGACTGTTCTTGGAGTCTTCAAGAAGTGGAATAGTTTTTCTGCCTCTTTATGTTATGTAGTCCAAATAAGCAGACCACCAGGTTCTGCTATCAATTTTCCAAGGTAATTCTAGGAGCCCATACCATATGCTGGATACAAAGTATATATCCATACATCACACAAGAACACAGATGTGCAGTATATATAAAAGTGCAGTCTGTTTCAGGTCTGTGTTGTAGCTTCATGTCATGCTCCATCTTGTTCATCCAAACAAGTGAAACATTTGCCATAGCAAGAAGTTGCGTCACTTGTTCCTTCCCGGCTTAGCTGTGTTCCCTACAGGCACGTCCCAGATAGCTCTGGATCCCTGCTCCCTGGCAAGGTGCTGCACTATGCAGCCCTTGTGCCAGCTCTGAATGAACTGACTCGACATTAAAAGCAGGACATGAAAGCATTAGTCCAGTTAAAATGCCTTGTCAACACTGTGAGAGTGAAATGGATTATTTAGAGACCATGTAGGTGTATCTCTCAGATTTCATTTTGCCATGCAGCGACAGCCACAGTTGCTAGGCATATGGTCCTGGTATTGATCTCATGAGAATTAGCGTGGGTCTTTAAAACCCTGAGGATATAAAGCAAAAAAATTATCGATTCATATATTTTAAGATTAAGGAGACTATTATGATCACGTAATGTTAGTTCCTGCGTATCATATCATATCATATCATATCGTATCACATAATTTCATCAATTCCTGCACTGAACACAAAAATGTTTCAGATGAAATGCATCTTTCAGAATGAAAATTAATAATTAAAAAAAAAACAAACTCGAAAGATAAAAGAATCTCAGCAATTTGTTTCAATAGGTAACTATCCTCACTCCTGAAAATCCACAGCTTAAAGTTTGAATTTGTTTAGTTTCAGCCTCTTGACACTGTTTTGTTATGCTTTTGTGTACAAAATCGAGGAACTTTCCACTGCCAGAAATTATCCTTGTAATGATTTAGGCCATAAACAAGTCACAGCACTTTCTATTGATATTCTCTGAGTAGATGGAGATGCTTTACTGAGTTGTGGCTGTAGGAATTTTTGACGATTATTCAAAATCTAGCTCATCACAATAGAAGATGGTAGAAACAAAGAGAAAAGCCTGGGATGTCAAATACATAGCCAAAAAAAAAGGTTTTCAGTGAAGACTGTATTCCCTTTTATAACGTGCATAATCCACTGCATACCATAGTAAGCCCATCAGCAGGGTGTTGACTTTTTTTTATACACTGAAGTAGGTCAGAGCAGTGTAAGGGCCAGTTTTACAATTAGGAATAATGACAGAACCACCAAGACATGCTTTACAAACTGAATAAAAGTATACTCTTATTTCTTTGGTTCCTAAATTGCTTTTTATAATCTTCCCCTCAGATCTGACCTAATGGATGCTAATGTCAAGGGGAGTCTATCAGCAATGTCTGGATCTTTGAAACAAACCTTGTTATGTCATGCTATATTAAGTTTTCCAGTTTCTCAACCCAGGCATTTGCTTTATTTGTTTTGTGAATGGAATCTCATCTGTAAAGACCTGGAAAAGAATAAAAGCCTAATCAATCCAGTGAAATAGAACAAAGTGGTCTTTACGTAAATTGGAAATTAATCCTGGTATTCTACAAAGAGAAAGAAGAAGTTTGTAGACAAGATAATCTGAGTAGTATATTCATTTTTATTGGAATGATGGGATGGAAACGTGTTGTAGAATATTAGTCCTACACGGAGTAACACAAATTTATATAGGTTTTATCAAATGCATAAAAGGGCAGGTCAAAACAAACTGCGGAATTCAGAAAAATATGAGACTATCGTGACACTTCCAATGACCAAATGTAGAGCTGCTCTGAGAAGGTACAACCCCATTTACTCCCATGTGTGCAGTACAATGTTCCACTGCTGGAAAAAAGAACATTGTGTATAATCTTCGTTTGGACTCATAGCACATGTTAACATTTTAACAGCACTGACTCAACGGTTCCAGACAAAGGCAGTATTTTATATCTGCTCAGTGTTCATACTAAGCGAAGCACAAATGGGCTGCGCTTTGTGCTACCTCATTTTCTATACAACAGTTCTAAAATTTCTGAGATAATATGAGATTTGATTTACTTATCGATTTTTCAATAGTCACCATGACTGGCTGAATAAAGAAGCGTGAATCATTCCTGCAATTAGGCTCTGACTCTGAGGCGAATAATTGTAATTGTTAAAGTGCATTAAATATGACCTGCAGCTGTTTGATCTGGTGCAATAATCCTCTCAGCTCTGCTAAACCGAACAAAGGTGGGTGGATCAATAGCAGGATGGTTTCAGTCCAAGGGAAGATCAGCATGTCCAAGTCAGGAGGTCCAACAGTGCCTTTTTTGTCATAGCTGAATAGCTGTCTTACATGCACTGCAGTGATCATCTCAAATGCAGGTGATAATCTCAAAATAAAAGCTCCCTGTATTTGGTATCTCTGAGGCTACACCACTACCATGTCACTGATGGGATGCCACTTCTCTTACCTTGTGTTCATCCTCATCCTACAAAAGCTTGGTACTAGTAAAATAAAAGAAAGATGCTGTATAGTTTTTCTTGACTCATTTGTGTAGCCTGTTCCGAGGTGGAGAGGACACCAGGCTGGGCCCTGGGATCTGAATATGCAGAGCGGCAAGCCTAAAAACAGTCCACTAGAGGAGCTCATTTTTGCAGGTGTAAGATGGATATATATTTGGCACTTCTTGGGGAGAAGGAACCCCAAATCCCAATTTGGCCTGCTATCCTGTCCCAGTTCTATTTCACATTATTATATGGTATCTACCTTCATCCTGCCATCTATGAAATGGATTTACTCTTGTCTATTGACATGAACCGATGAATAGCTGCTGTATTTCACTAGTGTGTAAATGAACATCTATTTCCCTGCCTTCCCCAGCAATGCATTTTGGAACTTACAAAGGTAAGTGTCTGCAGAGCACTCTGAAAGCCTTGCACAAAAGGCACTACAACTACGCAGAGAGCTACTGTCAGTATTAGGGAATCACTTCAGCCACAAAGGGAAAACAGGTTTCCGGTTTAGAACAACGAACAAGCCACAGCAGTATTTACTGAGCTTTTTAAAGATAACAGCAGCTACATAAATGCTAAGAATTATTAAGGTTTCTGTGTGAAAAGGTTACTTGCATGGTGAGAAACAGTATTGCGACTTTTGAGCCCACCTACAGGCAGAATAAGCACCTTTATGATTACAGGGAACCCAAAACTAAAACCAGCCCTCTCTCCAAAGCCTCCAAGAGGAAACAGATGCTCCCAGCAGGAAGGTTTCCATGCCTAAAAATCCTGTGTTGGCTGAACAGTTACTTTGCTGAAGTTACAGTCAACTTCAGCCTGAATGGGGCAGAGAGACTTTGCTGCTAGTTCTGCACCACGGAGCTCCACAAACACAGCCTGTGTGCCCTATCAGCCAGCTCTGATGAGAGTGAGGAGGGAGCTACAAGCCTCTCCCTTCAAGCTGAGCTGGCCCCACGTTTCAAATTTTGTTTAGAAATAAGAAAAGTCAGTTATAGTCCAATATCACTCAAAAAAAGAAAAAAAAAGAGGACTTGGTAACTGCATCCTCTCAGAAGAAGGTCAGCAGGTGCTTTGTATGGGATGCAGCATCCCAGGTGTTCTTCACTTGTCACATGAGAGCCCCAGCTGTGGTGGCCAGTCACAGAGGCAGCTGGACACACGACTTGAAAAGTCCTACTCTAAATGGAGAGGAGGAGACATGCATCTTCCCATGGACAGGTACAGTTCAAGAAGATCTTTGCCGAGTAGCTGCCTCCTTTGGGGTGAGACCATGCTCACAAGAAAATATGCCTGGCAGAAAGGAGAGGCCACCTACAGATACTGAACACCTGCATGTTGTTGTCGCAGCCTGTCTGATATTACAAGTATTTATTGCTCACCCAGTATGACTACTGAAGACCTTCTAATGATTATCCTCCTTTACAACTGTGAAATAGCATCTTAAGATTGTGGTTGTTCCCAGCTGTTGATCTGAAGAAACTTTAGGGAGAAAGATCAGTATTGAGGCCAAGCTGCCTAGAGTCCCTCTAGCATTCTCCAAAAAACTATGTTCATCTTCAAGCCCCTCGGGGTTCCAAATAAAGCTATCCTCTCCAGTGTTCCTTGTTAAAGCAGTTAGAGTACAGTCCCATGTAATGCTGTGCAACCTTAAGTTCCTGATAAGGCTCTTGAAACTTCTGCATGCTCAGTATTTTTTAGTTGATGCAGAACTTAAACCTGGATACAATAATCCTCTAAGCATCTTGCATAATTCTTTGGTTCTGTACCAGTTAATCTGCAAGTTTCTGTTAGGCACGTTATTTTAATTTAAAAATACAACAGCATTATTTACCTAAACAAATAGATATTTTCTGGTGTCTTCTTGTATTGTTGGAAAACTTAAAAGTTTTAAGTTTTCCAAAGCAAAGGTACTACCACTCTGTTCTCTTCACCAGAACCCTGACTTCTTACCTAATGTACTCACAAAACCAATAATTTTATGACTTGGTAATATATATGGCTAATATGCACTAAGTAAACTACATTCATTTGTGCCAGCTCACTAAAAGGTGTTTTGTTGTTGTTGTTGTTGTTTTTTTTAACTCACTGAAGCAAAAGCACAACTGTCCAGCTGAACCCTAGGCAGACATTTTTTATGCAGGGCATATTTTGTTTCTTTACAATCTTCTCTGTCTTCAACTTTTAAAGCAATTTTTCAGTAATTTGGCAAGGTTTGAAGGCAGGTGAAGTGCCTTGATCTATATACTAACTAACTTAACTCACTGTAAAATAATCTCAAATCTTTTTGTGGCTAATAGGACACAATATATACAGTTTATACTGCAAAAAGGACTGTGTTTTAATGGGGTGTCTTACAGTAACATGGTTGAAACATAGCTCTTCACAAACCACCTACAATTTGCACTGCCTTCCCCACACAGGCACTAGTAGTGTGTTTAAGCGTCTCAACCACAACAAAGGCCAAAATTGCTGTTCAGAGATGATTTTCCATGCCTGCATTAATTAGTGGGCCTGTTCAAACGTGGCTATGTGCAACCCTCTCACCAGCTGCTGAAACACCTGTGAACTGTGCACTTCTGCCTTAACTCCTGTTACAGACCCAGGGAACAAGTGCATTGCATAGTGGCTGTGGGTACTAAATCATAGTGTCACATATATGTGTGGGAGGAACATACGTATACCACTTGTATAGCATCTGTGCTGCTGTGCCCAACAGCTACATTCCTGAAGTACTTGTACCACTCAATGATATGCCCTGGTTGGTTTGCTCAGGAACTGGTCCTCCCCTACCCACAAAAATGTATGTACATAGCCTGTAGGGTTGGGCATGCGTCCCCACAGCACTGCGTATGCATTGCAAAATACTATCAACTGCTCTGCTGGGTTTCTGTTGCTGGACAGATGGACAGAACAAGGTGCCACAGTTGAGGAGGACATCTTGCTTACTGTTTGGTCAGTAGCTTTTGGCACAATTTTTAACGCTCTGGATTTTTATGGAGCTTCGTGTAGCAGCCAAAATGTTACCAAAGCCCTAGGCTGGCAGGAGGACTATTCCTGTTGGGATGTCACAGGTGGGAATCTCACCTCTAGCCTCATGGGGCACTTGGAGGTGGAGAGGAATGGTCTGAGCTAGCACTGCCAGCAAAGGGAGGGCAGCAGCACCGTGGGGCTGCTCCAGGACCAACTGCATCCAAACAGCTGCAAGGTCTGGGCATCCTTTTGGCACAAGGGCTGAATGCTCCCGATCCACACATGTACCCCGAGGCACCCATTACAGGTGTGCAGCCACGCCAGTATGGGGACCCATGTCTGAAACAGCAGGGATGCGGATGCTGAAGACATGGGGGAGCAAACATCAGCGCTGGGACCGGTGGGATCCTGGAGTACAGGCAGGGCTGCAGTGCAAACATAGCTGCCAGGCCAAACCCTGCTCTCATCACAGTCCTTTCGCATTCAGCAACGCCAGGCAGAGGCCCTGGCCTGTAGTAACCCCGTGGCAAGGGCCTCGTGCGTTCAGGAAGCGTGTACTGGAGAGGCTAATCAGTTCTGCAAACTGTTCCAACATGCCATTCTTGGGCAACCTAGGTTTACTGTCATGTTGCTGTGGTCAGGGCGCATCTCTGTCAAACAATCTGCTAGAAGGGCTGCATTAGCTTTTCCTTTGCTTTTCCTTCATGTGGAGGAGTCGGAGGATGCGTTCATTTTTTGTTAGTTCTGCTGGCAGTTCGTTTGCCTGGAACAAAAAACCTTGAGGTTAGCAGAAATGGAAGAGTATTCTCAAAATGTGGTTTAAAAGCATTAAACTCTGAAGAAGATGGTACTGGGCATTATAATTACATGCTTACTTCAGCATTGTTTCCACCACTGCTGGAGGTATCTTAAGAAACCACCTTTCAGTGTACAAGTCTTACTTAAGTCTTCAAAATAATCCCAGCATGGGATTTGAGTGGTTAACTTATTTTGTACTGACCGTTCAGGCTAAATGGTAACCCTTGGGCTCTCTATGCTTCTGCCATGGAAGTAATAGAAAGCATAGCTGCTGATTTTTTGGGAGGAGATGACACAGGTCTTTTAAGTACACAAGTCCACAAAAATCCAAGGAGAGACTTTAACTGCTATGAAATAGTTAGTGCTATTCTGCAGGATCAGTAATAGAACATCAGAGTTTGGTCTTCTATATTTGGTCCAGGTCCCTTTATGGTCTAGGACCTTTCCAAGCCAAACCATTCTATGATTCTATGGTTTATTGAATACAATTTTGGTAACATGAAGTATTTGTAATGAAGCTGCTTCTGGAAAATCAGTAATTCTGTCCTGCAAATGTACTCTGTTGTGCCAAACTGCATGTTATTAAACAAAAAAAAAATCAGTAGGGGAGGTTACAGCCATAGACTTTCTTATACTGCACACCCTCTTGCTGCAAATCACCATCAGTAGAGAAAAGTCTTGCATAGTTTTTGGATGACAGTATAAAAACAAAATGCCTATTAACACAAAATTACTGCATGAGAGGCATTAACTCTGCTGCCATCAAGTGGAATTATACAGAAATAACAGGCACAGATTTAGTATTAAATGAGAAAAGCGTTTAGAAGGTACATGCTAGATTACTTGTGTTGCAAACTTTCATTCACCCAGTCATAAACCAGAATTAAACATCGGACCACCCATTCACAGCCTAATAAACCCAGCTAGATATTAATTACTAGTAGCAAATAGTTCATAAACATAACTCAGAGGAAAACATTTTCATGGAAATTATCAAACACGTAATGTTAAAACACCTTACAGAACAAAACCAAAACAAGCTTTCTGCATAAAAGTTGCTGTTATAAAAAGAATATGAAAGTATTGCAAAAAACCTAACAGAGTAAGAGGTGGGAAAGATGCATGTAATTTGGGAATTTTTTTGTATTAGCAATGTGTTGAATTCTAACCAAGTTTTCTTATCAAAGGCACCCAGGTACACATTTCTCTTGCTGTATAAATATCCTTCTTACGCATCTGTATGGAGCTATGAATATAATTTATGACTTATCAAAACAGTAATGGATTATTGTTTCCCTAAATTGCCTCCTAGCTAGCCCATAGCTATTTATAGTTAACAATTTAATCCGTGGTGCTTGAATGAGTTTATGGTTTGGTTATTCTCAGATCGATGTAACTTCACAAGAACCAGCATCACTGCCAGCACCTTTAGAGATGCTTGTCTGCAGAAATGAATGGACCGAATGATGGTCTTTCAGGAGAGGATCAAGAGCCAACCATGAACTGACACAGAAGCCACTTGGAACCTGTGGACTGTCACCACCTCTGTGGCACACCTGGCTCCACCACTCGGTGCTCCCCACCTGCTCCTGTCCCAGGATGGTGAGCCAGGACGTACCTTGTTCCTCAGGCATGGGTCCGCTCCTGCTTCAAGGAGCAGTGCCACTGTCCTTGCATTGCCACTCAGGACGGCCGCATGGAGAGCAGAGGTCCCATTCTAGAAAATACCAATGAAGATGTTTGTACCCTGCATGGGAAGAAGTCAAAAGGCAGGAAAACAAAAAACAGCTGCAAAGAACAAACCGGTGGTGAGACACTGGCACGGGTTGCCCAGGGAAGCTGTTGTCGATGCGCCTCACAAATGGACTTCACACAACCCTGTAAGAGTTACAACTGAAGACCTTTATTATTAAAAATGGCTGCAATATATACTTTTCTGACTCCAAATCACCCACCCCAGTACAGACTCCATTGGTTACATACATTCTCAGTTTATACATGATTGGCTATGTGTTTCGTCACTTGCTGTTCATACCCCTTGACGCATGTGCTGTTGCACCCCTATATCATGATGACTCAGGACTTTTGCTGTTTTCCATTTCTCTCTCTTCCCAGCTGGTGCCTCTCAATTCTTGCTACAGTATTATATTCTTTCTACCTCCTGAGATAACAACCGCGGGACACCAGCTAGTGGGACACAAGCTTGTTTACTGGTCCCACGGTTAGCCTCAGCAGCACCTGCAGCACTGCTGCCTTCTCTAACTCAGGCACACTAATTTTCTATAAACCCACAATTAATTGTCCATAAACCCACAATTCATTTTCTATAAGCCCACAAGCTGTGGCTGCCCCCTCCCTGGAAGTGTTCAAGGCCAGGTTGGATGGGGCTTTGAGCAACCTGTGGGAGGTGTCCCTGCCCACGGTAGGGGTTTGGAACTAGATGATCTTGAAGGTCCCTTCCAACCCTTACCTTTCTATGATTCTATGGTAAGAGATTAGGTCAATTAGGTGATCAACGCTCTAGGGTCTGATTTAGACAGGGTGCTGGCAGGCTAGTGTGCTAGGAAGGAGGCGATTTCAAATGCTTTAATAAAAATGAGAGTCAAGTTCACTTCACCACAGCAATATTTCAGTTTAAAAATTACCCTTGTCGATAGATTGGAGGTGAAATGAAACAGCACTTGCTTCTGCCTGGCAGTATCAGCCATTAGCAAGTGAAACAGAAGCACAAGCAGTAATAGAAACCATCTGTGCATTTTATCTTCTTTCTCTGACAATTAATGGTCCCAATGTCAGACAGCTGAATGGTGATTTTTTTTTATGGCTGGCCTTTTGTCTGTGGCTGCAAACTGACAGTTCAAATAAATGTGGAAGCTCTTTCATATTTGCAATGGACGACTAAGTTAAGGCCACCTGGATTTTCAAGTACATCAAAACTGCCAATTAGTTGCATGCACAGAAGCTATCTAAGTTTGTGATTTATAGGCACATAAAATCAGCTATTAAAAAGCAGCTTCCAAATATCTGTTATTTTTCAAGTCACTTTTTTAATTTAGAGGAAAAGAAAATCAAGTAGAGAATCTGCTCACAGCAAATCTCTTAGGATACTATTTTGCTGACTAAATGCAACAGAGGTCAGGGTATAATGCTAAAAACTGCACCATTAAGAGCAATCCATTTACAGTAGAAATATAATCAGATGACAAAAAGAATAAATCCTTCTATGATACAATGTGCTTCCTCATTCAAAAAATCAAATTCACAATTTTGTTTGAAAAGATTCATTTGTATGTGGCGTTAAAGGCTAAAAGATAATTTTATTTTTCTCTTTATTTTTTGAGCTTTCGGTTCTTACCGTCTTCCACTGGCATAGTCATAAACATCAGGTCTTTCATCAGACCCTTTGTCTTCTTGAGTTTCTGCCTAAAAAATCTGTGTGTCTTTCACTACCAACCTTCAGCAGGCCAAGTGTGGGAGAAAATTTCAGTAACTCTTCTATCACGTTGTTGTACCCTTTAATGGCAGCCTTCAGTAATGCAGTTGTACCGTCCTTTGAAAGAGAAAAGAAGGCCATTTCAGTTGCTACCAGTGCTTTACCTGCATCCCCCTTGGCTGGAGGGAAGTGCCAGCTCTCCCCCACACCCCTGAGAGGAGGGTTTCCTCTGCTCATCATCTTTCGGGAGGCACCTCCAAAGCATATGCTGCTGGTTTTAGGGCATCTGGAGGATTGTTCCTCCATCAGGAGAAAACTTCAGGGTAAAATGAATCTGTGACACCATGTATCATCTTTGCCTCTCATTTATATGGGTATTTCCATTCCCTTATTCCAGACGGTCCCTATAGGAAACTGTCCTAGACACAATGGAAAAGAGGGAGCCCATGGTGGGACTTTACAGCCTGTCAAACAGGATGGACTCTGGGGACACCAGGTTTCCATTCAGGCAGCCTTGCAGCCTCAAAAAAATCCAGGAGGCATTAAGCTGCAGGCAGAGGGCAGGAAGAAGTGCTACTCACGTCCCGCGCGGCGTCTCGCTCAGCTCCCCGCAGCAGCATTACTCGCACCACCTCACTGTGACCCATCTGCGATGCAATCCACAAGGGAGCCGTCCCATCCTGAAAAAACAAACAAACAAAAAGACTGCTAATGGTTTCACTCTGAGATCCTATGCTCCCAAGTCTGCCTACTGGAATGGACATACTTCAATTCCTCAGTGAAATCCTGCATCCCGGACCCACATACGCAGAGTTGCTTTCAAAAGCACATGGGAGCTTGGGGTATCAGAACGTCTCCAGCTGTGGAGTAGAGAGACCCTTAACAGCTTCCTCTTGGCATAGTTGGTCTGAAATGTGCATTGCTGTGTGAATAGTTCAAGCCCTCTTTGGTTTACTAGCTGTGCCTAAAATACACAGGGAAGTTTGAAATGTAACGGCCAAAGGTATCCTGTGTACTTTGAACTCTAGGTGGCTGGATGTGACAGAAAATACAGGCCAATCTCAGTGTGCATGGGCAGATTCTGCAGCTGGGTCTCTGTACATGAAGAGTGGAAGTTGTTTACAGAAGCTAAGGAGCAATACAAGATGATCACCAACTTTCAATATTAAGTTACGTTATCCACCCTCAGGAAACCTGGTAAAACATCTTGCCTTACAGTGACTGTATTTCACAAATTTTATCTTCAAGACCTCCAGCAGAAAACAAGGCATTTATAAAGAAATACAGCATGAAAAAGTCTGGTTTGGAAAAACTGCCCTCTGCAATCACCATTTGAACAGAAAACCTCTGTTTGTGGTGGATTTCCATTCCAAAGGCAAAGGTGAGTTGAGGCAATAGAAGTATTCCTCATCTCAATGAGAATTTAGTTTTGTGTCTTTTCCTCCTTTTGCTTCTAAATGGCTTGATTCTCCAGACTACAGGAAGACTCCAGCAGTTATGTGGTGCCAACCTGGTTCTCATGGACCTTAACAAAAGGCTTTGCCAGTATGGACTTAAACATAAAAGTGAGGTCTCCCATAGCAGGGTGCCTGCTTCTGCCTTGTTCCCCTCGCCACACTCATCAGCCTGAAGATTTGGCTGGAAGAAGGAAGACAAAATATACTGAGGCTTCCAAAAGAGCCTTAATGAGAAGTTTCAGAAGAAAACAGATTTTTTTTACTTTAAAGAAGGTATTTCCACCTTGATCAAAGAAGCAATCTCTCTCCTCAGTGCCAACTGAAGATTCATATGACTTGCTCGTGCAACCCAAAGAAGCATTCTTGAGCCAGTTCTCTCTATGGGCTAGTGACTTAATCCTTTGGAAGGAACAGAAAAGTTATTTCTTCCTTTGATATAACATTCTGGGCTTCTCTTTTTCTGATTCTGAGAAAGAGCAAATGCACATCGTAAGGCCTTCAGTCTTCTGAAATGTTGAGGAACACTTCACCCACTCTTGCATCATTTATCTATAAATTAACTCATTGAAATTAGTGGCTGACCTCATTCTAGTATATATCCTGTTAATACAATGACTGTTCTTTGTGATTCAAAAATCACAAAGGCTCTCTTGTATACAGAGTATGTGATGTCAGCGTGATGGCAAAAACTGTCTCTTCAATTTATAGTGTTTTCCCTAGCAGTAAGTTGACACTTCATATTTTTTTCTAATTTCCCTCCACCAGAGGGCTCTACAAAATAGCAACAGGGGCACTGAAAAAGCCTATAGAACTTGGAAAATACCTGAAAGCAGCCTACACGATTTAATCTGCATGAAGAACCAATACTGTGCAAATCCACACTTCTGTTTGCACAGATATGCAAGCACAAGGACAGCATGGGGAACACAGCAGCTTTCTTTTACTCAGAGTGAAGTTTGTAAGGACAACTCTTATAATCAGGTATAAATTAAAAGGAGCAGAAGAAAATACAAGTGTTGGGTAACGACATTATTAACATTAACAGTCCGTAACAGTATTGCTGTTAGACATTATCCCCACTACCTCAGTTATAGGCTAGAGACAAAATTACATTGTGAGAAATAGTGAGAGTGACTGTCTTGGATGACTTAGCCTGAAGAGCAGAAAGATGATCAAGCTCCTGGTGGGCTCCCATGTCACCTTCTCTTTCTGAAGCAAACAGCATCTAACAGGCAGGTTTATGCAAACCCGTATTAATATTTATATGGAGTAGATGAGATTTCTGTCCATTTTCATGTTGGTGAATGGTGCTAAAGAGCTACTACATTGTACTAAGAAGCTACATGAGAATTCCTGTATAAAGAGATATTAGGGTCTGGAGATCAGTCAGGAAGAAAGTGAGAACAGGGAAACACTCCAAAAGCTACTTGCCTTGTACCTCTGCTCACCCAGAAGACTGCATACCATTACATTCCTAGAACAATGTTACATACCCCAAATGTTTTTAAGCTGTGCTTGTTTCTGTATATGATTACAAGCTAATATATATAGACTACATCATGTTATATCCAGCAGTCAGCACTTCCAAACATAATCAGACTGAAATTTCAGATGCTCTTTCTCTTACCCTATTAACTACCCACTTTGCTTTACAGCTTTGAAGCTCAAAGTTTGCTTCTGGAGTTTTAGAAAGGGCCAGATTAGGGTGAAAGGTGAAATACCCCTCAAATTCCCAGTAAGAACTTCCAGGGACAGAGAGCCCCTACTCTCAGGCTACTCAGCATCATCTCTTCCACTGATCTGCCCATTTTGCACCACTACACCAGCTGGATTTTGGCTAATCACAAATTTCTTGCTCATCTGAAGCCTACACTCTATATAGCTTTACTGTTTTACATATATGTGCAATTGCATATCATGTGTTAATAAAAAATTAGTAATTTTCAGAGTACTTTGAATCTGCTTAGTCAGTCAGTCTAAAGCCTGCTGGGACACAGTCTGCCCAAACAGAGTGTAAAAGTCATTGTCAAATAATCTTCTCACTTTGTTTTTGAATTTGAGAAGCAAAGAAACATCTCCTGCACCAGGTTTCAGACACTGCCCCCAGCTCTGTCTAGACAAAAAGATGACAAAAAAATTCCTGTCCAGCTCCACAATGTCAGAAAGAACAGAAGGTGGCTAAAATCCAAGAGAAATTACATTGCCAGGGAAGAAACTCGCCACGAAGATTCACCATTTGGTCTTGATGAGCTGAAGTGCCTGCACACGAACAGCAGCACCCTCTGAGATGCTCTATGGTGTGAGGAGCAGCCCCGTGGGACTGGGAGATGGGGCACAAGACTGAAGAGGAACTGGTACCCGCTGCAGCAGCAGCAGGAGACATATAAGGCAGATGCACACGCTCAGGCACATGAATTAAGTCCCCTAATCAGGAAAACATGGACACCATAAGGAAGGAGAAGCATGAACTCAACACCTGGCACTCTGCAGCCCTATATTCAATGTTATGCTGCTTACTAAAGCTTCCTACAGTAGCGAGAGCAATGTAGTTTGTAACTGACAGTAAGAGTCATCTGGCATCGAAACTGCCCCATCTAGAGCTACATTCCTCATGACCAACATGCCACCTTCGAACAAAGTACGGATTTGTTTGTTAGTACGAAAGAGACTGAAGTCCACCCGACCATTACTTTACCAATTAAACAGTAAAAATGTTCCATTTGTTAAGGAAATGTTTCAGATTACAGTGGGCCCAAGTACAAATGCCATGGACTTATCCAGGCATCATCTTAGCAGGGATCGGAGGTACCCTGAAGCAAAGTAAGCCCCTCCTGCTGGAGATGAAACAGAGCCAGGAGAAATATTCACACAGTGAAGTCTTTGCCTCAACTAAGATTTAAAAATGCCTCACGAAACACTGTGTTGTAGAAATTGGATTAGAGAGCTAAAAAAATACTGTCAGAAAGAATTAGCTGGGGAATTATAATTACGGTTAGCAGAATGCAGTTTTTATGGCAACTTGGTGGAGCTAAATCTAAGGCTCCACAACTTTATTTTGACCCACTCAAAAGGCATTAATGCATACCTTGGTCTATCCCTCTACACTGATCTTTTAGACAGCATTAATTAACAGCTTCTAACATTTCTTAATCTTGATCTTGGGAGACAGCATGGAGGCAGCCTAGAAGCAACTAAAGTATTAGCCCAGGGAGTAGCTGCCAGCACAGCTCTGGTGTTGGAGAGGTGGGGTACGAGGCAGGAGGAAAATTACTGAAGTTTGGCCACACAAAATGCTGATCCAGTGTCCTTACACTACAGGAGTAGGAGGGAGGCTATGCAGACCTACAGATGCAACAAAAGTCATACAAATCAATCTCTGTTTCCAGGCTATAATTTGTCAGGCTTTTTGGCGCAGATGAAAGAAAATACTGAAAATACCTGGAAAACCTTGTCACATGCCACGTTGTCCACTGTTATTAGAGTTTTCACATTCATTTGTTCTGACCTGCTGATTTTTCACTTGTTGCAGTCAGTGATCACAGCCACCTGGCAGCCATACATGATAGATTGCAAGGATAAGACCTTATCCCATCAATTTAAAATGTGCAGTGAAGACCCAAGACAGCTACATTGCCTGCAGGGTTTCAGCAGACCACAGGGGAGGCTCTCTCAAAGCAGGCAAAGACTGCTGGGAAGCCCTGTCTCTAACCAGACATTTCTAGGTGCTGGGAATAAAGCTAGCTGTGCAACTCCCACATCTGGCTACTCAAAGCAGCGTCTAAATGTGCTGTTTAAGCACGGATTTTAGAGTAAGAAATAGCTAAACAATTGAGGAATCCTGTTTTTGGAAATCAAGAAAGCTTTTGTTATAAGATTCTGTACAGCATATATGTACCCCATAGTTAGTTTAACACCTAGGACGTCTCTTGCACCCTTACCCAGCACCAGCATACAACGATGTAAGGTGGATCCAGCCCTTATTCCCCCTAGCAGGGACCTCTGAACCAGCCACAAATCTAGCTCATACATACCATTTATTGATCAAATAGCAGTCTCACTGACTACAGAGGAGCTAATGTCATGTTTATGGTTACCACTGATTATATGTATTTGCAGGATCAGGCTCACTAGAGTAACTAGCTGGAAATGGGGACAACAAGGGTTTCCACATATATCGAGGACTTCCAGAGATGAAGGTGATCTAGATGATCTTTAAGGCCCCTTCCAACCCAAACCATTCTATGATTCTATGATTCATGCTTGAGTTTCAGAATGCACAGGGATGAGACAAAGTAAAACTAAAAAAAGACCTAAAACTAAAAGTAAAAGCTTTTTTTAAAGATCAGCTTCAACACCAAAGCCACACTACTGAAGGCCTGGTGATTTCAATATGCCAAATTTAGTATTGTCTCCCACCAGAGTTCCCAGATTTCCAAAAGCTCCTCCAAGCCCTTCCAAAAGAACACAGGGATGTGATAGGCTGTGTAGACCTTCACAAGGAACTTGGTACAACAGAAGCACATCAGTAGTTGCAAGAAGTAGTCCAAGGCCCTTACATCAAGATTATATACAGCTGGAGGGTTTTATTTTGCTTTAGTTTGGTCCCTGGCCCAAATGTGCACATTGTTCAAATCTGTTCAAAGGATCAGTCAGCTGTTTGACCTGCTTTCGGGTGTAAGTGCAACTGGTACGGCAGACCTCGAACAGAGCTTCCAGTTTCACTTCTTCCCAAAACAATCTAGTTTGCATGCAATCAGAAATGACTGGTGTATTGGCTTCAAAACCACATTACCAATCTGAACCAAAAGACAAATGCAGGCACAGCCACAATATGCCTTCCAGTGAAACACCTCCATAGGAATCTGATGCCCAGAGAAAATTCCAGTGTTGATTCAAAACTGTAAAAAAATTAGACCCCACCTCTGCCCTGAAGAGTTGAGTTTACCTGCCGTGGCTGGTTAACCTTTGCTCCTGAAGAAAGCAGCAATCGGATGACATCCAGATAGCCTCCTTGTGCCGCCAGAAAAATTGCAGAAGCTCCATCCTAAGAACAAATACATTCAACCTTCCACACAAAATCAAACCAAACTGAATCAAGTTCTTGTTCTTAAGCCATTATGCTGTGTAACAGCAGATATACAGCCATGCTCAAGAAATAATTACCAAAGTCTTGTTCAAATATGGTGACCTTTCCATTCAGGGTGCACAAGTACTGGCTCCCATATCGTATATCAACCAGAGCATTAAATCCTGGGTCTGGAATACTAAGAGTCTAGTTCAGTCAAGCATTGAACTACGTAAGTAGAAGTTAATTCCTGTAAAGCAATAAATGTCCATTTGGCTTTTATATATTCATGCAGAAGTGTTCTACTACATAGAGACATGGTGAAAACATGTTCGAGTACTTTTCAAGACTGGAGACTCCAGCACTGAAGTCTGCCCTTGAGGCTGAAGGAGGAAGTACTATGCCATACTACTGTGCCACCCCAGCAACTACCATGCCTCTGCCCTGACACATCTTGCAGAAGAGACTTCACCTGTAATATCACAATGTAAAAACAGCACATGCAAGACAATCTCTCTCATAGCCCTATCATAAACCAGCATTTTCCTGCAAAAACCTTGGGAAAGAGCAAATGGTGAACAAATATGGGATTTTATTTTTCCTCAACATGTCTTTCATGTGCAGATGTTCTTAGAATTTGACTCCACAGAGACGTCTTCCTTAGGCAAAAAAATTTAGAAGTCATATTTCATTAAGGTTTTTTTTGATGTAAAAATTTCAAACAGCATTATAATGCATTCAACCAACTGGAAGTGGAAATCTGCACTGAGTTTGGGACAGGTGTTTACCCATCCTATATCCACAGCACTCAGCACAGAGCGTGCTAAGGCAAGTTTTCCCAGGAGGTGAGACTCTTCTAGTTCAAGCAGAGACATGAATGAACCCCTTCATTGCATCTCAGATGTGCAAGTACGCATCTCAGGCCAACTCATACACATACTTATCACCAAACACAGGACATTTTAATGGAAGCCTGTTGTTGACCTTGTTGGCATATCACTATGTTGGGATCAAATGCTGTTGTCTGTTAAGAGATACTGCTTAGCTGCTCCTCTTCCTGCAAAACTCAGCACAGATTTAGTAAAGCATGAGCTGAATGTAGTGCCCCAGGGACTGAATTTAGAATGTTTGACCTTGATTTCAAGAAAAATATCCTGGTAAACAAGATAGGTGTCTGCTAGCATTACAAATGCATACCCCTGGGCTCTCTCAGGGGCTCTTTGCTCTGGTTGCTATGCAAATTTAAGAAACAGGGTGATGGTATCAGGTCCTTTGCAGAGACAGGTATGGTGACAGCACTTCCATTTAGAAAGTAAACAAGGTTGTGTAATCATAGAATCACAGAATCATATAATGGTTTGAGTTGGAAGGGACCTTCAAGATCATCTAGTTCCAACCCCCCTCCATGGGCAGGGACACCTCCCACTAGATCAAGTTACTCAGGGCTCCATCCAACCAGCCCTTGAACACTTGCAGGGATGGGGCTTCCACAACTTCCCTGAGCAACCTGTTCCACTGTCTCGGTTCCCTATCACCCAACCATTAAAAAAATTACTAGTTTTTTCTACTTTATTTGAGGTTTGAGGCTATAACATATTTCTGCAAGAAATACTATTTAGTTAGGGTATTCTTTTCTCTTCTCCTCTACCCCATACGTGAGTCAATTTAAGATTATGTCTTGATGGTTGTGTGAGAACTACCTTCATGCTTGAAATCCCTCTCATTTGGTCACCTGCCAGTGGAACTGCCAGCGAGATACCACTTTGCAAATGCATCTTGGCCACGTCCCATAAAAGGAGCCAGCCTAATGCTTGTTTTCAATAAAGTGTGCTCTTATTTTATTAAGCAACTATTTCTGACTGGTATTGCCCAATGGCTGTGAGCAATAAAAATATGTCTCTAAATCCAACTGCAAACATTGCTTATTTCCAGGAGAGACAAGAAGGAAGTTATTTTACTGCCTTCACTTCTAGGTAAGTGCCTGCAGGTGTGGCAGCATGGCTATTTTTAAACCAAGTAGTAACCCCTGGGATTACTGTGCAGAGGGATGAATCACTGCCCTTAGATTACACCAGCAATTGCTAATTGCACAGCAGCAAGGGTGGAAAAACCCTCTATAAATTTGGGGTGAAGGCAGCATGGATGTGGGCACCCCGTGTGACCAGTGCACAGCCCCCAGGGTGCTGGTGGCTTCTGCAGTAACCAGCCTTCAGCTCCCACTCACACTTGTGGGAGCTGAGAGTGCAGCTGCATCCTGCAGATCCAATGTCCGTAGAAATGGCTGAAAAAAACTTGTATATCCCTGGGGAACAACTTCCTCTTTGTCAGTCTTGAGTGCCCTGGGGTAGCAAAGAGTGGTGGGAAGTAGAGGGAAAATCTGTCACTTGTTTCTGTTGAATGCTGAAGAGCTCAACTTATTTGTCTCTCTGTTGGAGTATATTAAATCCAGTCCTTCACTGGCTCAATCCAGCTTTCTGAAAAGTCAACTCAATGTCAGTTCAGCCATTTTAACCATTCATTACCCAGAACACTGACAAGCTAGAGATGCACAAATACCAATTAACATAATTTTAAGTGGCATTTTAAAAAATATTTTAAAGATATTTAAAGATTTAAACTTTCACTACTCTTTCTGGCAAAAAAAACTGATTACCTGATTCTCTAGGACCTCAAGGGCTTTATAGCTATTCACTCTTCTGTCTGCAATGCAAATCATCGTAGAACATGACACGGTCTTTTGCTCAAGGCTAATGGATAGCACAAATCTGAACCAGATTTAGTACATATCCTTCATACAGACAACGAACCAAAAGGAACCCAAAACATCTTTTCCCATTTTGTGCTGTTTCTCCCAGGATCATGAAAAGCAGACAGTTAACAAAATCCACATCTTAGAAGAGTAGAGTACTATAAAACCACAACGTTTGGCAAATGCTCCTCTGTGCTGGAAAGAGAGTATCCTCTGCTGTCCAACCAACAGCACATTTGTTCCACCAGCAGTGTTGTCAACATTATCTGGGTCAAATAACTCACATAAAGTTGATCATGAATGTTGGCACCGTGTTTCAACAGCGTTTCCACTACTTTCACATGCCCGTACTGAGAAGCAGCTAGAAGAGCAGTACCTCCTTCCTGTGAGATAGCAAAGAATGGATACAGTCAGTGGAGAGGGCAGGTGCTGGACTGAACATCACCATTAAAAAACCCCACACATTTTAAGGCTTTTCAGAACTTGGCTCACAGCACTTCTGCAGTGAGTAGCTACTGAATTTTCTGTGATGTGGCTACTAAGTCTTGACACATAATTCTTTAAACTTGGCTCTGTCACTATAAACATTTTTCTCCTGAGTTTTTTTTAGTGAGGGACAGGAACTAAGAAAATTCTGCTTTTTGTTCCTTGTGTTCTGCCTTCCCACTAGAAGCTTTGTTTCCTTCACAACTTCAAGTTCTCCCATGTCTCTTCCCTTTACAGTCAAATCCCCCACCCCTGCCAAGCTCTTCCACCTATTGAAGGACAGCACACCTTTCCCTGCTCCAAAGCCTACTGATCATCTACTCTTCTTTGGCCAGAACCTCATGCCCTGTTGTGTCCTGCTTCTCACCTTTGTATTGCTGGCCTGAAGAAGAGTAGGAAGGATGCATTTTAAAGCATGCTTAGCTAACTGTGGAAGTGCAAATCAGAACAAACCCATCAGTGAAAGCCTCATTACTTCTGCTAAAGAAGTGACCCTTGCAGCTGGGATCAATCCCAGGCAATTATAGTTGCTGCACATCACCACTAAAGGGAGACCTAGGCACATGTATCAAATTCTGCTTGTAGAGATGCTCCCTTGGGAATGCTCTAAGAAGGGAAACACCTCAGTATCACTGAGAGTTGACTCCAAGCCAGCTGAAACAACTGAGACGGCAAATGTAGGTCTTGCCATCCCAAGTGCATTGTGCCCCACTCAAAAATTACCAGTATTTCTGGCAATGATAAGGAGAGGAACTTCTTATCTTCTGCCTGGGATGGAACCATGCCATTGTGCAAGGATGACACACACTCCAAGTCAACCACACCAGAATCCTTCTTTCTCTTTCCCTGCCTTCTCCTGGTCTCAAGCCCCTCCTCCACAAGATAAGCTATCTAAAGTATTTCAGATAAATGGTTTCTAGAGCTGTTATTAATGTGGGCAAAAGATTGTGTTTTCCCTCAGCCTTGTTCTCTGAAACAGCTCCAAAGTTTTGTCTGAAATTTTCCACACAGACAGATATCCACAAGAGAAGTTACAGCTTGAATGGCCAAATGGATCTTTTATAACGGGAAGTGCCAATCAAATTTATTAATCTGTGGTGTTATTTAATGCCTATAATAACCTCATGAAAACTCAAGCTCTGACATGACTGAACTAACCCACAGGGACTGCCTATAGCTACTCTCAAAACCCCACATTCACCCTTCCTCCCTACAACACTGAAAAGCAAACAAAAGCAAAAAAGTCACTGTGAAGCTGTTACATGACAATCTAAGATTTGCGTATTAATTCTGGATTATTTGAATAAATATAGTGTGTAATCAGGTCAGTGGAGTTAAGTTACTCTGTAGCTACAATGAGTCATTAGACTTTCCTGTCAAATTAAACTACCCTAATTTAATAACTGCTGGAACAAAACACAACAGCAATCACAATGGTTCCTGGATTAAAAAACACCTTATACGCACTTAGAAGACAAAGGCAAAAGCTAATAGCTTTGTGAAGCGTATTTCCTGTCTGCGACCAGCTAAAAGCCACTTTGCTCAAGTAGTGAGTTACCAGACCAAAGGGCTACAAACAAAAACCTTAAACATTTTAAAATACTCTTTCCCTGAAGGAGAGATAGAAAGGTTCGTGAGTTAAGAAGAGAAACTGTGCTATCCAGATTGGAGGTCCTCTGTGGAAAGGCAGGGAAGGACAAGTTTCAGGAAGCTTAAAAATACTGAGGTTCCCTGTATGGTGGGTAAATAGGCATGCTCAGTTAGCTGCATATGGGAACAGTTTGTTTATTGCTTTATGGTCTGTTTTTTGCTCTCTAAAATTCGTGTGTTCTCAACAAACTCCTGTTACTTTAAGAAGACTGTGTATTAACATAATTTCTTAACATAATTTCTGGTGGGAACCGAATTACAGGTCCCAAATAAAAGGAAGGCCTGCAAAGCTAACGGCAGTTGGCACAGCGGAGCAGAAGCCCAGCACTTGGAGTCCAACTGTGTGATCTCCCTGGGAGATGTCACAGCTTGAGGTTTAAGAAGACAGACACTTCTCACAGATCAGAGTCCAGGGATCAGAAAAAACCCTTGGGTAGTCCCCAGTTGTAGCTGCCCATCCTGAATCAAATATTTACCAGGCCAGGGAGAATTGAGTAAAAGCTCCTTGGCTCAAAGGTTTGGTCCTTGATCAGGAAGACAACTGGGCTGTAAGACCTGCTCTACTGTGTCTCCTATGAAGCTGAATACATTAAAAGAAGAAGTATTTGACTGCTCTGATACAGAGATAGGTCTTGCTGCAAGAGAAGGGAAGTTGGAACCAGAAATATTTTTCACTGAAAAGACCATGTGTTAAGACAGCACTCAGTTAAATTCAGTAATTGGCAGCATGAAGGTCTATGGTTTCTTAGGGGGAGAAAAACTCCACATCCTCCCACTCCTATTGAGCTTGTCTTCCATTCTCTTATACTTCCTTCCCTTTTTGCTAGTATAAGATACTTTCCTCCAGCAAGTTCTAGCTGGAGACCCCCATGTTTGCAGGCTATTGTGAAAGCAGATGAGTTATGAAAAAAAAAATACATAAAAAGAAGTAGTAAGTGACGGAGTTTTAAAATCCTTTTCAGTCATGTGATTCCCTCCTTTCCTTTTTGGCTTCAGCTGAGACAAGTAAAAAGCTGAAGCAGCATCTTTGGTACTGGCAAGCCTCTTGGAAACTCTGAGCTGGGCAGCAAGTGGGAGTAGGGACACGTGAGGCAACCACAGAGGCACTTCTGGGGCAATCGAGCTTCTGCAGCGGGCCAGAGGCGGGTGCTGCAGCTGAGAGAAGGCACAGTGCCTTGGGTTTATTTCTGTTCTTATCCTGTTTTCCTGACACTATGTAGCTTCTATTAATCCTTCACTGCAAACCTTTCCCGCTCAGAAAGCTCTCTCAGCTACCTCTGCAATTCCTCCTCTGAAACCATTCTTCTTACTCCAGAAAGTCTGTCCTCCCTTCTGGCAGTGCACACAGCAGCTTCATCTCCCATGTAAGCACTTGGAACAGCAGCACCTGATATGACCACACTACCTGGTGCAGACCTCCTTGTCACTTTGCCTACCTCTTCCTTCACCTCTGCCATCATCGCCTGAAAGTAGCTTAGAATTAAATGGTGTTTCATCATCTCTGAAATACGCTACAAGGGAGGGGAACTCATCATCTGCAATCACTACCTCCTGAAAAACAGCCTCTGACATACTATCCAACCAGCAGTATTGCTGGGAAAACATGCCACCATGCAAAGCCTTTTAAGAACCTACATGCTTATAACATGTCTCAGAGTAAGAGAAGAGAACATGTTTCAACTTATGATGCATACTTCTAAGGATGCCAGACTGGGACAGTGCAGAATAGTATTACTGAATAATATGTATTTTAGAATAAATAGATAATAGCCACCAATAGCACTATTTATTCTCTTTAAAACATCAGCAATTATTGCTAATTACTTTATTACCGTATTTTAGAATGTTTGCTTTGCCTGTCTTAGTGAGTATCAACTCTAATGATAAAAGGGGTAAGAAGAATTGAACATGTATATTAAGATAGTTCTCCAGCCATCTCATATATGAGTAGCAAATGTAGTAATTACAGTTTACAGGGAGGCACATGAAAAAGACGATGTTGGGATTTCCACTTCCTGGCTTTAACGTCTCTGTTTCCTAGGATAAATCTGTTTTCTCATTTCAATTCCACATCTTCATTCACAATAGAAAGTTCTTTGCATATGGATTGATTTTGCACTGCCCTTTAAAAATAGTCTGGATCAGCTGTATCTTTTCCAGCTCTACTCTCAACTGAGTGTCTTAATTGGAAAATGCCTTATGTCTGACTTGAAAAGGCATATTTCATCAAATATATTGTTTCTGGGGTTTTGGGGGCTGGGGATGGAGGAGCCTGTTATTTTAGTAGCCTGTTAACAAAACAATGGTCTGATGGAATAATTCCAAGCTATGAAAACTACATTATTAAACCAGAAAATTGAATGAATAAAAAACACACTAGGAAGCCAATGGAAGATGCACACTGTCAATGCAGTACATTCTCACTGGTGCCTCCTGATCAGGCACACACTGTGGCAGAAAGTACAAGTTTGTTTCCCACCCTGCCTCAGCCTAAAAAGGCAGTGGGTTACCAAAGCCCAGTCTAGGAGCTCTAAGTATTCGGATTCCTGTGCCTAGATGCTCATTTCAGTAGAGCTGCAGTCCCCAGGCAAGGAATGAGTGAAATAATGAACCTGGCCATTTCCAGGACAGGTCCCAGCACTAATGATGAATCTAGCAAAGCCCTCATACTATTATTCAGAGATAGAAGATCCTGTCAGCAAACTGTGCATGGACATGACAGCTAACAACTTCTTAACCACTGTCACTTTCATCTTGCACAGACTAATTTTAACTCAGATATCCTTTGTTCAGCTTTGAAGAGCCTTTTCAGGCACTATGGCCTGTGCCATACTATGAGGGCTGAAGTGACCAACATACCCCTTGAAGAAGTGACAAGAAGGAGGGGAACATTTGATGCTGCTGGAAAACAGCCTCACATACAAATTCCACACCAGTTTGTCATGTTATGTCCTGTGGGATTTGGTGTTGTCTTATGAGCAGCTTGACTGGGGGTAGCAGAAAAACCGTGGCCTGGAGAGGAAGAGGAACCTGCAACCTCCCACATTGTCAAGCTTCACAGCTGTGCTCCACAGTGTGTTAAACAGCCACAATTTCAGTCATGTTTTTAAATTTACTGATTGCTGTTGTGGTCAGTTGCTTACCACAAGCATAGCTCCCTGGGGTACCACAATCCTGTATGTGTGGACTCTGGCCACAAAAGCTCCAGGTCTGTGGAGCATAAGGAGTTGAGTCTCTGATATTCCATCAACTCCCTTAGTATTTAAAGGCTGTATTTCCAGGGACTCTGGAAAGCAGGTATGGGCTCAGTGAAACATTCAAATCACAGACTATAATATCTTGAAGAATTAGTTACTGTGGGGTGAAGAACTATTGCTTCTACTTCAAACATATTGCTATGGATCCCAGGGCAAGTGACTGGCAAGTGTCCTCCCCAGATTATGGGAATGCTACAAAATGTTGCCAGCATGTCAAGGGCAAGAATATTTAAAGCAAATATATTGCTTTTTGTTCTATTTGCTGAAAGCTAGTACTGCCTTGGGCAAAGGAACTGAGTTGATGTCAGGGATGAACTGTTGTTCTTCACGCTATTCACCCCATGAGGGGTGAGGAACCAGACCCAGGCTCTGCTGCCTGTGCTTTTGGCTGTTCTAAGAAGATTTTGAAAAGGGACCTGCCTGAACAAAGAAACAGAAGGTCCAAGGTGCATTTCATCTTCTTGTCACAGATGGGTAAACGGGAATTTAGGGAGAACTGAAGCCATTATACTCTTACGTATCCTATCATGATATGCAGAGACATCCCAATGTAGATGAAATTTCAGTCTTTATGAGTGAAGTACATAAACATCTAAAATGGGATCCTACCTAACGCACAAAAAGACCCTTTGTTCTTGTATTGGAGGATGGCTTATGAGGAAAGACTGATATCACTATCAAGGGACAGATCTTTGATTAACTTATCCCATTAAGTTTAGGTAGTAAAAGCTATTCTCAAATTAGTATTTTCAGCATACATTGCATTACTCATATTACTCTGAAAAGGTTTAATTGAGGAAATCCTTTCATCGTCTTCCAGCTGCCATGTAATGTTTCATGTGAATAAGAAAAAACAGCCTTTATTGTCAAAATGTATCACAATACAAAAATAGACCCATCATCTTACTTTAGTCTTAAATTCAGTGGAGGCTCCAAATTCAAAGAGAAACTTCACTATATCGTTGTGGCCTTGCTGTGCAGCAAAGAACAGAGAAGTTGCACCTGACTGTTAAGAAAAAAAGGTATTAAGAAAAAAAAACCCAAACACGTATGACACTTGACTGAAGTATATACATTTCAAATTAAAAAGTATTGAGCACAATCAGTTGAGTATCAGCTCAAAAGACATGATGCTTTTGAGTATTCCACAGGACACCAGGTATCTTAGGTCAGTTTTCTTCCAATTGCACTGAGAAATCTCTCCAGCTTCACACATTTGAGTAAAATCCAAATTTCACAAGGAGCTTCCAATACAGACATCTCAGGATTCACTCACTTCCACCCAGTAACCAGATAGGGAAAGTAAGCCCAGAAAGAGAGAATAACAATTTTGCATAACAGAGAACAGCCAATTTGAAAGCAACCCCTATTCCACTTTCTGACACAACCTGAGACAAATAAGAGCATGGGATGGATTTGGATCAGGAAGACCAGGGAGGTGGCTATTTAGTACAGCAGAGGTCCACCTTGCTTCACACCCCACTGACAAAGTGTGACTGCTGTTGGCATAAGTCATCCTTGCCTCTTGCAGCAGCAGTTCCCCAGCCAGCAAGGCAGCCTTCAAGCAACTATAACCAGCCTTGCAACTCCTGCTTTCCCTTAACCTCACTGAAATCCCCTATTTTATACTAGTTGTATAAAATACTGTCCTTAACATGTGAGTAAATCAGGACCCCAGAAAGGAATGTGCAAGATTGTAATGGCTGGATGGAAAGAAAAAAGAAGGTAAGCAAGAAAGGAAAGGAAGATAGGGAAAGGGAGGGAGGAAAGGGTTTAGCTTCGGAACAGTGCCATTGGTCTTTAGGGCTTAAATGCCATCTGCAACACAGTGATTTTGGACACTGTCAGTGTTTCTCTTTTTGTTGGCTTGCTGAATCAGAACGTCCTGAGTGATATCAAGAGCAGCTCCATAAAACTGTTCTCAGCTTTTCCTTTTGTTGCTGCTTTTCAAGCCATGTTTACCTAAGGGAAGGGACACGTTCAAATATCTGTTTTGTTGGAACAGGACCCCAGTGAAAGACACCGAAAATCATGGCTAGAGCAAGTTTAGGCCAGTAGATGCAAAGACACTTACATTATCGAACATGGCATTCACTGACTCAGTAACTTGCAGGTGTCAGCATGAGATTAATGCTCTAGTTCCAGGAAACCAAGGAAAGTGAGAAACACTGGCTTGACAAACATTCTGCTGTCCTGCACTGCCTGCTGCCATCCCATGGCACTGCATACCCTCCTTAAACTGCTCTTCTCTTAGGACCAGTACAACTGTGGTGATCCCAGAGCAATTCTGCTGTCTGGGTAGCTGGCACACAGACCAGAGGGGATGCAGGTACTTCTTACAACCTTCTGCGTGGAGTATGAGGGGAAGGTACTTTCCCAAAACCAACCACTGATGTCCCTTCCACAAGCAAGCATGTCGTGGTGGGAGAAACAGCTTGAATGCAAAGCAGAGAAACAGGAAAGGGTATACTCTGAGCTAACTCTGACTAAGAGGTAGAAACTCCAAAGCACTAAAGAGACAAAATAATCCCTGGGATAGCAATGGCATCCAATCCATTTTAATAACCACACTCTGTAAATGAAAAGGACTTCTTTTTATCATTTATCGCATCCAGAGAGCTGTAAATTACTGTGTCAATAAAACTGCAGATGCATAAACAGTGTAATCCTGGGAGGTTACATCTGAGATGTAACTGACCTTCACCAACCAGATGTGCTGGAAATGTTTGATGAATTATTTATAAATGTACCCCTGGCATCTCATTTTCTTTTATAAACTGCAGACATCTGATTCTTTTATGTCCTCAGGAGAACAGACCCTGCTTACACATGCTCTACATAGCAAATTAAAAATAAGCAGCTGGCAAAAAGCAACAGACAACACTCTTACTATTTCTGACAAACCAATGGTCACTTAATCAATCCCTGTTTGAATTAAGAACTTCTCCTACCTCTCTCTGCAGATTGATATCTGCTCCTTGCAACACCAATTCCCGTGCACAATCTATGTGGCCATAGTAAGATGCTACCATCAGAGCTGTTGTGCCAAGCTGGGAGTAAGGAAAAACAAGTCAGTACCTTCAACAGACATGTCCAACAATCAATCAGGCTGTCTAGAAGAGACAGCTTCTGAAAAGCTGAAGGAAGCTTATGACCATTGAAAAACCTACCATCATTTCAAATTTACTATGAAGAATACTTTGGAAATAAGCAATTAGCAGGTGTTAAAGCAAAAACATTACAGACTTGCCTGTGGTGGTAAGGCCTGACGATTCAACACATATGCCTGCAATGACTTCTACTTATTGTCCCAAAGTAAGTGCAACAAAAATAGCAACAATAATTTCCAGAAGAATAACCTTAGACACAGGAGCTGAGTGACTTAGCTGAGTCACTTAATTGTGAGTCATAGCCAGGAGTAAGGTCAGGGTGATTTAATACCAGCTCCTTATCCAAATGATGACAGCAAACTCACTCTGTGACTCTACATCCTGTATGAGAGAACTTTCCATACCAGAACTATGTGTTCAGGTTCCCTCAGTACCCCATAAGGTCACTGCTCCAGTGAAACAAATGAGATTTAAGTTGTATGTATGTGGTCTATGGACAATATGCAGAACCACACGTGTAAGGATGAAATTCATCCTTCTAAAACATTCACACACACCAGTTAAATCTAAAGAAGTAATGTGTGACATTACAAAAAAGAAGCATGCAGCCTTATTTGCACAAAAACACTTTAGTGTAAAAGATGTGTAAGCCTCATATAACTAGTAAGTCAGGATATTTTAAAATGCATTGTAAAAATGCTTGACCAAGGTTAGCCTTATTTTGAGGAAAAGTGAGGAGCAGTGGACCTTATTTCTTTACATTGGTCTTTCTCCTGCTTACTTCATGCCCTCATCTGAACATCCTTTGTCTCCCTGTCAGAATGACACTCATGGCATCAGCTCCAGAAGTACTGCGGGACAAATACTTGCATACAGGGCAAAAATGAAATGGAAATTAAAAGATAGGTTAAAGTCAATAGGCTTAGAAGATCTCTTGCACTTTGAAGGTATTCAAAGTGAGAGAAGCTGCAGTAGGTTCATGCTTCAGGCTGGAAGGGGCACTAATCCTATATAACACAAGCATGACTCTCAGTAAGTCAGTCCCAGCACCAAAGAAACCTGGGAACTTCTCAACCTCGGTTTTCCCCTGCTCTTTGCCATAGTTTAGTACAATAAAATATCTCTCCATATCTTGTAGGCAGAATAGCAAGACAAACCCATTATCTGTGTTTTGAACCCATTTCTAATCTCAAAACTAACTTAAACCCATGGCAATTACAGTAAGGAAATCTCCATGAAATCTTTCTGTCATGTTTCTGGGCTCCTCTTTGCTCAGAAATTGTACTGTGCCTTCATGTTGGTGCCAAGTGCAGGAGATAATTGGGTGGGGGGAGGAAGAAGTTAGGAGGCCAGCAGTTCTTCTAATGGCACTGCTGGGTGTACACCACCACACACCACACAGAATGGGAACAGATGCACATCAAATGCAAACTTCTACATTGCCTAAATAGAAACTGTGCTCCAGGGTTATTTAAAAAAACCCAACAAAATAACTCTGAGAAGCTCTGCTAGCTGAGAGAATCATTGCTGCTTGGGCTCGGTTGACTCTTCACTGTGATCTATTACTACAATGACATTTCCTTGCAAAGAGAAGCCCGAGGTGCTAGGATCTGTGTTTTTAGTGTCAGCACTACAAATAACTGTGTAAGACACATTTTAGAGTGCTGGCAAATTCTTAACCCCTTGCCACTGATGTCAATCATCACACTATTTTATCTTGAGTTTCAAACTTGATTCCTGACAAGAGAAGGTTTTAAATCATCCCCAAGTGCCCTAAGACTCTCAAGACTCTCCTTGCCACACCCCCAGAGCAGAGGGCTGTGGAAAGCAATGTAAAATCAGTACTGTGGGTGTGGGTGCATTATGTGCATACACTGTCTTTGCAGTCCACATCTACTCGCCCACTGTTCAGCAGCAGCTGGAGGAGAGCCAGGTTTCCTTTCCTTGCAGCCCAAAATGCAGCATTGGCAAGCGGTGTTTCTTTCTGGTGGGGAAAAAAAAAAAGAGCAGGAATAAAACACTTTTTAAGTTGCACTGGACAAACACACACACATAAATTCTGCATTCAAACCAGGTAATTTTTAGCTTAGTGTTCTGTTCTTTCAAAACCACAGCATGGAAGGGAAACTAATTTAATTTCTGTGTGCAATAAAAAAGATCAGTCTCCCTGTGCTACCTCATGTTGTTTCAGGTTTTCGCTGTGTCCATGGCAGCCTATGACTCTTAGCTTGCTCCATAATAGGAGACAACAATGTTAGTCCAGATCCACAGGGAAACATCACAGAAAACCATGTACTAACTGGTACCTGTATTGCTCGCTTCTGTGGTGGGGTTGGGCACAGTTAAGAGAGGCTGAATCATCCTGCTGACATGTCCTGCTGCAGGACACCCTCCTGGGTTTCATGCTATCTCTCTGCCATCTCCTTCTTTCCAGCACATGAAGTCCCAATACAAGAAAAGTATTGTTCATGCATCTTCCATGCTGTTTGGTCTGCCTCCTCCCTGGAATTAACACCCTGAAACTATGAGCACATGAATATCTCCTGGATTATATTAGGAAAAAAAAAAAAAAAAAGGCTAATATCTTACTTTTTATAGACCTACAGATTCATTTAGAATCATCATACAATGACACAACGGCTTGGGTTCAAATGGACCTTAAAGATCATGTAGTTCCAACCTCCCTGCACGGGCAGGGACACCTCCCACTAGACCAGGTTGCTCAAAGCCCTGTCCAACCTGGCCTTGAATGCTTCCAAGGAGGGCACATCCACAACTTCCCTGGGCAACCTGTGCCAATTTCTCACCACCCTCACAGGAAATAATTTCTTCCTAATGTCTGATCTAAATTTACCCTTTTCCAGTTTAAAGTCATTACCCCTCATCCTATCACTGTGTGCCCTTGTAAAAAGTCCCTTCCCAGCTTTCCTGTAGGCCCCAGAGCCCTCCGTTTTCCAGGCCGAACCCCAATTGTCTCTGCCTGTCTTTACTAGATATGCAAGGCAGTATGTAAGGCAAAATTGGGTAACTCTGAAATTTAGGTAACACAGGCTAGTGTTACACAAATTGGTAGCAATATAATACTCTTTTGAGGCTTTCTTAGTCCTAGAAAAAAACTGATGCTGTGAATTCTGGGTAGGAGCAAATTATCACTGCCCCAGCACAGGAGGAGGACAGCACAGCAGAAAAAGACACAGACTTCACTCCTGACCTTCCTATTTGATTCATGCAGGCAGCTGCCAAAATGTGAAGCGTGGAAGGGAAACAATGCTGTGATTGCAATGGTATGTATGCTGTAGCAGGCTCATGCCACTGATTTTTTAAGAAAGCCCAAAACCACCAACAGTTTGCTAAAGCATCATTTCACTGATAGTCATCTTAGACTAGTTTCAAAAATACCCAGAGGCCTTGGTCTCCAGTAAATCCTGCCTTTGGGATAACCCAGAGAGAGTGCAGGGTGGATATAAAGGTCAATAGTTCTGCTTCAGAAAATGTAATACAGACTTCACCTCTAAATGTTAATGGGCACATGTAATGTGGTAGAGAATCAGGATTGAATGGTTTTATGGTTGATACTTAAAACGCACAGATAGAGGAGTTTAAATTGCTTCCTTCACTGACATGTGAGTAATAAACCTCACTGAAACCAGCAGACAGAAGACCAATCATGAGTGAATCTATCCCAGATCCATCACACTAAGCACTTTCCATGGGTCGCATTCTTAATATTGATAGGCTGGAAAATTGGCAGCTGTTTGAGACAGGAGCAGTTTCAACCATTCCATAAATTATAAGACACTTCCCATAAATTCATAGCAGTATTTCTTCCACCAGAAAAATTTAGCAAGCACAATGGGTTAAATTCCAATCTTTCTTTTACAGCTAATATATTTCCCTTGGTGAATCTGTAGATAATGTCAGTTAGAGTAGAGCTAGAAGATTATACCATCCTTGCTGGCAAGGCAGTAGTATTTTTATATCTTTACCCTTACAACCACTAAAATTTTATGAAAAAACAAACAATTGACCTAAACACACAGTGGCCTGTGTTGCTCTTTTTGCTCTGATTTATTAGGCAGATAATTATTAATAAAGCTGGTAGTTAGGAATATTGTCTTATTGTCTCTCTTATGATTGTATTCAGCAGAAAGCTGTTGCAAAATAATGATGTTTAAATCTGACAGAATAGGAAAGAAATTCCTTACTTTTTATTTTCTCACTCTATCCCTTAGAGTTTAAGAAAGCTTTGGGGTATGGCAATATATCCAGGAAAAGATTTATTCGTCCAGCCTGGTTGTCACTATGAGGGCACAGTAGCAACGTGACTGCAGTTTATTATGCCTACCATACAGCAATGCCTTTAGCAATTAAGTAGGCAGGAACAGGGATAAATATTCAGGAGCTATTTACCTGCTTCCATCAGTTTACATGAGAAGAGAACTACATTACTGGTGTTAACCTAGCCTGGAAGTAGAAGTCCAAAGTCTTCAGCCTTGAGTCATAAATTCCTATCTCTTTTTTTTCTTTTTTCCCCCCTGTAATTCCTTCAGTAGCTCTCCAGCAAAGTTCTCCTCATACTTTGGATCAGATCCCAAGGTATGGAAGAATTCTCCAATGCATCGAGGACATGAAATCAGGTTTTTCCTGCTTGTGCTTTTGACCCAATTAGGAGTGACTGCTATCAGTACTTGTACTTCACCTCATGCCTCTGCGTGGCTGGGGATTCCTTGTATAAAACTAGAGTTCATAGTTTAGAGTTTATACAGCACACTTAAACCATCAATGATGTAGTAATTAGATAAAAAAAGCAAACAGTAATCTGAGCTATTTTATCTGCTAAAACAAAAGGAATGTGCCAAATCATTAAAACAACCTGGGCACACTACAAAGACAGCCTCAAGGAGCACCATGTGGCAATTTCTCTTCTGCTTTCAAATCAAGGATTTCCACCTCTGTGCTCTTGATTTTCAGGTGAGACCAGCAACACTGAAATCACTAGCAGGCAAAGTGTAAAACACTGCTTTTGGGATTAACAATTAATTGATTAATTTTTGAGCAATAAATGGGTTTTAAACTGCTGGATATGACAGAAGTTTTGACTGCTGTTTTCCAGTTATGAAATCAATCCTGTCTCATCAGATACTTCTTAAGGAGAGGTCATACTGAATTTCAAGAGATCAACTGGATGCAAATTTAATGTAATTCTTAGTATAAAGATGGTCCTAAAAACTCCTTAAAATAAACAACTGACCCTCAGCATTGAGAGTCTGGGAATGAAACATGATGAACATTTGAAAAAAAAAAAAGTTATTAGCTTTGGTGAAACTAACATGTTTCATTATGTCATGTGCTCCATGTAGGTGACCACAAAGATTTCACGATCCAGTGTGAGACTGAGCTGCACTGTGAGCAAAGGTACCCTTGTTGCCTGCCACACCAGGGCTTTAACTGCAGGTGGAAACCACCTGCTGCACCACCACCATCTCACGGACATGGTGCCGTGGGTACTCCTTCCGGGGGACACACACTGACAGGAGTGAGAGGCAAGTAGAGGGAATCATCTACCAAATAAAGCAATGCAACTCAAGCAACATGGCAAAGGACTGGCACAGAGCTGGTGATCAATAATAGAAGGACAAGAACAGCATCCAGAAAGTGCACAACCAGGGAGAAGATGTACTTATAGCATCAATACTATCTGTTACCATCAATAAATTGCTGCTTGCTTCTCTCTTTGCCGATTGACTTTAATTCTGTCCTCAGATTAAAAAACTTGTTTCAGGAAACTTTTTTAAAATGACTGCTCTTGCATGTAATTTTGGATGGAAGAAGTACAAAAAAGTGACCGGCATCACAGACAGAAAACGGAACGAACCAGCCTGGCTCCAGTGGCCACGGCAGCCTGAAACTAAGAGCGCGGATAAATGCTGCTTCCCAACTATTACACAACCAGCGCTAACAGAGATACCGGAAAAGTGAAGAGGAGGCTCCCGGCTGCACCAAAACCCACAGGCACCCTAAAGTCAGCCTAAAGCTTCCCGGGAGGTTGCGGTTTATGTAACACTACCCATGCATCCTTTTGGGAATGTTAGCTCTGGGGAGCACCCCCTCCATCAGCTGCCACCGCAGCACTACCGGGGCATCCTGCAGCCCGGGAAGGATGCTTGTTTTCTTTCCTTTCGGCATAAACCACCCCCGTTTTCCCTATTAAAAATACGATTAAAAAAACATAAAAATCCCCGAATCCAAGAATATGACGAACCATTAGACGGGCACGGCCGGCACAAAGCGGGAAGCCCAACGCGCATCCCCCCGCCCCTCTCCCCGGCTCACCTTGAACGACATCCTGCACATCGCAGCGCCCCGCCTCCGCGCCGCTCCGCGCTCATCCGCGCAGCTCCAGTCGACCCGCGCCTCGGGGCTGCGCGGGGCCGGGGCGGGGCGCGGGCCGCATCCTCCCCGCCCCCCCCGCCCCCCCGCGGCTTTGTGCTCATGAGTTTCTGGGTAGTATTCCCCTTTAAAACCTCGTGGGGGAGAACGGTGGGGAGGTAGGGATTCTTGATTATGATTATTATTATGATTATTATATCAGCGGGCACAGCTCCACCCCCAGACACCCACACCCCTTGCTCCAGCAGCAGCATCCCAAAAAGCAAGGCCCCATGATGGGAACCCACACTGCTCAGTCACTAGTTCAGTCCAGTTTTCTTTCAAGAATATGGTCCAGAGACAAACTAAGATTTATAGTATAACACCTGAAAGAGCAACGAGGATGTATCAACACTTCTGAGAGAATCCAAATAAGAGAAATAAGATACCTCTGCTGAGAAAAATCATAGAATCATAGAATCAGAATTATTTGGGTTGGAAGGGACCTTCAAGATCATGTAGTTCAACCCTCCTGCATGGGCAGGGACACCTCCCACTTGACCAGGTTGCTCAAAGCCCCATCCAACCTGGCCTTGAACACTTCCAGGGAGGGCACATCCACAACTTCCCTGGGCAACCTGTGCTAATGTCTCACCACTCTCACAGTGAAGAATTTCTTTCTCATGTCTTAACCTGAATCTACCCTCTTCCAGTTTAAAGCCATTCCCCCCTGTCCTATCACTACAAGCCCTTGTAAAAAGTCCCTCCCCAGCTTTCCTGTAGCCCCTTCAGGTACTGGAAGGCCCCCATAAGGCCCCCCTGGGCCTTCTCTTCTCCAGGTTGAACAACCCCAACTCTCTCTGCCTGTCTTCACAGGAGAGGTGCTCCAGCTCTCAGATCATCTTTGTAGCCCTCCTCTGGACTTGCTCCAACACCTACATGTTGTTATTTTGGGGGCTCCAGAACTGGACACAGCACTCCAGGTGGGGTCTCACAAGAGTGGAGCAGAGAGGGAGAATCACCTCTGTCAACCTGCTGGCCACACTGCTTTTGATGAAAAACAACAAGAAAAGATACCTGCCAAGATTTTCAGGGACTATACTAATACTGTTCTTCTAAGGAGTGCTTACTTACCCTGCTCTAAAGCTGAACATACATAATACTAGGAAAAGGAAATCTTAAAAAGATACCAAAAGGGAGCATTGCAACACAAAGCTGTAGCTAAGGATGAGACCAGGTCATCATCATTGGGCCTCTGCTGCTCAGAAATAGAACTGAAGTGGTACGAAACTCAGGGACCCCTACCCCAGCCTAGGTCTCCTCGTGGAGCTAATGGCACCTCTTTGGTACCTCTTTTGCATTTCAAAGCCCTTTCCCTTTCATATCTGGGAAAAAGATGTCAAGAAGGTATCATTGTGAATGTAGCCATGCTGCAGCTGCACAAGCATGTGGGGGTGAGCGTTCCCTCACCTCACATGTATCTAGCTGTCACCATCACTATCTCCCACGGGTGATGCACTCTCATTAGGAAGACAGTAAGTTCTTAAGGGCTTAATTTTAAGCCTTTAAAAATGAACAACCATAAAACCAATGCATGTCCTGTTTTGCCTGGCTGCTGCAGATTTCATCCAAAGTCTGCGTGATATAAAGTAGGCAAAACAGGGCATGCTCTGGTGGGAGATTCCTGAATTTCTTTGCTATTGTTGGTTTAAACTGAACCCTTAGGGATTTTCGTCTTTTGATGTGCACACATAAATCCTGTTCACAAGAAAATTACCCTTGTGCATTGAGAGAAAATACTCGCACTAAGATCCAAAGAGTTTATTCTACAAATCTGCAAGCAGAGGGTTTTCTGCAGATTTTTTTTTCCTGAGGCAATATTCATCTGTGCATACAGTAAAACAAACCCTAGGCAAGCAGATGAAAGCTGCTAATAGCATAAGCTCATCTCAGAGTGTATGGCCTGCTGTGAACCTCACCTTTTATTACTGAGAAGATCATACAAACAAGGATGATAATTCTTACACTTAAAAATACTGAATAAACTCAGTAGGTTGCATAGTTAAGAGTCATCCTTGCTCTGATCCAGCTGTACAGTGATGGAAAATACTACTAATCTGTACACACTCCCTGCCTCACTCCTGGAAAATCCTTGTATTTAATAAATCTATTGTGAAAAACATGCCAATCTTTTCACATTTATCAGCCAAAATGTTAAATTTTCTAAGAAAGAAAAAACAAAGAAGACTCTGGATGGACAACAAAAAAGGAGACCAACACAGTACAGTTTTTTGGGGCTCTGTATTTATTTTAGATATCAAGGGACAAATTTTGAAGTGCCTTTTTTAACTTGCACACAAAATCTGAAATTGCACCTATTTTCAGTTACACATGGTGTCCTGTGATTTTGCTGTTTTCATACTCAGGTGCAATAATCTGTCAAAACTGTTGAATTCAGAAATATATATATAAGTTATGTTCTTCTTCAATGACCCTTTGAAAGGTTATCCCAGAAAGCATTTAGAAACTATTGGCTTTGGTGTCTATCTCTTTCTATTGTCACACTCAAAATCTTGCTTATCAGCAAAGAGGAAACACACCTCATACATACATAAAACCAATAATGAATAATTAGTATAGCTGAACCTTAGCAGTCTAATCCAAGACTCATTACTAGAGCACATATAATTACTGCAGAAAAAGAAAGAAAAAAGTCTATGCAGAAAAAAAAAATACAGTTAAAAGTTATACACACTTCCTAGTTTTTACTCCTTTTCCTGATATTACACTGACCTTTCCTCTGCTCTGCTGGGTCCTAAAGTCAGTGGTTTCATTCTGGTGGTGGTGGTTTGGGATGTTAGGGTGAGCTGTCAGCATGTGGAGTTGGTTGCTACAGGAAATGCAGTGTTCATGTTGATGGCTTCTTCCTCCCTCTAGGACCCACATAGGGTTGTTTGATGCATTTGCTAACATGCTTTTACATCTTGCTCTTTCTTCAGTGCTCTGCAGCTCCACATTACAACCAAACTTACTAGACATGGTGGCTTTGATATTTGTTAGATTTTTTTTTAATTCCTTTTGTTACCCTTAAATCCAGTTTTGTCCAGCTCCAGGTCTATATTTCTGTATGAGTTGTTTATAGCTGTGGGGTCACCAGTGCCAAGCTTGTGTCTCACCTCTTACCATCCCATGCCCATGCTCAGGTACCCTGCTGTCCCATGTCACCACATCTCAGTCACACCAGGGCTGCATTTGTCTATGGTGTGTCATTACATTAGAGTGGTAAAGCCACGGTGGTACTATACAAAGGTAAACAAAAGTAAAACAAATTACATGTAGGCACTTGATAAATTAGAAAAACTACTGTTAGAGCTAAACCCTGTGAAAAAAAAAAGTTGAGGGGAGGTCAAGTCTGACAAGCCTCAGTCCTGAGGCCTTGCAAACTCAGTGCCTGTTACCAGCAGTGGGACTACTGTATTTTAGGGCTAGGTGGTTCTGCTACCCACATCTCCCCTATTCTTGATTCTTGTCAGGATATTTAAGATTGCAAGACATTTGAACTGGTTGGGATTTGTTACCTGTTTGGCACAATTCATCTGCAGGGCAGCAGGTTGCATTCCAAGCACCTAATATTTCATCACAGTGACTATTTCAAATACCCTTAGTCATGCTGTTTAGTACAAAACTGAAGGATATCTAAAATGAATTGATGGAACAAATGAAACTATTGACTTTAAAAGCTGATCCAACCATTCTGTGGAAGTCACAGACAAACCTTATCTAAGCCAGAAGAGTTTAGGCCCAGATGTATATGGAGAATTAAAAGAAGTGGCACAAATTTTGGATTAGCCAAAACATTCCTTTGGACACCTTGAGCCAAAATCTTCAAGTTTTTTGCAAATACAGATATTAATTTCTATTTGCTTTTAAAAATAGCAATCAATAAGCACATACACAACGAGAAATGTCAGTGAAGAGCAGTATGTTTGCTTCCTGTGTATGTGAACAGATCAATATATTTCAGCAGAGTACAACGCTCAGTGTAAGTTTTGTAACTTTGTGAGCTCTGACATGGGATTCTGCCCCCATCTCAAGAACCTATTGCTAAATTTGACTGCCATCTTCTAGACTCCAGAATTCTTTACTGCAGGGTGTCTGACACACTGCATCTGTGTAACTCAGGAGATACTGCATTGACAAAAAATGTTTCTGCAATCACTTTTCTTATTTCCCATATGACTCCATGTCCATACTATTGATGCATTTGCTTCTAATATCACCTCTGTATAGACCATTCATGGGAGCCTGTGGCATTTATTCTCTCACTGTAACATTTTTTTCTAAAGTTTTACAGAATGTGGGGATCTTACTAGCGTATTATTGAGAGAGACCTGGACAAGCTGGAGAAGTGGGCCCAGGTGAACCTCATGAGGTTCAACAAGGCCAAGTGCAGGGTCCTTTAGAGGTCCCTTCCAACCCAAGATATTCTATGATTCTATGATTTCAGGTGTGTCTGCATTGTTTTCTTTCCTGGGACATTTGGTTACTTAAATATTCAAAAAATATAAATAGGTTTGTATGCTTTTCCATAAATAAACTACTTTATCCAAAGATTAAAAAGGCAATTAAAAATGTACATTGGACCAATATTCAGCAGTTTCAGTTACAAATTTTGAAGTGTGATTTTACCCAGACAACAGTAGTATAATCCCTGGCTACTGTGAAGAGCAAATTGTATTTCAATTTTATTAAGGGTATAAATCCTCTCTACTACTCTAGTTTTCTCTGCATATTTTCAAAATTCTGGATCATTGCCTCTTAGATGACTGTTGCGTGTTTCTGCCTATGACCTTCTCTGTAGACTTGGGCAAGACTTTTTTTTTCCAAAATCTTCAAAAATGGCATCTCAGTTTGGCTTCCTTACATTCTCTTGCTTTGTAACTCAAAATGCAGACACCTAGGAAAAAGGCTACTTTTGAAAGCATCAGCCTAAGGTTTTGTACGTCAGCTTTTGGCAGCAAGATTTGCTATCACAGCCCATGAGGCAGCAGCTTTAGAATGTCTTTCTCTTTCCCTGATCCTTGGACTCTTTATGTTTCTAAAACCATCCTTGGTCTTGGCTAAAGCCTGCACTGCTCTGGGGAGTGAACTGAGCTGGCCAACTTGGACACCACCAGCCATTCTGCTGCGCCAGCAGTGATGTCTGAGTAGACCAACAAGTCCAGCTGCTTGGCTAGCTAAATCAGTTCTTGCTGATCTCTCTGGGGATGTCTACATTAGTGTTTTAGTCTGGATCAGAAGCACACTTTTGAACTGGACCTCCTGGTTGTCTCCCTTTGCTGTGCTGTGGTGCTCATTGTGGAGAGATTGTGTAGTGTGCAAACTGGATCCATTTTTGATCTCAGCTCAAAGAATTTCTCCAGCAGCAGACTTAGAGGACTGCGGCTGCAAATGGTTATCTGTGTCCTGGGACTGAATTAAAGCCAGTCTGAATTAAAAAACCCAAACAAACCCTACACAAAATGGGTACAATGTAGACTTTAGGTACTCGGCACCAGCTGTTTGCTCTACAGATCCATTCCTGTTAGACATTATTACTTGCAAATTACAGCAAGTCAGTATATTTTTAAACAGTTTCTCTTTATGTATTTATTTCATCATAAAAGAAGCAGGGTAGTAATTTAAGATATGCCTGAGTTTAAATAATTAAAACAATAGGAAGACTGTAGCAAGTACTCTTCCAGTTAATGCTGAAATGGTGGGATCTTTCCAGCATGTTAGTAGTTTTCTAAAACATATGGCATCATCTTTTGCATTACCTAGAGTTGCTACTTTTACTAAACTGAGAAATCTTCAAGTTTGTGTTATGACTGTAATGGTGAAATTTGTGAAATACCAAGATTTAAAACAATTTAACTAAAGCTTATCTTCTTACTGTATGAGATCATAATTAATCTACTTCTTAACAAAAAAATAAACAGAGAAATCATAAATGTGCTGCAAATAAATTGTCTTAGGATTACGCACTGTCAGTTAATGTAAATTTTTCTTGTTCAAGGAAATCTGTTTAAATAATCAGCAATAACTTTGATAAAGCAGTCTATAAAACAAAAGATTTTCCATCTGGCCTATCATTTACATTAATCTTTCCCTTGCTAAACTGTAGCATAACCAGCTACATGGGCAGTTTCTTGTTTGTATAATATTTACAAAAATACAGGCCTATATTACTAAAACTAGTGTATAAAGAATGTACTTTAAGTTACTCATTATTTTGGGAGATACTCTTAGAAATGAATAGTGATTTGAGCAAGAGTAAAAATCAGTTTAGAAACAAATCCTACAGACTTCTCAGGAAAATGGTACCAAAAATTTATGTATCACATAAACCTTTTAAAAATAGAATGAAGAATTTACAAAAGTGGACCTGAAAAAGGAAAAGTTTATCTAATAATATAAATAGTTTACCCAAAATGTTCACAATTGCATGCATTCATCCTTCTAGGGAGCTGTTACCTTGAATCTTTCTTTTCACTCCGCGGGCCTTTTGATGAGGCCTCCTGTGCTATCAAATTTGCTGGTAGAAGCTGGTGTAAGGACCCCTAGCTGCTAGGGACCACGTCAGTGTTATTAACATTATTCAAGTGGACCTCTGAACTGATGCCTGGGCTGGTGACCTAGAAATCAGAGAGAAATTTGCATTGAGTAAGTAGTACAGAATAATTTCCACAAATAGTCATCTGAGTGTTTTGATTAATTTTTTCTTTCGTTCTCTCTTTTCCATTTGTTCCCAGCAAATTAATGCTTTTAGCCACAGAGATTAAGTGACATGTCAAGGAAGTCAATGAAAGGACTACAACTACCACCTAGGACCAGTTTCCAGTCCAGTATAAGCACCAGCATACCATATGCACTTTAGTGCAGATGCCTTTCAGACTTGAAAACAGCTGAACTTAAACATGCCTATGTTAGCATCTGTACGGGTACATCGCGCTTTAAAATTTTTTATCCTTCCCCTTTCAGTCTTGAAATTTTGCTCGCCTGAAGTTTTATTGCTTTAGGGCAGCATGTACAAATTATGACAGAATATTTTCTTTATCAGTTCCTTTCCCTCTTCCTGCTTATTCTCTGTGTATGTTGATCTTATGACTCAGTTTGAAGTGAACTGTTTACCTGCTTTCCATCTGCTCAGCCAAAGAGAAGCTGATGAGCCTGCATTTAGGTGCTTTGGGTTTTCAGGCTAATTCCACAGATGGCAAGTTAACTACTTGGCTGATACTGGTGTAGATAATGAAAATGGCTGTCAGAGTCCATGGAGAATCTAAACTTGATGGGCAGTAAAGCTCTTGAATATAAAGGTATACTCAAATGAAATTATATTGTTGTCATTTTTCCCAGGCATTGCTTGTATATTGTTGTATATAACTCTACTGTGGGAAGTGATGTGTGTCTGAGAACGTATGTGTTGCATCAGAGGGAGAACAATGCATGGTATATCCCACATGCTACTACGGGTAGGAAAAACAACAGATTATCTAGGGTTTTCTATTTTTTCCACATATTATAACTTACTCCTATTCTTGTAAGTGAAAATTTTGTGTATGTTCCACTAACAAATACAGAAAAAACCCTCAGTATAAGATACTGGGCCAAATTCTGGTTATCCTCCTAAGCCTAAGTAAAAAGATTTATTAAAGGGGGACACACCTCATTACCTCTGTACAAGAACCACAAAACTGTACTGTACTTAGCACAGAAGCGTAAGATTCTCGCCATCTCATTCATGTGAGATATTCTGACCAGCAGAACTGTGTGGGTTTGGTTCTTTCTTCTCTGTCCCAAAAGCCTTGTCCGTAGGTAACAGAAGCCATTGCAAAGCACAACTATCAGGAGCCAGACACTCTGAGATGGCTCTCTCAGCATGTACCCCACTCAGTAAACTGACATAGTAGGTTGGTTTTATCCTCACTTGGAGAAAGCCCTCAAAGGAAGGGACCTTGGGTAAGGATAATGGGGCATAAGCAAGTTTGATAGGAGTCACCTCTATAAATGCAAGATGGAAACTACTTACATTGCCATGTACAAAGTTTATTTGAGTTCCTGGGCTACAGCTCAGTCTGTTCACTTTGTCTTGTGCTCTGCTGGTCAAAAAATCACTCCACTAATTGAAAATAAAGAATCTGGCTAAATAAACTAGGGATAAAACTGCATGATAAAATGCCCAAGCAACAAAATAATAATACTGCAGCACTAAGAAGCCTGAACTGTCAGATCTCCTAATGAAGTGTCTGACAATTAACATGGCTGAAACTTATTGTTACTAACAAAAAACATAGATATTTTATTATAAGAGTTAGAACTCATGTATCTCTCATCCATAGAGAGTTTTGATGCTGCATTCTATCTATATTATGGAAATCTATAATTGTGCTTAAAAAAGAACAAAGCAAAGGTATTCTCCATTACATTTTGTGCACTTTCACATGGGATTTATTCTCAATTTACTACCTTTTCCAAGTTCCAAAAATAAAAAGAAAGTAAAAGTTAATGTTCTTAAACTGCATCTGTTTGAATTTTTAGTTACATTTCTCACCTGATCCTCAGCTGGAATAAACCAATATAACACTGCAGTTCCCTCAGTTTATACGGCTTAAGGTCTGGCTTCCTACCACATATAAACCTTAGGTTCTATTTAAAACTTAAGAACTTGATGAGACTATGGTCAGGCTAGAGGTAATGTTGAAGTAAACCTGAAGCAGTGTCTAAATTTGTGACAGCAACACTACCTAAAAATACAAAAACCTTGCTGGAAGCAGATCCCAGAAAAAAATCCCTGCCTTGTTAGTAGAGATCAGATCATATAAAATTCTTGCAGAAAAAACTATGAAATTCAGATACGAATCAAATCTAACCAGTGGTTTGAAAGTCTGTTATGAAAAACAGTTTACAAAAAGTGGTTCCTATGAGGAGCTGCTCACATGACAGGGGAGCTGCTGTTTTCCCCAGTGATGATGACAAAAGCAGCAATAATAGCAACAATGTTAGCAAATAAAAAAATAAGATGTGCAAAATATGAGAGTAGATATGTTATTCTTCCCCATGTTCCACTGACAAGGCATTGTGTACAGACCAAAAAGAGCACATGCTTCTGTATTAAGAATCAGGCATTATATGACCAAGGCTTGTTTTCTTCATTTTGGACTTGAAGTCTATGAGCAACTCTATTAAAAAGTACAGAAAGCCAAGAATAAAAAGGAAACCCAATAACAATCAAAACAATAAAGTGGATGGATTTTAATGTTGCCCATTCAGAAGTTTCTTTAAGTAAAAAAAAAAGAAAAAAAGATACGTTAGGCTCTATAGTCAACATAGTGGGGAATGGTCAAGTGTAATTTGCTTAGGGAGTTTTAAGTTAGCTATAACTTTAGCTGCATGTCCCAGGGTGTTCCTCTTGACTTATTCTTTGGAACTGGATAGGAAAGTTCTGTCTTAATTCCAGGATTACCGTAGCCCCTAGGATACTCAGTGAGTAAACATAGAAAGATCAAGACTGGGAGGGACTGTCGTAACTTCTACGCAATGGCTACTGCTGAGGGCTCATGTTTTTGCCTTGAAAATGCAATTTGCCTTCTCCTGATTGGGGAAAGTGGTGTAAAGTACAGAACATTCACCTTCCCTCCTCTTTTGTCTCTGCAATAAAAGGGTGTGAAGTATCAAAGCTAAGTCTCACATCACTCACATGGACATTTTACATTTTTTTGTCCACAATGCCATCAAGTCATGAGCATTTGCTAGTAATTTGTGGCAAGTATATCTCAAGAGAGACCAAAAGATATAAAAAAAATTGCACTTCCCATGTCATGGACTTGGAAAAGGCTCTAACATAGTTTGTTCCTAGTTGTGCAATGTGCCAAAGCCATGCATTCAGACATCATGCATTAGAGGAGCGCAGCAGTCCTGAGAGGAAGTTCAGTGAGCAAATAATAGAATCATAGATGGTTTGAGTTGGAAGGGACCTTCAAGATCCTCTAGTTCCAACCCCCTGCATGGGCAGGGACACCTCCCACTTGACCAGGTTGCTCAAAGCCCTATCCAACCTGGCCTAGAACACTTCCAGGAAGGGGGCATCCACAACTTCCCTGGGCAACCTGTGCCAGTGTCTCACCACCCTCACAGGAAAGAATCTCTTCCTATGTCTAATCTAAATCTACCCTCTTCTAGTTTAAAACCGTTCCCCCTCGTTCTACCACTACATGCCCTTGTAAAAAGTCTCTCCTCAGCTTTCCTGTGGGCCCTTAAGGTACTGGAAGGCCACTATAAGGTCTCTCCAGAGACTTCTCTTCTCCAGGCTAAACAACCCCAACCCTCTCAGCCTGTCTTCATAGGAGAGGTGCTCCAGCCCTCTGATCATCTTCGTGGCCCTCTGGATTCGCTCTAACAGCTCCATCTCATGAACTCCAAGAGCTTCCCTCACCCTGCCCACCCTCACACCTGGGGGCCGCGGCCCGCCCAACCACCCCGCACCAGGGCTGCGTCTGGCCTGGCCCCGCCCCGCCCCAGCCACGCACCACAGGCAGGGAGAGGCAGGGAGGTGCAGGCAGGGAGGTGCGGGCAGTGCGCGGGCAGCCCGTGTCTCCTCTCGCCGCCTCCCGGCCCGTCCCGGCTCGCCCGCCCACCGCAGCTATAGGGGCGGCCGTGGGGGTGGCGTGGGCAGAGCCCGGCGCAGGATGGCCGCGACGCCGGGCTCACCGCTCTTCTGGGTGCTTCTCCCGCCTCTCCTCTGCCTCTGCCCCGCGCAGCCGGAGCGCCCTGGTTCCCGCCGGACGGGGCTTACCCTCCACCCGCCGTACTTCAACCTGGCCGCCACAGCCAGCATCTGGGCGACGGCCACCTGCGGGGAGGGGGCGGCGGCGGGCGGCGAGGGGCGGCCGGAGTTGTACTGCAAGCTGGTGGGGGGGCCGGCCGCCGCCCCCCTGGGCCGCGCAATCCAGGTAACCGTGCAGGCGCGGGTGTGTGTCTTTTTGGAGAGCCCTCGCCCCTCCGGGGGTGTTGGCGTTACCTTCCTGGGGTGCGTGGTCTCATTTTCTCGACTGTGTTCTCCCGTCTGGTCGTGTGCCCCGGACAGGCGCGGGGAGCGGGGACCGGCGGGACCCCGCGCAGGGGAGCGCTGAGGGGGGGGGGCGGGGGTGCGTGTGTTGAGGCTTCTGCCCGAAGGTTTCGGTTTCTGCTGGTAGAACTGCCGCCTAGACCCTGGTCCTAGCTTCTGTGTGCCTCAGTTTTCCAAGTGTAAAGAGGAAAAATTCTCTTTTTCAAAGTGAAATGGTAGGGTCCTCAGGTACTGTGGTACGAGAAATTTCGGCGAGATGGAAAAGGTGTTTTCACTTGCAAAGCAGGGACCAAAATGATATTGACAGAATGCATCTTTCCTGATGAAATGCAGTGAAGACGTAGGACTTGCCAGCATATACATGTACACGGCATCTTTTTGCTGTTGAACCAGAGTGCATGCACGTAACCAAGCTTTTAGCCTAAAAGTTTTTAATAAATTAATGAAAGTTTGCCTATAGGCACAAACTGAGTAATAATCATGCGTAAGCATTTATGACACGAGATGATAAATGCCATATTTCCTTCATAAAAGTAGGGAGCCTAATCTGAGCTTGAAACATTCTGGTCAGATATTGACACTCCAGGCTACAGATGTGCTTAACTGATGATAATTTTGAAGGAGCATCGAGAGCTGCAGTGCTTTTGAGGAAGACTCTTCCACAGAGTAAATCTTCATGACTGGCTTAAACATAAATGCCAGATGCAAAACTGTTACGAGGGAACAAGATGCACAATTTAATCTGTAATGATCGCTGAGTAAAAGTGTCCTGGCACCCTCTGGAGACCTCCCCCACCCTGCTGCCCTATCTGCTCCCGGTGCCCATGATGCTGCGGCTGCTCCCAGGTGTGCGTGAGCCACTCATCCCTCTGGGCACTCGGGCGGATGAAAGTGGCTTAGGGAGAACCCGGCTGCTGTTTTGTGGCCGCAGCGCTTGGTCCATGGTCTGCTGGGAGCAGCATGAGGCTTCTGGGAGTAAAGCAATGAAGCCTAGGGGAGAATGGATGGCGACATCCTGCGCTCTCACTGGAAAGCAGGCATCTTTCTGGGGAGCAGTGGGAAAAGAGGTCTGGTTTTAGTCAGGTGGCTTTGTGGTATTTTACAAGCACTAAATGTGAGACATATTGTCTATGCTTCTCATTGTTTGTGGGAGGAAGCCAGAGGTTCCTTGGGACTCTGGCAGGGAGTTTAAGCACACAGGGAAGTGAGGATTGCCAGTTACAAGAAAGACAACAATAAACAGCAGAACTCCTGGCAAAGGGTTAGTGGAAATACATTTTTCCTTTGGTAGAAACTTGCACAAACATGTCTGTTAGAGGACAAAGAAGGAGTAACAAATGCAGCAAACTGTGATGTACTGCGAGGGATGTTCAGTATCAGTTTGATCAGGACTTTGTTAAAGGGGGGACTTTCCTAAAGCCTCAGACCTTCCAAAGTTATTTTATTTGTATTCTCTCTTGGTGGGAAGAGAAGAGAGCCAGAGTGAAATTGCAATTTGAAAGGGATTTCGAAAGCTCTAAGGTCCATCTTTCTGGCTCCAGGCAATACTGAAAGAATGCAAATAAATTTTTAGCATCTTGAAAGAAGGGTTAGTGTTTCAGAGTCTTATGAGGTGTTTGTATGTTTTAATAGTGGAATAACCCTTAGTATCTGGTTTCAGAAGAGGTTCCGCTGGATGATGGAGTTTTTCTTCTAATTTTTTAATGGGGACAGATACTCGAGGGGGAGGACTAGGAAGGTGCAGCATATGTACTCCTTGTCATGTGCCAGAAGGGAGCGTGCACCACCAGGCAGCCTGCTCTTACAGTTCATTGGGCAGCCGCAGCTAACTGCGTGCTTTGTCCTGAACTTCTTACTGCCATGCCTCCCTGTCTCCCCATGAAATCTCATTGTACCTTACCTCTGGAGTAATGCCCTCTGTCATAAAAAGCTCAAAGTGCTTTGGAGATGCTTACAGGCTGAGTAATACACAGTTTTACTCATAGGAAAACTGGGTCACAGGTGTTAGGTGCTCAAACTAAGGTTACAAAAAAGGTGGTGATGATCAGGAAACTCTTGGTCCTCTGTTTCTAATACACCTCTGATGTTTAGGCATCCATCCCTCCATACTGAACACAATACCCATATTTAAAGTTGCCTGAAATAACCATGCCACCAGTTGAATGTAAGCCCAGTAATCTCTCGGCAACACACTAAAGCTCACTGCTGCAGTGAAAAATCATAACAGCATGCCTTGGAATATCAGAAATCACAGCATAACAAAAATCAGCCAAAGCAAACATCAGATAAACATGTCAATCAAGCAGAATGAAGCCTGTTGTGTGATGCATGTTGCCATTGATGGTTTTTTGTAATTGTTCCCTTTATATACTAACACCCAACTGGAAATGAGGGTTTGCTGTATATAGGAAGACGCTAGAAAGGGGGGAGTTCCTCTTGTTAAATATTTGCCTTGCAGGTCCTAGGTTAGAGGGCAGTTACGGTTCCTGCCTGATTCAAGTTCCCAGAAGGACTACTGATAGCTCAGCCCTGGCACAAGGAAGCATGTTGTGCCTCTTGCAGTGTTTGGGTAAGCATGGGTAAAGCAACGTCTCTGCAGTTTTAACAAAGCCCCATTGAAATACATAACAGGAATATTTCTGTGGTTTACCAGTAGTTGTTGTGGTTCAAGAAGAGTTGGAAAGTCTTTCAGAGGCCAGGGAAATCCAGCTACAGAAAAAGTTTGTAACAGCACAAAGTATGTATTATCGAGCCTCACAATTTCAAAGATACTGTAAATGAGAGTCTCTTTCGTGGAAAATTGGAGAGAAGTGCATTAAAATCTTAGAGAAGCTGAGCTGAAGTAAAAGGATTTTCAATCAGCATAAGTATTCACGTGTTGTTTCTTAAGAGTCTGAGGGAAGGTCATGCGGCTTTTACATAAAGTGATAGGTGTAATAGCCACTGTGCCAGGGCCACTGCAAGTTAAAGCAATGCTGTTCATTTGAGTCACTCCCTTTTGGGGTCTCTACAAGGTTGCATTTCAACTGTAGCTCTGAGTAGGGAAATGGGAAAGGTGTGGAGGGTGGTCCTTGTTCTCACAGAGCGGACAGCTCTGTTGCCGGTGCTATCCCAAGCAGTGAAAATAAGGTGAAGAGAGGAAGAGCAGCCTCAGTTTCATTTCCACTGCTCTGCCATTGGCATCTCTCATTCAGCTTGTCATTCGGTGATGTGTTTTTGAATGGAGCCTCTAGCACTTGACAAATCCAGAAAGAACATTTGGAAGTCATTTAAAGCTCTTCTGCGAGGTGATCGATGGGGTGGACAGTCCCTTCATGAGCAGCTCAACTGAGGCTCTGTATTCAGTGCTGGACATACGCTGTGGAAAGCAGTATGTTTCCCTTAGTTAGCACATTGGCAAGAGGGACAATGGCTTAATAAGAACAGTGCTGAGTGAAGAGATGCACTGCAGTGTAAAATATTTCAGCAACTGATAGATAAATGGCATGCCTTGTTTTGTCTGCCCATCTGTTCACAGTGCTGTGCGGGTGTGAATTAAAGCATACTTATCCTGCCCTGCCAGTGGTCACAGACTTGCTAGGTATGAAATAGGGAACAAATCCTTCATTGTTGTCGCTTTCCATTATGTGCAGGTGAAACATTTTCATCCCTGGGTGTCTCTGGTCCACACCCGCATATTTCAGCAAACTCCTTCATGCAGTTCCAGTTTTCACTTGAGAGAACCAGGGGAAAGGAGGCTAACAAGGTCACCAGCAAATGCACACCTGCTTGCCTGATGACATGCAGCCAAAATCAGTGTCTCAAGGCCCAGTCTCCTGGAATGGGCACGTGTCCTGTAGCAGACAGGCTGAGCGTGGCGTGCCTGAGATACTGCCAGTGGGAAGCAGGAAAGGCTGCTCTGTCCAATACTTCTCTTTCATTTGTTTTGCTGCCTTGTTGGCAGGATTGCTGGAATGTACTTTAAATAACTGAAACTCCAGCTGTTGCAATGAAATTCTTTGAAATATATGCCCCAAAAGAAGAAAGATGGTATCATGAGTTCAAATAAAGTGCTCTGTATACTGAAATCACATAAGTGAATGTAAATGCAACGCTTGCACTTAACAGTCCTCGTTTTCTTTTCATTCAGCCTGCCTTTGAGGCTGTTTCCAGATAAGAGCTGGAACTGTTGTAGCATCAACTGTTTCCTGTGTATTTCCAGCCTGATCATTATGAACATGAATGTAGATCTAAAGACCATGTTTCGTGCACGTTATAAAACTACTTAGGGAAGCTTGTAATATATGTCAGAAGTACGCATTTGTCTGGAAAATTTTAACTGGGAAGATGCTCTGATGTGGTGGTAACTGCAGTTGTTGCTGCATAGATTGATTTCTCAGTGTATTGATTTAGCAGATAGTGACATGATGTTCTTTGTCATCGCTGCAGAAACTGGCAACATTGCCTGTAGCTAGCACGGGCTGGTGTGGTGTCTGCCACAGCAAACTGTACCTGAATCCAGCTGTGTCCTGGCATATTGTGGTTTGTATGAAAATCAGCCAAACCTTCTCCTCTAACAGAGCTGGAGGAGAATCGTGTTATAACATGATCCCCAGATACAGTTAACCAACCTATGTATGTGAGGATTTATTAAGTGTCTAAATAACTCTTTGAATTCTTAAGAGTTAACCTTCAGCCAGGTTGACACCTGCAGTGATGAATCATAACAACTAACGGTAGACATGTCTTCTGGAAACAACATAATACCTGGGCTTTCTGGAGGAGCAGAATGAGGGTGGAACCATCACTTTATGCAAATCCTGAAATTATTACTACTGGTGCAGAAATACTCGGTGAACGTCTATGTTTCATATAAAGACAGGGTGTATTTGTATCACATGAGAATGCTGAAGTAGTTTCCAATGCATTAGTAACTATGGCAGATGTTAAACAAATTCTGCTAGAGGTAAACATCTTAAATTAATCAAGCCTGCCAGACTAGAATGTTGCTCCTCTGTTAAAAGTGGACAAGTGTGCTTGCTCCAGTTACTTTACATGGATTAGTCTGACAGCAGCGACAAACAAAATAATGGCAGTTATATGGGACTCAGTTAATACTTAAAAGATAGGAATATGCTTCATGCCAGGCAACACAGGTTGTGGAAACAATAAAAGATTTGTCACATCTTTTTTTAGCTGATAAAATAGAATGCTGCAAACAGTACCTTAATTTAAAACGTGGGTGGATTAAACAACTGTCTGACTGAAGTAACCACTCAATGAAAATGTAATTTCTTTTGGGGTTCTAAGAAGATCTGTGCCTGGCGCAGTTTAGAGTTTTCATTGGTTATCTCTACCCAGTGACTGGAGCATGAAGTGAATGGGACACTAAAAAGATCCTTTAAAAAGTAGTTGCAACGCTTCAACAATAATCTTAGCAGACTGTAAAATGCAGTTTCTGGAAGATAAAAATACTGCTTATGGAGCAAGCAAAGATGCCAAATTAAAAGACTAATAAATTTCCTGAAGGTTGTTTGGCATTATAGTACAGAAGAGTACAAAGAGCTTTAGTAACTCTCAAAGAGAGATTATCAGGGCATCGCTGGACTGCGGCTTTAGTTGTGGACTAGAAACTGGGTAGCAGCTTTTCCAATTGAAGATACAATGGGATTCTTCAAAGGGAAACTTACATGGAAAGCTATAGGATCCATTATGTTTTCCACAAGTACATATTGTACAGATGTCTCTGATTCAGAATGCATTATAATGGCATGAAAAAAATGAAAGCAGTGTTACAAAAGTGTAACACCAAACTTATAGGCAAATAACAGTAGTTTTAATGCTTTTATTAATACCAGACTATGTATGTATATGGATGCTTCATGGTCTTTTAGGAAAATTTAGGATAACTTGGGTGTTGGTCTTAATCCAGTTTTAAGAGTCTTTGTTTCATTAATTTTTTGTGGACTTAATACAGGTAATTTCACCACAGTATTAAAAAAAACATTAATGAAGACTTACTGTAGCTTCCTTAAAGACACTTCTGAAATTTTCGCTTGAAATGTAAAATTTACTGTGTTTCAGGGTGTGTGTAATTTACTCTCCAGGGGAATAATTTATACATTAAAAATTACACTACATAAAGAGAGAAAAATTAACCCGATTATTTTTAGTCCATGCTTTAGTTCACAATCTCAATTAGCCATAATCTTTTGTCTGCCATGCATAAGATTTTAGATGAGGCCATCTTTTTAATTTATTGTGTTTCAGGGACAGTTTTGTGATTATTGCAATGCTGCTGATCCCAGTAAAGCTCACCCAGTAACCAACGCAATTGATGGCACGGAGCGCTGGTGGCAAAGTCCTCCTCTTTCTATGGGCCTGAAGTACAACGAAGTCAATGTTACTTTAGACCTGGGACAGGTGCGTACATGAGCTATTGGGTGAGGTTTGATTATTTCTTGGATTGATATACAAGCTTTGCAATTGGGAGAGATGTTTGAACTAATGATTTTAACTTCCAACATCACAGCTTTTTTGTCTGGTTTATGTTCTGTATTTTTTTGCTTTATTGAAGTGATTATTTTCCTTCAGCAATTTTGATGATGTGGGTTCTTGCCGCTGGTATCAAACATGATGTAATGATTGTGTGCTGTCTTGCATAGACACTGTAACTTGTTAACCTAAGGTTACCAGGGGGATTGGTCAGTTGAAGCTGGGGCTCTACCTTCCATTTTGTATTCTCATTTCTCATGGGCCCACAGAGAGAAAGTGATATTACAGGATTTCTTACCATACCCAGGTTTTGAGAATGATGTTTAGAGTCTGTTTTTGCCTCAGGGGTCCTTTTGGTTTCTCTGTCATGCAGCAAGGTCTTCAAGATAGATACTTTCTTAGAACCATGGTCTAAAAGGGAAGGGACAGCAAAACCAGTGTAATGTGAATTAGTAATATGACAGTAACATGAATACCCATATTTGCTCTGCAGGCAATTTCTTCTGCAAGTAGCTTACAGTAAAGCCTCTGCATCTGTATTTTAAAGTCATAGGGATGGATTCTTAGCTGCCATGATTAGGCACTGATCCAATGAAACTATTGATGCTCTGCAAGTTCACACCAGCTGAAAATATATGACTATAAATATATGTCAGGGGCTGCAAAGTATGATGTATACATATACATTTTGGATAGTAATAACTGTTAACTGACTGATATATAGGACAGGATTATTTGAATAGGCAGGTTTAGTTGACAGCAAAGGGAGGAAGGAATAAATGAGGAAGAATGTTTCTCTGTGAGACTTAGCTGCCATTTTGTTGGGTTCTCAGGTGCATATTATTTTACGTTTTCTGTTACATGAGGTTTTAATACTCCTGTCCCTCACATGACTGAAGTGGTTCTCGTTTTGAGGATCTCTTCACTCAGTGTTTTTGGGTCCAGTGCATGAGCAGAAATGCCAGATAAATTAAAATAGCATCAGTAGTTAAACAAAACTGCTATGAATATTGAATTTGCATTTCTATTGATTAAATTAATAACATGCCTGTTTTCTTGGTCACCAGTGTACCATGAAGGAAAGGAGAGCTATGTAGAAGCTGATGAACTTTTAGGCCACGGCCTTCCCATTAGCCTGGCACACAGTGGTTGGACTTCTCTGAATTGTGTTGCTCTTTTACACTGTAGAGTTGAGGGGTGTTGCATGCCCTGATGACTTGTGCTCCTGCCAATTGAGTTGCTTAGTCATTCTTCCTCAGCAAACTGTAGGGGAGTGTGTCTTTCAGGCTTGGAATGCAGAGCAGGGACACTGGATGCAGAGCAGGGTGCTGTGAATAGGCGTGAGAAGGCAAGCACTTCCCCGTAAAGCAGAGCTTACCTCTGAGCTGCTTGCATCCATCGTGGTCTCTGCAAGACACAGGATTAGGTTGCAGGCTGTAATTTGTGTTGGGGTGTAGTCCAGCATATCTGTGACCAGCACTTGTGTATCATCATTATCATGATCCACTTGTGTGGCACATTGCTCCATCCAAAACTTCTATTCCCACTGTGTATTTGTTAGCTTGTTTGAAGGACTAGCTGACAGACACCTTATCTTTTATGGGCTGAGTAAAATTCTGAGAAACCTCCTTCCTTCAGATGAAGGATGTGTACTGCATGCCTTCTTCTCATGGGACTCCTTGGAGACCAGGCCCTCTGTGCTAAAATTCTTGTGGTTATTAAAGGGTTTCTCACTGGGAGGCTCTGTGTTTCTCTGTACTCTGGTACCACTTGGAAAGGCGACTCTGAACTCCCTTACTTGGAAATGAGGGAAACCCAAGACAAAGGTCAAAATGATTTCAGGTCTTGTGATCAGGAAGGGATAATTTTAGTTGGTGGATGGATGAGGGTTTAGTAAGATTCATGTGATTTTTTTTTTTTTTTTTTAATTTATTATTTCCTTCACAGACATTATCTCATATCTGTGTTCAGTCAGATAAACCTTAATCTCAGGATTTGTTTGAACTTGAGAGTCACTTTTGACATTTTGCCTGGTGTTCTGGTACCCCAGATTCATACAGTAGTGCACAATACTAAAAATTAAGAAGAAAATTAAGTACTGTGACAGAGTAAGTCTACTCAAGAGAACAGGTAAACACTGAGACCCCAATTCACTTTAACCTAGTTTCAGGTTTCTAAAAATTAAGAGCTTAGTGTGTGTTAGTCATTCAGAATTTCTCAGTAGTTGGCAGAGACAGAAATTATCTGAGTGCAATTCCTCCTCAAGTGAGCTGAAATGAGGGAATTGTTTTTTAAGGCAAAATAAAAGTTCTTGAAGTTAGATGTGTGCCTAAATACCTTGCAGGACCACGGGCTGTAAGGTTGAAAAGATAGCAGGGATGTAGTTTTACTCACTGAGTAGTTGTCCTGTTCAGCAAACAAAATATGGAAATGTTTTTGCATGTGCAAAACATGACAAAGAATAAGGTACATATGCGAGCAGGGAAGCAATGACTGGGTTTTAAGTTGCTCATCAAATATTCACAATTAGAGGAAGCAGAACTCAGTACGATGTCAAAAGCTTTTCATTTGCTGCGTTCCTGCCATTATATCTTTAAGACTGAGAGTGGAGTCCCAGTGGGACCTTATGCCTTGGTCTGATGACAATATTTAATTGAATAGTGGCACCATGAGGGAAGTCTGAGTGCTCACTACCATGGAGTTGGAACAGAGCACCCAACTGCTGCTGTTGCTGTTTCACAAGGGCTGGGGGTGATTTTAAAAAGTCAGAGGCCCTTCAGGATGTTAAATATTTCTGCTATAGAAATGCTTATTTTGCTGTACTTTGTTATATGAGGAAAAACAAAATCCTTAAAGCAAAAGCCCTGCTTCCTTTCGGACTTTCTATAGTATAGTTACATTTCTAATCAATCATAATCCTTCTGAATAATAGTTATAATGTTGATCCCTGAGGCAGTCTCTCTAGCCTGTAAGCATACCTTCATATTCTGTGGCTATTCCTGACTTGTTTAAAATATTTAGATCAAATGAAGTCTCATTTATTCCTGTAATTTGTCCTGATTTTCCCAACATAGTTTTCAACGTATTTTAAACTTCGGAATCCAGAATGTCTGACTTAAGTTCATTACCCTTCCCCTGACTCTTTGTATTGCCTAATTTTAGCAGGTGTGCCCTCACCTTTTGCTTTCTTGGTGCTTAGCAGGTATCTCAGTAATACTCCCCCCAGGTGTATTTCTGAGCTCAGTCTTCAGAAGTAGAAGATGAAGGTTCAGTATGGCATGATAGTGTATGATGAAAAAGAAATGTGCAACTGTTACATTTCAAAAGGTGTAGTCCACAAATTTTATTGTTGCTTTTAGTTGTGTGTCATTTCTTTGCTGTGCTTTTGTGGCAGTAACAGAGTGCTGAAAGACTCAGACTTGGTGAAGTTTTGTGCACTAATATGGTGAATAGCTTTTATGTAGCAATATTATTAGTCGCTGTTGTAAATTGAAGGCACACAGTGGAATGTAATGTCCAAATTAGTACTTTTATTAGGGAGGGAGGAGAAGTCAATCGTAAATTTAAGGTAAGTTGTCTGGTCTGTGAAGGTCTTGATTCTTTTATGTTATCTGCCATTTAAGCCTGTAAACATTTTGAAAAAAAGCCTTGCAGTTTGGCAGATCTTCTGAGTTGCGTTTATATGCTAGGTATTTCTTAGGCATTTAATTTTTATGTTTAATAGCAATCCTTTATCTGCATAACTTTACAAACCGTATTTGTTTGGGGGATATTAATGAGCTATTGCTCATTGTTGTTGTTAAAAGCAATTGGTCTTAACTTAAAAAAGACCTGACATAATTTCTTAAAATGGTTCTGATGTTACAGTTAATTTGACTATCATTCTATAAAATATGAAGTGTTCTTTTGGTCCTTCTCCTTTAGGGAGAATCTGTCAAGGTGATGGGAGATTTGTCACGAGCTACATTGAACTGGGCTTCCAAAAGTAGTCATTGCATTCATTGTTCTTGACTGTTGAAGACTTTATATTACTGCTGACCCTGAAATTAGACCCAATTCCAGTGTGGAATTGTGTAACCTCTATAGTAACACTGAGGAGTCCTGCAAATCAGGGCATGAGAGTAACCACATAAAGCTTCTGCAGTCCTACAGAATTGCCCCAGCAGTGAGACGAAGCCTTTCCTCTGGAACCCCTGCACCACTCTGCATCCACACTAAGCACTGACCCCTGCTCTGCTGCTGGGGTTCACACTGGGGAGAAAAATGGGCTTTTAGGTGTGGGGAAGGTAAAATATTGTCCCTGCAATACCCAAAAATAGAGATGATAACATCACAGAGACTGCATTACTTTTATATTGGAGTACTCTTGTTCTGAGTATTTCAGTTTGTGCAGGAAGCTGACTTTGGATCACGGAACAAAACACTATGCTTTGAAGTTAGTTGGCTTTGGCTCATAACTCAGTAAAGTGAATCTACTTATGGACTCTTGATGATACAACTTCAGCTGATCAAGTAGCAGCTGTCCCATAAGAGTTTCTGAAAGTTGTATCAGGTAATGCACACTTCATCTATTCCTCAGTCAAGCAGCTCATTCTGATCTGAGCTGACAGCCCTAATCAGGGAAATACGCAAACTACATCCTTGCTTGCTCAGATGTTATCCTTTAAGATGTAGCCAATGTGTTGCATAAAGCTTTAATTAAAGAACTTTTTAATGGCTCAGTAATTTTTTTCTTATATTTGCATTAATAGATCTATGTCACTGGCTTTAAAATGTGGTTTTGGTATTCTTCTCAAAATGTACAGAAAAAAAGAATCTTTTAAGTCTTGCTCTCCTTTAGCTTTCCTGACACTGTCTTCCTCCATTCCAGTTCTTCTTCATCATCCTTTAGGAAGGTCTTTGTTCCCACTCATTGATCTCACTTCCCTCGATGTTTGTATTTCTGTCACCACCCTTTCTATGCCCATTCCTACGTGTTACTTTCATTTTGTGATATGTTGTCATAAATACCTCAATTTCAACTCAATATAGTAAAAGCAGACTTGTGCTGATAGCCTCTAACCATCTGCCCTTCCCTGTGTTTCCTTCCAGCACTGACAATCTTACTGTTGTCTTTTTACTTTGGGCTGCAGCCTCATAGGGGCATGTTTATCTCATGGACAGCTGAGATCTGAATCATACAAATCTTTTCCCATATGAATAGTTTTCAGTGTTTTTTGGAGAAATAGGCCATATGTAAGAAATAATTATGGCATTAAGTTGGTCTTCGTCCAAATGCCAATGGAAAAGTGGCTGCATGAGAAATTTCAGGATAATAACGGACAATCGTTAATGTATTTTCCTGCAGTCTTGGCAAAGAGACCAAGGCCTGATTGAACCTGGACAATGTACTACCCTTTCATTTTGAGAAGTGTTTCTTCATTCCAGAATACTGCCTGTGAAGCATGAAGAGCTTTTCGCTTCTGGTTCTGCTCATTGACTGTGACAGAGAAAAGACTTAACTTCTCTAGCCATGTCAGTGAGGCGTATTCAAAGGCACTGACTTACATAACTAAATAGAAGTGTAGCTTTTCAGCATCAATGCCTAGTTAAATGAAAAAGTGATATGAATGATAAGTGATACATGAATATATAATACATAAATATATAATAGATAAATAACATTATAAATATAAATAAACTAAATTATTTTAAAATAATAGATTCAATTTTATATTTAACAATCTATTTCTTATAAATTAATAATTTAATATAAATAAAATAGTATATTGCAAATCTATAATATATATAAATTATATATATATATATATATGTTTTATATATATAAAAATAAAAGTGATAGCACATACAGTGCTAGCCAAACACTGTTAGAAGTCCTGCACTTATCCTTGGTTTCTGCACCCCAGCCTGTGAAGGGGCATGCAAGGAATTACTTGCATTAGACATTAGGATGACTTGCACTTAGACACTGGCAAAGGTTGCCCAGGGAGGTTGTGGATGCCCCCTCTCTGGAAGTGTTCAAGGCCAGGTTGGATGGGGCTTTGAACAACTTGGTCTAGTGGAAGGTGTCCCTGCACATGCAGGGAGGTTGGAACTAGATGATCTGTAAGGTCCCTTCCAGTCCAAATCATTCTATTATGGTGTGATAGGGTTGGTGATTAAGTTTTGGTGATACATTGTCATGAACAAACACTAATTTAATTTCTGTCAAGACCTATCCCTTTTCCCTTTCTGAATGTGACTGTACAAACCTGAGCAGTATTTCAGGCTACAAGGTGTAATGTGAGCTGGTTGTGAATTGAAGGTTTTCATAAGCAACTGTAGTTTAAAGTTGCCTTACATTTTTTCTTCCATTTTGTGGTTTGCATAGAAGTATGCAAAGTGTGGTGCTGGGAGTCAGTTCCTGCATTGGCACATGTGGTAGAGGAGTATGTTTTGGGGTTCCTGGTATAGTACACATACTGCATGGTACTTCAACTTCACATGCAATGCATAGTCGTAGGCTTAAGCAAATTCCACAGCTGCATAGCAGATGTGGCATGCAGGTGTTTGACGTGTCCCACATGCTGATTCAGCTCTTTTACTGTTGTGTGCCTTCATTTTGGCCACTTTAGCCTTTAGATGCTTATGAAAGTTTATAGTCCAGGGTGACACTGACTGTATAAGTGAGCACGTCTTGTATTTCCTCAGCAGTGTGGAAGCACAGTGGAAATGGAATTCACTACTACTATTTTGTTCATGCTTACGAGAAAGTATCACCTGTGATGAGATGAGACTGGCTGTATCAGCACTTTGAGTAGCATCTGTGTAAAAGAATATAATAACTGTAGCTGAAGCAGATATAATCTGTTTTTGGAGAGCGGGTAGAAGGTCATTGCTGTAAAGATTCTACAACATGACTATGAGCAATGGGACCCTGGAGAAGGCAAGACCTTTTCTGTATGCTTCTTTTGTTTCCTCCTGAGCTTTCTGAACCATTTGTCTTGATTAAGTCTGTATCATTCAACACAGAGTTTTATCCACACTTGTTAACATGCATGTAAGGATGGGACTCTGAAAGACCCTCATACATGGGGGAAACAAGAATGTGAATGGATAAGCTGTTGCCTGCTCAGTGCAAACCTGGATTGGACAGGACAGTGTCCCTTGAGAGATTCAGCTGGCCAAAAATAAGAAAATAAACCACTTTTTTTTTTTTTTTAAAGAAATTTCAGAACTACTGTGCTTTTCTGGTAGCATACCAGTCTTTGCACTGAGTGGCCATACTAGATGACATGTAATGTCCATATGGCAAATATCCCTACTCTGAAACTTGCCAGTCAAGTAATGGAAGGTACTGAGGCAAAGGGTTTCAGAAACTCAATAAAAGCAAATCTTGCCACAGTCCCCAAAGTATTCACCTATTTCTGACAATCAGTATAGAGACTTTCTGTCAGTAAATTAAGGGCTTTACTCAGCCTGTGCAGTCATTGTTCACAGTTCTTGGTTCTGTCATGGCTCTTCCAACAGAATGGCTGCCAGTTACTTTGCCTGATACTGTTTTATAGTAATTTTCTAGATGTAGATACTGTCTGGATATCTGGGGAACTACAGGCCTGTTAGTCTGACCTTGGTGCTGGGGAAGGTGATACGGAGCAGATCATCTTGAGTGCCATTATGCAGCGTGTCCAGGACAAGCAGGTGATCAGGGCCAGTCAGCATGGGTTCATGAAAGGCAGGTCCTGCTTGATGAACCAGATTGCCTTCTAAGACAAGGTGACCTGCTTAGGGGAGGAGGGAAAGGCTGTGTTTACAAAGGATGTTGTTTACCTGGACCTTAGTAATGCCTTCAACATTGTTTCCCACAGCATTCTTCTGGAGAAACTGGCTGCTCAGGGCTTGGACAGGTGTACTCTTTGCTGTGTAAAAAAACTGGCTGGATGGCTGGGCCCAAAGAGTTGTGGTAAATGGAGTTAAATCCAGTTAATGGTTGGTCACAAGTGGTGTGTCCCAGGGCTCAGTGTTGGGGCCAGTTCTGTTTAATATCTTTATCAGTGATCTGGATGAGGGGATTTAGTGCATCCTCAGTAAGTTTGCAGATTATACTAAGCTGGGAGGGGGTGTTGATCTGCCTGAGGGTGGGAAGTCTCTACAGTGGGACTTGGACAGGCTGGATCAATGGCCCGAGGTCAACTGTATGAGGTTCAACAAGGCCAAGTGTCAGGTGCTGCACTTCAGCCACAAGAACCCCATGCACCTGTACAGGCTGTGGAAAGACTGGCTGGAAAGCTGCCCCACTGAAAAGGACCTACGTGTATTGGTTGGCAGCTGGTTGAATATGAGCCAGCAGTGTGCCCAGGTGGCCAAGAAGGCCAACTGCATCCTGGCTTGTATCAGACACAGCATGGCCAGCAGGACTAGGGAAGTGACTGCGCCCCTGTACTTGGCACTGGTGAGGCTGCACCTCGAGTACTGTGTGAAGTTTTGGGCCCCTCAGTACAAGAAAGACATTGAGATGCTGGAGTGAGTCCAGAGAAGGGCAACAAAGCTGCTGAAGGGTCTGGAGAACAAGACTTATGAGGAACAGCTGAGGGAACTATGGTTGTGTCATTGTTTGGGCCTAACACGACAACAAAGAAACAGCCACATACATGGCTGCTTACTTAACTCCCCCCCTCACACGCGCTCTGGGATGAGGAGGACAAAGGCGAACTAGAAGCTCATGAGTCGAGACAAAGGACGAGGAGAGTTCTTCACTGATTAAGATCCCAGGCAAAACAGAGTCAACTTGGGGAAAAAATAAGTGTCCTGGTTTGAGCCAGGATGAAGCTAATTTTCCTTTTACTGATTTTTTTTTTTTTTTTTTTTTCCTTCAGTAAGCTTTCTTTTAACTAACAGCAAGTGTTCCAGCTAGTGGACTGATAACACTGCAATGTTTATGTTACTGCTGAGATGTGAAGGTCAGTTTGTTCTACTCAGTGAATCTGCCACTGCAGATGCTACTGAGAGCAGGAGAATTGTATCTATGACCCCCCCGTAGGGGAGCTGGACTAGACAGACAGCAGAATTGACCAAAGGTATTCCATTCCATATATCTACGTAAGCTCAGAGGAAGGCCAGAGATGACAGAAGATAACTTCCTTCCTTCTTCTTCCCTTCTCTTCTGTCCATGGCTGGCGTCCAGGGAGGACTCCATCCATCCATCACCATTGACCCCTAGGCTCAGGCACCTCATAATTCTACCCTTAGCCCCTGTCTGCTCTTCCTTATCTCCTGCCTGCAGGCTGAGACATTTTGGGACTGCTCACAGCTAAGGAGAGTGCCAGGGGAGTTGCTGGGGGTGGGGGGAGGCAAGAGGCTTTTGCACATTCCTGAACATCCTTGTATATAATTGTACATATAATTAAAGCTGTCTAATTTAGTTTTCAGTCCAGCTAAGTCTCTCTCCTTAATTCTCCCTCTACTTCCCTACCTGGGTGGGAGGGGGAGGGGATCTAGAGCATTGTTGTCTCTGGTTCAGTTGCTGATCTTGAGTCAAACCGTGACAACAATAATTTAATTTCACACTAATGAAACACACAGGACACAGACAACACAAAGAGCAGCGCTTACACACGCCCTCCCTTCTTCCCAGGGCCAAATTACTTTGTTCCTGATTTCTCTACCTCCTTTTCTCTAGCGGCACAGGGGGACAGGGGATGGGGCTTAGAGTCAGTTCACAGTCTGGTGTGCTGCTCCTTCCTCTTCAGGGAGAAGGATTCTTTACAGTCCTCCCCTGCTTCCCCACAGGGTCCCTCCCATGGGAGAGAGTCGTCTACAAACCTCTCCTTCATGAGCCCTTCCCATGAGGTCAGGAGCAAGCTGCTCCAGCACGGGCTTCCTACAGAGTCTCAGGCTGCTTCAGAGCAGCCACCTCCCCTGGCACCGGTGTCTTCCACAGCTGCATAATCTGAGTCCACTGGCCACAAAATCCAAGTCCACTGGCCAAGTTCACCCCTCCTGGTGCCCCCAGGGAATGCTCCACCACGTTCCTCCATGAATGTGGGGGGACAGCCTGCCATCTCACCATAGGTTGCAGGGAAACTTCTGCTTGGGCACCTTTGTCCCCTTCTTCCTCATAAACTACGTGGATCTTCATCCCAGCACTGCCTCTCACCTCTCCAGCTCAGCTCTTCCTTCTTTCTACCTAAATGCTTGCTCAGCTCAGGTCTTATGTCAGTTCTTTTGTATGTCACAGAGGCGCATCTATTGTACCTCTAATGGCTCCTTGGCTGGTTTTGGAGCAGGGGGAGCTTCCCAGCTTCTTACAGGAGCCACTCCTGGGGCCCTTCCCCCCCTAACAAAAATCCTGCCAAACCAAACCAGCACAGGTTGTTTAGTCTGGAGAAAAGGAAGCTGAGAGGAGATCTTACTGCTCTCTACAACTACCTGAAAGGAGGTTGTAGCAAGGTGCGGATTTATCTCTCTTCTCTAGTAACAAGTGATAGGACAAGAAGAAATGGTCTCAAGAACAAGAAACTTCTTCACTGAAAAGGGTTATTAAATGCTGGAACAGGCTGCCCAGGGAGGTGGTTGAATCACTGTTCCTGGAGGTGTTGAAAAGATGTGTAGATGTGATACTTAGAAAAAGGGTTTAGCACTGGACACAATGGAGTTAGGTTGATGGTTGAACTGGATAATCTTAAAGGTCTTTTCCAACCAGAACAATTCTGTGAATCAGCTATCTAATTCAGTATCACAGGAGGTGAAATTGGTGCTTGTCAGGCTGTGTCAAGTAGGCAGAGTGAATGCCAACACTAATATGAAAGTGTTTTTTCCCCTAGTTATCTCTCCACTTACCTAGGTAAACAGCATAGAATCATAGAATGCCAGGTGGGAAGGAACCTCAAGGTTCATCTGGTCCAATCTTTCTAGGTACTACTATAGTTTATATGAGATGGCTCAGCACCCTGTCAAGCTGAGACTTAAAACTCCAATCTGGGGTAATCTACCACTTCCCTTGGGAGACTATTCCAATGTTTGATTGTCCTCATGGTGAAAAACTTACCTCTTGTGTCCAATTGGAGTCTCCCAAGGAGCAACTTGTGCCCATTACCCCTTGTCTTTTCCATGTGACTCCTTGTAAATAGGGAGTCTCCATCTTCTTTGTAGCCACCCTTTAAGTACTGGAACATGGTAATGAAGTCTCCCCTAAGGCTTCTCTTCTCAAGGCTGAACAAACCCAGTTTTCTCAGCCTTTCCTCATATGGCAGGTCCTCCAGTCCTCTGATCATCCTTGTGGCCCTTCTGTAGACCCTCTCCAGCCTGTGTGTCTTTTTTTTTAGAGTGGGGACCAAAGCTGAAGGCAATACTCCAGGTGTGGTCTGACAAGAGCCGAGTAGAGTCGGACAATGACTTCTTTATCCCTGCTGTTGATACCCTTGTTGATGCAACCCACCATCCTGTTGGCTTTCTTTGCCACTGCAGAACGCAGTTCAGTCACGCTGAGCCTGTTATCCACCAAGATCCACAGGTCCCTTTCCACAGGGCTGCTCTCCAGCCAGGTGCATCGCAGTCTGAACTGCACTCCTGGATTATGTGTTCCCAGGTGCAGGACCGTACACTTCTCTCCATTGAACTTCCTAAGGTTTCCATTAGCCCACTTCTTCGGTCTGTGCAGGTCATCCTGGAGGGTGGCTTTCCCTTCTGGAGTGTCAACCTCTTCACTCATCTTGGAGTCGTCATGCAGCAAATCAACAGTTTCTGAAATAGGTTTCAAGGTACAACACTGGCTGCGGTGATGCCTTGGTGTATGTAGAACAGGTGGTTACCCTGGATGTTTGTTGTACATTCTGCATTAAATGAATGTATAATGAAAGAGTTCAGATGTGAGGTATCATTATGAGATGAGAGGTATCATCATTGTGAAGTCCCTGACTTCCTCCCATTTCTGAGAAGGTTTTACTTTCTTTCTTCCTGAATACTTTTGATATTCAGAAGCTGATGTCTGAAATAAGAGTGTGAAGACTGATGCTGCATGTAGTTGTATGACTGCAATGGTCATGCAATGTGGGATCGGCATGTGTAGTACTAGCTTGGGACAAGTATTTCCAGCTATCTGCTCCACTGTGTGGCTCACCATTTGCATCTGGCTCTTGATGGCCCCAGCTGGTATGACAGCTTTCAAATTGGTCCTAGCTGGCAGCTGAATGGGCCAGGCATGGCATCAGATGCTGTTCCCGGTTTGTGGCTTGGAGCTTGTGTGCACTTGTGGTTTGGAGTCTAGTAACCCGTGTAAAGTATTAGCTTCAGGGTTGATGTATGTGATGTTTGAGCAGAGGTGAACTGCGTGGGTGTATTTGATGTTAGGTCTCTGGCAGCAGTTACTTGACACTTGTAACTCCCTGCCTCCCCCACCAAAGTAAGAATCTCTTGCAAGCAGATGATTCTAAATTGAGGTTGTTGAGTAGGAAATTCTGGTGCAGCTTCACTTGAATATTGTCTGTACTTCAGTATTGGATCACTTGTATTGACAGTTCATAGCCATTTTGTGGTTCTTTAAATTCTAAATGACCCTTAGAATCAATGTGTGTTCAGCCTGTTGTGTGGAGGTAATTTTACTGATGTTCTTATTTTTATGACTGGACTATCCCAAGAGGCTTACATAAAGATATCCTTTCTTGTCAAATCTATTTTTGCTCTAGTGTTGGGGGTCTTTCTGTCTCTGTGGTCTACTACACCTGATGAAGCCAGGTGGGACTCTTGGCCTTGAGAACCTTGAGCCAGTGAAGCTCTTTGAGCTGTTTCAGACAATGAATGAACTGCCAGTCATAAGAGTCTCTGCTGTGTTATTTGATACCCACAAAACTCTGGGGTGGCTTGCTTCTGTTACTTGGAAAGTCTGTCAAGTGGAAGACTTATCTAGAAATATTCCTAGAGTGAGGAAACAGGTGGCTTAGATTACTATCAAACGCAAACAACAGGGTCCCAGTGTAAAGGGTGTGTGCATTTTCTCTTACTTCATTGTGATTTTTCTTGACTATAAGCACGATTATGTGATTGGAATGCAACACAGATGTACCAAGATGCTGCAGAAGTATCTTAGTTTAATGCTGTGTTGAGATGTTAACTTTTCTAGGTTAAGTCTATACCCTTAACACACCCAGGTAGTCAGTCATGTGCAAAACAGAGCTGTTCAGAAATATGAGAGATTGCATTTAATGCAGTCCTATTGCAGCTTTCTTAATGTATTGGAGCACGTTAACAGGTGAGGTAGCCAGCTGAGAATCTGGCCTATTATTTCAATTGCAATGAAACTGCAGAGAATAACCTTCTCACTGTACACTAAATAAAAGTGTTTATTTGCATTGGTTTTAGTACTGTGGTACTTTTTATAAAGTTCAAAAAGCTCCTGATAAGATCTATGTATATTTTGTTACTAGCTCTTCCATGTCGCCTATATCCTTATCAAGTTTGCAAATTCTCCTCGTCCAGATCTCTGGATCTTAGAAAGATCAGTGGACTTTGGAAAAACTTACACTCCTTGGCAATATTTTGCTCGTGAGTATCAATCCTTGTGTTACTGCTCTTTCGTGGACAGGTTTCTTCTATCATTTGCCACGTAGCAGGAAAATCAGACCATGAGGCTCACTGAAGATTTAAACTGCAGTGAAGACAGTGAACATCAAATACATTTATCTTGTCTTAGTTATCCACAAGAAATTAGTGACAAGAGTGTAACTAAAAATTAGTATATTTTGAAAGTGTAACTCAGCACATGAATATTTTTCAGTCTATTGGGAATTTTTGTTCTGTTTTGTTTTGTTTGTCTTGTTTTTTGGGTACGTCAGAACTCTAATGTCCTTCATCCCATGGGACCCCAGAGTTCCTTGCAAAAATCAAAGTGAAATACAAATGCAAAATCTTGGAGTACATATATAGCTTTTCTGGTGATGATATGAGAAATACCATTCCATGTCTTGTCCAGCCAATGAATTTCTTAGGACGAGAAATTATTTGTTTTTAGGGATTTCCATTTTTCTGTGCTGAGCAACACAATCACTGTCATTATTCAGTTAAGGGGGTGAATTTACCTGAGAGCACAAGGGATACTTCTTCATTAATTTAAATTAGAACAACAGTGTTTATGTTCACATATAAAAATAATTTTTTTCTCACTTGACTAGACTCCAAAGCAGATTGCTTGGAGCGCTTTGGAAAGGAAGCTAATCTTCCAGTGAGGAGGGACAGCGATGTCCTTTGCACCACGGAGTACTCTCGCATTCTGCCTCTTGAAAATGGAGAGGTAAGTGCTTTTAGGATAGTAATGTGTGACACTGGAAGCAAACAGCATTGGTTTCAGAAGTTTGCTGTTTCAGTAAAAACCTAGAACTTGAAGTAATCTTTCAGCTAGGACTGCTTGAATCTACATTAATAAGTTCAGAACTGGTCGCTTGAGTAGCTGGTGGGATTTTTGGAGGGAGAGATGGCTCCTCCTAGCTTGAACAACTCCTGAGTGGGTAGGGGCTGCTCAGAGCCACCTGTCTTGATTTTGATGATGATTTAGGTACTTCACTTTAGCCATATGCATTTGAAGGTGTTGACTGCATTTTCTTAACACTTCTAATGTACATAGCAGTGATTACTGCATCAGAATTGCTCATGGGAGTAAAGGCTGTAGAAGCAGGTATTTACTATTCAAGAATAAATAGCTGTTTAAGAAAAGAGTATCATAGAATCATAGAATGGCTAGGGAAGGAAAGGACCTTAAAGATCATCTAGATCCAGCCCCCCTGCATTGGCAGGGACACCTCCCAGTAGACCAGGTTGCTCAAAGCCTCATCCAACCTGGCCTTGAATACTTCCAGGGATGGGGCTTCCACAACTTCCTTGGGCAACCTGTGCCAGTGTCTCACCACCCTCACAGGAAAGAACTTCTTCCTTATGTCTAGTCTAAATCTACCTTCTTCCAGTTTAAAGCCATTACCCCACATTCTATCACTACAAGCCCTTGTAAAAAGTCCCTCCCCAGCTTTCTTGTAGGCCATGTTTATAATATAATACATGTTTGGAAAGCATTGCTCTGATTTTAGCTGCTGTTCCTTGCTAAGCAGAACTGTGGCTTGTGTTACTTGAATGAATGTTAAACTCCTGGCTGTGCTGATGGCTTCTGCTGACATTCTGCTTTTACACCTGATGTGCTTAGAACCCAGATTTGAACTCCTCAGGAGTTAGCCAGTTTTTTTAGCATATGGATCAGCTGTTATAGTTTCATATTACAGTACAATTTATTAATCTATCTCTAACATTTTCCTAATAAAATATAGTAAAGAGTAATTTTAATAGAACAACACTGCTTGAGCCATCCCCTATTACATGCTGTTTGACTTTTCCTAAAGAGTTGTGCTGCAATCAGAAATGTCACCATTCCTTTGTTATGTGCCTAGGAGTATAGGAGCCGTTTGAAAATAGAAATCCGTTATAAAGAAATGAAAGTCTCTTACTTAGTCCTCTACATGCACATTGTTAATTTAATAGAGATCTGTGATTGCTAGACTGCTGGCAGCACCTGTTTCTTTAAAAAAATAAGAAAAGAACTGGAGCCCTTGTTTTGAAAGTCAGATAAACCTGCTTTCATGTGAGGGGATATTGTAAAGCAACACTGTGTACTTTCTTCCAAAAGACCATTAATATGCTCCCAGGCACTGGACCTTGTAACAATAATATTTTCCAGGAACGTTTGTGCCTTAGCCCAAAAATAAATGTGCTTTGGGAAAGGGCCAAAGCCTGATGTTTTTACTCAGGCAAAACTCCCATTGACACTATCAACTGTTAATGTAACTATTTGCAACTATTCCTATTGTTTTTTTCCTATTAACACATGTCCCTTTTGTGTGTTATACCTGCTGTTTTCAAAACAGATAGAGGCACTTTTTTTTCTTATGTACCATATGGGTAATGCAAATTCAGGAGGGTCCAAGACTAACAACAGTATTTTTCCCAGTGTCCTGGCTTCAGTATGAAATGTGTAGTTTTTACTGCAAATATGCTCAGAAACAATAGTAATTGTTTGGATTATTCTGTTAATTTTGCTCTGTGCCACTACTGACACTTGCAGTTGATATATTTTAATAAAAATGTGCCTACTTCTTTGCTAGATTGTAGTATCTTTGGTGAATGGCCGCCCAGGAGCAAAAAACTTCACTTATTCCCCTAGTCTTCGAGAATTCACAAAAGCAACAAACATCCGTCTTCATTTTCTCAGAACTAATACACTTCTTGGACACTTGATATCAAAAGCTCAACGAGACCCCACTGTAACCCGTAGAGTAAGTACTGTTTTCACTGAGATATACTCAACAACTTTATTTAGCATGGTATAGACCAACAAATAATTTGAATGTTTTTACAATTGAATTTTACCTTTAAATCCCTATATTTTCTCCAGGTTCATTTGAGACAAGAGGGTTAAGTGGGTCAGCACAGATTTATGGAGGAGAAGTTAGTGATTAATGATTTTGTAACAGACTGTCTTCTTTCCCTGTTTTTGAATGTGGAAGGAAGTGGGACCCACCATGGGAGCTATAAGGAGCCAAAGCGGAAATCTTCTAAACTGTCTTACGCAGGGCCAAGGAACTAAATCTCTTCAGCTTTATTTTACACTACTTTCCCTTATTTATTCAAAGAAAGTTTTTCAGGAAACAGTACTTGAGTTTCTGAAGGAGCAGGAATCATAGGGCGTACTCAAAAGTTACTATCTTTCCAAAAATCATGAGATGCCTAGGTGTTTTATGTGGATTTTGGGCTATCCAAGAGCTTGAAAGCCAAACTCCCACTCCAGTGCTGAAATGTAAAGAAAATCATTTCTCTCAAAGGAACACCACATGGGAATTCATACAGTTAGAAAGACTGCAGACTTCATATTGTGTTGTTCTTTTTAACCTTTTCATTTAAAATGAAGATTGGGTAACAATTGGAGGAAACCCTAGGGTGAGGCATTGCACAAGTGTGTGTGAGAGTTTCTGCATCGCAAAACATAAAACTATTCCAGTTACTTGTTAGCAGTCCCATGAAGTACCTTTGTCTTAAGTAGATTTTAAAATGTTGCTCACAGGCAGATGTAGATGCAGTATTTAGTTTACTTGGCAAGCAGCACAGCTTTAGTGTAAGGAACTTTTCATGTTACCAAAGCCGTGGGATGTAGGATGGGTGAATTAAATGTCGAGTGTTTTATTAAATTGTTAAAAGGGAGCACAAGTTTTCGCTGTAGAGACCTCCCAAATCTAGGAAAGAGTTAGTATTCTTAAGGAAAATTTTTGCATTAAACTTATTATAGAAACAGATGAAAACCAGACCAGTTCTGTTCTCTTATCCAAATAACTGTCTGGCTTCCCCTGTTAATGGTTTGAATTCATAACACACTGAATTACACACAGTATATTTTATAGGTTATGTTTTATGTCTGTACTGTGGCAGTTTAGCCTATTAATCATTTTGGCCTGTTGCTAATGTGACTTATTACTGACCAGTGACAGTACAATTATTGTTAGTAGTAAAGTGTAGCTTTGCAAGGCTGTATGAATATATAGACTGGGCTGTGAAGACTTATAAAAAAAAAAAAAAGTCAAATATGAAAGCGTAGAGTTTGCTTATGGTATGTAAATGGTATGCACAGTTAGAAATTAATGTGTATATTTGAATAGAGATAGTTCAGAGGCCAAAAACATTTCCTGGTCTGTATATCCCATCTATTGTTCTTCACTTACTTAAAATAAAGAGAGTTAGTTGGGAAAGCTACCTGCCTTGGGGAAGCATTTAATCTTTGCCCAACCAACTCCACCTACTTAAAAGTAGAGAATGTATATGCAACAGAAGTGAATCACAGAATGGTTGCGGTTGGAAGGAACTTCTGGAGATCCTCTGGTCCTACCTCTGCTCAAACAGGGTCACGTAGAGCCAGTTGACCAGAACCATGTCCAGAGAGCTCTTGAGTACTTCCAAGGAGGAAGACTCCAAAACCTCTCTGGACAACCTGTGCCAGTCACCGTCACAGTAAAAAAGCGTTTCTTGATGTTCAGAGGGAACCTCCCACATTTCAGTTTGCACCCATTGCCTCTGGTCCTGTCACTGGGAACCACTGGCAAGAGCCTGGTTCCATCCTCTATGCACCCTCCCTTCAGGGATGTGTGCACATTGATAAGTTTCCCCTTGAGCTGTCTCTTCTCTAGGCTGAATAGTCCCAGCTCTCTCAGCCTTTCCTCATAGGAGAGATGCTCCAGTGCCTTCATCATCTTTGTAACCCTTTGTTAGACTCTCTCCAGTATGTCCATGTCTCCCTTGTACTGGGGAGCCCAGAACTAAACACAGCACTCCAGGTGTGGCCTCACCAGTGCTGAATAGAGGGGAAGGATCACCTCTGAGACAGGCTATATATACCATGTAGAGAGACTGTATTGTGAACAGGATGAGCACAGAAGACATTAACTGCATAACATTCTGACCCTTTTTGTCTTCATCCTCCAACAGTGTTAAATATGTCCCTTTAATTTTTCTGGGTGTACATAGAGATCGTGACTTAAAGCCAACTCTCCATTCTGGGTGCTGCTCTAAGGAGACAAGGAAACAACTTCTGAGCTACAAAAATGTATGCAGAAGTTACTATTGATACGTATACACTAACGAGATTTTCACTGAGTTGAACCAGTTAAATTTTTATCACCTGTTGCCAGGATGCCTGCAAGGCATGAGGGTGAGATACAAAGTGTTTCAACTTCAGGTCACAATTTGGAATCCATCTGGAGTCCTGAGTGATCTTGACTGAGCTGGTGATTTTGGTCTGTTTCTAGTGTTTAGTGATCATGTCTGATTGAATGGGGAAGCTGCACTGCCCATACCAGTGTGTCTGGTTTGTTGACCAGACCAAGGGCTTGCAAATTGATGCTTTCACAGTACTTTACATCTCCATCCTCAAGCTGGCTTTGAACAAGCTTTGGGCTTCTGTACTGGTGGCTGTGTAGCTGCTGAGGAATGGAGATCTACAGCAACATGTATTTGGTGTGAGCTGCACAAACCTGTTGCTATCAGGCACCCCACAGGTATTGACTTTGATTTGCTCGTGCTTGTACTGAGACATAGACATTAGCAGAGGTTTGACTACTGGCTGCCTGGCTTTGGCCTTTTGAATGCCTTTGAAATTCTGATCAGTAAGATTTAACAATCTGATGTTGATATTTCTGGCATAGTACAAGTAAGGAAAGATCTATATGTACTCCCTGTGCTTGTTCCACAGTATTACTACAGCATAAAGGACATTAGTATTGGTGGTCGATGTGTTTGCCATGGCCATGCTGAAGTATGTAATTCAGAGAGTGCTGAAAACCAATACCAGTAAGTAAACTGAGCATGACATTGATTTAATATGAGAAAAATAATAACATGAATGTTTTAAAATGACCTTCTTTATTATAGAATGGTATAGTCTTACAGGAGTTTTAAATTATGTTTAAAAAACTAAAATCTGGTAATGATTGACATGTCGATTTCATGTATATGAAATACAATAATAAAAAGTCTTTACTTAGATTTTTCTTTTTAATTGAAATACGTTTGGCAGATTGAATAGCTTTTTAGAAACTCTTAGTTCTTTTCGTAAAGCATGAGTTGATATTACCTTCCAACAGCAGGAATTAGAAAGCCAACTCAGGAACAAAGTTAGTAAACTTCCTGGAGATCACAGAATCATAACTGAGCTCAGCCAAGATCCAGTGGCTTTCGATCGTTACTAGAAAAAAAAAAAACAGAAACTGAAGAAATTCCCTTGCTCTGTGAAGTTTATGATCTCCATATTGATTTGACAAAGACTTAGATCAGACCCGGTGGTTCATGAGCTATAGGGGAGTGGCTCTGAATAATCAGGCTATCTAAAATATATTTTAAAAACCTGGTTTAAACCATCTGTTGCTCTTAACCATGATGGTATCAAAACAAACTTTTATCAGGACAATGCAGTGTTTTCAGTTGTGTTATAATGAAGAGCAAGTGGGCAGATTGGTGCCTCATGTCCAGATGCTAGAGAAACGTGAGTACAGAAGGTGTGAAATCTATGGGAGTAGAATGGTTATATTAGAAAACTGTATTGTCCCTTGGTTATTAAATTACACAGATAAGAGAGGAACATTGGAAAAGACCTCTGTAGTCTCAAGGCATCTTTGTTAGTGCTGGGATACAGTTACTATGCATGATGGCAAGACCTAGCCCATGATGAGAGCCTGCCCTTTAAGTAGACTATTCAGCTGAATCAAAAGAAATATTAACTAAATTTTCTTGATGAATAGTATGCACTATTTTAAAAATAACAAGATGAACTTATGATCTAGGTTTATTAAATACACTAATAAAATTGTTGTAAACAAAGCATAATGAAAAAATAATTAAGGCATGCATATAAAGATGATAAATATTTTGATTTATCTAGGACAACAAGCTTGAGCCTTGGAATGAAGCTAAAATAGGATACATCCTAAGCTGTCATATCTAATCTTAATTTAGTGTTCTAGAATAAAGTTTCATACAGTTATAAATGTTCTCTATAGGCATTTTGTGCTACTAAACTCGTAATCACATGATTAAAGTAATCAATCGTGAAGAGTTTTAGGAGAGTTCCAAAATGTTCTAGTATTACTGTTTGTTCTCTTTATATGTGAGCTTAGGTTCTGTCCTTTTCAGCTAGGTGTAGGTTTGAACTGTAATAAAACTAAGAAAAAAGTTTAAATCCAGGTTCTGTAGAATAAGAGGCTTTCATTTCTGTAGGTTTCAGTGTGAATGTCAGCATAACACGTGTGGGGAAACCTGTGATCACTGCTGCCCTGGATATAATCAGAAGCAGTGGCAACCTGCAACAGCTGGGAGCACAAATCTGTGTGAACGTGAGTAGCCTAAGAGATGCTAGATTAAAAGGGACATTGACAAGTGGGTAGGAATTAGCCATAGCACACGTGTTCGTGAAGCCTGACTAGCACACTTGCATGTTTTAACACCTTTTCTCTTTACTGAGAAAATTCTTTCCATACAGCAATAAGAACCAGATGATGCAGCAAATACTTATATTTTTCTCTTCTCTCTTATTAAACAAGGAAAATAATAATTTGTGGGAGAATATTATATGAGAAAAGTGGAAGCCCTGTTGTACATTGAGTCAACATGTCTCCTCGTCATAGGTGTCCGCTGACAGATTGTGGATCCCCAGTAGCACAGCAGAGACTATGGGCATCTTGTACAACTTCAGAATTTGCCTCCCCACCACCCAGCCTCTTGGTGTTCAGATTGTAGAGAGGTTGCTCAAGGCTTCCCCTGCTTACAGGCCTTGAGCTGCTCTGTTCTTCTGCTGGTGCTCACCCCTTGCTGACCACTGTGGCACTTCATGGCATGTTCTAGTGGCCAAGATTGTAGGGGTTTTTTGTGGGTCTTTTTCCGGTGGAGTGTCTATTTGTGTTTGTTTGGGGTTTTTTGTGTTGATGGCTGGACTTGGTGATCTCAGAGGTCCTTTCCAACCATGACAATTCTGTGATTCTGTGACCATACATAAACAGGCACAAAGGCGTTTTTGGTGGGGAGTCCTGGCAGTTCCACATGTCCACCCTTTCCCGTGCTCACAGTTGGGAGTTTGGAATGCTTTAGTCCCACAGACTGATGAGTCAAACTGGAGAAACCCGCTGACCTTTTTACCACCTCCCCTGTGTTTAATTCTTTTGTTAACTGACCACACTGACCCTCCTTTGGTGGAGGGGCAGGTACTATCACACATGGGTGTTTTGCATGCTTCTGGCCAGTGAGTGTGACACAGTGTTCCCATCTGTGTGTATGTCCTCTTCTGAGCAAATATGTTGGCAGCCTGCAGTTTCCTTTGGGTCTGGCCTAACTTATTTTCCTTGTCTGCCATTCCTGAGAGTAGCATAGCCACTGGGTACAAACCGTTAACGGGGGAGTCTTACTTGAAAGCCAAAGGGTTGTACCTATATAATGAGTTTGAGGAATAAAGAGATGGTTTGTTTAATCAAAACTGCACAAGTAATACTGAGTGTTGAGTGTTGGGGAAGATGATTAAAACATTTGATAGGAGATAGGCATGTTGGGACACAATTTTTGGACAATATTTGAAACCTCGTTTAAATTCCACTGTTTGAAAGGAAAACATTTTTTGCCAGGAAAGAGATAGACCAAGAACATAAATAATGTCATGTATTCTAAAGAATGACTGTATAGAAGATCATCTACAAGATTCAGAGCCAAAACAACTTTGCATCTGAATACTCTGAAAAAAATACCCTTTTTAGTATGGATTGCTCCTAGCAGTTTGAAGTGATTTGTTGAGCGTCTTTGCCAGGTGCAGAACTCTTTTCCTGGCAGCCAGTAGTAAAGGAATTAAAGCAACATCCTTAAGCTTCCCAGAAGCCTGGGGTCCCTTGAGAGAAACTGAAAAGAGCTTGGTGGAAGCTTGTAGGGATAAACTCAACCTTTTGCAGTGAGTTTCCCAGTACTTTACAAGTCAGCAAGTGGCCCAGAGTGGTTAAGAAGATGCCTGGTGAGGTAGAATGAGTTTGTTTCTCTGTGACAGAAAATACTGTTACTGTAATCTGAGCAAATAATTTCCCATTGTTATTAGAAGACATACTTGTGAGCTGTATCTCACAGACGGTTTGGCCCTTGAGGCAAGGAGCTTTTATTTACATTGTAATTTTTTTTTATGTTCTCTTCTTCCCTTTTCTGACTTGGTATCTTGAATCAGCATCTCATTTGTGCAATGTTTTATTTTCTTGAATAAAAAACCCCAAAGATCTTCACAGACTATCACAACCTGGCTAGGGAACCCAGTCACAACCTGTCTGGTTCCTATCAGCAGATCACAGGGAACCTGATGGTAGGCCACTACCTCAGCTGTGTTGTTGGTCATCTCTAGGAAAAGGCTTCCTTGTCCAAAGCTATTCAAGATGTAAAGATGTGGAGGAGATACAGAGAAAGTTGCAGTGCACCTTCTCTTGTCTATATGATTGTGTAGCAAGGCATGAAGGATCAGTTGTCCCTGAGTTGTTCTTCCAGTTGTGCCAGGTACTTGGAATAAAGTTTGGAAGGATTATTTCCCATATGCTTCCCTCATTGGGAAGCAGGTAGGGCTAGGGCCCTTAGCTTGTGTCTTGAGGTGTTTTCAGGAACCCATTGCCTTTGCTTTCCAGAGTATCTTATCCCCTTGTCCAGATGAAGGGAGGATTTCCCTAAACATGAAGTAATAACTTTATAAAAAGTTTAAACTTCAGGAATTTCCTGGGAAGGTTTCCATGCAGTTCTGGAACATTTGTAATTAAATGCTCACCTAGCATCCAGATGCTTGGGGAAGCCTTTTTTGCTTTCTGCTTTATTTCAGAAAAATTCCTGTTCTTTCTCTTCAGCAAGGAAAGAAGATCAAATTAGAAAAAAAGGACATAGCATGAGTTTATGGCAAAACTATGGTCCGTCCTGCCTTTTGATTTATTCTGTTTCATTGCTACTATGGTTGGTTCCCACTCAGATTTATGTTACAGTTCTCAAAGATTTCAGAGAAGACAGGCAGAAATTAGTTTTAACTTAAATGGGAAGATTATGGGATACACATAACTGATCTCCATGAAATGAGATAAATTATTCTCTGGGTAAATTTATCACCCTTCACTCAAACTTTATTTGCAGGAAGTATTCAAAGTGTGAAGCAATTTTTCAGGTTAATTCTCTTCTGCAAGCAAGGCACAAACATTGGACCAGCTCTGGGATGTGTATTGCTAGGCCTTTTTGTCAAAGGTAAAACAGCAAAGGCTTTTCAGGATCTAGGTCTCCCACCTTGATGGAAGGAGATTGGTGAAGCCAGTTGATGTGTGTACAAGGCCACAGGGGGATATGTTGGTGGAGGTAGCTCGGATGTTTTCAATGGGTGAACTTCCTAGACTGAGGCATATATGAGGCTGATGTGCCTGCCAGCAAAGCCTCGTGGGTACTTTCAGTCTCTTCTGAGCACTGCATTAGTAACATTTCTTAGAAGGAGTTAAAAATATTACAGAACATGTATTTAGAGATGGATTCAGAGCCACCACGAGTTCAGCTGTTATCTTTATATGGCTTCAGAGAAGGGAAAAATAAAATAAATGAGCTAACCACAAACCACCCCAAGTAAAATTTATCACAGCTGAGACCTGGGGAAATTAGTTATCTCAGTCACCTAATTCTAACTTTTTCTAGATAATAATAACAGGTTATTATTATTATTGCTGCTAGTATTGTTCTTCATGCCATACTTCTTCGAGTCCTACTTTTTAAATCCACAATTTTCAGGAAGCAGAATGAACTCAAAAAGTATCCATTCAGAAGACAGCAGCTGGGTAAACGTATAGCTAAGTTTGCTGGTGTATCTGTACCTACAGCTGAGTATGAGAGTTCCTGGGTGTAGGTATTTTTACTTAAATGTGTATATCTTATCTATAATTGTTTATTTTAAATGAAGATTTATTGTACACAGCTTCATCCCACATGTATTTTTAGACATGAAGAAACAGAATGAACGTTTGAACATGTTTTTTATAATTTTAAAAAACTGCTGACACCATTCTTCTGGAATTTCCTAGTTTTGCATTTATGCATAAATATATTATGTTGAGATGGTACAACTGTTGCCTCCTCTGATAAGCCTAGTAGCACATTTTCCTCATATCTAGACAATCTGACTGTGGTTTTGGTGTGGAAATCCTGTTGCAAATAAGTAAACACATGCATTTGAGCATACTCCAGAATATCTGAGTGTATGTATATGTAACAAAAAAATCTTAAGCTTCTTTTTTACCTCTGCTACATTACTGAGTTCCAGCATTGTAGTGACAGCTGACTTGGAATATTCCTTTTTCAGCCTGCAATTGCCATGGACATGCCACTGATTGCTACTATGATGCTGATGTTGATCAGCGTGGAGAAAGCTTAAACATCCATGGGCATTACGAAGGTGGAGGAGTCTGCATTAATTGCCAGGTAAAAAGATCATTTTGGTCAGTTTAAATAAATGACATCTGAAGATGGGCTACTGAAGTGGGACTGTCCTTGCACTAGTACTTTGGAGGTTGCCCAGTCTAGATAGCTCCTTTTCCCTGGTGTTCATACTTGTACACAAAGCAGGGGAAAAGGTGTCTGAAAATAACTTACATTGTACAGCATTGCTTGTTAATGTATGAGAGACATATAAATAGTATTTATGCTCAGTCCTGTGTGTTTCAAACAAAGCCACACAGTGCAATAGTTAAATCAAGTTCAAAAAAAATCCATTTCCTGTTATTACCAACTGCCATTTTGCTGCTTAAAAGAAGGAAGTAAAATTAACCAAATAAAATTCTAGCTCAGGCCTGATGGTTCCTTACTGTACAAAACACAGAGGGTTCTCCCTCATCAGCAGGAGTAAAGGAGGGCATAGGCTATATACTCAGAAGGATACTTACAGGTATTGAAAAAGCACAGCATTGTGGAAGGGACCTCTGGAAGTCACCTAGACTAGTGCTTAAGGCTAGATGTGAAGTCACATCAGGTTGCACCAAGAAATGTCCAGTTGAGTTCTGAAAATTTCTGAGGATGAAGATTACACAGACTCTGGGTAATCTTTAACAGCATGTAATCACTCTCATAGTAAAGAGTTTTTTGTTACTGTTCAGTAGGAATTTCTCCAACTGCAGCTTGTGACAGTTGGCTTTTGTCCTTTTGCTGTGCATGTCTGAGAAGATTTGGCTCTGTCTTCTGTGTAAACCCCTCTTACGCAGTGGAAAACTGCCATTAGACACCCCTACCTGCCTTGAACATCTATTCTCGAAGCCAAACAAAGCCATTCCTTCAGTTTCTCCTTACATGCCACATGCTCCAGACCCTTAAATGGTCTTAGAGGCTTGGTTGGATTAAATCAACACAGACAAACTTCAAGTCAGATGTTTTACAGTGTATCTGTCATTAATGAATAATACGTTCTTGGAAAGAGAAAGAATGTCTCTCATCCTGAGTAACTTTTTTTCTACTCTGGCTAATTACTATCTGGAAAGATCATACAAGGCACTGATCAACTTGATCTAATCTTGGATTTAATGTCTGCTTTGAGTGGGATTGAACCACCTGGCCTCCTTAGCTCCCTTACAACTTAAATTATTCATTGGTTCAGTGATCTCAGGGTTAAATACAGCCATGCTTATTTGGAAATCTGTCTTCCTTTTGTTAAGTCATCTGAAGTATGATGACAAGCAGCTGACCAGAACATAATTCAGAGGGAAAATTATCATCAAGCCTATGTTCCTATGAAACCTATGCATCATGATTTATGTATTAGCATGCTGTGCATTTTAAAATATAGCAGTATTTGGGCAACAAAAAAGGGAAATATCCATTCATAGGGTATGTTTTCCATCTTATTGTCACAATATAATAAGTTATTGTCCAAAAGGCAGTCAGAAGAGAGTAGAGTTATTTTGCTAGCATGAGAAGAAGAAATGTTCTTTGTCTCCTAGTTGACATTTCTGTGCAGAACTTTGTTCATGCAGTCTGGTAAGATGAATCATGTTGGTCCTTCCTGTCTGCTCTTTGTTCATGAGAGAACATTTCTCTTCCATTGCTTGCAGGATAGAAAAGAGCACAATTAATCTAAATCTATGAGCCCTGGTTATATGACTACAAATTGTTTGTAACCTAATGCTGTGGAAGTTACACTAGATTAAATGAGTTTACCATAAATCTAATGACAGCGCTTTTTTTTCTTTTTTTGTGGATGAAACACATGGATTTTAATTTACATTTTCTGTTTGTGTCAGTGAAAAAGTGCTAGGAATGGATGCCTAAACAAAGAAGTGATAGAACTGAAATGTTGCATTAAGAATCTAATAACAAGGGAGCTCTTGAAATCATATAGTCCAACTCCCTACTGAGAGCAGGTCAAATTAGATCAGCTTGCTCAGGAATTTGTTCAGTCAAGCCTTGAAAACCTCCATCAACGGAAATGCCACAGCCACTCATGGCAACCTCTCTCAGTGCTTGACTACCTTCATGATAATATTTTTTTCCCTAATATCTCATGGGAGTTTCCATGTTCCAATCTGTGCCTGTTGCCTCTCATCCTGTTGCTGTGCACCTCTGAGAAGAGTCTGGCTCCACCTGCTCTGTAACCTCTACCAGTTAGTTGCAGATAGCAGCAAGTTGTTCCTTCTCCTCTTAATGCTGAAGAGACCCAGCTGTCTCAGCCTCTTCTTGAAGGTCATGTGCTTCAGTCCCTCACCATCTTAGTGGCTCTGCCCACCCCTTGTCCACAGCACCAGTCATCTTATCAATGAGAACGATGAGGTTGATAGGGCATATTTTGCCCTAGGTAAACTTATGTTGACTATGTCCAGTCACCTTCTGGTCCTTTGTGTCTTCTAAGATGATATGTTCACTGGATCTCCTTCCCCACCGAGCAATGGACCTCTACTCCCACTAGCTTTTCTTTTCTTGCTGATGTACTCCCAGAAGCTTTTCTTTTTGCACCTTACCTCACTTGCTAGTTTTAACTTCAACTAAGCTTTGCCTTTCTTAACTCCACTCCTATACGTGTGGGCAATGTCTTCGTATTGCCACCAAGTAGCCTGTCCCTGCTTCCACCTTCTGTATACTTTCTTTCTGAGTCTGAGATCAGTCAGGAGCTCTGTATTTATCTGTGATGGTCTTCTGTCATACTTGCTTGACTTTCTGCACGTTGGAAAGAACTGTTCTTGTTCTAAGGAGGCTGTCCATGAGAATCAACTAGATATCTTTGTCTCCTTTCCCATCCATGGCAGTTTCACACAGGATCTTGCTGAGCAGCTACCTGAACAACCCAACATCTGCTTTTCTGAGGCCTAGGACTGTAACTCTGCTATTTGTGTTTACTTTTTTCAGGATTTTAAAAAACACAGTCTAGGGGTCACTGCAGCCCTCAACCTTCACACATTCTTTCTTGTTAGTGCGTGTCAGTTAGAATAGAAAATCTCCCCTGACTGGTTCATGAATCTCTATGTCCAGAAATTATCTTTGATACATTTGAAATAACTTCTGGATTGCTTGCATCCAGTTGCATTGCCCTTCTGGCTCATATTGAGGTGGTTAATGTCATCCACAAGTACCAAAGCTTTCTCTAGCTCCCTAAAGAAGCCTTCATTTTCCTTCTTGTTCAGGTGATCTGTAACAGACACCTACTACAGTATCGGCTATTCTGGTGTGTCCTCTGATCCTTAACCACAAACTGCATGGGTTCATCACCTGCTCAAAGCCCCAGGGAGAAGTGAAGGCATTCTCTGCAGCCCCAGACCTGAACAGTGGCATGCACTTACTGGAACTCTCTCTTGAGTGGGGCTTCTGATGTGCCACAGGAGTTAGCATCAGTAGCCTCTGAATAAAGTGCCCTGCAATGTAGAATACTAGAATTGTTTTGGTTGGAAAAGAACCTTTAAGATCATTGAGTCCAACCATTTTACTGTGGTTTAAGTTAGGATTTTTTTCTGTGTGCCTAAACCACCTGTTTCTAGAGAGATATGCTTTTCTAATGAAAGATCTGTTTTGTGTTGTCCTGATTGATCAGATTTTTGTTTATTTTGATGTTACTTATCTAAGACATAGGGTATTAAAAAAAAGTAATACGTTGTATCTGGCAAAATTAATTCTGGAGTTGCCTGAATGATGTAGACATTATGATAAGAAAGGAGTATAAAGCACGATAAAAATAATGTGATAATGAAAACAGATTTATTTTTTTCCCTAGATTTACTTTTTTTTTTGTTTAAATTGCTGGTTTGTATAATGCTTTAAAGATAAAATTCACTTTATGTGAGAATGCAAAGATTCAGAAATTTGTAGAGAACAGGTGGTGAAAGAACAGCAAATTATGAATGCTGTTTTTATTGCAGTCATATTCAATTTTTTTCCTGTGCTATTCTTTTTTTAGTTGTATATAGAAACAGTGTAAAGGATGTTACTGTTCCTTAATTCTTCCAAGTTCCCCTTTTAATCTCATATTCTCCTTGTGTTTTATTTTGCACAGCATAACACAGCTGGTATTAACTGTGAGAAATGTGCAAAAGGTTATTATCGTCCTTATGGCGTTTCAGTGACAGCTCCTGATGGCTGTATACGTGAGTCCTTTTCTATTAAGTATCTTCCCATGGTGGTGGCTTGGGGTTTTTTTGCTATAATGATGGCATGGAATGCATCTTTTGGGGAGGAAAAATGAAAGAGTGGCCAAAAGATGTTGAAGAACTGCAAATGACTTTCTGTTTTGCTTTAGACCCTTCTACACTTACGTTTCATGAACCTAAAGATGATCACAGGAGGAAGTAAAGCAAAAAAGGCTGCTAAGGAGATAGGATTGTGTAAGCCTGGGGTGCTGCTACACACCCCAGAGTGAGGTGGCATGACCTCTAGGAAGCCTTTCATCTCCTGGCCTCGTGATCTTGCTTCTCTTCGCTCTCTGATGTACATGGGAGGCATCCTTTGGCTCTTGGTCACTTGAAAATTTTATTCTGTAGCTCAAAAGGTCACAAGGATCACTACTCCTATTTTATGCAGTGCTGAACCTAATGACTAGTAAATAATGCAATAAGATAATTACTAGTATAACATTTTAAAAAGAAGAATGGAGTATAGGTAAGAGATAAGGGCTGAATTGCAAACAGGCTGAAGGAGCTTTGTGACAGTTCAGAGGAGGCTGCAGTTTGTTGTGTTTGGGTATTGAAATGAATGGGAGACCAACAGAACCCTGGTGTGCAGCCATAGTCTTGCACGTGGTATGTAAGGGAAGGTGGATGGAGCATGGTGCTTAGTGTAGACCATGGAGAGAGATGAGTGGAAGCCACAGAAAAGATAGTTGCTGCAGTGCTGTGCAGTAATATCACAGAATCACCGAATCTTAGGGGTTGGAAGGGACCTCGAAAGATCATCTAGTCCAACCCCCCTGCCAGGCAGGGTCACCTAGAGCACATCACACAGGAACTTGTCCAGGCGGGTTTTGAATGTCTCCAGCGAAGGAGACTCCACAACCTCTCTGGGCAGCCTGTTCCAGTGCTCTGTCACTCTCACAGTAAAGAAGTTTTTTCTCATGTTTACATGGAACCTCCTATGCTCCAGTTTGCACCCATTGCCCCTTGTCCTATCACTGGACGTCACTGAAAAAAGCCTGGCTCCATCATCCTGACACTCCCCCTTAACATATTTGTAAACTTTGAAGAGGTTGCCCCTCAGTCTCCTCTTCTCCAAGCTAAAGAGACCCAGCTACCTCAGCCTTTCCTCATAAGGGAGATGTTCCACTCCCTTAATCATCTTTGTAGCTCTGCGCTGGACTCTTTCAAGCAGTTCCCTGTCCTTGAAATGTGGGGCCCAGAACTGGACACAATACTCCAGATGCGGCCTCACCAAGGCAGAATAGAGGGGGAGGAGAACCTCTCTTGACCTATGTCGCGGACCGAGATAGGTAAAGCCGCGACCCACACCCCCACCTCGGGGAAACCGAGGGCTGAAGACCACTCCCCGTCACACTCACAAATAACGCTTAGGAATCAATAGATTTATTATCTATTATTTATTACTATCCATTCCTAACCACACCCTTTCTAATGCACCCCAGAATGCCATTGACCTTCTTGGCCACAAGGGCACATTGCTGGCTCATGGTCATCCTCCTGTCTACCAGGACCCCCAGGTCCCTTTCTCCTACACTGCTCTCCAGCAGGTCAGCCCCCAACCTGTACTGGCACATGGAGTTTTTCTTCCCCAGATGCAAGACTCTACACTTGCCCTTGTTGAATTTCATCAAGTTTCTCCCCGCCCAACACTCCAGCCTGTCCAGGTCTCGCTGAATGGCAGCACAGCCTTCTGGTGTGTCAGCCACTCCTCCCAGTTTAGTGTCATCAGCGAACTTGCTGAGGGCACACTCTGTTCCCTCATCCAGGTTGTTGATGAAAATATTGAACAGTACCGGTCCCAGTACCGACCCTGAGGGACTCCACTAGTCACAGACTTCCAACTAGATTCCGTCCCATTGACCACAACCATCCTTTCAACCAGTTCATGATCCATCTCACTACCTGATCATAAAGACCACACTTCCTTAGCTTATCTATGAGGATGCTGTGGGAGACAGTGTCAAATGAATGTTTACTGAAATAAAGATAAACCACCTCTACTGCTCTACCATCATCTATCCACCTAGTTACTTCCTCATGGAAGGCTATAAGGTTGGTCAAACATGACTTCCCCTTGGTAAAACCATGTTGACTGCTCTTAATGACCCCCTCATCCTTGATATGCCTAGAGACAGTGCCAAGAATAAGTTGTTCCATCACCTTTCCAGGGATGGAGGTAAGGCTGACCGGTCTATAGTTACCCGGGTCCTCCTTCTTGCCCTTTTTGTAGACTGGCATGACATTTGCTATCCTCCAGTCCTCAGGCACCTCTCCTGTTGCCCACGACTTACCAAAGATGATGGATAGTGGCCTAGCAATGACCTCCGCCAGCTCCCTCAGCACCTGTGGATGCATTCCATCCAGACCCATCGATTTATGGATGTCCAGATTGATTAATTGATCCCTAACCCAATCCTCATCTACCAAAGCAAACTCCTCCTTTATCCTGACTACTTCTGGGGCTATAGGGATCTGGGGCTCCTGGGAAGAGTCTTCAGGATTAAAGACAGAGGCAAAGAAGGCATTCAGCACCTCTGCCTTCTTTATATCCTCTGTCACCAGGGCACCCACCTCATTCAGCAGTGGGCCTATATTGCCTCTAGTGTTAGTTTTATCTGCAATGTATTTGAAGAAGCCCTTTCTATTGTCTTTGACCTCACTTGCAAGATGAAGTTCCAAGGAGGCCTTAGCTTTCCTAATTGCCTCCCTACATCCTCTGATGACAGTCTTATGTTCCTCCCAAGTGGCCAGCCCCTCCTTCCATGATCCATAGATTCTTTTTCCACTGGAGTTTGCCCAGCAGTTCCTTGTTTAACCATGCTGGTCTCCTGGCTCCCTTACCTGATTTCCTACCCATTGGGATGCTCTGATCCTGAGCTTGGGAGAAGTGGTCCTTGAATGTTTACCAACTATCTTGAGCCCCTTTACCACTTAGTATTCTTTCCCATGAGACTTCCCTTAACAATTGTTTGAAGAGGCCAAAGTTGGCCCTGCAGAAGTCCAGGGTTGTGGTCTTGCTAGGTATTCTATTCCTCCCTATGTAGCTATTCTATTACTCCTCTATGCAGCTTCTGAATTAAAAAAAATAAACACTAAGAAAATAATACAGGTCTTACTACTAAGGGATGCCACAAATATTAATTGGTGATACAGAGTACTTGAAAAATATGTGACAGTATGCAAATGTTAACTCTTTATGTAATGAGATATTCACAACTGCAAATGAAACACTATTATAATGCCATTGTGCGCTGCTGTAAAAGACAAATTTATTATTTTCCAAAAAGTGCCTAATGGCCTTCATTTCCTTAGCCTGCAGCTGTAACTCAGAGCATGCAGAGGGCTGTGAGGACGGGTCTGGCCACTGCTTCTGTAAGCAGAATTTCCAGGGAGAAGGCTGTGAATACTGTGCTGATGGATTCTATGATTATCCATTTTGTGTCCGTAAGTATACAAATAAAAATGCCTCTTTTCCAGTATTTTAAATGTGCTTTAAAGGATTAGATGTTTTTATGACACTGGACTTGGTTAAAACATCTGGCATTTCAGGTTCACATGTTTACACATTCTGGTATAATCAATTGTCGTAATACTAAAGAGAGTCTGGCCAGTTGAAAATCAAATAGATTATGCTGTGTTCTCACAATTCTGAGTTCATTTAAGACATCTTCATTGAGACTACAGCCTCTCTTTTTGTAAGTCGTGAGCTCCAGTCCTAAAGCCCTGGACAAATTGTTTAAACACGTCTCAGGATCTTTAGATATGAAGACCACTTGGACTGCAAAGTGGAACGTGACTGTAGGGAGAGAGAGGGGAGAAGATGGGAGGAGTATTCTCCTTCACACCTCTTAGGATTTAGAACTTGCATCTCTGATAAACAAAACTTCTGGGTTGTCAGTGGATTCTAAAATAATTCAAAAATAATTCTAAAATAGCATCTGCATAACGTGGAAAAGGCCCTCCTGGCAGAGCATAAGTCTCTCAGCCATGCTCTATAAGTTGTGCTGGACTGTGGGTAGGTGCAGGTATGTGGTCAAAGGAAGGATTCCATTTTCTTTGAGATTTTTAAAGAAGTGGATGAATGTAAAGTGTGTGTAAATTCAGATAAAAGAAGCATATTAGAAAAAATGACGTGGCACAAATGCCGAGTGCTTCTGCTTATTGAAAATATTAATAGAATGCTATATAATGCTATTGATTAATTACAAATTAAATTTTTACTTTAAAATAAAGAGTTTAAAATGAAGTGTTGGGAATTCAGCAAATTTAGTGCTTTCCCTGTAAGTTCTGTAGAAAACTGAGACAAAAGTAACATTAAAATTGTGTTTGCTGCATAAAAGCTTGTGACTCCATGATCAGAGTCTAAAAATGCATTGGTGGGATGTTTTGTGCCCTCAGAAGTGTGTTTCTGATAGCAAATAAAACAGGTTGTTCTGGGTCAAGATTTTTGGTCTGACTGAAACAGTTACTGTGATAAAAATGGAAGAAGAGGGAAATCAATACAAAATAAAGGAAAAAAAACTGTGGAAAATGGAGTGTTGTTTGAATTCACTGACTGTGATAGAATGAATCCTCTCTGTACAGTGCACTCTAGATTATAAAATTTTCTTTATCTTCTTGTTTGTAATCCAACATTTTAAAGTAAGTTTAGATCAGATAGACCTTGATGTAAGTCCCACTGATCTTTCTAGCACATCAGTTTTGGATCCCATTTTAGTGGAGGAAAGTTTGTCAGGATGTCTTTCGCACTCCTGTTCTCAAATAAAAAGCTCCCAAGATGTGACGTATGTGTTGTGAATTCTGGCAGTTTAGGCAGTGAGTGACAATTGCCCATTGCAGGAGATGGACCTTCAGCTGGAAGCAGGGAGTGTGAAATAAATATGGAGCTCCCTAGATAGCTCTCATAACACCATCTAGCATGAGAGAGCTTTCTGTACAGAAGGGTAAGGAGTGGGGAAGCAACCCGGTAGCATTTCCAAATGGTGTCTGGCCTTTCATAATGTTCTTTCAAGAAGAGATGTTTGTACCTGAATTAGAGAGCAAAAGGAAAATGTTTCTTATCCTGTTCCTAACTGAGATAAAACAAAGCTGAAGTTGATTAGTAGAGTGATGTGAATGTCACGCTCTCTGTATTGACTGGAGATTACTTTGTGGATTGTCATGATTTTAATGAAATAACTTTGTCTGTTTCAAAAACATTTAATTGTTTCTTTTGTTTTAAAGGTATTCCTGTATATCCTTTTACTTCTCCAAATCCAAGAGATGCTGTGGCTGGTGACATAATTGGCAAGTTCTTGGTGTTACCCCCTGCCCATTTAGCTGTTTTTCCTCATGTTACTATTTTTCAATTTCGGTGGGGCCTACTCAGTTGTGGAGATGTATATAGTAATTTTGCCACTGCTGTTATTTATCTTTCAGAGACCCTTTTTTCTTGCTAGAAGTTCATCATACTGTCATGTCCGTATTGAACAGTTTAGTAAGCTAGTTTCAGAAAGTTATGGATCAAAGTAAGTTTGACCAGCCTCTGGCAAACATCTGCAGAAGGGGCTGACCATCTTGTCTGGTGCTCTTTTGAACAGATCCATCAAGACTTTGACATATACAACTTGTCAGCTGCTTTGCAGTGTAAATCTCTTCCTTAGGTGTTCCTGGCCTCTGCTTCTGGACTGTCCTCTTGCACCTGGCGAATTGTACATTGCTCTTGGCAGTGAAAAACTTTGATTTTTAAAGCGAGCTACGTATTTCTTATTTAGCTCACTGCAAAGCTGCCTGAAATCCATTCAATTATTCCATCAGCGGGCTTATATTTTTTAGTACATATTATTATACTGCATCTCACAGCTAGTGATTAATCAAATACACACTTGTAATGCACTTCAGGATTAATAACTTTAAATAACCTTGAAACCTCTTTCATATCCTAAACCCAATATTCTTCTGCTTAATTTATGTTAGCTTTAATAGAACTGGAGTTTATGTTGGCAAATGAAAGAGTTTTCTTCTGTGAATGTAGCAGACACTTAGACAAAAGCAGACAGCACAAATCCATGTATTTACAAGCCCGAATTGTTTCCTTCCAAGTGTCTGTAGTTGCCATCCCAGCCCACAAAGCCACAGGCTGCTGTACCTCTTCATCTCCTTCATACAGCATCCACAATAGCTGCCCTGGTATGCCTCTGAGTATGCTCTGTTGCATATCCCCTTCTCTCACATACTTTTAAAAGGAAGAAGAAAATTAATAAACATAAGCAGGAGAAAACAGATCTTGAGCTATTTATATTTTGAACAAGTAGCATGTGAGTCTGAAGGCATAAGAAAGGCAGCTGCCTCTGCGTGGAAGCTTCTGTGTCTGTAGAAGTTGTAAATTGGTGCTCGCAGACTAAGCAGCATTACAGATTATTATTTTGTTTTAAATGAGATTTGCATGTAAGGGTCATACAAATAGTTTTGTCGGTTCAAGAATAAGAATTACTAAGCGCTGATCTGTTTTTCTCTGCAAAAATATGAGGCGTTGTGTGATTTGTGCACTAACTTTGTTTCTTTTTTGTTTTCGGTTGTAACTAAAAGGTGGCTGCAAACCAGGGTATTTTGGCCCCCAGTGTCTGTGTAAGTGCTGTGCTTTCTTTAATGCTTGGAGCTGGTGCTCTGGTGTGAAGGTCGGCCTTCAGCTTCCAGGTGAAAAAGAAATTTTAAAATCCTAACATGGAAATGTTTTGTTTACAAATGTGCCTCAGCGTGCCAGTGCCACGGCGCAGGAGTGCTGGGTGGGGACTGTGATGGAGACACCGGACAGTGCAGATGTCGAACTGGATTTGGGGGATTTTCCTGTGATACTTGCACAGCTGGGTATTTTCATTACCCCTTCTGCCAAGGTAAGCCCAAGGTTCAGTTTTGGCAAGTGTATCCAAAATACAGACCCAAGTTTTACACTGAGGGATACAGTTATTTTGCTATGGAGATATGTTCATAAGGGGCTCTCCCAAAACTCACAGATGTCAAAGAAGAAGAAAAACGTGATGAGGGGAGATTTCTATCTAAAGATGTCCCTGTTTTCTTGATTGCTGTCTACTATGTGATACAGCTCTTGGACTCCAACTTGGGGTTGGATTTAGTAACATTGATGAAATTTAGAATACCTTTGGGAACATTTCTGTTACTTACCCATGTTTTTTAAAAAAATAATTTGTGTTTGAGTTTGCAACCTTGCTTTGATGCACTAAGGTGTCCTTTCTAATCAATAGTAGAAAACTGACTGGTTTCAAACTTTATTAACCATCTTTGCACTGTCTTTTTAGGCATTTTGTTAAGCTCTCCCACCTGAGATAGTAAATTAAAACCATAAATTGTTTCATTTCAGTCTTTAAAAAAGATGCAACTACCTTCAATAGTCAGTGTACCATTTGACATTGATAAATCAGACTCTGAGTGGGGACAGGCCAAGTGTAATGCACAGCACCGATACTGGACCCAGTAGTTACTTTGAGCCAGATTCTTTTCGCCCTGCATTAACATCTTCCTTGCTGAATTATTACTGATGCGGGCAATCAATAAAAGCTGTTACAAATAAAAATAAATCTGATAAGAAGATTTTGATTATGTTGAGCTTCAGGAGGTTGCTTCCCCCCCCCTCCCCCCCCCCCAATTTAAGAAAGATGAAAGAAAAGCCTGTGCAGAGGCTGCCTGTGAAATGTCTTTTCTCTTTTGCAGTGTGTCAATGTAATTTGGCGGGTACGCAGCCCGAAGTCTGCGATTTTCTTGGGAGGTGTCTTTGTCGCTCTGGGGTAGCTGGACTTCAATGTGACAGCTGTCAGCCTGGCCACCACTCATTCCCTGCCTGTCAAGGTAAGGCTGCTAATTACATGTACAGCATCAAACGGGCAATCAGAGGGCTTTTTGGGTACTGTTTTTACAGTGGCTGAAGTAACGTTCACAGCAGTAAATAGGAAGGGACCATTGTTCTCTGCAGTGTGATCTTCATGCATTCTTATCCTCCAAGCACTTATTTCAGGCATGTTTCCATAGGAGGGAAGAATTATATAGTCTGTTTTCTCACAGTTGTGGGTTCTTTTTATGTATTCAGGGAGTTTGACATAGCCTCCGTGAGCACAGCTGTCTTGCTCATAACAAAAGGATTTGAAAGCTTTTTTTACATGGAAACCTACAGCAACAGAATATGCTTGACTGCTAAGGAACTGGCATAACCGAGCTGTGAAGCACTAAGCTACTTCAGCAGAGGGTCTTTTTTGGCACCTTGTAAAATGTGTATTCTGTAAATATGAAAGTGAGAAGCTCCCATTTTGACCTTCACAGTGATTTCTCACACATTTTAAGATCATATGACAGGCACAGGTCAACCTCTGTTCATGTAATCATAAAACATGAAAGATCTCCATAGGGCTTCACCAGTGTACCTGCTACCAAGGTGTCATGGTTTGACTCAGGATCAGCAATTGAACCAAAGAGAGCAATGCTCTCGATCCCCTCTCACCCAGGTAGGGAAGGAGAGAGAGAATTAAGGAGAGAGACTTAGCTGGACTGAAAACTAAATTAGACAGCTTTAATTACATGTACAATTATATGTAAGTATGTTCAGGAATGTGCAAAAGCCTCTTGCCTCCCCGCACCTCCAGCAACTCCCCCAGCACTCTCCTTAGCTGTGAGCAGTCCCAAAAAGTCTCAGACCACTGTCTGAGGTAACAGCAGAGCAGACAGGGGCTGAGGGGAGAGTTATGAGGGTCATGAGGTCAGAGATGCCTGAGCCTAGGAGTCGATGGTGATGGATGGATGGAGTCCTTCCCAGATGCCAACCATGGACAGAAGAGAAGGGAAGAAGAAGGAAGGAAGTTGTCTTCTGTCATCTCTGACCTTCCTCTGAGCTTACGTAGATACATGGAATGGAATACCTTTGGTCAATTCTGCTGTCTGTCTAGTCCAGCTCCCCTATGGGGGTGTCATAGATACAATTCTCCTGCCCCAGTAGCCTCTGTAGCAGCAGAGCTAAGAAGCAACCTTGGATTCTCATCAGTAACATCAACATTGCAGTGTTATCAGTCCACTAGCTGGAACACTTGCTGCTAGTTAAAAGAAAGCTTACTGAAAGAAAAAAAAAAATCAGTAGAAGGAAAATTAGCTTCATCCTGGCTCAAACCAGGACATTCCACCCCTTATTCCTTACCACATATTACATATGGGCTCTATGTTTTACCAACTGTCAAATTAAGGATTCTCCCCCAGAGTCAGATTACCTTGAGGTACATATTGTACTTCACCATCCTCCATCATCACACACCAGGTCTGTCCAGGTCCCTGAGCAAAAACAACACCCCAGACAGGTTTACCTTTGCCTGAAGCAGGATAAACCCAAACACTTTTTCCCAACAGGTTTCTTTCACATACTACAGGGACTTATCCCCATCTGCAGTATGTAGAAGGTCTGACTGAGCAGGACCAGCCTGATTGATGGATCCCCTGGTATTAACTAACCAGGTGGCCTTTGCCAAATTTTTGTCCCAGTTTTTGAAAGTTACACCACCCATTGCCTTCAGGGTAGCTTTTAACAGACCGTTGAACCTTTCAGTTTTCCCTGAGGCTTGTGCATAGTACGGGATATGGTATATCCAGTCAATACCATGTTCTTTGGCCCACTCAGTCACAAGAATGTTTTTGAAATGAGTCCCATTGTCTGATTCAATTATTTCTGGAGTACCATGTGTCCACAAGATTTGCTTCTCAAGGCCCAGGATAGTATTCCGGGCTGTGACATGAGGCACAGGATACATTTCCAACCATCCTGTACTTGTTTCCACCATTGTAAGCACATAGCACTTACCCTGGCGGGTCTGAGGCAGTGTGATATAGTCAATTTGCCAAGCCTCCCCATACCTGTACTTTGACCATCTCCCCTCATACCACAAAGGTTTCAACTGTTTCACCTGCTTAATTGCAGCGCACGTTTCACAGTCATGGATAACCTGCACAATAGCGTCCATGGTTAAGTCCACCCCTCGGTCACAAGCCCATCTATATGTAGCATCTCTGCCCTGATGACCTGAAGTGTCATGGGCCCATCGAGCTAAAAAGAGTTCACCCTTATGTTCCCAGTCTAAGTCTGTTTGGAACACTTGAGCAGCCTCATCTGCTTATTGGTTGTGTCGATGTTCCTCAGTGGCTTGACTCAGAGGTACATGTGCATCTACATGATGCACTTCTACAACCAGTTTCTCTATCTGATCTGCAATGTCTTTCCACAGCTCAGCAACCCAAATAGATTTACCTCTTTGCTGCCAGTTGTTCTGCTGCCAGTGCTTTAGCCAACCCCACAAGGCATTTGCTGCTGTCCACGAGTCAGTGTAGAGATAGAGTCTCAGCCACGCCTCTCACTCAGCAATGTCCAATGCCAGCTGGATGGCTTTTACCTCAGCAAATTGACTCGATTCACCTTCTCCTTCAGCTGCTTGTGCAACTAGTCATGTAGGACTCCACACGGCAGCTTTCCACTTCCGGTGGTGGCATTCCAAAGTGTGTGCCTTCAGGCCAGTTTGTGATTGCTTCTACAATACCTGGATGATTAGGCCTTCCTATTCAAGCTCACTGGATAATTAAAGCAGTCCATTTACTCCAAGTAGCATCGGTGGCATGATGGATAGGAGAAAGGTTATTCTGGAACATGAAGCTCAGTACTGATAATCTGGGCACCAGGAGGAGCTGTGCTTCAGTGCCAATCACTCCCGAAGCAGCTCTAACTCCTTCATATGCTGCAAGTATCTCCTTTTCAGTTGACGTGTAGTTGGCTTCAGAGCCTCTGTAGCTCCAACTCCAGAATCCCAAGAGTCGACCTCGAGTCTCCCCTGGTGCTTTCTGCCAGAGGCTCCATGTAGGACCGTTGTACCCGGCTGCAGTGTAGAGCACATTTTTAATGTCTGGCCCTGTTTGAACTGGTCCAAGGGCCATTGCCTGCACAATCTCCTTTTTAATCTGCTCAAAAGCTCTCTTTTGGTCAGGACCCCATTTAAAGTCACTCTTCTTTCAGGTCACCTCATAGACAGGTTTCACAGTTTCACTGTAACCTGGAATATGCAGGTTTGAGTGTCCTTTTTAGTAGTTGGTGGGGCCATAGCTGTTATTTTGTTAATGACCTCCGTTGGGATCTGGCGACGTCCATCTTGCCATCTGATTCCCAGGAACTGGATCTCTTGTGAAGGTCCCTTGATCTTGCTTCTTTTTACAGCAAAACCAGCATCCAGAAGAATTTGGATGATATTTTTACCTTTCTCAAAGACTTCTTCTGGTGTGTCACTACCCTACCTTTTACAGGAGAGGAAAACTGATCAGCACTGATGAATCATAACCTTGAATATCATAATGGTTTTGTGTGTGTATGAGAAATCCATCGAGTTCTACCTGGCCCCTAGGTTTCACCTGCCTTTGCAGTGAGTGAGAGACAGGCCCTTCATCACAGAATCATAGAATGGTTTGGGTTGGAAGATGCCTTCAAAATCATCTAGTTCCAACAGCTTTGCATGGGCAGGGACACCTCCCACTGGACCAGGTTGCTCAAAGCTGCATCCAACTTGGCCTTGAATGCTTCCAGGGATGGAGCATTCACAGCTTCCCTGGACAACCTGTGCCAGCATCTCACCACCCTCACAGGAAAGAATTTTTTTTCTAATGTCTGATCTAAATCAGTCCTCTTCCAGTTTAAAGCCATTACCCCTTGTCCTATCACTACAAGCCCTTGTAAAAAGTCCCTCCGCAGTTTTCCTGTAGCCCCTTCAGGTATTGGAAGGCCCCTATAAGGTCTCCCTGGAGTCTTCTCTTCTCCAGGCTGAACAACCCCTGCTCTCTCAGCCTGTCTTAATCCTGTGTGAATTTTACAGTGAGAAAGAATACGGGATATTTTAAAGCTAGAAAAGGGAAGATGGGTTATCAGGAAGAAGTTATTTACAATAAGGGTGATGGATTGCTGGAACGGGTTGCCTAGAGAGGTGGTGGAGGCCCCATCCCTGGAGACATTCAAGGTCAGGCTTGATGGGGCTCTGAGCAATCTGTTCTAGTGTGAGATGTCCCTGCTTATGGTAGGGGGGTTGAACTAGATGACCTTTAGAGGTCCCTTCCAACCCAAGACATTCTGTGATTCTATATTGCTGAGTTCTGGCATGTCTTCTCCTGTACAGCTTAGCAAGATTTATATAGAACACTATTATTTACTTTCTTCTCTCATTATTTTTGGGTTTTGGCTATAGCAGTCCTCTACCTTTTGGGCTTATGTACTTGTTTATGTCCTATGAATAAATAGCAAAATCCTTTATGGCCTCGTGAAGATATGTTGCGGTACCAAACACAATGGCTGAAATAAAAAAATACCACAGGACTGTATTTTATGTTCTGGATTAGGTTAGCATTTCTTAATGAAAAACATCAAATCAGGATTCTTTGTTGGTACATGCTGTTCAGTGGTTTTAAAACGCTAACCTTTTTTTTTTTTTTTTCTTAGAACTGAATCAGGTTGCAATTTTAAAGCCAATCAACCCTGTATTGAATACATTTGAACTTTTAACACTAGAAGCTGGAAAGAGACAGAAAAGCTCAAAACAGCATGCAAAAACAAATTGTAAAAGACAGATAAAAATAGCTGAAAACAGCCAGTGGTATGACACAGAACTGCTGCAGTTCACAGTTTGTTCTATTAAAACAAGCTGCCATGGGTTTAAACTTAAAGTAATGCAGCATGCTGCAAACCCTGGTGGAAAGTGAACAGACCAGCCTGCTGCTCCTGTTTGGAGTTGTCATCTTCAGAAACAAGGCAGATCCATAACTTTCTGTTTGCTGCAGCTAGAGCTGATCTCTGGTCTTGCCCTGTTGAACTCAATAGAAGCTTTATTCAATAGGAGTGGTATCAAAGCCTTTAAACAAATTAGTGTTATTAAAATGAGGAGAGAATGCAATATAATAATCAGCTGGGGGTGGATTCTAGTGTAGGTGATGTTTTTGTAAGCTTCAATATTTGCATTTCTCTTACACTAACTTCCTAGCAAGCCCTGTGTCTTTCCAGGCATCTATGAAGTAAACACAGGAAACTCAGATGTTCTTGGCTGCAGCAGAAAGAGGATCTGAAAGGGGGAACAAGGAACATGAACATGGAACAGATAGACAGTGTTTGTTTTGTATTTCTGTCAGTCAAAAAATCCAAGTGATTAACTGCAGCACTTCAGCTTGTACCTGGCACAGCTGGCGTTCGTGGATGTGCTTCTGGTTTTGTACCTATGAAGTGGGATCCTGTGTAAAGTTCAGCATCGTTTCAGTTAAATAGGACATCTTATCTGTGAGAGAGCTGTTAGCCTAAAAGAGTGGTAACTCCAAGAGGAGTTCGTTGCTACAGTCTGGAAATAGCTTTTGTTATAGTCTGACAACATGCCTAGTGCAGATTCCTGCAATGCATTGCTTGCCAGCTTGTAGAAGTAAGATGTCAACAGTTTTTACCTTTTGTATCATTTATTTGTGCATCATGAGCTTATGCTTGTGCATCATTACTAATATGCTTCTTGTTAGCCATTAAATCTAGCCTAGCTTTGTGGATGCTGTTTCTCATGGGTTAGTTTTTGAAGATGTTAAGTACTTCTCTCATGTGATGTGCTTTCCATTGTAAAATGGATTTCTGATCCTTACACATGTGTTTTGCAAGGCATCAAGCTAAATCTCTCAACTGTACATCATAGAATTGCAGTAAGAACCTGATTATCAATAGTTGAGGAAGCAATTACAGCAAGGCTTTTGATACTGTCTCCCGTAACATCCTCATTAGGAAACTCAGGAAGTGTGGGCTTGATGAGTGGACAGTGAGGTGGATTGAGAGCTGGCTGTGTGACAGAACTCAGAGGGTGGTGATCAATGGATCAGGGTCAAGTTGGAGGCCTGTAACCAGCCGTGTCCCCCTGGGATCAATACTCGGTCCGGTTTTATTCAATGTGTTCATCAATGACCTGGACGAGGGGACAGAGTGTATCCTCAGCAAGTTTGCTGATGATATCAAACTGGGAGGGGTGGATGATGCTCCAGAGGCCTGTGCTGCCATTCAGCATGACCTGGACAGGCTGGAGAGTTGGGCAGAGAAGAACCTCATGAGGTTCAATAAGAGCAAGTGTAGGGTCCTGCACCTGGGCAGGAAGAACCCCAGGTACCAATATAGGTTAGGGGTGGACCTGCTGTAAAGTAGTTCAGAGGAGAAGGATCTTGAAGTCCTGATAGACAGTAAATTATCCATGAGCCAGCAATGTGCCCTTGTGGCCAAGAAGGCCAACAGAATCTTGGGTTGCATAAAGAAGAGCGTGGTCAGTAGGTCGAGGGAGGTCATTCTCCCACTCTGCTCTGCCCTGGTGAGGCCACAGCTGGAATACTGCATCCAGTTCTGGGCTCCACAGTTCAAGGGAGACAGGGAGCTACTGGAGAGAGTCCAGAGGAGGGTGATGAAGATGATAGGGGGATTGGAACATCTCCCTTATGAGGAAAGGCTGAGAGAGCTGGGACTCTTTAGCCTGGAGAAGAGAAGGCTGAGGGGAGACCTTATCAATGTGTACAAGTATCTAAAGGATGGGTGCAAGGAAGATGGGGACAGACTCTTCTCAGTAGTTTCCCGTGTCTGAATGAGGGGCAACGGGCACAAGCTGGAACGTAAGAAGTTCCATTTAAACATAAGAAAAAACTATGAGAGTGACAAGGCAGTGGAACAGGCTGTCCAGGGAGGTTGTGGAGTCTCCATCTCTGGAGATATTCAAAACCTACCTGGATGCAGTCCTGTGTAAAGTGCTCTAGGTTATCCTACTTCAATGAGAGAGTTGGACTAGATGATCCCTAGAGGTCTCTTCTAATTCTGACAATTCTGTGATTCTGTGATATGCATCTATTTCAGAATATTTATTTTTGGTGGTAAAATTACAGTTCATCTTGCTTCCTCATTATTGCTTTACATTCAAAGGTAACTTTTTAAAAAATTCTGGTTTAAGTAACAGCTGGATTAGATATGCATGCGTCAGGATAGTTGTTTGTTTTTTCTCTGTGCAGAATGTAACTGTGATGCTGTTGGCTCAGTGGAGAATACATGTGGTCCTAGAGGTCAGTGTCTGTGCCATAGTAACTATGCTGGACTTAGGTGTGACCAGTGTGCTCCAGGTTACTACAGCTATCCCAGCTGCTTCCGTGAGTAAAAGCCTTTCCTCTTTTTGCTGGGGCTTCCCTTCTTATTTCTACAATACAGAAGAAAATAAATTTTCTCAGATATATTTGCATCTAAAACTACCTCTATAACCATGATAGTTTTGTTGCATCCAAAGCTGGCAACAATAGCACGGAAGATCTAGGCAGTGGCCAGGCTTCCTGGCAGGCACAGACTCTGGTAGTCCTCCCTGGGACATCGTTGCTGTTCCTGTGCTAGTTGGATTAATGTGAGCATGGCAATGTTTGGCCTTGGTGCAGTTGTATCTCTCTTTTAAAATATGAAGTCTAAAACTTAGGCCAAGCAATGGGCATTTGCCTTTATGAGTTCTGGCTCACTCAACATAACTTAAGCTCTGTTTCAACTGGTTTGGGCTTCTAGTATTTGATACGCTGTCCTGTGAACTTTTAAGTGCATTAGTGTGTGTTCTTGACAGGTGCCGACGTTGCACTGTAAATCCTAGTCTAGAAGGGCTTGACTCTGTAAATCTTCCATCATATCAACAGTTTTTCCTGCCCATGTAGATCAGTTGATCAGGCCCAGAATGTGTGTATACGTTTTTCACATCAAGCAGAGGGAAACTTGCAGGCTCTGTCACTAAAATCAGCAAGCTTCTTGATCAACATGAGCTGCCCTTTCCTAGAAGTAAAGTGATTATTAGTGCTAATGAAGGAACCTATCCTCAGAATTCTGATATTACTGCTAGCAAAAAAGAGTATGATAGGTGACAGGTTTGTTCTTTCTCTTTAGGAGACTGGCTGCTACTTTACTAAAATAATGCTCATTAGCCTTTTCACCCTTAGACTATATCTGAACAAAGATAATCCCATGGGCTGTACCAGCATTGTTCTTTTTTGTGGCATTATTCTTATTTACCATGTATGTGTAAATCATTGCTCAACTGAGACCTTATGCAGGAATCTGAAACAGTAAGACTGTTGCATGGTGTGTTTCAAAGCTTCCTTCTGACCTCCTCTGCCCGCAGATCTAAAGGTGTGATGGGCATATAATTTTCAACTCTGTATTTCACCGTCGTATTTTAAAGTGCAGGTCTAATTACAGAATTTACCTTGTGCTTTCTGTAACCATAAGAAGATCAAGAAAGCAGAAAGCCAAACCCAAGGCTGCTCCTAGAATGGGACAAAGAAGTTGAGGAAGAGAGATTTATTACGGCTCCAGATAATCCTACCTGTTCCTGTCAAGAGCAGAGGAAGAAAACAGTGTCAAGATGGTACAGGTCACCTCAAACTTACAGGTTCCAGGGAGGTGTGAGGACCTTGTGAGTTACAGGAGGACCTTGTGAGCTATTCATTGGAAAGAAAAATTAAGAGCACTCTAGACAAATAGTATTCAAAACCTTTACAGTACAAAAGTTTTGGAAAGTTGTTGCTTGGTACCTACAGGGTGAAACTGTCTTGGTTTGTTGTTACACAGCTTGTCAGTGCTCTCCTGAGGGTTCCCAGCATGGCACATGTGAGCCCGCATCGGGGCAGTGCGCCTGTCAGATGGGTGTCACAGGGCGACAGTGCAACAGATGCCTTTTTGCAGCCAGCAGCTTCCCCTACTGCAGAGGTAATGCTTCTGAGGGACAATCCTCCCTTCTGATTTGCATTGTCCCTGTTCTTATTGCAGGATGTTCTTCAGGGTAGTCTGCTGCGTGCAGAGTTTTATAGAAACCCCCTGAAGGGTGGGGGAGGGAGGGACACACCTTGAGCACATATTAGATGAGTTTATTTGTGATTCTGTATGTTACTTCATGAAGTGACGTATAAGGTTAAGACTTTTTTTTGGATGATGGCACAGGAACTTTAAGAGAACATCTCTCAGTTCTTTAGGTTAGTGCTGTGTTTTTCCACGTGCATACCAAACCAAACAGTCTAAACCAGACTTAGTACACATTTGAAAAATCATTATTAAAGGCTTCTGCAAGCCTTGAAGTTTAAAGTATTGGAGTCCCTCCAAGGTAACTGTATTAAAAAGTCCTTTCAAACTCACACCCGCTACATTGTACTTCTGCACTACTGCATTCCACAGCTCTGTTTTCAAAAGCTCTTTAACTGTGTTTGTGTTTTAATTTCATAAAGGTGTCAATAGTGAATGTGATCCTTCAGGTACCGTTGGTTCTCATTCTGTAAGTATTGTAAAATTGCAGCTAACAGTACGTGTTAATACTGCGTGTGCCTTTGCTGAACACATTCACTTCCTTGCTGAAGTCCTGAAGCCTGCTCTTAGACTGTGAAAGAATTGCACAAGCTTATTTGCAGAGTAAGAGTGGAAATAAACTTTGTGCTCTGTTCTTTGATCATAGCAGTGCAATTAGCTGTTGAGGATAGGGCTTTTTTATCTTTTATATATTGAATATGCATATTGTTTATGTCTTCTTGGTATGCTAGAGCACTAACATATACATGCAGATATGAGCCTATGCATGTTTCAAAGACGTTCTGGTTCTGGGTTGCAGCAGGCCACTCCGGCATCAAATTATTATTGAAAAAAATGTCTTTGTAACTGTTGCTGTTCCACTATTACTTTTATTAATACCATGATGTCTATTAGTAGTAGCATATTACCAGAAATCACAGTCATTGCTAAATGCAATAGCTAAGAAGACCTAGAGAGTAAGTCTGACTGATGGAAGAGGTATCTGCGTAGGCTCATGTGTACAGGTGTTTGTGTCTTCCACCAATTAAAGAAGGAGCAAATAAAAAAATTAATTATTATGGAATATTAAGAAAATTTGTTTTTAAACTTTTTGCAAAACAGTTAATAATTTAGAGCAGTTCTGGGAAGGCTCTGAAAGAATTGGAAGGTACCCCCATTTAGAATAAATGAGATACGGAAAAAATACGCAGGGTGGAGCAATCCTGTGCTGGTAATATGAGACAGAAAAATCTAAGAAGTCTGAATCAGCCTCAGTTTCTGTGCATCTGTAAAAGTCAGTAAACTGCCTGAACTGTTAATAATATTAGGTTTTTCTTAATACTAAAGAACAGTATGTTTTTTATGAAACAGATGAACCCATATTAATTCCTTTCTGTCATTAGGGGTATTGTAAATGTCTTCAGCATGTTGAAGGTCCTACCTGTAGTAAATGCAAACCATTGTACTGGAACCTGGCCAAAGAAAACCCTGAGGGATGTACAGGTATGGCTTCATGACATGTTTCTTTGGCTTATGGAATGTGTAAAATTCTTCTGAAAGTAATGGTTATTTGCTGTCGCCATATTTGGTGCTCAGTGACTTTCACAGCCCTTGTTAACAGCATGTTTTTCATGCTACTTTATTGTAACACCAAATTACCCATGATACCAGCAGTTACTTTTAGAAATTAGACCATAATTTTTATCAGTGTTTGCTAGTGCTGGGCCAAGGCCTGCACTGAGTTACAGTGATGTGTACTTCATACTGTCCTATGGCAGTTTTACTGGAGTGAAATGGGATTTCTGCCCTTAACACAGAAATCAGAATTTGGCTCGTTGTTTTGCGAAAAAGGTGCTTTTTCACTTATTATCATCTCCTAGCTTGTGGAAGAATGAAAAGCCTTCTTGTAGCCTCAGGGAGTCACAAATCCGTTATGGTTTATAATACCCATCGGTTTGCAATTTTCAATGTTTGCTAATATCAAGTGTATATTTTTCAGGCAGATAATAATAATTCTAAAGACTAAAAAAGATAAAGAATCTTTAAAGATCACTTTCTCCCTAACTATTTCCTTTCCAACAGGTTCCACCATAACAGCCACATAGAGAGGATATGGGCTGGTACCAATATTATTACATTGACTCTAATTCTCAAATATTATACAGTCTAAACATCTCCTCAAATATTAATTACTGCAACTTTCATGTAATTCATCTTATAGAATGGTTAAGGCTGGAAGAGACCTTAAAGATCATCAAGTTTGAACCTCCCTTGTATGAGCAGGGAGGTTCCTTACACTAGACCAGGTTGCAAAAAGTCTCATCCAACCTGGCCTTCAGTCACGGACTCAATACTGTGTTTCCTCAAACCTCTAGGCCAGCATAGCTCCTTCCTGCAATATTTGCTTCATTTATATTTCATACGGAGAGTTGAGCTGGTCCCAAAGAAGCACTGCAGAATAGGAGCTGATGGTCAGGCTGGAAGACACTGTTTTGCATCATTTGAATGTTTTTAAGAAAGAAAACAATTGCAAATCCAAATTCAAGACTGTTTTTGTAAAACACAAGTTAGAACACTTTAAAACACACCAGCAAATTGCACGTACACAGAAGTCCACATTCTTTCTCCTTTGCTTTTTTTCTTCTCTCACCTTGTGTCAGTAGTCATCTGCCATTTTGAACCTTCCAGAGTAAAATCTGCTTTATGGCACTATGACCAAAAGTGCAGATTCAGGGTGGTGGGGATTCTTTACCTGCAAAGTATCTTGGAAAGACAAAATGCAGATTGTCTTTTTTTCATCTGTGCAGCATGCCAGTGTGATGTGAGTGGAACACTAAGTGGAATTGGAGAATGTCAGCAGGTAAAGTGAAATTAAAAGAAAGAGATTAATTAAATTGATTTTTTATAAAGATAGATTGTTGTAACATTTGCTAAGGTAGAAATCTTAGCACTGATTATTGCTTTTGCACATCAAGCGACTGGTTTTATGCAGCAAAGAAGCAGTTTTGTGCAGGAATTGTATACATCCTAAGGAGAGTATATGTATTTTCTGGTATGTTTGTTGAAGATGATAAATGACAGAAGTTATGTCCAGATAATATTTTTTGCTCATATTAAAATGTTTTTCCTCTTTAGAATTAGAGGAAATTCAAAGTATTGAAAGATTAAATTTCTGAAAGGGGTGGCGAAACACTTTGAAATTTGTTTTCTTCACAGGAAAATGGGCATTGTTACTGCAAATCTAATGTTTGTGGAGATTCCTGTGACACTTGTGAAGCTGGTTATTACGCTCTCAAAAACACAAATTATTTTGGCTGCCAAGGTAAGATGAATAAAGGACATCTCTAGCAGCGTATTTGCACTTAGCATAGAAGTCTTTAAAATTCCCTAGGTTGTATTTTGAAAATGTATTTGTGGAATCACTCAAGTGCACAGCATTTCGCACTGCTTCTTGTGGCCCTTGTAACGCCTCCTTTGCCTTCCAAAGGGAGAAAGAGCAAGGCAGATGGTACCGCTGTGGTCCCCAACCATTTTGTGGCTGGCTCACCTGAGGAAAAGTGTTCCTCTTGGAGTTCATTGTCCTTCACCTTGTCTTCCTCTGTGCTTCATTTACCACCACCACTCTGAGGCTTCTTTGTCAAAACCCGTGGGTGAGATCATGCCAGGCACTGCTGAAGCTGTTATCAAATAAGATAACTGAGAGTCATTCTTCCTTTCACTCCTCCTTCTTCTGACTTGTGGGGCCAGGAATGGTTGATTTTCCTGCAGGCATGACCTGTAAGAGTGGTAGCTCTCTATTCTCCTTAGCAGTTTTCTAAGGTCTGCTGCTGCGATAAAAACTTAAAATATACTAGCTTGATTATTTTTTTTTTTCCAGGTATATTAATACTCATGTATTGCTTTAGCCCAGGGCTCCGTGTGTTTTGAAGCAGAGCCAGATGTAGCTGTGATGTGGAGAAAGTGGTCCTTCTTCTGAAGGATATTTGGTCTGCCCTGTGTTTTGAGGGGTGTAGGTCTACTTCAACAGTTTCCTTCTCTCCTTGTCCCCCCATTGTAGATTTAAGTTTGCTAAAATTATTGAAAGCATTTTCACTGACTTGAGTCTGCTTTATATCTGTCCAGGGTTAATGCAAGAGATGTATTTTTAAAGCACTGAAGTACTTCCAATAATAGTGTAATATGTGCAAAGTTAAAAATACTGGCTGCTGTATCAAACGTAGCTTTCATGCCTAATGTGCAAACCAGGGAGCTAACCAAAGGGATCTGGTTTCACAAAGGTGTAAAATATTTTAGATATCCTTGATTTCAGTGAGATTACAGGTGCTTGTCATGTCTTAGAAAACAGGATGCTTTTACACTACTTTGTTAATATGTGTTTAAGAACCTTCAACTTTTCAATTCAGCTTCAAGTTTTTAGCCTAGATGTACTTGTTCCTTAATACCATGTTGCACCTTGTTACTAGGTGTTCTTTAGTTTGTGCCACAAGTCCTGTCTCCTGTCAAAAGTCATTCAACATTGTTATCTGGTATTGGTTAAAAATATGCATATGCTATTAAAGAAACATGTATGTTCTTGTTGTATGCAACTTTTGTAAGATAAATTAAATATTGAGGTACTAGACTCTGAAAAATAACATCTTGCAATTTTTGTAAATTAGGTTTTGTTCTTTGGTTTGGGGTTTTTTTTACAATAATTATTCATTGTGATGTTGCTGTAGAAATTTTGACTTATTAGCAAAACACTTGAATGGGTTTTCTACAAAAGTATAGTCCTGCATTGAGTATTGTGGCATGGCTTATTACTTGTGATTTTTTACAAAGTGGCTTTTATTGCATTCCAAGAAGAAATAAAGAAAACAACCACAAACATAGGAAGCCAGAAATAACTGCAGCTTACATATGTGTGTTAATGTGAGACAGAGGGAGTCTGAAGGGCTCCATAAGGAGGAAATTAGTCATTAATGGTGTTTAATTAGCAGAATTGACATGTATTTTCTCATAACTTTTATATTTTTTTTTCTGGTGGGATGTTGACTTCTGCTCTTTTCCTGACAGGCTGCTGGTGTGATGTTGGAGGATCCCTCAGCCCAGCATGTACCGAGCCCTCGGGTGGCTGCCAGTGCCGGCCACATGTCGTGGGGACGGCCTGTCAGGAGTGAGTCTGGCTGTAGCCCCATGATAACTCCTGCTTTAGCATAGCTCTTGTGAAACTGCCCACAAGTCCCTTGCTATCCTTTCACGTGAGATTCTGGATTTGTTGATAAATAAGCTGATAAATTCTATTTGTTAGTGATAATAATTTTGCTGGGCAGTTTTCTTCTGTTACTTTTATAAGATTTTGTAACTTGTTCCCTTAAATAACCATCCATTTTGCAATAGTATTGAATATGTATCTATATATCTATCAAGAATTATATAGGAAAATGTATGTAATCTGTAAAAGCTACTGGAAAGAGAAGTCTCATTACATCTATCTTACCAGCTGTCTTGAATTTATTAGCTGCTGTAAAGATTCCTCAGTCTGCAGTAGGTCACCACCCTTCCACTGCTTTATACTCTTAGATGTAGACCATAACGTAGACTGGTAAGTCTTTGTTGTTTTGTGGTGTTTTTGTTTTTTTCTCCTTGAAAGGCCTGAAAAAAACTATTATTTCCCTGATCTGCACCACATGAAGTTTGAGATTGAAGATGGTACTACTGTCATGGGAAGGGAAATTCGGTTTGGCTATGATCCTCAAGAATTTCCTAGCTTCAGTTGGAGAGGATATGCCCGGATGTCCTCTATACAAGTAAGCTATTTCACTCAAGGCTTTGGGCTGGAAACATAGGTGTATGGTATATATGTATCTATAGTACTGCTGTGAGAGTGCAAGGTCATGGAGAAACCAGAAAAAAAGGACAGGATCTCACTTATCCAAACTCTTCAGCACTTTATCGCTGTTTGGAAGAGTGAATGTTGGTATTGTTGTAAGTTGGTCATCGCTTGGCTGAATAGTTTGAATTACACAATTCCATGGCAGTCTGTGTCTGTAAGATTTTCAGGTACCATCACAGTGCTGTCACTGGCATCTTCTTGCACTTGCATTTGTATTGGGCAAAGAAGAAAATGGCACCAACTTTTATTAGGAATGATACCTTCACAAATAGGAAAGTGTGTGATTCAGTAAAAGAAGCTGTGAGCAGGGGCATCTTGGCAACATTTATTTTAGTCTTGTGAGAGTCTACAGATAAACTGAACAACAGCGGAAAGAAGTAAATCACTGGAAGAAATTCACCATAATTTAATTGTGTGAGAAGGGACCTGGCTGACTTTGGACTGAACTGCTGAGCAAGTGAACTTGAATTTTAAAACAGTAGATTTGAGCAATAAATGGGATTGGCTCACTCTTTTTAAAAGTAGTACTCTGGTATAGTTGTGTCCAAACTGTAAGTTGTCCAAGGACTAATGGATCATGATAAACTGAGACATAAGCACGTAACCATTGCACAAGCATAGTGATTTCCTTTCTCTTCTTTATTCACTCTTTCCTCTTTGTTCGTTTGTTTTCTTTTATCCTAGGGCTCATATTTGTTGGATATTCAGAATTACTCCCCATTTACAAATGAAGGCAACTCTCCAGTAGTTAGGATTTCTTAACTTCTGCTTTCTAGCTCAGCTGCTTTTCGCATTTCATATCCAGTGGCTTTTTGCAAAGAGGTAGTGAAAGAACTTAGTCTCTAATCTGGCTAAAAGTGTGCATTATTTTGCTTATCTGAATAAAGTTTTTCACTCATAAAAGTGACTACCAGCTCCAGGCCCTCCTTAGTTAGATCCTTGCATAACTAAGATAGTCTCATGTTCAAGGAACTTTGACATAGCATTTCTGTGTCTTGCGGGACCCTGAAATAATCCTCCTTTATAGAAGACAAATAGTGTTACCTTATCTACCACAAAAAAGGCTAATATAACAAGTTTTGTTAAAATAAACTATTTCAAAACAATAAAAAAGTTTTGAGATTAAATAAAAAAACAGTGTGTGACCTCAGTGGAGGTTGCTGGTGTCCTGTCATGCTGCTGACATGGGGTGTCATTACAGACTGAGAAGCTTACAGTTGGGCCCAGATTTTAAAGCACTGGCCAGAGTTGCCTAAGTTTGTGACAGAGCTCAAAGAATAATTCCTCCCACTCCCTGCCTTTGCTTGAAGCCAGGGAGCAACACCTCTTCCTACCACATTCCTCACATGTATCTTCTTTCTCTCCCTTCACTGTCTTCTACATTTTCCACAAGAGCTTAGAAACCAGTTTGATAGATCTTCTGAAGTGTGTTTCTTCATTTCTTTTTCTTTTTCTTTTTTGTTCCTGTCTATTTTTCAAGTGTTCCCTCCATGCCTCTGTTATCCATGTATATGGATCAGTTATTCTTCAGAAGTCATTCTTCTCCATTTAAAGCAACACTCATAAAACCTTCCCTTGCTTGTCTGTACTTCCCATTCTGGTTGACTGCCGTTCTGCAATCACCTAGATTTTTAGCTAGCTAGTCTCAGTAGATCTCTGAGCTCTGGCATCTGTCATATGTCTATCTTTGCTTTCTGCTCTGCATTTGTATTAAGAAGGTGGAGGTCTCTGGGATGGTGATAGCAGAACTGAGGCATACTCATTCAGAACACCATATTAGAGCTGGCAATCTTGCATTTATTGTAGCTTTTAGGAGTGAGAGAAAATGAGGCTTTGTGTTCTTTTCGCCAATGCATGGAACAGAAGAAACCAATGTGCATTTGGGAAGCAGAATAGACCACAGTGGTGGGAAGGTCACTGTGCCACAAGCATCTTGGAAAGGGATAGCAAGGGCATTGTGATGGGTGAACTGGTGTGAGTTGGTTTCGGGGGGAGCTTTAAGATTTAGGATGGAAAGAAGGAAGCCAAACCCTTGAGCTTGCACCAATCCTATTTTTTCCTAGTCCACCACCAGTTTTCTGTTGCTCTACAAACTAAATAACGGGGGCTGTGTGAGTGCAGGCTCCTGTGGGCACAAGAACAAAGTGGCTCCAGAGGTGTTGGTTCACCCACAAGGCAAAGGTAGTCATGCATAGTATCACATCTCCTAAGAAACAGAGGGATCTGGTGGAAGAGCAGTTGTTTCAACAGTGGTCTGAGATGTCAGCATGCTGTGGAGCGTTGTGTGTGATCTCAGACTAGGATCAATGATTCTGGCCTATTCCTGGGGAAGTCAGGAATATGGACAGCCCTTGATACTGTATCCCTCCTTTGTGGCACAGGAGGAGAGAATAACAGTAAAATACTGTCCATGTATCAAGGGGCAGTATCAACAAGTCAATTCAGCCATTCTGTGTCTTCCTGGATAAGCTGTTACTCAACGAGAGTGTTTTTTTCACAGGAGGTTTTGTTCTGTTTGTTCTGTTCTTTTGTAAGCTGCCCAAGCCTTTCTTTTCTGTTTTGGAGTTTATCTTTGCCAAATGGTTTTTCTTTCTCTGGGTGCTAGTAACAAATAATACACTTTCCTTTCCTCCTTTTTCCCTTTCTTTTTATTTTTCCCAGCCAGGGGTGGTTGTTCCTATCACTGTGGCTTCCCCTAAGCTCTTCCACATAGTCCTCCGCTATGTCAGCCTGGGCTCAAAAAGCTCTAAAGGGAAGATCTCAGTTGCTGAGGGAAAACATTTTGGCACTAATTATACTTGTAAGTGAATTAATTTTCTCACTAGGCTTGCCTGTCTTCTTCTGTCATACACCAGCATTGCCATTCCAGTATATACTTATCTGCATGTTTTTCTTGTAGGACTTTAGTATGGTGCATGCATGGCTTTCTAACTGTTCCTCTATTCAGCGCTTTATGGCTGTTTTTGTTTATTAACTTCCATTTTTCAGAATGAAGTGAGGATAACTTTGAACGTGGAAAAATCAAACCTCTCCTTATTTCGCATTATCCTGAGATACATTAACCCTGGAGGTGAAACATTATCTGGTCACATATCTGCTTGTCAGTCTCAGCCTGAAACAGGTAGGTGCAACTCAACGGCACAATGGATCAGCTGAATGTTAGATCAGAGGAGCCTCTTCATGTTGTACTTAAGTCAAATTTATAGCGTCGCTTAAAATGCATCACTTTTAACAGTGTCAGTGCTTTCCTGCTTTTCTTACTATATTTTGGTGTATAATTGATGTGGCTGTGTTTGCATGAAACTTGCATGCTGCTTACATACATGCATACTACTTACAGTAGTAATCAACATTTGTTTTTTCAAGTGTTTGCCAAACTCAGTACTTTCAGTTCTGTACTTGGAAGCACTGACCTGTGAGTTTTATAAAGCCTTTAAAGAAGAGGTAACAGCGTTTATTTTGGTTGAGTTGCCTTTGATGTTTCATTTTAAAGGTGGCTTCTGCCTTCATTCCATGAGTGATATTTATTTAAGGATTAATCCAGTCTTACCAAGTTAGCTCTGATTACAGATCTCAAAAGCACGTGATGCCTTTTGGGCCCTGATAAGAGATAAGTGCTCTATATCCTTTGTATGGCAGAGGCATACCAAGCCTATATGCAGAATTCTCTCTTACAATGCCTGACCTCAGCATACTGATGGGAGCTAATGGAGTTTAGTCATAGACCCTTTTTTAGTAATTTGGAGGAGGCAAAACTGAAGACTTCACAGATACCACAGAGTGGTCACAGTTTGTGGTCATGTCTGGCTTATATTGCCTGGGAGGCAGGGAAGCAGCTTTTGTCTGTGTCCAGAGGCCTCAAAGAGGAAACCTTTGATATTCATAATAATTGATCCTCATGACTTCTCTTTGATAAATTGTACCACAGCTACATTTCTGTTGTACATGATCTCTGCCCAGAAGTTACCTTCAGTTACTGTCTGTAACTAAACATTTTAGATGCTACTGAGAATCTCCAGCATCTGAAATAATCAGTGAAAGTCCCATGAGAACAGGCCTTGTGCCAGCTGAACATATTGTGAGTCAGTGCAGAGACAGGTTGAATGGAAAATAATGGAAGGGGAAGGTGAGAAGTGAGCATTTTGGAATATTGCAAAACTGGCCATTGCAGAGGCTCTGCTTTTCTGAACCAATTTGCTCAAGACTAGTAAGAACGAAGACAGCAACCTCTGCACAGCTCTGTAGCTTACTGTGTGTAAGAGCACTGTTCAGCTCCTGTTAGGCCAAGTTTAATGGATTAAATCAGTCCAGCACATGAAGCACGTAGAGGTATCTTACACAGTCCTTTATTTTTTTTTTATTTGATTTTTTTGTTGTTGTTGTTGCTGGCAGGGGCTTCTCAGAGCAAGGAGTTTGTCTTCCCACCTAGCAAGGAGCCAGCTTTTGTCACAATCCCAGGAAAAAGCTCCACAGAGCCTTTCTCACTGGTTCCAGGCACATGGACTGTCACTATAGTGGCAGAGGAAGTCCTCTTGGTAAGAAAACAACTGAGGAAAATGTGTGCTCAAAGGCTGTCATGATAGTATTGCTCTGGAGTTCTTTGCCAGGAAGAGCCCTGCAAGCAACTGAAATTCAGCACTGGTGAAAAAAATACAGCAGCAAAGTATGATTTTGAAAATTTACAGTTTTGCCTCTTATTAATTTTTTTTTCTTCTCTGACTTTCACTTGCTCTAAGTTGTATTGTGCTTACAGACTTTAAGTATATCTGAAAATTGTACCTTCAAAGGAAAGGTAGTGTTAACATTCAGCACAATTGCTCAGCCACACATGACCAAGGCTTTAATTTCTTGACAAAGATCCTTCAGAAAAGTATTGTAAGATGGGCTGCACGATTAGCATATAATTTTCTAAATGTTTTTATCATCATATTATTACTTCTCTTTTACTCACTGAAAACAGAAACATTTTCTGACAGCAGTTCTAAGAAATTGCTATAAAAAGACAAGTTGTTTCAGGTGATCATTTATTGGAAAACCTAAACACGTATGATCACAAAGACAGCATGCTGAAATTCATATATATATTGCATAGGGTTAACAAGTAGCCAGTGCCTTTAGTCATTAAGCCTGGGGCTCTGGTAAATTTATGGCATACCACATAAAATGTTACTGAAGAACTTGCAAATATATTTATTTCTGAAAGTGACAGTACTTATTTGGCCTGTGTTTTTTTTTACTAATACCTTTGAAAAGGAATTTATTAATGATCTTAGCCCAGTATGTTTTCACTGCTTTTATAAATAAGATCTATGATATTAGTTTAAGTGGGAAAGGCAAAAATATACCAGCTTTTGAAGCACAGCTTAATAGATTACATGGAATATTTTTAGAAAGTCAGCTGAGATAGATGATTCTCCCTTGTGGAGTCATGCACAGTTGAGTTGTGTGCATGTGGATTGCACTCACCGGTGAAGACTGCACCCAGCTGGCTCTGTGTTACCAAGGTGTCACAAGGCTCCTTCATGATCACTGTCTTGTACAGCATGTGATGGGAGATTGGCTTCAGAGATTCCCTTCTTGCAGGGTAGCTGCCTTAATCCCATCTCTGTGGAGGTATAAATAGAATTGGGGAGAAACATTCTGACGTTATTGGCCCTTGTAACAGCAAAAAAAAAATCCACGTCTTGCAGATACTCTCTGTAAAAATTATTTCTGTGGTTGGGTTTGTTCATTTATTCACTGTGAAAGTCTAGAGATGTTCGTTGTGTAATGTTCTGCATGGTCTTGCATTTGTTGTATTCTTTGTTCTTAGGATTACATGGTGCTGTTACCTAGTGATTACTACAAAGCATCCATCTTGCAGATACAAGTTACAGAACCTTGCACCTATTCAGGACGTGCTACAACAGATCAGTCAGTATATATGCTACAAAATAAACCAGTGCCTTGGATTATTTTATTGTTATCCTGCTGCACTCGAAAACAAAAATAATCCTGTGGTTTGGGTTTGTTTTCTTTCTTTGTTTTTTTTGTGTAAGCTGCTTGCTCTATCAGCATTTGCCACTGGGCAGATTTTCCTGTGGCCTTGGTTCAGAGGCAGCATATTTCAGACATGGGGGAGAATACAGAAGAGTACCTGTGCGACAGCCAGCTCCTGGTCAACCAGTGATGACCCATATCAGTGGAAGAGAGGTCAGATTTCTGCCTGCTAATTGCAGTCCAATCTGCACTGTTGACTATAAACCTACTGGGCTAAAAGTGGTGTAGATTTGCAGATCTGTAACACTTCCTTAAAACAGACTCTGTACCAAGCTCTGCATTTTATACAGAATTGTGTAAATGGATGAGTTTAAGCAGATTTATAGCTGTGACTAGAGTGAACATTTCTTTCTGACAAAATCATTTTATTAAAAATCCCTCTGCTTCAGGCATACTGGCTTATTCAGCGTACTGTTTAATGGCAGCAGAAATGGCATAATGGTTTGTCAGCAGAAATTGTGTACATACATCACTCTGATTTATTTTTTTCTTAAGTAGTTACATTTTTTGCTTTACGTAAATACAAGCAGAAGCAATTATGCGACTGCTGTAGGTGTGTAGAAAGAGATGTTTAATGAAATGAAAAGTTACAGTAGAAGTGTGTTTGTCAAGTATATGGTAATTGCATGTAAAATGATTAAGCCCTCTATTGCTGTGCTTGTATATTGTTTTTAAAAATACCAAATGCAACAAGAATATTTATATGCCACAGGCTCTGTTGCTTCATCGCTGATGCCTGTGCAAAACTTTACTAGCATGAGTAACTGCAGTGAAGTCAAGAGGGCTGTTGACAGGTTTATTTACATGTTTAGGTGTTTGTAGCCTAAGGAGATATTGAGAAAAAAGAGTTCAAATTTGAAAGTAATTATACAGCTGACTGTAGCGAAAACCCCTTTAAACCACAGCACTTTCCATGCAACTGCTTCAGAGTCTTTTACATCAAATAATTGTATTAAATAATTTGTGCAGGTAAACCAAAAGAAAAACTTGATGCTTCAGAAAGTGTCATTGCCTGTTTGCTGCTTTCATGCTTTATATGGAATCAGTATGCAGTACTGCTGTGGTAGGACTTGTGTTCCTGGAAGTATTTTTTACAGTGGAGAAGTAGACTCTATTTTTATGTTATTAAAGATAGCTTAGAGTTGATGAACATTTTTAAGTATCATTGACATTTCCTCACTGGTACTTTCTGCTCTGGAGAAGAGAAATAGTAATCTACTAATTTCATAGGTGTATTTTACAGCTGTTATAATGGCAGCTGTTTCTTGAACTTGGTTGACTCTTGTTAGTAGACAAAGTGGTATTTACAAGCATTGCTTCCATTCTGCTGGATGTCTTTTGCTGAGACGTTACAGGGCTGGCACTGGACAAAGGCTGACTGGTTGGCTTGCAGGGCAGGAAAGGGAGCTTCCTGCAGGAAAAGATGTGAAAAAACTAACTGCTTTTAAATTTTTCAATGATTTTGACCTAGGTCAATTTAGAGATAAACATAAATGTTCCACAAGTGGGTCGCTATGTTCTGGTTTTTGAATATGCCAATGAAGAGGATCAGTTGTACACTGCCGAGGTAACAATACATAGCCCTGGACCTGTCACTGAAGGCAGATTGAGAATATATAGTTGCAAATACAGGTAAGAATTGATGCAGTAATCACTAAATGGTTAAATAAGCATTTGGGATAAAATTACACTTTTTATATGCTGGAATCCATTTTACTGTGTAGGCTGTTTGAATTTTAGGGTGATTTAAAGCAAGTATGTGATTCTCTGGGTAATCTACAGATCTTTTTATTTTATTTGTGCATTCAGCTCATTAAATATTGCTACTGCTTCAGTGAACTGTTTTCCTATACAAAGAGTTACTTTTTAATATACTTTTTTAATTCCTTATAAATGATTAATCTCTGAGTCTGGTGGAAGAACAACACTTTTGGCTGCAGATGCCTGCACTGTTTTTATTTAGTTAAAAGCGTGTCCAAGGACTTTGGCTATAAAAAATGTAGCAGCCAGTTTTACAGAGTATTTCCACTGTTTCTAACAAGATCTGCTGAAGCAGAAGTACTAAGGTCTCTGAAATTCTGAGTGTAGCCATCCTCATGCTGTTAGGCTAATAAGCAAGGTCTTCAGCCAAATGCTTTTTTAACCTTGTTGATTACTGAGGTTTCTGCAGGTATTTCTGCACAAGAAATGTTGTTTGTCCTGAGATTGTCTTTATTTTGTGAACATTTCAGTTCATGACTCAAATTAGGATTTTGGTCCTGCAGATGTTTGTGCCCTTGAGAGAGCCTACTCAGTGCCAAGGGGCTACAGACATGCATCCGTTTTTCCTGTGAGCCAAGTGTTTCACAGATGGGAGGCTTGGGGATATTCCAGATGAAATTGCCCAGTATGGAAAATCATTTTCATCAGCATGTTCGTGATACAGAATGTGGAGCAGTGACCTTGTCAGGTTATTGCTGGGGAAAGCTCTTATTTTAGCCTGTTATGTAACACCTGAAGCCCCAGACTATTTGCTATAAATCTTTCATCTTCCATTTCGTTTTTTTTTTTCCCCCAAACACATTTTATGGTCTTCATTTTGAACATACTTGTTTGTTCATATGATAAACTAGAAAACTTCATGAAAACAAAAAGAAAGCCTCTTGCTACTTAAATGTAGCAATGCAGTAAATACCTTCTGCGGCCGTTCTGCTTGAAGCTAATGGTCACATTGCTGTGTCATCTTTCCTAAACAGGAAGCTACAAGTCTTTTCTGTTAAAAAATAAATCAAGAAATGGCGAAGTGAGGTAAATCAGAGTAACTTGCAGAAACAGGAATATATTGTGCCAGGCCTTCTTATAGCTCTATGAGCTTGATTATTCCCAATAAAACATTGTAAGAGAATAAAACATTAAAAGCTTCCAGCAAATCACAAATAAGGTACCTGTATTTCTCTGGTCTCAAATGTCCTTAGCCCTGAGCTGACCTTATTCATGAGCTGTGCTCTAGACAAGAGTGAAAATTCTGCATTATCTGATTTGTAGAGGAGATGCAGAGAAGCGGTTGTATGGTGGTTACAGCTTCTTGCCTGCAGCATGCTGGCTGGCTTAGCTTAGTGGAAGTGAAAAATAGAGTGAGACCCCACCTGGTGCTGTGTCCAGTTCTGGAGTCTCCAGCAAAAGAAGGACATGGAGCTGTTGCAGCGAGTCCAGAGGAGGGCCACAAAGATGGTTAGAGGGCTGGAGCACCTCTTCTGTGAAGACAGGCTGAGGGAGTTGGGGTGGTCCAGACTGGAGAAGAGAGGGCTCTGGGGAGACATTGTAGCAGCCTTCCAGTAGCTGAACAAGGGCTACCAGAAAGCTGGGGAGAGGCTTTTACAAGGGCATGTAGTGATAGAATGAGGGGGGAATGGCTTCAAACTGGAAGAGGGCAGATTAGGCTAGACATTAGAAAGATAATCTTCGCTGTGAGGGTGGTGAAACCTTGGAAGAGGTTGCCTCGGGAAGCTGTGGATGCCCCCTCCCTGGAAGTGTTCAGGGCCAGGTTGGATGGGGCTTTGAGCAACCTGGTCTAGTGGGAGGTGTCCCTGCCACGGCAGGGGGGTTGGAACTAGATGATCTTTAAGGTCCCTTCCAACCCAAACCATTTTAAGATTCCAGGAAAGAAAATTAGAGCCCTGGATTACTTCTCTTTAGCAAAAGGGAACTGTTGGTACTTCTGGCAAGTTGCAGGGGTCATGCTCCCTGAACAAGGCAGAGTTAAAAGGCTTTATCAAGACTCTTCCTCTTAGTCTGTATTTGTCTTTAGTGAAGTTATGCAGCCAATTGAAGGCAGTCAGTAAGAAGCAAACCTACTTTTTTTTTGTGTGTGTTGAGGAGTGTCTGTATAGAAGAGCTTCCTAAAATCAAGATTTGCCCAGCTGCCATTGTGTGGATGAGAGCTGCTGATCCTCACCACCAGCAGTGCATACCAGTAGTGGAAAGCAGCAGCTGGTGCACACTGGCACGTCAAAGGAGCACGGGCCAGGCACGGAGTATTAGTTACAAGCAATGTTACACAGCTTGGAAACCTCTGCAGATAGCATGTATGTGTGTCTGTCTGTTCACATCCTACTTAAAGCAGTAGCTCAAATGGAGATCTGAGCCTGAGGTCTGGCAGTTTGGGCTCTGGCTAGGTCAACCCACAAAGGACAAGCAGTATTTTGTACCTGGTAGGTCATTTGTCTCGCTAGCGAGGATACTACATGCCCACCAGTGGCCAAAGGTAGTTGTTACGTAGGATCCAGCAGGATGGCTAGGCACCAGCAGTGAGGCTAGCCAAAAGCTAGGCAGCTGAGCTAGGCAATAGCCTAAACAGAGTGCCAGTGCCAGGAGGCTCACTTTTAATCTGTTTTCTGTCTCAGTTTCCTTTGTCGCAGCGTTGTAGTTGACGACAGGAATCGCATTGCAACCTATGATCTTCTAGCAGATACAAAGATACATCTTCAGGCATCATCAGTTAATTTTTTTCTGGTAAGTTTCCATTTTCTTTTCCCTTTTATAACACTTGTTCCCTGAGTGGGTAAATAGAAGTATTTTTTCCCTATGTTTACAAGCTGTGTAGTAATATGTGAAATGCTTTGTCTTAGATACTTGATGTTTCTTTATATATACTCAGAGAATACTGAGGCAAACTTGATCAGTTTCAAAGGTGAACAGAAATTTGCCTTTCTTTGCGAGGGTTTTTCCATGGTTTTTGTACTTTATTTCAGTTCCCCTCTCTCTTCTACAAGTAAACTTTAAGTGAAACATCTGGTAGCTTTTATACTTTATAGATTTTTTCCTTATATTTCACTTTTTTTTTTTAAATCCTCAAAACCCATATGGGAGTTTCCTGGGTCTCTTACAAAATTCAGGTAATAAAGGCACTTATTTCAGGTAATAAGTGCATTCACTAGTCATAGAACTTCTACTTTTTTTTCTAAAGCCTTTGCTGCCATCTTTTGGCCACACCAGGAATAAATTTTTCTGTACGCTGGATTTTCTTCTGTTTGTTTTCCACACAAGGTGATTTACACATTTAGTTCAAATACGGAGTGGAAACTCAGCTATAAACATAGAGTAGTTTCTTGGAGCTGTTAGGACTAACAACTGATGCTTTCTTCATTTCATGAGGCAGTGTGCAGTGTGAACAAATACCACTTAAATTGTCTGTTAACTCACTTAGGTATTTTGTAAGCGTGTGTAATATATTTTATTAGTGCAAACCGTTGTGTCTACCCACAAGCCTCCCCTTTTGTCCTTACCACCATGGCTGTGGCAGGACTACCACAGCCTCATTTGCTCATGTCTAGTTTTAGTAAAAAAAAAATAAATCATATGGTCTTGATGGCTTTTAAAATGAGTTCTGAATCTGTTGGGAGAAATCCTGGTGTCACTGAAACTTATTCCTATGGCCTTTGTGTGAGCAAGTGTTTGTGCCTGTGTTTCAGAAGATCTAGAAATTCCCCCAGGGTCTAAAAGTCTCTAACAGCACAGAGATGAGGGCTTTTCTCTCCCACCTCCTTGCCTAGCTTCTGACCCTGTGTGTTGGTCTTCTGTCATTCCCATTACCATACATATACTTACATTTTATTTATTTAACTTCCAAACAGCCAACATTGCTCTGATCAAGACAGAAAAATGCTATTCAACACTGAGGCATTCAGGTGCAGGCAGGTAGAGGGGTCCAGAATCTTGTGGGAAGTCCATGACACAACATGGCTTAGGGCTCAGGTCTCCCCATGCTACAACTGGGCTTCAGACTTCCCGCTAAGGCCTGGCCCTGTTATTTACAGTACTAAATGTTAACTGTGCCTTGTGCTTATTTTTCAGCACAAGGTTTGTATTATATCAGCTGAAGAATTTTCCCCGGAGTATGTGGATCCTAAAGTACAGTGCATAGCTGCTTACAGGAGTACCCATGATGGAAGGTAACTTGCTTGGTTTTATCCATATTTTCTGAAGAAGACCTTGAAAAAGGCAGAGTAAATGGGATTTCAGTTCTTTTGAATGAACCTTTGCTCAGTGGTGGTACGTAGGCCACTTTCGCAAAGCAGTATTTGTAAAAAAGCTGTAGTGTTAGTGATAATCTAGACAGTCTTTGTGCAGGTTTTTTTTAATACTAATGCCCTAATGGTCTGTATGAAGTACTGAGTGCTGATGTGTTGCATCATATGCTGTCTAGTCTGATGGGTGTCCAAGCTGGAGAAACATTGCTCCTTCTGTGGCCAGAAATACTTGCTGTTCCATCTGGAGTTTCATTCTGCACGTTACTGCTTCAGCTGTTCCAAAATGGCTTTAATTTGTCCTTAAGTAGGGGCACAAATCCACTGGCTCGAATTGGCAGCATCAAACTGCTCAACATGTAAACGCTTCACAAACAAGCCATTCCTTTGTCCATCTCATTGTGAGGCCTGTGTGGTAGGTGTGCCCGCAGCATTCACCCTGCACAGCAATGCCAGGTGATCCTTCTCAACCATTATACTTGTGTTGGACCAGTAACTAGAGCACTCATATAAAGCTTTGTTGACCCAGGTTGATGGCTCTTCCCTTGCTGCAAAGATCTGAACCTGAACTTTAACTTCAAAAGGGTCAGATTGGGATTCTTCAGGCCACTTGTTCTGTCCTGTTGAAGCTCTTCCCCTCTGCATATGTTTTATCCTTTGGGCCAGAGAGGAACTATCCCTGTAGGTTCTAAATTAGGGAGCCTTGCGTTTCAGTTCCCATTGCACTCCCTAGGATGTCTCTCATGGTGCTTCTCTTAAGGCTTTCTTCCTACTGATCTGGCAATGGGCAGGGCCTCAAAGTAAAAGTAAATGTCATTTGCAGGACTTCAGAAGGAGAAACAGTGGTGACTAGGTCTAATAGTTTTCCAGAGAGTAGCTTCTAATATAATGGTTGAATTGAAAGAAAAAGCAGAAAAATCTGGAAAGTAAATTACGTAAAAGCATGTGACTGTACTTGGCTCCCAAGCATGCATAGCATTGAATCACAACTATTTTCCTGCTCAGAGTGTTACAACTGAGAGCAGCTTTCTAAGACTGAAGATACTTGTACTTGCACCAAAGGAGTTTCGTGTTCCTCAGCATTTATATTTTGAGTAAAATGGGGGAAAGAAGCTGGGTGAAAAATATTATTTAAAATACAACTAATGTAGAAATGCATACATTTTACTTTGGTTTTGTGTTGTGTTTTCTTTTTTTAATCTCATTATATCTACATAGTTTACTGTAAGTTTGTTTTGTTAGTAAGACCATTCATTACCTGGCAGTATTTCTGCTTTCCTGAAAGTGTTTAGTTTTCACCTAGTTGAAAGATACAGAGTCTTGGCCCAGTTTAACAGTAATATCAGTGGATGCTGCATGTGATTTCCCAGACAGGCCTGGCAAACTTGTCTCAATCCTGGTCCTGAAACATACTTGCCGTTCCAGTTCTGGGCCTGACTTGAGCCAAGATTAATCATTGTCTGTTGAATACTTAGAAGAAGTTAACAAATACTAGCAGGAAACCCCAAAACGTTTTCTCCTGTAGTTTTTGGAAAATACTTCTCTCTATGAAGTTCTTCAGAATTAAATATACCAAGGAAGAAATAGTTAAGCACAGCAGTGAATGAATGAGGATGCTTTCAAGGAGCACTGTTACTTAATTTGCCACCAATTCTACAAATATTTGAGTGTATACTTAGCTTCTAAGTACTTAAGTAGTCCCATTGACTTAAGTTGGAAAACTTGCATATTTAAAGCATACACCTATGGGAATATTTGTAGAACTGAAAATTCAATATTATTACAGATTCTGGTGAATGTGACTGTCTGGACTAACTAAAATGTATTTAATTTTTTAACACTCTTGGTTCTCTTAGGTTTCATTTTCAGTAGCAAACATTTTCTATTGCAACTGTTCAGGTTATGGAAATTTTGAATTAATAAAATAGTGTACATTTTCCTCTTTGTGAGTTAAATCCTGTTTGTACCTTGTGTTTTCATATACTCTGATAATTTGCATAGAATCCAAAGAGTAACAGGGGTTACTGTTGCATTATTAATTGTAGTATAGTCTAATATATTGACTTTGTGAGTCGACTGCTTTTCCTTTTATGGTGCTTAAGAAATTCTCCTGGCCCCAAAAGTAATTACTATAATTCTGTGTTTAGTGCAACATGCATTCCCTCAGTGCATGAAACTCCACCAGCAGCTTTGGTTTTGGATGCATTCAAGGATGGGAAAATTTCCGAAGTACGGAGAAATATAATCTATGATCCCCTGAGTGCCCCTTTACCTTCCAGCTCCATTAATGGAGTCACCTTGACACTGTTACAGGTATCTAATATTTTGGAAACTTTGTTTTCTTAAGTCACAAAGTGTGTTCTTAGTAAAGTTAAATAGATGAAGCACTTTAAGAGAATCAGAACTGAATTATGTGATATGATCAAAATGTTCCAAACTGAGTGAGTCACAAAAAAGTAAAGAAATAAAAATGCCAGCTTCTTTCTTAACTCCAGAGTAGTCTCAGAAGGATGTTAGATGTGCTTGGCATGCAGATAGGAGCGTGCAGTTGTAATGCCATATTGGGACCAGTGCTATTTAACATCTTCGTTGGCAACATGGACAGTGGAAGTGAGTGCACCCTCAGCAAATTTGCCAACAACGCCAAGCTGTGTGGTCAACACGCTGGAGGGAAGGGATGCCATCCAGAGGAACCTTGACAGGCTTGAAAGGTGGGCCTGTGCAAACTGCATGAAGGTCAAAAAGGCCAAGTGCAAGGTCCTGCCCCTGGGTCAGGGCAATTCCAAGCACAAATACAGGCTTGGTGGAGAATGGATTGAGAACAGCTCTGAGGAAGAGGACTTGGGAGTGTTGGTAGATGAAAATCTCAACGTGAGCCAGCAATGTGTGCTTAGCAGCCTAGAAAGCTAGCCATGTCCTGGGCTGAACCAAAAGAAGCATAGGCAGCAGGTCAAGGGAGGCCATTCTTCCTCTCTGTTCCACTCTCATGAGACCCTACCTGGGGCACTATGTCCAATTCTGGGGTCCCCAGAACAAAAATGACATGGAGCTGTTGGAGCAAGTCCAGAGGACGGCCACGAAGATGATTAGAGGGCTGGAGCACCTCTACTGTGATGACAGGCTGAGAGTTGGGGTTGTTCAGCCTGGAGAAGAGAAGGCTCCAGGGACACCTAGTAGTGGCCTCCCAGTAGCTGAAGGGAGCCTACAGGAAAGCTGGGGAGAGACTTCCTACGAGGGCATTTAGTGATAGGACAAGGGGTAATGGTTTTAAGCTGGAAGATGGTAGATTTAGATGAGATATTAGGAAGAAATGCTTTACTGTGAGGGTCTTGAGACCCTGGAATAGGTTGCCTAGGGAAGCTGTGGATGTCCTCTTCCTGAAAGTGTTCAAGGCTAGGTTGGATGAGGCCCTGAGCAACCTGGTCTAGTGGGAGGTGTCACTGCCTATGGCAGGGGGTTTGGAACTAGGTGATCTTGAAGGTTGCTTCCAACCCAAACCATTCTGCAATTCTATGATTCTTTGAAGATATTTAACTTCCTGAGAGATGCTAAGTCCCCTGTCTTTCACTGCAGGTAGGTGACACAGAGCACAGCTCAAACCCAAGAATATGTCACCCAGTAAATATGCAATCAGAGCTGTTCTTTTTTCTGCAGAACCAGGTTACCTTGAGTGGCAGAGTGCCCCACTTGGGCAGATATGTATTTGTGGTACATTTTTATCAGCCAGCATACCCAATGTTCCCCGTGCAAGTACACGTGGATGCAGGACGTGTGTGGTCAGGTAAGCATCTGAATTTAATCTACTCCCTTTCTTTTCTCAACATTTTGGCACCTGGAGCATTTTTTGGCTTTTTTTTTTTTTTCTTCTAGGTTCCTTCAATGCTTCATTCTGCCCTCATACCTCTGGCTGTCGGGATCACATCATTGCAGAGAACCAAATTGAGCTTGACATTTCTGAACCTGAGGTCTCTGTTACAGTCATGATACCTGATGGAAGAATGCTGGTTCTGGTACGTTTATTAAGTAAATGTACTTGGAAATGTTATTCTCAGTTTCACCATAGATGAAAGCCAAAAGAAACAATTTGTCTGTTAGTGTTGTGTTGCAGATTTTTAAGGATCTTGTGCACTGCTTCTGTTTTATTTTCATTTTTTAAGACACTCTACACTGTTTTTACTGTACACTGCTTGTAGAATCACAAATTGTGGGGGGTAGGATAAGAACTATATTATCCTATTCTTTTCAGTTAAAATGTTATGGGTTTTGAAAAAAACCCAGAATTCATAATGAAGCAACACTTAAATATATAAATGTGTCAGCTTGTGGGTTTTGCTTTTCTCTGAAATGTACAATTTAGCTTTCTTGTTGTTTTAAGGAAAATGTCTTAGTTGTTCCAGCAGACACCTACAGTTACAAAATTCTTGACAAAAAGACAGTGGACAAGTCATTTGATTTTATCAGCCAATGTGGAGGAAACAGTTTTTATATTGAGTAAGCATTGATTTCTAAAAACTGGACATTTGACAACAAGCTGGGAATTAATACTACTTTTACTCTGTATTAAAGACGTGTAAAATCCACATCATTTTGCTACATTAAGCTGCTTCTCATGGCTTACGCTGGCCCATTAAATTTCCATGAGTCATTTTCCTGTGACTCTTTATTGTAAATGAAATGTAAAGGTAGAGCTTTACTGCTCACAAAAGAGGAAAATCTGTGTCATCTTTCTATCTTTGGTATTTCCATCTTTGGTATTTTGCTTGGCACGTCTGAACTGATATGACTAACATACGCACTTTGAAAAAAATCTGTTATCTGCATGTTCAAAGCCATTCACCACTAATTTAACTAAAGTATATCCTTGCATGTGCACTGTTGCCATCCTAATGTCAAAGAATTGTTTGAAAGACAGGACTCTAATTTACTGAACCACTGCAAAGCATGCTCATAACAATTCCTGAGTGCCAGTACTTAGATGATTTATATTTCAATTGGAATAGCCTAGAAGGATCGTCGGCCTTCTGTAAGGACTCGGTGAGGTCACTAGTGGCTTTCTACAACAACGGAGCCCTGCCCTGTGACTGCCACAGAGCAGGTGCCAGGGGCCCTACTTGCAGCCCCCTGGGAGGACAGTGTATTTGCCGACCTCATGTCATCGGTCGTCAGTGCAGCCGATGCCAAACTGGCTACTATGGATTCCCATTCTGCAAGTGTAAGTACATGCTCAAACTTACTCAGCACCTGACCCAACCTTGTGTTTAATTCTCTGATTGTAGTGCGTAGGTACCACAGCCTCATGTTTCTTTACAGGGCTTGATCCTGTGAAAGGCTGGTTGAGCCATCTTAGATTTAGCATAGCATAGCTTTGATTTTAACACAGAAGTAACCCCATTCCCTTTAAGTACACCTAGTTCAAGATGAAGTGTGCCTTTGTGGGTGTTGTCTGATCAGGTGTAGTAGGCTTACAGTTTTACTGGTTAAAAACCGTACTGCCACTCTTTCAGTCAAATGGATTTTTCTACAGTGACTGCTAAATTGTTTCTAAGTTATTACTGTTATATTCCAGTTTATGCCTTCAAGATTTTCCATACATAATCAGAGACAGCAGTCTTAATTCCTCTTTTTCTTATGTTATTCTTAATAACATCAACAGATTTATAGATTACACCAACATTCTTCAGCTGCTTTCCCAGATATTCTACTCTGTTTATGAACATTTCTTTGTAAAAGAGCACCAAAACTATTAATTTTTTAATGCTTGGCAGTTTTGGGAAGTGATAATAATGCCTGTGGTGAAGCTGAGCAACCAGTCTGTGGAAAAGAGCCAAGGTCTCAAGCTATTCTTTGAAACTACAGTTGTGGTCACAGAGTTGGTTTCCATGACCTTGGTTTGTCTCAGTCTTGCATCATTGTGATAGTTGAGGTCAAACAAGCCAGCTGAGCTTAAAACCAGTGAAAGAGAGGAAAGAACTGTGTGCTTTATATGTAGAGGTTGTGTGTGTTTGTTTCATATACAGGTTCAATAAGAGTTGGTCGTTGTAAGTTGAGATGTAATTAATTTGTAGAACATTTTCTTTGACCTAGTGTGCAACTGCAGGCAGCGTCTTTGTGATGATGTGACTGGTAAATGCATTTGCCCTCCACATACTGTTAAACCAAAGTGTGAAGTGTGCGAGAAACATTACTTCAACTATCACCCTCTTGCTGGATGCGAGAGCTGCAACTGTTCAGAACAAGGAGTCGTTAATGTGGCAAGGCCAGAATGTGAAAAAAACAGCGGGCAGTGCAAGTAAGTTTGGGTCATGTGTATTATAAATGATGCATACGTGGTTTGCTTCACCCTTGTTTTCAGGTATTTGGAGGGGATGTGGGAGACTCTGATGATGATGAACAGGGATTTAAGCAGTGCTTGGTGATAGTGAGGACTTGGCTGTTTCAGGGATACCCACAATGTTTTCATGGAAACGTGGTTTGTGAAGGTAACTAATGGTAGAATTTGGGATTCCTGGGCTTGCATTCTGTTTGCCAGTGACATGCCAGGGTAAGTCCCTGAATCTCTGTTAGTCTCTTAGAGGACCTCAGATCAGATCTCCTGACTTCTGGACACGTACATCGTTTGTAATGATGTATGTTATTTCCTAAATTCTTAAAAAATTGCAGTTGACCTTCCACAGTTTGATGTCTGGGTTTCAGTCCAGTGGTTTTTTTTCAGTGTGGTAAAGCCTGAATATTTGCAATGAGTTTGGAGAAACTTTGATGGTAGGAACTGTCTGTTTGGAAAATATTGTTGGGTTGGAGTCATAGGTGATAATTGCCCTGAAAATTATGCCTTCTGTGTGACATATGCTTATTTTTGTGTAACTCAGCATACTGAAATAAAAATAAATTCTTCAGTTTTATTCTCTTACTTATATTCTCTAAAATATGTATAGCATACAGCCCCAATCATAGGGAATTATCTCCAATTAAGATGCTGGGAGTATTAGTATAGTTGTACATTTGTATTATTTCCTTGGGGAGACAAAGTCCTTAAATAGGAAGTGCAAATACTTGATAGTCAGTAGGTTGTGTAGGGCCAGGATTAGTTCAGTTTGATTGGTTGGGCTATGTTTTTGCAGGGTCTTAACAAAGAGAAATATCATCCTTCCTGCTCTGTCATTAATCCTGTAAATACTACAGAGAATACTCCTTTTTGCAGAATAGTCATATTATTTCCTGAATTAAAATTATTTTCCTAAGTCTGTCCTTTTATAGGAAGTGAATAATTGTCTTATCCCAAGGGCAAAATATGAACTTTCATATGTGGATGTTGGGGTTCAGTGTTAGTGTGGCATATTCTTTATCTCCTGATTCTCTCTGAATCTCATTAGTCTCTGCTTTTATTTTCTCCATACCATACAAAATAAAATAATAATACTATGCAAAAATAAACAAATAAATACTTTAGTTAACTAAAACCTAACACTTCAAAAAAAGGGCTTAGTATATTTCACATCAAGTATGTTGAGGATAACTTTGGCAGAAGTAGTCAGATTTTTCCATTTCAGTGAAAAGCTGTATTGCATGTTTATAATGGTGATATTTTTCATGTGCAGCCTAATTGGTAATATCAAATAAATGACAGCTTATTGGTAACATACTCTGAAGCAAAACTTAAAATATAGCATATACTTTTGGACTGCTTGCTGAAGTGTATGGCTAACTACTGCATTCTGATTAATAGCTTTCCTTCTGTGGGTTGCGTGAAGTTCAAAGTCCCCATCCAGCTCCTGTTATCTGGGGGAGACACTCTAAGAAACCTCACCCATGGTGTGGTGAATTGAGAAATTGCTTTCATGTAATTACGTGAAGTACAGTCTACCTTATCCACATAATTTAGCTGTTTACCCTGTCCACATAATTTAGCTGTTTATTTCCATTTAATTTGTAGTGTTAGTGCACATATAAATTCAGTCCTGATAGCCTAAGGAGACTCCACCAACTTGCTGGCAATTTCAAAATTAATCTTATCACAACTAGAAGATAAATATGTGGGTGGTGGCAGACATTCTTTATCAGTGGATCTTTACTGCTGTGAAGCCTGCTTTGGGCTGGTACAAACAGTTGATCAGCATAGACAGAAGCAAGAAGGATCATCAGACCTACATTTTCACTAGTTCCATCAGTCTGTGCAAGTTTGTTGTAAAGGTAGCATGAAGTAGCTGCTGCCAGTGAAAGGTGCTCTCTCTTGTCTCAAGCCTTGTTCATAGTTTGGTATTGGTTTTTGCATCTTCTGTACTTTACCTAAGTAAATCCAAGGCATTCAGCCTTCACTGTGAACAAAGTGGATTTTATCCTTTGTGAACAGTTGTAAACTAACCCAAAACTTGTGGCAAGTTGAGGTCTCCATAATTATTCATGTGCCTGGGTTTGTCCACCTTTTTCTTAGCGGGTGAGTGAGTGCCTTGAGAAATGCCCAGCCACATCCCCCAGCTATAAATATTCTTCCAGCTCTGCCTATGTGTGTGCAACATTCACATTTCCCACTTTGGTGTAGAGAGGGAATAGCTCTGCACTGCAAGCACTGCATAGCTGCAGAAGTCTGATTTCTTTGTGAACATTCATATCCTTCAAAATTCAATCCATTTCTAATCAGTTCCATGACCATATAAAACATCTCACCGTTCAAATCTGAGAACAATACTAACCTACTGTTGTTTCTCCACGGAAGTCATAAAGTTATGTCATAGCCATGAAATCACTTCAAAGATCCACCTGCCTTTTGTTTTAATCTTCCCTTCCTTCCTCCATTCCCACCTTTCCTATTGACTCCTTCCTCTGTGTTTGTTGATAAAGATGCAAACCAGGAATAAAAGGACGACAGTGTGATCAGTGTGCTCCTGGTACTTACGGTTTCCCAAACTGCGTGCCATGTAACTGCAACAGAGATGGAACAGAACCAGATGTTTGTGATCCCCAGACAGGAGTTTGTCTCTGCAAGGTTAGATAAATCAAATTACTTCTGCATTCACAAGCATCATTTGCACATCAGTGACAATTTTGAATTTAATGGGGTGAATGAACTGATTAAATGCGGGTGTACAAAACCATCACACCTTGCAGCATGTGCACAGATTATCATGGTTGCAGATAAATGCAATTTTTTTAATTAGTTCAATATCTGTCAGTTTTGCAGGCAGTCTTAGGGTTTGCAGGGTGTTACAGAGCTGCAGAGTAGATGTCCATTGAATCACTGAAGCAGTTTGTACCCTGCACAGATCCACTTTATGCATCTCCATCTAGGCTTTTGGATGTTAACCAGGTTCCATACTTTTTTTAGCCATATTATGTCAGTTGACATTGCACCACACCATTATATCCAGGAAATCTTCTTTTGTTCTGATTTGCATAATTAAGTGTGATAAATGTGAACTTTCACAAGTGACCTTTTATATTGTAGGTTTGGAAAAGCCAGCAGGAGGGTTTTGGCAGGGAAGTCACCAGCTGTCTCTGACTAGTATTTTTATTACTCAGTGGTTCACTTTATAAACTGGAAAGATAGCTTTTAACTAAGGTAGTCTCCAAGAATTCAGTTTTATTTGCATTTGGAATGTGGTGTATCCAGACAATCACACGTTTTCATTGATGTTTCCATACATTTAAATAAATGCTCTTTTAGAAGATTTGTTTTATGTGCAGGAGGTTTTGGGGCACTCACCAAAACAGAAAGGAAAATTCTGAGATTTCTTTCAACTGTGCCTTGACAGGAGAATGTTGAAGGTGCAGAATGTGATACTTGCCGACCAGGATCCTTTTATCTGGACCCTTCTAATCCCAAGGGATGCACCTCTTGCTTTTGTTTTGGGGCAACCAGCAACTGTCGCAGCACAAATCGTCGTAGAACCAAGGTGTATCCAATAGGTTTTTGTCTTTGCTATCATGAACTTACATTTATCCTGTTAAGGAAATGCCAGATTTCTTCCAAAATTGAAAATGTATTATATTAGTTTCTCAGTATGGGTAATATTCTGCAAACAATTGCGCAGATTTAGAGCAACCTATATTAAGACTTTGGTGTAGTCTGGAAGTGCCTTTCAGCAGAAATGGCCATTTTCACCTGTTTGTTTACAGATCACTAGTTGGACTGAAGTGGAGCTGGCCATGTATTGTTTTGTCTCCAGACACTAGTTCATCATAAAAATCAATGCTCTCCTTCAAGATGCTTTGATAAGCATGTCTTTTTACATGTGTGTATCATAGATGCATTTTGAAACCTAAGAAATGTGGGACAGGCTCTACAGAGATTGTAAGAATTTTCTTTCTTCCCTCCTTGTGTAAAATACATGATATCAAGTGTGAGAAAAAAAGACAATAGGTTTTTACCTACACTCTGTTTTGAGGTCCTTGCAACGTCCATTGTGCAAAGACTTTAGACTGGTTCTGAAGGGGTTGAATTTCATGCTATGAAAATTGTCATTTTAGTATTTTCATGCTAAGAATTCCATTACTTGGTGCAGGTAAAGTATAATAAAGGGTGGGACAAGCTTTTATTTCCTCTATGTATTTTCATTAGTTTGTCGACATGAGGAGCTGGCGCTTGGAGGCAGAGGATGAAAGTATTGACATTCCAGTCACTTTCAATCCAGTCAGTAATAGTGTAGTGGCTGATGTTCAAGAATTGCCTGCTTCAGTGCGTAGCTTGTACTGGAAAGCACCACCATCTTACCTAGGAGAGAAGGTAAATGACAACTCATCTGCTTTAATAACATGTATTCATTTTTGCCAGCATTGTTGATAGAGTCTCATTGGTTGTCTTAAATGCGTTTCTCTTTCCTCACAAGATTCTTATCTCTCTTACCTGTCATGCCAGGAATCACAACATTTTACTTCTGAGTACAGTGTTAAAATTATAACAAATAACACAGCATTAATTATCTTGGTGCCAGGGAGGTCTTTATGTGAACAGCATTATCAGGAGCTATGATTCAGGGAGCTGCTACCTTCAGCTACTTTTCTGAAACATGGAACAATTAGAACTTGCCAATGTGCATGAGTATCTTAGAATCCATGGATTATCTCCAGGGCAGATTTCCAAAAGAATAAAAGGTGATTACATGCTCAATGGCATGCAAAAACCCCAACCTTTTGTTTTTAATGTTACTTAGGAAGAGCAGCACCTGGCTTCCTAACCTTTGTGTTCTTTGAACTGCTTGCTGCTCTTCCTGCTCATGCATGGAAGCAGTCTTTATCTCACGGTTAAGGCCTGTCAGCATTTCAGCCTGGGGATCACACTGACCAGGAGGACTTTGCTTGTGGTTCCCTGCAGGCCCAAAGCTCCAGGTTCTCCCTATTTAGAACTCTGACATTGTTGATAGTTGCTAGCCAGTTAGTTGTAGGACACACAGCCTGTTCAGATGCAATCCTGCTGTCACACAGGTGAAAGTAAATGAGATAGACACCAGAGCATTAAAGATGGTACATTTTTTAAAGTTCCTCTTAGTCCACATTTTAAAGGCCTGAGCAGTATTTCTCACCCCGTCTGCTATGTTCAGAGGTACATATCTTTTAATTGAACAGCACATTTAGTTAGGGTGCTTTTTGTTAATGTTATAGAGGTTCTTGTTTCAATGTCTACAAATTATTTTTCAGAGAAATTTCATGTTAAAGCATATGTTATCTACTAGTGTTAAACCAAAATGACTTGTGTTGTTCCCACGACAAAATATAGAGCAGGCAATAATCCTTTTTTTACACAGCTATTATGAACAGTGCTATGAGTTTTATGTATGGTATCTAACTAGGCATGCCATGGCTTGCTGATATTTGCAATGACAAAACTGTAACTAAAATGGGTTTTAGTTACAGGCAATATTGCAGTAGTGAAAGTCCCACCAAATGCTATCTTGCTGCTAGTTTTACAAGCTCATAAATTTACTGATTATTCACATTACTGTACTCAGAAAATATCAGGTTTTGATCTACTTCCAGCGATAGCACTTCTTTCAAGATCACTTCAGATATTTTTGAGTATGATGAGAGTATAAATACTGTTTTCCAATACCCTAAACCTTTTAACTAATTCCACTGGAACATTAATATTAAGCAGAGTATGTTTTTTCCCCCCTATCTTTTGTTTACAAAGTTAAAAGAGGATCAAATGTAAAATCCATGGCAGTGCAGAAACTAACAGTCATTGAGAAATTCCGATCACATCATTCCCATTTTCTGCTCTTCTGTATTTTAACATTCTGTTTAATAGACCACTCTTAATGTTAGAAAATAGAAAATAAATAGAAATTGTATAGAATACTGAGGGTAGTTTGTAACACCAATATTTTCCAATTTAAAAAAACAATCATTAAAAAAACAGTAACATAATAGTCTGTCATATAGTGCAGTCCAAAAATGTGTGTTAAATGGGAAATCAGCTCTTATTTTAATTTTCTTTTTTTTTAAAAAAAAAAAAATACAAGGTTGTTCTGGTTGTGTTGACAAAATACAGCCAATGTTCAAAATTATGCTTTTGGAAATGCAGTTGGCAAAAGATAATAGCATTAATTACAGTCCTGTGATCCAAGGAACAAATTTAGGACTGAGATGTCTGTGTTTTGTTTGTAATTCATCAAAGCATATGAAGGGGTTAGTTTGAAGGCTGATGCTTCCCTGCAGAACACCAAAACCTGACAAAGCAGTTCTTCCTCCCATGTCAAAACCAAGCATAAGCTATAAAGGCAAACAGCAAGAGGTGCAAAAAAAAGTGCCGTATCTGTGGCAAAACATGTGGTTTTACCTAGTACCCACAAACCTGCCTTCTAGGCTCTTATTGGAACAAAAACTGTGTAGGCTGTGCCTGGAGCTTCCTGTCCTCTCAATGTGTTTAGAACTGAGTCACTCATACAGAGCCCCGGGAAGCTGTTTGGCAGATGATTCAAACATACTTGCCTAAGTTTTTCTGAGCAGCAGCATATGTATTTGGTTGGGTTTGAGACCGCCTGTGGTCAACTGTAATTGAGCCAAAACAAATGTGGTTTCAGCTCAATCTACAGCGACAGTTTGTTTATAACAGAGCTCGTATCTGCTGATCACAGAATCGCAGAATGATTTGAGTTGGAAGGGACCTTCAAGATCATGTAGCTCCAACCCTGCTGCTTTGGCAGGAGCATCTGCCTCTAGACCAGGTTGCTCAAAGCCCCATCAAACCTGGCCTTGAACACCTGGCCCCTCCCTCGAGGGAGGGGACATCCACAACTTTCCTGGGCAACCTCTTCCAGGGTCTCACCACCCTCACAGTGAAGAATTTATTCCTAATGTCTTATATAAAACTGCCTTCTTTCAGCTTAAAACCATTACCCCTTGCCCTGTTGCTACATGCCCTTGTAAAAACTCCCTCCCCAGCTGTAGGCCCCTTTCAGGTACTGGAAGGCCTCTATAAGGTCTCCCTGAAGCCTTCTCTTCTCCAGACTGAACAATCCCAACAGTCTAAGCCTGCCTTTGTAGGAGAGGTGCTCCAGCCCTCTGATCATCAGCTAGCATGTGCAAACCACGCCTTACCAACTCCATTAAATGTCAGCAGTGAAGCCTATCTTCTTGGAAACATGCCCAGCAGTTTCATATCCTACATGTTTGCTCCAGTGTCATCTACAGACAGGTAATACAGATGTTCTCTGTTCTCCTCCTAATACTTGAATTGTCAAAGCTGCTTGAATCTTTGGGTGCTAAGAGCTAGGATTTTCTTCCCAGAGGAGAGCTACCAAGCTGGTGAAGGGTCTAGGGAAAAGTCCTATAAGGAGAGGCTGAAGGAACTGGGGTTGTTTAATTTGAAGAAGAGGAGGCTGAGGGGAGACCTCATCGCCCTCTACAGCTACCTGAAAGGAGGCTGTAGGGAGGTGGGTGTTGGCCTCTTCTCCCAAGTAAATAACGATCAGACCAGAGGAAAAGGCCTGAAGTTGCGGCAGGGAAAGTTTTTAGATTGGATATTAGGAAGAATTTCTATAGTGAAGGAGTGGTTGGGCACTGTAACAGCCTGCCCAGGGAGGTGGTGGAGTCACCATCCTTGGAGGTATTGAAGAGACGTGTAGATGTGGCACTTCAGGACATGCTTTAGTGGCCAAGGTCGTGGGGTTTTTTTGTGTTGACAGTTGGACTCGGTGATCATAGAGGTCCTTTCCAACTATGATGATTCCGTGATTCTGTGAGAAAAGATTTCCTGATTAGTTTAATGTCAGTAGTAAGTTTAGAAAATGCTGGCCTATGAAAGCTACCTTTAGACATGTTTAATCTGACTTATTTTTATCCATGGGTGTTCATGGGCTTCACTGCCACTTTCATTGTCAGTCTGGCACTGCTTTTGATAAGCCAAATGTGTTCTGTTGGTTCAGGGGAAGAACAACAGTCATGTGAACATGTGATTTCTCCATGACACAGATGGTGTGATCCCTGGGTATGAATAAAAAAAACCAACCCAATGCAGGTAGCCTTCCATAGAATAATAACTGCTCAAAAAGTGATGTCAAATATACAGAATAAACAAAATAGAAAGTAGTGTCTTCCAAACAACACATGCTTTCATATTTTGTCTAAAGAACAAAGAGAAAATATATTGTTTACAGTGCTGGAAGATGAAGTAAACTTGAATACAAAGTTACTAGTATGAAGCAATTGTGCAGAGATATCTCTGGTCTTGTGCATCTTGTTACAGCTTTCTTCCTATGGTGGCTTCCTAAGTTACCAAGTGAAATCTTTTGGCTTACCTAGTGAGGGCATGGTACTTCTGGATAAGAGACCTGACATACAACTAACAGTAAGTTTAGAAATATTGTTTCTTTCAAGCAATACCAATATCATTATTTTTAATGTTACCTGACAACCATGGCAAATTTTGCTCCTGTAGTATGCTTAACTTCTATAGCAACTTACTATGTTTCTATAAAAATGAGTTTACTGCATTCTGATCAAAGCCATCAACACACCTATCTCTGCCAAAGTTCTGTTGGCCTATCTGTTGCCAAAGTGACATATTATTAAGCATAACTGACTTGAGAGCAAATAAAACGATAAAACAGGATTTTTCTCTCTAAAAGGCAGCTGTGGAAAAAATTAAATAATGTCTTGCACACTTGTCAACAAGTACGGCCTCGACTCTGGCAAATATGCCCCAGATTCCATATGTAATTAATGTCATTTTCTGTTCAGAATTTTTGTCTGCATAAAATTAAGCATAATTATAAGTCTTCAAGGGACTGAAGTAAAAATGTAGGTTAACAGTTTTTTAATTTAACCACTTAAAGGCCAAAATTGAAATCTCTTACTGTTTGTTGAAATTCCCAAGGAGGTGGTTTTGTTTCTTCAGACAATTAGAAATATTAATGTAGTATTCTAGGATTCTTATTGGGAAATATACCTCATAAAGCACTACAGTAGCATCTAAAGTTGTTTGTACACCGGGATGCAAGGGAGAGTGGTTGAAAATGCAAAAACATTTTCCCTCAAAAGTAATAGCTGGCTGCTGTAAAACTGGTCAGCCTTAATTTAATTATCTTGGTGTTTTATTTGAAAGCAAGATTGTTAATAGGCAAAAGCAGTGAAAACCCTATTGACACTAGAACACGGTGCTTGCTATACCACTTTGCTGTCAAAATGACATACAGTGATCCTAGGATTACTTAGTTTTTATTCCCCAAAGAACAGGATTAATGTGCTTCATCAAATTGTATTGCATCTGAACACTCTACCATAAAAAGCAGTGAAACAGCACTGTTACATCCTCGTTCTCACACAGGGTTGGCAAATGAAAGTTGTTCATACGGATCGCAACAGCCCCCTGCCTGACCGTCAGTATTATGGCCGCCTGCAGCTTGTTGAGGTAAGAAATGGAATGGCCCTCCCTTTTCTTTCCAGTGGCACATAAAAAATACACAGGGAGTATGTGCAGAAATACCAAATACTTGATAATGTGAATGAATAGACACTTAAATACTGTAGACCTTAAATATAAACGTTTTTGCTTTCACTTTGCTGCCACATTGAACCCAGGTTTTGGTTCGTGCTGCCTGAATGTAGCACCTCTAATTAGGCATCTTGTCTGATCTAGCCCTTAGCACTCTGTCCAGGGTTGGTGGAGTAATACTGAATCAGTCATCAATGGAAGATGATTCATCACAGCCCCAGACTGTACTCAATATGAATGAACGGTCATCTGTTTTCCTTGGTGTCTAGCTACCTAGTTTCGAATGGGTGTCCAACATTCAGGCAGGTGAATTTAGCAGGGATTGATTATTCCTTCTTCAAATCCATGCTCAGAAGGTCAAACTGGGTGATTTAGTTCTGTCTCATATATAGGCAGAAAAGATGTTTCTTCCAGTCAGATTCAATTTTCAGTGATCTTGTGTGTATTAGCAGCAAGAAAGTTTGTGAAGGCAGCCCTCAAAGATTGGATTTCTAGGACTTTGCTTACTCTTAAAAAGAAAAGCATTTTACTCCATCCTTTTGGTGGATGATACCTCAAAGAAATTCTGATGACTGAAGAAGAACATATATGCTTCTTCACTTTTTGATACCTCGAAGCCCCGTGTGCCTTGTGAAGGTTACATCCCTTTTTATGCTCATTATTCCTTTTTCCACCTATCCTGTATATACATTAATTGTATTTATTTTCTTGACCTCTATTTCACTCCACACCAACCAGCAGGGTAGGGGTCTGTTCCATGGAGTTTTTTCTCCCTTTTTTCTGTCTTCTTGGCAGATACTCTTTTTAAGAAGCTGCAGGGCTGTGCTCATTTTGTACCCTTAATATCCAGGGAAACTTCAGGCATGCCAGCAGCAATAACCCTGTATCCAGAGAAGAACTGATGCTAATCCTGTCTAGACTAGATGGCTTACACATCAGAGGCCTTTACTTCACGGAGACTCAGCGACTGACCCTTGGTGAGGTTGGGCTGGAAGAAGCCACCAAGGCAGGAAGCGGCAGCATTGCGCTCAGTGTAGAGACATGTTCCTGCCCTCCGGAGTACGCTGGTGACTCATGTCAGGTAGGAAGCATTTGCCTCCAGACTGTACCATTATCTTTTGTCTTGCCTACAGCTACACATACTGGTTTAGTTAGAGGAACAGGCTAGTTATTAAAGTAATTAAACATGCTTCTTGTATGCATGTGCACTTTCAATGGCTCAAATACTTTCACTGCCTAGGGAGCACTGTAGGGTTATTCAACTCATGATTGCTCTTGCAGAACTGTGAATGTCATTCTACATGTGTAAGGTGCTATCACGAGGAATTCTTCCGTGATGCCCTATGAGAGGCTGAGTGATCTCAGTCAATACTTACTTTAATGGAGGGAAGGTCAGCGTTGATTTGATCACAGCCTCTGAGACCCCACACATGGATGAGTTTCCTTGTTTTATCAGAGAACCGCATGTCAAGGTCCAAGGGAAGTAACCTGAACCTAGATTATTCTGGGTACTTTCCTATTTTCGGAGTGACTGACACCTTTCCTATTTTTATGGGAAAATATTGTAAAGTTGAAGTTAAAATATTTGAAAAAAAAATATTTTGAGATATTCTTATGAAGACAATGTGAACATCTCCAAGTAATACTGTTACCTGAAGAATCATAAAATCCTATCTGCAGTTGCATATTCTGTCCCCAGTGCTGTTCCTGTAGCTGTAATTCTTTTGGTTGTCACTTTGCTTAGAGCTTGACTGTTCCCATGTGGACTTCTCCCAAGGCAGCAGAATTAAGTACTGGAGAGATAAGTGGCGTACAAAGTACACAAAATATAGGAATTATCCTCTTAGAAATTGGTTGAGGTTATCATAAAGCAGCAACTGCTGTAGTAACCTTGCAAACATTTTTGAAATGAGAATGAAAAAAATAGTATCTAGACCAGAGCAGCTGTAGAGAGACTGAACAAAACATGGCTTATGTTTCCTGTGGGCATCCACTGCTCAGGGCAGCTCTTCATCAGCTGTTGAATATGATTTTGGAAGTATTTCTGGAAACTTATTTTTTCACATGATTGATGTTCTGTGCCACACACAAATTGATGAGCATCGACTGAAATGTCTACTGTCATCTCATTGCTTTCTGTGTCCTGTCTTTATAAACTAAGCTCTTGGTTGTTGTTTTTTTTTATATAACCTGGTGAAAATACATAGCCAGAGGAAGTGATCAAGACACTCACTCACCTGGGTAGTTCATAAGCCCCTTATGTTTGTGCAGCATTACTCATGCAGTGATTTACTGCTCTAATCACCTAGCTCTGTCTCGCTGCCTTAGGTGGGGAGGAGGTGATGCCTGCCACACCCTGACTTAGGTGTATACTGAGCTACAGGAACTGCGGGGTTACTTGTTAACCTCTGGAATGGTAATGTGTGCTGCACAACTTGACTCATGCATGAAGTTTAAAGGTGGGGCCCATCACAGCACCGAGCCTCATTAATCTGAGTCAGAAGCTGGAGAAGAAGGGAAGAGCGTAAGAGAAAGGGCGAGTGCCGAAAGGACAGCAGCGTATGATCGTGGCAGAGCTCAAGTGAAGTGATGGCCCCAGCGCCGAGGCTGAGGAATGTAGGATGGCTGGTTGTCACGTTAGTGGCCCTGGGATATTGTTTAGCACAAGATATGCAACAGAGGTTATTCTATCCTCACCTTCAGAAGGGGAGTCAGCAGCAACAAGTTCAAAGGGATTTTTACCTGAGACAGGTAATTTGTTCATTTTCCCTTCCTCGCTTGCTTCCACCTTTCTGTTTTTTAAATGAACTAATTTGAAAACAAATTCTACATTATTTAATATAAAAGTAATAAGAAGGCTAGTCTTCTTATGTCTCAAAGTACTTTGCTAACAAAAGCGGGTGTGAGAAGTTGCTTTTAAAAGTGTTTACTTGAAAACAATCAGCGTGAAGTCCTAAGCACTTGGAAGTGCCTAGAGCTTTATCTGCACGTGGAATCAATTTCTCAAGATCACAAATGCTGTGTCAAACAAATTGCTCACCTATTCCAAATGTGGTTTTTTGATGACAGCATAAATAAAAAAATAAAAAGCTGCATAGATTTTTTCCAAATGCATTTGGATGTATTTTTAAAATGAGTGATTCATTTTGCTCTTCAAAAAGAGACTTTTAGTAAATACAATTTATATGCATTAGAGTCTATAGAGTCTATATTTTACTTAGTCATGCTGTTTAATGTATCTCAGGCCCTGGTTTCTCCAGAAGCTGTGTATATGGGTTCCCTGTTGTTCAGGGAACATATTCACCCTTTAAAAAATGTATCTGAAAAATTTCAAGCACCTATTCTAAATTCAGTCCTTGTTCACACCAAAGTTAGTATTAAAAGCTGTTGATATTAATATTCTGCATACTTCCCCCCCCCCCCTCCCCCATTAATCCCACATGTAAAGAAGGCAAAGGTGCCACTAGCAACTTTTGTTTAAACAGCAGGAACTCAGTATTTCTTTTGGGATCTGCTTTCCGAGAGGTGATTTGTTTTTTTCTCTAGTAGTTAGATGGTTGATAAATTCACTGGTTAATCCTGTCCCTGCATGAAATACTTCCACCTCGAGACACTGGAACATAATTTGAGACACCTCCCTGCAGAGCCTTTGCTCTTCAGATTAGTCTCAGCAGTCTTGGTGGTGCATTTGATAAGAGAAAAGATTTGTGGCTTTCACGTGGAACTGTCACTTGTTTTCTGAATGTCACTTGGGCCATCCCTTAACCGCGGGTAGGCCAAGTTGTAGGTGCAGTGCAGAAGTACATTGCTGGAGGCAGGAACCTGGGAGGTGTTGGCTTCATGGCGAGCACAGCTTCCTCCCCACTTCCATACAGCCTCTGATCTTCCTTGCACCACACCAGCTCTGTTACTAGTGAAAAGGAACTAGGGAACAGAAGGGATAGACTTCTGTCCGGTCTTTTTTGGTGTGGTTGGTGTGCCAGGAGGATGCTGAGCAGAGAACTTGGGCAGGAATATTTGAATTGGTCTGTGTGCAGGAAGGCTGCTCCATGACTAGGAAGAATTCCTTGTGCTTTTCCTTCCCATGGCAAGCAAGAATCTGGTTTGAACATATTAGTTAATACCTTCCTGGTGTGGGCTAACAAACTTTATATCCCTTGCTTCATTCATAATCTTTGTCTGGTTCAGCTCCCTAATTAAACCTGACTTTGATCTGACAGGCTGTGCTTCTGCTCCTGTGCCTGCAATAGCTGAACATTCTTCTCATGCTTCCCAGGTCTCTGGGACAAGCCTGTACTTAGATGCTATACTGCTGTGTGTTTTATGAGATCACCTCACTCTGTCTAAGCATGGCTTCATCCAGGGTAGACTTACCATTGAAGTTGTGATGAATTCATGTAAAAGATACCTCATTAGAAGCACTTCCAAGGAATACAACAGAGTTGAATTTAAGATCAAGATTTCATATAACGACTACCTAATATGTGAGATTTTAATTTGTTCTTCAGTGAGAAGACTGTAGTATGAATCTATATTCAAATCTTTTTCTGTGGTTTAAATTTAGTCATATTCTACACCTTTGTGCATGCCCACAGGAAATGTGTTTTGCTCAGTAGTTAGAGTCAAAACTGTGAAATCCCCACTACCACAAAGTGGTACAGGGTTCAGGTGCTTAGGCTGGAACTTCGTCAGCTCCATTCTTCAGTGCCATTCACTGCATTAAAATACTTATTATTTAAATAATAATAGGGGTTTAGAAGAGCTTGCCAGGAAATAAAGACCTACACTACTAAATGGCAAACAATTTTAAAATACCCTTCCAATAACCTGTAAAACTTTCTTTCCACCAACACTCAGTACTTTTTTCCCTCTTCGCTTACTGTCTAGGAATGTGGCATCGGATTTTATCGTGAGAATAAAGGATTATTAACTGGACGCTGTGTGCCCTGCAACTGCAATGGAAATTCAAATAGGTGTCAAGATGGTACTGGAAAATGTATTGTAAGTAAACACTAACATTCAAGAAATTAATTGGAAAAAAAACTGAGGAAAAGACACCTTACTGCAATATGGACTATACGGTATTTTTAGATTCCAAGCAACTAAAAGTAATCCTTGCCTGCCTCATTCTGTGTGTCTTGTACTGTTAATGAGTGTAAGTTGCATACATTTACATGTACATTTAACGTAACTGTGGGTGATAAGAATAATTTGTGTGCTTGCTTTTGTTTTCTTCTTTCCCTTATAATTTTTGTTAGCTCGTGGTAAAAAAAGTCACTGAATTAGCAGATATATATGTTTGCAGTTATTTATAACAAATATGGGATCCTGCCATATGCAGTCCTTAGTTCTGTACATACATACAACAGTTTGCCAGTGCTGACAAATAGTGTACTTGTGCGTAGCGTAACCTCTGCCAAATGACTTGTTCAATCAGCATCAGTAAATCTCCACTAATCTTAATTTACAGCTAGATGGATTAAAAAATATTGGAGTAAATAAGGTGAGATAAAGGAATAAATGTTAGATTAATTAGAAAATTTCAGCTGTTACAGAAGATACAGATTTTGCTCCCTAGCACACTGTGTTAAACCCAAAGCAGCCTCATAGGAGTGGATCAGCCCTCATAGCAATGCAAGTGTGACATTTGGCTGGCTTTGCTTCTCCAGCTTAAATCAGTGATGCTACTCTGAACAGTTTGTTCTGAAAAATTCCCACTTAAATACTTTTCACTAATTTTTCACTTGCTGTGTAAACAAGAACCGTGCCAACATCTTTCATGGTCTGTCTTTTCTGTTACTTCTTCCTTGTTCGTGCTGCATCCGTTCTGCCTGCGGTGCATTCCTGCGCGTTATGTCATTCCCCCCGACTTTGTTCCAACCAACCAACCTTCCTGCTTTAATGGAAACTATAACCAATTCAGCACATTCTGGGGGATGACTTACAGGCTGCTCCTCTGGAGAGGCAGGGCAGGCCATGACAGGAAAGTGCTGCAGCAGACTTATAGTAGAGCTATAGAGATGAGGAAGTTTTACTTCAGATGAAAATTATGAAGGAAAAAAAAAGCAGATTTCACTTTTACCTCATTAACTATGTGATCTTTCTCTTTGTCCCCTGCTTCTCACTGCTGGATTAACTTTCAGATAGATAAAGCTAAATCAACACTTGGCCCTGGAACAAGCAAAGTCATCCAGGATAATGTGGTGAAAAATGAAAGCCCAGAAGGTCCTGTGTTTCCATCATGAGTCTCCACCTAATAAGGAGCAAGTTTGTCTCTCTGTAGAGGAGCCATGACAAAGACCTGTAGTGTTGCAGAGGAGACAAGGAAGTCTCCCCATGTGAAGTCATATCCACAGTGTCTTATCCGAAGTGCAAAGCTTGCTCACTTGGCCACCTCCTTCCAGCTGCTCACCTGGAGTACAGGGCCCCAGTACCTTTGCATGGCAGTGTCTATCCAGGGAAAAGCCTCCAGAGAAGGCTTTGCCAGGCTAAGCCCAGGCTGACTCTTTCCTCTCTGGCAGCAGTCCAGTCATTCCCAGCTCAGGCGATAACTATCTGATTGCATGCTGGTGGGAGGAGTGCAGTGCTGAAAGTGGGGTGCAGGAGGAGGTAGAGAAGACAGAACTGGTTGTTATGTGTAGGGAAAAGCCAGCCCTCTGCCATTAATCAGGTTTTGTGTCCTTGTGGCCCCTGCCCTTCCTCTTGAAAGGCACACTCCCTCAACAGCAGCGTGATGCTTAGACTTGCTCATCCCATTACATGTTGTTTCGTGTCACCTAACCCTGTGTACCAAGGTACTTCTGTTGAGGCCATGACATGTTGTAGGCTGGCTTCTTTGTACTATATGGGCACATATGGAATCAGCTGCGAGTTTTCATTTCGGAGTTTTTAACTCTCGATGGTTTGGAGATGCTGTGACTTCCAAGGGTGTCTCTGGCCCTATGAAGGGGAGGAAGACATACTGAGGGAGTTGCTGCTCTGGCTTCATTCCACTCTTCCTTGGGAGCACTGGGTTATGTTCTCCAGTCATTCTACATCACATGCTAGAGGAACAGCATGGCACAATCAGAGTGGCCTGTATGTGGAATATCTTAAACTTTCTTTGGCAATTATGGAATTGCTTCCATTTCTGTAGACAGAGTGAGCGAAACAAAATCCAGTTGACAGACTTGGGTGCGGAGGAGAGAGGTTTCTCCAAGATGAAACTAACACAAGTATTTTAAAATACCTCTCTTTTACTCTTTGTGTAGTTCAATTTACTCTTCTGGATTCTAAAAATTTACAGTAATTATTCAGAAACAGTCTGACTTTTCCATGAGCTTTTTACAGGAATGTATGCACCAGCTTTCATGGAAGCTGCATTTTAAAATGGTTCTTTATACAAATGTAGTGTATTTATACTACTTTAGCTTTACCTAGTTAAATGGCCCATACGTGAACTGGAGTTTTTCCTTTTCTTTCCCAGAACCTTTTTTCAAATAAGCTGCGATTTTAGTTCTTTGACCAAAATGAAAACAAATTAGGGGCTACTACGTGGAGGATCTGAGGGAAGGGCTGTTGATGTTGAGGGAATCTAGGTGTGAAGAAACGTGCAGGAGAATGGAGTATAAGAGGAGATGAGAGAGACAGAACTGTTTCTCAGCAGCCCCTCTGCTGCAAGCCTTCAGCCATTGTCCTAAGCCATTGAGGTTTCTGACATAGAAGTGCAGTTTGCTCAGTGACTGGTTCCAGCCAATTTCCCCTCTGTTTTTTTCCATCATTCTCTTTACTAGTACACACCCTCAGCTCTGGGGGACGCTGCATCAGTCTGTTACACATTGAAGAGAACAGTTTTGGAACTTGGGAGCTTTAATGCCTCTTGTGTGTTGGTCACATTGGATTCTTATGGCTGCTCCAAAATGTCTTTGAACAACTTCTATTTTAAATTAGCATTGCTTTTGCTAATGCAAAATCAACTTGCTTGTCCCCTCCCCTTAATGTATAAATGTGTGTCACAATTAGACAGCACCAGGAGTAAGAATGTTTCTAAAATAAGATACAATTCCCAACAATTTTGTCATGGAAAATGTGGCTCAGTTGTATCAGTTTCAAATGTTTTCCCAGCCTTTGCTGTTCATTATTTATTCCAGTTAGCCCAGAGAAATACAAATTACATACACACTACAGAAAGTACAGGAAATTAAATTCTAATCTGAATCTACTAATAGAAATACTTTTTATATTAATTTATTGGTATTTTTTAAAGAATGTACTTGGACTCAATTAATTGCATGCTTTTAAAGGGTATCTGTCTTGTAATTAGTGCTAAGATGCAAAAATGAAAGTTCCATTTAAACATCGTGATTTTTAATTGAAATATCAAGACATAGTGCATAGAATGCATTAATGGGATGTTCCTTAACAAACTGCGCATTAATTTCTTTAAAAATATGTTTAATGTTGCTTATTTATCTGTTGCTCTTCCACCATAGTGAGCAAATTGTGCTTTCTACAAGTAGAGAATGACTGAACTTAATCTATCCTGGTTGTGAAGGCAATTTGGCAATAAATGTTTGATTATGTGGAAGGGAAATAACGTATCCTCTGAGTAGATTGCTATACATTTTTAAAATAGTAATAAAGCTATATTGAGTGTTAAAGCACTGTTAACTGTCTTGCTTGTTTCTCTTTTAAGAACTGTCAGTATAATACTGCTGGGGACAAATGTGAGCTCTGTAAAGATGGCTATTTTGGAGATGCCACTCAAGGTTCCTGTCGAGTGTGTCCTTGCCCTTATACAAACAGGTACAGTAGAAGGCCATGAGTAGTGAAGAGGGTAAAAGGGAAGAGAAAAAGAAAAGAAAAAAAACAAAACAAAACCTTGCTACCATAGGAATATAATGATCTTTTTCTGTGGGGCAGCAGACCCATTTGAGGCAAGTTAGGCAAGCAGTAACTTCATTCTCTGTCTCATGGCATTGCCTTTTTCAGTAAGCTGAGTGTTCCAATTCTCAGTTGCTGAACCAGAAAGGCATGTTGCTCATCACCTGGGGGAGTCCCAGACAGTTGAAATGGGCTTAGGTACAAACTCCTTCCTAGTGAAAAATACAGGATGGAAGTCTTTTCCCTTTTTGGGCATATCGAGAATCTTTCTTGCTTACTGAAATGCAACATATAAGTTCTCTTTAGTCTCACATTTAATACCATTACTCTGGCTCAGAAACAGAGACAAAAAATGAAACAAGCCTTTTGTATTAATTCAGAAAATGTAGTGAGATGCAAAATAATTTAAAAACATGAAAGCTCATAAGCCCGTATCTAGATTTCTGAAATATGGTGGCTCTTCAGGTGGAAGCTCTGTTTGAAGTGCAAACATATTGAGCTAGAAAAAAAATAAATTTCCTTGGGTCTAATTATGTTGCCAGGCTTTTAAAACTGGGCAGTAAATTGTATTTTAAGCGCATAGTATGTTTAGCCACATTGTTTGTCATCATCAGCCAGTTCTCAAATGTGAAATGTATTAAAGAAAAACAATTTTTTTTAAAGAACTAAGCTATTAATTGCTAAAGGCATCACATAATATTTGTCAGATGCATTAGCAAACACTGGGTAGCCTTAAGTAAGCGATTTACACTAGCAGACAATAGACAGGTTTTGCATTCATCAGAGAACTCTCTGATAGATCTGGTTTTGACAGCATTGGCCTCTTCTGCAGGTGCTTGCCTGAGGCTGACTGAACATACTTTTAGTCATCTTTTGCTTTAAGAGTGCTGAATATCTGAAGAAACCATAAACTTGTGCAGTTTCATAGCTGCACATTAGGGTGGTAAATACCATTCCTGACATAGGAAATGTACCCCACAAGGCATTATTGGCGTTGACAGTTTTCCACCTAGTCAAATTATATGTAATTCTTAGTGCAGACATCTGTCTTTAGTACAGATTCTCTTTACCCAGCTGTTCAATGGGAATAGCAAACGTGGCCTATCCCTGCTTCACCTCCTGCCTTCTCCTTCCCAAGCATTAGCAAAAAAATGGTTTTCCTTCCCAGAGAAATTTGAATATAGATGAGTCTGCTAGAAAGAGCAGACAAAAATATTAATTACATTAACCAGATATACTCTAGAGCTCTACAAATTAGTACATAACTCTATTCTGCCTTGGTTAAAAGAAAACTCAAAACAAGACAAAACAAACCAAACAAAATTAGCTTCATAAAAAGGTCCTCTAATGTTTCCATCCATAAAAAACAACTGCAAATAAAAGCTATCCAAACAGAAGGAAATGTTGTCTAGCACAGGCTGTCAATTCTTAGTAAAATAGCTACGCAGACTTGCTTTATTTTACAACATCATTATTAAAGGTTTATTTTAAGCATTCCTTTGGGTAGGAAACTGTTATACTCAGTCAAGAGGGTCAGGAAATTATTATTTTTTAGTTCAAGGAAAGAATTTAGATGAAAAACATTGAAACTTCAAAGAATTAGTCACAGCAGTTTATCTAGAGGCAACTAAATTAGCTGAGAAGTAATTTGGTAGTATAAAAACTTGTTAATCTGAAAGTCATTTAATTGCGCTTAGCCTCTGGAGCATAAAACCTATTTGATGATGTGCTCACAATAGTATTTTTGCTTCTTAAAGATTTGCAACTGGCTGTGTAGAAAATGATGGAGAAATTCAGTGTCTCTGCAAAGAAGGTTATACCGGAGTTCGCTGTGAACGGTGAGTGACTTCTTTCTCAAGACCAAGGTTTTGGAGATGCACCATAAAAGGAGGTGTTTCTGTGTTGGGTAGTATATAGATACATGCGTATTCATAGTGTGCACACACTTAAGGAGTATCTGTATATATAAACAGCTGCTGTAGTGTGGTGCTATTTTATAATTCTAAATGTAAACCCAAATGCTTCCTGAAGAAATGTAAACAATTCTCTACAGACTATTTAGTGACTACACAGTTTTTACCAAGTGTCAGCATCTTTGCCTGAACGTCCTGTGCCTTGCCTTATCCGCACTCTTTCTGATATTCATTCCTCCCACTGACTTTGTCCCTTTTCCAGTTGAAAACATTTTCCCGTTTCCTCCAATGTACCTGATGGTGCTTCAGTGTTTGTAGTTATCCAGCAGCAACCATGCAACATTTAACACCATCCCCTTCATTGATCAACAGCTGGCTGAATATGAGCCAGCAGTGTGCCCAGGTGGCCAAGAAGGCCAACAGTATCCTGGCTTGTATCAGAAATAGTGTGACCAGCAGGAAGGGAAGTGATCATGCCCCCATACGGGCACTACTGAGGCCACACCTGGAGTACTGTGTGCAGTTCTGGGCCCCTCACTACAAGAAAGACATCGAGGTGCTGGAGCGCAGCCAGAGAAGGGCGAAAAAGCTGGTGAGGGGTCTAGAGCACAGGTCTTATGAGGAGTGTCTGGAAGAGCTGGGGTTGTTTAGTCTGGAGGAGGCTGAGAGGAGACCCTGTAGCTCTCTGCAACCACCTGAAAGGAGGTTGTAGCAAGGTGGGGTTTGGTCTCTTCTCCCAAGTAACAAGCAACAGGACAAGAGGAAATGGTCTCGTTGCACCAGGGGAGGTTTAGATTAGATATTAGAACAAAATGTATTCACTGAAAAGAATTACTAACATTGGAATAGGCTGCCCAGGGAGATGGTTGAGTGTAGAAGTGTTTAAGAGACATCTAGATGTGCTTGGGAACATGGTTTACGCATTGGCCTTGGTAGAGTTAGGTTAATCGTTGGTAGAGTTAGGTTGTGGTTGGACTCAATGATCTTAAAGGTCTTTTCTAACCAGAATGATTCTGTGATTCATCCCAAATCATTCTGATGTGCTCTTCAGGTGGAGTGTACAGACACAACACTGAAGCTATCTCTTTTGCTGGAAGATTGCAGCAGTTTGGCAAAGCACAAGAGGTAGAGCATGGCAGTTTCAGGCAGGCAGAGGAAGATATTTCACTGAGTTTCAAATCTAGGGGGAATATAAGCATAATGGAGTGATGGTGTCAGATCTGGAAACGAGTCCAATAAGTCACGCTGTCTTACCTGAAGACAGTACCTCCAGTATCATATTGTCATGTGCTTCAAGACTGTTACCTTTGGCATTATAGACAGATTTTCTCTTCTAGGCCTAGCAGTACCTCAGCTACGCACCGTGGCTCTTCGCTCACGAGTTACTACCCCTACAGACCTTCTGACAGAGTGATCTCTAGGAATATTAGCTAGCCAGTCTGGATAATATATTTTACCTACAAAATATTAAGGGATCACTCACACTGACTGCTTGCTGACAGATGGCAGGAGGAGGTGTCACCCAGCAGAAGGGTGATAATGTCATCCATTGTCATTGCTGCTTGAAATCTTAGCATGTGCTTGTAGTACGATCCTTCTTAATATGTGTTTTCTGGTGGGATCACAGACAAGGATGGTGTGGTTTGCTGCATTAAGCCTTGTCATTGTATTTTTTTCAGATTAAGTGAATTATTCCTGTATGAGCATTGTGGGAGTTTTTATTTTTAGAAAAAAAAAAAGACTTCAGTACTTGGAAATATATTTTTAGCATAGTGCAGAGGATACTGTAAACCAAAAATACACCCTTTTTTTTGTCTAAGTCAAACAAAAAATTCTTGAAGGTTTCTTCAGGAGAATAACTGGGGTTTTTTGTCAAGGAAAAGTGTATTTCACAAAAGTACCTTAAAATATTTAATAAAAAATATTTACATCTCTTTATCTAGATGTGCTCCAGGATATTTTGGAAGTCCACAAAAATATGGAGGCTACTGTCAGAAATGTAATTGTAATAATAATGGACAGCTGGCTAGCTGTGACCACCTGACTGGAGGTACGTAAGTGCATATGAACATGGGAAGGAGTATTGTTTTCTCTCTGGGAAGCAGAGGAGGAAGCTATTTAGATAAGTTGAACTGAAGAACAGATCTAGGCTTATAAGAAATGTAGATAATTTTTAACAAAATGCAAGATTCCTAAAACATAACACTGTGGTAATAGAAAGGCTGTCCTGAATCATCGAGTTCACCCTTGTAAACCATTTTATTGTGTATTTCCCTTCATAAACATTACCAGTTTTATTTTGTTTCTCTGTTTCACAGGTGGGTTTTTAAACATGTTAAGGTTCTTCTCCTGATACAGTCAAGTCATATCTTGTGTTATGGACTTATGAAACTAAGCAGTCTCAACATGCCTTTTTAAAATGTATTTGGGACAGAGTAGTGACATCTTCAGAGTCTGCATCAGGCACTGCCTTCTTAGGTATTCAAGCTAATTCTGTTTAGAGAGAGTTATGATCTCCCTGAGGAGACTGTTTTATAAATCCTGCTATAAACCATTCTACCATCTAAGACATCCTTGTTTTTCCCAGGATCAGTCACACATGTACTCCACCACTAGTAAGGTCTTATAAGAAAATTATGCCACTGGCATATGTTTGCTTAATCTATTATAATTCTGAAGCTTTATCTATTATAATTCTAAAGTAGAGTGAATACTATGTTCCTCAGACTGTCTTTACCTCAATTCACTTCAGTCCCTTGGGATACCCATTTCTATTCATAAACACATAGGCCACTGCTCCTGAAAAGGACCTAGATTCTCCCATATTTTCATTCCCCAATAAAATTACACTTTTCTTTCCCTGTATATAGCTTTTCCTCCTCAGATGTTAGTAAAGCATCCTAATATTTCCATGCTCTTCATTTTTCTGCACTGCTGTTCAAATTGCATTGAAGTAACTGCAAGGATCACCTTGATTTTCCATGGTCACAGAAATTAGAAAACCAGCAAGGGATGTGAACTACTGTTGCCAGCTGGTGCCATTTTTCAATAGCAGGTTCTCATTTCGTATTTCATCATCAAGTAATACATCTTTATTATATTTATACCTTGTGTAGAACAGATCCATGCAATGTTTGATGTTTTATCATTGCTTTTGTTTTGAAGAAGGAGTTTGCTAGGACTAACTAGTCCGTAGGGCAAAATCCAATAAGCCAGTTTGCTTTCAGTTTGTCTCCAACCATATATTCTGATCAGCCATCTCTTTCTCTGCATTAGGAATAAAACCCTCTGTGATCATCAGCACAGCGTGTTCCAGCAGGTTTCTTGTGCGTGATGTTGGGCACTTGGCCAGACTTCTTCATTTCACCATTTCTTGGCTGATGGTGTTTGTGCACAAGCTGTAATAATAGTTTTATTTAATTGGCACTTCACAGCGACAGCTGAAATGTGTCTGGTGTTAGCTGAATTACACAACATATTTGAATTTTGGAATAATTTCCTTCATTCTCTTACAAATGTAGTCTTTGTCACTTGTCTCCTTTTGGCAGCAGTGCTCGCTACCAATCCCATTTTACTTCTGATGACTTTGTGCAAATGCCAAAGGAAATGGTACAGCTAGGTAATTTGTTCCAGGCTGTTTCATGCTGCTGTTAAAGTTCACGTCCAATTTTATCACTGTAACCTCTCACAGTTGCAAGCTGTTGCTGACTCTTGACAGCAGCAACCTATACCCTGAGCACATCCTTTTCCTTCAGAGTAAAAGACACTCACAACTGTTTTAATTTTCAAGAGGAAATGATAGTTTGGCAGTAGGACCAAGCCTGTAAAAGGGACTTGGGCATGGATGGAGAGATCCCTGCCCTACATGATGGCATTTTTAGGAGTTAAGTTCCTCTCCTGTCTCCTAGAAGTTACAAACCCAGGATGTTACAATCCCATGTGCACCTAGAGAGTGTTAAGCTTCTTGTGACAAGGTTTGTGAACCAACCAACCAAAACAAAACTAAAAAGGCCAAAAGTAAACAACACTAAACAGGCAGTCACTTGTGCTAGCTAGTTAGAAAGACTGAGGGCAGTGTTGTATACCACCTGTATCTTGGGCCCACCCTCCGTGCCTTGCATTATGTACAGTGCCTCCTTCCATGCGTACACTCTGGATTTCTCTCAAGCTTCATTAATCCCTTAATCTTGCAAGCTGGGACAGGTACAAAGGAAGGCCATAAACATGCCTCAGTTCCTTGTGGGTAAGACATCCTTTGGGGAATCAGAATCTGTGGTTTGAACATGGATGCTGAAGTAGATAAAGGGTTTTGAACCTATGTCCTGGGTAAAATGCCTGAACGATATAGTCTTGGCTACAATCCTCATGGAGTTGTTCTAGGCAAATTCTAGCAATACATTCAGCACATTTGATGTGAGAGAGCCTGCTGCTGCTACTCAAGAACCATATATTAGAGGGGTGGCTTACAGTCAGTTTCCTTTGAGAATTGAAAAAGCTGTTGATCTCAGCAAGGCGTAAGTGGGACCTGAATGTTTGGGCATGCTCAAGCCTTATGTGCATTTCAGCTTGTTCACAGTGGGTATGGATTTAGGAAAGGGCAGCAGCATGTTTTAATGGTTGCCAAGCATTAAAAGTGAGGGCAAAAACGCAATAGTAGCGTTTCCATACGAAAACTTCAGTTACTGATGACAGTCTTGTGATTTCAGAATGTTTCAATCATGACCTAAAAGATGTGGATCCAAATGAAGATTGTGACCGTAAGTAATAAAGAGCTGCACTTAGATCGCTGTCTGCTGGCTTCAGACATATACTGATGACTCTTTTAAGGGTGGCAGAGTTTAAAAAGGACTGGAGGTGTCCTGCAATTAATCTTTTAAAAGCAAACATTCAACTAAACACTTGGAAAAATGATAAAAGATGTGGTCAGCTAGCCAGATGTAGACGGGGCCTCCTCCTCATTTCTGAGTTTGGTCACTCTCTCCAGTACTGTGGGCTTTTTTGTTACCTTTTTAATTCAGGCAGTGCCAGGTGACCAAGCATCAAAGTGTTTCTATTACGCCTCATTTATTAATGTACTCAGTGAGATGTTCTCTGCCCCAAATATCAACAATTGTTACTGTTTTCTTTTGCTCATGCTCCCTTCAGCTTGTGATAGCTGTGTAATGACACTGCTGAAGGATTTGACCACGATAGGAGATGAGCTTCAGCTGATTAAGTCTCAGCTGCAAAATGTCCATGCAAGTACCCACACACTGGAGCAGATGAGACGCCTGGAAACACGCATCAAGGACTTAAAGGTAGGTGCACATAAACAGAAAAGTGGATTTCAGATTAAGCAGACAAGAGCTGAACCTAGGAACTTACGCCATCTTTTGTCAGCTTGCAAAGAATCATACATCAAGTACCAGATGCTGACAGTTCTGTGCTTCACCTCTTAGAAGTCAGCTATTGTTTCCATGTCATGCTCTGAAAGAAAATCAGTATCTGCTTTTTCTGAGGCCAGCTCAACCTTGAAAGCTCTATCTCTGAGGTTTCCTTATATCTCTGTCTTTCTCGCACTTAACATGTCCCTGCATTGCCAAAAAGCCCCAGCATTCCCATTGCCATTGCCAAATTAATCCTTAACAAAATTTTTTTGTTGTAATAGTAGTTGGTATACTTACAGATAAAAAAGCCCAGGTTTTGGGCAGCATTGGGTCAGCCTTTATGTCAGTAATGCTGCTTTTATTCCCTTTGGGTAAAGATCTAGCCCAGTGAATTTTTGCTTTTTGTCTCCAGTGTATGGGTGATTTATTGGAATTTTTTTTCCCTTTCTTTTCAGGTCTTACTGAACAATTACCGTTCTGTTGTTCGTAATCAGGGTTCAAAGGTAGATGAGTTGGAGACAGAATTCATTAACCTAAATAATGATTTAAATGCTCTCCAGGAAAAGGTGACTTACCAAATAAATTTAAAAATACACATCTCTTGACTACATATTAGCATGCTGTATCCAGATATTTTTAATCTAATCACTTTTTTCCCTTGCTAGGCTGAAATGAACTATGAAGCAGCTGAGATATTATTTAATAATTTTGGCCAAACTCATCAGAAAGGAAAGGATTTGTTTTCACGAATACAAATAGTTGTCAACAATATACAAGGTAAAAATAGTTTATAACTCCATAGCATGTTTTGCTTGATGGAATCTTTTCAGTTTGTTTACAATATTCTTAATTAAGCATCAGAAGTTCTCTTGGAAAGCAACCTAATAAATCAGAATTCAGGCATAGCTGTAGAATTCACTGTCCCTATTAGAAACCTAATATATAATGTCAATTTACGAGTTTTCCTTCTCTACATAGTGAATAGGGACAGAGAAGCTTTACCAGCGGGACATTTAGAGCAACAAATTGTCTATCCTGACTTTAGTCTGACTTAATCTGGGTTGCTATCATAGTGTCTTTTGAGTTAAAACCTTAAAATTATTGCTGTGAACTTGGTAATTTGGGACAAATTTCAAGCCCAATGCTGTCTTACTAGCCCTGGGATATTTTTCAGCTTAATACAATTAATGCAAAATGTATCTGCTTCATTAAGGACTTCAGGAATAGGCATCCCTTTCTCAGAAAAGGAGGCTGGTCCTCTCTGTCTTTTGCATAGGCGTCAGCACATCCTCTCTTTGACAGTACTTTGTTTTTCAGTGCTCCTGGAACAGATAGCTGGTACAAATGCAGAAGGTAACAACTTGCCCTTGGGAGATGCTGCCAAAGAACTGGCCGAAGCTCAGCGCATGATGACAGAAATGCGAAACCGCAACTTTGGCCGACTTCAAGCAGAGGCAGAGAAGGAGAGAACAGCAGCTCAGCTGCGTAAGGGCTTGCTCTCTCAGCTTCTTGCTCTCTAGAATGATCAAGCTTAAATCTGAAGCATTGTTTTGTTTGGGATGGAGTGCATGGAGAGGCATTTTGCAATGTATCCCTGGGTTCTGTAGTGGTCATTATACAACAGGAACATGGTAGTTCTGGAGGGGACCTAAAGGCATTTTTAGTTTTTTGTGGAAGAAACCAAGTTGAGCTGGGGAAGAAAACCAGTAGATCCTTATTTAATAACTAGATGAATCTCAGTAGAATAAAGTTGTGGCTTACAGTTATGCAATGCTTCTGTGTATTATTATATATAGGCTATGGCACATGAAGCTGTTTTAGAGGAAAATTATACTTGTAATTTAACAACAGTTTTTAATAAGCTGCTGGAGAAGTCCAAGGATCAGATCATACAAAGATAAGGAAGTTCACAAGTTCTAGTTGCACTAGTTATATTTCCTTTTATGTTCTCTGCATTATGTTCTCTGGGAGATTCAGAAATCTGATTCTGGACATCAGAAAAGCAAAGTCACAGGCTTATCTCCTAACCAGGACATAGTTGAGAGAGGTGAAAGACTTTATGAATGATAGTAATTTCTCCTAACTTTGGACTTGGCTATCTATCTCTGAGTAATTCTTCTGTATACTGCCTTGTAGGCAATGAAATGGGCACTCTTAAGATTGTGTTTAATTTGATCTTTTATGTTTCTACCCTCTTTGAGATGAAATGGGCCTGTATCTCTCCACTGATAACAAAGGAAGCTTTGGTGACTATCACAAATGTAGATGTCTTATGTTGTAGATGAAATCGTTAATGAAATTGTGTTAGTTCCATTTAGAAAAGAAAATTATTCAGTCTTTTCAGATCATCTTCAGCCTTACTTAATTTAAAAATAGCCAAATAAATGTTGATCTGCGTTGTGTTTGCAGCAGCAAACTTACGAGCAGAGTTGATCCAGTGACATGTTGAATGGTATCTCTGCTATAGTAACATGGAAATCAGCTCTGCAAAGGATGCTCAGTATTTCACACAAGCACAGCTTTCTAATCCCCATTGTCAAGCTGTTTTGAAAGAAGTTTCTTCTGGTTCCCTTCTTTTCTGAACAAAACTTTTCTTTCTGGTTCTGATACTGCAGTACTGACACGTATTAAGAATGAACTGCAGAAGTACCACCAAGAAAATCATGGGCTTATTAAAATCGTGAGGGATTCCTTGAATGAATATGAATCCAAAATCACTGACCTTCGCGAAGCTCTGAATGACGCGACGGGACAAATCAAGCAGGCTGAAAACTTAAACAGAGATAATGGAGTTCTCTTGGAAGACATTAAGGTAATGCTGGCCTTCAGGAGAAGAAGGTTAAACCTCAGCAGATAAGAAGTTATTTTGGTTGTTTCTTTTGCCCTTGCAAAGCCAAATAGCACTAATTCTTTAGGCTTTCTCCAAGGTCTCTTTGCATCTTTTGATACATGTATGGACAGGATATATGTAGTCTACTGCCACTTGTGGCCTCTTCATGTGACCAGGACAGTGTGACCAAGATAGAGCTCTAAGCACGGGGAAGCAGAATCTCTGCCTAGCCCTTCAGCTGCCACTAGCCTTTTTGTTTCCTATTTACATCCAATTTCTGATGCTGATGTACTTTCCATAGTAAGTTCCTTCAAGTTATTTGACTTTAACAGCTATGAAAGATGAGAGGAATAATGTGTGCAATACTGTTAAATTATTCGGGAATAATATTCTACAGATCTGCTTCTGAGGTCTCAGAAAAGTGACAAGAAACAGCTGTCATTCCTGAGCAGTGCTTGATTGTTAGAGCTGGTGAAATAGTACAAGAAATAAGGGTGTGTTGCAGGACCCAATCTTTTCAACTAATTGTGGGTTTGCTGAAATAAATCACTGCTTTAGCACACTCATGTCCATCTAGTTCGCTAACAGTGCTTGAAAAAAATAATTTCTACATTGAACTGTCCCTTTCAATATGTAATTGCACCTGTATGTGCATTACTGTACAATACATGTGCCACAAAAGTATGTGCTATTGTGTTAAATGATGGATGCACCTGTACAAGTCATGTATCTCCTGATACACCTCTCTGGTAGAAAAAGATTTGACATGTTGCAATGATAGAAACCCAGATGAAGAGAACTAGTGCCTCCTTACCTGCAGCACCACTTGTCTGGCTGTGATTGTGGTGTGCCATTACTCTAAGGCCCTGTGAATTGTCACAGGGGTGCACTAAATCAAGGAGCTTGATTCATTTTCCCCTCAGAGCTCTCAAGAGGATAAGGTGGGGAGGTTTCACACTCCCTTTCTGGTGACATCCACAGATTAAGGGATAGTGTAATAATTTTATTTCAGAAAAGATTAGGGTAGTCACAAGGGAGTTGTTTATTAAGTTTCCAGGTTTGAGAGATCAAACGCTTAGATGGTCTGTCCCGACAGCTCATCTCAGCTGACCCATACTACTTTGTCTGAGCTCTAATAACTGAACAACTGTAGCCAGCTGCCCAGGTGTATGCCCTTCTGCTGCAGACTCCTGAGTTTTCTCACTCTTCTAATCAGTAGGATAGCATTAGTCTCTAAACAATATAGGCATCTGGTTAACACAGCGACAGGCCCTTCGGTAAATCCTACTACAAGCTAGATTATGTAGATACGGTTTTCCCTGCCTCTCATTTTTAACCCAATCACATGTTTTTCAACCTTTTCTTTTTCCTCAGAAACGGATTGAGGAGACAAATGGACAACAGAACGGTATCTTGGATATTCTGAGCTCTGCCCGATCTTCCCTGATGCAAGCTAACAGTGTACTGGGATTATTGCAGAAGAGCAAAGAGGTATAGTAAACCTTCTGAAGCTGAGGTTACAAACCCCAGTATCTTGCCATCACTGGCAAGTGGCTCAGTGGCTAGGACATGAGGCTTATGTAAGCCTCCCAAAAAGGGAAGGCTGTCATAGCCCAATCTAGGTGCAAAAGGAGCCTGCCTCTCCAGGTGATCTGGACAAATTAGAGAGCTGGGCAATCGGCAATGGAATGAAGTTTAACAAGGGGAAGTGCTGGATTTTGCAGCTGGGACACGGTAACCCTGGATATACAGACAGTCTGGGGAGTGAGAGGCTGGAGAGCAGCCCTGCGGAGAGGGACCTGGGGGCTCTGGTTGATGGCAAGTTGAACATGAGCCAGGAGTGTGCCCTGGCAGCCAGGAGGGTCAACCGAGTCCTGGGGTGCATCAAGCATGGCATAGCCAGCCGATAGAGGGAGGTGATTGTCCCACTTTACTCTGCACTGGTGTGGCCCCATCTTGAGCACTGTGTGCAGTTTTGGGTGACACAGTACAAAAAGGATATAAAGCTACTGGAGAGTGGCCAGAGGAGGGTCATGGGGTTGGTGAAAGGTTTAGAGGGGAACCCGTATGAGGAGCGGCTGAAGGTACTTGGTCTGCTCAGCCTGGAAAAGAGGAGACTGAAGGGAGACCTCATTGCAGCTTACTGCTTCCTTATTAGGGAAGGAGGAGGAGTAGGTGCTGACCAACGATAGGACCTGAGGGAATGGTAGGAAGGTATGCAGGGGGAGGTTTAGGTTGGACATTAGGAAGAGAGGGTGGTGGAGGTCTGGAACAGGCTCCCCAGGGAAGCAGTAATGGCACCGAGCCTGACAATATTAAAGAAGCATTTGGACAATGCCCTCAGGGACATGGTGTGAACTTTGGGGTTGTCCTGGTCTGGGGCGGGAGTTGGACTTGGTGATCCAGGCTGTCTGAGGAGGTGGTTGAGCCACCATCCCTGGAGACATCTAAAAAGACAGATGTGGTGCCAGGGGACAGGGTTAGTGGTGGATGTGGCAGAGTTAGGGTAGTGGTTGGACTTCGTAATCTTGAAGGTCTTTTCCAACCAGAATGATACTGTGACACTGAAGGTTTCCCCAAGAGAAGCTTATTGAAGTTCCTGATGTGTCTGAAGAAGACGCTGAGCTGCCAGTGTCTGAATCTAGGAGAGTATCTGTGAGAAACACTGTAAATCATTGTGCTATTTTCATATTTCTTTCTAGGCAATTGCTTTTAGCCACTGTCAGAGACAGGATACCGGGCTAGAAGGGCCTGTGTTCTGACTCAGTTTTTATTTGCATAATGGGTCTAGAAGTGTAATGTAATGATTAGCACTTGTTTCCAGTAACCTGCAGAGTAAGTTGGAAGAGAATCTCTTTCCTTTTGGTCTCCTCAGGTGCAAGGTATATGTAACACTGAAGTAGACAAGGAAAAAATCAAACAGGTATGAATACAACTAAAATTTTATCTTTATAAACTTGTAGGAATATGAAAGCCTGGCTGCTCAGCTGGATGGAGCAAGGAAGGATATGAATGAAAAGCTGACAAATCACTCCTTATCAGCAAGCAAAGAACCGTTGGTGGTGAGGGCTGAGGAACATGCCAAATCCTTGCAAGACTTGGCAAAACAACTGGAAGAGTATGTTGCTGTTCCTTCTTTTTTCCTCACAAACCAGGCCTTCCTGTCTTTTTCGTGATACTTTTTTTTTCCCCCCCCCAGAAGTAGGGACTCCCATAATATGGCTTTATATTGCTACATTAATACTTCATTAACTTTCTGCCAACGAGAGAAAAATCGTCATGTATGGAGTGGGAAGATGTTTAGAACAGCTTTTTTGTAGTGTTATTTCCTGTACTCATTCTCAGGGGTACCTTTATGATGTCAATTAATTGGGGCAAATAACTGGAAGAAATGTTGTCTTGGGGAGAGTCTTCAGACATGCCTGTTTAGCATTCATTAGTAAGGAAAAGAATAGTTTTCTTACCCTTTGAGTAATCTTGAAAGGCAAAAGTATGAGAAACTTGATATGAATCAAGTGTTTCTCTCTCCATTACTTGTGCTTTAATTGGAATTATGAATGAGCTGTTAGAGGCCTTCTGTGCTACATCAGAACAAAATGAAAGAAGTGAAACCTTGATATTTTTTTTCCCCTATTAAAAATTGTTTACATTTAGTCATTAAACCAAACAGAAGCTCTCAAAAAGGTTAATTACAAAATACCTCATTCAGCTGGAAAATTCTTGTTAAAAAAAAAAAAAATTACTAACTTCTTAGTTTTCGGTGTGATTCTTTTCAGTTAAGACAACACTCGTCTCACAAATAGAAGTACACAGTTGTCCTTTTCCAAGCTCCTGAACTTATCCCATCTTCTGAAGAATATTTTCATATTGGTCTGCCTCTAAGATAGATAGTTTTGCAGAATGAAATTACAGATCTAACTGAAAAAAATCTTCTGTATTGGCATTAATTAGAAAATACTGAGTTCAGGTGGATTCAGAAAACTCTCCAAGTTGGCAGTCTTTGCAGAATGCTGCATTTTTCACCCTTTTCCCACAGAATAAAGAACAGTGCTAGGAAGGACGAGCTGGTAGGCTGTGCTGTGGAAGCTTCTACTGCCTATGACAATATTATTAATGCCATCAAAGCAGCAGAGGAAGCAGCCAACAAAGCTGGGAATGCAGCTGACTCAGCTTTATCGGTAAGTACACAGAAGAGGCCAAATGATGGTAAACTTGTTACAACTAGATTTTTATTTATTTTGAACTATCAAAGAGGCACCAAAAAAAGACGTGGGTGTCTTGGCTTGCCTTATTTGTCTGTGGTCAGTACATGAGCTGATATTCTGCTTGATCCTGAATTAGTGTTGGTTCAGCACTGAACAAGCTAGTCACTGCCTTTCTGATGAGGCTGTCCATATGAATGCTAACTGTTCCTATCAGTGCAAAATAAAGAGGTCTGCACAAGGCAAGCCTGGAAGTCACTGAAGGTGATTTCAAGTATTCTCTTTTATGTTGCAGTAGTAATACCCACAGGCTCTTCAGCAGAGGAGCAGTATCTAACAGTTCTGTGCTTGTAATTTCTTCCAAATGCCCCAAGTTTGCTAAAGATCAAGGTTGTATTATGCTTAAATTAATTTCGATAATTGTTTTTTTAAAAGTGATGTTACTCACATTAAATCTCTGTCCTCGTATAGTTGTTTGGTTTTTTTTTTTAACTGGATTGGGCTTTCTCTTTTACTCTTTAAATTTTAGTATAATAATTAAAGCAGTCTTACAGTACTGTGCTTCTATTACCAGACTGTGAAGAGAGAAGACCTATCAGGAAGAGCTACCAAGTTAAAAACTGAGAGCAGTACACTCTTGAATCAAGCACAGGAAACTGAAAGGACATTGCAAGGTACTGAGAAAGAAAGTGATAGTAGAGAAGTTATCACAGCATTACAAGCTTTTATTGAACCATTAATTTTTACAGTTCAGCACAGCTCTGCAGCACATATTTAACCAGAAGAGGCTAGTTCCATTACAGTGGGACATTTTGTGATGGTTATTTTAGGAGGCAAAAAGGTGAGAAAGTGGGTTTCATACCTGTGCTATGCTGTGCACCTTTGCAGTACTCCCATCCAGCACATCTTTAGCCTTGTATTCGTTTTGCAGTGCAAATGCTCATTCAATGCTCAGAGGCAACACGAGCTAAGAGCGCAGGCTGGTGCTGCCACACCGCCTGTCCAACATAGAGGTGGTATTTTTGTTTAAAATTCATCCAGAGTATTCACTGTTTTGCAGCTCTTGGTCCAACCCTTGGAGACATGAAGCAAAGACTTGATGTTGCTGATGGAAAGAAGAATACACTGCAAACTGATCTTGTCACTCTTCAAAATAATCTCAATGGGATAAACAGAGGTCAGTTACTTACTGATCACTTCTGGTTTGCCTCTTTTATCTATTACTATAAGAATCTGCACATGCATTTTTCTGTGTTTCAGATGACATCGACAGCATCATCACCAGTGCAAAGAACATGGTAAAAAGTGCTGAGGATGTCACAACTAATGTGTTGGATGAACTGCGCCCAATTCAAGGAGATGTAGAAAAAATTAAGAGTACCTATGGAAGCACACAGAGTGCTGGCTTCAGTAAAGCACTGATGGAGGCAAACAATTCAGGCAGGTGTTGTATTTGCCCTCACAGGTGCTGAGACCTGCCAAGTCCCTGTTAGGTGAACATGGTCAGTTTTGCAGCAGAAATTTTAGTCATCCAAAAGTTGGGCACCTAGCCTAAGCTAGTGTTCTGAGCTTCCTTTATTGCCAGTGGAAAGGGACAGGTAGAGCACAAGGTGATTCAGGCCGTTCTGTGGTGTGTGTTAAAAGCTGATACCATGAATGGTCTCTAAAGACTTGGAGGTCAGTGACTAGCAGGGCACCCCAGGGGTCAATACTCGATCCAATCCTGTTTGACATCTTCATTAATGGTCTGGATGATAGGGCAGAGTGTACCCTTGGCAAGTTTGCTGATGACACAAAACTGGGAGCAGTGGCTGATACATCAGAGGGTTATGCTGTGATCCAGAAGAACCTCAACAGGCTGCAGGAATGGGCTGACAGGAACCTCATGAACTTCAGCAAAAAGTCTGGCACCTGATGAGAAACAGACCCATGCACCAGTATATGGTGGGGGCTGCCCGGCTGGAAAGCAGCTTTGCAGAAAAGAACGTGAGGGTACTGGTGGGCACCAAGTGGAACATAAGCCAGTAATATGCCCTTGCAGCAAAGTCTGAAACATAGGAGGTTCCCTCTGAATGTAAGGAAAAAAAAAGTGAGGGTGATGGAAAACTGGCACAGGTTGCCAAGAAAGGCTGTGGAGTCTCCATCCTTGGAGACACTCAAAAGCCATCTAGACACGATTCTGGGCAACTGGCTCTAGGTGCCCCTGCTTGAGCACAGTGATTGGACAAGATCACCTCCAAACATCAACTGAATTGTGATGACTAGCAACCCTGACACAAGAATGTAAGGCATGCCCTGCTTGGTCAGGCCAGCAGTCTGCCTACACCAGTATTCACTGTGGCAGCAAGAAATGCTACTCAGGGAATACACATAAACCTGACCCCTGTCTGCTGTCCATTATCCTCATCCTCCTGTAGCTTCCACAGCCACTGAGTAGTAGTGTTAGAGAGCACAGACGTGTCTGTTCTATTTAATACTTTTTTCTGGACCTGAATTTATCTAAGGTGTTTTTGGAAGTGCCAGTTCTGTCTGCTTCCACAAATACCTTTGGCCACAAGTTCGAGGTGTACAATAACCTCTGTATAAATTGCTAGTTTCTGCAATGGCTTCCTAATGTTGTAGGACTGATGAAAGCAGTTCTGTCATCACCTTACTGCATTTCTGATAATCATGTAGTGACATAATATTTTTGCATCTGTTTTCCTCCTCCTTTCTATCATCAATGATTTTTTTTTCTTTCATTGCAGTAAAAAAATTGACAAACAAACTTCCAGATCTGTTCAGCAAGATTGAGAGTATCAACCAACAGCTGATGCCAATAAGCAACATCTCTGAGAATGTAAATCGCATAAGAGAGCTGATTCAGCAAGCAAGAGATGCTGCAAATAAGGTCTGTCCTAAACATTCCAATCATGCTTGACCTGAGTGGTTTGGACCCACAGCGGTGCTTCTGTTCCTTTTTCTTTTTCTAAATAATTTTGTTAAAATGTGTGTGAAAGACCAGACATAAACTTAATTCAACAGCACCACCCAGCATTTAAAGTAACAATGATGATGGGAAGCATACAAATTTGTACATAAAACTAAGTGGATGCAGTAGCATCCTGTTCCATCCTCCTCCCATAGGTTTTTTTTTTTCCAGGGCATATGTGCAATACTTATTTATACAATAGCCTCTTGCCTGCCAAGGTAAATTGTGGTGGGTCTGGCAGCAGGGGTAGCGTTGGCTCTGCAGCTTAGCAGCAGGGCTCTCCACCTACACGTGGTGGGTTGAACACTGGCACTTCCAAGAAAGTTGTGTAGCCCTGTGCTCTCCTGTTTCCAGCTGTCCCACCATTTCAGGAGTCAGCTACTGGCATCTTCTTATTGCACTGCCCTTTCTCCATTTAAGCAATTGCTGTAGTTGCTGAAGGGATAGTGTGGTCTCAAGTCCCTGAAAGGCACCCATGAGGTCATGACAAATAACCTACAGTTACAATGAATAAGAGGAATCTGTCACCATGGTGTAAATAGCTGTAAGATGATGTGTCTTTATTAATACCAGAAGTTCACTATAATTTCCAACAGACAGTCAAGTCCAGCTAAGTGAAGCATCAGGATTTGTATGCAGACATCTAAATAATTCACAGGCTTGCTCTTTAGAGCTGCAGAGCATTCCTTCTTTGTCCCTGTATTGAAAGTAAGAATTACTTGGCAGAGGTGCAGTAAGGGTTGATTAACTGATGTCTGGAGTAGAAGAGTGCTGGGTTAAGTGGTAAGTATTGATAATACAGAATACTGTATTATGCAGTCTGTTTCCTAATTATATTGTTTGGTGGGATCAGAGTCCAAATCTGTAGTAATTGATGGCTGTAACATTTACTAGGATATATAATAGGTTACTTTGCAACTAAACACAACAATGAAATGAGTAGGAGTAGTAGCAATAGATAACACATGAATTTTGTTTTTCTTAACAGGTTGCTATCCCTATGAGGTTCAATGGCAGCTCTGGTGTAGAGGTTCGACCTCCAAGCAACCTCGAAGATCTGAAAGGCTATACTTCACTTTCTTTCTTTCTCCAAAGACCTCAGACAAGATTAGACATCCCTCAGAGGGCATCAAATAAGTTTGTACTGTACCTGGGTAATAAAGATGTAGGTATATTTTGAGATTTAGTCTGATTTTTAGAACAGACAACACGCTCTGAGAAACAGATGGGAGATGATTTATTTGGACTGAAATTTATAGCTACTGTTGGCCCATTTCTTTATCATTGCCATTATGTAGTGGCAGAAGTGTTTTGTGAAGAGCATTCCTCCACCGACAAAGTAACTTGTTGGGTGACTGACTGCTTTGCCCTTTGGTGCTTTGCTCTTTTGCCCCCTTGGAACTTACTCCTCAGTCATGGATACTATCATACAGTCTTGTCAGAAGTGTCAGGTTCTGCAGCAGTCAGCACAAACCCAGCCCAACTCCTGCCTCAGAGCTTTGACTCTTATCACTATGTAAGACACTGTGAGTTTCTCTGTTGGTTAAAAAAAAGCAATCATTTCAGTTTTTAATTTCAGTCCCTCAGCCCTTCATTTCTGCTGAATATGCAGAATAGTGCAGACATGCTTGTGCATTCAGACTTGCTCAAATACCATAAAACATTTTAAAAATTTCCTGCATGCAGTTGCCAACTATCCATTTTTAAGTCTTGTTATTGGACATCAGCTGTATCTGCAGTGAGGCTTGTGCATACACAGAAAGCTGTTTAAAGGTACCTATTCCACACTGGATTTCACTTTTTTTATCCCCTGAATATCTGGCCAGGATATCTGTTGACAGCATTTTAAAAGTTACTTGTGAAATACGGTATGTTGGAGAAATAAAACATGAATTGTTTGGGAAAATTACTGCTTTCAGTCACCTCAGTAGGAACCATTGTCCTTGACCAAGTATTAGTCCAGGCATCTTTTTCATTTCACAGATGTTGAGTCTAATTTTTAGTAAAGGTGTCATGTTTTCGTGACTTCAGTTGTGAGATGTTACCAATGTGAAAATATTTTTAGCTACTATTGTTATAAAAATAAAAAGCCACACTTGACTTTTCAATTAATTTATAACTATATTCACTGAACCAGTGCAGCACATTATTCATTGAACCCGTGCAGCATGTAAGATTACAATTTTTTCTTCCCAGAACTGATAATAAAAATTCTCATCATTAGGTGGGTGGATTTCTCATGATTCATGCACAGTATGATGATGTCTCGGAGGACATGCTGCCATATTTTACCTTCATTAACATTAATAATTTATTAATTACTATTTACTTTTGCTATTCTTAGGCTTCCAGGGACTATATTGGTATGGCTGTGAAAGATGGTCACCTCACTTGTGTCTATAACCTAGGAGACGGTGATGTAGAAATAGATGTGCAGCCATTTGTGACTCAAAGCGAAACTGAGGAAGCCATTATGGATCAAGTTAAGTTTGAAAGGTATACTAAGATACAAAATGCACAACAGCCTTTCCCAAAACCTGTTTAAGAACATCTTTTATTAATGTGATGTGATATTTTGCCTATCTGTTTTGGTTTTAGGATCTACCAGTATGTAAAGCTGAATTACATCAAAGGAGCAACATCAGCTTCTCCAGAGTATGCAAGCCCTTTGACTGCAAGCAGTGGAGGCAGTAACACACTCCTAAATCTTGATCCCAGCACTGTTGTCTTTTATGTTGGAGGATACCCACCAGACTTTAGGGTACAAAGAGTTGCTTAGTCTTTTAGAGATATTTCAGTGTTAATAATTGTGTTGTTCTTACAAGTAAAGATTGGAACCAGCAGTCTTTCAAAGGCTGTGTAAAAGTTTATCCATGTAAGTAGGAATAGATGGGATGCAAGGACATGCTACTTCCTACAGAAGCTGCCGGGCTCATAGTATGCTGGAACTCAAAGAAGGGAGCATGGTGGTACTTCTTCTGCTGAGGACAGCATGAAACCTGTGAAGCCCTGCTAAATGCTGTTCCCAATCCATTCATATGACTCTGCTTTAAACTGTGCTGCAGTAGTCCTTGGCTGGTATCAGATAATTTGGATATTGTATACAAACCGATAATAATTTTACAGTATTTAGAAAGTCACGTTCTGTGTCTTATTAATATTTGCAGTAAGTTTTAGCATTTACATGTCAATGTAAAATTTTGATGACACTATTTTGCAGCCTCCACGTAAGCTAGACTATCCTCGTTACGAAGGCTGCATTGAATTAGACAGCCTAAATGAGCATATTATCAGCCTTTACAACTTCAAGAGGACATTTAATCTCAATACCACTGAGGTGCAACCCTGCAGAAGGTATGATATAAACACACAAGTGTTTCACAGTTCTATGACTTTTATCATGATTAATTTTTGTCTTTCCACATTGAGAGGAATAATCACTGTGGGGTTTGGTGTTTTTTTTCCACATCTATGGCAATCTCAGTCCACTGGCCAACAATGTAAATGTTATAATAGCCAGACACAATTCATGGACTAATGTATTCAGCTCCTCTGTGATGTAAATATGCCATTAAGCGCAAAAAAGTCAGTCACTAATTATTTCCTCTTTAAAGACCATATGCAAATCCAAAACATATTGAAAGGTTTTCTTTTTACTTAATTTAGATTGCCGTTTGGCCCTATTAGTGGCCCTATATCAAATGCTTTAAGTTAAGCTTTTTTAAAAATTATAATGGCAGTAAGTCCATGTGGTAATAGTTTTTGCTCTCATATATTCACATCTGTGACATTGAATTATGACAGGTATAAAGAAGAGACTGACCAAAGCTATTTTGAAGGCACTGGTTATGCCAGCGTCACACTGAAAGAACCAAATACCCGCAGCCGAGTACGCTACGAGCAGACAATTGAGACTACTGCAGATGAAGGCATCGTGTTTTTTGCAGCCAATGGGGTAATTTGTGGAGTGCTTCTGTCTGTTTTGTGGTCCAAGAACATTTTTTTAAAACCACACTTACTCAAGAACATGTTAGATTTAGTAATAACTGGAAAGAAATTTCTTTGAAGTGTTGTTTTTGTCCGTTGGCAGATTAGTAGATTCTGCTGTATGCTTAGTGTCATTTGGTTTTGTTTTAGGTAGTCCTGCAAGGGAGCAGGGAGGTGGTCTCAAAGATCCTTATGGGTCCCTTCCAACTTGAGATATTCTATGATTCTAAAATGGCTACTAAATACTTACCCTGTTAAGGCTGAGAAAAAAAATAATTCCAAGTAGATTTCTTTAGACTATGCAGAGAATTCAAAACTGGGGGAGGGCAGGGAGCGTGTAATTTGAATCAAAGCAGTTAGGAAATACTGAAATCCTCCAAAAGTGGAAGTGCACTCTTCCCAAATCTGCATATGGGTGATAATAGAATAAGGAAGAATGTAGAAAGTGACGTGGTGACTTATACCTGTAAAGGTGCTCAAAACAGCAGTGATGCTACTTATCTAATAATATTATAGGCATGTTTGCAATCACTGTGACATGTTGTAGATAATTTCTCAATGCTGTGAAAAGTCACTAGACATATTGAAATGACAAAAAAATCCTCTAGAGATCCGGAGAATAAATCTGGAGCTGATACCAGATCTGTTTATAACAGTTTAAAGTAGTTATTTTTTATTATTATAAGGTTTAGTGCGCTTTGTGCTATCTTTTCCCCCAAAAGCTTTATGGAAGCAACTAGATACCGTCATTGAAATTATTCACATAAAAATGAAATATATATGAAATGTTGGCAGTTTTAACTATGTTGGTGTTGTGGTTTGTTTTTTTTATTGCAGGATCAGTTCATCAGTGTGCTCATTAAAGATGGTCATACAGTTTTTAGATACAAAGTTGGCTCTGAGCCTCCAAAAGAAATAGAAACCAACGCGATTGTAAATGATGGAATATATAAGCAAGTATGTCATTTTAAACAATCAAGTGATCATTATTTGTAAAAATACACATTAGCTGAAACTAAACATCTTGTTGTAAAGTTTAGTTGTGAAGTTTTCCTTTTGTGTTGAGTTGATCAAGCTGTTGGGGATCAGATTGGACATATAAAAATTAATCTTTTACTGTTACGCTTTCCTTTGAATAAGTTTAGTTTTAACAGGAAAGTCACTAAAGAGAAGAATTCTTTAACAGGGCATTGCTTTATTTAGAGAGAACTTTGTAGTTTGCAATTATTTACATTATTTTAATACTTAGATTATTTTTTTTCCACCTACGTGTTTATTTCTCCAGGCCGGTCTGATTTTTACGGAGATGACTTTTTATAGTCATAGTCTTTTTGTTCTTGCTTGTCTACTTAGCTTCAGTCCAGCTGTTTTTTAGCACTACCAGAGCGAAATTCTAAAGAGATTGTTAAAACCTTTGATTGCCATGTTGATTCGTTCTCTCTTTTCTCCTTACTCCATCTCCAAATAAATAGTGGAGGTCTCAGGGTCTGCTGGAAGGAATCTTTGATGCAATACTGGGTCAACTTACATCCAGCCAGCTGAGTGACCTGGTCTTTGTATCAGTCAGCAGCTCCTGAATCGTCAATTGCAAATAGAAGGCAATATCTGAATGTTAGGTGAGGTGCATTTTTAGGGCAATCTTCCCAAGATAAATAAACCTCACCTTGTATTTAGATAGTAAAGCATTTTTCTTGGGTGTACGCTTTGGCTAGATGCCCAAATTTTGCAAAGTACCATTGAACTACTGCAGTTATTTTGGATTTAAGGCACCAATAAACAAGAGGAGATGAAAAAAAGGCCATAAAAACCCTCTGTGGAAATACTTTTAATCTGCTAAATGTTTTTTGTTATGGCTAAGTGAAGTAATTCTCATTATTCACCTATTTCAGATTCATTTGGTGCTTGCTCGAAGTACGAATACTGTTCATGTCAGTCCTGATATTAGAGCCAACATAAAGGTCTTCCTTTTCACAAAGTATTACCTAGGTGGAATTCCACCTTCTCTACGGGAACGGTGAGCAACTATAGAAAGACTAATACATAGGCTTTGTATGGAAACTCCATCCAAACTCTTGGCTTAGGCAGTTTCTTTCACACTCTGTATCAGGTACCTTATGTGATATGAAAATAACCAGTGTATAATATATGCTTGTAATCTGTGATTTTTTTGGCTAATGGTGGGATCTCTGTTGGACTGTACCCTGATGATTTGGTTTGATCAGCATGAAGTATGTGTGTGCAAGAAATACTTCTCTTGTTCTATTCTTCTATTTCTTACATTGTCAGCATTTACAGACTACTATACTGCTGTGTGCTTTGAAATATCAGGCTACTCAACTCTTTTTCCTTCCACTCCCTGAAACCAGCTTTAATATATCCACACCTCCATTCCGCGGCTGCATGAAGAATGTGAAAAACCCTAACACCGCATCTGTCGTTTTTGATGAGACTTTTGGTGTCAGCAAAAAATGTTCAGATGACTGGAAGGTAACTAACAAAGTTCCTTAAAAACTTCTGCAAAAGTTCACAGAGTCTGGTTTGTCTGTAAATCCTGGTCCATTATGTTTTATTTGGGTCAAAAATTATACTTGGTTAACATGTGATGGTAATAAAAGAACCTGGGCTTGGTATGAGGGTAAGGAAGAAAGGAGACTCCGCTCCTACTGTGACAACTTTCTCCACACATGGTCCACCCTCTTAATGCTGTGTACAATTAGGAATTCACATTTACCATGTCAACTTGTTGGTTTCCAGTTGACGTTGATTAGACCAGAACACTTACTTACTACTACTAAGGATCTTTATTCTCACCAAAATGCTTATGCTTCCTAATTAAATGACCTCTCAACCTTTTTTCTTTAAAGAACTAAGAAGACTCTGCTTCCACTGAAATCTCTCATTGTAAGGCTTTACTTGTCCGATAGTTTTATAATTATTTTCTGTGCACCCTTGTGTTTTGCCACGTTCTTTTTAAAATGGGACATGATGTTTCAGTGTTGGCTTAACCAGTGCTGCATGGAGAGATGAAAACTACCCTTCTGCTTCTACTTACTGCTACTTACATGGTGCATGATCCCATTTGCCCTTTTTACTATGGCGTTGCACTGGAAGTTTTGTGCTAATTTGCTTTCCTTTTGTGGCATCTAAACTTTTCACAGAGCATTTTATTTGCAGGCCATTTACCTATACACAGAGGTTCTGATCTTCATTCTCTCTGTATCTTTATAAATTCTTATATATTAAAACTGTGTTCAAGAAGGCCCAGGTATATTCTGTCCTATGACACACACTTTCAGTTATGTAGCTCATTTGCACAGCTCTGTACTTGTGAACCATTCCTCCAGCTGCTCACTTTTGTGTCCCCAAATGTGAAAACTTTCAAAGCCATCCTGTCAATGCGAAGGTAGCTAGAGATGAACAGCTTGTTATACTCAGCAAGCATCATGTCCCTTTAGAGTTTCTCGGATCATAGTTAATGCTGGTGGAACCAATTCAGTCTGTCCGTTCTGTACTGAAATAATTGTACTTGTGGTTCGCCTGGTGCTTAGTTTTGACTGAAGTCAGTCCTAATCATGTTGAGTAGGGCAGTTGTTGTCCCCATGTTGCCATTTCTTCTAATGAAAAGGAAAATCACCAAGAGCATCTCTGTTTCAGCTCGTCAGATCTGCAGCTTTCTCTAGGAAAGGAACACTGAGCCTAAGTGCGGCAGGTTTCCCGTTCCCTCAGGATTTTCAAGTTGGCTTTGGCTTTCAGACCACAGAATCGACTGGAACACTTTTAAATTACAATCTATGGGTATGAAACACGTTCAATGTAGAGTATTTGATTGGTTTTATTTCCGAATTAGTCATGTTTGTTTGTGACTGTGTCAGTTTGACATCAGTTTGTGTCATAAATCTCATGTAGATTCCTGTATTTAAGGCAAGATATGGCTATTATAATAATCTTTTGAGCATGGAATCTTGCATGTCATAGGCCAGAGAAACTCATCCTGGCAATTTCTTCACTCAAACAACATGCAGTTTGAACTGCAGAGTAGCCCATGCACCATGACACCACCATCCCAGTAGGATAAATGTTGCCTAATACAGCTGCCTGGAAACTTTCTCAAGAAAAAACTGGCATTCTGCCCATGCAGAAATGTTACCATGATCAAATATGCCGAGAAAAGGGGTTGTTTCAGGCTGTGTTCAGAAAGCAGGGAGGCTCAAGCATAACCCCATTCTTGCTGGCTGGAGGAGTTAAGACGTGAGCACACACCAGGCTTTAGAGAAGTGGAGAACTGAATCCTCTGCTTTTTGTAAAAATAATTTAAGTAAGTATTTCAAATAACTATTTTATTCAGAGTGCAGAGATATTTTAAAACAGGAGCTATGATAATCATGCAGAACTGGGTGTAATACCTGGTATTAGATGACTGAGAAACGCAGTTCTAATGTAAGAACATTTCTGTTCCTCAAGAGATCACCGAGAACGGTATTACTGGCAATATTAGGGAGAACCAAAGGCACTTGCACTTACCTGATTGTTTTTTGGGATTCTTTTATAGCCTAATATTCTTACCATCTTTCTGAGACCTGGCCTTGTCACTGCAAAGATGGGAGAGAAGGAAATAGATCTGAAAAAGAAATATGAAGATGGGTCATTGCATTATGTGACAGTAATAAAAACAGACAACAGGTGAGTCCAGTTCTTTATCTGATTCTTTTATGTTGTGGCTGGAGAAAGAAGATTAAAGTTTTGCGTAACTTGTTTTTTGGGTAGACATCTAGGAATGGCCTCTGCTAGCAAAGGATACTGAAATAATGAAGCAAAAGTAGATTTTTGGTCTGTGAATGTGCATACCTCTGATGTTTCAGCTGCACATCACTATGCATGTCTGTTATAGATTGTGTGAGTTTTTATTGCTTGTCAAGCTGGAGCTTTGAAGCTCTTCCCTGCCCCATAACCTTTATATTTGTCACTATAACACAGGTGGTTAAAGGCCCAGGGAAGAAGCTAATGTTGTGTCTAGTTTTTCAATAATGTTCTGTTATGTAGATATCAAGAAGAGGTGACATACTGAAAAGCTCCTAAATCATATTGTTTTTTGTGGAACACAGAGAATGACATAACTGTTAGTTAAAGTGGAGAGTTTTTAATGATTTGCTATAACTTAATACTATCTGTACTAGCAGTAGCTAACATGGCAAGTGCACCATTTTGACACAAACAATGAAATTCTGTCCCATAGTTGTCAATGAGGTTTTTTTCATGCATGTCAGTTGGACCAAGACATCATGGTAGGACTGAAGTACTAGCTTCAACTCTTGCTCAATATCTACTACCTAAAAGCAGAGCAGTTTCATAGTAGTCTATGAGCACATACTGAAAAATTGCCAGAAGTAAATTAGTGAAGCTTTAGCACAATTACTGTGTAGCAAAAAACCACATATGTGAAATGTTTCTTTTTATATACATATATTTTATTTAGATTTGTAACTATTTCTTTAGATGCCATGCTTATTTTTATTCACTTTGTTTCAGGGTACGTCTGCTGGTTGATGATGAGTCAGAATTAGCATCAGTTGACACTCCAGGAGCACGTGCATTAACACAGCCTATACAATTTGGTGGAGATGATTTTGAAGGTTGCATCTCAAATATCTTTATAAAAAGGTATTTGGCCTAGAAAAACTTCTGTTTCATGCATTTTGGCCTGTTTTTCTTCTTTAATCATATTTAAAGCATTTTTTGCTAATTCCTTTTCTTCTACATGCGTGAAGCCTTCATCAATGCTTAACTTTGCTGCTGCCAAATATACTTTTTTTCAGGCAGATTATACATGGTATCAGGTTGTAATTTAATCTGCCGTTCAGATGTAATGGAATTTTAGTCTGACTCGTACCTGTTTAGCTGTTCTTTAATCAAGGAATGAACTCAACATAGTGAATTGGAAGTGTCCCAGGAAGGCATCCAAAAAGATCTGCTAGATTGTATCATAGTGTCACATAGGGAGCCAGATAATGAAATGAGGAAAGCTTACAGGCAGAACCAAAACAGTTACACAAACAAATGAAAGCAAATACATAGAAATCAGGCGCCTGATTTATGTTGTCTCTTTTTTCAGGTGTTTGTCTGGTTAACAGAGACATCTTACAGGCAAAATATAGGAGAAAATTATGCATAAATATGTTATTTGAAGAAAAGCATTCCTTGAGTCAACAGTGATGTTCCAGTGGGCTTTGTTTTAGCTAAGTTTTGACGCGTTTGTACGTGTGTACAGTTTACAAAAAATAGTGTATTTTTATTTGTTATCGTAGAATCACAGAATGGTTTGGGTTGAAAGGGACCTTTAAAGATCATCTGGTCTAGCCCCCCTGCCATAGCAGGAACATCTTTCACTAGATGAGATTGCTCAGATTTTATCTTCATTTAAAGCACTGCAAGACAATTAAGTAACTTGTATTTTAACCTCCTCATCAGAAGCCAAATTTGGAAAATTGCTTTTAGTACAAAAATAGATGGAAAATTAATATTTTAGCCAGTCTGATCAAGCAAATGGAGAACTGGATGGAATTGAAGAATTTCAGGTTCTGCTCCTTATCCTACCGCTCTTCTGTGATTTTTCACGGGCAAGGAGCTTTGTTTCTTTTTCTAGGCTTTTTTTGTAATTTACTGATTCAAGATGCTGTGTACAACCCAGGAACTGATAGTGTTACCTAATATTACTCTTAATACTCACAAGAAATTGGTTTGACAGTCTTTCTGATAATTTGGCTATAATAGTAAAGCTGCATATTCAGTTGTGATGGGCTTTGCCCCTTGACAAGTCTCATCAGAACATCTTATTTATGGAGAGAGTGAATCACTGAGTTAGCAGGGCCTCATGTTTCCATTTTTTCTTGATCTGCCACTGGTTATGCATCATTAACCAGCAAGGTATTGTAGTCCAATCCAGAAATCTTACCCAATCAAGGCTGCTATAATTTTTTCCCTTCTTTTTCAATGACAGTATTTGTTTGTTTTTTTTAAATAGATAGCTTGTAGCAAAAAAATATTTTGTTCAGAAGAGATGAGAACAAAACATCATCTGCCAAAAAGAAATGGGCAGAACCAGGACAAAAATGAATATCTTCTGCAGCTTCAAACCAACATTTCTCATCCAAAAAATGAAATCTGGTACTTCAACATCAAGTCACTGGGAAATCTACTTTGGTACAGAAGACAGTTTTACAATATGTTGTTGATTGACGCTAAAGAAAAGGAATGCTGTGTCACAGCACTGACTGCTTTCTTCACTCTAGGGCAGGTCAGCTCCCTGAGGTTCAGAATCTCGTTAATTACACTGCCAAGACTGGTGTATCCCTCGGAGCTTGCCGCAAATATGAGAACCTTGAACCGCTGCTGCTCAAAGAGTTTAAAAATCCTCTCAGGTTTAAGATACTCAAGGTATGCTTTGTTTTTACTGTCATCTTCACTCTGCATTGATGCTGAGGCTCTGTCTGCACAGCCATGGTTTGTAGAACTGAGACTCAGCTGTTATTTTCCTTCCATCTCACATCTGAAACAAGTTATTTTTGTGTTGAAGTTCCATGCTAAACCCATACCTGTCCAGAATGACAACAGCCTCCCTGTTGTTTAGAGAAGGCTGTTGACTGCCTCAGGTGGGAACTCTTAAATGTGTAGACTGACATGTTTCTTTCCATGTTCATGCATAGTAACTGTTTCAGTTCTGTCTTACTGGCACAGAATGAAAAATACCTTGATTATTTGAAAACCACTAATGTGCAAAACCACGCCTTACCAACTCCATTAAATGTCAGCAGTGAAGCCTATCTTCTTGGAAACACACCCAGCAGTTTCATATCCTACATGTTTGCTCCAGTGTCATCTACAGACAGGTAATACAGATGTTCTCTGTTCTCCTCCTAATACTTGAATTGTCAAAGCTGCTTGAATCTTTGGGTGCTAAGAGCTAGGATTTTCTTCCCAGAGGAGAGCTACCAAGCTGGTGAAGGGTCTAGGGAAAAGTCCTATAAGGAGAGGCTGAAGGAACTGGGGTTGTTTAATTTGAAGAAGAGGAGGTTGAGGGGAGACCTCATCGCCCTCTACAGCTACCTGAAAGGAGGCTGTAGGGAGGGGGGTGTTGGCCTCTTCTCCCAAGTAAATAACGATCGGACCAGAGGAAAAGGCCTGAAGTTGCGGCAGGGAAAGTTTAGATTGGATATTAGGAAGAATTTCTATAGTGAAGGAGTGGTTGGGCACTGGAACAGCCTGCCCAGGGAGGTGGTGGAGTCACCATCCTTGGAGGTATTCAAGAGACGTGTAGATGTGGCACTTCAGGACATGCTTTAGTGGCCAAGGTTGTGGGTTTTTTTGTGGGTGTTTTCTGGTGGAGTGTGTGTGGTTGGTTGTGTTTATTTGTGGGGTTTTTTGTGTTGATGGTTGGACTTGGTGACCTTAGAGGTCCTTTCCAACCACGACAGTTCTGTGATTCTTGCCTGTGTCTTGGGGAATAATAGCAGAGTGGTTATAAAAGTCCACGCATTTTTTTTCTTTGCTAACATTTACCCAAACTGAGTAGATTGACTTGGATGTGGTGGACAATTACAGCACGTATTGACGCCAAGTCCTAACCTTGAGTATGTCAGCTTTCATTCACACACAGAATGCAGGCAATATAGAACACACTGATTCCACCCCAAAGCTATTCTGCATTTTACAGAAGAAGTTTGGCTGGCATTTTTCTGGACAACAGAAAACATACAATAACTGGCAAAATAGACCTATCTTTGAATATGCTTACTTTCCACTACAGGTTGCATTTTTCTGTAGATGTACGGACTCGATCATCAAGAGGATTAATAGTTTTCATGGAGGGAAGGTCTGAGGACTCTTACATGGCTCTCCACATTTCAAAAGGACGTTTAGTCTTTTCACTCAGCTCTGGAGGAAAACAAATCAAAATCAAAACCAGTATTAAACACAATGACGGGCAATGGCACACTGTAAGTACTATGGCACAGGAACCATGGTGAAACCACAGCTAGCACTCAACAGGCACAGCCTATTGAATTTTTAAGTTATTAGAAATTCCATTTTGGTCATCTGAAGTTAATTCCTATGCCTGAAAGTTCATGTGGTTCTCAGGTCTCTGTTATGAGACAGCGTATAGAGACTGATGGTCCCGGCATGTTATTTTCAGTTTAACATATTTCAACAATACAATACAGTGTTTAAGTTAAAGAAAAAAAAATCTCCAGTGTATTTCACTGGCCTTGGAGTTTTTCATTCTGTGATGTTTGCACCCTGCAAAGGTGGTCTTCAGCGCAGATGGGAAGAACGTCCGCCTTGTTGTTGATGGTCTAAGGGCCCAGCACGGAAGGTTAGCAACAAATTCTGCCTTGAGCGTTAAGCCACCAATCTACGTGGGAGGGCTGCCATCACTGAGAAGACAGGTAAATAACTGACATCCGCCCTCACACACTCCCCATGCTGCACTAATTACATGTGAAAGTGTTCATATGCAGGATTTCCTCATCGAAAAGGTTTGGGGGATATTTCCAAGCACCAAGTCAGCACCATCTGTGACTGGTGTTTGCAGTTGTTCTTTACAGTTCTTTTTCCTCACCTGGTTCACACAGCTCTCAGCTGCACCCGTATTTTCAGCATGTGCTGCTGAGACACAGATGACAACCATGTACTGTTTCTATTCTTTAAAAACATAAAAAAAGACCGAAGTCACGTTTGTAATTCCAGGAATACCCTCTTCCTACAGAATATTTACCTCAGTGGACTAAGTGATAATTTGTAGAGAAGTAAAGGAATCTTTCTCATTAATTATGAATGTAGAACTGGATTACAATCTGAAATATGTGTGGTTCCTATAACTTTAGAAAGTGGACAATTGATGACACAGGACATTTTATAAAATCAGATTTAAATAAACAGCCTTTTAGGAAGGGAAGGGTGTACTTCAGATTTCACAGCTCCTGTTGCATTGTCTTTTCAACACGTTATTGGTAAGTATCTGGTCTGCAAGCAGGAGCTATGTTAACTCAAAATCAACTGTTACTTTTATGTTTTAAGCTTTTTTTTTTTTTTAATTTTGGGATACCTTTTCATTGCATCAGAGATGGGTTTTAGGTGCCTTTAGTGCCAATTGGCTTTTTACAGTCCACCAGTACAAAAGAACTAATGAGTATTCTTATTTTAAAAATTGCCATCATGCTTTACTATTGATGTTTTGAAATACACTTTCAGAATATACCAATGAACAGTTTCAAGGGTTGCCTGAGGAATTTTAAGATGAATGGAAAAATCCTGAATGCACCTCAGCAAAAAAATGGTGTACTTCCATGTCTGGATGTTCCCATGGACACGGGGATTTATTTCTTTAGTGAAGGAGGATATATCACCATTGGTAAGCTGCGTAGAGATTATAGTATATGGAATTATGTCTTAAGTGTGTATGTTTGAAGATATTTTTATTTATTTTTTTACATGGTTTTCCAATTACCTCCTCCTATGACCATTCCTCTACCCACCATTAAAATCTCCACAGGTAATTTGCTGATGGGCTTGGACTTTAGGATTGTATTTACCATTCGACCAAGGACTTCAACAGGTGTGCTCCTTCATGCTGGAAGCAAGCAAGACAACTACTTGACTATTTACATGAAAGGAGGAAAGGTAAGTACAGGCTGTGTTTCCATTCCAGCTGTATTACCCTCATTCAGCAGGTGGAATTCTGACCTTGAACTCTGGGCTTCCACATTATACATTTATCCATAGGTATAATCTTAAGCAACCTCCTCAGAGTTGTTTAAAACCATCACATGGAAAACTGAGCATTCAGCCTGTCTCTGTGCCTACATTAGCAACTTCTACTGTGTGCATATCAGTTTGCATATGCTTTCTTCACAGTGGTCAGCAGTAGGGCACAGTCTTAATTTTCTCAGGCTTCTGAGTCTTGCAAAAACCCACTGGGATTTTGGCCAGAGGCTACAGAACTCCATGGCTTATTCCCACTCATATGTTAGTCATCACGTGGCTATACTGATGCAGCTCCGTAACCATGTCTGTTGTAGAACTTGAGCAGTCTTGCTTCGTCTTGGCATCTGCTCCTCTAGTTGATGGGTGTGTCATGGTGGTGATTATTATCACTGTTGCTTTTCCCTAAGGTAACAGCTTTAGAATGTGAGTTTTGGTTGCTGCTGGAGAGACATCGAATAGATGTCAGTGCTCCACAGGACCTGCTGTCTCATGGCATGGTTTAAACCAGCAAGAGTCTACCTAACTTCAGAAAGCTCAGCTTTGCTCTTCTCTTCCCAGATTCGGGGACTTGTTTTTATTATTTATCTTTTGGTCATCAGTTAGTTGCTCCCAGATCACTGATCTGGTTCAAGACATGGAAGCAGGGGCATCAACAGCTGGAGACTCCATAAGGGCAAGACTGACCAGTTTTTTCAGCAGTAGCTTAGATTCATGCTGGCTGTCAGTGTGGATAGGATGCAATTGGAAGGAATAAAAGGTCAGTGGGACATCATCAACCAGCCTAATAGGAAGTGGTCTCAGCATATCAGTCACCTGTACATTACCACGTTTGTTGTAACTATCACATCAAAAGAGTTTGAAAGGAAGATGTTGAAAAAAAATAATGCACTCACAAGGAATAAGAAAAAAGATGTGAGGAAGCACAAGCAGGTGTTTGTTCAAAACGTCATTGTAAATAGGCTGCGAGGTTTGTGGGTGAACTGCAAGTAGTCCAAAAGTGTATGAAAGGCCAGAGAAAAATATTGCAGAGATTCTCCCAGGAGATGCCAAGCATGAAGATGAGTGCTTTGCAAAAGGAAAGCAAGGCCTAGCAGGAAAGACCTTGTCTCAGAGAGATAATGTAAGTCAAAAGGATTAACATAATGTTATGAGATTGAGGAGGAGAGACAAAGGTATGTGTTTATACTTGTAAAAATTGACAAATATTCTCTCCTGGGATTCTATTCTTTGGAGATTTCTCTCCAAAGGATTGACATTCCTTTTGGAGAGGATAACTTCTGAAAAATGTGTGCAGTGACTGTGATTCTCAAAATTAGGTGAAACCCAGTTATCACAAGTTCAGTAATTTACTTAAAGTGCTGTATTTTTCTATTGGTCTTTTCTCTGCCGTGGTAACTTAAAAGAAAACTTTTTTTACAGGTCATTGCTGCTGGAAATAGTGGTGCTGGAGAATTCCAGACATCAGTCACACCTAAGCAACCTCTGTCTAATGGACAGTGGCACACTATTGCAGGTACATTGTATCATACCAGTTCTTCTGAAACTTTGAAAGGACAGTGGGCACAGAGCGTGGCAGCTCCAGATTTTTATTAATCATTTCACTTCTGTTTATTCTGAGAATACACTTGAGAACAATGTAAGTGTCTTGTGTTAATTCGGGGCTTTACATAAGATGGGTTTTTTTGGCTGTGTTTAGCCCCGGAGCACCTAGATGTGTCAATCTGACTTTGAATTAAAATAAAATCTATCGTTCCTCTGAGTTAAATTTCAAGATAGATGCTACTTAAAATGGTGCCATATCTAGTTGATTCTTTAACGTGGTTGAGAAAGAGTACTCACTCACCTGCTTCTTTGCAGTCTCTCAGAGGAAGAACATGGTGCAGCTAGAGGTGGGCACACAGAATAACTATACCACTGGTCTTCCACCCTCTGCTCCTAGACGTGTTCAGCAGCCACTCTACTTTGGCAAAATCCCAGGTAATATTACTGCTTTTTATTTTTTCATGTGTCTACTGGCTTTTTTCCCTTTCCAATACGAAGGGCCCGTTCACATGTGTAGCCATATAACATTCCTAGTCTTTTGAAAGCCTTGCAGTAATGACTGTTCTTTTATATCATTCTCATTTTATTAACTTTATCTTTCTACCTTTTTTGTAGCAAATTTGGACACACTGTGGCTTCCAGTTAAAGACCCATTTTTTGGCTGTCTTCGGAATATTAATATCAATGATAAACATGTCTCCACCAGAAGAATTTCAGAGGTTCATGGTGCAGTGAGTTTGCTCGGGTGCCCGGCAAAGTAACTTTGCCGTTACGGTGCTTGTAGACACATCAGGTTGGGTCTGCTCAAGTACTGTGTGAATTCATCCAACGGGGGTTCCCCTTCTGCTGATCACCGTGGCACTGTCATCAGGCTGGTTATTCAGAGCAGCTGGTGAGCAAATGCATCCTCTGGATGTCAACTGCACCAAAGCAAATTAAAAGTATTTGCTTTGATAAACTCCCTTTTAAATGTTACTGATTTCCAAAGGTAAATCCGTTGTGCCTTTTGAAATATATGCAGGGAATATAATTGTATATACCCTACTGGGCCAAATTCTGCTCTCACACACAACAGCATAAACCTGAGTACTCCAGTGTCTTAATTTTGAAAATTTGCCTTAATGCTGGTCATCCTGAGAGCAAATTTGATCCACTAATATAATGAATTGTATAAAACTATGAATCTCTTTGGACTGATGTTTAAACAGAGATGTACATTAATGTTAAAAGTAATAATAATAATAATATAAATGGAGTTTGAAGCACTTTAAGGAGTGAAACTCTGGGAGTTTGTTACAATGCTATGAATTCTGGGGCCAAATAAATGCAGTATGTTCTTAAAACCACCCATTTTCTTGTTTGGTTATTTTAACTCAGTGTTTCTTTTTTTGTGCTTTTTACAGGCTTGTAGATCCTGCCTGTTTATGCAAATATTTCTGTAGCTTTAAGAAGCTGATTTGCCTGAAAAAGTGGGAGTCCATCATCTCTGTTTCTTAGAATTTGGTTATATAAAAACCTCAGAGAGAGAGTAACTTTTCTTGTAATCTTCACAGCTGGCAAGTCTTCTCCTTAGGTTTTGGTCTTTTTTCTGATGAAGACAAGCTGTATTAGGAACAGCAGTTGCACCTGCTACAGTTACGTTGCATGAGTTGCAGGACTAAACCAGCAGAACTGTTTTATTTGACTTTCAGATCTTTACTTTGTACTTGATTGTGACCTGTGGTGGAGAGCAGAGGACCCAGTTTGTTTTGTTCTCCTGAATACAGGGCTGGACCGAATAGACTTGACATGGCTCCTTCTTCTGCTGTCATTCAGAAGCAGCATTTTGATAGTTACTTCTTTTTTTTCAATCCCCTGATGCCAGCCATCTTTTGCAAAATTGAAACAATTGCTAGGCAGGAGTACACAGCGATGCAAGCAAACCCTCCTTCCCACCTAATGCAATGTTTGGCAACATCTTCCACTGTCATCTTGCTCTTGCAGCAGTGTGTTCTTTGTGTGTTTGGAATGAGGTGTAAGCTGGATTAAAAGAAAATGCCAGACCAATAGCCCTTATGGCTTCTGTCATTAATTCCTTATCAAATTTTTGTAGCTTTGCAGGTCCTTTGCAGCTTTGCAGTGTGGCAGAAGTGTCAGAAAGCTGTTCACATCAAATCCTGTGATGCTTTTTCTTTGTCTTTTCTGTAGCAACTCTTCTACTGGAAAATCTGTGTCCATATAGAGGTTTCTTAGCTGGAGAGCTAGTTTTGGAGCAAATGCAATGCAGTGAAAGCATGCTGGGGTTAAGGCCTCTGAAGGAGCAAATGCATATAATGGCAGAGCCCTCTCTTTGGAGATGCTCTGCAGAAGCAGCTTCTCCTGTATGGATACCTGCCACATGGGACAGAAACTCCCATTGGCCTGGAGGTGGTGGAGTTTGGAAATAAACTTTTAGATAGCAACAACTGAATCCTTTCTTTGCATGATGATTGTCAAATATTCAGGTGACCGAAACTGTTGAAATATTCAACTGCTTGTAGTTGGCACTAAAAAATTTCCACAGGGAGAAAGGAAGAAGAGTTAGACTTTTATCAAGCAATTATTTAGTGACATTTCATATCTCATGCCCACCAGATTGCTCTCTGAAGCAATTTTCTCTAGTCACAAAAAAAGCCTTTTCCATCTTCCCTTCACCCCTCAGAAAAGTAAACGTGGCAAAGGTTTTGCATCACAACCTGGAGCCAGTCCTGGATTTCAATCCCCTTCCATCTGATTTTATTTTATCAGAAGTAGTTTTAATGCTGACAAGAAGAAATGAAAAATGTATAAAGACTTGAGTAAATGTAAGTTATAATTATTAGTAAGCATTAATGCCAGTACAATCCTCATGCATAACAAAGAAGTAGAGAGGTCTCTCTGGTTTTTAAGGTTCTTGGTTGTTGGTTTTTTTCCCCAGTTACTTCAGTTGTGTTGCTTCCATAGAGTCAGGCCATTACACATTGATGGGATATTCAATAAAAGCCAATTACAGTTTTGTACTTTAACATAGATAAATCTATACCAGGCTGATAAACACTTAGTAAAAAGCTTTTTGATCCTGAAAAGCCAGGGGATATTCTTTACATGAGGAAAGAAGTTTGTCTTGTTTAGATTAGTCTGATGAAGAATTCTTATTATTGAAGAATTCCACACACATTGAGCTGTATTTCATACATTGTCTGTTTTGTGCTTAGAATATTCTGAATTTTCTCATGGGGGAAAACATAATCTGGAAAACAGGAGCCTGGATTTTCAAGCATTTGAAGTCCTGAATGGTAGACATAATTTCAACTGTAAAGATTCCTTCCCTTCAGGTTCACCAGGGAAGATCTTTGTTACAGTCAAAATAAACAATTCCCCCAATACATTTTGTAGTAAACCAGACATGAATAAATCTTGTAGTAAGATGAAATGTTATGAGAATAAATAGATATGTGAGCTGTGGGTAAACACTTTGTCATGGTTTGGTTTTTTTTACTGTTTTAACTAGTATTTCCAAGGATTTCATCATCAGAGTGTTGGGATTTGAAAGCAACTTCCATGGATTAATCTTCTTTGGCTATAGCATTTCAGGTGGACCCCCAAACCTATCAATTCCTGTGTTAGAATAAAAGTAAATAACTTCCACAGGAGAGGCCTTCCCTATAATTTTTTATTCTCTAGTCATCTTTACTATTTGGTGTTCAAGCCTTAAGTAACACTAATACTTCCAATGGTAAAAAACTCTCAACTCCAGTCCTCCTTTCTGAGCCTGCTTATCACTCGTTGCGTGTTCAGAGGTGCAGAGGTATTACAGCTTGCATTTTCCTTCATTCACCTTAACATTATAAGTAATAACCAAATAAATATATATGTTGATGTCTACTGGCAAGATTTTGCTCCAGGGTTTGTCCCTCTTGAAATTCAAGCTTCAGAGGAAAGTTTTGGAAAGCTTAGTGAAAAAGGATCAAATGTAGTGTTCGATACACTAAGAATGCATGGCTTAAAACCCACACTCTTTAACAGTGTGTTTAGATTGCCATAATGGCTCATCTGAAGTCCAAATCCAGTACCTTAGGAGAGCAGAACATCTCCTCTCCATACTAAACCACGTAGGTATTGCTTAGTGCCAAATCCCTCTCTTGTCCGTGTAAGTATCAAGGGCAAAGGGTTCTTCTCCAGTTAATTTGCATTAGACTTAATAGGATCATGTTATCTGAAGTGGATGACACCAGGGTCTGTGAGCTCCCATTTATTAGAACTACAAAACACAGCCAGGTTGATGGGAGCTGAAAGACAGTTAGGAAGCTTAGCATCAAGAACTGCAAGCAAACAAAATTAGATGGATCACAGGGTGTTGTAGAAGGAAATACACATTCATTGTAGGAAAAAGCACATATATACAAGGGAAACACTTTTCCTTGCTTATAAATGATACTATAATGTAAGTTTCTAATAACTAAAGCTTCCAAGTAAAACTACTTCAGTCTTCCCCTATCTGAGCTTGAAGGTCTGTGCTTCTGTTACTGTGGAGCTTTCAGGTAAAACACAGAGCCACTGACCTTCAACTCTGTCAAGCAGCAAAATTAATGAGGTGAGATAACTTTCTTCATTTTTTTTTAATCAATTCTTTGGAGTCACCTGTGAGCTGTTTCATTTTAGCTCTCCTTCCTGTTAGTAGTTTGGCCTCTTTTGGAGTCCTCTGCTTCCTTTCTGCCCCACAGAAAATAGCCTGGAAAATGCAGCCTTACTGAAAACCCTATAAATGCATTATGGCTTTGTAATAAACTCTTGCCATGCTTTTTGCCTCTTACCATCCTCTTTTGTGGTTTCCTAATTTAAAAAAAAAAAAGCTTTCTGCATCTTTCTCTAATGATGTAAGGAAATACAGGGCACAATGGTCCAGTCTTCTGTAAATCTGTCTGTGTTTTCTAAAAATACAGTACATGGACGTCCTTGGCAAAAGGAACTACTTTACGTGAAAGGGGATAGTGCCATAACAGAATGCTGTAGCTTCACTGAAGGCATTAAGACTGCAAGGCATAAGCATAACCCTCCTTTGTGCAGCTGTACCAGACTTCTCAGAACTGCAAGAGGCTGGTCACTGCCAGCGCTGCAATGAAGGATCCTCCAAGTACAAAGAAGGCAAGCAAAATAACCAAGTGAGTCTGTGTTCTGTCAATTTTGGAGATCCTCTACAGCAATTAAACCAAAATACAGCCCGTTATTCATATCATACCATGTCTCCCGCTTTGCAGCTGTCAGCATTCCACATATATGTGAGATTTTTTTGAAACACTCCTATCATTACTTTGCACCTCAGCCAATTACTGTATTTCCTACAGGTTGTTCTGAATGTGAAGGATATGTGAAATACTGCATGAGACACTGTTTCTGTGTTAAGATGTCATCTGCTCATTGGAGATTGAGCACTGCTGCTTTATTACACAGGATAAAAAGACAGATAGTTGACATTGTGATCTTTTGTCTCTGCTCAGTTATATTTAAACTGGGAACAGCAACAGATTTCTCTGTTGTGCAGGAGCCTATGTCTAAGATTCCTGTCATAGGGGGACTATGTACTGGGAATAATGAATAATTACATTCATAGGAATGTCAGTAGTTTATGAACTAATATGGAAGAAGGCTGTTGGAATATTAATCCAGGAAGAACTGTTCAGATCTGGTTTTTGAAGCCTGAAGACATAACCAATAAAATAATTTTAAAGGATACGGAAATAAATGGCTCTGTGTCCAGTTTTGTAGTATTGATTAACAATGTGTTAATAACATCATGAGCCAAGATCTATAAGCATGAGCTAATACTTAATGGAAGATTTATATTGTTAGGTAACAGCACCTGCTCTAAGTCTTAATTCTAGATCCTTCTGATGACTTTCTGATAAGATGTACTGCCCAGATGCTACAACCATAGTCAGTCAGTAATACACGCAGATACTGATTCCTCTGGCTAAGGCAAGTGTTTCAACTAATAAAATTTACCTGAGAACAAAATGTCAAATCAGTCATAAAGTTCTAACTTTCCCTTTGCTGTATAGAGTTAAATCAAAGGTAATTCCATATCCCTGGGGACACTGACCTAAGCACTAAAGAAGCTTAAGGTGCTCTGGGCAATTCTCCAAGAGAACACGTAGGCATGATCCAAAGTTCAGTGGCTTGGTGGAAGGATCTACCTACTTCACGTGTCTTTGGCTCACGCACCTTATTAAAACATGCAGGAAGTCTTGCATATAGTTTATTAAAGAGGTATTCTAAGATATTACCAAGGTTTATAGAGAATTGTTATTGCAGGTTAAATCTGTAATGTAATAAAGGGCAGGACATTGTCTCCAGAAAATATGAGATGACCCTTTTAATGCAAATATCCATAAATGGAAACTCTACACAAATGTAAAGAGTATTTGGGGGTGGAAGGAAGGAGACAGTGCAGATACACCATTCTGCCTGACAAGTGTCAGCAGTGAAGGCATTGCTGGGGGCTGGTCTCAGACCACCATCCATGAGCCAGCCAGCTTGAACGCCTGCAGACCCCACCTGGGTGCAGCCCTTTCCCGTGCTGCTTGAAATCAGAAGTAACTGCACTCATCCCATTATGCCTTTACCAGGTTTAAAGAAAAATCAGACCCTTCTGGGAACTTCGCTAGCTCTGCATGCAGAAGAGTAAGACCAAATTTGGAACTGATAAGTTATTTAGTTAGATTCTTGTAACTTGATATTGCAGTGTTAAAGGAAGGAAATGTTCCCATTGCTGAGCCACTTAAGAGGACATGTGATCACTGAACCTATGTATATTGCATTTATCACAAAAAGATGAAACAAATCAACATGACGTATATCCTCAAATTTAATTCAAAACAGACACCACACACTAATGACCATCATTGTTATTTAATTAAAATGGAATTAATAGGCTAAATCTTCCAAAGAGACAGTGAATGCCATCAAACAGAATAAAGGCCAGGTGCATGATCAGTAGAAATCAACAAAACTCTATTGTTCCTGGATCTGGGCTCATAGGAGAAATGGATCTAGTCTTGTTTATGTACCCTCGTTTTTAAATGTTGGGAGCACAATGTATAGTTCTTATGAAAAGCGCTTTGCTACAAACAGTTACAGAATGTTTCACTTTTTTATGAAAAAAATACTGTATTATTTTTTTTATCAGTACAAAACGTTACTTAAAGAACACATGAGAGCCTAGAGGATGGGTAGAAAGAGAAAGACTTTATAGTTGAAGAAGGAAAGGTACATAAGGAAAGAGCCTTAAGATGTCTCGGAGAGGATTTACCCCTGCCAAGGGAAATGTCTACAGGAGAGAAGCTAGTTAGAAACTGTGATGACTGTGAGCCTGGCTGAACAATTTCAGGTTCCATGGTGGTGTCAAGGAGCTCAACCACTTATAACCCAGCAGTCAGTGCTGCACTCCTGGGCAGCCCCTGCGTGCCTGCCTGGCATCCCGGGTGCCATGGCCCCTCTGCAGCCGGGCCTCTGCCTGCTGCAGGGCAGGGTGCCTGCCTGCACCCCTTCCCAGGTATTGCCCTTCCAGGGGTTAGCTGGGGGGAACAGTTTTTCTCAGGCTTCACCTCCTCTCTGACCAAATGCTCAACCTATGAACTCACAAATCTCTGTGTTGGGGAGTTCAGAATTGCAGGAAGCTGCCACTCACAGGCCCTCTTATTTTGCTGTCTGATCCTTTTCCTTTTGTTTGTTGTACTTAGTATAATGGAAGGGAACATCTGGACTCTAGTGACAGCAAACCCAATTTGCATGCATATAGCATATAATTAAGCACGTGCCAATCTGCAGCTGCAAACAGCAGTTAGTCATAAGATAGCTTTCCACACCCCTTCTTGCCTATTCTTCTATTCCCTCAGAGGGCCCTCACACACATGCATCTCTGAGAGGCACTGAGCACTGGCCTTCTTTTTATTTGTGAAGACAGTTGTACAGATGAGATTAAACCCTTCAGTATAATTTTACTAGGATAAATTTCCTCTGATATATCACTTTCTAGTAGAAACTGCTTTCTACATAAGACATTATGCAAGTGACCCAAATCCAGACACCCGTGTCTGCATCCCAGCTTAGCTGGGGCTATAAGCAGGTTTTGTTCTTTGTTCCTCCTCTCAGATTTGAGGAACTGAGCTCTGGAGAGTTGTTTCTAACTGCTGGTATTGTCTATGGCAGACCTGTGCCTCTCTGCAGCTGCCCAAGGCAAATACTGGCTTCTCTACTCCCTGCAGCTATAAAGAAGTTTAAATTTTCCCTATGGTTTCCACCCAAGGACTATGAAGGGCATATTATAAAATCTTAAGTAAATACGTACATCCTATGCCTCTCTTTTCAGTTGTAGCAAGTCCCCCAGTTATGAAGCCATAGGTAGCATTTTGTCACCTAAGATAGGTGTCCTCATGTCTCCTGTAGTAGAGTAAAATTTTCTAGACAAGTAGAACACAAGTTGCTCAGGGCTGCAACCAAGAGTCACATTTTAGAGTCATTTACAAAGCTCAATGAATTTCTAGTTTGGTGAAAACCAAAGGCTATATTGCATATTCCTAAATTTCAACCTCTGGCATCCTATCTTTTAATGTAATGGAGTGCAGCGATAGGGTGGGCTTCAGGCAGGGCAGGTGCAAGTCAGAGAAGAAAGGGCTGGAGTGTGATCAAAGGGACCAATGTGCCTCAAGCAGGCATTGACCCTTTGCATTTGTTCATTGTGTAACTAAGCTGCTTGATCAAGGCTTTTGTTGAGATAGGAGTCTAATGCATACTACATAATGATCTCTGCTGGAGAATTCCTGTGCACGTTCAACATAACATTCTTGGGTACCTTTTGCAACAGTTCAATCAGATTTACTTGTGTGTGTTCATAGTACGTAGGCATTCCCAGCTATAACAAATTCACACAAATTGTAGAAAGCATTTGCATCAAATACTCATTTGAAAATATAACAGCAGCTTTCAGAAAGTTATTAAGGCCCAAAGACCTGTTTGGAAACAAGTTTGCTTTTCCTACAGGTGAAATGAAGTCTCCAGTGATTCACTGGGGAACATCCTCTAACAGCAATACACACAACAACCGTGGCTGACGCAAACAAGCAATGTAACACTGTCACATGCATCTGCATTTCAGGCATAGCTGTGCATATAAGAGTGCATACTAACACGAAATCCGGACAAAAATGTTAAGGATTTTTCTATTAGGATAGATGAACTCATTATTTTTCATTTGGGACCCACAGGAAGTTAAAAAATAGGTGGACCTACTTGATTTTTAGCAAACAGAATGGCTAGACAGATTTGTGGGCATATGAAACTGGCCAGTAGCACTGGTACTTGCTATGTAACACCTACCTGACTTCAGTAAAACTCATAGCATTTGTGGAGGAGTATGGTCACTCATCTCACAATCTCAGGTGTATGGAAACTGGGTATCTACCCTAGGCTCTTCTTCCATAATCAATGGAGGGGGGCTAGTTATCTCCAATGCAAAACACACCCACACACCATCTTAAACATATGCTATAAGAGGACATGTCAGCAGCCAATCCAGCTCTAAGCTCTGATGAGCAAGAAACTTACCAACCTAATTCCCTGAAGATGGATGCAGCATGTGATTACACCTTAGTCCTCAGGAATAATTAGACCACCTTATAACCTAGCTATAGAAATACCTTTCTGCAGTGTGGTCAGCTAGGCCTCAGTAAAGAAAGCAACAAGCCACAGGGAATTATCTCCTACTTCGCATTACAGGAAAAGTTTGTTACTATAAATGCTTCTGTCAATCATCCTTTTCAGTACTGAGCATGTTAGCTCCTGGCATCTCCCTATTACAATGCTGTGACCTGAAGAACAGGTCTTATGAGGAGAGGCTGAGGGAGCTGGGGCTGTTCAGCCTAGAAAGGAGGAGGCTGAGGGGAGACCTCATTATCCTCTACAACTACCTGAGAGGACGTTGTAGTGAGGCGGGTGTTGGCCTTTTCTCCCTAGTGACTAGTGATAGGACAAGAGGAGATGGGGTCAAGTTGTGCCAGGGGAGGTTCAGATTGGCTATTAGGAAAAAAATTTCTTCACAGAAGGAGTGGTGAGGCATTGGAACAGGCTGCCCAGGGAGGTGATGGAGGCACCATCCCTGGAGGTGTTCAAAAAATGGGTAGACATGGTGTTTCAGGAGATGGTTTAGTGGTTAAGGGTTATAGGGTGGACAGTCGGACTTGATGATCTTGAAGGTCTTTTCCAACCTTGATGATTCTGTGATTCTATGTCTCATCATTATGATAAGACAATGGTTGGATCTACTACTAGATTTGCCACCTTCTTATTTTTCAGTGTCTTGGTGCTACCACTAGAAGAACTCTTTATTGAACTCATTCCTTTTGGGATGAGCTGAACACATTGGTGGGCTCATATATTTCTTCTTAGTTTCTACCTCACACCAACGAAATGAATATATACAAACTATTTTTTTGGTGCTTTGTATGATTCGAAGCTTGAGAGCTAAGAAGAGAATGTAGGCTGAATCCCAAGTGAAAGACATATAAAATAAAGAGAAATAAGGTAGAAAGTGCATTTATGTGTACTTGTGTACTTAAAACCCCTCTAAAAATAGATAAGCACAAGAGCTATTAAAATTAAAGGAATGGAAGGAAAAAGAGTGGAATGCTTGCTGGATGAATTGCAGTAGAAAAAAGCATTTGAGACAAATTCTAATGGAATGAAAACTGGGAAAGTGCACTGTGAAAATAAAAGATTATTTCTCCTTGTCTTATGTCTGGTAGAGGAACTCCGAAAAAATGGCCTGCAGTAAAAGCAGAGCTTTTCTCACTGTATTATCCTGGTTATTGCCGTGCATAACTCATAATGGCTGAAATTACGCAACTCAATTTACAGTGCTTGCTGGGTACGTAGCTCTCAGCCTCCCAAAACACTGTTGGTAGAACAATGAATAGTGAGTCAGTACAGCATAAGTCACCCAATACGTGGTTTTAAAAGGCACTGTGCTGTTTAAGGGCCAGGTTGCTTTCAGAATCAAAATACACTTTAAAAAAAGAGGAGGGTTATTAAATTTGTTAATCTGCTGTTACTGCAATAAAAATCTTGTTATGTTTCAAGATTTTTAAGTCACTCCTGTGGTTAGCATTACATGCACACAGAATCTTGACTTTGCCCTCTTCCTTTATCTGCAATGCAGCGTTTCACTTGCAGAGCAAACACTGTCACTTCCCATAGTGGGAGCTGATTCTGATAGTCACTGCTCAGAGGAATCTTTAACCCCCCCTCAAGAGTGTTTCCCAATTCACATACCCTGACTGACAAGTGCCCAACTAGAAGCATGTTATAAACCAATTTAGATAGAGCACGTATACCAACTATATGGCCTAAGCTTGCAGAATTAAGTGAAAGAATGGGAAACCTAATGGTAAGCAAAAAGAGAAACTACTTCTTGTTTTAGAGAACAGGAACCTCAGTCAAGTGCATGCTGCCTATTTCATTGAGTACCAGGAGATAACACATACATTCCTGGGTTTGCTTAATTTCATTATGGAACTGTCAACTCAAAACCTAGCTGGTCACGTATCAGCTTCCAGTCTCTTAAATGGTCTTTTAAATTGTATGTTGGATACAGAAAATAATCTCACCAAATGACAAATGTATATTTTTAATGTCTGTTTTATAGTTCTACAAATCAATTGTTTTGTTCACATAAACTAATGTTTATGACTACAGAACAACATTAAAGCAAAGAAGAATAGGATCAAGATGATATATATGAGCATGCATCTCTATCTAGTTTTCTCTAGGTAATGCTGTAACCTGAGTGTATCTAAAAATACATACTGCCTGAATACACACTTAATAGAAGACAATCCCTTCACTTTATACAAATAGACATGATGATTTTTCTCACAAATTAAACCTTCTTTAAATTAAATGGTACAACCAGTTATTCTCCTGAGTGAGCAGCAAGAGTGTTCAGACCAAAGCACAAGTTTCACAGATGAAAAGCTAGTATCCAGAAATAAAAACTTTTATATCTGGGGTAGCATCTGTCTCTCAATATGTTTTTTAGGCTTTTTCTGTCTTATGATGTATGCTGCAGATCATCCTGCTCCTTTTAAAAGCCAGTTGCTGTGTCTATGTGTGCAAGCCTCAGAGAAAAGGTTGGTAAAGAACAGAGCACTATGTTCCAGAAGACATGATTAAACTCCCCAAACATAAGGAACTGAAATAATCAGGGACAAAGTTATGAATGTATATGCAAGAGAAGCAGCTCACCATCTTTGTAGGCATATACACTGCTGACAGAACTGCTCAAATGAAGGTCTTCTCTGTGGTCTATTCCAGTTACAGAAAGTCAAGATGTTTTAGTTTGAGGCAGTCATAGGCTACTGAACGCCTTGGTAGTGTAGCCACCAATGTCAATGCACAAAATTCTTGTGCGTTACAACCCCATCAACAGGTAAGAGAACCAATGCATGGAGAATTCAAGTGGCTTGCTGAAAGACACAGATAAGGCAGTTTCCTCATATAGGAGTGACATATGACTATTGTGGTGATGCTTTTTTAGACCTTGAAGTGGTACTCCCATCTACAAGCCTATAGCAACAGGAAAAGATGAGAACAGGACAGAAGCGGCATCTGCACAAGAATCCACTGTTTGCAGCTGTACTAATACCAGGGAGATTCTCCACTTTGCCATAGCTGCCTCATAACTTCCCTCTGCCTCTCCAGCTGAGCTCTTGGCTGCCTTCGGTAGCCAACCATAAGCCCACCAGGTCTTTCTTTCATGCCTTCCTTTTGTTTACTTCCGCTACTGGTCATGGCAGTTGTGAATATCTTTCAAAGAGAAGAGTGTAAAGCTGGGTCACACAGCCTTGCTCTGTCTCCTCTAGATGATTTCCTGGACAATCTACATGAACTTGTGTCACAAAAAGCTGTCATCAGTGGAGTCTACTGACTTTTTTGTTCCTAGAATTAAAAAAAAATAAAAATACTCCCTGCTCTCAGGGTAGGAAAAAAAGGGGTCAAGAAGTGCAGATTTCAAAACTGAAAAACAACCATGATGTCTAACATGATGCCAAAATAAAACCTCTGTAGCCCAATAGAGGCCATTCTAATTTTGTACTGAAGGACTGAGGAATAAGTCCCAAATGGAAGTAGAAAAGTACAAATGTTGCTGACAAGTAATCTTTAAATAATCTTATTTCAAATTGCATTATGCATCATGCTGCTTGACACCTCTGAGAAAAGAGTTACTGCTAAACTAGTAAAAGGAAACCAAGCCTTAGCAAGACGTTATGTTCATTATATTCCAAACATTTCAAAATACATCCTACAAGGACTTCTGGTTATTTTAAATTACAAGGACTGGGGAGGAGCACTAACACAAAGGGTGTTTATTAAGGCTGATACGTTCGCCACAGGTTATCTATGGCCTTGCTGACTACTCATTTCCATCATAAGCCTGAAAGTACAAAGGCAGATCCTCAGTAACTGGGCAAATGATTTGTCAGTGAACACTATACATGTAGTTACATATACATACTTGTATAAAGACAAATATGTAGAGAAAAATTCTTCACAAATGCATCTAGTCTGTGAAATGGCTTCATGCACAATAGAAAACGGTGGGAAAACTGGAAGGACCCTCCAAAGCAGATCAGCAGATCACCAGATCACCTCACTCTCCATACTCAAAACCATTAGGCTCATTTGTTTGATTTGCTATTACCCCCCTGCTTCTGTAACAAAGATGCAATAAATGGTTTTCATTGGTCACTGGATCAAGAAGGGGGAAAATTTATTTGCAGACTCTTCATACTGAAAAGATTTTAAGGACATTTAGACAAAGTTTAATTTGTTTTGAGTCCTCAGAAAGGACTGGGCTAGAATTGGTGGAATTCTGATAATCACTTTGGGCTCTACCTTTCATGCTCTCTGGCAATACAGAGCAGGTATTTTTAGATCTGAACTCCGTAGGCAGTCATTCCTCTGAAAGTAAAACACTTTAAATTGGCTCTTAAAAATTCAAGTAGGATGATTATTTTGCGTGGAAGTTTTTCCAATTAATTTTCATAAAACAGGCCAGCATGTGGCTGCCACCTGAACAGAGCAGCTGTTAGTATTTTATACTTGTATATTCCTTTGTTTTCTCTGGAACTGTGTGCGTATGTTTAGCCATTAGCACATTGTGGGAAAAAAGTCCCAACACCAAAAATCTGTTATTTAGCATCCTTTATATAGCAAAAAATTATACATCTCCAAATGCTTCAGTAAAAATAACTCTGTGTGACTACACATGAATTTATCCCATTATATGACTGATTACATATTGGGTCCAGAGCAACAATAAGTGGGGATAAAAATAAACATTATAAATATAATCAAAATATATAAAAAAAAAAAGAAATTGTTCTTATTTGCTTTGTCATCTTTCACTTTCCTTTTCAACTTTCCAATAAACGTACCTGCTCTGAGTGAGAGAGATGGAGACATCAGTCACCTTCCATCTGATATCTCTCCATACACAAAAGGCTTTCTCAGTTCATCGGAAAAATAGGCAAGGAAAACAGAAAGCTTGTGAGAACAGGGAGTAGTTGATTCTGGAGTTCAGTCCACTGCAACGAACAGAGGTTATTCTTCTAATTTTTATTACTGTAATGCTCTTTAATCAGAGGAAAGGATCAAAAGACTCAATTTCAGTATCCTTGGAATACCTTGGATGAAGAGGCTCATTGACCCTGTTTTGTTTTACCAGGATCTGTATGCACACTCCTCATCTATTGACAGAAGGGACAAGACATTTCAATAGTCATTTCATGTTTGTATCCTTAGGCAGTGTTTAGCCCTTAAAATGACAATGCATATTAATAGGAAAATGTGGAGAGCCAGCTCTGAAGATTAGCTTGGCTTTGTAGTATTGCTTAGTTGCTGTGTTGTATGGAAAATGCATGATGATAACAGATGTAGAGCTCAGCACTCATAAATATTTGAGTGATAAGACACAATAGGCAGGCACCTTCATTGCTGCAAAACGCAGAGGTACAGTGTGAGGCACAAAGCCCAAGAGAAGTACATTTCCTTAGAGATGTACTTGTGAACTTAATGATTTTTTTTCTTACCAAATACTATCTATTAAAAAATGGGAAGATACATTTATATATTCACTAGCCATTACCGGCAGTCACCGACACACACAGGACCCCTCTGACAGCTGGTGTGGAAAAGACAGCTACACCCTGGATTCTAAGACCCCTTCATAACCAACAGTGGGACCACACCTGATATTTAACTAGAATAGCAAATCCTGAAGAGGCATTCAAAATTACAGGAGCGGATTCTGCAGGTTTGTGTCTGAGATTGAAAAAGTGTGGGAGATGTCTTTACGAGTTTAATTAGTGTTTTCAACAGTTCAATATACATACCCAGTCACAATGTTTGCAACACAGAGGAAAAAAGTTAATTCCATGCTGAAGGATTTTACTGCTCTCTACTTAAATGAGCAGTGACTCTAACTTAATTGCTGATGATCAAATATTCTAGATCCACTGCTGAAATTTCACCTCCATCTTAAAAAATGTAAGTTGTACCAGACTTACTGAGGTGTTTGTGGAGGGAGGTAGAGTTTTGGAACAGGACAGGTAAAAAGAAACCCAGCAAAATCAGATTTAGGGCACTCTGAGACAGAAGCAAGGGGATAGATTGCCTCATCCAGACACAGTGGAGAAGGGCCCTGGGACAATTGGGACCTAATTTACAGAGTCAGAAAATGATATTAAAGAAAATATGAATATAGGTCTGTTCTTGTTTTTAACTCCTTTCCCTTTGATGCTTCAGAAAAATCAATATGGTTTTCTGCTATTCTATGATAATACATTCCCTGCTACTTCAAATTTTGTCATTGTCTGTTGCTCATGGAGTTCATAGTAAGGCTAAATTCCAATCAGACTTACAGAGGTAAAAACACCAATGAAAAACAGTTTTTGACTTGGGCTTGTATGTGAAGAAGATGACTTGCTTGTCAGAAGCACAAAGACAGGGCAAAAACTTGGAAAGCCTGTGCAAGGGAAGAGCAATTGAGTGTTCAAAGGTAAAAGCTATCTTGAACTACAACAGCAGTGTCCTGCAAAGGGGAAATAAAACCACCCCAATTCTGTATCTCTTACAGGATGTGAATATTGTAGCCACTTTGCCTTTTATCTGTCTAACAACTTCTGCAAAACCAGAATAAAGGTCTTGGAATTTAGGCCAGTTACTTTATTAAAAGTACAATTCTTGTTCACCATCACTAACTTCATTGTTCTTGACTAACTACAAAGCAGTTGCATCAACCTGTTTCCATAAGAGAGAGGGAACATAGGCCACAGTAGCATGGGTTTTTCAACACTGTACTGCAGCGGGCTGTGAAGCAAGGGGAAAGCTGGCCACCAACTGGCCACTCTGCTGGTATTGTTGTCTGATGAGTGCCTATTGCGTTGGTGATCATATGCTACCAAGAATTAAAAAAAACACAAACCAAACAACAACCAAAACAGCAAACAGACGTTTAGAGTGTTGGTAGACTGGGAAGTAAAGACAAGCTTTGATTAGCAAGTACAAGTCATCCGTGTAGCTCTGTTCACTGTGGTTTCCTGACTCCCTTGGCCATTTTTAGCAGGCTGAATCAGCAGTACCACATCCTCCATGTGAATCAGACTAACTGTAACCCATCACAAGACCTCATCTACCATTACTGGGCAGGCAGTGAGACTAACTGCCCTGCTGATTTCCAGTTCTGCAGCAAAATGTGCTTCCAGTGCAGCTGACAACACCACAGGCACTATGAAACTGTTGCTTGCTCAGCTGTTGAAAGTCAAACTGCAGATGTCATACTGCTTCATTACTGGTGTTCAAACACCTTACTTCTCTGCTTGCACAGCTGAAATGCAGCTTTATTCTGTCAGGTTTTTTTCTAGATTTATAGCCGTATTTCTGGAGGGTTGATTTAGCTATTCATATCTTGACTTTCAAAATTAATAGCTAACTACTGGATAGTTATAAAACCATTTGTTACAGAAAACAGATTATCAGTGCCAGCCCTGAGCAACGTCTGGAGCAACTGGGTGCTAGAAAGAAGACCTCGAAAGTATTCTAACCCCTTGTGCATGGGGCCAAAAGCCTGTAGAGAGCACACAGTGCTGTTACACCTTTATTCAAACACAGGGGCTAGGAAATAGGAGTCTAACTTTGAAGAAACGGCTGAAGTGTTTCACAAAGGACTTGGCTCTTCGATGCTTCTCAGAAATGGTACTTGGAGGTAGCAGCTAGCCTTCTCTGTGCTGAGTTCTCAGAGAATCCATAAGCAGAGTCATTGCTTCTTGATTGAATCGATTACGTATGACTAAGGGAAAGGATATTACAAACCTCTCCACCACGAATTCTTGCCCACAGAATCCGGCATGGGAGACAACCTTAACAGCAGTAAATTTTTTTCACCTGGAATGCAGTGTCTTGCACACATCTGAGATGGAGAATAAAAACTGCAACCCGCAACTTGCTTTTAGTGATGCTGCTTGAATTTCTGGAGTCCAGATTTCACAAATAACCTATGAATACAAGGGAGAACACATCGTTCCCCATTCACTCTGTGCTGACTTCCTACAAGCCCCTGAGGATTTCTAGGCTGTGTAGGTCATGCTGTTTTGGAGATGTGCACATTCTCTTTAGGCACATTCTCTTTAAACATCCCTCTGAGTATCCAGGTCTGCTCAGTAGGAGTAAAATGAAGGGGACAGGAATTAGCCAAAGGGCCCAATTCACACCTGACAGATTTCAGAAGCCTCCCAGCATTAGACAATCCTTGCCTTTCAAAGGCTGTTGTCTCTTCCCGAGGTGGTGGTAGCAATTCCCACAAGACAGGTACAGGAATATTGCTGCTTGATTCACAGGAAGACAGGTGTTTTTACTGACAGGGAAGAGAGGTTGCTACTCAAAGTAGAGTGTGGTCTCATTCTTTTGTATGTTAGTAAGGGGGGGAGGAAAAGTCTGACCCTTAAATTTTCACAAAGGCAGCTGTAGCATGGTCCTAGCTGACAGGAAGTTAAGATCAGGTTGTAGGTAATAGCCTTTGTCTTCACCTAAGTTTAAGCTCAGCAAAGAAAGTCCCATTCTTGCAAAGAAGGGTAAAAACAACATGGGTGCATTTTCAGTGTCCAGGTACTTGCCACTATGAGTTGGAATGGATACACTTAGGCAAGTCTACTTTTTCACCTATCCTGTGCTTGGAAATAACTGCCAGACTAGCCTGAATCCAAACCAAACTTGCAAAATTCTGATTTTTGTTGTCAGCTTAATGGGCAAGTTCACATTGCTGCTAATACCGGTAGGTTTCAAGAGTTAGGGAGTATATTCCTAGAAACCCTATAGCTTTCCAGACTTGCAGTGGGGAGATCACAAAGCCACCATTTACAAAAGAGGAACTTCAGTCTCTGCGCTAGTGACCGTGGTCACTGACTAGAATAACTTAAAAAAAATCAGTTCCCTGAATAGGGAAAGCTGCATTATCAGAGGAGGAATTCATCACTTCACAGTGGGTTTGGAAGAAGCCCAACGGCTGTAGAGAGCCAGCCTGGCGGGAGCGCTGCCGGCAGAACTCCACCGCCCCCCCGCCACCTGCGCTGCGCCCACCAGCGCGGCGAGAGGCGTCAGGGGGGAGGGGAGGCTACAACACTGAGGAGTAAAACACCCGAAAGACGGACTACACAAGCAAGCTCCGCACTCAAATTCCCTCCGAGTCGAGGGCATCAGTGCCCGCCCCCCTCCCGCCCTGCCTTCCCTACTGCCGGAAGGTCGGCGAGCCCCTTCCAGAGAATGAAAACAGCGGCAACCGGCACCGCCGCCGCGCAGGGAAACTGCCCCACCCCGCCGCCGTTACACGTGCCCCTGCTCCTCGCCCGGCGGCCGCTCTATCCAGCCCCGCGCCTGCGCGGCCTCTCGGCGCCTGCGCGCTGGGGAGCGAGACGGGCACCGCTGCTTTTGGAGGGCTTGCGGGCGGGAGGTGGTTGCCGCGTTGCCGCAGCACGGGCGGGCGGGCGGTGCGAAGGGGGGGGGGGAAAGCACGGCCTGGCGACGGGCGCACCAGGCTCTGCTCTCTGGGCCGCGGAGGCAGCACCGAGCTGTCCGGAGAAGGGGCGGCGGGTAGATAGGTAGGGGATAGCCGGCTGGGTCCCGCTGTCTCCTCATCGTCATGGCCGGCTCGGAGCAGCCGCCGCCGCGGCGGGAGGACGGGGAAGCGCCGCTGGCCATAGAGGACGCGGAGCTGGCGCTGGCCGGCATCAACATGCTGCTGAACAACGGCTTCCGCGAGTCCGACCAGCTCTTCAAGAAATACAGGTAGCCCCGGCCGCCCCTGCGCCCACCGCTCCCCGGGCGCCTTCCCCCAGCCCGGCCCCAGGCGCCCCCATCCGCCCGCCGGCCTCCCCGCACCTGTCCCCGTCACCCACCTGCGCGGCCCTGCCGGCCACGCTCCCTTCTCAGGCGGCCTCTCCAGGACGGTGGCGCCTGCTCCTCCGTCCCCGGCGGGCAGGCGGCGGGGCCGAGAGGCGCGGAGGGCCCCCTGCTTGCCCGGGGCAGAGGGGCTTGCCGCGGGCAGCCTCGCCCTGCCGGTCTCCTCGGAGCGGGGAGCGTTGGCGGCCCCCGGTTGCCGCCTCGGTCTGCGCTCTCGTGGGAGGGGACACGCATGGTTCGCCCTGCTGGCTGAGGAGTGCGAGGCCGTGGATCCGCTTCGCGATGTCTCCGCGGGGCGGCCCGGGGCCGGCCTGCTGCTGTGGCAGGTGGCTGGCGACCTGCTGAAGGGGTGCGGAAGGGCTGGGCAGGGGTCGGCGGATCCCTTGGTAGCGTTGGCAGCGTTTCCCTGATGTGCCGGAGTAAACACAGACGCGCGCCTGGAGAGGGTATATGTATATGATCTGGTGCTGGTGTCAGCCGGCGGAGCGGGCACCAACAAAAGGTCTTTGAATACTGCTGTGATTATCTTAAGGCTGCAAGATTACCTTCATAGTCCCTACAAACATCATGTCTAGGTTTGTGCATTAAGTACGCATCCGGTAGGAATGGCATTAACGCAACTGTGTAAGTCAGTATGAAATAAAAGATTGCTTGTACCTGTCCTTTATGTCTGAGGACTAATGCATTCCGTGCCAGCTTGAGCTGCTGTAATTGCGCATACATTCTAAATAATTAATATGCACTATACTGCTGTTGTCTGTATGGTTAAAAAATACTTTGATTGACTTAAAATAGCACTAGTGATGCTGTACTTAGGTACTTAACTCTTACTTACAAAAAAGATGTTTGGAGGTAGAGTGAAGGGAGTGAGATAAATTAAGAACATTCAATAATAGTGGAAGAATAACTTCACTCTGTAGCTGCCACAGTCTAATATTAAACATGTCATTCTGTCTTTAGTATGTGCTGCCATGGTCCATGCAGGATACTGTTGTGTAGAACTAATTGGAATATTGCAGCTGACAAGCAAGGTCCCAATTCCATATTCCTCACGTGCATAATGCAGCTCACGTTCATGTGAAGTTGCACCATGTGAGTTACTTATTACTTGAGTCTGTTGGAGTCATCGGTTGTTCTAGGTATCTAAGGAACCAGTAGGGTTTTGTTGTTGGGTTTTGTGTGGAGTGTATTTTTTTTAAGGTACCAAATAAGGAAAACATTGTGAGGTTTCCTCTGCTCCATTTTTTGTTGTGTTTTGCCATTGCTTTGTGTTAGTAGTGTGAATCTGGAAGTGGTCTAGGAAATCTGTGATGCTTATATTGTATAGTAATGCTAGGGAGTAGGATTGTTAAGATTCCGATTTTCAGAATGCAGTTTAATCTTCCCTTGAAAGGGTGAATAATGAGCTCTTCTGCAAATTCTTCTCTTGGTTATCTAGAAAGTTTATTAGTAAGGATTTCTTAAATGCAGAAACTTATCATTTTCCCAAGTGTGGGCTTTTCTTTGTTTGATTTTTATCAAGAGGTGCATTTAAGTTCAGTGTACTGTTTGATCTTCGTCTTTAAACACTACCTGCAAGGTGTAAATAGGAATTCCTTTGTTAGATCAAGTGGCTTTATGATTCGCATATTGATGATCACTGCCTTAGTTTCTAAATGATTGTGAAAAATCTCCAGCCCTCTTTACCTCATCCCAAAATTAGTTCAGGGTTCGTCTTGCTTCGAGACCTTTATTGAATTGCAGGTGAGCTGTATGTTGAAACTTCACATTAGAAGTAGGAGAGAAGATACAGCAAAGCATGCTCAACTTCCTATAAATTCAGATTTTCAAGACACATGTAATGAGGTTTACTTCCTTCCCCAGCAGTTTTTGGTTCTATACTTGTCTTGGATGTGTTTGCCCTACATGGACTTAAGTAATGTGATTTTGTATTTCTTTGCACACAGCTTAAATGAGTATAATTTTTGTGGGTGTATGCGTGAAATTATGAAATATAACCCCTCATAATTGGGACTGGTGGGCTGAAAGAGCAGCTTTTGGGAGCTATCCATAATTTAATATGGATGTTTTTGATTTGCAGCACTGGAGCTCAAAGGTGTCTGATCAAATGCAGCTTTTTGAAGTTGATGCATGTGTGTGTCGTCTGTATTTCAAGTTACGTTTCTCATGGGAAGTGTTAATTCTAGACTGCTGCCTATGCAGGTAGTTTAGCTCTTTTTCAGAAACTTAACGGTTACCAGATGAAACCTGGAAGTAGAGAGGAAGATAATTATTTTTTTTCCTCATGAAAACTGTTTAAGAACCTACAAGACAAGGACTTTTACTCAGTAATACAGCAAAACTTCAGTTTTATTAGCCACGTAATTTAAACTGTTAAAACTGTTTCTTAGAAGCTACTGGTTTTGCATCTGCTTTCTATTATTATTACTTTACTTTTTTCTTCATTTGACACCTGAAGCATCTTGTGAAGTATTAATCCAAATCAGTGCTGCTATCTTTATGGGACAGTAGTCAACCTTGATGAGCAGCTTGATTGACAGCTGCCATTCCAAAGCAGGCTGGATCGGTATTCTGCATTTTTGCATCTTCCAGAACGCTGGTTGGTGAGCCCAAAATCAGTTGTAATTGAAAGCTGTTCATAATGCAGTCCTGGAGGAAGCCAGGGTAGAAATGCAGCTGTTTCATACGTATAATTGTAGCAGTAAAATCTTGCCTTTCAAGAGTGGTGGTACTTTGGAGTGGTTGACTCTAGAACCATTGTTTCTGTGTTAGGCGTGGAAGCATAATGTTTTGCCTTTTGGTTTTTAGAGCTCATATGTATCTATTTAGAACCTAGAGAAAGTGTCTGATGTGTATCAGATACAACATGTAGTTAGAACTGCATTGATTGTCACTGTAAAAGCAGTGTAAAACTTTGAGTACCTGTGAATGCTGCACGAGACATGGAGGTTAACCATGGGCACAGGCATTGAAGATGGAGCCCGCAGTCAGCCTGTGGGATCATATAATTTTGGTGACCCACCCTGAGACTAGCAAGAAAGTTGGAATTGGAGTGTTCTTTCTTCTGGCTTTGTGGATTCCTAAACACTTAAGAAGAAACTCTCAAAAGACTTTTTTTTTTTAACTTTTTTTTTTCTGAGTCTTCACTTTTTTAGAGTGTTTGCAATTCAGAAATGATTTTAAAACTTCCTTCAGCTGAGAGGAGAGAAGACAGTGTCAAACGTAATCAGGAGCTGCTTAGGTGAGCATTGAACTCACAACATAAAGCATAAGATCAGGGATATTATCTTACAAGAAATCCAGCAATCTGCTGTCTCCTACCAGGGCAACGTTTGACTCTCTGCATGAATGACTCTTCCTTTTGAGTAGACTTTGTAAAGTTTTCAAGTTGCATCTGAATAAAAAGGGAAATGGCACAAGATGGCTTAGTAAAATGTAAGATTATCTCCAAAGATGGAAATTATGTAGAGAAAATGCGATTCTGAGACAAAATATGTAAAGATATAAAGAACGTGCTTAGTGAAGAAAAACACACTGTACAACCGGGTAAGTGTAAAGCAGCACATGGACAAGAATGGAAAGTTGGAACAAATGGGAAAGTGAGGAAAAAAGCTTGGTGCACTTACTTCAAAAACCTGAAATTTTTAAAGTTCTGACATGTTGCAGTATGTGTATTAACAGACATGCAAATTGCAGTAATGGACCAGAAATTCCATTATGGGTAAGTGTTTGAACGTAATATTACCAATTGAAAATTATACCTGTGGTTCAGAATACTTTTGGCCTAAATATCAGTTGAGACAAGGCGACATCAAACCAGCATTGACCAGGAGGTAGATTATAGCCCCTGTTTGGGCTTTCAAACTGCTGTTGAAGTTCTTGTTTATGAAGCACAGCAAAGGAACCTTAAGAACAAAAATTAAGTGATTTAGTAGATGTTTTGGTGGCTTCTCTAAAGATAAGAACAGAGCAGGGTGGGAACTCACTTAAGTTGGTTGAGGGAAGGATGATGACACCTTGATTGGCAGTATAAGGATAAGTCATTGGTGCCCTGGTAGCAATCCTGTCTGCTTTTGTTTATTGTAGTGATAGGCAGACAAGCAGCTGCTAGGTGGATGTATAGGAAAGAGGGTTATGTCCAAGGGAAGTTACTTTTAGCAGCAATATTCTAAATGTGTAATAACTTGATACCTTAGGTAAGATTTCATTCTTCAAGGCTAGGCAGAGCACATTATGGTAATAGTGATGCACATGAAAGTGGCATTGGTTTGCCAGTTATGTGGATAGGTCAGAGAAATTTAAGTGTTCTGTAGTTTAAATCTTCAAGATTGTAGAGATGATCATGTTGAATGTGACATTTAGTTCTGTGGCTTTCATGACAGATGGATGTCTCCAAAAGAAATGGTGAAAAGGTCAGGAAGAGGTTGAGAGAGCCATTTGGCATACAGAGCAAAATCTGATGGCTAGAAATCCATGGGAAGATGACAGAAAGCTAAACAAAAATCTGAGCTGATAGCTCAGAAGTTAGAAGTCAGGTTTGGTGGACATTGCAGAAGAGGTGTGATAGTAAGCAGATCTTATTTTAAAACTCAAGAAAGTAACTTTGTGAAAGATACAGATATTGTAAAGATTTTTCACTCTTCTTTGATCTACTATTTCTAGTAAATTATTTCAGGCTATTGTGATAGGATGGTTATATTTTTGTTTTAATGTACTTCAGGAGCTCAGAGATGCTAAGAATTTATATTATACCGATTAAGTTGCTATAGTTTGTCCTGGAAAGTAATTTCAGTCAGTTGAACCTACAGAGGAAAAAGATTTTTTCAAAAGTCCCTGATTGTTATGGATTAAGAGTGTGCAATGGGACATTTAGTACAAATCAGTTGTTACAACTAGCTTGTCTGTCAGCTTTGTAGCTACTTTTCAAAGTAAAGGTGTGATTTAAAATGCTTCTCATAATTCACATTGGTTTGATATTTTTATGCATCTAAACTTAACAGCCTGAAGTTAGAGCAAAACAGTCCCCTGTTAATTTGTGAAAGGACAAAACAAATCGGGTAAAAATGGGATGGGACAGGGCCGCAGAATTCCTTGTTTTATATTCCTAAATTTCTCTTTTGGTTGTATATTTCTAGTGAAAATAGAAGTGTATGCTAAGAGCTCATTTAGCAATTAAAATAAAATTGGGCTGACGATCAAACATGAACTAAACCTAGATCTGACTTTTGCAGTTCACAGTGTGTGTTAACACTGTAATGCTTTCCTGACATTTATGTTGCTTTAGCTATTTCATATACCAGTATTGAATGAGATGTGTACTTATATAGACTTACCTGTCGTATGTTTGTAGTATCACAAATATTTTTTAGAATATATTCTAGAATACTCTGTGACAAAATAATGACCAAAGGATTTGTATGGTATTGCAGTAAATTCTTTAATTTATATGAAGTTCATACATATTTCTGCCTGGTTTAAAATATTGTATGGCTGCTTCTTTATTTGTGTACTTACATGCATTCTTAACTTTTCATTATGCTTTACTTGCCTGCTTTGGAGGAAAACAGTTTGTTTTGTTTTAACTTGAGCATTGCTATTGATATGATGACTGGAATTCTTAGTAGACTGTGTTTAAAGTAACATGGCATAGAAAAATGGAGAGGAAATGTTGGCAGGTTAATTACATTACTTGAATTTAAGCCCGAGCTAGGCTGTAATAGCTTTAGAAGCTGATGTATTTGGATGTGAAATACTACTATGGAAATGGATGTAGAAAAAACAAAATACTGGCAAGTAATTGATTTTTCTTTTGATGTGCTTCAGTTCTGATTTATTTTTTGTGGTAAAATCGGGCTGTATTATCTCAGCCTTATGAAACCAAGGCTTTAAACTCCTGAATGTTTCTCATCATGTGTGAGAATGGGGCATGGCAAACACCTTTCATATGGAAGTAAATTATTATCTAAAAGATCACACAAAATCACAGAACTACCAAGGCTGGAAAAGACCTTTAAGATCATCAAGTCCAGCCTATAGACTATGGCACTAAGTGCCACATCCAGCCTTGCCTTGAACACATCCAGGGACGGCGCCTCCACCACTTCCCTGGGAAGTCTATTCCAATGTTTAATCACCCTCTCCGTGAGGAAGTACTTCCTAATATCCAACCTAAACCTCCCTTGGAGCAGCTTCAGGCCGTGCCCTCTTGTCCTGTCACTGGTTGCCTGGAAAAAGAGCCCAGCCCCCACCTGACTACAACCTCCCTTCAGGTTGTAGGATGAGGTCCCCCCTGAGTCTCCTCTTCTCCAAGCTAAACAACCCCAGCATCCTCAGCCTCTCCCTATAAGACTTTCCCTCTAGTCCTTTCACCAGCCTTGTTGCTCTCCTCTGGACCCGCTCCAGCACCTCCATATCCTTCTTGAAGTGAGGGGCCCAGAACTGCACACAGTACTCAAGGTGAGGCCTCACCAGTGCTGTGTACAGGGGGAGAATTACATCCCTACTCCCGCTGGCCACACTATTCCTGATACAAGCCAGGATGCCATTGGCCTTCCGGGCCACCTGGGCACACTGCTGGCTCATGTTCAACCGGTTGTCCACCAGCACTCCCAGGTCCCTCTCTGCCAGGCTGCTCTCCAGCCACTCTTCCCCCAGCCTGTAGCACTGCCTGGGGTTATTGTGGCCAAAGTGCAGGACCCTGCACTTGGTCTTGCTGAATTTCATGCCATTGGCCTTGGCCCAATGATCCAGCCTGTCCAGGTCCTCCTACAGCTTCTTCCTACCCTCTGGCAGATCAGCACTCCCCCCCAGCTTGGTGTCATCTGCGAATTTACTGAGGGTGGACTCAATCCCCACATCCAGGTTGTCAGTAAAGATATTGAATAGGACTGGGCCTAGTACTGATCCCTGGGGGACACCGCTGGTCACTGGACACCAGCTGGATGCAGCTCCATAGATATGCTATGAAATGAGAGTTTATTGGGAGAAACAGTGTCTTGTATGGTGCCAGCTTATATACATGGAAGAAAGGTCTAATTCACTGCTCTTAAGCTTATTACTTACTTAAATTTAGTTATACATACCAGCTTTATTGATATGTACAATCTCTTACTGTGGTATCCTGTAGAAATGGTGTTAATAACACATTTTCTTACAATGAATATATCTTCTGAGTCCTAGTTTGATAGGTGAGTTGCAAACAGTGTTTTACGAAATATGTCTGGAGGCTGAATATTTATTCATCATTGAGCCAGTTAAAAGTCTTGAGATTTTTCTTTACTCATTGGAGGTTATTTCTTCCAAGCAGTGAGGACATCTCGGGTAGCATGGTGTCCCAGTGTTCATTTGTATTCAGTTCTGCAACTCCTGTCGGCGTCTCTATGGCCATTGTCTTGCTATTAGTATTTTCTCAAGTGCAGCCTCATTTGTTTGTATCTTAACAACTTTTTGGAATCTGTCAAAAGATGTAAAATCATGTGTGATGCTGAAGGTCACTTATAAAGAAACTGAGCTAAGGGTTACTTTCATGGAACTGTGCTTTTCTTAGAAACTCACTGTCATCGTTAGTCATGCCTTGATGTTTACTGGGACAGTACTGTGCCTTTGCAAGCCTTTTTCCTAACTCTCAAGGAAAAGATAACCCTAAACTGTTGAATTTATCAGTTAACTTGAGAAGGACATGGAGCTGCTGGAGTGAGTCCAGAGGAGGGCCACGAGGATGATCAGAGGGCTGGAGCACCTCTGCTATGAAGATAGGCTGAGAGAGTTGGGGCTGTTTAGCCTGGAGAAGAGAAGGCCCAGGAGGGACCTTATAGTGGCCTTCTAGTGCCTGAAGGGGGCCTGTAGGAAAGCTGGGGAGGGGCTTTTTGCAGTGAGAGAACAAGGGGGAATGGATTAAAACTGGAAGAGGGAAGATTCCAGTTAGACATTAGGAAGAAATTTTTCGCTATGCGTGTGATGAGACCCTGGAAGAGGTTGCCCAGGGAAGTTGTGGCTGCCCTCTTCCTGGAAGTGTTCAAGGCCAGGTTAGATGGGGCTTTGAGCAACCTGGTCAAGTGGGAGGTGTCCCTGCCCATGGCAGGGGAGTTGGATTAGATGGTCTTTAAGGTCTCATCCAGCCCAGCCCATTCTATGATTTTATGATTCAACATAATATTTGCAAAGATTGAGCACTAAATGCTGTTGTTGTTTAAAATGGAATTTGAATGCTGAAATTACCTTAACAAACCATTTTCCATAAAGCTGCAACTTCAGTCTCTACCCAGTGATGACTTAGGAATGTGGCAGAAGCGTTCCTTATTTTGTTTAGTGATGACAGACTCAGCATGAGGAGCTCCTGCAGTGAAGTTTTTGTGTTTTGATTGGCAAACACCATGGTCTCAACAGAAGCATCTCCCAGACAGAGTATAGTATTATGCATCATGTTTTCTTGCTTCAGGGTCCTGATGTGCTACAGCCCATATGGGCTGTAATGACAATGCTTTTTATAGTTTGAGTGACTGAAAATTAAAAAGGGACTAATCTGCAACATTTTACGTCATGTGTTACAGCTAGAGATAATTTCAGAGAAGAGTCTGTGGCTCTCGAGTTTTTTGTTGTCTTTAATCATGATGGAAGACATAAACAGTGACCTGTGAGTTTTGAAGTGCAAATCAAGAAGCAGTTTTGAAAGAAGACTATTCTTCTTGGGAATTTGGGGAAAAAAACTTCTCAGTTTTACTTGGACAAATATTTGTTTAAATTCTTAAAAAATTTTAATTGCTTGCAGTAAGTGCTTTGATATCTTTTGTAATCTTGGAAAAGCAGTTGGCTCTTAACTTCAACTAGTTGCCTCATTTTTTAACATAGTATTAAAATTTACCAAAAAAGAAATATAAAGGGTTTAAATATGTATATTTAAATTTTGTGTTGTATTTGCACTCTTAAGAACAGGTTCTTGAAGTCCTGAAGAGAAAAGAAAACCAATTTTTAAAAAAATGTTGAATAATGTGCCCAAATTAGTGTATATATTTAGTTGCTGAAACAGCATATATATGCTAAACTGTGTTCTTGTTTATTCAGTTATAGTGGTTTCACTCCCAAACATGGCCTTTATTCAGGTTGTTCTATTTGAAAATATTGTTCCCACAGACAGGCACCTCTAAAGCTGATATAGATAGATAGATAGATAGATAGATAGATAGATAGATAGATAGATAGATAGATAGATAGATAGATAGATGGATCGATAGAATTTTTAAGCTTCAGTAACTATTTCTACAACAGGAGAACCTGTTTTATAAATTTATAGAAAATGAAAAGTAGTCTAGAATTCAAAATGTTTTCACATGCAACACTTTTACTATGTATTTTATAGTTCTACAATATTTAATTTGTATTTGTTTTGCTGATAAAACTCGTGTATCTTTCTTGCCAAGTCCTAAGGAATGCCTGGGTTCTACTTTCCTCTGAGACCCAAGTGCGTATGGTGTTAAGCTTATTTGAGTTGCTTATGTACATTTCAGAGGGGAAAAAAAACACACTTCAAAATCTCGATTCTGTTGTGCAAAGTTTTAGTAAGAGTGTAAAACTTTGCAATTTTACGACTAAACGTTTTAAGGTGTTCAGATGCTCAGATTTAATTACTACATTAAAAATAATTTCTTTGGATCCATTCCTGGTGGTGAAGTAAAATTTTCAGTGTGGATGGAAACAATGTTCAGGAAGTGTTGCTCTAAGAATCTTACGAAAGTGCAAGCCTAATTAAATATTTCCTATGACATGCATTTTTATTTTTCTGGTTATGTTTGAAGGCTGCTGTGGTTGACTTCTAATTCGCTCTGCTAAACAGTCTTTTTCTGACAATTTTCTGTTGTGAATGGACTTCAGGATGAAAAAAAAGATTATCTAGAGATGCCTGCCTGCTTACTTCCGCAGAACTTCTTGCTGTGTATGTAGATACAAGGAAGCTCAAAAATGAGCTTCTTTGAAAATATAGTGTAAGTGCAACTTCGTACATAAGCACATAAATGTAAACAATTCTGGTGCTGGTCTGTTCTGCAGTTTTAGATCCTTCGGGTGTTGATAATGCAGTAGATGTGACCTTGAAACATGTGGTGAAGGTTATGTGCTGCGGAGGATGGTGATAAGACTGGCTACTGAATGGGCCCCACATGCCCCATGGGTTGAAAAGTGGCTTATGAGAGAGCTGTGTGCCCTCTGCAGTAAGAGTTCATGCTGAAACTGCCTGCAGCATCAAGTGTAACTTGTGTAGCTGATTTTTGCTGCTCTGTGTAACGCAGCTGCTGGTAGAGAACAGTCCAGGTACTGAATTTCACAAGCGTTTACTGGCAGCTGTTCTTGTTGTCCTGCCAAGAAAGAGGAAAATACCCAACCTATTTTTCTTGGAAAAAATAATGAAAAAATGTGGCAAGTTACGTTTATCCTACATTTATTTGCATGTATATCCAGAATTGAGCAGCATGTATAAAAAGGGAAGATTTTAAAGTTCTGACTTGCTGTGTTTATCTTCACTGTTTTTCTTTATTTTTCTTCTTCCTGTCCTTTTAGATATTTATGCTAAATCAAAAAGTGAGAAAGGGGGGATATCAATGACTACCTTTAAAAAAAAAAAAACAAAACAAAAACCTCTTTTATTATAATATGGCTTTACTATTGGAAATTAGTGTTGTGATAAACAATATACTATCTTCATGTTTTTCAAGTGCTTGTCCTATTTTAAAACTCTGATGCTTGCAGAATTAAGTTGGAAACAGCATAAGTACTGTATTGTAGCAATGTATGTACCTATAGCATAAAATTTTACTTCTTATTAAATCCTGGAAGTCAGTGTTTGTGTGTGTGTATATTTTTTTTTTCTTCTGGAGTGCTATATGTATTTTGTCCTTATTCCAGTAGTGATATTTACACTTGGACATATAACCTGGCAGTCCACTGCTGAGCAGTGTGGGTCAGCAGTACTGCTGAGACCCTGAAATGTTGTGGTTTTCTTGTTTTGTTTTGTTTTAAATCCTTTCTATATGACATTACTGGAGGAGCCTCGTGGTCATTGTGGCTTCCTGAAGCTTGGAACCTGACCGATACATTACAAAGAGTTTGGCTGCCTACATTTTTTGATCTAGCAGTTGATTTTGCCCTTTTGGAATATTACTGCAAACAGAATGGGTGAAACATCTTAAAACTATTCCCTATAGTGTAGTAAGATATGTATTCTGGGCTATAAAACCCTGAAGTCTTGTAAGAACTTGGTTTTTCCAAAAACTTAGTTATGTGGCATATGATTATTATTTTTTTTTAAATCAGGATAGATTAACTTAAATTCATAGGAACATGGAAAAGTGGGTCTCTCAATAGAACTAGTTAATGTTTGTCTGCTTGGTCAAAATTGTAGTGGTGGATCATAGAGAAGACTAGAATTGGCAGATTTAAAACTTTCTGTAGCTCTTAATATTTTTTACCTGAACTGAATATATTCTGATGATAATGGTTTATCTTGAAAAATGGGTACAGCTTAGTGCTTTAATTTTTTTTTAAAAGGCATATTTGAGTCTTCATAAAAATGAGGAAGCTTTTACCTTTCCAGTTCCATTATATCTTGCAGAATGAGACAACATTTGTTTGTAACTTAATACAAAAAACCCCCAATGTGAGAGACGGACTCTATAATGGCCTTTAATCCAGCGACATCCAGACACTCACTTCTCTTTCCAATTTTCTTCTATTTCCCAGAGGCTCTCTCCAGGCTTTCCCTCTTATCCCTTTCCGGGAATGGGAGCAGGGGGAAGGGGGGGTTTATCTGTTGTCTTTTTGTGTGTTGTTATTGGTATATAAATATTCTGAGTCTATTTGTGTATTGTTATTGGTATATAGATATTCTGAGTCTTTTTGTGTGTTGTTACTGATATATATGACATTTGATATCGGACTTGCCAAACCCTCAGTGCCTTTAATAAATCTATTGATTCCTAAGCGTTGTTTGTGAGTGTGACAGGGAGTGGTCCTCAGCCCTCGATCCCCTGAGGAGGGGGTGTGGGTCGTGGCTTTACCCATCTCAGTCCGCGACACCCAATATTTATTTACAGATGTATAAATGAAAATAAACATAATATTGATATTTACAAAAGGAAATATATGCAAATATAATAACTATATTTTGTTTTATCTACAGAAACCATAGCCCGTTAATGAGTTTTGGAGCTAGTTTTGTCAGTTTTTTGGTGAGTAGATGGCAGCAGAGAGTACACATCTCTTCTCTTGTGGTTAATGTTTGTATGTGCATGCATGTGTTCATAATGGTGGATGCTGTAATTTATTTCTTTGTATGAGCCTTAATTTTTTTAAAAGTTTCAGCTTGAATCTAGCTCTAAAATGTCATCTGTTATAAAAACGTGTTTACTTATGTGGCTTAAATAGAAAGTAAAGGTTCTGTGATTCAGCTGCTCAAATGTATGAAGTATTTATGTGTTCCAGTAAAAGAGCCATAATAAAACCCTCTCATAAATGAGCAGTAGAGGTATTATTAAAATAATACTCATAAATGCTATTTTCCTGATAGCTTTTGCTATTGAAAATTTCTCTGTCCATACTGCCAGGTGAAAGTTGTTCATTCAATCCATTCACATCGCTTCCTTTTTGAATGTACAAGAACTGAGAATATTGACTGACTAAAGAGTTGTAACAAGCAAGTTAGATCTGTTAAATGCTTTTCTTGTTTTTTTTAATGCATTAGAACTTAGAGTATCTTGCATAAAAACTGAGTATTAGAAAATGTTTGGGTCTTGTTTTTTAGACTGCCTTTATTCAGACTTTGCAGCTTATTTTAGATTGCACCAGAAATTATCTATCCTATTGCTCTTTTTACATACAGAATTTATTATAATATGCCATAAATAGATATGTTGTAAATGATATTAATTTGAATTCTCTCTAGTGCCTATGCAATATGCAATATTGAAAAATATATTGGTTAGGAAACCTCCTGGGACATATGCTTGCTTTAAAGTCAACGGAGAGGAGAAAGGAAAGAGGCAGATTCTCTCAGACTTCCATATGAGTTGATGTGCTGAACTAGTGTAACATCACAGTGCAGCATCACTGGATCTTAAAGATATCTTGCTTAGCTACTGTTCTAAACATAGCAGCAGTACTTTGTATGCCTGTGTCATTCAGAGCTTTTGTTTAATAAAGCATCAAGAAAAGAAGTTACTTGTACTGCTGAAATTCTTTCTAAATTGGCTCAGCAGTACTTGGATGCTTTTTTTTTCTTCCTACATATGCAGGAATTGTGGTAATTATTTTAAAAAATGCAATAGCTGTTACTTGCTACTGACTTTAGAGGCCTGTTATTTATGTGGATGAATCATATGAAAGCAGCAACTACACAGATGGAAATAGTGCCTTACATAACAATGATTGAAAATTAATTTATATTAATTTTTCTTCCACTTAACGTTAGTATTCAGTGTGGCTGCCTATGAAGGTTTGTTAAGACAAGGGGTTAGGACTTAGTGTGTTCTGATTTATCTTGAAATTTTGGTAAAGCACATTCAACTCTCTAGTTTGGTGTTTCTGTGTAGAATTGTGTGTATTAGTATGTTTTTAAAAGTAATGTTTTCAATTTTTAATGAAAACTTACTTTCCTGTAGGTTTTATAGAAATAACAAAATTTGTGATTTTTATCATTCAAATCTGTTTGGTTTTTGGTAGAATGCTATGATGACATTTGAAGAAGAGAAGATGCAGCTGGCATGTGATGACTTAAAGGCTACAGAGAAACTTTGTGAAAGTGAAGAAGCTGGAGTTATAGAAACAATCAAGAATAAAATTAAAAAGAATGTAAGAACGTTATTTGTAAAACACATAATTGTGTATTGGAGAAATATTTCTGAAAACTTCCTTTCTGTCCTCTTTGTATTATGAATAGATGGCTTTTGATATGTGAAGAACAGTTGAGGTTAATAATAAATTTAGGAATTCAGTGAAGTATTTTGCTTGGATTTCCTAATACTCAAAATGAGGTTGTTCCACTTGTAAACCGGCAGGTTGTGTTGTTGTTAGTAATTATTTTTTAACCTCAAATTACCAACCTAAAATTATTTCAGGAAGCTTGTGACCTGTCTAATTCAGGCTAACTTTAATTCATACATGCTCTAATAATGTCCAAAAGTTGTGGCACTAAGGCTGCAGAGTGCTGTGTGCCAGGCACATTCCTTGGGAATTTTCCTTCCTTTTTTAGATTTTTCATTCCAAATAATGAAGGAAGAATAAAGCCTACAGATTCAGAACTAGTTAGTGGTAGCATAGAAATGTTGAGTAAATGGCCTGCCAAGTGTGACACAGCAGATCTACAGCAGGAAAAGAAGCCATTTCTCTTCAATATTTAGTTTATTCAATAAGAAGTATTGAACCTGACATACTTAACTCTGCTCTTAAGAGTCACTGTATTTTCCCTGTCACTTGTCATACACCGCTTTTCTGTGCTCTTCCTATCTATCTTAGTTGCATGTCTAAAGCATTTAGAAATAAATTAAAATCTCTTATGAATATTTGTAGACTTTTAAGAAAATATTTAATAGCAAATATGTACGTTTCCCTGTTGATGAAGCAGCAGCTTGCTTGATGAGCTATCAAAGAAATGTTAGCATAATTTTGCACTTCAAAATGCTGTGTTAATTTAGAAGCAATACTAAAACATGCAGGTAATTTTGGATTTTTTAATTTGTCAGGTTTGAACTAGTATTTTGTATTGTCTTTCTTAATCTTTTTCTCTGCTCTGTGTTTGTGTATTCCAAACAGGCTGATGGACGAAAATCCACTCTATCCATGATAGATCGTCTACAAAGACAAATAATTGTAGCAGATTGTCAAGTCTACTTGGCTGTGCTCTCGTTTGTAAAACAAGAGTTATCAGGTGTGCTGTTGCTTTAATGTTTAGATCTATTTTTTGCATGGTATCTTTTTTGTAAAGTTTGGTCATAAAGTGGCAAGATGACCACCAGTAAAGATGATCGTTTTGTAATAAAGAGCACAGTTCCATTTGAAACATTGCAGGATTGGCTCACTTGCAGAGGTATTGTTCTACCTTTGTGTAGGTAGTAGTATCGTAAAATGAGTTGGATTCTTAACAAATTACAGCTTTCTTCTTTTTTGATACCTAACTGATTCTCCTTAGATAAGTTGGAATCCTTCACATGTTCCCATAGAAGCATTTGGAGAGTTGGTATGAAGATGGGTAGCATCTGTGTGCTTCATGTGGCCTGTGAGATAAAAGAGCCTATCAGCAGGTTCAGGCCACCAGGAAAATCCTAATGCCCCATATGCATTATGTTAATGACAACTCGAGTGAATGACAAACTGCCAGTGAAAGTAATTCTGAATGTAGCATGTTGAAGATGGAGCTGCTGAATCAGTCCTTATTCTCTGTCACCGAAGTGTGTTCTTTGTGCCAAAGAGGTTAATCCTGTTGTGTTGAATGAATACAAACTTCCTTGCCTCAGCTGCAAAGTTGTTTCTAGTGTACTCTTGCATTCCTGGATCTCTTGCATAATCTTAAAACATGCCTTCATCCATGAGTTTATAGAGAACGTGGTCAAGATCACATACAAAGTGAACACACTTCCAGGTTCTTAGCAAATCAGTGAAGACCAAGGGATGGCAGTCATACCATATTGTCAGTGAAAACCCTGCTGATCAGCTGAAAGGAATCTGGGAAATAACATTCAGATTATTTAAAACAACACTTAAGATCTCCTGTCAAGTAGGTCGCGCTTTCTGTGATGTGCAGACTTGGTTTCTTCCAAGCCATGGCATCACCATTTTCATTTCTGGGGTTATTTACCCCCCCCTTGAAGCTTTTTTCTTGAGTATGTATTCTGGGGCTGCATAACTGGGTTGGATGCTGTAACTGAAGGTTATGTCTGTTCTTCTTTTCTCTTGTCTGCAGCTCAGAGAACTGAAGTGGGTAGCAGAGTACTGCAGAACATGCAATATATTTAGATTACTGAGTAAAAAATATACCTGAAATCTTGCCTTCCAAGCAATTAAATGCCACCTCAGCAATGGCTAGTTACTGCTGTTGCTGAACTGTTGGACCTATTATTTCAGTTTTTTGGAGTATATTGTCTTCCTGATTATGTAGAAATATTTTTAGTTTTTATAATGATTTGGATACAGAAATAGCAACCAGATTATTGAAGTGAGTGTAATTTGGAAAAAAAAAAAATGCATTCTTTGGTGGCAGACAATATTTTTGATCAGCGGATGGGTGAAAAATGTCTTGTTTTTCTTCCTGGAACAGTTTGACAAGAAGCATATGATGACATTCAAGCTGCTTTCTCATGTGCCTAACACATTTTAGGTTTTCTTTTCCACCCTCATGGATGTATTACAAATAGTTTAATCATAAAGTTAGTAACACAGTGGCTTGTATTAGCTTCCCACAGCAATATTTAGCTACTTTTTATTCGTGTTTACCACTGCTGTCATGAGTCTGACTGCTTTCAGAAGTTCATATTGGGAAATTGCTCAGTGATTGGGCTTGATTAAATTTATATTTTTAAAGCAAGTCAGAAATTAATTTTTAGATTGTTTTATCTCAGTATATACTATCAAAGCTATTAGAGTTATGCTGTGTTAGTGAACTCTTAATTACAGCACATGAATGGAAGTGAAGTCTAGAACTACTTTTTTTCCACGTTGTATCCTTTCCACTTGATGTGTGCATCAGAACACAGTAATTAACTATTAGCAGAAATGCTATCTGTAGGATAAATAAAATGTGGGTTTTTCCTTATTATTTTTCTGCTGCATTGCTGTGCATAGTTGTATGAACATTAATCTTGTGGTGAACCACATTACTCTTAAAATATTCTGTGCAGCCAAAATGTGACCTAGTTGCTTAAAATTGTAGTAACACTAGTCTTGTAATGCAGCTGAATCATGGCAGGGGTTTACATTTTTTATTATAACCTTTGAATATGGAACTCAAGATAAAGGATTAATTTTTTTAATACTTGAAGTCGATGACAGAACCCTTCTGTCACAACTAAAAATACAAATTCTGCAGTCTTTCTCTGCATTTTCTTAAGACTGTCTTGACCATCTTCATCCCCTCTTCATGAAACAATAATCTGAAAAGACACAGTCTAATCTGTGATGGTGCTTTGTCTATAAAGGGTTTTTTGTTTTTGTTTTTTTCCAGTTAACATGTACAAGTATATCGTGTGTTTGTTTTTCTGTTTACCACTTATCATTGCCAAAGGATGTACTATAACCAAGGTGAATACTGTATAAATAAACAAATTGGACATCTTCATCTTTTTGTGACATGCCTTTCTTTACCCTCCTATGAAGAGGGTAATGAGGCAGAGAATTCTCTCATCCTCAACTGAGAATGCTCAAGACCAGTTTTTTAGGGAAATTTAGGTAAACAGCTTGAATTTTGAATTGAGCAAGTTAGGCAACTGAAAAACGTTTTGGAATCATGGAATTTATGCATTCTTTTTTTTCCCCTGTTTTTTTTCTTAATTATAAGGCACTGTGCTCATATGAGGGGCAGGGAAATGATGTAGAAAACCTTCCTATCTAACCCAAAGGAAGGGGTTTTCTTAGTATTTAACTATCTTTTAACATCATGTGGGCTTAAGAATCTCTCTGAGTTTTGCCTCTCTGTTTGCCAGGCAGCCATTTCATCTCCACTCTGTAGTGAAGCAGAATCCATCATTAAGTCATTTCTGATAGTTGTATTGTGACGTGGCTGAAGGGGAGTCCCTTTGTATTGCATGCTGTTCTAAAGTCTCTGGTTGAAAAACTCTTAAGTTTGTAATGCCAAGTATGAAGACCTCTTCTTTCAAGAGGACAGTAGCTATTACAAAATCCTTTTATACAGTGAGTTAATGCAAACAGAAAGCATCGTAGGATTTGTGAAATAGCATTTACTACTTACTATGTTCCACTTAATAGGTCCTTGAAATATGTTTTTTCTCAATTTTTAGCATACATAAAAGGTGGGTGGATACTCCGAAAAGCCTGGAAAATTTACAATAAGTGCTATACGGACATTAATACACTTCAGGAAATATATCAGAAGAAAACAACTCAGGAATCCTTGACTTCTGATGCTGCAAATGATAATCATATTGCTGCAGAAGGTGTAACGGAGGATTCGCTAAACAGACTGAAAGGTGCTGTTAGCTTTGGATATGGACTTTTTCATCTTTGCATATCCATGGTGCCCCCAAACCTGCTCAAAATCATCAACCTGCTGGGTTTTCCTGGAGACCGCCTACAGGGGCTTTCTTCACTGATGTATGCAAGTGAAAGTAAGGACATGAAGGCCCCTTTAGCTACGTGAGTAGCTATATTGAAATGCTTTGGTAGATAACTTAGTACTAAAAGTAAGTAACTGGAAAAAAGTCAAAACCAAAAAGTCATGTTGTTTTAAAGGAAACAACAGCAGGTAAAATTAACTTGTAGCTCGTTGTTTAGCATGCCATAGTTTAGTAAATTCCTCTCTTACTAGCATATGAGATCTCTCTGCTGTTTTTATTTGTATGTGTTTGGGATTTGTGTCAGTATTTTACCGCATTCTTCAGTACCTCCTATTCTAATGTCTAGTAATTTGTATGGTAGCAGAGTAAATACAAGCACCCCCTGAAGGCTGAGTAAATTTTCCTGAGTTACATTATTTGCTAGGGAGAGCATACTATTTTGTATGAGTCATTGATCTCACTTAGATATTTATCCTTGCTATTAACCAAAGTTCTTTTCCAGACTATATTTAATTTGAACGTATGAGTAAAATGGGATGTTCCCTTGCAGTCTTTTTAGAGGAGATTTTTTTTTTTATGGTACTTTTTTTCCCCAAGCCTTCATACTGCATTCAGGTCTTTTTATCAGGTGAAGGGTTAGCCAGACCTAATTTAAATTGCCCTCATAAGTGGGTTTGTTATTGCATTATCTCCAAATTAATACTTCTATTACTGGACCTACTGCACGTACCATCTGATGGCACTTTTGAAACATTGACAGCAGAGCTAAAGTCTCTTCTGCTTGAGGGGAAGAATTGGATTTCTGATTGGTTAAGAAAGCTTGAGATTAAATGTTGCTGTTGATTTGTTCTTTCTTCTTTCTGGGGTAGAAAAAGGGTATTTTTGAGGGTATTTCTTCCTTTAGATGGTCTTGGAAATCTCTGTGGTCTGCCCTTATTTCCAGGAGCAATGCAGGTCATGTCCTTCCTTCTAGACACCAGATGTATTTCTGTTTGACATTGATTTCAAGCGTGTCTGCTGACGTGTGTTTACTTTTGTTGTTGGTGGGTTTTTTTTCCTCTACTAAACAATTAGTTTGTGAAGTTTTCCTGTAGGTCTTTCTTTTTTAAAAACCTACAGAGTTCTAAAGGCTCAACTGCTTTGATGGTATGAGCTTGATTGTTACTTGACCTTTGCATAAGATCCACTGAATTGTATGTTCAGGTGCAGTTTAGGAGTACATTGATGCATAGCAATAGTATTCTGTTTGTTTTAAAGCCAGTTTGTTTAAGATTCATGTCTTTCAGAAGAGTTTAAAAAAATTGACTTTATTCTTAAATTTCTGTTTATGAGCTGTAATCCTTTTTACTCTTACGTTTCTTCTAGATTAGCTCTGTTATGGTACCACACAGTTGTTCGTCCCTTTTTTGCCCTTGATGGCAGTGATAACAAGGCAGGATTGAAAGAGGCAAAAGAAATTCTTGAAAAAAAAGAATCTGCTTATCCAAATTCTTCTCTGTTCATGTTCTTCAAGGGAAGGATACAGCGATTAGAGGTATTGCATGTTTTCTTCCTTTTGACTGATTTCTCCTCCCTACCCTTTGTTATTTTATCTCTTTCTGACATGAATTAACTGTGCAAGTTGCAGCAAATTGTGACTAAAGATATAGTTAAATGGAAAGATAAATAAGAAGAATGGATTAACTCCCTCCTAGTTTCAAGTTCACATGCCAAGCCTGCTCTTCCACTACTTCCATCTGAAGTAATGGCACTTTGAAGTTTTTTTTAGCTACTTGATATGTCTGTAGTTCTATGCTAAAAGGAAGTGGTTTTGGTCACTTAAGAGTGTCTTGTGGTATAAATAGCGATTTCAGTTTTGCTTGTAAAGCTAGAATCTGAGTCTTTTCTGCTGACTACATAGCATTTATCTTCCCCTTTTCATTTTATGCATTGTTCATAAACAGCTATTTTTCTGCAATAATTTCGCTCTAATAACTGCTTTTGCTTTTAAGAGGTCAAGTCAGAATGTTTTCTGTTGTTAATGGTGAGCTCTGACCGAAGCAGAAATGTATTAACTGGAAATGTGTTTGTGAATGCTGTTGCAGTGTTATTCAAACAGTGTAGCAGCCTCTTGGTTTTTGGCTGAGTTATTCTTCAAGAATCTGTGATAGTACAAATGGTGGGACTTCAATCAAATCCTAGCTGCTGGTTTTACCAGACCAGAATATTTCCAGAGCAATTACATGAATGAGAAAATGCAGTACAAAACCACAAACCCAGAATGTTCAAACCCCTCATTTCAACATCATAATTAGAAGGTCTAACCCAGTTCTTAATATTGGTGGTCATTCTTTGCTAGGATTTGCAGTTAACAAATACAAGGTTAATATTTTGAGGGAGGAAGCAACAATAACAGAACAGAGGGGCTGGCTTCAGTGGCCTGTTAGATTTTGCAGGCATATTCTAACATGGGATCTGGATGCTGTTTTTCTTTTTTTTGCTGTCTTTCTGAAAACAGTAGTGCATTTGGGAATTACACTGTCACAGGCAAGCTGTCAGTCTGTTCCATGAGTCGGAAAGATTTTAATGGTCTTTGTCCAATTATATGCACATTCTGTTCTTATGGTAAAAATCAAATTTGTTAAGAATAGCTACTCAATGAATGCAAGTGCATTTAAAAGTATAAATATGTTGATTGCTGGAGTATGACTTGGTATTTGGAACTCTTTTTTTTTCTTCCCCTTCATGTTTAGCATAATGAGGAATAAAATTCAACGCATTGTTCTGACTTTTAGGGAAAGCTAGGGCAAAATTGTAAACGTAAGTAGTCAATAAACTGAGTGTATGTTTCTATGTGTAAATACAGAGGATAGGTTTGGGTACTCCTTTCTGGAGTACCATTATGCTTCAAAGCAGAGTTCTTCACATGTTATCTTACAGTATCGTGCAAATGATTTGTGTAAATTGTGCGGTATATAGACATGGAAGCTTATCTCCAAGTGAAATACTTTGTGCCAGACATAGGGTGGCCATGTTAACGAGGTCAGTTAGCTTAGGCAGGCAGAATGCAGTGCATTGTGAGATGTAACCATACCTTTAGTCAGCAGCAAGCTTGTTAGTTTCTAACAGGGATTAAAATGTCCCTTTGTTATTTATGTGTGTGTTTGCACGAGAGCTTTTCCATTCAGCAGCCCCTTCTTCCCCACCCACATCATTGGTTTGTTCTAAGTGGTACCAGTATCACTGAGGCTTTGCTGTGTGTACTTGTTTTGGTTAAATGTCTTAGCTCTTCTGTAGACTCTGCTAGGAATTTACAAGCTTAGTTTGCTCAGATGTTGTTGATGTAACAGTGAAGGCAGGTAAGTGACTGGTTGCAATGACATAGGGAGCTGTGCTGGGTTGCTGCACAGTACGCTTATGGTTACATGTGTCTCAAGTCTGGGCATTGGTCTTGCAGCATCCATTGTACGTTCTGAAGCAGAAGTGCAGATACACATACTCTCAGAGTACAAATTAACTATGCTGTGTTGTCAATTCTGCCTCATCTCCAAGGTGGGTAAGGAGAGCTCCTGCAAAGTCTGGGAAGTGCTTATATGGCCTTCCTTGAAATTGTTAATAGCCTTTGATCCTGTGTACGTTTTGTGTAACTTTCAATCGATGGTATATTTGGCTCCATCAGCAAGTCTGTGTACCTGCATCTAGGTATGTGTGGGGTTTTTGTATTACATGGAGAAGAGAAACTATAAGGGGTATAGTTTGGCTGTGGACACCTGGAGGCAGGGAATCTGTTCAAAAGGCAGTAATGCAAGACTGGGCAGTGAGACACAGATCTGACAAAGGAGAAGATCACCAAGGAAGGCAGTCGAGGAGAAGGGACAATTGCACAGTGACAGTGCTGTGAAATATACATGAAGAGCATGTGAACGTACAGTGCTTTCTTTACCAAAAGGCATGTATGAATATTAGTCAATAAAAGCCTTAACAGACTTCGGTTTTCCTAAGAGGTATTGTTACAGGTATGATAGACATGGGCCAAAATCTCTTTCAACTTTTTCCCCAGATTCACATTTTTGAGAAATGAAGTCTAAAAGCATTTGAATGAGTTAAGGGAAAGGAGAGGGGGAGAATCTGGGAAAGCTGGAATGAAAGTGCACCAGAAAGTTAAATGTTGCACTGGTAAGCTGATGAAATACTGCTTTTTTTTTTTTTTCAAAGAGCAACTGAAAAGTAGCATTTTCACTGACTTTTACATAATGCACTTAGGCTGTTTTTATGGGCATTGCTATTGCTGTGCTTGACTTGTGATTGTATGGTTCGTATTCCAGCCTTGGGTATTTCTTTGTGGATGTCTGAATATTTCTATCTTTGAAATACTTTCACTAAAGCTGCTAATGATGTCTCATGCAAGCTTAAGCTTCTAAAAACAAGTGACGAGAGTGATTTATACTTGTGCCTAAAGGGTACTTAAAAATGTAATTAGTATAATAGTGTCTAAAATCCAGAGTTTCCAACTGTACCCTTGGGCCTTTCTTATTACTGTGAAAATAAAAATAGTGCCATCCATTTGCTAAATGTGTTTTGTCTAACATAATTATAATGTTAATAAATACCAATTTATTTCTTTGAAACCGTGACTTAAACTATTCAAGTGTCGTATATTATGGTCAGTAGTGAAAGATGGGCATCCTGAGTGCCATCAAGCAGCATGTAGAAGACAACCAGAGGATCAGGTCCAGCCAACATGGGTTTAGGAAAGAAAGGTCCTGCCTGACCAATCTCATCTCCTTCTAAGACTGGGTGACCTGCCTAGTGGATGAGGGGAAGGCTGTGGATGTGGTCTACCTCGACTTCAGCAAGGCCTTTGACACAATCTCCTACAGCATCCTCTTGGAAAAGCTAGCAATCCATGGCTTAGACAGGTGCACCCTTTGCTGGGTCAAAAACTGGTTGGATGACTGGGCCCAGAGAGTGATGGTGAATGGTGCTGCATCCAGTTGGTGTCCAGTGACCAGTGGTGGTCTCCCAGGGTTCAGTAATGGGCCCAGTTCATCTTTATTGACGACCTGGATGTGGGGATTGAGTCCACCCTTAGTAAGTTTGCGGGTGACACCGAGTTGGGGGGGAGTGTTGATCTGCCAGAGGGTAGGAAGAAGCTACAGGAGGACCTGGACAGGCTGGGTCAATGGGCCAAGGCCAATGGCATGAAATTCAGCAAGACCAAGTGGAGGGTCCTGCACTTTGGCCACGATAACCCCATGCAGTGCTACAGGCTGGGGGAAGAGTGGCTGGAGAGCGGCCTGACAGAGAGGGACCTGGGAGTGCTGGTTGACAACCAGTTGAACCTGAGCCAGCAGTGTGCCCAGGTGGCCCGGAAGGCCAATGGCATCCTGGCTTGTATCAGGAATAGTGTGGCCAGCAGGAGCAGGGATGTAATTCTCCCCCTGTACACAGCACTGGTGAGGCCTCACCTTGAGTACTGTGTACAGTTCTGGGCCCCTCACTTCAGGAAGGATATGGAGGTGCTGGAGCGGGTCCAGAGGAGAGCAACAAGGCTGGTTGAAGGGACTAGAGGGAAAGTCTTATAGGAATAGGCTGAGGGAGCTGGGGTTGTTTAGCCCGGAGAAGAGGAGACTTATCAGAGACCTCATCACTCTCTTCAACTACTGAAGGGAGGTTGTAGTCAGGTGGGGGCTGGGCTCTTCTCCCAGGCTACTAGAGACAAGACAAGAGTGCATGGCCTGAAGCTGCACCACGGGAGGTTTAGGTTGGATATTAGGAAGTACTTCCTCACGGAGAGGGTGATTAGACATTGGAATGCACTTCCCAAGGAGGTGGTGGAAGCACCATCCCCGGATGTGTTCAAGGAAAGGCTGGATATGGCTCTTAGTACCATGGCCTCGCTGATGTGGTGGTGTTAGATCATAGGCTGGACTTGATGATCTTAAAGGTCTTTTCCAGCCTTGGTGATTCTGTGATTTTGTGATAGCATGGGAGAGGACAGAGTAAAAGGTGATGTTCTGAATCTTAATCAGCAACACTTTTTAAAAATCTCCATCTGTTTTTTTAAATAATACAAATCACCCCACTCAGAAATAGTTAAATAGATTAATAGTTTCATGTGGAGAGCAGTGAAGGGTAGAAGGCAAAAATAAAGTGTTTGACCAAATTGTGAACCATGCAAGATTGCTTTTCTTTGGGAACAGACTCTGGGTGTGTAGATACAAACAACAGGGAATCTCTAGGGAAGGGACAGAAACTGCACGTTCTAAGGCTTATCTGTACAGTTCAGTTGGTATGGGTGCATGTTAAGAGTCTGAAGGAAAAAGTACCAAATACTCTAGCTGATGGGCAAAACACCAGTGATACATTCAGGTGTGCTACAGAGTGTTTGGTGTGCAGGCTGGTGAAAATGAGCAGTGGTGTGGCAGGCTTAAAAGTAATGCTGACAAGGACTCTTGCTTTTTTGGTTACCTTTTGTAGACATCTTGGTGTCCGTGGTATTCATATTTATGGGTAGGAGGGTGTGGCATGGAAAAGTAGGCTGAGGGGCAAGAGTAATAGTAAGCATTGAAAAGCCTGAAATTGATTGTCTGGAATAAAGTCACAATGATGTCTTAGAAGTTTTCAGAGCTTGTGTAATGTCAAGGTTTGTTTTCAGGTATTGTGCCTGACCTCTCTAATTACTTGTTCAATGTTATAAAATACAGAATCCTTTTTTTAATCTATAGTGATGTTGTGGCAAGTCTTGGGAGAACTGGTGGTTTGGGGAGCAGTGTGTGTTAAGGAATACAAAATAGAGGCTTTGAAATGTCAATATAGTAGACTGTAGTATAAATTGTCCACTTTTAGATACTGTGTTCTGATTTCCCCTTAATAATGAGACTGACTTCTTAAAAGCATTACAAATTCATAGTGCTGATTGAGAAGAGAGAAGTCCTGGGAGAGGGAAAGTGTCCTGACATTTCAGAACGACTCATAGGGGAAGTGTGTGTTGGCTTGGGAAACCAGCTTCACTTGGGAAACTCTATAGATGCTTGGATGGTGGGCTGGGGTGATTTTGGTTTTAAACTGAACTAAAAATGTGAGATAATAGTTCTCACACTAGCTTTAATAATCCTGTTTATGGTTACATAGTTCTGTATATTGCACATTTTATGGATTAATCTTTTTTTTTCTTTGGGTTATGTCCAAGAGAGACATGAGTGATCCTTGCTGAAGGACTTAAGTGTCTGTGTGTGTGTGTATTTAAATCTCGAGAACATCAGCATCAAGTGTCAGCCATGATGCTATACTTGCAGACTCTTGGGACTTTACAATTCTTACTGTTTATTCGCTAAAACAGTAAATGCATAGTATTTTAAAAATTAACACTAAGAGGAGAAATTCATATTGCAGGATGTCACAATTCCTGGAGATGATTGAAACTTTAAACACTAGGTCACTAAGGAATGTCTCTGAAGCATCCTTACTGAGCTTGATGCTTAAGGAAAACTTACACAGATGTCAAACCATGTAAAAGATCGAGACAATTAGAGAAATGGATTACAGAAGATTGAATATTCAACTAGCTGGACTTGTATATTACTAGGTGGTCAGTATTTCCAGTGCTGCCCTGGGCTGGAAAGGTGTACACATCTCAGGCACCCTGGTAACTTTGAGAGCAAATAAAACTCACTTGTCTCTCTGTGTAATATATTTGTCTGTTACGCCAACAAGCATCTCAGTCTGGTCAGTTTTATTTTCTAAGTGTACAGTGTTTATACTGGTACAGCTGTGAATCTCTTCGCTGGCAGTTGTGCTGCCTTGTTGCAGTATATATGATTTACAGTAAAGTTACTTCTTAGCAATTAAAGCAGTTTTCCCTGATGAGACAAAGAAGAAAATCTAATAAAATCACTTTAGAGCTCTGTGTGTGTGGTCTTAAGATACAATGCTGCAGATTTTTGCAGGAATTTTTGAACTCAATTATGGTTGTGTAGGTGATGGGTTTGCTTTTTCAAGGGTTTCTTTCACTTAGATGCTTAGCTAGCAGAGAGTGGCTTAAAGACTCTTCTGTTGTATAAATTACTATAATTGTATATGGAAATAGATACAGGAATGCTGTTCAAGCGAGCTTAGGCCATATAGGCATATATAGTCTGTCTGTGTATAAAACTAATCAAATGTTGATTTGCATCGCCTGCTTTATAATGATTGCTGTGGAGAAGTCCCAGCCTAGACTGGGAAAAGTAGGAATTAAGGTAGTCAAAAGAACATTCTAGTTCTCACAAAACTGTCGGCCTCTTTTTGCTAACTTTTTTTGTAACTAATGATTTTATCAAAACTGGTTTTTTTAATCTCATATGCTTTTTTATCTTCTTACATGTCATGCAACATTAATGAATTCTCTTAACTGTTGCTTAAAGTGGTTCCTGGGGGATGTGGAAGAAGGTAAAATAGTTTAAAATAAAGAAAATTAAACATTCAAGATACCCTTATTGTGCACAAAGCTAAACTTTATTGGCAGATGGTAAAAACATATTACTTTTAAAGGTAGAGTGACTAATTAGAGTAGATATGAGATTACTCAAAAGCTTACTGCACAAAACCAATGGATTTCGGTCTTAATACAGCCACTGATTTTTAAAGTTGAAAAATAATCTGAACTGGCTGTAAGTTATTTGTGATCGTCATTACATTATTAAACTCCTTTACTATCTCTTTTATTTAATTCTGTTGTGTTCTACGTTTCTTTTTTTGTATGATTTTAGAGTGCAAGTTCCTTACCACGTTTTAATTTTCGCTATTGCACATGGTAGAACTAATTGTTAGTACCTTGCAAGCAAATGCTTTGTATTCTTGTCTAAACTTCCATTTAAATATAAATCTAAGGTGCTTTGTATCAGTGATTCTTACTTCCCTTGTCTCTTACAATTTGGCTTTGTTAGTATGTTTTGTATCACGGATGTGAAATATATGGAACAAAATCTGTTCACTATGGGACCTCTTTAAGATGCTAATTTATCATTGTAAATAAAGGCTTTGTCATAACTTGCCCACGCTTCCATTCAAAACGATCAGATCAAGAGAGATGGGAGGAGGGAAGCTGATGAAAGGAACAACAGTGTGGAGCTGGTATGCTGAATTAATATTAGCCTTTCCTCTTCAAACTGTTAGCTCTATGGTGAGTTTTAGCTCATTTAAAATAATGTAGAGTCTGAAATGAATTTTGAGGTTTTCCTCCCAATGGGATGTTGTCCCTCTTTCATCTAATCAAACCAGAGGCTGCAATCTGTAAGACGCTTCAGTTTTTTTCTAACCATATAGTTATTTTTAAGTACTTATTAACAGAAATCTGAATGTTTTCTTTATCAAAATCGAATTATCCAACAAATTTTACGTTTAAGACATTGGAGTTTCATTTTTTTCTTCTTTCACTTGTTAGTGTCAAATCAATAGTGCCTTGACCTCATTCCATACTGCTTTGGAACTTGCAACAGACCAAAGGGAGATTCAACATGTCTGCCTATATGAAATAGGTAAGTGGATATGTTTATACTACAAATAGCTCACTATCAACTTCAGACTAGCAACTTCAATAAACAAACTGGAATATTTTTAAGATTTTTTTTTTTAAAAGGTTTTAGAATACTGGCCTTTGTGGATGGATTATATTAATAAACCTGCCATCTCATTTGGGCAAGTCCAAGTCAATAGTTTTTCATAACAATAACATTTTCTGCAGGTACAAGATGATGCAAAATCAGAGAATAGACTGTAGAATCAAAGACAAACTGTTCACCAACAGAATATTATTTAAAATTATTAATTAATCTGATTTGTCAGTGGAGTCACCATTTCTGTGCCAAAAACTAATCAGCCTAGTGAATCTTCACCAATTGCAGGACGAGTATTTTCATGTTGATGTCCTTCTATCAATAGTATGTCCTTAATTTGCGTGTGAGTGGAGAAGATACGTTTCTTCAAACTTTAAATTGTCTCATTAGGGGATCTTGTCACAGTGGGGAAGAATAAGGGAGCAAGTAGTAGCTAAGTTTCAGCATCCTACAAAATACAGTATTTAAATTAAAAAAGAGAGCTTTTGGTGTCTGTGTAGATTTGTTGTTGCTTTGAAACAGATGCATTATTTTGTATGGAGCCTTACAGTTCAACATTCCTATAATTCAGCATTTCCTGGTAAATGTAAACCAGACTTTTAATGTTTGTCATTGACATGTTTTTTTTTTTAAATTTTCCAGTTATTGGTATAATTGCTAAACTAGCTCCAGCTCTTTTAACAGACTGTGTGTTTCAGTAATGGTGACACCAAATTTGAATTGCTGTACTTGCTCTGCAGTTAAATTAGTCTTGTTTTTAGGTTGGTGCAGCATGATAGAGATGAATTTCAAAGATGCGTTTGAATCCTTCGAAAGACTTAAAAATGAATCCAGGTGGTCCCAGTGCTACTATGCTTATTTGACAGCAGGTGGGTATATTCAGTGTGTTGGATAGGTGATAAATCAGTGATGTGAGAAGGTTTTGGCACTGTTTTGCTTTGGGAAACTTATTAGTGCCTGTGGTGCCTTCCACACTGCCTGCTGCTTATGCAGCTTTGTGCCAGGCTTGACTTACATAATTCTCTTTGATATAATGTACACTTGTGTGCACATGTGTGCACGTGTGTAAGTGTTCTCTCTCTCTCATTCTAGATGTAGCTGCAGTTTTGATTGTCAGTGTAGTGGCAGGTCATGTAACAAATCTTTAGAGGTTGGGTGGCACTGACTTGCTAATGATCACAGAGGGTACCTGGGAGAGTTGGGATTTGCACATTTGGCAAATCCCCAGTCTAGATGCTTTCTGGAAGTAAGTGCACCTTTTCCTGTGGCTGAATGATACCTAATCTTACGTTGTCCTGTCTCATATCCTGGTGGTGTCAACACACTTCTGTTTCTGTGTTCTTACAGTGTGTCAAGGAGCCACTGGTGATGTTGGTGGTGCTCAAAATGTGTTCAAGGAAGTTCAGAAGCTTTTCAAAAGGAAAAACAACCAGATTGAACAGTTTTCAGTGAAAAAGGTTTGGTTTAGCCTAGACTGACTTGTTTCAGTACAGTAATTACACTTGGTCATTCTGTTGGATTCTTTACCAGTATTTATTTTTGAAGGATGTATCTGTTTTCTCTGATACTTATTTTGTAGAATGAGTAGAAGGGATTCAGATTGAAAAACAATAGTGTTGGGTATTTTAAGGACCTAGCAAAAGAAATGTGAATTAGCTGTTCACAAGTAAAGTAATTATTAAAGATAAAAATACATGATACTGTAGTTGCTTTGGTAATTTTCCTTTCTAGCTTTGCCTTTCTTACTCCTTTTTATCTTGTTTGCCAAAGCCTCAGTTCTTTCTGAAAGCTAGGAGTTGTCTAGGAAGTATCTCCCAGCTGAGGATTTTGCAGATGTCACCGTTTCAGCATTCAGTCAGTGTGTGCTTGGCATTGTGAAATACAATAAAACATATTTAGGCTGCATACAAAGAAGCTTTAATTTTGATCAATATGTAAGCCCTTAAATCAATTGAAAGATTACTGAAAGATTGAAGTCTTGAAGCTAAGTTGCCAACAACTGTATTTTCATAAAATTGTTGAATGTTTTCATGAAACAGAATTGCTGTTTGTGATAAATTGTGAGTATTATGTTCCCTGTAAAAGGACAGATGACTGTTCTCACTTCCCTCTTTCTCCCCACTTTGCAGGCAGAAAGATTCAGAAAACAAATGCCGACCAAAGAGCTCTGTGTCCTGGCATCCATTGAAGTGTTGTACTTATGGAAAGCGCTTCCAAACTGTTCCCTCTCGAACTTGCAGCATATGAGCCAAGGTATTATATGGTTCCTTGATTTATTTATTTACTTGTAAAAAAGAGATGTATAATTTTCTCTGAGCGGAGCAGCTGATTGTTGCAGCATGAAATTTAAACCTGTGTGCATGTGTGACAGCGAAACCGTTTGAGTAACAATAGAATAATGAGCCATTAAGATTCAACTTAATGCTTCATTTTTACCATTTTATAGGTTTTTGGGAAAAGTTTTTAAAAAAACCAAACAACACCCTAAATGCGGCAAGGTAGTTGATCAATTGTGTTTGCCCATTGTTTAAAATTGAACAATAGCCATCACGCTGCTGTTTAAAATCACTACATAAAATTTAACTAACTTAAACCTAGCTACAAAATAAATTTAAAAAATTACCAATTAATTTCTCCATGTCAGTTTTCTTCTGCGAGGAAATACTTGTGAGGCCATCTATGACATGATAAGGGTTCTGTTTATCTTGGCTGCTAGGTGGACTCTTAGGGAGTGAAAGGAACATTTTATGTTTGCCTCTTTCTTAGTTCTGTTTTTAATTTCAGATAGTTTGCTCATATAAATTGTGTGATGACAGTGGGTTGCATTCAGATCCCTAGTCTTCTATTCCCAAAAAATAATGGGGAAGGCTTTAAAATTAGATTTACTTACGTAAAAATAAATGTCAGGGGTTTTTTTCCAGCCATTTTCCTTCAGAACAATCAGCTTTAGAGTTTGTAAAGAATATGTACTTCTCTTCCACATGCTCAGAAGCAGTGTAGATCTTCCTTGTATAAGCTTCTAGAAAGTGGTGCACATTTTAATGTGAAACAGCAGTGTAGATTTAAAATTCAGAGATATGCTTCTTGTATGGCATGACACTGACAGATGTATCTGCATCAGCAGTCCCTAGTTGAAGATTTTCTGCACAGTGAGGAATTCATTGCTGTGGCTTGTGTGTCTCTCAAGAGTGATGAAATGATAAAGGGTTTTTTTCATTATTTACTTCCTCATCTCTTTGAACAATTGGAGTGTAGTTTGCTGAGGTGAATTTTGAGGCTTTTCTTCAGGGCTAGAAGTTGACTTAAAAATAAATGAATTAATTTGTATCCACGTGTATCTCTGGAAGTAAAATGCCAAGTACTTCAGACTTGCAATACAAGCAAGACTTGACAGCCTTGTTTATGTACTGTGTAGAGTCCAAATGCTTCATACAGCCGATTCGTAGTTATTTGTAGGTGGCTTATTTGGGTTGTGGATTAACTTTGTTGCGAATGCTGAGCTGGTTAAGATCTGTCAGGGTTTATGAGATGAGGCAGAATGTGAGGCTAGAGGAGCTCTACTGCTCCAGGCGTGGCAGTTCAGCTGTTTCTAAAGGGATGACGAGTCCTGCAGGCCTCCCTGTACCTCAGCCTTTCTGGAGACAACTGTGCAGACGAGTGCCAAGGTTCCATGTGGAACTAGCCTTGATTTAACAGAGCTGGCACTAATAAGCTTGATCAAAATGAAAATCAGTTCATCTAGAAATGGTTATATGCAGCATGATTCAGTTCTTTCTGGAAACAGAGGACTACTTAGCTGAGGCACAGTCTGTCCCTGGATTGTGGGCCATCTAAGGTCTGGCAAATAAGCTTTATCACCAGTATTGAAAATTGTGATGCCAAAATACCCTAGTCTTGGTTCTTAAGTTCAGTACAGATTCTTATGCTTCTGTCATTTGATTTCAATTCAGAACAAATCAGCTTTGTCTGAACTGCTTGCCTTGTGCTCCTTGTAACTTGGACTATGTACTTTTCTTTCGGTATCTGGGACAACCCAGTTTCCCATAACACCCGAAGAAGGCAGTTGTTTCTTAACTTTACTTATAGTGGATATTTCTAAGACCTGTAGAGAAATTAATTCTCTTCTTGTGAGAAGAGCACACTTAACTGCCTTTGACTTCAGCCCATTAATTTGTGTTAGGCATTGTTCTCACAAGTGACAGATTGCTTGATGAGGTTCATACAAAATGGATTGTATTTAAAAGAAAGCGAATTACTTTGATTTATATTAATGTCACTAGCATCTCCTTTTTCTAGTTAAATTAATCATCAGACTAAAAGTCACCATAGACCACAATTCTGTCTAAGGAAGGGTTTCAATCCATCTTGTTTGTTGACTGGCATCTTTTCATTAAGCTTGTCAGGATGTTGATGATTCATCGGCTGTTGGTTTGAGGAATTTGCTTCTTGGCGCAATACACAAATGCTTAGGAAATTCTGAAGATGCTGTTCAGGTAAGTTGTAAATTCATAATTTACACCATTAATCCTATTTTATGAGCTATTCTCTAAACAGTAAATAGTGTTCACTAAGAGTGTTAAGCAAGTGTTCTCAGTGGTGTTGATCATACTGTTTTGTGAATTCCCACAGAGTATGTCAGGTTCTTTTCAAATCTTCAGTTTGTCTTCATTGCATTCTGTGTTGTATAAGCAATTGGCTATGCTGAATGAACATAATGGCTAAAGTGGCTTGTAGGAGCAAGAGTTAAGGAGAAGCTGGGAAGAAGAAAGGGAAAGTTCTTGGCTCTGCTGGATTTACTTTGTCCAACACAGAAAATTCATCTTTTAAGAAAAAAAACTTGGAGATTGACCTTTCAAAAGCATGGGTTTGCTACTTCACCTCTGGAGCTATTAGACACTGAAGTTTGATTATTAGCATGTACCAAAGAATAATTTTGCTAGAGCTCCAGGCTTTGATCTGTAGGCACAACTTTTTTTTTTCCCCTCCCCAAAATAGCATCCACTTCACCTAAGCAACAAGGGAGCTGATGCTGTCTTTAAATCTTTTTTCTTATTCTGATTTTTTTTTTCCTGCTTCTCTCAGGCATATCTGAAATAATCTGAGTACTTAATCTCTGATGTTAAAGTTCTTTGTTACATCTAGTATTTTTTCAACATAAAGTTGGAAACCTCTTGAAACAGTCAGTATGTGGTACAAATCCAAACAAATAGTTTTGGCTTGATACAGTAGTGACAGTGAAAACCTCTGGGTCCTTGCTTAAAGAATCTCTACCATTGGAAATCTTTTATGTGTTCTCAGTTTAGCTTCGGACCAATTTCTAATGCTTATCATTCAATGGTACTTCTGGATTTTTTTTTTCTTTAAGTATCAAACAGTTGATTTTAATGTATTACTACAATCTTTTTTACTTTTTCTTTAATTTTTATAGTTTTTTCAGCGGGCTGCTAAAGATGAACAGTGCCGTCAAAACAACTTGTACGTCCAGCCATATGCTTGCTATGAACTTGGCTGTCTTCTGTTAGACAATCCAGAGGTAACAGCGTAATCTATTTTTAAACTTGGGGTGGGGAGTCCACTTAAACAAAGAAACAAAGTTTACAGGTGATAATGTATGTTAAGTTAAAAAAATGTGTTTTATACCTACCATAAAGAAACTTACTACTTCATTTTTTTGCACACCAAGAAATGCAGTGCGTTTTAGGTAACAATGTCTTAATTTTTTTGTAGCAAGAGCTATATGAACATTCCGAAGAGTTTAGTTATTTGTTGATAACACTGCAGTGGCTTGTTTTGTTATTACTGGTTTTATTGAAAACAGAGCTTGAGACTCTCCAACATTCTTTAGGGCAGCTGCTTACATACCTGACCATTAGTAGCGACTTTCTCTAGCAGTAAAATGAACACATTTTCAAACCTACAGCAGGCAGTAAAGCAAGACTTTTGATGAGTGTAACACCACATTGTTTTGATTTGATGTAGTACTTTACCCCAAAAAGCACTATGAAGACTTCACTTTTCACCTCTATGATTATGCCATTATGCCCTTTTTTTCTTATATGCCCTACAGAAACTGTATATATAAATACTGAGATATGGAAATAATTGTATAGCCACTCAAGACACAAAGACTTCTCTCCCCCTTCACTTGCCTTAGTGTTCCTGCTGCTCGTGGCAGCAGTGGCCTGGCAGGAATGCCCTGGGCAGACAGGGATTTGTTGTCTGCAGGTGGTATTTAGTGTGGTTGAGTTCCTAGGATCCTTTTCTTACGGATTTAATTTCCTGTTGGATGCTGTTCAAGCTCAAAGATTACCTGCAGTTGTCCTCTCCAAATAAAATCTGATGCCTTCCTAAAATAGCTTCATGTTTTGGGGAATCAGACTTATTTGGAACAATATGGTATTTGTCGAAAGTCTTTCTACTTTGGGATTATTTATCTCCACTCTAAGGACAGATACCTGCCTAATCTCACACATCGATGTGCCTTGAAACCTAACTGCACTGAGGGCACGTGTACCATTGTGCTATTTCATTGCAGGAGATGTAGAAGTAAAGTGATTGTAGTCATTTAAATTTCATTAAAGCTGTATGTGTTAACGTTTTGGCTTTCACCCTGAGTAGTGAGGGTTTTTTTTAACTCAGGGTAAAGAGGAAAATAATCCACTGGGCTTTCAGACTGTCCAAATGCCTTGATTGATGATATATTTGATCATTCAGGTCTTTGCACATACCATGCCTCCTAAGGAGCCCAGACAGCCTTAAACTAGAGCAGCTTCTGCACCACTGTTGGTGCTGTTTCCCTCCTCAAACACGTAACACTGCTACTTAGAGTTTATGCCACTGTATGTGGTACTTCCTGAACCAGACTGCAAGTAAGGGGAAGCAGTTACAGGATAATGACTGGAACCTCCACATCACAGTGTGTAGAGTATAAAGTAGTCAGGCTGGTAGTGTCTCGTATTCTTAAGATGCTGTTTTCAACTGGTTTTATTCTTGTCAGATTTAGTAGTCTGAGCTGAACCTTCCTGTAAAGAGGGAGGGAAAGGGAAATCTTTCAGTAAAAATTACTATCATGACAAAGGACAAAACTAGAACATGGTTTTTTAAAAACTACTGTTCTTTTTTTGAAAATCATGCTGCCCTACAGTTTAGAACTGAGTCTTGAAGCCTGGTAAGGAGGAGGTCTGGGTCCAGTAATGTTCCTGCTGCTCTTTTTTTCATGTTTATATTTAAATCTGATCATGTCAACTGTGTCTCAAAACAACAAAAGTGTGGTGGGTAGTGAAGTTACGTGAAGATTTTAAGAATGTGGGAAGCAGCCCTTCCTCCCTGCTTTCCATGTAGTATGTGCACACATGTTGAGTATTGGAGAACTGACCATGCCTCGGCTTGCAGCTGTACTGAGAAGCTATGGTAGGACTTAGTATGTGAAGGACATGCAGGAAACTCCCTCTTGTGGCACTCAGACAATGAGGAGGAGAATGGTGCTTGACTTGAATAATGTGGGATGGGGTGGGGAAAAGCAAGAGCAATTAAAGGTGAGTGGATGCTGTATATAGAAAATACCATTTACTAGCTGAGGTGTCATGGGAGAGCTCTCTAATGGTTAAGAAAGAGAAGGGAATAGGATTTTATAAATAACATTTACCTTAGAGGCTGAGCCTATTACAGATGTGAGCAACAGATAGACACATGAATGTGCATTTTAATAATCATTACTCATAATTACATGCTTGATTTACCATATCACCTGGATCATCTTTGTTATTTTAAACTTAGTTCTAATCAAGTTCTTTAAGAACGTTATGTCAAGAAGTTTACAGATTGTTTGTGGATGTCTTAGACACTGAATGTAATGGTATAAACTTTGCTTAAGAAACAAAAATTACTCAATTGATGAATTAGTAATTTATCTGTAGCCTTGTTTTTCTGTGCATTGTTGCAGCTCACCAGCATCAGTAGCAATTTGCATTTAATGCTGTAATTTCTTCTTTCTCATAGAAGACTAGAAATACATAATACTGTGTTTCTTGGGTGCCTCATTAGTATTTCTTGTTTCCTAATTTGAGAGGATTTTGTCTGCTTGGTACCTTGTTTTCTGGACTGACCAGGCCATATACTTAAGATATTTTCTGTAACATTTGCAATGCATTTCTAATGCGATGTTTGTCTTTTTGTAGACTGTGCCAAGAGGCAAAACCTTACTACTTCAAGCCAAGGTAAAATGCTTTCAAATGTATCTTTCTGAGATGAGGGCATTTGAGAGGTTTTGTTTTGAGGGGTTTGGGGCAGGGGAAGTGGATGTGAAGAGTCAGTGTCCCTCACCTGTAATCTACAACACTATGATACAGATACACAGTGTGTTTCTAAGTCAGTCATAGCACAGAACCAACATTAGGGACCTCTCCTGGAGTGTTAGGACCTTGCCAAGTTTTTCAGCTAAGCTTTGACTAGAGAGAGGTTGAAAATGACAAGTCTCCACTCTGTGTCTATTCCAGCTGGTTCCTATCCTGGGATTTTGTAGAGCTTTTGGACTTGCAGAATTTTCCAGGTTCTGTGCAACTACATGGGATCAAAACAACATGTTGGAAATGGAGCTTTCAGCTCTCTTCACCAATTTTGAATTTCTGTAATAGTTCTGTTGCTTTGGGTAATGTGGGGATATTGCAAAATGCAGTTTCCAGTTAATTTCTTTAGTCTCTTTTGTAACACAACTTTTTAAGCGTTAACAGTAAAATTATCTTCAAAACCTGAAGTGAAGGAGGCTATTAGTTACATGCTTTTTCTTTGCTTTTTTTTTCTTCCCCCAGGAGGAATTTTCTGGCTATGACTTTGAGAACAGATTGCACGTCCGCATACACGCAGCCTTAGCCTCTCTAAGGGAAGTAGTTCCGCAGTGATGGACAGGAAGTCTCATTATCCTTTCCCACAGTTTCTGCACTTTAAGATGAAGCAGAAGAAAAAGCTGTTGGGAAGACCAGCTTTTCTTCTGAAAACCACTTGTGCCAGAGACACTTCCCTAGTATGGTCAGAGTTGGTAATGGCTTAGTAAAACGTTACAATTTTAACTAAAAGTAAATCAACAAGAAGGTTAAGTGACCTTGTGTTTTTAATTCTTTAGTTTGTATTTTGCTTAAACCAAGCTGACCACAGTTACTTATAACTCTGCAGTTGAGCCCAAATAAGCACACACTATTTACTTCAACAATATTGGCAGGTGTGATTTTTTTACCTTTTAAAATAAATCTAGATCTAAACTACACCAAGAAGAGCACTTCTGTTTTGATTAGAATAATACAATAAAAGTAATTGGTGTAAATGCTGAAGTTCGGGATGGGCAGAACACTTTTTGTTCTCCAGGCATCACCCAATACACAGGGGGAGAGAAACTGTTCAGCCACAAAAAGCAGATTTTACTGAATTTTAGTAGCTTATCTCAGTGACTTAATGATGACTAATGTGTGAATTTTAAACCTCACATCCCTCTTCCGTTCTTTATTCCTCCCCTCCCAACCCAGCTTATGCTTGTGATATATATTATGTCAATATTTGAGATCTCTTGCTTCTGGAACATTCCAGCCAAACATTTACTTTGCTTCACGTGCAGTTACAGTGTGGGCAGTGTTTATCTCTGATCCTAATAGTAGGAATATAAAGTACATAGGCCAGATACAGTAATTCCCCATGTTTTTCATTCAAGCTGCTGAATCTTTGTAGCAGTGACCCTTAAAGGTATTAAAAAACCCAGCCAAACAAAACAGAAAACCAAAAATCTACTTTGATAGTTATACCAATACTATGAATACTATGATATCCTAAGTCTCTATATGGTATTCCAAACCTGTGGTGTTAAGATACTGAAATACCTCAGAGAGCTTAAAACTTCTCTCTTTCCATATAATTTTTAATACTCGGCTGTGTGGTTATCTGTAGCTTTTTTTACTTCTGTCTGTAATATGTAGTATCTCTTTATGTTTTATATTCAGTTAATATCATATTCTAGGAAGGTAAATATTTTTTTAAAGAAGCTTGTGAATGGAAGTCTGGCCAGGAAGTTAGCTGAATGATGTTAATTTTGCAAAGCTAAGAAAACTGGATATCCTTGGAAATAGTTATCCAAAAGCCTTATTTTTACTTTGGTCAGGTTGCCTTAAACAGTTCCTTAGCTTAAAGTTCTTGTTTTTGTTTTCTTACCTTGTTGTAGAGTATGTTGCCAAAGGTTTAGACCTTGCCCACACCCAACCTTCATTGATTTGCTTTTGAGGTTGTATCTAAAGCAAGACTGATATGGAGGAGAAAAGTCATATCCTATTTGGTAGGCCAGATAAAACGGTTGAGGCACTTATTTCTCTCTAAAAGTACACAGTTCTGCTATGAAAGGCATTCCTAGAGCAGTTAAACATTTCTGTTACAGTTCCTGAAGGAGAAGAGAGACTCTTAACTCTTAAAAAAGCAGTTTTATTTTTCTATTATCTAGGTGTGTAACAGGCAGTACACTTTTTTCTATTCAAATTTAACAGTAATATTGAGTCACAAATGAGTGTTCAACTTTATTCAATCAATCCAGATACATATTGACTAGAAAACAAAACTTCGTGTGTAGTGACTGCTTGGAATTCAAATTATTGTACTTGAAATCTTACGTTGTCCTGTCTGACTTTTAATGTCTTGCAATGAGAGAGACAATCCATTCTGGGTAAATAGCTAGAAACAGGACAGTTACTGATGAAATTCCTTGGAAATACACTGCTTAAATACAACGTGAGACTAGGCTGTTCAGGACACACAGCACCTGCATGCGATTAGTGTTGGGACATCTAGGATCTGCATACTTGGAGGTAGCTAGCTAATTGTAGTAAATGGACTAAAAGGCCTCTTGTTCTCATCAGGCCTGGCGTGGGTATGGAGAGACACTATATTCATATGACAGTTTAACTCTGTGCAAATTGCAGCTTTTCCATGGATTTAGCGAATCGTCACTGAAATAGAGCTCTTTCTGTATTTTTTTTCCTCCCCTGGTAGGAGAATCTCTCCTACATTGTAAATGTCAAAATTATTTTTTATGTTAGATTGTGCCTGTGATGAGAAAAAATTCAACTGTATTTTGTGTAAACTGCTAAGTTTTTATACTTTAGAACTCGGAGGCATGGTCTAATAGCAATAATGGAATATGCATCTTGCTAGTTAATATGTTAAGACTATCTTTACTGGGTCAGGTATTTTTGTTGATGTTGATGCAGTTTTTATCTCAATATGACTCATTTCAAATAAATAACTAGAATTTTTAGGTGTCACAAAGTGGCATATTTATTGTGATGTACTGTAAATGTTGGTAATTTACAGAACTTGCACTTTTATATTTCTGAGTAAAATTAAAAGAAATGTGGACATGAGTTTTGTTCCCTTGCTCCTTGAATCTGTCTTTTAATTGGTGGCCTCCAGAACAAGATGGTACCAAGTACTGGGAAAACTTCTGGGATGTCAGGTGACTCTGTAACAAAGTTTTCTCGTCAGCAATTACCTCAGCCTTTGTTCTTCCAGTATAATTATAGTCTCCTGGTTTAGAAAGCGAGTTACATGTCATGTTGAGATCAAGTGTAGAGTGAACAAGGTTTAAGATGCATTTTTAAGACATCAAGTTTGCTTGTTCTTCGTTAAAGACAAAGAACCACACACAACTGTATTTGTTGTATTCCTACACCTTTGAAAAATGTTTCCAATTTACTCTTAAGCAAGCACTTTAATTTCTTCTCTCTGACTTTGAATGCTTGTTTCACATTCTAGTTATGTTTTATTCTGAAATAAAATTCCCCAAATGTTGTATTGAATTGCTTGTCATTTTACAGCAATCTGATTGTCCTTCCAACAATTGTCCTTCCAACAAGTACTCGTGTTTAAAAATGGCTCTGTAACCTGTAACTCTTTGAACAGGAGGACGGTGTTAGGTTGGTGTAGGGCTGTAAGTGGTGTTATGGAGGGTGCTGATTAAACCTATCAGTGGAGTGAAAGCAGGGTAGCCTATAAAAATAACACTCAAATTGCCTTTCCAGTCATCATGACAAAATACTAAGTGTAGCAATCACTTCTGTGAAAAATTATGCAATCCCAAACCAGTATTATTAAAGCTAATGTTGAGAAATGAATTGATACTTGGCTGTCTTTTAAGGCAATTGGGGAGCCAGTGGCACCTGAGCAGTTCACCTGTCCTTGCCTCAGCAGGGCTCTGCAGGCAGCCCAGAACACAAATGGTAGACTCCACCAAAATTTAGGTGTAAGAAGTACAGGTAAGAAGGACTCTGATTCTCCATCCTGAAGGAACTGTGTGACAAATTATTTTATGTAAATTAGTAGAGAGAAAAAAAAAGGAGAGGGAATTGCTTCTCTGCTAATTACAGTTTGAGTAGATGCTTATACAATATTGTCTTGCATTCTAATGTTTTAGGTGAACTAGAAAATACTGCTTCAAAAACTACTTTTATCTGGAAAAGTTGACTTACAGAAGATGGAAATGTACAGGCAAGTTCCAATTCCGGTTCATTTTGACCAAAGAACAATTAAAATAAGGTTTTCTGTACAGACATTCATAAAGCATGAGAACCTTCTGCTTCTACACTGAGTTATCTGTATACACAATACTCTTAATTAATGCCAAAGCAAATTATTGTATTAAATTAGCCAGTGTACAAGGTACACTGAAAAAAAGATTGGTTTATTTTATAAAAGGCCTCACTTTGTCACGGTGTTGCAAACCTGTTTTTTCCTGAACTTCAGGACTTGTTAAATTAAAAACAATTAAAACAGCATACCATTGTTAGTAGATGACAAAAAGTTTTATTCCTGCTCCCCATGCCTCACAACACTCCTCTTTCTTATGAAACAGTAAGAATTTCAGCTCGAGGTAGGTTTTACAGAGCTAAATATGGAATTATTTCCTTTTTTTTTTGACCACTTGTGTTTATGTACATATGGACCCCAAAACTGGACCCAGTGTAGGTTACCCAGGGTAAGTGCATATTGGAGTTGCACATTGCATCCCTGCTTCTGCTCAGAATCTCTTTGCTTAACTACCCAAATGTTTTAACCACCAGTCTAAGTCACGGGGAGTTCATGGTCACTTTTCTTACTGTTACCCTAGTTTTTTCATTACTGCTTTTTCCGAAATACTGATTATGTTCTGGTGTGACTTCTTCCAAAATGGTGTTCCTATGAAGTGTTCTGTTAAGCTCAGCAGGACTGGCTGGTCCTCAGTGTTTTTCAGTCATTTTTTTGGCAAGTTGTGCTTACCTATAGGAGGTGCCCAGAAGGGTTCCAAATTGAAGAGGTTAAGAGGAAAAGATTGAGTTTGGGAGGGGAGGGAGAGCGAGAGAGATTGTCAGACTTTGCCAAGCAAAACCATTTACATAACAAATGTCTCCCTGTCTTCCAGTAAAAGCAATATTTTGTTGAAAAAGTGATTGTACTGCTGGGACATCTACTTCTCCACACTTGTAGCAAAGGCTCCAACCAGGGGGAAGACAAAGAGAGTCAGAGAGATGCATAAAGACACCTTAAATTAAAACAGTATTTTGAACCCTTGGAAGAAAAGCGAGAAGGTTTTCATGGAGATTTTTGTACATGAATACAAACCCCCACGTAGAATTCTACTGAAGTTTCTGGCAGGTTGAAACACAAAGATGGTACTTGAAAAAAAATGCAAGTCCTCTTGGGGCCAGAGGGCAGCATGTTATCGTGGAGTTGCTGGTACGCTGCATATGATGGATTTTCTCTAGATGGCTTCCAAAACCAGCATTCCAGTTCCACCCAAATTAGTGTCAGGCATACTTTTTCCTATAGTGCTTCTTAAGTTTCAGATAGGTGCACTTTTATGTTAGGAGCAGAAGTCTTTTTTGTTATTTAAGGAGTTTTATGCTTCTGTTATCTGTGATAAACCTCAGAAAAATTTATTATGACATCTGTACTTCAGCATCATTTAAGCTTTTGCTGTGCAGAGCTTTGCAGACCTAGAATTTTAAGTTTTCAAAAGAAGAAAGTGTACAAGTCATCTTCTGCTCTGTATTTATTGAGGATGGTTTCAAAGTAACCACGAGTGTTCTTGCACCCAGATATATTTAATGCCTTTATCAAGTCCTGTTGCTTTGATATGTTCTTTGTACAGAAATCTAGACTTCAGATTACTATTCTGACTCCAGAAAGAATACATTTTCTAGTCCTCATATATATTATTGAAGTAAATCTTGTTCTTTCTATAAGACAGCTGTTCTTCCTAATCTCACAAGCATGTTAATATTTAACTTTTTTAATATTATGGTCTGTGGTGCCACTCTCCAGGACTGATGAGCTATTGTGAGGTTTTCTTAATAAGAAATTACTTTCTAATGGAAGAAGCATTTTGTGGTGAGTTGACCGTGAACATCCTTTCCAGTGAACTAACTTGAAAATGATACAATATTATGTTAATTTTAATGACCTATTATGAACCTGTTACTTATTAAAGGAATTTACTGTAGATAGTTTAAATGTTTAGCAGCAGTGACGCTTGAGTCTTAAATTTTCAGTGCTGCTGGGATTCCCCTCGGGTTTCTGTAGAGATGAAGACATCCAGGAATGCAAGAGCAGGTAGGTAGGTGATGGTTTTCCAACTGTGATGAAGGCTGATCTGTAGTGGTGGTGGGTAAGAGTTTGTATCCCATGGCAGACTCCTGATCGTGGCTTGCCCCCATGATCCTCCTGCCTTTATGATTCTCAGAAAAACAGTGGTAACATTGAAAATATGGCACTGTACAGTTACTTTTTTTGTGCTTGTTTTGTTGGAACAGAAAATACTGTGTGTATCCTCTGGAAATGCTTGCTGGAAAGCAGATGCTGTCCCTGGGGGGGGGGGCACTTGAGGTTTGTTTCAAGTTTTGCCCTTGCAGTCATAAGGTTCTGCAGTATGAACGGAGCCATATTAAGGAATAATCTCATTCTTCTTTGAGTGCAACTGCTGTGGTTGAAGAGGTCACAGTCCCCAACCGTTTGTACTGAGCTCCTGCCAGAGATCACCACAGAACATCACTTCCCAGGTGCTGTGTGTTGCAGCCTGTTTGTGGGTTTGAATCCGTTGGCTGTGGTATGTCACCTACCTAAATGGCCTGACTGTGAACTGGGAGATGAGTCTGTGCACCCACCACAGCTGGTGGGGGAGTGGGAAGGATGTGGCTGCACCTACTTTCCACAGGGTGCAGCGTGTGGTCATGTGGAGTCATCCTAACCAGAGGGTGGGCACGAAGTTGCACTCTTCCTGTGCTGGGAAGAAATATCCCCAGTGAAAACGGGTGTTTTGGCAAAGGCAAAACACCCCCCAGACGGGTTCTGCCTGGGCGGTGGCTTTAGCCGGTTATGCGCTTGGAGGCAAGTCAGCAGCAGAAGGCAGAAGCAGGTTCATGGTGGCATGGGAAGAGAGGACACGCAGCACCTCCTGGGGCGCTCGCTCCCCCGTGGTAGGTGGGCAGCGTCCACGGTGTCCTCGCAGCCCTTAGGCTGCTTGTCCTGAGCGACGGCAGGCACCAGGCCGTACCGAAAGTGTATCATTCTATGGGTTATAGAGCTGTGCTTAAGCGGTCCTCTGGGTTCAGGGCGCCGGTTCCTGCGTGCTGATGAGCGGGTGTTGGTTGCTGGAGGAAAGCCCCGCTGATGAGCGGCAGCATCACCCGCAGAGCGCTCTGCAGAGCGTGACGTTTTTAATCGCGTTTCGCCTTCCGCGCCCTTTTTCTTTTTTTTTTTTTTTTTATGCCTCTCCACCAGCAGGCAGTACAGGGGCGGAGCGCAGCCGCTGTCGGCTCTGAACCTCAGCACCGCGGCGCCGATGACGCAGGTGCCCTGTGACGTCACGCCCTGCCAGCAACGTGTAGCGGCCCCGGGGCTGCCCCGACCGGGATCCTCCCCGGGAGGCGGTGGCAGGAGGCCGGGAGCAGCGGAGATCAAGTACCGGAGGCCTGGAGGCGGGGGGCGGGGGCAGGAAGAAATGTCAAACTCTGCTTGAACACGAAAGGCTTTTGTGGCTCGTCGGGGTGGGGCTTTGGGGGTTTATCTCAAAACAGGGAATTCAGAGTGTGGGTTTGAATTCCCATCGTGGTTCCCTGGCTGTGGCTCCTGCTGCCTAAAGATGCAGAGGGCGGAGCAAAGGGTTTGGTCACTGGTTTAATAGCCCCTTCAACTTATGAGAGTGTTTGGGAAGGGGTAGAGGAGGGTTATTGATGGGGTGGCAAGGGACAAGCAGCTGCAACCACGACATCGGCATCAGACACTTCCACTGGGTCAGGGCAAACGGTGAGCCAAGGGGTTCTGTTTGCAGAGATCAGAGATCTTAACCTGGCTTGAGTGGGCAAAGATGCAGTCCCCACAGATCACGGTGGTGGTTCCACCCAGCCTCGAGGATGTACTTGAGGCAGTGACCCGTGCTGTCATAGAAAAGAACCCGGACAACATGATTGAGTTTTTTGCTCTCTATTTCCAAGAGCTCGTCAGCTTTCAAAAAGGTTTGTTCTGCTGGTGCTTGATCTGAAGAGCTGAGATATTGGATTGTGTTGTCCTACTCCAGCTTAATTTCTGCTTCTCTTTTCAGAGCATACAAATCTGGATATAACGGAACTGGTTGAAAAGTTTGAGTTGATTAGTGGTAAGATAGTTGCTGGTTGTTCTTTTACAATGTTTTGAGATTATGTTCCAATGCAAATCTATGCAAATTTGCAGAGCTGCAAGGGACCCTTTCTCTCCTGTGGCATTGTCCACTACTGATTGGATTATAATTGGGTGTGTGTTGCTCACTGAACTTTCTACCCCCTTATTGACAGGAAAGCAGCAACCCCCTCCTTACATTATTCCATTTCTGCAACCCGTGAAGCCTCATAAATGTGCTGCAGAGCATCTAATTGAGTTGGTGGAGAAATCACTCTGAACAATAATTAAATGGAAACAATTGTCCATGTATTTCCATTGTGCACTTTTTACATTGCAGAGAATGGGGATGAGGGACTGGAAGAGACAACACCAGAGTTTTCTGGGGAGTCGAAGCAAAGGGACATGTGCACTGACACAGAGGAAGACCATCTCCTTGAAGAACCTGATATTCAGTACAGCTCCAAAGAAACTCAATACCCATCAGTTCCCAGTTCCATGGCAGGAAGCAAATCTCTCCCTGGATCTGATGGAGCTCCATCGCCTGCTGCCCATGAACTAAGTAGGAGTGATTCCTTTTGTTCTGTGAGGGATGTGGCAACCAGTGTGCAGACCCTTCACGGAGACTCTCAGACCTCAGAGGGTGAATGTACACCAGTGGAAAGTGCTGCTGAAGATGCTTCTGTCTCAGCTGCTGGGGCTTCTGTGGAGTCTGTTAGGTCCCAACCCTCCACAGCTGGAGAACTAGTGCCCTCAGACAGCCAGGCTGATAGCTCAACAACTGACATAAATCAAGCTTCTTTGGTGGTTCCCTTGTGGGAAGAAGCATCACCACCAGCTCTTCCACCAGCATCACCACCTGTTCCTAAAGATCATTTGGAGTCTGTGCCCTCCTGCCACGAAGGTAAGGTTCCCTGAACCACCGAGGCTCTATCACTGTGTTGGGATGATCAGACAATTACAGATGCAGGGCTTTCACCTCATGTGAAGCAGTTTCCACACGAAAGAATAATTCCCTTTGTTCACCAAACAGCTTATGTAGAGGCAGGTAGTTTCCCCTTACTATGGGGTGCATCCTATCTGTATGTGTTTATGTGAAAGCAACACAGGCTCTGGGCTATGGACAAGGCAGGCATCTTCAGAAAGCACTTGCTTCTCCTGGGAGGCTCTAAGTTCTGCTTGAGGACAGAGGAGACCCGGGGTGCCTTTGGGCATTTAAGATACTGCAGTGTGATCTATCACCCCCTAAGCAGATGATGACTTTACACTTACCTATTCCTTGCAAATAAAGTCTCTCTTTGCTTATAAAATGCAGATTTAGTTCTGTGAGATGCTGATTCCTCTGGGAAATGCTGGGATCTTTCAGCATCTCCCTGGGATTGGCTGTGAGGGCTGGAATACCTGGTGCCATGTGAAGGTGGTGTGGGAGCAGCAATACGGGTGCGTTGTCTAGCCCACAGCCTGTTGGTATCTTCCCCACTGGTTTGGGTTTCCTTCAACTGGCTACTGTAGGTGTCAGTAGCTTCAAATATCCCCTTTGTTCAGAAAAAACACCTAAGGGGGTTCCAACTGATGCGTGTATGTTCCTCAGGCTCCAATACACGTCCCTCCTGTACTTCTCTCTTCCTGTGTTGTCCATCCCCTACTGTGTGGTCACCTAAGTGTGTTATGAAAGGGGATGGTCAAAGAGGAATTACTTAGCACTCTTGAGCAAGGTTTCCTCTGGAGTCTCCTGCCCACAGTGCCAGCGTGGGCTTTGGGACTGGTTGTGCCCCAGTAGGTAGCAAGCTGGTTTGCAGAGCTGCAGGGGAGCCTTTCTGTCCTGTGGCATTGCCCAGTACTGACACTGGATTATAAATGGGTCTGTGTTGGCTTGGGATGGCAGTCAGAATAATGTTTTTTTCAGAGAGGATTTAACTCTGTCATCCTTTGAGTTATGTTTCTTTCATAATTTCTGATCTCATCCAGTTGTGACTTAGAAGACAGCTCAGTGCTGAGCTGTGGTGATGTGTTAGACTCCTACTGCTATGCTGGTTTTTCATACTGGCCAATGCTTGGTGGAAGTGAGACAAACCAGACTTCTTGGTTTGTTGTTCTGTTGAATGCTGAAAGTTTTATTAACTGTGTGATGAAACAGTGTTTGGAGCCCACCAGCACTCTCTTGTGCTCCTCCCCTGATAACTAATCTGTTAGTTATCTGTTTTCACTGTATCTAAATCTTGTTCATGTCTTACCCTCTTCACTTGGATACCTGTCAGTTCAATTAATCAGGGTTCTTGAGGAGGATAAAATGTCACCGTCTATGCATCTAAGATAACTTGTATGAACCTGAAGAGTTCTGACATGTTGCACAGAGGAGCCATAGTCTTCTAGCTGGCTTATCCAATGTGCTTAATGTGAAAGGTTTTATCTTTTCACCTGTAAGTGTAGCAGTGTTTGTGGGCAGTAGGTGAGCTTGTAGCCATCGCTGCAGGGTCAGGAACATAGTTATGGGTCCTAGGTTTTGAAGTCGTATCAGTGAGCTCTGAATTTTCTACCCCCTTATTGATAGGCAAGCAGCAACCTCCTCCTTACATTATTCCATTTCTGCAACCCGTGAAGCCTCATAAATGTGCTGCAGAGCACCTAATTGAGTTGGTGCAGAAATCACTCTGAACATTAATTAAATGGAAACAATTGTCCATGTATTTCCGTTGTGCACTTTTTACATTGCAGAGAATGGGGATGAGGGACTGGAAGAGACAACATCAGAGTTTTCTGGGGAGTCGAAGCAAAGGGACATGTGCACTGACACAGAGGAAGACCATCTCCTTGAAGAACCCGATATTCAGTACAGCTCCAAAGAAACTCAATACCCATCAGTTCCCAGTTCCACTGCAGGAAGCAAATCTCTCCCTGGATCTGATGGAGCTCCATCGCCTGCAGGACCTGAACTGGCGTACGTCCCTGCGGAGCCTGCACAGCTTGCTGCCCACTTGCTAGGTAGCATTGATTCCTTTTGTTCTGTGAGGGATGTGGCAACCAGTGTGCAGACCCTTCACGGAGACTCTCAGACCTCAGAGGGTGAATGTACACCAGTGGAAAGTGCTGCTGAAGATGCTTCTGTCTCAGCTGCTGGGGCTTCTGTGGAGTCTGTTAGGTCCCAACCCTCCATAGCTGGAGAACTAGTGCCCTCAGACAGCCAGGCTGATATCTCAACAACTGACATAAATCAAGCTTCTTTGGTGGTTCCCTTGTGGGAAGAAGCATCACCACCAGCTCTTTTACCACCACCTGTTCCTAAAGATCATTTGGAGCCTGTGCTCTCAAGCAATGAAGCTGAGCCTCCCTCGACCACTGAGGCTCTATCACTGTGTTGGGATGATGAGACAATTATAGAGGCAGACATTGCATTTTATGTGGAGCAGTTTCCACAGAAAATAATCATTCCCTTTATAGACCAAACAGCTTACCAGTTAAAGATTGAGCAGGCATTAAATGCAGGCCAGGGCTCAAGTGCTACAACTGAAGGTCCATCTGCTGATGATTTAGTGGGCCAACCTGAGAGAACAGGCTTTACAGAACAAGTGGAAAAAGCTGAGCAAGTTTATGTCATGTCAGGTAAGAAAGTTTGGGTCTTTGTGTCCTCTTCCTGTTTCAGCTTCCAGCTCTACAGCTTCATCAGGGATCATTAAATGGGAAAGCACCTGTGTCAGTGCAATGCAGGATAGAGATGACTTCTAAGATGCTACTGTACCAACACAGTCTGCTTGGTCCCAGTGCACATGTGTTAGATCTCTCTGCCATCTGTTCCAAGAGATGTGGCTAGCTCTGGGCAGGACTCCTGTGCCCCTGCAGGCAAATATGCAAGATAATTGTGATGGGAAGGTACCCACTGATGCCAAATGGTCTTGCTCAAAACCATCTCTGCTTTCTGAAATAGGTGTTAACAGACCTAAAATGTAATACATGTGCCCTGTGGCTAAAGTGAGGCAACCAGTTGGAGCCCTAGGTTTGATTCTCCTCCCCTGAAAGATCTCATATTCCAGCACTGACCTAGGAGATTTTCCATTTAGAAAAAAAATAAAAAAGGTGGTGGTTGCCTGTGCTGTCTTGAGCTTGGTGAGTTTCTGCAGCTGGGCTGAGTGGGCTGAGCACTGGTCGTCATTTTCACAAACAGCAAGACAGCTGGTGCTCCTCTTTCTTGGTGAGGCCCTTGCCAGCATCTCTTCCCTGTGGTGACATGTGCCCAGCTCCTCTCTTGCCCAGCTGGAGAAACCTTCCAGGGTGGAGCTCCCTTTCCCCAAGTCTCCACGGTACTGCAGAATCTAAGCCCTGGCCCCAGAAGTAGTACAGGTGTGAGGTCTCAGCAGAGCACGTTGTAGAGGAGAGCTGAGGTTAGGCAGATTTGTAAATTAATAATTGGCTCTCTAAAAACAAAAAAATTAACTTAGTGGAGTTTGGTACTTCTGAAACTGATGTTTGCCAAATGCTTACCCAGAAGTAACCAAGAGCAGTAACTTTTTCTAGGCCACAGGTCCTTGTCAGCCACATACCAAGCTGTGTTTGCTATCCCACCTCTCCTCTCTAACATGCTTGCTTTTGCAAAGTGTAGGTATGCTTGTTTTAGACATAAGCATTTACAATATGACTGGAATTCACTGCTCCTGATACCAGCACTCTTATTTTTATTGTTGTAGCCATGGCCTTGAGTGCAGCAGGACAGCCACCACCACATTCTAATGTGTGGACCCTCTATTGCCTAACTGATTTGAGACAAGGTCAAAAATCACCACCATCCCTTGCTCCTGCTGGAGCTGGTGTTGCTTATTTCCAGGCAACCCCCAGCCTTTCCAGAGGGAAATATCAACAGTGTGCTCCAATTTATGTGATGCAAGAAGACTGCAAGAAGGGAGATGTGCCACCTTTCATTTTAGTGGGCTCTAATGTTCAGAACACACAGGACTGGAAACCTATTCCTAGCCATGCTGTCTTTGCACAGCAAGATGCAGGTGCTAGGAGGAGATTCATTACAGTCCCAGTCCCAGTCGCCAGACCAGCTGATGAGGAAACAGATACAGCAAGTCCTAGTTCTAAATCCCCAGAGGAAACTGGGGCCAAGCCCTGCACACCCACTGTTGTCTCAGTTGCCATCCCTCTGGCTGATGTGATGCTTGCAAAGAAAGGCTCACCTGCTGCTGAGAAGCACACAGGTATAAATGCTCTTGCAGGAAGTTATGGTGCTGCAGGGTAGCATTGCCATTTCATTGGCTGCTTCCCACAGCAGGGTCAGGAAGAAGTCAGCTTCCATGGGTCTTGCAGAGGGAGATGCTAGCATTTGGAGTTTACTACTAAAAGCTTAATTTAAGCCTTTTAAAAATGAAGTTCAAATGCAGTGGTTAAATACCTGTCATTAGTTACACTTTGCAAGTAGTAGTACAAGTCTGGCTCTGGTTTTAGTCTAAAGTAACTGTTTTAAAATCTCATTTATAGACCTCTTTATTGCCTGCAGCCTGAACTTCTAGCATTTGTGTAATATTCAGAATGTGGCAAAATATTTTCACCTTAGAGTAGTGCATTTAAGTAGCAACCAAAGTAGCTCTTGCCACACACTTTCTACTGAATTAATGTTATTTTTTTAAACAGGTTGAGAAAAGAGGCTGTGGACTTCAGAAAGAGTTCGGGAGGAAAGGAGTTTACATTGTAATAAATCAACTAAATACAAATGCTCCAAAAAGCCTGCAATTAGAGCTGCGTTTTATACTTGGCTAGCACCACATCCTGAATGTTAACTTTGTGTCATTTATGACCACCGAGACACCTGCTGCTGCTATTTCACTGCAGGGGGGCCCAGCTTCTTCACTGTACTAACATGGTACTTGCATGTGCCCAAACAATACTGACAGATGCCATACAGAGCCAAAGTTAGTTCAGTATAACCAGGTGTAGTCTAGCACTGCTGGGGTTACACCCTAGGAAGGACCTGTACACAAAAGAACAGTCATACTTTCAACTCGAGCAAGGAGTTCTCCTCACACGTGGTCAATTGTTTCAAACTACAGGTTTATCAGGGAGAACACCTGAGGTTATGCTTTGGGGAGGGGGTTAAGAAAAAGTACCTTTATTTTGCTTTAGAGTTTTCACAGCTATATAAATATGCCTGAGTCTTGAAGTATCAATGGGTCTAGAAAAATACATCTGTTCTTACAGAACAGAAGTGCTCAAAACAAACTAGGAAAAAAAAGCAGAGCTGATGTTGTGTAGATGTTTCCCCCTCCTGAATCTGGATGGGCAGGCAGGAACTAAATGCTTTGTTTTTCTTAGCCCTGAGTGTTCCATGTCTTGTGACCTGCTGCAGCACCAATCCAACAGCTAGACTGCTTATACATATCTCAGAATCCCCCTGGAAGTCTGTTTTAATTCCTGTGCAACTTCAAGAAATGTTGGCCAGAGTAGAGGCTTGAGTGTAGAGCTGAGGCTTCCAAGATACAGTGCAGATACTCAGTTTCCATATCTACACCTCACTCTGAGAACTGGGCCCTCTTGTGAAAGGCTGCCAAAGAAAAGGCTTTCCCTTATCTGTGCAAATGTCACTACCTGGCTAATTCCAGTAGTGCACAGAATAAAAAATAGAAAGCATCTCCATTGCCTTATTCACAGTTTCAGTAGTCCACCCTCAAGGCTAGAGCTGCAGCCTCACTGCATGCTAAAGGAGAAAGCTCTCAGTTCCCCAGCCATCCCCACCCCCCCCAATAAGCAGATTGTTCCTGCTTGGGGGAAAGAGGCCCCTGAAGCAGATGCAAGCACTACACACCTTCATTGCAGCCACTTTTGGAGTAGGCATGCTTAGCACTGCCAAACACCACTCACTTTAGACTAGATGCAAGAGGTTTTGAAGCCTTTATTTAGTAGCAATTAAATTATTCGATTAACACTAACCTCCAGACAGCAGTTAAAATATTGTACAAAGAGCAGCTTGCCCTCTAGAAGCTCTGTACACAGTTCAATATAAACTTACACTCTAAGATTGAATGCACCCCACTGAAAAGGGGTAAAGCAGCTGTGCACAGGAGGCCTCACTGAGGTGCTGTACTACCTTTGAAATGCACAAGACTTCCTCCCAGGGAGTTTGCACAGTACAGACACAGGTCCTGCCCCCCCCCCTTGCCACATTCCACCTGGGTCCTGGACTGATGAGGCTCTTGCCTTTTTGCAGTGGTGCTGGGCACCAGAACTTCTAGTGCATGAAACAGATGCTTTTAAAACCTGTTACTAGTGTGCAGTTCAAATCAAATCTGTAGATATTTAAATGGCTCTTAATTCCTTAAACCAAAAGGTTGGTAGCAAAACAGGAGAGCAAAGTTCAAAACACACTGCACAAAACATGGAATAAATACCTCTGAGTAATGTTACCAGCTTAAACAACTGCATTAATGCTCCAGAGATAGGAACACTTCTGGAATCTCTGACCAGAGCTCAGGATTTAAGGGAGTTAATTTAGTAAAAGGAAAGTCACTTTATGAAAAATTACATCTTTACAAAAGTGACACACCCTTCTTAATTTAAGAACAGAATATTGCAATTACTGTGTGTGCTTTTAAACATTCCCATGTCACAATAAATAGAACCAGTTTTACTTGTGCCAGTGTTATCTATGAAAGAAAGTATTCACAGAACAGCTGAAGGTGTTCTAGTCCTCATACACCACAACCTAATATAGGTGTATTCAGCAAACAGGGCAGCTTAAAACCCTGGTGACTGACTTTGTCCACCATCAGCCAGAAAAACTATTCCCCTACCTATGGGTCTGCAGATCATGTGCCACCAGATTTACTGTGGAGATGCTTAATATTCCATTTGATAACATGTCATTTTTTTCAGGAGATAAATAAACCAAGGGAAAACATTAAAACAGATTAAGACTTATTTGTATCAGTCACAGACTCCTTATTGCATTTCAATAAATATCAGGCAAGTTAAAGTAGTTTCTGTCCCAGTAGTTGCCAGAATAAAGCCAGTCCTGTGTACCAGTATAGGGATTGGGGCCTTGGTGGAACCATCTGCAAGGAAACATACAGCATGTTAGTGAAGCTATTAATACACCTTTATGGAAGTTCAGAACTGCTTTGCTGCATCTTCAGCAGATTAGTGTTCAAAGTTATTGTGATCGCAGGAGCCTTCTTGGTTTCAAATTTGTAACTGAATTTGAAGTCCTCTTCAGTGGCTAAATCTCCCCATTTGCCACACTGTTTCAACGTCTTGTGGGTGAAATCACTGGCACTAATATTTTATCCCTTGAAACAGTCCAGACTATCACAGGAAACAGGACAGGTACAGTTTAACTTCAAAGCAGTTGTGAACAATCATTGTGGCATGCATAAACAGTAACAGTGTTTGCAAAAGAAACACCACAAGCACTGCAGTCCTGAAAACAGAAAAACATTGTTCTCCCAGGATCTAGATTTCCCCTTGTTTTTTTAAAGCCTTGCTTTGCAATGCACTTAACTTGGAACAGGTGTGCCAGCTACCCTCCCCGTGCAGGTGATATTTCTTCTACAAGCTGCAAGTCCTGGCTTATTGCAACTTAACTGAGTTGCGTCACACTGGGAGGCTAATCTGAATGGCCAGAAAGCTGAATCCATCTGCATGAACTTGCTTGAAAGCTTTTGCTAAACTGGTTGTTGCTAGGATCACTGAAGTTTAGCACCTTCTTTCATCCTTCCTTCTCCTCTCCAACCTAGTCTGGAAGCACTGTGCATACATAGATATGCACCTGTAATAAAACCTTCTGGTGGAGGGGACCAATTTATCTGTAAAGCAAGTTGCACTTACAAGGCCATACTACTGGCAAGTATCCCCCAGTGGTGAGTACAACCCTGCCAAATCACCATGGCACAGAAGTTTGCCCTCATTCCTCCTCTCCCACATGCATTTCTGGCAATCCTGCAGCCCGTTCCTGAACACTGCTTTCTGCTTGGGCCCAGTTCCTCAGTCATCTGCCTTAACAGCACCCACTGCACAGTACCAGACCTCTTCCATTTTATCTACTTCTTGTGTTTTGCCAAGCCATGTTTATAGCACAACCCAGCTTGCTAGAAGCTGTTTCTGTGGTTAATATCCTCCACAGCTTCCTTTCACTTCTCCGCTGGCCACAAAAGCCAGTTCTTGCTTTATATGCCTCACTGCAGCAAACACACTCGCTTAAGAAAATCATGCATGTGCAAGGCAGCCCATTTTAACTCAGCTCTTCCCTTCTAGGGCACCATAAGGTTTCAGAACAGAAATTAAAGCACATCTGGACCGCATATGACTTGATCTCTAAAAAGCAAAAGCATAAAGGCCACCAGTATTGCAGTGTTATGTTACAAGCAGGGCAGCTAAGATGCAAGTCTTGCTTGGCTCAAAATATTTGAGGTGCTTATCGGAAGAAATGCCTTGTACCATCTTCACAGTGGTAAACTGAACAGTTGAACACTTCAGTGGTTCTCCTGCTGTCCTGGTTAAGTGAACTGGAGAAGTCATTCACCTCTGGTACTGTACATGGTTCATTACTGCATCACCTCCACACAGGATGTGTCAGCTATTCCAGAGTAACTGGTGCTTGCATGTGCACGTGCACATGGTGTCTAGTTCACCTCCTAGTTCACAGGTAATAGCAGCTCATTCCAGAGCACAAAGACTTTGCTGAGAGGCAGGGCTAGAAGCATAGTCACCTCACCTCTTGCATTAAGGAATTCTACCATCCAATACCTGGCTAGTGCATTTTTCAGCTATTGTACTGGTCAGGACAAGCTGGGGAGGGACTTTTTACAAAGGCATCTAGCAACAGGACAAGGGGTAATGGCTTTAAGGTGGAAGAGGGCAGATTTAGGTAAGACGTTAGGGAGAAATTCTTCTCTGTGAGGGTGGTGAGACACTGGCACAGGTTGCCCAGGAAAGTTGTGGATGCCCCCTCCCTGGAAGTGTTCAAGGCCAGGTTGGATGGGGCTTTGAGCAAAGTGGTCTAGTGGGAAGTGTCCCTGCCCAGGGAGGGGGGTTGGAACTAGAGGATCTTTAAGGTCCCTTCCAACCCAAACCATTCTATGATGACGATGTGCCCCTCCTCCTGTGACACCCTACTTCAACAGGAAGGGGAGAGGTGATGGGAGGAACTATGTTTGAGAGACACAGGAGAGTCAAAGCAATCAGATAGCCAGGTAAGTGATGGGTGAAGGAGGGGACTGATTTTCATCAAAAGCAACAGACCACTTCTGTGTTTCAGAACTGAACTAGTCTTTACTCAAGACTACTGGTCAGTCTCCAAAACATTAAGTTTTCAACATGAATCACTTCTAAAGTGGATTCAAAATAATTAAAAAAAATAAATCACTAGGCACATCGGAGAATTGTCTTATGAGGAAAGAACTCGCCAAAGTAAAGAAGCCTGCTTTTCTGTGGCAAGGAAGTTGCAGTAGTTTACATCAGAGTTTATGAAGACCTACAGCTGGCCTCAGAACAGGCAGTTTCCCTTCACAGTATGCCTTTTTTTTATCCCCCCTGCAAAGCACAATTCTTCCTCTACACTTTATGTTCTTCCTTTGGAGGCAGTCACACTAGGAATTTTCTGCCAAAGCTTTAGAAACAGCCTGGAAAACAGAGTTCTTAAAGGATATCCCAGACAAGTACTGAGCAAGTCTACAGTACTTGCACAACAGCAACTGAAGAACCTTGTGAATGGTGTCTGCACTGATTATACACCCCAAAACCCATTGCTCTGAGTTGTCCCCTGGGAATTTCCCAATTTCAAATGCCAACCTCAGGTGCTTTGAGCTACACCTTAAGTGGTTTCAGGCACCTGGAAGAACACAATATAACTATCCCTTGCTTTGAAAACACTTGGTGATAATTAGAACAACTCTGAATTCAGGAAAGGAAGAGGGAGGTGCAAGGTTGTCCAGCACTTAATATGTTTAATTGGAAGCATTACAAAGATGTTATTTCCCATCAGTCTCAGGGCAAACAAACCCAAACACTTCAGGAGAGCAGGCACAGAAAAAAGACCAAGGCAGACATGTCCAAACCTGGGACCCTGGGATGATGGGTGACTTCATTTGAAAAAAAAAGAAGAGAGTGATTTATAGTTACAAACTGACATTTCAAAGATATTTAATCCACAGTGTCTGGGTGTATTAACAGCTGGTTTATAGGGAAGAGATGAAGCTTGCTTTACTTTTTGAGAGTTTAGCCCTACCATTTCTTTTCTGTGAAGCAACCAAGTTATTAGTATACTTTAAGACAGACCTTCTCTAGTCAAACTAGATTAATTTGGTCATGTTTTCATAGTTTCTATGTTAGTTTCTATGTAAGAGCTCCCAACTGAACCCTCTCAGTAAAAAAAAAAAAGCCATCCTGGCAGATCCCTCACAAGCTGATTTTTCCTATAGCTCTTCTAATTTTTGTAGTTAGTAACCTTCTCAGAAAGGAGACAATGACTTGGGTATCTGGGTGATAAAGTCATTTCACCAACTTTGAGAACAACTGTATGTGGTGGGAATACAGCATTGCCGGCACACAGCAGCTGATCTGAGAAGTCATGGGCCATAAGCTATCAAGTTCACCAGAGGAAACATTTCCTCCTCTCTTTGGCAAAGCATGCAAATTTGAGGCAATTATAAATTAATCAGCAACAACAGTCCTTACAAGCAGCTATCAGTGGCAACATCTTTTTCATATCAGAACCAAGAGGTGCTCAGAAAAGACAACAGAATTCGTGTCTGAATAAACTGCGCAAACAGTGAGGGGGAAGGAACTGAGACCAAGCCTGACACTTCTCTCTGGAAGCACTACAGCCTGCAGGGACCAAGTCTGCAAATACAACAGTGGCACTGCCAAACCTGATGCTGTCAGCTCTTCATGCTGACACAAGGCTGCAGACTGGTAGCTAATCTCAATGTTCAAAGCCTTTCTGTAACTTCACTCACACACACACACACAGGCGCAAGCCCACTAACCTCGTCTTCCAGTCTTCCTCTGACTTTGAACGATTTTTGCGGGCCGTCCTCTGTTTTTCTTCTAGTCTCTTCTTTTCTTCACTGGCTAGATCTTGAAGGAATAAAAACACACAAATAAAAATACAGAAGACTTTAAAGTGTAATACAAGTCTCTAACTGAGTAAATAAATAAGGGAAGTAGTAAAAATTGTTCATTTAAAAAGCCTTCTACATAACACAGAAGACCTGGTTTAGTCTAACAGCAAAGCCAAGTCTAACAGCTGTGGCACAAGATCAGCCAATGGAATTGCAGTATTTAAAACTGCTAAATACATGTTTACCCATGGCCTGAGGACCCTGAAAACATGTTTATGTGACAGCAAACGTGAGCTATGGGAGGTGATGTAACCAGAATTTATTCCAGTAGGGAAACTGATTAAGATATGCTGGATTTATTTCAGGAGTTTTGCACCTGCTTCTTTTTAAAGTTTGGGGTAAGTTGTTACTAGTACATAGTTCCTGATAAGCAGGGGCTTGGAACACTCATTTCCAAACCAAAAAGAATTGTCTCTCTGCAGCATATCTTCATCTTATTATTTTTTTGTTAAGGTAGCTTGGGCATGGTCCTAAACAAGCAGAACAGTTGCTTCTATTAGGCAGAAAAGATGGTCAGAAGGTCTGAGTAAGTCAGACTAAGAAGCAGTTTAGGTGAAGGGTGATCTCTTTCATACCTGGATCCTCAAAAAGCATTTAATAAACATCTGAGAAAGAAGTATTTGAGAGTTGAGTAGCTGAGACTATCAGCCATGCCCAGTTACCCTGCCAGCTACTAACACACTGCCTATTACCAGTCTATCTGCTATACAAAGTTCATGCAATTGGTACAGTTATGGAATATGGTCTGTTGCTAACAGCACAGTTATTTGCACTTCAAGTTTAGACAGCAAAATTACTGGGCATGTTCTGAACCAAGTATGTCCATCCTGCTGGGCACAGAAGTACAGGCAGAAGAGACTGGTTGTGGGAATTCACTGATCTGCTTTTTTAAAAGCTGCAAAGAAGTGGTTATTCAGCTTCTGAGGGAAAAAAAAAGGCACAAGTACAACTGACCTGTACTATGCCCGTGTCACTTTTTCATACCTAGATCTCAGACTATCAGAAGAAGTCACAGTCACTGTGCTATTACACAGGTAAAACTGCATCAGAGGTTTCATGACTTACCCCAATCACTTAGCAGCCTAGAGAAAGCAAGAGCCCCCCCATGCTTTTAGTTTACAAAGGTGGCCATCCTGCTTTAATGTGCAAAATGCCAAAGTAAAAGGAGAAAAAGAGGGCCAGGGGAAAGCTGCTCCACACCATATCCAAGTATTTAACATCAAGTCACATGCCAAAAGACTAAAAGACACTCTTCACTCTACAGCAGTAACAATTTCTATGAGGTTTCTAAAGAAGCACACTAAGCACACTACTTCTACTCACTGCAGGTCTCAATGTATTTCTAATTCACTATTCTAGGACAACAGAAATGCTCACTCCCAGTGAAAAATAATTTTGCATCAAATGTATTTTTTTGCTTCACAGTTTCACTTCAATAGTTTAGACTATATTTCTCAGAACTGGCACATCAAAACACTCCTTTTGCATCAGGTTGAGGGAAACAGAAAACAGAAGAAGTTCACAGATAGTTCCTTGTGATGCTCAGAGACCGTCTCCTTACACTATTTTCCAATTATAGGCCTTGACTATGGAGCACACAGCAGAGGTTCTAAAGCTAAGTAAAAAGCATCACATTGTGAAGTTTAAGATTAATTCTTATGGAAGAACAGAAACAAGTAGGTGGTGTAGTCCTGTTCAACATCTTCATCAACGACCTGGATGAGGGGACAGTGTATCTGCAGCAAGTTTGCTGATGATATGAAACTGGGAGGATTGGCTGACACACCTGAAGGCTGAGCGGCCGTTCAGCAAGATCTAGACAGACTGGAGAGCTGGAACCTAATGAGGTTCTATAAGTGTAGAGTCCTGCACCTGGGGAGGAACAACAACATGCACCAGCATAAATTAGGAGCCAACCTGCTAGAAAGCAGCTCCGTGGAAAAGGACCTTGGAGTCCTGGTGGACAAGTTATCCATGGGACAGCAATGTGCCCTTATGGCCAAGAAGGCCAATGGTATCCTGGGGTGCATTAAGAATAGTGTGTCCAGCAGGTCAAGAGAGGTTCTCCTCCCCCTTTATTCTGCCCTAGTGAGACCTCACCTGGAGTACTGTGTCCAGGTCTGGGCTCCCCAATTCAAGAGGGACAGGGATATGATGGAAAGAGTCCAACAGCGGGCTACAAGGATGACTAAGGGACTGGAACACCTGTCTTATAAGGAAAGGCTGAGAGACCTGGGGCTGTTTAGTCTAGAGAAGAGAAGACTGAGAGAGGATCTTATTAATGTAAGTTAAAAAAATATCTGAAGGGTGGGTGTCAAGGAGGGGCCAACCTCTTTTCAGTCATGCCTTGTGGGGCAATGGATGCAAACTGGAGCACAGGAAGTTCCACCTCCACATGAGGAAAAACTTTACTGTAAGGGTGACTGAGCACTGGAACAGGCTGCCCAGAGAGGTTGTGGAGTCTCCTTTTCTAGACTTTCAAGACTCGCATGGATGTGTTTCTGAGTGATCTGCCCTAGATTCTGTGGTGGTCCTGCTCTGGCAGGGGGGTTGCACTCAATGACCTCCAGAAGTCCTTTCCAAACCCTACCATTCTGTGATTGTGTGGTGGGTTCCTAGCCAGCAACTAAGCTGTTGTTCACTGCCATCCACCCCAGGGACTTAAGGGAGACAATCAAAGAGCAAAAGCAAAAAAATGCATGGGTTGCAGTAAAGACAGTTTAATAAGCAAAGAGAAAGAAAAAAAGGAGGAAAAAGTGATGCAAAGGCAATAACTTAGTACTTTCTACAGCAAAACTGTATCCGGCCAGTCTCCAAGCAACAGCTACTTCCCCCTGACACACACAATTTATTGCTGAGTGTGATGTTACATGGTATGGAATATCTCTGGTCAGTTTGGGTCAGCTGTCCCAGCTGTGTCCCCTCCCAGCCTCTTGCCCAACCCCAGGAACAGAGGCGGCCGTACCACTGTGCAATGTTGTTCAGCAATAGCTGGAACACTGATGTTATCATCAACACTGCTTTGGTCACCAATCTAAAACACAGCACCATATACAGGTGGCTATGAAGAAAATTAAGTCCATCCCAACCAGCCCCAGTGCAGGTGAGTGACATACCTTTCCCTAGGAGCACACCACAACCTGCAGAAGGCTGTGTTAAAGACTTAGTGTCCTGCAGCATGGAGGAACCTATCTTTATGGGTAGCTACTTACTCTAACTGTTAATCTAACAACTTGAATATGGAATTTACTTTTTTCCCAGTCCTGCAGTTTTAACAAAAAATAAAGACACCTTTGCCAATAACTGAAGTTACCTATTTCTCCATTTTCCATGGCTCTGATATCTGGTCGTAGCCGGCAGTCAGTTTTGGGAATGACACTCTCCATTTCTTTGTCCAACTCATTCAAAGCCATAGCGAAGCTAGTGAAATTATACATCTGAAATTCAAAGACAAAGATAAAAGGTGACTTTGTGATGTCTCTAGCTGCTAAGTCTTAATACACAGGAAAGCTGCTGTCTAAAAACAAACATCCACGTGCTTTTTATTATTTAATCACTGAAGGCAGGAATACACAAGATACCAGCAAAACTGCACTGTCAGGCAGAGTGAAGGTGATCTTTGGCATTTCTGTTTAAGCAGGCCAGCATCCAATTACTCAGTGCTCTGTTTCTCTTACCTTCTTTTTCCAGTCCTACTGGTATTTTCCCTATCTCTGTAGAGAGATTTTCCCCTTAATTAACCCAGTGAGGGCACCTTTTCTTGTTCCAATTCCTTGTCTTTCCAGTTCCACACATACACTTCCATTCCAGCCACTGGCTCTCCAGCTCCACAGCCCTTCACACACCAATTCATGCCATGCAGGCTTTGCAAGCACCTCCTAGGAAGCGTCTGTCCACTAAGCAAGCCCTTCAAAAGAGATTTCTCACGAGGTAGGTGGTGCCTCAGTGGGGGGAGAAGGCTGGAGAGAAGAGGTGGGGAGAGCCCCCACACTGCTAGCTACATGAAGCATTTTTCAGAGAAATTCCACCAACTGTGGAGTCATGCCTGTAGCAGTCCTCTCTCCAATCCCACATTATAGAGTTACAGTCGTGGTGGGCAAGCGTGTTGCAATAAACAGGCAAATCCAGACTTGGCAATTAAAAAAATAACAAATAGATTTGCTTTTTTTGAACATACAGAAAAACAGGATAGCACACACTTTCAATAAGCAGAAGCATGGCTGACCTGTGCTGAATTTGGAGGTCTTGGTGTTATCTTCCATAGCAAAATACTTCCAGGAATAACATACACACTCTCAGAATCTGGCAATGGCATCTCATCTGATTCCTCAGGATTGCCCACCTAAAGGCAGCACACAAAGAAAAGCAGAGCTCTTTGGCATCACAAATCTTTTGCACCCGTTCACTCCAACATTTGAACTTAAATAAAATTATTTTCTGGACTAAAAGTAAATAATTTCAGCAGTAATGAGACTTTTCTAGATGCTTTTCAAGGGTAACAGCATTAACATAGCATACATACTCCCAGTTCCCTCCCAGTGGAATGCTACTAACAGTTTCTTGCATCAACATCTTTGTAGATATAATCTGGATGTTCAAGCGTTAAGAAATGTCAATTTTTCCACCACAGAGATGTCCTGTTTCCTCAAAGACAAGCATTTCCATGCCTGATGCTTAACTCCCTTACTGCTTCATTAAAGTTGAAGAATCACATTTCCTCACCCTTCCACATCAAAGAAATGCCAGCACATGATGCAAATGCTGTCTTCAGTTTGTGCACAATAGAAAGCCCCACACTACTGCTTTTTGCTCAGAGGAACATTCCTTTCCATTGGCCACTACACTACTGAAATGGCAAACTGCAAATGTTAAATAAATATCCTAGATCAGCTACTTCTGGGATGGGTATCCTATGAAGGCTGACATACACAGCCAAGAGGCAACTGCAGCCCCAGCACTAAGAAATGGTTTTCCCAGAAAGGGAAAAACTCCACCCAGGGTTACTAGGGCAGTGGATAATAACTGATGGTCACAGTGTAGGTGTGACCTGAACTATTTCTAATCCATCACCTTTTTAGTGCACTGCTTTGAAGCAGCTAGGGTCCAGTCCTCTGACACTAATTCCACCACACAAGCACATGTTACAATACTGAATTGAAGCCAGCTAGATGATGAATACAGCTCTCCCAAGAAAACCTTTAGTCAGAGCTAAAAACAGCAACATGTTTCAGAGACCACTGGAGAGCAAAGCTGAACTTAAGAGCAGCTAATGCTTTAAATGCTTTGGCTACATGCCAACAGCTTTAATCCTGCTGCTAATAAGCTTTATTCTCTGATAGTTGCATCAGATAATACAGACTGATGTTTCAGGGCAAAAAAAAAAATTCAGTACCCAAACTGGACTCAGTTGTCCTCTGAAATTATTCATTTGTTATGCCTCCAAGAAAATCAGGAAATGTTAAGGATTCTGTTTCACTGTGGAACATTTGGGTACAGTGCTTTTATTAATGAACAGGTTGCAGAATAACCAGAACAACATGCAGACCAGGTTCAGTCCCTCAGCTATTAGGAAGATAAACAGGGCTTTTAATCGACTACATCTGAACTCCACTGGCAACCTGATCTTCTCTCCTTTAAAAGGACAACGATCAATCTTTCAGAAATCAGGAATTTGAAGCAGAACAGATCAAAAAGCTATCTTGGTTTCAAAACAAGGACATTTCAATACCAATCTATCAAACTTCAAACTGACTTTTATAGAAAGGCTACATTACACACTGCAATTTGTGCCTTGTTGGATACAAAATCTTAAAGATGTCATAAGAATCACAAAGAACTACATAAGAAGTGGATTTTTCATGTGCTTTTGCCAGAACAATCTGGCAAGACACCTCTGGTGTCTGTAAATCAGACATGTGAAGGCACTTGCTATTGCCTTACAGTATGCTTTTCCATATATTTGCACTGAAAATTCTGCATTAAATGCTTCATCTTTATTAAAAAGGCTGTAGTTAATTCAGAGCAGAATAATCCTGGTCTAACCCCAGGTCTATTATACCTCTTCTGGTAAAATATCACCTTTGCATACATTAAGGTTTGCTTAGCCCCCTGCACAGTTTTTTTTCCTTAAGTTTTGTCCCTCTAAAAATCAAAGGGATTCAGGGGAATCTCTGAGGAAATTTGCAAAAGGACTCTCAAGCAAGCATGTCTCCTAAGGGGAGAACAGAAGCAATTCTTTATTTGTTGCAATGCAGCATGAAGGAAGAGCTGGAAAAACACTGTATAAATCTGAAAATTCTAATTAGGAGAAATTTGAAAGGTCTTGTGCTTCCATGCCTGGATTAATCCTTCGTTACCACAAAGGGACAAACCATGTCCAGACATTACACATGAGACCTGGCTCACCCAGATGCTCAAAAACCATAAACAGTATCAACTCCTCAAACACAAGGGGGCAGTGGGAATATATATTCAACAAAGACTTCCTGGTCTACGCAGTGTGCATTACAAAGCTTCGTTTTCTACACATAGCTTTGTTAAATGAGCAGAAAAAACATGTTTCTAGAATCAGAGAAATGTTGCAGCTTGAGCTTTATGCAATAAGATGCTTCATTTTAAAGTGAAAAAGCAAGGATCATCTCATCTTAAGCCTAGCTGGAAAAGGAAAAGTGGCAGTGGAACAAAGACCCAGGGTATGTTTTTCTTTGCTCCTTCTCCCTAGAGCTCACAGGGTCAGACTCTAAGAGAAGCAGCAATCCCCAGTGCTTCAGCATTCTCCTAATGTCAAGCGCTGGAGCATTCTCAGGTACAGCAACAATCTGAACCAGCACAGCAGAAAGTGCTTTCAGAGAGCTGTCTCTTTTTTCCAAAGTATAAAAACTACCAAAACGTAAACCAACAAAAAAATCCGACTTCAGACAAAGAGGAACAATCCCTGTTTTGAGCTACTACGTGAGTGATTGTTCTTCATCAAGCTGTATGTTGTCACCATCACCATTCGCCTTAAACCTAAAGCATACTGCTGACCAGAAATCTGGAAGAATTAAGAATAAGTAGTTGTTTGGGTTTTTTTTCCAAAGGAAAAAAAAAATGCAACTGTGGCAGAAAAAAAAACAAAAGCAAGTATTTCTGTGGGTGTGAAAATTTAATAGAAAGAAATAAAAAAATTCCTTGTAAAAGCTAAAAACACGATCTTCTATCAAGATGAGAAATCAAGTCTATCCTGCCTCTAGGAGTCCAAATCCTCCTGTTATCAATATATGATCAGAACCATGGTCCAACTAAAGGATATGCTGTTTCCTCCATGTGACTTGGGAGAAAGAGGCAGGTAATGAACCAGCCAGTATTTAGATCACTCCAAGTTTTCAGAAGTTTGAATACAAATCTTTGCGTTTTATCCCTTAATGCTAGAAATGCTAGAACTTATCCAATCTGTTTTGTATCCTACAAGGAAAGAGCGAATAAGTGAAAAGAAATCTTAATGCTCTTAAATGCTACTAAAATATTTAACTGTCACAATGCTTTTGAGATACCACCTCTTTATGTGATTATTACCTGTTTACTGCTTTTCTTCTCTTCTGCATTTTTCTTGTCATTCTTTTTGTAAGCTTCAAATGTGGCTGGGTCAACACTGTACAAGCACTCAGTCCACTTCCCATACAGTGCACAAAGTTTCTTTTTACTGTCAAAAAAAGACTAAGTTTACAAAGGAGCTTTGAGATTTATTTCATCATATCAGACAAAAATATTTGAAAGAAGAACTTCTGAAAGCAACCCTTAAAACTCTATTATGGGTGTTGCACAATTCATAACCTTGCCGTTGTAGGTTCATGCCCCTTGACAGACTATGCTAAAGGCATTCAGTTCTACAGCTCCCATCAGAAACTGAGGGCAGCAACTTGTTTCCTATTAGGAATGAAGCTGTTACCTTTTGTCCTGAATGTAGCCTTCAACTTTGTGCAACTCCTTCCCAAAGAGGCCGCAGGGCTTGAAGCTTAGTACACATTTCTCACCAGTTCTAAAGGCAGAACAAGTGAGCACTAATTACTTTTTCTCTTCATCTTTGCAGCAAGTAAAAATACTCATACTCTTAACTTACTTATGGTTAGTTATTTCCACGTTTCCATACTGCTCAATCCAAAGTTTGCCCACAATAATGTTATGCACACAGCACGTAGGATTTGTCCATGTGTAGGCTTCATTGTGTCTAATGGAGGGGAATAAAAATTAAAATACTGTATCTTTGTACTGGATGTCACTCCTACAACAAGCTGTCATCTACAAATTGCACCAAGTCTTGAAATGGACATGGAAATAAGTCAGGAAACCCAAAAAGTTTATTAACCTACTGTTACTAATTTTATAAATTCCTTAAAACAGCCACTTCAGCGCAGTCACTGTTAGCACTGAAGGACATGAGGAAAACCAACAGGACTCAGGTGTGCTAGTCTTAGTAGGACCGATGTCCAGGCATCTGCAGAACACAGACACAAGCCTGAACTTCTGCAACCATCAGTATGCAGTATATTAGGAGAAATAATGGGAGTTCCTCATCTTCTCATCCCCTCTTCCCTGCAAAGTGATCTGCCATCAAATATTAGAATGCGGTGTTAGACATGTCCTCTCCTAAGCCGTGAGACTCTAATGCACACTGATCATCATGGATGTGGCCACTGTGCCTGTGCAATTATTATGAATCAACTTACTCAAGAAGCTCCAAAGTCATTGTGCCTTTTGGTTCCGCTTCCACACTCTTGCCCCAGAATTTAAGTTTAGGATAAATTGATCCATGAAACACAAAATCATTATTTAAACCTTCAGCATAGAAAGCACTGATGGGTGGATGATGGCTAACTTGCTCTGAGAGAAGTCTAAATCCAAGATCATCTCTGCAAAATAAAGTTAACCAAAAGCATGTATCTATGTTTCAAGTGTAGTCAAGATGCAGCTCTTTTTGTCAGGGTGAAACAGATAGTTGGACCCATGCGTAGTTACTGTACTCAGTGCAAGAGTTAGTTATGCCTTAGGATAAAACCAAAAAGACAAACTAATACACAGAGCATCCTCATTCTAAAGAGCTGAGGACATAATGTAAACAGGTAACAAGAACTATCAGATCTGATCAGACAATATGTTTACTTTTGATAGTGAGCTTAAACTTTCACATAAACATAGGTGAAAGCCTCACTTGAGAGAAATATTTGCCCTAAGAGCAGCTGCACACTAATAGACTAACATTGCCTGTTTGTATACTGGACACTCATACAGTGAATATTAGAGCTCCAAAACCTCCCTCATTTATTGTGCATCTTTTCATTCAGGAGGCTTAAGAAAAAAAAGTCATTTTTTTGTAAATAAAACTTGCTTTTAAACCTGGCAAATTTAATTTGCCTTTCCAAGTGGAAAAGTTAAGCCGTTTCCCTTCACTGGAAGGTGCACTGCTGAACAAGAACATGCATTGCAAACACCTCCAGCAGCTGCTAGGAGAACAGGTGGAAAGTTCCAAGAAGTTCTTCAGAACCAGGCAAAGAGCAGCCTACAAGCCACACGACAAGTCTAAAGCAACACTGGGTACACAGAAAACTACTGTCTGCCCCAGTGCATTTTCTGTTCGTTACCTGATCAATTCATATGTCTCTCCAAGCAAGGGATTGAACGGCTTCCCTGTGCGTTCCCACTGGGAGGCTACAGCAGACACAGCAAAGGCAGCAACACACTATTCAAAAGAGTAAGAGCATGCAGTTAGTCTCCTGGATTTTAGTCTTTACCAAGTATCAACAGCAGTCATGGTATTACAGAACAATTCTTCTGAAACAGCTTAGCAGAGTTTGATTTGCATGGCAGGGGAATGAACGGTTTTCAAAAGGCTAAAAAAAGAAAGCCTTAGGAAAAGCAAAACATTTTCCTAAATAAGCAAAAATGCTTAATGGATAAGAGAATCTAACATGCAGCAAACTACAGGAGGTCTTCCTATGAGGAATGAGGCTATGAAAAATATCCTAACGTGTTCCTCAGAAGCTAGCACAAATGACCACACCCGAAGTACCTGCATTCGCTCAGTCGTGCTGGAAAGTGAGCTGGCCTTGTGGATGAGGTATGTATGCTCCATGTACTCTGTAAGTCGCTGTAGGAAGCTCAGGGGCTCATTGAATATAACCGGCATGGTGATCTTCGACAACTCCTGATGCACAAATGAAAGTTGTGTTAAAAACACATGATTACATATGCTGACCTGCAGTAACCCAAGTGTAATTGGCTTATTACAAAAATGCGTGATGCTCTTAATGCTAATGCAATGTGCCTGACCTGGCTCTGCTAATGCTGAGAAGAAAAAACCCTGTAGGTCCTTACCAGCTTGATAAACCTGTGTTGACAGTAAGGCTGCTTTTAAAACAAGAAAACCAAACATTCAACTTCTTATCAACACATGAATTAAGAAGGTAAGATGAAACAATGGAATGAATTATTTAAGAGCATCCTTAATAAAGTTACTTATTACTCTTAAAATAGATAAAGGCCATCTAATTACTTAAACATATTATCTTTTTTGGAAGCAGGTGGGAAGGCAGGGGGAAGAGGATGAGAAATGGCAAGGAAACATGGTGGCACAGGAGTAAAAGCAGGGATTCTGTATTCTGAAGAAAAAAAATAGTAAGAGGAATAAAAGTTTTAGAGAAAGTCCTACACTTTTGATTCTGTTTATTCTTTTCCCCCGTTTTTAAAAACCATGCCCTCTGAATGCATAGCACAGCAATATTTTAAACTGCTGCCAGTAGCAAATTAAAAGCATTGGCATGACCATTGGCAATACGCACAGTAAACAGCACTGTTCTTAGCCATAATAGCAGCATCTGGCACTAACAGCTTTGGCAGACACTTTGGTACAATTCACTCCAAGTTCTGTTCCATCCCCTCCCCCCCCCAAACTGCAGCTTCTGTGCAGCAATTTCTGCAAAGCAGAATTAACACCTCTATGGTGGTGGTTTTTTTTTCCCTGCACACCCTTTATGCAAGACAGACTTTCAATCTGCTCTTTGTATTTTAAGGTTATAACACCTTTCCACTAAAGCAACTGTGAGAAGCCCCAGATGCTTCACAACAACTCAGGAGACTTGGAGCTACTGATACAGGCATTCCCAGCACTTCCACATCTCACTGCTTGGTGCTGTTTCTAACTATAGCAAAGGGGAGAGGAGAAAACAGCAGCGACTAAGCACATGCATTCCCTTCTGTAGGCTACTGTTACAGGCTGACAGAGGTTTACCAGCAGTAAGTACTTTCAGCCTATTCCAGGATCTAATGAAGAACTCTTCCCAATTCACCCCAGCTGGAAGCAGATTATGTGCTAACCAGCGACCCTCTAATCTGGCCAGTCTCGCCACTAACACCATGGGAGTAGGGGGAGCAGGGAGGAGAGGGAAGACTGAGATACTAAGGGGAAGGAAGAGAAGAAAATGAAGTTGGTCTTTTGGTTTTGTTTGTTCACAAAGGAAAAAAATGTTTTGCTACTGTAACCATTTTAAGATAGCTCCCAAAATGCAAAGAGAGTACTTTTAGGAAGGAGACATTATTATTTATTGCAGGTCTGCACAAAGCCGGGTGCTTGATGCCTTCCCACAAATCAAGCATATCAAATGAGATTTTTCATGACATATTTATACACTAAAGTATAGAGTTAGCAAGTTTCCAAGTCTATCCTCCTTACAGTTAGGAGATGAGATTGGTTAGTGATTGACATATAGTTACATCACTTTTTCCACTATCACGCATGCTCAGGGGAAAGGTCTGCACCGGGGCAGGGGTCTTTTTGACCTGGGGGTGGGAATTCTAGTATTATAATGACATTATAATGATTCAAGTTCACCTAAAAGACACAATTTTGCAATTCTACAGCTTCAACTGCCCAAGACTGGTTTAGCCATCAATCTTCTTGATTTTAGTTCTTCTTTATCAGCTCCTGCATTCCTTAGGTCCAATTATATATATATATTTACACACATATATATACACACACCTCAAGTTTTCTCTGCCAAGGTGGCGATTTACATGAGACACTCTTTAAGCCTCTTGATTAATTGTCTTCTTCAAGGCTTAGTTATTGCAGGATGTCCCTTCTCAGTGCTAGCTGTGGTACTGATTTTGTGCCTCTGACTGCAATTTTAACTTGTGTGTGTGTGTGTGTGTGTGTGTCTAAATCTCTGTATTATTTCCCAACACTACCAGCATGCTTTAAGGGTTAAAATCAAGAGAAAATGCTTTTACCGAAGGAGTATTGCTCTGACCAAGTCTTACCTTCTCCAGTTGTGAAAGAAAAATAAAGCATAAACAGCAAATTTTAAAAAATAAAATCCCTCGCCTCAACAAGTTTCATTTGGGCTTCAAATGAAATGATCACTTCACATCTTTTATCATAGCTCTCTGATTACTTACCATCCCAATGCATTTTCTTAAGATACTCCAGATACTGAAGTCATTTCTGGAAAACATTGGAGATGGCAAGCTTGTTCTGTGGAAAGGAACAGGAGAAAAAGTAGAATAATAATAGTTTTGCATGACTAATTATGACTGAAAAACCCAAATGCTCTTTTTTAAAAGTAAGATTTTCCAATTTTTAAATTAAAAACCAAGAGGGATTGACAGTGATACTTTGAAGCACTTAAACTGTTTTACCTGCACAGAAGACTGAATTTCTCAAAAACCTTCAGAACCATTCCCTTCATTTTGTATAAGAATAATGGAGGAGAATGTCTACATCAGTTACCAGAACAGTGTTTTCACAATGGCACCATTATGATATTTAGTTCTATCTTTATGAGAGAAAGTTCTTTCTGAATAGGTACACAGGTAAGTTCAGTGTGTCTGAACAGACTTGAGGGTTTAGCTGTGAGGTTTTTTTTACTAGTCACCTGTATACCGACAATGAAGAGACATTTCTTACCTATATTAAAATCAGCCCCCAGGAATAACAGAAAAAGCAACATCGGTAAAGAACAAGAAAACAAAGCAGTCTATTCTACAGGGGCTGACATACCCTGAAGCAAGTCTTAAGCATACCTGTTAGGCCAACACTTAGGTTCTGTAACACAGCTTGTATTTCTCAGTTTTATGAGAAACCAGGCAAAGATTTTGTTCAGGTTTCTTACTGGTACTGGCCAGTTCAACTATTAATCCAATTTACCTAGAAAGGCATAAATATAGGTCGAAGCCCTTTGTCTACAACAACAATAAAATTCATGTTTGGACCATGAAGCCATTCCCAATGAGAAATATTCTCAATAGATAATTACCTACAACTCACTCAAACTGCATGACCTATTTGAGTATCAAAGTTTAGTTAACTCTGTTTAAATTCTCATGTTGCCCTCCTAACCAAGAAGGTCTTGTCTACCCTCAAAGTAGCTAAAGCAGTATCTTTTTTTAAAGAGTGTGAAGAGGCTGTAGATGCCCCCTCTGCCCCACTTTTCTGATAAACAGAAACATTGAAAAGGGAGAAAATAATTTAAAAAAATCTATTCAGGCCAAATTGTTAGTGTCAGTAGCCCTGCTTGCTGTGTTACCTCTCGTACTTATCTACTGCTGAAAAACCTTTACCAGGGCCAATGCTTTAGTTTTCAGAAAGAAGAAAACAAAAAAAGTGCCTTAAAATAAAACAAGCCCCATCCAATCAAAAACCTAGTCATGTACCTTAACTCCTCACAGTATTAAATTATGTTTTGTTAGCAAGCAGCTAACAGTCTAACACTGACTTGTTTTATTCAGCTCCCATGCAGGAGATGAGTGGGTAGGAGAATTTATTTTAACTGACCCACATTGTATCACTCACTCCCTATTCTGATTTTCCACCAATACAGAAATACTTTGTGAAACAGATCATCTTGAATAATATTAAGTATAAAATACTTCTGTGGCTGCTTTGATACAAATGTCCAGGAGAGGACAGTGTCCACCAAGTATTCAGTCTTATCTTCATTTGTAGTGTTTACTTATTTTCTGTGTATTCTTTAATTAAGGCAGTTAGAGCGGGTATTTGTGTTTAAGCAAACTCCTCTGCATTTAAAACACAGTCACATGCCTCTAGTTTGCTGAAGCATACACAGGGATAGCTTTCCTTACATATATTTTCATTTAAGTTAGCATGTCCCTCCGCCCACTTTTTTTAATTACTTGAAAGTTGGCATTCATTTTCAGCCATTCATTCATATATCAGCCAAACCTGATATAGGAGTTTTCTCCACATAACACACACATACTGAAGAAAGAAAGCAGTTTTAAGCCACCCAGAAAAGTCCTATGGACAAGTAAAGACATGAAAAAAGAGACTTGAGGCCTACTAACCTTGACACACTCCCTAATTAAGGGAAATGTTTGTGAATGCAGAAGTTTCCTTATAGATGTCAATTTTAGAAACAACTCAGGAAGTTAATTTTAGCTTTAAGTGACAAAAACATCTGCTGGAATTTCTGTGCAGTAGAACAGACAGGATGCATTTAAGATCATTCCCTTAAAAAACACTTGTTCAAAGTATTATCCATAGTAGATCAGCTACTACAGGAATCTTGTGGGGAAGAAAATATATTATGTGGCAAAGGTGTATTTAGCTTACTCCTCACACAAACCTGATCAAATAACCTCCTGGCTTGCAAAAAGCCATTAGCATTCTGAAAGGCCTCCAACAGAGGAACCAAAGGGAAAGCTGACTACAAAAACTCAGCAATAAGAGGGAAACAGCAGTGATAACCTGTTAAACGTTGGCAGATACTACAGAACATTTTTGTGCGTGAGTTCGGGGAAGGCAGGGTTTGGTTGGTTGTTTCCCTTTTTTTTTTTTTTTTAAAGTTTGGCTCAGATTAAAATTTTCCTTCTTAAAAAGAAGTTATTTGAATGCTTCCAGATTTCATGTACTATTCTCTTATCTCTCAAATCTTTGTTTTCAAAAATTAAGTCCACCCTCAAATCAACCTAAACTACAAGAAGTCACATCACCCACATTCTTTCAAAGACTCTATGAACAATCAGTGGGATCCAAACTACTTTTAAAAATCATGAGACAGTAGATTATAAGTGGCACTGGCTTCATCTACCTATAGACAGATAACTAGAAACACCACACAACTCCCATCTCCTGAGAAGGTTCTCTTGAAGGTAAAACTTAAATTGGCTAAGCCCTGGGGAGAAAAAGTTTGCATCAATATTATCTGTAGACAAATCCCAATGTGTCACCAAGGTGCCAGCAGCTCAACCTAGAATGTGCTCTATAGCCATTTAATCACATAAAACATGACCATACATTGTTATCTAGATGCAAAACAGAGGTTTTCGCTTTTCTTTAGCAGCAAATTATTAGCCAGCCAATTTATGCACTCATTTTACTCCAACATCCTACACTCTTTACTACTAAAAGACATGCAACTCAGAAATAATTTATGCAGAGGTAATAGTTTATTACTCTTTGTTCCCCTTTATAAAACCAATAGCTATTAAATACTCCTCCAGTCACCTGCTCCTTCTAGTTCTGACAACATAGTGCAGCATTACAGAAACTGTCCAAGTTATTACTTTACGGTAAACGGAAGATCAATTCCTGTTAAAACTCTTCAAGGCAATGCATGTCAACATGCATCATCATAATTTTCATGTTGATCACGAATTGCCTCCTTCTCCTCATTGTTTCCAAGGGAACGAATGCAATTCAGATATCCACTTCACCTAGTGCTTCTCCCCATCCCTGAACTTCCTGCTCTAATTAGGAAAGGCACTTAGCCAAGGCCATAAATATCACGTTGCTAACAGTACTGGAGTGCAGAGCAGCATGCTTAGTCAGCTGCTTTATGTTATCTTCCCAAACCACCCTGTTACTCCACCCAAGCCCTCATTTGCCTTAGTCTTTACCTAGTATGGGAGGGATATACATGCACAGGTTGAACCTTGAAACACCAGGTCTCTGACATTACCACATAATTCAACAGTCACTGCAATTAAAGTTACCAGGTATTTAAAGCACGAGTTGCTTACTTCTGTAAAATAAATACTAATTTCCTGTTTTTACAGAAATCTGGTGTCCCCATCATCATTCCACAGATTCAAAACACTGCCAGAGTAGTCTTATTGAAACATGCTGAAGTCTGGCTTGATCTGTAGCACAAACATTATATTGCTCCTTCACTGAAACTGGAGAATAGTGGTGTCTATTACATCTCATTAACTCCAGACCTATTGTACTCCTTTATCGGCAAGGAAACAAATAAAAATGGATCATTTGACAACACAAAATAAGCACATAAAACATATATGAGACTTTTAGAATAAGACTCCCTTTGTTCACATCTGAGTTGTTGATGCCATGCTAGCAATATTTTTCATTCATTCCCAATACCAATAGAGGGATCAAATGACTGGAAATTAAAGAGGCAATAGGAGGCATAGGTCATTAAAGATACACGAAGGAATTAAAATCCACATAGATTTCAATATGATCTATTAAAAAACAAGTGTGTGTCCATTTTTATATAGCACATCATATTTTATTTTTACTTATTCACATTTGATCACCACAAAGAAAGATGGCAAAGGAGCATACTAGCCTTGGAAAAATATTCTTTATAAAATCGTAACACAACCAACTATTTGTCAATCATCCCTAAAATAGTTTTAAAAGTTTTCACAGTTAATTTTCAGACATTCCTGTGGTCTTTTACTCGCCATTAAAGCAAACTAGAATACCTTAAGAATGGGAAACATCCTACCTGTGTTTTTTTATTCCGTTAGACAGCGACTCCCCACTGCCACAAACCTTTTCTTCAGACATGCTTGAAGTTATTGTATCTTTGGAATCCATGCTGTCCTCTAATGAGTAGGCGGCTGTTGTCTCAAACCCACTTAGTGATTTTTCAGATTCTGAATCTGCAAAAGAACAGGTGCATGTTAACAAATCTACTGCCTGTGCTAGGCTTCAGTACTAACAGACCTTCCCTCTTTCTACAAAACTGAAACCTAAGTAGGCTACTGTGTCCTGATGACAGCATCCATTTGGTAAGTAACTAGTACTGCCACAGACCGCTGCAGCTCTGTGTCTAGATGTAGACTAAAGAGATTGTGAAATAAGCACGAACACAATAGATTAAAAACCTTCTATCAAACAGAGCCAAAAATCTGACATTTTTACTAAACTAAAGCTACTATATATTGCTTAAATACCAGTTACCTCAACAGTCAAGTATTGATTCCTCCTATGTAAAATTTCAGTTCGGTCTAAATTCTTAGACACTCGGTGCTGTTCAGCAACCTTCACTTCCCGACTTACTGAACAAGTATCAAAGAACAGAAGGAGGTATCACATGCAGTGGATTACATTAGCCATTACATTAGTCCCAGCAAAGTCTAAATGATAAGATCCCCTATCAATAAGATAACTTTGTACTGTGGAAGGTAGGTGAATAGTACAATCCATATCAAACTAAAAAACATCAGTGACACTGCCTTATTTCCAACCAGTGGTCTGGCTAGGTAGTGCTTGATCAGCTCTTGAGAAGGACAGACTTGCCCCAAAAAACAGAACCCAAAAGTTTCCTGGCAAAAGGCTGTATTGTTGTTTCATGTTTTTATTTAAAACTTGACAAGATTGTCAAAGGATGATCCAATTGCAAGTTCCAGGAAGCAAGGGAACAGCTCAAGACAAGTAAAGATGTACCAATTTCTATCCCATCTGGGAAATCCTTTAGCAGAAAACAGGTACAACACTGAATGGTAAAACAGCTTAATGCAAGTCTCACCGCTTCTGAAAAAAGCAAACCCAAACTGTAGTAGACACAATTTCTGCTATGTAGTTCTTTCAGCATATGCTGCTGCTCTTGGCTGCAAATACCCAGAGAAATAATTAAAAATTAGTCACTCTCTCACACCCTGATTCTAATTCAAAACTGGTAATCAAAACCTGCTGAAGTAGTAGTCCATCCAAAAGAGTATCTCAGTCACAGCTGCCCATTGCCAGGTGTTTTATTGTTTTCTCTTAAAAAACGAGGCCAATAGCTTCTCCAGAACATGTAAATTATATGTTGCTTTGGTGAAGTGGACAGTGACAAGAGGACTTTACACTACATCTAGATTACAGAAGGGTCAAAGTCTGGATGAATAAATGGGCTGTGCCACAATGTCTCCATCCTCTCTAAAGAGAGTGAGATCTAGAAGCATAAAGGAGATCTTTCCTTTCATTAAGAACACCCATCCCTATCCTTGTCAAGACAGTACTGAAATTAAGCCAGTTGCTAGGGAATGAAAGGAACTGCCAGCTGGTGCTGAGGATATGTTAAAAAGTGGACTGGCACTCCAGAGAATCTTCTCACAAGTTTCCTCAAATTTGTCAGTCTAGGTCTGTGCCAAATTATGATATAACATATCAAAGCATTAGTTTGGTGGGTAGTGTATATATAACAAGTAGGATAAGGAGAAGGAAGCATTTTCACTTGTGGACAACTCTGTTACATAAAACACTTATTTTTCCAGATATCATAAGTTCAGGTAATCAGGAAAACACTGTTGCACATCTAAAGATCAAAGAGGAAGAAACATTCTAGCAATGTAACACAGCTTGACTCTCAGCATCCTGACCACATGACAAGCTATAAATCCCATAGGCATTCCACCTCTGTGTTGAAAGAGCTGCTCAACTCCGCCAACAGTTATCACGACAAAAAAACACAAAGCAAACTCTGTAACATAAAGCAAAGATTCTTAACTCCTATAAGGCTCCTTTCTTCTCCTGTATCATTCGAGACTATCTTGTTTTCAGACAAGAGTCACAAGACAACTCCCTCCCTTTGAGTTTCTGCAACAGACCTAGCACTCTAAAGACAGAAAGGAAAGAACTGGCATGCTTGGATGATAAGGATTTTTGAACGCTACACGACTGGATCTCCTAATGCTGGTCCTACAGTGCAGAGACACAATTATACTGGACTGAGCACCTGCAAACCCCTCCATAGCTGTAGATGCTGACCAGCCAACTTTCTCCAGGGCACATGCCTTACTTTATTACAAGAGTATGCTACACAAGAATAGTAGAATGAAACAAGCCACTGTTATAAGAAATTGCTCTCTAGAGACATCTCTCCCATTTTCCTGAGAAATGGCTCTCATTAAGAAAGTATGTCTACAGCAACTCCTGCCACCAAAGATCTCAATGTCCAGTTCCTAAACATCAGCTACCTCCTTTGGCCCGACAAGCTCAACAAACCTTGAGAGTTTGTTTCAGCATCAGAATGAACAAGCCTAGAGTTGTACTGTGAGCACAGATCAACAGGCAACTCAAACTGAGCTTTTCCCTGTGTACTTGCAGCTAACTCTTTTCTGAATTAAGATTTGCATACTCCCCCGTCACTGCAAAAAAAGATTTATATTCACAAGTTGCTAGAGAGCAGCTGTCAAACAGATGACGAGGAGAAAATGAGCGTTTTTTTCTGTTGAACTTGAGTGGGTGTGGGCAGAGGAGGGGAGAGAAGGAATAGGAGTCCCTGTTCAGAAGCCAAAAATTTTAAGTTATCTTTGAGACAAGACCAGGCTGACTAGGAAGCTCTCCAGCTCATGAAACCTGAAGTGTCAGGGTAACAGTAAGAACACCAGCTACATTTTGCAAGGGTGGGAGAGCAACAGGAAACAGCAGAAGCAATGACAGAAGTTTGACTCAAGGGAAGTTCATCTCCTGCTGCAACAACTGGTAAGTCCTCAGTTCCAGATAGAAAAGTCTGGCCAATATATTTGATTAATAAATACACCTGAGACTGGTAGTGTTTAACCACTGGCAAAGCTGGGTTTGAATTCTGACACAGTGTTCTGCCTCCCTCTCTGAGATACTTAAATTCATTCTTTTAACTATGCGCAAGACAAGAACTCCACTGGCAGCAGTGTTCCTGCAGAGGTCGTGGAATATTTTTGATATGCATTCAGAAAAAGCCACTTAACAAACTACCCTAAACATGCAAGAAAGGGTAGTAAGTTTCTATGCTTTCAAAAAATTTTTACTTTTAAGTGGGATGATAACTGGAGGCAAACTAGGAAGTGAGCAAAAGCAACAGAACTAGTCTACTACTTCTTGTACCATTTATCACCATTATTAATAAATACAAACCCATTAGTGGTACACAACAGTTGAAGCGGTACTATGACAGGTTAGCTTTAGTATAATCTAAATATTCCTGTAGGTAAATAACTTTTTATAATAAGCTTGCATCTGTGTAAAACTACCAATACCCTTCTCAACACACAAAAAAGCTGTGCTGGCAGAAAAACTCCACCTCTCAGATAAAAACCCATTAAAGAGAAAAACATCAGGACAGTTCTATGCCCTGCCCAAATTGGGTGCGCAGTTTGTGCATACTCATGGAATCCCATCTGCAAGGCAAAAATCAAGTACCTTTGCCCTTTAATTCTTGTCCTGCTCAGCCATTTTTCAGCAGTGTGGATGAACTCTGCATTTGTATTCTGTTTTCGTATGCTTCCTTAGGTCTGTATATTTTATCAAAGCTAGTAACTTCTCCAGCTCTCTAGGAGATGCCATTGGTCCTATTAAATGTTGCTACTTGTTTAGTGCTTCCTCCCTTCCCCAATGCACAATCACAGAATTGTTGAGGTTGGAAGGGACCTGTGGAGGTCATCTGGTCCATCCCCCTTGCTCCCCACTTTGCTTTAAACATAGAAGACGTGGACACATGTTAAACATTCAATCCTGAAACCAAGAACTCCAGCACTCCATGTGCTATGAAGTTTAATCACACATTTCCACCACTCCCATTATGAGGGATCAGCACACCAGGAAGTGCTGTTACCTGACCTATTGCTATCAGAGTTCAGATTAATAACACCCTTAGCTTTGCTGTTCCTAACATTGGATACCATGCTTTGGTAACACAAATAGCTTCCATTTCCTGAAAGTTCTTGCTTTCATGTTCAGTGTCTACTGCTTTACCATGGCAGGAATTTAGGAGTTACCACAAGCTGTTACCAATGCTTTCTGACTGTTATCACTTAAAAATAAAGAGGAAAGACTCCAGCAAATAAACTACTACTTCCGTAAGCAATCTTACCACACCATAAACATTTTCCTCACCCCAGGTTTGGAAAAGAATGAAGATATTGTGCCCACAATTTCTACAAACAGAACTACACAACACAGATGTAGCAGTGACCAGTTTAGTCTCTGCCAACATGAGCAGGTAGCGTGGCTCAGTTTGAGCAGATACCCAAATTAAACAGATGGTGCTGAAGACTTGACACGTGAACTAGACACATTTCTGGTGGTGTTTTCTTCAGATTAGCTTTACTCTCCTACAGTGGATTGAGTGCCCAATAGCAACCAGACGGTATCTTCTGATTCAGCTTCATTGAGGAGTCTGGTTCATGCAACCAGGTTGCTCTACAAGGTGAATCAGAGCATGGTAAATGGGGACAAGTAGCTGCTGCTGTGCACATATCTTTTCTAATACACTTGTTCAAAAATTTGTCTGAAAATTCTTGCATGGCTCTGAAGTGTCACAGCTAGGGATACTTTTGTTTAGAGCAAACAAGTAGAAAGAAACATGTGGACAACAATCTTTTAAAAAGCAAACAAAAAGCAGTAGTGGCTTCTTCTTTCAACCTGTCAAGTCAAAGCTAATGATGCTTCAGCTCGAAGTGCAAGCCTTGTTATGCAATACTGTCACTTCTAAACTCACTCCTACGGTGGAAATTAAAAAATTCAGAGATTTGGAACTAGAAAAAGATGGTATCCTAATACAAGAAATACTCTTGAAGTAGTGGCATTTTTCCACCGTATATTATAACTTGTTATATCACCCTGTTAAAAGATGTTGGTGTTTGCACAATCTCCTATAAAGCCTAATAAGGCCAAATCATGACTATGTCTACTTATCCAAAATCAATATAATTTGTTAAAATACTATCAGACTACAAATCAGGTTTAGCAAAAACTTTGAAGACAAAGTCCTAGAAATTTAGATTTCTGGAAATAGGAGCTAAAAAGTTATAACAATTAGGCCTAGTCACTACTCTCTGTTATGAAAATTTTTCTGACCATAGCCCCTTTCTCAGTAGCCAAAAAAATACAACCCACATTTCCAAACTCTGAGCCAGTGTCATGTATCACCAACTTCTCTGCTATCACAGTATTCTTGTCATACTGAGACAAGAAGCCTTTTAATTGAGACTCTACAAACATGGCAGAAAAACAAAAAGGTTAGAAAGTATTACCAGGATCTCAGTGATTAGCAAAAAAGCCCCACCTCATGTACCCAGAAGCCAGGAAAATAGGTCACATTTCCCTTTCTTGAGCTCCTCCTCCCCCGCCCCAAATAATAAAAAAAATCAGAGTGCTCTTCCCCCAAACACATGCCTTCAGAGACAGAGAAGGCCCTAACCACTGCAAAGAGCTGAATGGGAACAACCCAGAGAAGGGAATCTAATGCAAGCCTGATGAAGTTGACAGACTGTCAAGAAAGTGAGTCTGTCCTGGAAAATTATTTAAATTGCAATCAAGATGAATTACATCAAGTAACCTCTCCCAAAGCAGAGAGAATTGACATCTATGATTTTTAGAGATATATATATGTGTGTACATATATATATATGCTCAACAAGTTTCAGTTATACAAATTCACTTGATATGACTTGTTTGCAGCTTGAAGTGACAAAAACACAACCTCTCCCAACTAGACAGGAGGCTTTAGACCTTTTATTTCAAGAAGATTAAGAGACTGGGTAAGTTACGAGATGCATGGACTAGCTCTTTAAAGCTGAGTATTCTCTCTTATACACAAAGCAAGCCTGGCTGCAGAGACTACATTCCAGCAGCACCAGATAAAAAACTGTTCTTTGCTTTGTTGCAACAAGCAAAAGAGCCTGAGGCCTTTCAGCAGATTTGTTCTTTAGGTTCTGGTTGCTGAACTTGTTTCTAAGCATTCCTCAATCTCTTCTCCCCATGAAAGCTTGATAAATTTGTTACTGTGCCAAGCAGCAAAGTCTGCTGCAGATTTGCTGTGTTCCTGTGCTAGTGCGATACTTGAGCATAGACTCCACTTCGCCTGTTTTTATTCTCTGCTTCAGTTGCACCCTGCGGAACACCTATAAAGGAGTCTGGAATAGAACTGTGACTTGTCTGTCAGAGGCATCAAACAGTTCAGCTCACAGGAAAAGTAACTCCATACTTGGTCATGAGGTATGCCATCACAACCTAATTATCTGCTACAGTTAGACTATGTTCACCCTCAAGCTTTTCCTGATCCTTCATAACTGTAGACAGCTGTGTGCCACAGGATCACCCAGAGCTATTATTCAGCTGTACTATGTACAACCTCTCTATATGAATGCATGTCCTAATCACCTTACACAGTTCAGACTTTTCAAAATAATTACTACTTGCATGTTCTCCACATGAAAATGAAAGATACTAAACTGAAGAGCAGACGGGGAAAGAAAAGATACTTCAGAAATACACACAGGATTTTGATTCTTCCTTTCTTCCACCTGTGACACAAGGTATACAAAACTGAAACAGAATAAGCCTTTCTTAACCTCATTATCCCTCCAAACTAGGGATTTTTATGGACCGATCTTAACAACAAACCAAACCAAAAAACATACACCACTATGGAGAAAGCAAGTCAGAAAGCTACCGGACACAGTTACACCTAAAATAGGTGCTTTAAGTTCTGCTATTTAAAAAAGGGGCATAGACACCCAAGCAATTTGACCTTCCATGACTGCCTTGCAGTTTTGTAACTTTGCCATGCTAAGGTGAAACAATACAACTCTACGGGACAACTCAGGCTCATGAAGCACATGAATCATTCTCCTAAAAGTAGTTTCACATTAGAAAGGCAGAGATTTTGCTTAAATTAAGACTGTTCCCACCCCCTCACTCCTCCCTTCCCACCCTCCTGCCCCACCACCAACACGTCCACCACACACATGCTGGCTCCACACTCACATTCTGGGCATCATTACTTACCTGAAACAGCATCATAGAACTGCTCTTCACTGATGATACTGAGAGGCGGAGATCCCTTAACCAGAGACTGCTCTAGTTCATGATGTTCAGTAGCTAGTGTCTCTAATGCTTCTGACAAGATCTTGTTTTTCTCCTGCTCATGCTCCAGTTTCAAATTCCTCACCTATAAGTAGATACATGTATGAATAAAATCTCATCTCTCTGAAGAATGTGTGGCTGGAAGCTGTTCAGAAAATAGACTCTAATAAGGAAATAAAAGGCAAACAGCTGGAACTGAAGCCACATAGGTTAATAATATTACAGTATTTTTGTGATGACAATAAAGTTGTTACTCAGCTTTTTCAAGTAGTTGAGAGATCCGACAAATAAGATCTGACAGTATCGATCACAATTCCACAAGTGAATTTAAGCCACATAACTACCTTAAAACCAAGAGGAAGTATTTACAACTCTACTTGAATGACCTTAGCTATGCAGCTAGTGATCAGTTTCTACATGCACCAAGCTCCTTGTACTAGTCTGCTCTAATTTGGGCCGAGCAGCATCATCTAAATTGAATTACAGAGCAAATGGGAATGCCAGCTACAAATAACTGCAACTGAACTATGAGCTGAAAGCATTTAACCCTGAGGATTACAGAAGAAGGTTAAAAAAGAAATTCCTCTACTAACTAATTTAACATCCATACAAACAGACCTCCTTCCCCACTCCCCAAACAGTTTAACGAGGAGCCAGAAGCTGACCAAAAAAGAGGCCCAGCCACCAGATGGTGGACTTTTTTTTTTAAGCCCACACATACAATCAGCTCCAGAGAGGATGATGTTATCCACATTTTGAGACCAGGACTAGTAATGAGACACCAACATGTCCTTCCTATTTCCTCCTCGGTTTTTTTGCTGGAGCTCTCCTGCCTCCTCTTACTGCTGAGGGAGAGGAGAGAGCTGTAGCTGAAGGCTCAGGGAGTGCTTTTTCTCCCAGCTCAGCAAGGCTTCAGTGTGCTACTTCTCCTTTAGTCCCTAAACCATTGACTTTTCCTTTCTCCCTTATGGTGTCTTTTTAAAAAGCATCCCCAACCCCTATCATGGCCTTGGGTCTACTCTTACAGGTCATTTTGAAATGCTAATTTCCCCTCCACCAAGGACATGCAAGGACATGACAATTAACCTCCTGAAACAGTTACAGGGACAACTTACACACTTTCCTAAGCAACTTACATATACCAATATTACCTCGTTGAATCTAATTTAAGAACAGTTCATACATCCTATTTGGTTAAATTTTACATTAAAGCTTTCATTTGGAGGCTTCAGCCCCCTCAGTTATAATAACCACTCAAATAGTGGATTCAGGGTCAGGCACAAATGAGGGGGTGCAAATTTAGATGCTAGAAAGGAGGTATTAAAGCAGATGTGCCACTTCCGGAGAAGAGTTTCTATGCTGGCAATAACATACCCTCCAGAGAATGATGGAAGAAATTTTCACCCCCTCAGTTGTGCCAAATACTAAATCAGCTGGTTTGGCTGCCAGGCTCTGAGTGTAAAGTGGCAATCCAATTAATGATAATTAAAAGAGTATAAAATTGGGTCGCTAATTGAAAACGATAAAACTAGTAAGTCACTTACTGTCTAATAGTTTTATCCTGAACAAAATTTAAAAGCCTGGACTAGTTACTGTCACTTTCATTTAAAGTTCACTCTGACAGTACGAATAAGCCAATTAGTGCAATGTTTCATACAAATCAGATGAGTCACTGCAAAAGATCTGTTATTAAGCAGTTTCTGCAGGGGTTACATTTTGTATGCTGACAAATAGTTAAGGAACTGCCCATTTAGAGAAACAGCATCATTATTTACCTCTCAGGAGAGAGGAAGGGTTGGAAGACTGAAAATAAAATGGTACTTTTCATTCTTATTAAACAACAAAGTAAAAACAGTTATTAAAATTGTATTTGCAAATCTTTTGCAGTATTGAATTAGATGCCTTTAGGCTATAATGTTTTGATTTTATAAATTGAATAATCCAAGTCTTTACCTAAAACTTACATTTCAATGTTATTTAACAGCAAACTGAAAGAAAATAAAACCATATTTAACAAAACCCAGATGAACCTTTTTTTTTTTGGCATCCTCTAAAAGCATATTAGTATGACTAAACAAGCAACAACAGATACAGGCTTAAGACACCACACCTCCCCCAAAAAAGTCTTTTATTGAGCTATTCAGAATTGCAGGTGGTGTACTAGAAATAAATTCCCTTTTTGGAAAACAAATAGCTAGCTTTACAGCAAGGTTCACTTTTCCGTGTACTTCCAGACTTCCTAGTTGCCAAACATTTACTAATACAACAATTACACACTACTGGTAGGTAACAAAGAAAGCTTTTCATTTGTTATCTAAGCAGCACAACACTAGACAGAAGCCAAGGAAAAAAGAAAACATGGTTGTTGCTTGTAACCCTTGTGATCTTCATTCATATCTGAATGAACTGGTTTTAAAGCAACCTTTCAATTCAATACTTGGGAGCTGAAGATGAAAATCCAAAATAAAACTTTTGTCAACAGTACTGAACTTGAGGGGTGGACACACACATTCTGAGACCTGAGAGTTGGCTCTAGGAACCTCTACAGCCTAGTACTGAAATTTACAATAGCAGCTCTTTCAATGTAGTGGTCTGAAAATACTGTCTGTAACTATACTATGTCCTTAAGCACCAAAAAAAAAAAAAAAAAGATAGTTCTACCACCATTATTTGACTGCTTTCACCTGTAGAAAAGCAATGCTTGCAGAGATAGAGCTAGTACAACTTTCGTGCACTCTACTTTAAAATACAGGTATCACTGGAGAAATAGCCTTGTTTGAAATAACCATACTGTTTATTTTTTTTAAACACAGTCTGAAGCAATATCACTACTTCTTTGCCTTGTCTTGTATTATTGACAAGATAAAACTCTTTAAAAAGCTTTCTTGCAGTAATTTGGCTGTAAAGGCAAATGTTTTGGGTTTTTTCCCCACAACCACACACTCCATTCTTCCAAGCTTAACAAGAAATATGCAGACAGATTGGCACTATATTCAAAGTATATATTTATTGAACAACATAACTGACCAGCTGAGCTATAGGTTTTCCCAGAACGTAAGATGCAGATTGCTGTTATGCGTAATTTTGCCATACAATATTTTTCATTCACAAGACTTGGCCAATAATTAAGTTCTGAAGAGAATAATACCATCTTCCTGGATACTCTGCCACCATTTCTGGAGAGCATACTTCAACTTTAGCCCTTTTCTCAAAGTTTTTTCTTCCCCTGCCTATCTTTCTTCAGTGTCCCAACACAAAAACAACCGCAAGATGACAGAATAAATGTTCAGAGTAGCTTTAAAAGTTCTTATTAGCAGAAAAGACTTAGAATTTATGTATAAAACAGGAAGACACCTGCTTTCAGGAATGCATTTCAATATATTAAACTGGACACAGACCAGCATTTTTCAGAGGAATATAATCTGGTTTCATGAAGTTGCATTAGCTGAATCCCACACTATTTTACACAGGGACATAAATATTTGTGTAAGTTAGTAAGTATCACATGAATTATGCAGGTATCAGTGTATAAACAGGTATGGAAATCTAGGCTGAGCATCCCCAGGAAAATATCAGAAGAGATGTTTTATTGAGAGCCTGCATAAGGCACAGCTTGTGATACAGCCACGGTTTCTGTACCTTTAGTAGTGGTGGCCTGAGCTGAGAAAGAGACAGATGGCAATTCACATTGTACTGGGTTCAGCTCCTCATCCTCCAGCAATGGAAGAGCTGCCATCTTTTTGACCTGTGTTGCTGGTCCTCACAATGCCAGTGTCACCATCAGCGTTAAGAGCTCTCTCCAGAGCTTCACTAGAACAGCAGCCCAGAGCCCTCTAGCAAGCCTGGCATGAGGTCAGCTGAGTTCCCAACGTTCAACTGGTCAGAGTTCCTACCTCACCCTTGTCAGGAGCTATTCCGCCCAAGAGCAATTACAGTTATCCAAAAAGCTGAGCTTGTGCTTGCACTGTTAGCCAATGACAGTTAAGATCAGTCTTGCTTTCATCTCTAAAGAGATTATTATAGTGAAACCTCAGATTTATAATTGCTGATAGAAACTATCTAGCTTTGTCTCACAGAAGTAAACAATCATTAACCTTACAGCTACACAGCTATTACCTGATATGCTGACAGAACCACCAAGATTGGAATGCTCCAATAGATGGCTACAAGCTCTTTAGAAGGGATAGGCAAGGAAAGAGAGGAGGTGGGGTGGCTTTATACATCAAAGAGTGCTTTGATTGTATAGAGCTCAATAATAGTGGTGGCAATGTGGAGTGTTTATGGGTAAAGATGAGGGGGAAGGCAAATAAGGCAGATATCCTGTTGGGAGTCTGCTACAGACCATCCAACCAGGATGATGAAGAAGATGAAACATTTTACAGGCAGCTTGCAGAAGTCTCAAAATCACCAGCCCTAGTTCTGGTGGGGGACTTTAACCTACCAGACATCTGCTGAAATAATAACTCAGCCGCAAGCAGGCAGGCTAGGAGGTTCCTCGAGTGTATGGAAGGTAACTTCCTAACACAGCTGGTAAGCGAGCCTGCCAGGGGAGGTGCCTTACTGGACCTGCTGTTCCCTAACAAGGAAGGAGTGGTAGGAGATGTGGAGGTCGGAGGCTGTCTTGGGCTTAGCGACCACGAAAGAGTTAAATTCTTGATACTTAGGCAAATAACAAGAGGGGTCACCAAAACCTCCACTATGGACTTCTAGAGGGCAGACTTTGGCCTGTTTAGAACACTGGTTAAGAAAGTCCCTTGGGAGTCAGTTTTGAGGGGCAAAGGGGTTCAGGAAGGCTTTCAAGAAGAAAGTCTTAAAAGCACAGGAGAAGGCTGTCCCTGTGTGTCGTCAAATGAACTGTCAGGGAAGACAACCAGCATGGCTGAACAGGGAGCTTATGCTGGGACTCAGGGAGAAAAAGAGAGTCTATCACCTTTGGAAGTAAGGGCAGGCAACTCCAGATGAGCACAGGGAGCTTGTGAGGACATACATGGAGAAAATTAGAAGGGCAAAAGCCCAGCTAGAGCTCAATCTGGCCACTACCATAAAGGACAATTAAAAAAAGGTTTTACCAATACATTAACAGCAAAAAGAGAACCAGAGAGAATCTCCATCCCTTATTGGATGGGGGGGGAACATTGCAACCAGGGACAAAGAAAAGGCTAAGATACTTAATGCCTTCTTCGCCTCCATCTTTAATAGTCAGACCAGCTGCCCTCAGGGTATTTGACCTCCTGAGATGGAATATAAGGAGGGAGAGCAGAACAACCACCCCATAATCCAGGAGGATGTAGTCAGAGACCTGCTGCAGCACCTAGACACTCAAAAGTCTATGGGGCCAGATGGGATTCACCTGAGGGTACTGAGGGAGCTGGCAGAGGAGATCGCCAAGCCTCTTTCCATCATCTACCAACAGTCCTGGATAACAGGGGAGGTCCCAGATGACTGGAGGCTTGCCAATCTGACGCCTATTTACAAGGGCCCGAAGGAGGACCCTGGGAACCACGGGCCTGTCACCCTGACCTCAGTACCAGGGAAAATCATGGAGAGGCTCATCTTGAGTGCGCTCACGTGGCAAGTGCAGGACAGCCAAGGGATCAGGCCCAGACAGCATGGGTTCAGGAAAGGCAGGTCCTTCTTGACTAACCTGATCTCATTCTATGATCAGGTGACCTGCCTGGTGGATGAGTGAAGACCTGTGGACATTGTCTATCTAGACTTTGGTAAAGCCTTTGACACCATCTTCCACAGCATTCTCCTAGAGACGCTGGTGGCACATGGAGTAGACAGGTGCACTCTCCACTGGGTAAAAAACTGGCTGGCTGGCCGAGCCCAGAGAGTCGTAGTGAATGGGGCTGGATCCAGTTAGCGACCAGTCAGTAGTGGTGCCCCCCAGGGATCAGTTTTGGGACCAGTCTTGTTCCAAATCTTTATTAATGACCTAGATGAGGGAATTGAGTCCTTCCTAAGTAAGTTTGCAGATGACACTAAGCTGGGAGGAAGTGTTGATTTGCTTGAGGGTAGGAAGGCTCTGCAGAGAGACCTGGACAGTCTGGATCAATGGGCCAAGGCCAATTGTATGATGTTTAACAAGGCCAAGTGCTGGGTCCTGCACTTCGGTCACAATAACCCCATGCAAAGCTACAGGGTTGGGGATGAGTGGTTGGAAAGCTCCAGGGTGGAGAAGAACCTGGGGATGCTGGTTGACAGCTGACTTACCATGAGCCAGCAGTGTGCCCAAGTGGCCAAAAAGGCCAATGGCATTCTGGCCTGCTTCAGGAATAGCGTGGCCAGAAGGAGTAGAGAGGTGATTGTGCCCCTGTACTTGGCACTGGTGAGGCCACACCTTGAGTACTGTGTTCAGTTCTGGGCCCCTCACTACAAGAAGGATGTCGAGTTGCTGGAGCGTGTCCAGAGAAGAGCTACCAAGCTGGTGAAAGATCTGGAGAATAAGTCATATGAGGAGAGGCTGAGGGAACTGGGCTTGCTTAGTTTGAAGAAGAGGAGGCTGAGGGGTGACCTCATTGTTCTCTACAACTACCTGAAAGGAGGTTGTAGGGAGATGGGAGTTGGTCTCTTCTCTCCAGTGAATAATGACAGGACAAGAGGAAATGGCCAGAAGTTGCACCAGAGGAGGTTTAGACTGGATATTAGAAAGAATTTCTTTACTGAAAGAGTGGTTGGACAGTGGAACAGGCTGCCCAGGGGGGTGGTGAAGTCACCATCCATGGAAGTATTTAAAAGAAATATAGATATAGTGCTTAGGGACATGATTTAAGCACTGAACGGGCAGATTAGGTTATGGTAGGTGGATTTGCTTACGGTTGGACTTTATGATCTTCAAGTTCCTTTCCAACCAGGATGATTCTATGATTCGAAGCCTTCAGTAGCTACATCAGTGCAACAATGTATTTTAAAAAAAATACTTCTCCAGCTGAAGATGTTTGATATCCATGTTGTGCTAACTATTTTCACTTCTGGTGTAACTGAATGGAATCGGTTCAAACAGCTGCCCATAAATACTAGAGTCCTTCAGGCTGTAAGCACAGAATTGTGAGTTTAAATAGTAGAATTGAGTTATTTTACCAGTCAGACCTCTGGTCATTTTATTGTTTTTAAAAGGAAAGCAACAAGCTATTTGCAAACACTTCTACTGTCTTTCCACGCTGTTAGAAATCCTGCTAAGCACAAGAGCATGGTGTAAACATTAACTCCTTGTTTTGTGGTGTGTTTTTTTTTTTTCCTCTCTTTTTTAAAGCCTAAAGTCATGAACTATATTGGCACAGCCTGTAACCAAGGGTTCTCTGTCCGTCCTGAAGACATCTCAGTACAATACACAAAATACTTGCTTTGTTTGGTGTTGGATGCATTTAGTTTAAATTAATGCTCAACAACAGTGGCACTTTTGTGGGGTAGGAAAGGGTCACACCACTGTATGCCCAGCTTATAAATGCTCATCTCAGCAACATGCTATTGCAGCTGCAAGTAGATCCCAAAAACAACACATAGCAAGCAAGAACAAATTAGAACAAATACAGACACCTCAACATTATGTAGGGCTACCTGCCTTTAATGTTATAATAGTAAATTAAAAGATGGTGTACCTTAGCTCTAGGTTTGCCTGGACGGGGAGAAAAGACAGACTTCACAACGCTTCAGTGGGATTTAGTTGAATTTTACTTTCAAAAGCACTCAACTTCAGTGTTAGGAGTAAGAATGCCCAAAATATGCACAGTTTTGAATTGTGTTAGGAAGGAAGAACTACCTCTTTCACATAGCAACCACCAGGGGATCTGAAGCCAAGACTCTGCCGGAGTGTCAGGACGCCACATACAATTCTGCTCTGCAGTTAGCTGAGTGCAGGAAGGCTGCAGTCTCTGACACTGCCTCACCGATGTCTCTGACTACTCCGAAGCCGGGTTTTGGTTTTCAAAATGAATGGCTTTGTCCAACTGCCACAGAAATTTCATCCTCACAAAAATGTCACCACTTATGGGACATTTGCCACAAAGCACAGACACAAGGTGTAAGTTTTCAGGAGCAAGCTAAAGGCTTGTCTAACACCTGGTTGGAAGTCAATTTATAACCAAGGAATTAGGAAAATGCTGCTGCAGTAGAACTGGCAGTTTTCTGTGGACATCGCCTGACATTAGGAAATGTAATCCTGCTTTCTGTAATGAAGTAAATGCCAATCTAATCTGCCATTTGTTTCACACTACACCTATTAATCTGAACCTGATGGCTTCCAGGGTCAGACACTCCAACAGGACATGCTATCCTGAAAGACAGAATCTACAAAGCTCTGTGTTTCAACACCTTGCACTGTGGAAAACTACTCGCAGGAAGCATCAGGAATCCAAAGCGAGGATTCTTTCCCTTCTTCTGTGGTCTTCATACCAAATATAAACCCTTTTCCAAAAAATCTGAGGCTAACAGTGCAAATTACAACCTCAATGCAGACAGTTTGATATGTGCGCTGTTTGTCTATTCTAACAGACAAGCTCACATAGCTGCAATTTTGCTGTTAGTACAATACAGTCCCTATTGCCAGTGCCTCCCTGCATGAGCCAGTTCTTTGTGATGACCAGTTTAAACTGGTGCTGAGTAAATCTGTTATTCTTTTACATTTAATGTAGAATGAGAACTGCATAGTTTTGAGAAGAGTCAGGTCTGCCTCCATGTCTTGAACAAAACCTGTCTTTTAATTTCATCATGGAACAAATGTTAAGACTTTTAGTATCTTCCCTGAGGCATATCTGTTTAGAAATGGAACAATTCCATGTGTTTTGTTAGATAACTTTGAAGCATACTACTGTAGCACTAATTCTACAGGCTATGCTTCTATGAAAAAATGCTTTTAGATTTTCTGCTACCTAGAGGAGTACTAAGTTGCTGCTTAAGCTGCTGCTGAAATGAAAACTGAAACCAGTTCCTTTCACATGGAGTTCTCACTGTTTTAACTATATCTGAGCTTCAATCGAGGAAGTTTTCCAGAAAGAAAATTAAGAGGCTTGATTTTTACCTCTACTCATAGAACTTGACTCCCACTAAGCACACATTAGAATACAATGTGAATTTATAATCTGGCTTTTCACCTAATCCTCCCCCCTCCACCCCCAAAACCCAGGAACAGTTTTCATTTCAGTATACTTCCTCGCAAGTAAGCCTCAGGCATTTGAGCTACTAGTGAAAGGAACAAGTGCTTTAAGAATACTCCTATGACATATCATAAAACTGCACCTGTGACAGCTCACATTAAAGCAAAACCAAAGTGTTCCCAAACAGATGCAATCAGTTTAATGAACACATCACTAGATTCCTAAAGCCCTAAAGCATATAAATATTTTATACAAAACTTTGAGTTCTTATCTGTTTTGACACAGGCCTTTCCACACAGAGTCCCCCTGCTGATTCACCACTCCCCATCACCATCAACCATTTGCTATCTTAACATGTTAAGGCCTTGCATCATAACTCTTCACTTGCTAGAGTGAATTGCCTCTTTTGAACTTCATCAGAGCCTTGGCTCACCCTTAGGGTACGGAGGACTGATCCAAAAAAGTAATGCTTTACCTTAACCATTGCTTCTTGCTTAGGTGCCCTCTCTCTGTGCTATTAGCTTACCATTTACCCAGCTTCAGAGATCTATCAGATCTCCAGTTAAAAATAGAATAGTTAGGTAGCACTTGCCAGTGACTTGAACTACTGCTAGTGCAACTACTGAAATGCAAAACAAGATGTGATCAGTTAATCAAGGAGGTAAGGTGAGCTCACTGATGATAGGTAAAGGGTTACTTACTGTATCACCAGACAGCATCAGTCTTCACTTCAGAAGTCTGGCCAGCTGACTCTACAGCTATAGCATCACAGTATCAGATCTTAGAGATCACCAAATTCAAAAGAGGAAAAAACTCAGAAGGCTAACATAACATTTTGCTTTCTTTCAAATCCATGCACAGGAAACATCACCAATAAAGTTACTTTTTGTACAAAGGCTGAAAGACCCCCGTACACACAAGCAAACCTCATACATACCAATTTGAAGTCCTGGTAATCTAGTCACTTACATCCCAACTCAAAGCCTATAGAAGAAATTAAAGACTTTGTAAATCAAGTCATAAGATTGCCTCAATCATTGCCCAGATGAACACAATGATTCATTGTTAATCAACTATGAACGTTCACCTCAAAAGTTCAAGAGGAGAAATTTTCACGGGGCTGATTTGGAAAGGCTACATTTCTTTCTTCTGAGTACAGAGTTATAATATTTCCCTATAATTGATTTATTAAAATAATAAAATTCTGCTACAGAAGGAAAGGACCGGATATGTTCATAACAATTAGAGACAGTGAAATCACTGCTAGAAGTAAGAGCCAAGCTACCATCTACACAGAAGAAACTCAAAATATAGCAGGATCACATCAACACACACATCAAAGCAGCAAGAGAACTGTTATTTAAGAGAAGAGCTGGTGATGCTGAGAGTAGTCAGCATCCTTCTGCCAACATATAAGTAAGAATTTGTAATTCAAGACTGCCTGGAGCAGCAGTTTCTGAACTATCCACATGCTAGGGACAAAGACTGTTTGCCTCCCACCTTGCTCTCCTAATATACTGACAATTCGTCCTCAACATGGACCTTGCTGCCTTCCTTCCCTCCCCTCTCCTGTTTCCACATTTGGCTGTGTCAAAGTTTGTTTATGCAGAGGCTGATGAAGTACCACAGTTTTAACCAGCAGATAATGTTGTAGTTTTGAACAGAGGCCCATCTAGGAGCACAAGAACAAACTGCAAAGCCTTCATTTCTGGTTGCAGATTAGAAGGATGGTTTTGGCTCAAAAGCTTGAGTTTAAGCTTTTCTATCAGAGAAGCTGCTTTCTTCAAAATGATTCTGCACTGGTCAAGATTTAATGGAGGCTCTTCTGGTTTGCTTCCAAAGTGAGCCTTAATTGCAATACGAAGTCTTCCTGTCAAAAGTATTTGGGTTTTTTTAATTACATTTTACTTAGATGACTGAACTGTAAACTGACAAATCTCATGAAGACTACTTAGGTTTGAGAGCTGCAGCAGCTGCCAGTTTCCAGAGTGCATTCTGTTCCTACTTGTGTTCCAGTATTACAATAATGATTAGTTAAATACCAAGAGTTCAAACAAAAAGCCTTCTGATATTGTCATTTTCTGTTAAGTATTGCTTTTATTCCAAGTAAGGTTGAAATTAAAATGGCTGCTATTCACATCTACCAATAGCTTATGCCAAAACAAGCTGGGACTGAATGACATCTGCAGTAACATACATGTTTGGGAAACTCATTTCAAGTTGCAGAGCTACAAGATTACCAGAAACAAAAAGCCACACCCAAGAGTTACTTTGCTGCCCTAATGAAATGAAGCATTTATTTCCTCAGAGGCATATGCCACAAGTAACCTTACCCAAACTAAGGGTCTAACTCAAGCTGATATATTATATTGATGCCAACCCTAGAAGAGTATATTGTTGCATGTCTTCAGATCTGGTAGGGACTTTTTTTTTTTTTTTTTCATCTTTTGCTTTTGAGAGACTCTGGACATTTTTGAAGTTTAGTAGTCTCACAAACAGATAGACCAGACTAAGATGTAAGGGTTCTTAAGAATGCAAACAGGAAACATTTCCTTTTTTATTCTTAAGGACTGTTTTGAAAATAGATCTTAAGGCAGTTTTATCTAGCTACCTCCCTTCTTCGGTATACACCACTGATTATTTAGATCAAATCCTTTGTATTCCCTCCCCCACAGTTGGATCACAGTGAATGCATGTATTAATGTTCTCTCTTTTGAAGCAACTGTCATGTTTTTGCTATGTTTTTGTTGGCTCTTACTGGCTTACTAGTCCTGCTACACAACTGGACCTGTTGTTGACTCAGGCTGCAACCATCTTCCTATTAAAAAATTAACACTTCTGAAGCTGGTTGTTCTACAAGCTCCACACTGGGAATCTCATTAATTATTTATTAAGAATAGCTGACAGTTATGTTAAAAAGCAATTCCAAAGCAAACAGGCATGCTGTACAGTTGCTCTGCATTTATGAAAAACTCAAACATCTTATTTGCTAGTTTTTATTTAATTTTGGATTATAACCAAACGAGTTAAAAATCAAAAAAGTTGAACTCCTACATGGGCCAGAAGTCAATGACAAATTTCATACAGTGCTGGAGTTCGGATCTCCACACGAAATACACCTTGGAAAGCATTCTCATTTGCTGTAGCCCAGAACAGGCTCTTCTCAACTTTCCAATATTAAAGAGTAAGCCTTCATAGATGGACACAAATGCAGAAATCCCACTTCTACTTCAGACTTGAGAAGGGCTTGCAGCATCTTTTGTCTCTTTTAGAGGACCATTTTCCTCGAGACACTGTTTTGTCCTTATCCCTAAGCAGGCAACAGCCAGCAGACATCAGCTGGGCCCTGGGTAGGCTGATAAACATTTCCTGAAATCAGAATATGTCAAACGAAACTTTGTCTGGCAGTTAGGGCAGACAGAAGACTACGCTTTGGGCTACAGAAATCCAAATGCAAAGTTCATAACCTTAGATCAAATCAGCAAAAAAGACATTTGCTTACTGAGAATGAAATCTGAAATACTGCTTTCTGGTTCTTATTTGTTTTAGGAATAATTGCTAACCACTAAAATTATCCCAAAATATTATACCTACTGATATATTACAAGGGGACACTATAGAGCTCCACCATTACCATGCAGAGCAGCTAGATCATCCAGATGTTGTCACTCAGTGGAACAGAAAATCTCTCCTTGTGAATAATCTCAAACACTTTTACCTTTATCTGGTGGCAGGTTTTTTTGCCTTTTTTTTTCCCCCCACTTTCTCTGTTGGAAGAATTCAGTGTGTTACTCATTGCTACTCAGGTCCTTCTTGCAAAAAGTAACTAAAGATTAACTGAGTAGATAAAACGAGCCCTCTTCTCCCAGAGATACACACTCAGCACTGTAGCAAAGCTATTTATTGATAAATCTTCTATTACTCCCTAATATGCAATCCAGTAGCACCTACAGCTCAGAGGGAGAAGTAGCCTCAGCTTAAACTTCTAGTAAGCTCTTCTATGAACTGCGATAAATACCACTGGCTATTAGAATAAAACTAGAAGATAGTCTAAGTCTACAGGAAGACCAAGAGTTCTCCCCACCCCAAGCTGAAGAAGAATCCAACAGCCTAGAGTGGTATGTTGCTTTTATATTCAATAAATTGTACGCGGGAGCAAAGGCAATAGTAAAAAAAATACTGAGCATACATTATCAGCTGATCTGTGACACATGGTTCCCTGCAACTGTCTAAAACTACTGTACTGGACTGCCTCTTAAGTACTGCCTGGATGTCTGAGGGCTGTTCAGGCTAGAGGAGAGAAGGCTAAGGGCAGATCTCTTCAATCTATATAAGTATCTGAAAGAAGGGTGCAGAGACAACTGAGCCAGGCTCTTCTCAGTGGTGCTCACTGACAGAAAAGAGGTAATAGGCACAAGCTGAAACACAGGACATTCCCTCTGAACCTCAAGAAATTTGTTTTTACTGTGAGGGTGGCTAAGCACTGGCACAAGTCACCAAGAGACACTGTGGAGTCACCACCCTTGAAGGTACTCAACAGATGTCTAGACATGGTCCTGGGAAACCAGCTCTAGATGGCCCTGCCTAAGCAGGGGAGTTGGACCAGAGAACCTCCAGGGGTCCCTTCCAACCTCAGCCATTTTGTTTGTCTGCAAGATTAGAGTTTAGCTCTTAGCAAGAAATGTCGCTTCAGAGCTGGAGGAGATACAGGTCAGACAAAAACAGATTTCTGCTATCCATAGGCACAGATGCAACTGTCTAAGGTTTCAAGCTTTCTTAAGGTTCAGCCAGCTCATTTTCACCTCAATTTGATTTGTCTGACCTTGCAGCAAGGTGTTTCACTGGAATGCTAGGCAATCCAATTTGCATGCATAGCACAGAGTACTTCCACAATTAATAGCCTTGTTGACATTTCCAGAGAGGTATGACTACTGACAAATATGGATTACCACCTTACCTAGAGGAACTATACTACCATTGTGACAATTTAAGATTATTCCCCACCACAATGAAAAAATTCCCCATGTATGACTCTGCCCCATTACAGCCCCAGAGTCCCCAGAACAAGGACATGGAGCTGTTGCAGAGGGTCCAGAGAAGGGACATGAAGATGATCAAAGGGCTGGAGGACCTCTGCTATGAAGACAGGCTGAAGGAGTTGGGGCTCTTCAGCCTAGAGAAGAGAAGGCTTTGGGGAGACCTTATAGCAGCCTTCCAGTGCCTGAAGGGGCCCTACAGGAAAGCTGGGGATGGGCTTTTCACCAGAGAGGGCAGTGATAGGACAAAGGCTAATGGTTTTAAACTGAAAGAGGGTAGATTTGGGTTAGACATCAGGAAGAAATTCTTCACCATGAGGGTAGTAAGGCACTGGAATAGGTTGCCCAGGGAGCTTGCGGAAGCCCCCTCCTTGGAGGTGTTCAAGGCCAGGTTGGATGAAGCTTTGTGCAGCCTGGTCTAGAGTGAGGTGTCCCTGCTCATAGCAGGGAGGTTGGAACCTCATGATCTTTAAGGTCCCTTCCAACCTTAACCATTCTGTGATTCTGTTAGTTCATGTCTATCAGTTCATATCCCCAGAGTTCCTGAAGATGCTCTTCTGTTACGTTAGACCTGCACAAGGCCTAGAAGGCTGATGCTCTGGCCAACCGAACTGAATGCTTCCAGACAGACTGCTACCCTTTCTCCTACCATCACCCCTGACTCAAAAAAGGGAACTGCAATAGCAACACTATTAAATTTCAATATTAATAGGAAGCTGTATGTTAAGAGTCAAATAACATATCTAAATGAGCTTATATTGTGGAAGCAGTGTAGCTTTAGCAACACAAAACTCTGTAGCAGATGAAAAAATTTATAGTCTGCTTCTGTGACTACACTGTTCTGAGCTAAGGAGTACCCCTACATTGAGGTCCACCACATACTTCCTTCAAATAGACATGCTTTAAAGTCAAAGTCACCTAGTGTACCTATAGATCCAAGAGTTACTGCACTGATGTCCAAGTTTTAACACTAGTAATGTAGCAGTGACAAGTATGAGAGAAGGAAAAACATTCTTGTTCAAAACCACTGAGTTCACATTTACCTTACAAGCAGCTTAACAGGAAACCCTGCAAGCAAAGTAAGCACATAGCAAGTGTCACTCCCAAACGTATTCTATGAAGATGAGACAGTCAGATGAGGTATATCCTTACATCAAAGCTGGACATCATCTTATACTGGACTTCCCAGAACATTCACAATTACTTCATTTGTAAGAGGTCCTCTGTCTTTCCACTTCTTTGCAGCAATATTAATCTCAGTTCTTTACTATAAATGGAGCATCATTTGCTTTGTGTGTGCTTATCAGCTATCCTTATAGGATAGCATAGGCCTGCATTTCCCATTTATTTTTAAAGTATATTATTGATGCATTTAAAAGTGGGTTGGGTTAAGAACAATACAAACACTCTGGAGAAAGAGGTTACTAATATTCCTTGATGACCAGGCCTGGCATGTACTTTCAAGGAAGACTTATCCCAGTGATTTATTTTCAGTACATAAACACTTTCTAAACACAGTCCATTTACCATTTCTAGTGATAACTGCAGTGACTCAGCACTCAGCATTATACAAACGCATTTCTTCACTGGACAGCACAGCAAGCAGAGATAACACTTCTGAATATTTATATTAAAACCAAAAAAGCATTTAAAGTCACTGGCAGTCTGGGGGAGAGAGAGAGAGAAGCCAACAAGTACACATTCAGTTCACGAGATTAAAAAAAAAAAATCAGACAAGAGATCAAATTCCACAGTGGCTTATCTCTATTATAAAAATGGTGTCAGCTCTGAGCAGTCATTGAATAAAAATGTGAAAAAGCAGTTTTGGTTGAAAAGCCATGATTGTGGCCAGGTAAAGTAAAAAGAAAAGACAACACATTATCTCCCACACACTAATACTGTCTAAGTGAGAGATGATCCATTTTATTCTTCATAGTTAGAAGACACCTATATTTCACAGAACCAGAAGTTACTAAAATGTGCCGACTAAAAACCCAAAGAACTGCAGAAAACTAAGTTTTGACTCAAACTCCTTTATGCAGGGAAAGGCTACACAATTGCATATGGACAGCTACTAGGCCATAAGGCAAGACATCTGAAATCACTGGCAGTTAAGGAGGCCAAGTAAAATACACCAAAAAATCCCATCACATGGCCAACTTAAGATTATTTGACAACAGACAAATGACACAAAGCCTTAAGTTACTTACGCTACTCAGAGACAAAGCCTTTCAAACAACCTCCCACAAACCATGAGTAATAAAAAGTTAAATACCATATCTCCCTCAAGAACACATGCTAATATCCAGTACTGGACAGGCTACATGAAATTTTTAATGTGTAGAAATAATTTTAATTGTTATTCTAAGAAACTAGTTTTTAAGTGACTTTACAAGGAAAAGGGCATTATAAAACTCCTAAGTTTCAAAAAAGAAAGGTCAGGAAGGAGAACATATCTCCAGAGAATTAGTATATGTGTGTGACTGCAGCCACCCAGTTCATTATTCTGATGTTTTACACACATGAGAGAGAAAAATCAGACCGCTCAGCCAGACTGTCACTGCAGTCAAGTACCTCACACACTGGCATGCAAAATCCCAGCAAAGAAAGTTAAAAAGTATGTTTCTATGCACTGAAGTTCAGCCCTAAAACCTGGTTTTGCTGCTTCATTTTTTTCTCAAAATATTACTAGTGCTTAGCTGACAATACACTGGCTGTCTGGAAGCTAGCAAGTTTTAGAACTCCAGTGTTCATCAGTTCTTCTAAAACACAGACACATATTAAGACAGAACACTGAAAACAAGCTGATCACCTTTACCTGCCATTTAGAAATCACAATGACACTAGAAGGATAAAAATGCGCACCCTTCTCACTCCAGTTTGTTTTCCAAGCATGACTGAGAGGGAAACAAACAACATCCTCATCACTGTAAGTAGCAAGAGAACAGAAAGAAAGTCTCCGTGTATTTCTTTTTTGTTTCCTCTATCAGCATACAGAGACAAGAACACTATTTTTCAAATACATTCACAGAAAACAGAATTTGTAATTCCTAGTTTAGAGGCTTACTATATAAATTATTATTCCATTAAACTTGACTGCTGCTTTATCTTTCCTCCTTGAAACCTCAGCTGAGCTCCTTTTTTCCCATGTTTTTGCATTAAAAAATAAAAATCCCCAAACAAGCCATAGACAAGACCTCAGAAGTAAACCTCAGAGTGGGAGCTGCAGAAGCCCAGTGAGAAGAGGTCTTATTTCAAGCTAATATGTTTTTACACAGTGTCTCCCTAGAGGCCCATGAATGGATTCCAAGTTACTTTACGCAAAGCTGCTTAACAACCACCAAGGAAAAAAACCAAACTACAAATCAAGCTTTGAAAAAGCATTAATCCACTCTGAAAAGTGTGAAAACAGGTTAGCAGTGTGCTTTGAGTTGGGCAATGCAGTACCAGGTGGACAATGCCTTCAGACAAGTTGTGTGAACAGCTTTCATGCAGGCTCACAGAGCTACAACTCAGTGAGAGTTTCTTTGTCACTAGAAATTAGCATGTCACTAGAAATTAGGATGTCACTTTGCCAATAGATTATCTTCAAATGTATCACCAGCTAGAAGGAAAAAGCAGAACTTTGGAAGTGTGCACTCTTAAGGAAAAAAAAGTGGAGACCCTGTTGTATAACAAAGACCAGCAGCATTCATCTTTTGCCCTGTAGTAACATCGAAGCATCCTTCTGTCAGCCAGGACCATCTGCCACCCAGCAGCCTTTCATATATGGCACTCAACCAAGGACCTTATCAACTGCTTCAAAATGTAAGCATTCTGTCAACACACATAATACCCTAATGTGTGTGTGTGTATGTTTATATATATATATAAAAAAGCAGAAAGCAGTAGTATTTACGTATCTTTTCCCTGAATAGAATCCCAGTATTTGTTATTTTAACAAGCTTCAGTCTGGGTTGCTGTTTAGCTTCTCTGTCCACTTTGGTAACCTATTCAGGCTTGGCTGCTCTAGCAGAATTTCTGAAAAAAAAGTTATGTTCTTTAAATCCCCTATCTCCTAGATACTTTGGACTCACTAAACTGGTTTACATAATACTTCAGAGCTTTAGCACAGGTAAAAGGCACATGCACATGTAGAATCCAAAAACGAGTACCAAAAGAATCAAGGCATGACTAGAACTGCAGATATTTTAGCATGAGAAACAACCTGCCAAATGACTTCCCTGCTGGTAGCTTTGTTCTCCTTTGTGCTGTGCCTATACATCATTCCACAACACGTCATATTCCATGCTCTTCCGCATAAGGGGAAAGTATCACAGTCTTTACCTGGGCATGTGTTTAAGCATAGGCAACCTTTCCATTAACTTGTTACTTTCAAACAAGATTCAAGCTGCACTAGGTATTTCTAATACATTTCTAGTCATTTGGGGAAGAGGAGAATTAAGGTCAAGTTGGTAAGAGACTCATACAGCCAATAAAGGTTTTCTTAACACAGACACACCTTAAGTATCTAAACATCAGACACCTCTTGCTGTGCCTGGTGCCATAATCAACTGGCTGAAAACTGCCCTCTTCCTTTCCTCAAGTTTACGAGCTGAACAGCATTTCAGTTGTTTGGGCATTGCCTACATGCCTTGACTCACTGAGGGCTTGCTTTGACTTCCACCACTTTCAACAGGAGCTACAGAACAGAATGGACAACAGAACTGCTCTGTTGTGCTCCAGTGATTGAAATTAATAAAAAAAAAAAAAAAAGGTTGTCACCTGTTTCTAAGCACAAGAAGAAAAGAACAGAGAAACACAGGCATGGGTTTCATGACTTTGAGGGGCTAAGGACTCTACAGTTCTAGATCTAGTACAACAGCTAGCCAAAACATGGACCCCCTCCCCAGCCCTTACTCAGAAATCATAAAATCCTAGCTTCCCTATTATTAGTTGAGTCCCTCACACCCTCTTCATCTCTTCCTTCCCCATACCAAAGGTTTTGAAAACCTGACAGATTAATGCAGCTGACTATACCGCCAGGCAGCGGAAAAAGGCTCTGATGGACACAAGGACTTGTCTAGACAGATCTGCTCAGGCGCGCACATCCAGAGTTCTCCCTTGACTGCAGAGTGTTCTGACTGTGACTGTAACCTTCAACCCCACAAGGAAATGGATAATTAAAAAGTCTCATTAAGGAGACTTGGACACAGCTTACAGGCAACTTCTTCATTCAGAATTCAGTCAAGCAGTAGGTCTAAGTGGTAACAGCCATGCTCATACATGTCTTCCAGACCACAAACCAGACACATATTAAAGACAACTATTTGTATCCCTAAGAGCATGCATGCATTCATTCACAACATCACACATGCACATCTAGCCTTTGGACATTCCATTATGTTTCCAAGAAGTATGAAATAAACTAAAGCAGTACATTGAACTTCCAGAGATTAATATTTGCTAGTTTAACTGTGTGCACACTTTTATTTACAGTATATCAGTCATACATAAAGGAGATAGCATGTTACGCCATAGTAAAGATAACTAAATCCAAGGACTATGACCCACAGTGTTTTGATCTTACAGTTTCTATAAAAGTGACAAGCTTAATTTGTTATGACAAATTCTACCTTGCTGAGTATACAACTCATTTCACCAACAAATTAACCAACCTTTCTGAATCCCTTGGCTAAGGTTTTTCATCAGCTTGTAAACAAGTCTCCTTTAAAAAAACAAAACAAAACAAAAAACCCCCAAACAACTATAAAGAATTACAACACCTACAAAGACAATCAAAGCCACGAACAGACTACAAATTAAGTCAGCTTACAACTGCTATTTGTTCTAAACTCATGCAATACAAGCTCTTTATCTACTGTTAAATATAACCTTTGATGGTAAAAGTGAAACTTAGGAGAGTCAAGATACTCATCAGCACACTTCATCTAGCACTCGTTAATGAAGCAAGCTAAAAAAAAATATAGCTGATTTCTTTAAATAATACCTTTCATATAGCTTCAGTGCATGCAGCTCAAGTATTGGACACAAATTTTAAATTCACCCAGAAAATATATCAGAGATAATAGTGTGCAAAGAACCTTACGTTAAACTTCTCCTATAAGTAAATAAAACTACCTTAGAATATAAAAACACTAGAATCAAACTCCTTTTGGAATGCAGGCTCTGACATCTGCTAGAAATAGCACAAGGGAAGTCCTGCCTTGAAACAATACTTACTAACCTTGGGCCAAAGTCACTGCAGAAAACGTTTCAAGTTGCACTAGGTCCAACACAAACGCCTCAATAAATACTTAGATTAAAGTTGCCAAATGATCTTCGTTTTCCCCTCGTCTGTTTTAACTGCCGGACAGAAAGTGTCTGTGCTCATGTCTACTTTCTCTGCTTGACACTGAAGGGATCAGCCCAATGTCAAGAGAGGAAAAAAAACACAACCAAAAAACAACCCCTAACCCAAAACAAACCCCAAAGCCAACCCATCACGCACACTACATACCACGGACCAGATATCGGGAAGGCAGCCTGTCCGAGACCTGACCCCCTGCGGCTGGGAAAGCCGCCCCGGGTTGCAGCAGCAGCACCAGCCGCCGCCGGGCCGGCCAGCGCAGCGCAGCGGGCGGCCCCTTCACCTTGCACCACGCCGTGGGCTCGGGCGGACGCCCCGGCGCAGCGCGGCGCAGGGCGGGGGAGCCGCGCCCGCCCCGCGCAGCCCGCCCGCTCCTCCGCGGACAGCCAGAGCCCGCAGGGGAATGCAGAGAGGGCGGGAGAAACCGACCCGAAATCGCAGGGCGGCAAATCGGGTCCCAGCCCGGCTAAAAATGGCCTGACAAGCCGAACGCTCCCGCCCCGCCGCCGGGGCCCCTGCCCACCCGCTCACGGGCAGAGTGGGGCCGCAGGGTACGAGGGTCTCCGAGCCGCCCCGCACAGAGCCCCGCCGCAGTGGGTTATTTTCGGAAGCTCCCCCACCCCCTTCTCCCCTCTAAGGCGTCTCACAGCTCCCGCCGTGCGGAGCTGTGGGGTGACGCCTTCTCCGGCACCGGGTGGCAGGCAGCGCCGTGCAGCGGGACCTCCTCCTCCCGCGGCCGAGGCCGCGCCAGCCCTCCCGGAGCGAGCGGCCACAGAGCCCGCCCGCCGGGCGAGAAACCCAGCCGCGCCCTCCCGCAGCCCCGCGGAAGCGTCACCGCCTCCACCGACAACGCGCCTGTCGGTCCCTGCACGGCGGCACCGGGGGCGGCGGGGGAGACGCCGCGCTGGGAAGAAGGAGAAGCAGTGGACAGATGGATATGACGCTCCTGCACCATTTCTAGCGCAAGCGGGAGAGCGCTGAAGCTTTGTATTTTTTTTTTTTCTGTAGTGATGAATTAGCAGTTTCATTTGCATATTGCGTAATTATGCTACAATGTACACAGCACAGAGATGGGCTATATTAAACAAAAGGTCTTCTCAAAAAGGGTATTTGCTTACTATCCTTTAGTAAGGTTATCCTTAAAGTTAGCAGCCTCTCCTCCTTAGTCAAGCGGTGGCTTTTGGTATGCTGACAATTTCAGTTAGAGAGGAAAGGAATTCTCCTTAAAGAGGCAAGATAAAAAGGTACCGAGCTTGAGAACACATTCGTTCCGGAGAGAAACAGATTTCATGGGACACACAATACAGTAGAAGTAACTCGTTCCTACTCAGAAGTTCTACCAGGGAGTCCCTGTAAGACAAACAGTCCCACTGAAAACAAAAGCAGCCTGGAGGCAGAAGGACAGGCAGCAAAGCAGCTTTTAAACAACTGTTGTGGAATTATCCTTCCTGAAGGTAGCTTGACAGTTTTAACAGCAGCCAATTAATGGAAGAGCAGAGCATTCATAGCAGTTGATCGCAAACATCTGTAGCACCTGAGCCTTAACTTCATTATTGAGATTGTTCATTTTCTGATTATAAAAGCTAAAAAAAATTCAGAGCATTTTAGACAAGTGTTTTAATATTAGAGTTTAACACTTTAGGGATGTGCTTTACTATTCAATACACTTGGAAGGAATATTAAAACATTTACTTGGAGTCCTACCACTTGCTAATGCAGAACTCAGTGTGCTTTTGCATTGCCAAGCAAACTTAGTCTCAAAATCAACACTGAGTGGTAAAGCACAGGGCCCTGTCTTATAGAAGATAACAAAACCAAATGCTGTGGGTTTAAGAACAGTAATGCTCAAAGAACATAACTTTTTGGAAAGGTTCAAGTCCTAGGAAGAGATTGCTGCTCCCTTTATGAACTTTCTGTGTCTTTAAAAGCCTGCTTTATATTCTAGAATTGCAATAGCTTGCCATTTAAAAAAAACAAGACACAAAACTCTCCAAGATCACATCTTCTCTCTCGGTCATGACCGACTGATTTCACTAGCTATGATAGAAATTAAAGTTCACACCTCAACCTATCCCTCTGTGCCCAAATCTATGTGCTTCCAGATTAAAATAAGGCTACAATACCTACTGAGACTGTTGGAGTTCAAATAAGGTGAAGTTATAATTTCACCGTATGTTTTGCCATGCTTCTCTCTGGAAAGCTATTTTAGTCTGGCTTGAAGCAAGATGCCAACACAATTAAGGAATACTAACTACCACTATACACCCACTGTTGTAACAATTTCCTCCTCATCTGCAAATGGCACTAGCAACTTAATATTAGACTTTCCTAAGGAAAAAACAATGTAAAAAAGCAATGCTTCTTCCACTCTGCTAGAGTTTGACTCAAGTAAGTCTAGAAGACTTGTGACTGGAGACAAAAAGGCTTGGAAAGGAAGGAAAAAAATATTTTAAACCAAAGCTAGACAATGGAGCCAGTGTTTACTGCTCACTGTTGAATAACTGGAAGACTAATAGCACCAAACAAACCTCAATTTGAAACAGCTTCATGATGAAAACAAGAGCCTCTCTGAGGGATTACTGTTATCAGAAAACAGGAAGACATGTTTATTCCATGGTATTAGGGTATCTTTGAGAGGAGAGAAAAATACCAGAACTCCTAGCCCAGGAATTAGTGATTTTGACATACACTCCCAACTGAAGCTTTTGCATTGTGTTTAACACCATAAAAGATATTTGTCACTGGGAAAGCCAGAAGTTCAAGAGATAGCATTCACACCCCCACTAAGCACATGGTCTGAAGAACAAATTCAGAAGTAGTAGCATTCGACACTTCAGCTAGCAGTACCCAAAAAAAAAAGATGAATTTTCTCAGTTATTTTAACCTTCAAGTCAGCAAAGCAACTGCTGTATTGAATTTAAGCATTCAGTTTGAACATTACAAGCAGTAGCTTGCAAGCAAAATTTGGGTCTCTTCTGAATGCTTGAACACTCCAATATCCTTTTGTAGATGAACTTAGCTACTCTTTCCTTAGAAGCATGAGTTTTCATCATTCAGCGTGCAAAAGGACAGCTTACCAACAATATGAGGTTCTGTGGATATGTGTATTTATTTTTTAACAGGTAAGCAGGAAATTAGCAAAACACACTAAACTATTCAGACCCTTTATAGACCCACACAGCAAAATACATACCCCTTCTTGCTTTGTGAATAGGCTGAGGCAGGCAGCTAGGGCCTCACACGTTTCCTGCGATATTTCAGAGACCACATCAACTTTTTGCAGGAGGGGAGAAGATATTCCTGAAAGCAAAAAAGATTAGTAGGGTTACAGGAAAACTGTAACCTGCAGAATTCTTTTAATTTTTTTTCCTCTATGTAACACAGACATAACATTCATATTCCACAGGAAGGCTGGTGAACTGCAAATCTGTGTAAGGGAAGGGCAAGCAAAAGCAGGACTGAAGGAACGTGAATTCTTTCTTCAGTATCCTTTCCCTAGTACTGGTGTAAGTGGCACATGAATGGATCAAGTTTCTCTTTCAGCATGGCTTATAAAGCAGAGGCAGTATGCCAAGGCAGCAAGACACTGTAGAAGTGACTAGCAACAAACTCCTTTAAACCACTTTCTAGATTTAAAAGCCTCAGAGTTGCCAGGTGACAGAATTCAAATACAAAGGATACTGCACTGGGTTAAAGTGAGAAATATAACTTTTTTTGCCTTCTGTTGTGGTATTATACAGAAGAGAAAAAGCTTACCACAGTGCCTCTGGAGATTTAGGTTTGAAAAACAGATGGGGAGTTACCAGGACAATGATCAATAAAAAGGGAAGGAGATAACCCAATCAGCTGGTAGAAATTGTGTAACATTTGAGTTCATCTTTAAAGTTTTGTGATATGCTGCAATTCTTCAGAAGTCAAGCAAGCCATTCCCTCAGGAAGCATATTTGCTACAATTAAAATAAGTGTTCATTTAGGGGCCACAGACTCCAGGATCAATTTGACACCATTTAGAAACAAAGGTTTGTTGAGTTGATGTCCTACCAATAAAAATGAAGAAGTCTGACAGTGAGAGTTCTTGAATTTATTTTGAAACTTATACTGCTGGTGCAGGACAAGATGCAGAACATATTAACACACTAATTGTTTTTGATAACAAAACTCACTACTGACTGGAATTAGGAGTCTCTACTTGCAGCAGCAATCAAGAACAGCTAGCTCCTATAGAAGGAGGGGCAGCACACTGAGTGCAGGAGCAGGAGACTCCTTTATTTGTAATAAATAATGTCCAGGTATCTTAAAGATACCTGGATTTAGAATAGCATGTTGAGACAATTAGGGAGAGAATGTTTAATATCAGGTCCCAAGATAGCAGTTTTTATATTACTCAAAAGCTTTTACAAGAAGTTCCACATGGAACAACTAACTCAGAAATTTGCATTCTTCAGGATCCAGAGGACTCTGATACTTAAAAGATACCACATCAACCCAATATGAGAACTGGGTGAGCTGCAGAAGCTCTCTTGTTGACATCCACAGAGGTTACACATCAACCTGGAAAGAGTTCACTGACCCATCAAGTTACAAACATTCATTGGGAGGAAAATAGGAACTTATTACTGCTCTTGGCCAAGATTAGCAGTTTCTAGGGAAGACAGTGTCTGGTTTAGCTTTGCTATGGGTTTTGGTTACTCAAATTGTATTTGGGTTTGGTTTTTTTTTTTTATTATTTTTTAAAAGTGAATGTCCTCACTGGTGCTTCAGGTCAGCAATATGGGGTCAGAGAAACTGCTCCCACATCTACCAAACGGAAGTTATCCACCTCATACTAATTTTCAAACTGCTTTTTGCAAATAATTCAGTTGTATCATATTATTAATTACAAAGGCTTCCCAAAAAACACTCGTATGTATTATGAAACCTTAGTTTTCTTTACAAAACAAAAATTTGGTAAAAATTCAGATAGTGCAAGAGTAGTTAACATCACACAGTAACTTACCCCAGCAGCATGTGGAGAAAAAGCTCTATTTTAGACCTCTTTTTTTGGGAAGGCACAGGGAGGGAAGAAAAACTTTTTCACTCCCAAAACTGCTGTTCTATTACAGACTACCGATTTGTACAGATAAACAACTTGCTCTCTAGTCTGACCTTCATAAATTTTAGTCACCATATGTAACTAGGACTCAGGTTCAAAGGAGCAACAGTTAAATATTCTCACAGAATGCCTTTGTGTTTAAACATGTACAGAAGTTGCTCATGTATTAAGGTATTAAATGAAACAGGTTCTAACCTCTAACAGCTTGATGCCTACGATCTTTTTTGGCAGTTATGCTGCAAAAATCCAGGTACATGTTAATTTAAGAGTTAGTTATTCTTTAAAATAAAGCCCGAGAAATTAAAATCTGGCATAAAACTGATAGCAAAAGTCTGTGGAACATATCCCTTCACACCATTTCTCCAGTTCCCTGCATGGTTTCGTGATTTCACTTCACATCTTATCATATCTCAGCTTTCATTGTGTTTCTACTCACTAAATGGCAATTTGTACCTATCAGGACACTTACACTCTGCAAGAAGCTACCAACTACAGATTTTTTAAAAACTTGAAAGTAAGCCCCTACTTTATATTCCTACTCAGTAAGCACTATATCTAAAGGCAGTTTCACTACATTTACAGCCATTAATAGCATTTCTTTCAATCAGCATACTTATAAGTTGTTTCTCCCAATCTGAAATCTTAAATCTTAGCAATTATGATGTTACTCTATTTGAATCTTTTTCAGTGAAGAGAAGTCCTAAGTTTTCATGGTGCTGAAAATTTACTTTCACTGAAATTAAAGCATGTGCCACTTAACAGAAAAAAAAATTAGTTGCCTGGTAACAAACTGTATTTTAGAATAGTAAGTTTTACCTTTTGTATCATCCAAAGATTTAACCATTGCAAGGAAGTCTGAAATCTCTTTACTGAGTCTTTGTTGGCAGGTCTGTGCTTTCTGAAAGACAGCAATCATAGCTAGTTCAGAACTACCTTCTTCCAAAGAAATGATGCGTTTATTCTCTTAACTGTACTGAAATTTTTACATGTGAAAAGCATTAAATCTTAGCAAAGATTCCCATAAAGACACACAAGCAAACACAAGATTTATACACATTATGTTGGCTTTTGTTTAAATTAGCTTAGCAAACCAAACCCCAAAGCTATGTTACATGTACCACTTTTGCATTTCCCCCCCTTTTTTATTAAAGAAGTTTGAAAACCCAGGAAGAGCCATTACTTGTTCTTTGACAAACCTAAGGCCATAATAAGCAAACACATGGGTTAACTAGTGTATGGTAAGCACAGCAACATGCAGGAACCCTCACCAAGATCATATTCCAAGCCTGCATTTCAACTTCAAGACAGTTATCTACTAGATTATACCCTCTAATTTCGTAGGCTGCTGGGAACGGACAGCAACAGTTATCCTCCCATCTTTGTTCTGCCATGAGCTACTTTGAGTTCTTGTACCAAAAGGTATGCTACAAGATACTTGGACTTCAGTTACATAACTATTTTTACATTGCAGTGTAAACTTTCCCTTAAAGTAAAAGGTTTTAGAACTAAAAAGCAAGAATCACAGAATGCTGGAATTATCAAGGAAGGCTCATTTCCATTGTAGGTCTGAACAATAACAGTACAATGCATCTAGGGTGACCTGAAGTGCTAAAGGATCACTTCTAAGCCATTTCATTGCCTGTTTTATACAGGCAGAGCTCACTGTTATACTCCAATCTTGGTGTCACCAAGTACAGTTCAGAAGGCTCCCTCTCCTGGCTGAACGTCTCAAGCAACTTTCTACCTTGCAATAATGCTGGTAAAACTGAAAAACACAACTCTGTAGCTGTGATAAATGTGCCAGTTTAGGCGTACAGTCCAAACAGGAATACATGATGTTAAGCAGTGCAAACACAAACAGCATTCATGCATCCATGGGAGAAAGTATCATTACTTTTTAGCTAAAAGTATACTGAAGTATTTCAACACAAAACTGTACCAATTGTGTTTGGCACGAGCCAAACAAGTACTCAGTACATACTTTCAGAGTATCCTGTAGGTCTGTGACAGATACTGTTTCATCTTCCTCATCATCACTACTCAACTGTTCCTGTGTGCAGTAATGAGTGCTATATGCAGAATGGTCTTCTATTGCTTCCAGCCAGCTCTGAAGAGAAAAAGACAGAGCTAAGGTTCAAAGGTCAACCCCAGAAGCCAACAGCATACATGCAAAACAACTAATTAAAATTTTCTATTCATGTGAAGAAGATATTCATTAGTAAAATGAGACACCTTAATAAACAGAAAATAGACTGTTAAAAATAGTAACATGTACTGAAGACAAGATACTTAGTTCATGGACTGCCACAGACTTCATTGCTCGCACTTTAAGCACAAATGTAACCCACCCCTCAGTCTATCCAAGGTCACATTAAAAAGCTGCATTGATTAAGAAAAGACTGTAGTGAATGTATTTTGCATCTTTGGGTTTCTGTTAAGACAGCAAGGTCCCTGTGACAAAGCCTGCCTTCTTATGCATGACAAAGTGTGTACAAAACCTCAAGCATTCTCATAGTTAAGAGGTAGATTCATTTCCTGTTCATTGAATCAGCGTGGCTGAGGTTGGAAGTGATCTCTGGAGGTCCCCTGGTCCAACCTCCCTGCTCAAGCAGGGCTACTTAGAGCTGGTTGGCCAGGATTATGTCCAGACAGCTGTTGAGTACTTCCAAGGACAGACGCTCTGCAGCCTCTCTGGGCAACCAGTTCCACTGCTTAGTTACCCTCACATTTTTTCTTGTGTTCAGAGGGAATCTCCTGTGTTGCAGTGTGCGCTCATTGCCTCTGGCCCTGTCACCAGACACCACTGACAAGAGCCTGGCTCCATCCCTCTTTGCAGCCTCCCTTCAGGTATTTACATACATTGACAAGATCACACTAAGCCTTCTCTTCTCCACACTGGGCAGTCGCAGCTCCCTGAGCTTTTCCTAGTATTAGGGATGCGCTGGTCCTTTAATCATCTTAGTGGCCGTTTGTTGGACTTTCTTCAGTATATTCACATATCTTAGAGTGGGGAGCTCAGAACTGGACACAGTACTCCAGTTGCCTCCTCCCCCACTTCATCTCTAGTTAGTACACCTATAAAAGTACAATAGTAACTATACTACAAATAGTCCTAAAGAAATAAAAGTTTCTCTTGTTTCAGATCCACCTTTAAGAAAGCATATTTTTATTAGGTCATCTTGGAGCATGCCTAAAGGTAGATGTACCATTAAACATTCTTTTCTTCAGGATAGTGAACTATGAAAGCAAGTGCAACAAAAGGCAGTTGCAGTAAAAATTGACCACACGGAGAAGTTAAGAAAAAGAGGAATTTAAACTACAGGGCATAAAAACAGGCACAGAGCTGTAAAACAAGGTGGTACTAATTTTAAAGAAGAGAATGACAACCTGTTAGGTTTTGCTATTTAGTCTATAGTCATGCTAAAAGATTCAATATATGCACTTACTTTATCAAGTCCTGATGATCAAGATACTGAACTCACTATTAATGCCACCATAGTTAGTGGAATGCAAATTATTCATCACATAAGTTATTAGCAAAGGCTGTAAAATCTAAAGAGTTATATTACCTCTCTACTTTGAGAAGGAAGGCTATTTTTAGGAATCTTGAAACGATGAACAGTGTCATCAAAACATCTGACAGAAAAGAAGCAACTGTCTGTAGATTTTACCTAAAGCAACGTGGAGAAAAGACAAAATTAGTATAATACAACAGTAAGAAGAGACAAAACTGTTAAGAGTAAGCAAGGTAGAGAATTACTCTTAACTCAGAAGTTTTTCCTCAGTTTTGATGCAAATGAACTATAGTTTACAAAAAGCTTGGTCAGAACACTTTGCAAAGTGTGCTGTCTTGCACTTTTCGTTATGAATGATAAAACGGAAGTTCTTTATGTCAAAATTTTATATTTGCACCACTTGATTCAGACAAAGTCTTAGCAATGGTGCAAGACCACCAATATTAAGGAATTGGTAGATATAGAAAAACAAAACTCACTTTTCACATAGTATTGTAGTTTAACAGAACTTATGGCTCCAGTCTATAGAACTAGGAGAGGCTAATTACAGAAGAAAAAGTACCAAAATGATTCTTAATGCATTCTCCTTAAATATTTAATCTTCCTGTGTATTATACACAACACCTGGCTTGTCCTTCCTCTGTTCTCTGTTCATCCCTTCCAATTAAGGAAGTTTTCCAAAAGTCACCTTCAGAATTGAGAAGTTGATCTCAATTGGAGAACTGAAGTTACACAATCAGTCACAAGTAGCCAGCGACAGCTAGAGAAGGAACTAGAGCTTTCCTATGCTGTATCACATGCTCCAAACAGTTGTTTTGCACAACTGAAGAGGCATGCATTTAGGAAGCCTTAGGTTTGTTTACATCTTCATAACTCTGGAAGGAGCTTTATGACCACTTTACCTATAGGAATACTTTGCAAAAAACACTGGTTCTTCTCAAGCAAGAGTGCAAGGTTTTCCCTTTTTTTTTTATAACAAAGTCATGCTTACCGACCTAGCTGAAGTTTTCACTGTCTAGGGGTGAACACCATCACATTCAAAAACCCCAGTAGTTACAAGTCATTTCACTTCCTACCGTGCAGACAGCTTGTGTTAGATGCTTGCATCCCTGACGATGATCGTTATTTACTGCATCAGCTCTTTGAAAGAAAGAGAGATTTAATAAATTGAAGATTAGAATTATTTAAGTCACTTATCAGAAATTTAAACACAGAACTTACTGTCTCCGATACCAGGAAAGGACTCCATGTTCTAGAACTATCCAGTAGAGTTTCCAACCAAAAAATCGTGAGTTCTAAAAAAATGAAAACAAAAGCAAACCAAAAAAGGCCAAGTAAGGTTAAGAGCTGAGGAGTTACTACTGACGGTAAGTTTGATAGCTTGAAGGCTGTAACAGAGAAGTGGCAGTCATTACAAAAGCATTTTAGGTTTTACATATCTTGGTGATCAGAGCAACCTAAGAATACTTTACAATTACAGTGCTATTCTCCATTTCGGAAATACTGAGACAAAAGTTTTGCTGAGCCTGCTATTCAGTAAGAACTGAAATATTAAACTGCTGCATTTATGAACATCACAGAGGTTGTTGATCACCACATAATTCTACTTTATAAAAACCAAATGAGAAACAAAACACATTGAGATTTCTAACTACAACTTTTACCTTTCACAAGCTTTCTTACAGTCCTGGTCTAAAACCAGCTCCTTATATTACAATAGTGAGTGAATACATAGGAAAATTTATGCTGAAGAAAACTTCAGAGAGTCTTCAAAGGTTTCATAAGGAACATAAAAATTAAGCATTCATGTAGAAGACTAAACTTTTTTTAACAAGGGTAAAACCAATTCTTGACACTTGAGTATCAGAGCAAAACAAACTTTAAACAAGCATTTGACTGACATCTTCCCAGTTTCCAGAAGAAGGTGAACTTGTGGCAAAATATTAGTTATAGATTATTAGAGAATAAGACATCTATTGAGGAAAGAAAAAACACAACGCTTTGCCCACCACACAGACAAGGCACAAAACCTTACCGCAGTGAAGTTTTGCCACAAAAATCACCAAGGAAATTGAGATTTTAGGGACTGAGGTTAAGATCAGACTGCGATTAATCTAGTAACTGCTCCACTCAGCCAGCCCATCTATAATTTATGCAATATACTAGATTAAAGTAAAATAATTTAACAAATGTATTATTGAAAACTCCCTCATCCATCAGCTCTCACTTAAGTACAGAAAATGACATACTTGGAGATCTTACAAGCTGTTTTAGAACAGGAAATAAGACATACCTTCCAAAGGAGACCTTCATATCGTCTCAGGGGTTTGTTGATAACCTGCATAGAAATTAAAGCTTATGTAGGAATAGCTTCAACTAAACAGCCTTGGCAAGTGGCATTTTAAATGGGTACAAAAGTTCCTACCTTTCCAGTTTTACCTCCCAGTATGAGTTTCATTTCTGCACCTTGGGCTAAATCAAGGGGCGTCTGATCTGTTTAGTAACCAAGACAAGGCATGAGAATTTGATACATATAAAGCTAGACATACTTAAAAATAATCGCTCTGATACTGTGTTTACCCATTAAAGTTTGGTCCCACAAGCATCCAAGTTGAGTTGGAATTGGGGAATGTAAGCCCCTCAGAGGCAGAAAAGACTCTGAACTTTAGTGCACTGAACTGCCCTTCAGAGCTCTACTGGCCACAGAACAAGCCTTTGCTCTTACTTCAGTTTGGTTTTGCACTTCAGCTCTATAAAACTGTTCAGAACCTTGACAAATACCAAAACAGAGGCATCTTTAATCAGATGACAAATACACAGTCTGTGTAACATCTGCATAAAATTTTCCTGGATTTGCTTCCATTAGCAGCCTTCTTCTGAAAAGTCACCTTGTCTGGGGCACACCTTCAATCTTTTCACTTTTGTTACCTGTGTTCAGTGTCAAGCATGAAGAATACAAAAGCCAGGCATATTTCATGGTTAAGACAGACAGCTGGTAAATTTTCCAGAAACGGGCAAGTTTGAAGAATAACAGCATATATGGTTAAGTATTTTGCTACAATTCTTAAGTTTCTTGCAGTTTAGTCAGTGTTGGGCTTCTTTTATTAGCAATACAATGCTTGTAAAGCACTAAGATTTCCCCTGAAAATTGAGTGGCAAGTAACATAGCTTATAGAAACTGTTAACTTTGTCTCCTTTTAACACTTTATGTGCTTGCATTGGTACTCACCATTTTTGTTTCTTATTTTAGGATCTGCTCCATTTTTTAGAAGTTTCAAAGCACAGTGCTTATGGGCACGGTACGCTGCACAATGCAATGGTGTGTTCCCCATCTGATCTGTACAGTTGATATCAGGTGGTTTGGGCTTGTTCAACTGGAAAAAAAAAAGCTCTGCTTACTGATCAGTTTTCCTCCCCCTCCAGATGCCACACTCCTTTTTTCAGAAGTTAGCTGTTCCTAACTAGGATGCTTCAGTGTAGATTTAGCAACAAAGAAGCCATGTAGCAACTGGTTGGAAGTGTGTGACTAGTGGAGTCCCTCAGGGGTCGGTACTGGGACCGATGTTGTTCAACATCTTCATCAACGACCTGGATGAGGGTATAGAATGTACCCTCAGCAAGTTTGCTGATGACACTAAGCTGGGAGGAGTGGCTGACACACCAGAAGGCTGTGCTGCCATTCAGAGAGACTTAGACAGGCTGGAGAGTTGGGCAGGGAGAAACATGATGAAATTCAACAAGGGGAAGTGTAGAGTCTTGCATTTGGGGAAGAACAACACGATGTCCCAGTATAGGTTGGGGGCTGACCTGCTGGAGAGTAGTGTAGGTGAAAGAGACCTGGGGGTCCTGGTAGACAGGAGGATGACCATGAGCCAGCAATGTGCCCTTGTGGCCAAGAAGGCCAATGGCATCCTGGGGTGCATTAGAAAGGGTGTGGTTAGTAGGTCAAGAGAGGTTCTCCTCCCCCTCTATTCTGCATTGGTGAGGCCGCATCTGGAGTATTGTGTCCAGTTCTGGGCCCCTCAGTTCAAGAAGGACAGGGAACTGCTTGAAAGAGTCCAGCGCAGAGCCACAAAGATGATTAAGGGAGTGGAACATCTCCCTTATGAGGAAAGGCTGAGGGAGCTGGGTCTCTTTAGCTTGGAAAAAAGGAGGCTGAGGGGTGACCTCATCAATGTTTACAAATATGTAAGGGGTGAGTGTCAGGGAGATGGAGTTAGGCTCTTCTCAGTGATGACCAGTGATAGGACAAGGGGTAATGGGTGCAAATTGGAGCATAGGAGGTTCAAGGTAAATATCAGAAAAAACTTTTTTACTGTGAGAGTGACAGAGCACTGGAACAGGCTGCCCAGGGAGGTTGTGGAGTCTCCTTCACTGGAGGCATTCAAAACCCGCCTGGATGCGTTCCTATGTGATGTGCTCTAAGTGACCCTGCTCTGGCAGGGGGGGTTGGACTAGATGATCTTTCGAGGTCCCTTCCAACCCCTAGGATTCTATGATTCTATGATTTATCCTGCTTAATTACACAGTGACAGGTAAGAGTCCCTTAGCATTGCGGTTCACTCATTTATATTTCTAGAATGGTGCTGTTTGTTTCTACTCTGTTTCAAAGACGATAGTACAAAACATCCAAATAAGAATTACAAGGATGACCAGAGATATAAAACAGTTTTGATGCTAGAAGGAGTCAGAAAGACAAGAGCTCTTCAGACTAGAAGAGAAATTTAGAGGATGAAACTAACAAATTTTGATTAGGTGTTCACTCTGGCTTCTAGGCAGAAAAGAATGTCAAATTTATCAATATAAAAATCTCACTTAAAATGGAAAATTCATAAACGTAAGTGGAAGTATTCAGACTGCTTTGTCACATTAAAAGGTATTACTAAAAGTGCTAACTAGGTAGAAAGTGTTCCGTACTGCATGTCTTGCTTCCAAGGAGCTTCTTCAGGACTCTCAAAAGCTTGCATTCAAGCACTGAGACCCTGCTTAAAAACCCAACTGGTATCCACAGAAAACAACAAGCTTATGCCAGAAGCTCTAGAACCATTACACTGCTATTTACCACTAAATGCAGAGTATTTAGAAAACTAGAACAAGAAAGAAACTGAAATTCATTGTTTTGCAGCCTCCAACAAGGAAGCTGGAAAACCCTGGAGGGTTCAGCACTTTAACATAACACCATGTGCAGTACTAATATTCTGAAGTCACAGCACTTTGAAATGCAAAGCCTAATGTCACATGTTGCTACACTAGCACTACAGCTTGAACCACTTGACAAAAAATTATTACAAACACTTGAATTTTTACCAAGGCAGTCAGCTTCCCTGTTGCCCCCTCTCTTGCTGCTCCTAAGAGTTCTTCTTCCAGTTTCCTCTCTTGTGTCCTTTCCACTGCTATTTAAAAAAAACCCAAATTCAAAGTCAGTCTCAATAAAGTAACCAATATATATAAAGTAAAGCATTCAAGAAACTAGATCAAAACAGGCCTAGAAAAACAAGGGTTTCCAGTATTATTTATTTGGGACGGGTACAAATGGAATATTCATTCAGAAAAGTCTGTCAGAGCAAGAATATGTTCAAAGCCATATAATATTTGACAGGATGTGAGTGTGTGAGTATATATATATATTTATGTATGTATGTGTATATATTTTTTTTTTTAAACACAACCCAACCCCACTCCCTAGTAAAAAGAAAAACAGGAGAACTATGTGATCTTCCCTGTGCTCTTTTCAGTTTCTCTTCTACTCTTACTATCATCCTACAGAAATTTTTATTCTTCTCTAACAACACTGCAAATGAGCAGCAGAAAGGACTGTTATCTGTGCACTTGCATGTGGAATCAGGAGAGAGCTCACTTTTCCCATTTACAGTCTGTGATGCTGGACACAGAGCTTTAGTAGCATTTAAGGGTATCACATAATAATACCAGGAAGCAACACTGCTCTTGAACTCCCCAAAACTATCAGCAGTGAACCTATGTAAGTATTTGGACATCATCTCACTCCCTTTCAACACCTCCGAGGCAATGGAGGAAATGAGGTGAAGGGTTTTTAGTTTTTCCCCCCCTCTTTTGACATAACCTCTAAGAATGCAATAGCAAGTCCTAAACTTGATCCAAAACTAGGTTACCTTTGTAAACTGTTCAGAATTTTGCTCTTTAGTGATTTTGCTGATGCAAAGTAATTTACTATTCTTGACTTGAGTTTTTCCTCTTCCAGTGAGCTAAGGTTTTGACTGCCATGTACCATTCAGAGCTGTAGCAAGGATTACACCAACAGGATTGAAATAGTTGCTTAAATAACACTATTAGCATTCCTGATACTTAACTCTCCAAGTCACAGGCAGACATATTGTGAAAACACCCCAACTGTCAGCACTGCAGACAAGAACGAAAATTTCATTTTCATTCATACATTTTTGTTCTAATGACCAAATTTAAAGAGAAAATTCAATTGAGTTTCTGTAACTTGCAAGAAAAAAAATCAGCTTTTAGAATGTACAAGTGTTGAAAAAAAGGCTATGACGTATTAAAGTTACCTTCCAACATATTCCTTATGTCTTTATCATGAGTAACTTCTCTTGCAGTTTCTCCACTCCCATTAACAATAGAAGTATCAGCATTATGCTGCAGAAGTAACATCACCACCTCCTGGAAAACAATTCAAAAAACTGCTTATCTCTTATGACAAGGCCACAATCAGGCCTTCCAGCTATTGGTATCCTGTACAAGGAGCTGTATAACGGCTTCTCAGAACTGGTGACACACAAAAACAGGAAGAGATGTTTTAGAGAGACTGAAGAGTGGGACTAAGTGCAACTTTCTCTCATGTCAGTCAGGCTGAAGGAACTAACGGGAGTTAAGTTACAGCTCAACAGACCAGCTCTGGTATAAAAGTTAGTGTACCTGGTGTGGATGCTGGAATTAGACAGATAAAAACAGTATGATGGGCTCTTTTGATCAGAGACTAAGCAGTCACTCCTTCAGAAGGGTCAAGGGGTTATTCACAGAGGCAGTACTATAGTTTGAGAACAATGGTGATACGTGGAGAACTATCAAACTAGTCTCACATTCCAGGCCTATAAAAAGGTCTTTAGTTCCAGTTTTCCATGAAGAAACAGCACTTCCAGACACCAAATGGACAACAGTGTCCTAATTTACAGTTTCTGCCCTCCAGAAGCCACTAAGATTAGAACAATATGGTGCCTCTCTATGTAAATATGCAGTTAGTTAGGAGGAACAATCCCTACTTCTTTTACTGTGTCAAACACACTAGGCACAAACACAAATTAACCTGCTGTACTTCAGCAGTAGATGGGAGATCTCTACACTGGTTTCCACATGATAATTGGCATCTGCAGCTAGAGATAGTGCTATGCTTCCGCATTTTCTCTGGCACACAGCAGAAGCAGAATAGAAGCAGCATCAGTTCATTACACAACTGAAGCACAGTGCTGCAGTGGAAGACAATACTATTTCACTGTCAGTGAGCAAAATCTTTACCAATAAAAAGCTAAAATGACAAAGTATACTAAGGAAAACCATGGACCAGTTTTCTCCTGTCTTCAAGAGAAGATACTTGTACCATGTTTTTGTTTTGGACAGTTATAGCAGCAAGGCAATGTGTCTAATTCTTTTGAAGGCATGGCACCACGACATCTTTTTGAAGTGATCTTATTGCTAGTACTTCCTTAATAACTCTGTTATTGAGGCTTTAAAAAAGCAAAGATACTTTACCTTACGTCCTGTGAAAGCTGCACGATGGAGTGGAGTGTCCCCCATGTCATTCAGCACATTCACATCTGCACCGGCCTAAATAGCAAGATGAAAATCATATCAGAACTGTAATACAGCCATCCTGGAAGTGAAGATAAAGTACATATGTAAGATTCATAACCAGTACTCTATAAACCATTTCAAAAAGGAAAAGCCTCTTTCATTTTTTCCACGTATCTCTCTCGCTTTTGAGAAGAAGGTAGACATAAAGTAAGTTTAACACAGGGGATGGAGGTGGTGTTGTTTGGTTAGTTTTTTTGGGGGGTAGGTTTTGGGAAAAAGTACAAACTTAAAGAACTGTAATGGTACTGGATAACATTCATACATAATATCTCTGTGTTATATGCAGATAACCTGTAGGAGTGGCTCCACCTCTCTACAAAGCTGCCTTTCTTCTATCACAAAAAAACCTGAATAAATACTAACTGCTTCCAGCATAACAAAGAATTTCCTGCCTTATACACAGAGGCAAATAGAAACATACCTTCAGCAAATCCTCTACAACAACAGCATGTCCAAAGTAGCATGCAAGGTGAAGAGGTGTCCAACCCATATTAGATTTACTTCTGCCTAGAAGACAGAAGAGGTAAATTAAGTTTTGGTCACACAACACTAAAGAGATCTTTGTCATGTGCTTGGAGGTTGGCATGGATAATCATTCTTCACAGTAACAGAAGAGCAAGGAGGCTGGAAGCATCATCACTCTTCATGTCATCTGAATTACTAAATTGTGATACAGCCTGAGAACGCTAGATTCAAATCTACAAAGTCTTTCTGAATGGGAAAGTCATGTTATCCCATGGAGAGCAAAATTCTTGTTTTCATATAATATATTGTTCTTCAACAGTAGGAAGAAGTTTACTTCCATTCACTATGCAAATAGCACATGCAAGTACATACTAATCTTGTTTATCAAAAACCAGTTTGGTTTAGCCGATTTTATATCCCGCACACAAGTGAGAGGTAGGACAACCCATCCTTCCAAACAGATGATTCAAACCAAAACAGGTGGGCTAGCCTCATGTTGGGGTTTTGTTGTTGTTTTGTGCTTGTACTCAGTTTTAATAAAGATAGACTTACTAAGTATCATGAGTTGAAATTTCTGTGCTATAGGTGAAAGCCTCTGCATGAATAAGCATAAGTAGGATGCAGGCACAGAAGTGACCATGCAAATTTATGTTTTAAAAAGCATTTAAAGCATGTCCTGGAGGATTGGTTGTATGAATGAAATTCAAGAACTGTCCAACAATCACTTATTTAAAAGCAAGATAGCAAGAGTATTAGAGATTACTAGTTTAGCAACTCATGCTAGCTTCCAGTTGCAACACTCAATTGTACTAAGCAAAGCTAATTTGTGCATTGTTTTTACTAAGCAACAGACCCACAGCATTCCAAGAGCCACCTAAAAGCTATCATTTTGTATTTGGAAACAACATGAAAATGAGGCATTTTAAATGGTTTTGAAGTTACTGCCACCATTAAGTTTTCCATTTTACGTATCCTCAAGCATTAGAGTCTGGAATATGCATAATAGAAGTTTGCCCTGATGGGACAAGTCACTATCACAATGAAAAAGAGAACTCCTGGTCTTGCAAGTTCATAATTCTTTGTTTTTGCATCACAGGTTAACATTAGAATGTGGTTTACAACTGAAATATTTTCCCATTTCTTGCAATTGTTTTCAGCTAACATTTCTGCCCTCTGTTGGCCATTTCTTTTGTTATTTGGTTCTCTCTTCAACCCCTGCTGTTGTTCCAACCCCAGATTCTTCCCCTCATCCCAGTCTGGCCTACAACAGAGCTCCTGTCCTGTGTGGCTGATAGGCACAGAAGATAAATACTGTGTAGATCCCAAATTCTGGGGCTATGTATGCTAGATAACATACTAAATGGACACCATTCACCCCTCAGTCTAGTAGGGAAGAAGATTCCTTCAAAGAACACAGAGGTCCGAGTTACACTGAATTAATAAAATTAGCCCAAGGCAGTCACTAGCTACAGTACTGACAAAACAGTACTGCTGCCAAGGAATTCAGTCCTGGAAAAAAAAAAAATAAAAAAATGAGGGACTTGGCCAGATTTTTAGTTCTTACTGAATAAAGTGCCAGAGGCCTTTGTTCAGAATCCACTCTGAATGTTTGCATTTCTGATGTTAGCTGAGCAGTTACTTCTCAAGCTCTTGAGGTGCTTGACACTTGCCTTTTAGTGACCACAAGTGTTTGCACTTTTAAAATTATTACTTTAAGCCAGGACATCATTACACTGGTCAGAATAGAAGGATAGGAAAGTAGAATAAGCAAAAAATAATTCCCCTATCCCCCCCCCCCCACAGTTCTTCACTTTGATGACAAGTAGATAAAGTCTCAAGCATTATCATTTATTTAGAGAATGGAGATAAACTCAGCAGTCATCTCCTGGTTGGGGTCTGCCAGGCTACTCTGCAGTCATTCAAATGTATATGTTGGCATAACACACTGTTGACTGTTGAGCTTTTCTACTGCTTTCTTACTTTGCAAAGTCCTAGCTATTCTGTTTTTTTGTACTTAAGAACAATAAGCCAAAATGGGCTTAGAAAATATGATTGTTTTGGATGAAACCCAGGTTTAGTGATGTTTTAATGTGGATAACTTCTTTTGAAACCAGTGAACTGAAAAAACTAGAAATGGAAATTCACACGATTTGCTGGATTCTCATCAAGCAAGCCTTGCTTATCTGCAAGTGTTGACTGGCCAGAATCCAGCCACAGCAGAAGTAGGAGGAACCTGGATTTATTTTCTCTTCCTTCAGTTTGCCTGAAATCAGGATGTCTGGGATCACTCTTGTCAGACTTCACACTTGTGAATCTAGAGCACAGCATCAGATATAAGCTCACCCTTGGAAAGACAAGACAGGTTTTACAAGATGTTGAAGGTAGGCTTTGACACCCAGGCACATTATTGTGTTGGACTTTTGTCTCCCAAGGAGTGCTCTGGGTGAAGTTTACACTACCTCCAGTACAACCTCCCACCCACTCCAGAAGTACTTTATTCCAAGCCAAGTGTCATTGCCATATCAGATGCAAGTCCTGAAGGAACTGCTGCAGCACTGAAGACATTCCCCATACCCTGACTTATATCTGATTATCCAGAAGGTAATGACAGAAGGACAAGTGGCTGTAGGGAAGAGAAGTATGATTGAGGGTTGCAAAAAGTCAGTTACAGTCTATAGCGTGTATTTTAGTTAATCATCATATGGTTGCACAATTGCTATCTGGGAGTACCTCACAGATCAGGATTTAACAAAACAGTGGTTTTGGTAGTGAGGAGGCAGAATGGCACGGGTAGTTATACAGCAGAGGCTGGCTGGCCTGAATTTGTCTTAGACTATTTTCAGTGGGGTTCTACAGGTTCAAAGTTATTGAAACAGTCTCTGAAGAGTAACTGTGGAAGAACAGAGATTTGAAGTTTCACATAACCAGAACAGTTGCCCCTAGAGAACACTGCAGTTACACTTCTGTCTCCTCTAATGCTCAGACGAATCAGAACTTAGAGAACATAGATTTTACTGTGGTCTATATTCAGAACTATTTTGTTCAACCTAAACTGTTACCAGCATCTTCCCTCTAGGTTTCTAGACATCCCATTAGCAAGCATGTATTAACTGGCTAGCCATGTATTGCTAAACTGGAAGGGTAACAGCTAAGAACAATCTTTCCATTCACTACTGAACATCTTCTACCTAGCTGCAGACTTTCACAACGCTTTACTTGGAGAAGAAAGGCTGACCAGAGACCAGTTTGCTTGATATAATACAGAATTGCAGATCATGCCATTTCGTTATGCTTTCTTCACTTCAGATAATGTCTAAGAACACATCTGAGAAGCTCTGAATTGTCTTCTAAGCACACAAGACTTCAGCAAGTTATCTATGGGAACTGTTGCATGAATCCTAAGGTATTTGTATTTCAGCTGTTTAGGCATTACAAACAATGACATGAATATTTGCAAGCTACGTACTTGTGAGGGTTGAGAACTCTAGCTCAATCAAGCTCTGTATAGTTCCCCTTTAAATTACGAACTAGCTCCCTGAAGATGAAGTATCAAGGGTTTGCGTTTTACAACTTGTTTTTTGGATGGGAGCACATTAACTATTGGGAAAACAGACATGGCTACACAGCCAAACAAAACTATGAGTAAACTGATGATTAAGAGTTGGGAAAGAGATAAAGCTTGTTCAGATAACAGGCTTCCCCTGCTCTCTGGGCAAGGTGTTCCCTCTGTCATGGCTGAAAAGAAGCACAGCTGCTCTCTCCCCTCTCCCTTTGCAGCACTATATTCTCAGTGCTGCTTAACAATTAAGTGCTGAAAAAAGAAACAGCCCATGTAGGAGTGGGATACACATCCACTTTTTTTAAGCAACCTGAAACACACTGATGTAAACAAAGAGAAATAGAAAGCTACTAAATTAATAAAAAAATAGGGCAGTCTGTGACTGCTAACAAGGTTGCAAATCCTGTCCTAGTTTCAAGTTTTAATGCTTAGTGAGTTTCTTAGCAGTAGCTATCGTAGCTGTGCACATGCAAAACTTTAATGTTGGACAAAGACCCACACACAGGTGACTAGCAGTTTTACTTTTTTTTCGCAAGGAACCTAGTATACTGCTAATAGTTAAAAGCATACATTTGTCCCAACGATTCCTGCAAGGGGAAAGGGATGTAGCTGCTCCCACTACATGATAATGAAACATGGGCCTAAAAAACAGAAAGAAAAATCAAACCTAGCCAAGCAGAAAAACTACCTCATCTTCTCTGCAGCCTTGTTGGAGGCTCTTTACCTCAATAAACCATTATCTGGCACCATGGTCTGTTTTTTTTTTAGTATTACAAAGCTCTGAAGCTAGCATAAACATTCTTAACCTTGTTGACATTTCTAGATTTTGTGGATTACTGAGGCTTTCCGTACATTAGTTATCTGTAGTCTGCTTTCATGATCTCTCCCCTATGCAAGAGTCACAGGATAAAAACAGTTGTAGAAGTGCTTTTATTACTCTATTGAACACTTCAGAGAAAGCAAGGTTATAATATCAGTAGCAGCTTCACTACCAATGGCTTCAACAGTGAGATTACAAACATTTGAGGAAGGCAACTAACCTTTACAGTTGATATCAAAGCTTATTTCTCCTTTGCTCATGGTATCCAACAGCTGTTTAACTTCTTCAGCATTTCCATTTCTAGCATCATGGAGAAGCTGCTGTTCTGCTTCAGTACTCATCTCTAATAAAGATACAAAAGAACCAATTTTTCAATCTCTTATGCTGCTATTAATTTATGGCCTAATATTATATCACTTTTCTCCCTTACGTAATATTAACGCCATTATTTCCTATGTGGAATATATTTATTGTGCAAGCTGTTTTCAACTGTCCAGGACCCAGTCATGCCACTAAGGCATTAAAATTCCTTATACAAACAAAGCAGTTAAATGATAAAACATCCATGTTTTCTTGGTTCTCAGTTTTCTAGGTTCTAAGGGTGGCTTCAAAGTTGGAACTGTGTGTCACAAACAAGACAAGCTTTGCTACATGCCAAGCATAACCAGTAAGCATTTACTCTTTCCTCATAAGATTTTCACCATTACCCCTTAAGGTTTTCAGAGACAGTAAGAATAAACCAAAAGAATATATATGCCTTTTAGTCCAATTATTTCTTCAGAACTAACCAAGACTTATTTGACTGCCAGCCCTGGGGAACAGAATCCATCTTCACATGGAGGTTTCCAGATACCCATCAGTGACTGATATGATCGGCTCTTGAACTCAGGTACCTGACCCCCTCCAACCTTAACTTGAAGGGGAGTCAGATACTCAAACAACTGTTTAGATTTCACATTATCTTTAAGCACAATAGAACAATATAAAGAAGTTACTATTTGACTGTAAAACAAAACTAGCTATTTCTCATCTTACCATTGTTTTTGAACTACAGAAAAAATAAAGGTGCATTTATGTATTTCACAGAATAGCACACCTCAGCACAGGCAAATCCAACTTTACTGTTTAAACATGTTTTTAAGGGGTGCCAAGAAGCAATTTTAAAAGCAGCCTCAGAAGACTGTGCTGTAATACAAAGTTTATTGCTGCTAAAAAAAAAAATAGAAAAGAAGAGGTTGCCCAAATTTAGTGTCTCCAGTTTAGCACCTTCACCTGACATACTAGGTTGACCAGATCCTGCAGAAAACTAGATTTCTAAAGTCAGTTAATGATTTCAAAGAACATTACTGGCCTCACATAATTAGCTTTCCTATGCTAGCAGAGGTTTTGATTGGTCCCACAAATGCCTTACATTCTGCTATAATGAACAGGCAGCTTGGTTGCACCATACACACTCACAGCTAAAATAGACACAGGAAGCATTTACTACTTCAACTACTGTAAGACAAGAAGCCACTCAGCAAGAAAAAAAGACAGTGAGAACACTAGGCAAGCAACAAAAAAGCCTGCAACAGAAACAGATCTTGTAATATACAAGACTGAGACAGAAGCCTAGAACAGGAGATATTGCCATATTGCTAGCAATACAGAGTACAGAATTTTCCCCTACCTTTTGCTCTGTTAGCAAAGGAAGAAAGGAATTAGTTTAAAAAAAAATAAGCTCATCCTTCATTTTCACTTCCTCCCACACAATATTTCTTTAGCAATCCCTCAAATGCCTCAGAGAAGAGAAACATACTCCTATATTACCCTGTATCATTTGTCAGCATCCCATATACACAACAGGTATGAACAGTAATGCACTCTCAACACATAAAGAATGTGCAGATTCCATTTGATATTAATGAGAAGGAAGAAAAAATTGCTTGGGAAGGGAACCAAGAAGCTGATCCAAATGCACAACCCTTGTAAGCAGCAAGACCAGTTATGTACACAAGCAGAATCTTAAACGGCTTAAGATACATAGAAAGCTGAATCTCTGTGTAAAGTAACTTGCATGATTTTTCTCCCTCTGCCCCCAAAATCATCATTAGGTTAACATCACGAATTTGTTTGTACTCTAACAGCAAATATTAGCAGTAGAGTGATATGCATGGTAACAAGGCTAAGAAAGGTCTGTCTGCTTCACCGGTTTAGCTCCCAAAGACTGCTGTTTAGGCCACACCTCCAAATATGCTCTGCAAGCTTGAAGCATGCAATGATGCAGAAGAATTACTGTCTGGCTATTAGTCATAGTTAAAAGGATCATTCACATGAAAATGTTCCTACAATTGAGGCTGGAAAGTGAATCTGCGTGCAGTTACTCATCAGACAAGAAACAGAACCTAAAGTTCCAGCTAACAAGCTAAATGAAGTGCCTAAATGAAGCTGGCAGCAAAGGGGCTCTTAACAAAATTCAGCATAATCGTCAAAATACTGCTTTAAGCAACCAGATTTGCTTTATAATGGAGATCAGCAACCACCAACAGGAGTTTGAGTGGCAAGTTTAGAGTACCAAAATAAATCAATACATGCGCACTCACTATATTTGCATTCCCCTGGGAATGGGGAGTTTATTTGGGAGTTTATTTGGTCACATGACTCACCACTAAGAGCTCCAAAATGCCTAACCACCGGTCTTAAGATACCTAGCCAGACTATCAGCACTGATGGAGAAACTTAATAGCTTTTTTTCCTGTGTTAGCCGTAACATACTTACTAGCAGGTTAACTTACATGAATTGTGCTGCCTATATGCAAAGCTACTAGCCACTTTTAAGGGAGTGGCTATCTGTTCAGTCGGTGGTGTTGCCATCATGACCTAACTCCATGAATGAGCCAATATAGGTTAAACTGCCTTTCACAGCTCATCTTTATGCCTTGTGCTGTTGAAAGGCTGGTATGTTTAGCTCTACTGTCACTGGTATACCATGAGAAAACAACACAAGAACAATATTTAGTGCATCCTATACAGCCAAGATATGACTGTAAGGCACTTTCCTTGAACTTACTGGGAACACTGGAGCAGTACCTGACTGCTAATTGAATCTTATCCTTTAAGAAGGTATAACAAATAGCATTGAGATGCTCTGCTTTTATCTTCTTCTACGAGACCTATGCCAGAGTGACCTTCTCAGGCTATTACAGCACCTGTCTTCACACAGAAGTTGTTTCCAACGCAGAGAGCCCAAGTTACCATTTTGCCTGCACACCAGCTTAAGGGGGCTTTGCAGAATACTTAACTACAAAAGACTACTTAACTACCACACAAACTACCAACTCTACCCAGCAGCTAGGAAAGAGTGCATGTAAAAAACCCCTCCTTTTCTCAGAAAGCGGTCTACAAAGACCTAAAGTGCCCTCCCTGACCACAGGGCAGCACTATTGATAAGACTCACTTGCTTTTGCTTTGATTTCTTCTCCTGCTGAGGCCTCCTGCCATGTAGACAGCCCAGAACAGCACCAACACACACTAACCAGAACATGGCTGGTTTTCACTCTGCTGCAGCTTGATAAACAGCAGAAGCATTATTGGCACTGCCTAATTTCATGTTAAGGCTCTGAGTCAGCAGATACTGGTTGCATAGGAAGTTTTCTATTCATAACAAATAGTAAGGTTAGTAAAACTGCCTAGTTTATAAAGAGATTTCCCTCTAGCAATGAAAACTATATTCCTGTAGGAAAAGATGATACTTGCTCAGGAAGACTTCTTGCATGTCCCAGCAAGCACATATAATGATGTGATGCTTGTAGAGGAGGACGACAAAATGCACCAAACCACACAAACAGACAGAACCTGTCTACAAACCCACACAACACACTGCACTGACAGGAGTTGCCGCAAGAAGAAAGAGTTGCAGTACTAGAAGCATGAGTGACATTATCTAAATGTAGTTATTTCAGTTAAAGTGTTGTAGAAGTTATAAATTGAACATGCTTCTATGAGACAGCCTCATGGTACTTCATATGAAAGCACCACCTATCTGAAACAAAGTTACTGTCTGCTCAGTAGCAAATAAGGCGGATGCAATAACACAGTATCTGTTCAACTCCACTGCCAAGCAATAGCTATTTAAACTAATCCTCGTTCCTCCCAACGTCCTGGCTGTTTCCTGCACATAGTTTTTAGTTCTGTTACGTCAAAGACTTTCAGCCTAGGAGCTCTGAGTAAGCTTACCACAGCTAGTGCGAGTTCTCACCGAATCAGCAGACAAGCACAGCTCCAAGCAGGCAAGAACTTCAGCAGAAGCCCTGGAGTTCTCTACGTGCGTCTGAAACCGAGCAGTCCGTTTCAGTGTTGGTAATTAAACACTTTTTAAGGCGACAGGCTCACGCGTCACAGCAACTTCACTTCTTGCCTATGGCAAAAGTGCGCTCAGACCCAGGGCGGGGTCCACCACACCTGGAGGCATCGGCCATCCGCACCCAGCTCTGCCGCGACTACGCGTCTGTTGCAGGGAGGAGGAGGAGTGACGGGAGTAAGAGCCACGCGCAACGGGCCCTCACACTCCTCTCGAAGGCCAGAGCCTCCCGCCCTGCCGCTGGCTACCTTGGCTGCCTCCGTTCCGGCTCCACGGCCTCCAGTCAGCATTACGCTGGGCAGCCCCCACGCACGGCAGGCGGCTTGCCGAGCCAAGCTGTGAGAGGCTCTGATGGGGGAAGCAGCGACACCCCCAGACACGCTCCCGGCGGCCGCAGAGAAGAGGCGGCGCCTGAGGCGAGCAGCTAGCCAGGGTCCTGCGGGGCGGGCGCCCCGGCGAGAACACGTATACCCCCTCACGCAGCGCCGGCCGCGCAGGCCTCCCCGGCCCAGCAGGCCCGCCGCGACCGTGGCAGCCGGCTCTGGCTGAACTTGGCACTCTCTCCCGCCCCGCGAGCAGCACTGGCTCGGGCGCAGCCCCGGGGAGAAGGGGACAGCGAGAGACAGAATAACAGCAGTAACAAAGCAAACGTCGCAGCAGGAGGGCACGTCTCTTCCCGCCCCCGTGACCCCTTCCTCCCCCCCTCTGCGCGGTAACGGAAGAAAAGCCGCCCGGGGCGCGTGGGCTGACCCGCCGCCAGCCTCCCGTCGCCTCACCGCTCCGCTCAGCTCCCGCCCCGCACGCCACGCTCCCACCCCCCCCTGCCCGTTGTGTTATACGCAACAGCACGTGACCGCGGCAGCGCTGCCCGCTCCTCACCCGCTGCCCCCACCTGCCGCCGCGCAGGACGGGCGGCGCGAGCTGCCGGTGGGGTAGAGCTCTGTCCCCCTCGCGCGGCTACGATTCCGCCCCCCCTTCCCCCTGCTAGCCGCGGTCCCGGCCCGCCGGGCTGTCAGCGGCCGCCGCCTCGGCTCCCTCGCAGGGACGGGTGGTGGGTGGCAGGAGGCGGCGGGGTCGTTCCGCACGCGTGGGGCCGGTCCCGCAGGTCCAGGGCTCGCCGCAGCCCGCCGGGGCCTGCCCGCAGAAGCCGGGAGGGGTGAGGTGGGGCCTGCCCGAAGAAGCCGGGAGGGGCGAAGTAGGGCCTGCCTCTGCCGGGGGCAGCTGCGAAAGGGGTACGATACGGGCGGCGGGAACGTGGAAGCACAGGGGCGTTCACGGAGATGTTGAGGACTCGGACAGGACGGCATCAAAAGAGAACATCAGAGTGCAGGAATGATGTATCCCCAGAGGGTAAAAAAGGTGTCCTCGGAAGTCACGTCAGTCTCGTATACAAATGCAGTGCAGGTAAGAGGAATTTATGAATAGACACACTACTCCTAAGGACAACATACCCAAAAGCAACCTAAGGCAGTAAGAGTTTGGGTACTACTGTGAACAAAAACGCCCACTGGTCCACCACTCTGTCCCATCTGTTCATCTTGCCCTCATTTCTTTTCCACTATGCTTTTTTCAGTTGAAGCCAATAGCTGGCATCTTGTTTTTCTGCCTTTAGCACCTGAGACGGGTTTTGCATTTTGAAAGGTCCCACCGTGCTTTTGAAATCCTGCAGAAACTCATTAAGGCAGCAAGGAAGCTTTGTGGTGTTCAGGCATGACTGGGTCTGTGTCACATGCAGGAAGAGGGCGGAAAAGGCAGGGCAGGAGCCACAGGTGCCTGGAGAAACTATCTCAAAAGATTAGGACGAAATTTCTGTTCCAAAAGTGGGCAAGTTTAAACCTGAGGATTTGGGAAACTCGAGACATAAATAATGGGGCATGCTTAATTTTTCTGTATTGTCTATAGCTACATGTATTTTTTGTGTTTTAAGAATGAAAAATCAGAAGAAGAGAAGGAAGAGTTCCACACCTGCGGAGATCATACAAATTTACTGTGTTTGGACTTCTGGTTTTCATTTCTTTAAACTGGTTTATCTTAGTTAAGAGACCTGCTTCCAGGGATGCTTCAGCAGGAAGTATATGGTGTCTGAGAGGCTTCAGTGAAGGATAACCTTGACTTTCTTTCCTTAAGAGCAGGTCTTCAAGTTGCTGTCCTTACTTCCAGAGCCCTAAATGTTTCATGCCCACATTCCTATCTTTTCTCACTCTCTTGGCCACTGCTGTCAGTCTGTCTAAGCTTCTTTCCTTTTATTTCTTCCTCTTGCTTCAGGCTTTGAGCCATCTTTCACAAAGCTGTAACTGCTCCCAGCAACCTCACTATAAAATCAACAAACCCTCCCTTTTCCTATTTTGTATTATATTTACATACACAAATACTATCTAAAATATGTATATAATTTCAACATATTTGTGTAATAAAATCAAAGTATCAGCAATCCCTCTTTATTGCCGCTGTATAATCCACTGCAATGCAGAACAGAACTTGCAGCACAGAGCTTTACTCTCCAGCCAGTCAGTTAGACTGCACGAGGGAGCTGGGCCAATGAATTGAGAGGGACAGTGAAGGGTTTTTCTGAAAGACCTGACATCAAATGGCTTAATAAGATAGCTGTTTTACAAAGAAAGAATAAAGAAGAGTAATAAAGACAGTGAGCAAATCTCATGTCGCTTCAGATGCTGTGAACCCCACATTCCTGCACCTTTGGACTGACCCTGGATGGACTTCTCTCACCACACACTCCTCAAATCCCATCCACAGAGGATCCCATCCTCCTTGGTCATTAGTTTTCTTGTAAGAAAACAGCTGTTCATAAAGGATGTTCACGTGAGAACTTCTTGCTGTACCTCTGCATAAAGGCAAGGCCACGCAGGTAGTGTAATCAGAGGCACCAAATGGGAGCTGCCTGTAGGCTCTTCTGAGACTAGTACTGGTGGAGTTTATCCTGCAGCTGAGGGAGCTGTGCACCCCAACATAGGCCTGAAGGCAGGACAGCGCAGACCTGGGCCTGCTCAGGTTAACTGCACTGGGGGTCACTGTGGTCTCTCGGTCAGGATCACTACAATCCTGCTTCTAGCATCTTCAAGGAGCATCTGTTTTTCACTGATGTTTTGCTTCCTTGCGCATCCCAGACAAAACCCAGTGTGTTTTCGAGTCTGACGTGTGAAAATGAGAAAAACAGTATTGCTGATATGAAGGGTTCTCTCTTGAGCATATCGTTCATCTTTTTTTCCCATGTCTTTCCTTTTTCAGATAACCTGCTGAAATCAGTGTTGCAGAAAGCATGAAAAACTTTCCACGTTAGGGCTGGATGCACTGGTAAAACAGCCTTGCACAGAACTCACTGAACCATTTTAACGATGATTTTCACAGCATAGTGTATTTTACATCATCTCATATTCTGGGATGGGGCAATGGGGCAACCTGACTGTGGAATTGAAAGCTGTATGGCCATAGCACTTCCTCAGGAGAAATTTAAGGGTGGAGATTCTGCTGGATGTAGTGCATAGACAACTTGTTGAAACACTTATGACTCGAAGTATTTCAGCTGGATATTTTAAAACAATACCACTCTTCATTGCTATTACTTGAAAAAAACAACTGCACTATTGTGGTTGATGTCATCATTAGCAATTATCCAAGCCAAGATGCTGGTAATTTTTTCATTTTGCAAGGTACCACTTGCAGCTGAGAAAAGACAAGCAGTCCTCGCTACACTCCTTTCTGCCTCCGCACAGTTGACCGAGGTTGCTTCTGGTTTATCTAAGGCTGAACTAAGGAAGAACTTTTGGAAAACATTTCAGACTTGGAAAGGGACAAAGATTGTTGCTACACCTCCCATGAAACATCTCCATTTTATTTATGATACAACAACTCTTTATTGCACTGACACTTTGTTTTCTTCCTCTTTAGACTAGTGCATACCAGTCAAATTGGAGACATACAACTTACTAGGAGAGTGTACACATGGGAATGTGTCATGGTTTAACACTTGGCTGGCAGTTAAACCATGACAGATGCTCTCTATTAACTGAAAAGTAAAATTACTAGAAAGAAAATGGGTTCTATCCTGGCTCAAACCAGGACATTATGATAAATGGAAGTAACACATGATACATGATAGGTTGCATGTACGTAAAATGTTTAATGACTGTTTGTTAACTGACCAATGGTCATCAGACATAAACTAAAATTTTTTTTCTTAGTAGCTTGCATGCAGCCCTGGTGCACTTCCTGAGAAAGTTGCTCCTCAACTCTGCCTGGAAAGCAGTGCAGCAAGCACAGGCCCTTGTCATATTTCTATACTGATTTTATTTACTGGGCTGGTGAAAGACAGCCACACTAGAATTAGCTTATGTGCTGACACTCATATGTGATTCCTGCAGATGATCTCCCTCAATTACAAAGAGCAACTTCCAATGAGTGATGAAAGCAACTTTTCATGTTGTTATGAACTGCCTGCAGTATAAATATTTACAGATGTGAGTGTGTTGCTGATATTTATTTCATACTTTGCAGGAAATAACCATGTAATGTGGTTAGTTTGCAGACGGTGTGAGCTGGATTAACTGCTGAGATTAGGAATGCTTTTTGCTGCTCAAAGCAGCCCTGAAGCAAGACCAAACAGTTTCTGGAGGTATCCTCCAGCAGAAAGAAACCCCATATAATAGAGAAAAGTTCATTTTAACATGCCCTTTTAATCTGAATGTAAGAATGGCAGGAGAAAATGTGAGAATTCACTGATCCTTTTCTGCCAGGAGCCTCCTAAAACCTGCCAGCAGTTATTACTTCATAGAAAAGCTTTCAGATTTCTCTAGCTCTACAGAAGACAACTGCACACAGCTATAGCCAGCCCACAGTGGGGTTGTGGCTAAAAGAGAAGAAATGTTCTTAACCAAGGTGTAAGTCACCTTCTGCTTCTTTTTTGTCTTACCAGACATATAGTCTTAAACCAAGATTTAAGCTTGTTTATGCACCCTTTTGTTCTTGAGGTTGAATCAGTTTGGTTTGGTTTTAGTTCCAAAAAGATAAATCAGCTGCATGTGGAGAGCTTGGAAGTACAAACCATATAGCTAATTTATGTCAGTTTAGAGTGCAATCCAGCAAAACACATTCCTGTTAAACTGAAATCAGCTGAACTATTTTGTGCTTAAATGTATAAATGCTCCTTATTGGATGGCCCAGATTGAGATTTATATTTCACGTAGAGTGAAATTGGAACATTAAAGAAAATTTTGTGTTTTGTTGTTAAGTTACTATAGCAAAATGCTCTCCTTAAGCTATTATTAAGATAAAGCTGGCAGAGCAGCAATAGGAAATAGAAGGAAATCCTGCTCAAAAACAGAAAACAGAACTGAGGGCATTAATCGGTAGTACATGACATGACACTGTCCTTATTTGTCCTGAATCTTCTTTTTTTTATAAAAGAGAAGTTGCAAATACACCATGCTGTTTGAACTGTTGTATGCAAAATCAAGTAGGGTTATTGATATTTTACTCCAATGCTTTAGTTCATATATATATTTCTTAGGTCTGTATTTTCATTTGTTTGTGATTGATTCAGTCCTGATTTATCCTTCTATGTTTACATACTGTGGCCCCATCAAAGTTAATAGTAAAAATCCCATCACCTCTACTGCAGTTAAGATTTCAGGATGGATGCTTTAAATGGGATTCTTAGTTAGAATTCTTCACTCATATCGAGTGTGGCATTTTATTCCTAACCAGCATTTACTTTGTGCTGTCAAACTCTATACAGTCTTCCTAACATCATGTATGTAGCACCTTGGTTTATTATGCAAATCTAAAGTTTCTAAGGTTTGGATCATGAAGTTAAAAAAACAACTAGTGGAGATAAAATAATTTGCAATAAATAAAGCTCACATGATCTGAAGTTATATACACAGGGAGAATGAGCGTTTTCAGCTAGCTCCTTTTTCTTTATGTTAACATAAAAATGTGGCTATTTACCTCCCCCCTTTGGACAGATTTGGTACTAGAGTGTAAGCAGTATTTCATGAAATCGAAAAGCATTTCTGATTTTTAACTTTTTTTTTTACCCCCCCAAAAAAAATTGTTGACAGCTTTTACATGCATTGCATTTAAATAACATTATTCTTGTTTATGCTTTCTGTGTAAATATTGCTTCCTTACCTATGTGAATACTATTTATATCTGGTTTAAGCTTTTTGTGCTCTAGGGTTAGATTCTGGTTCCAGAAAGGCATCAGTAATTACCCAGTAAATTATCTTGCCCTGACAAGACAGAACAAAGACTTTGAATTCTCTGTAGCAATTTGGGTCACTTCCTGACCTTCAGAGTCTTAATTGATTTGATTTGAGCTTTAAATGTTTGGTTTGCTTTCTGTAGTTCACAAAGACAGAACTGATGGATCAAAGGTTAGATTTAGCAACCATTTTAAATATCAAGGTTCATGCATTGAAGAGTATCAGTTTGGGAAACACCTCACCAGGAAGAACAGTGAGGTTCAATTATGTACTAACAGAAGACCCCAAATATTTCAGTAAACTCTACTATGCTGTTATCCCTAATTCGAAAGCTGTGCATATGTATTTCATATCCTGCTTTAACTGGATTTTTTTTTCAGACAGACAAAATAATTAGTTGTTAAATACTCTGGAACACAATACCAATTCAGCTACTCTGTTATTAATTTACTATCTATAAACATGTTGGAGATTCATTAACAACTTTTCTCTCCATTTCAATTTAGTAAAATTTATCAGAAATACATCTGACACTGAAAGGAAATTACAGAATCTTCAGAAATCTGTCAGAGATGTCTACAGTCCACACAGATTTTGTGATTTATTCTATCCGGTACAGTTTCTTCCTGACTTAATGGTAGGTTGCTGAAGTCCATATCAGTGCTTTTATATGGATTATAGAAAAAAACAGTAATAAAAAATGTCAATAACAATTTTAAACTAGTTACTAACAAATAATGTGTATAGTAATGCAAACTCATTTGTTCAGCTAAGTAAACTAACAACCTATAATTTGCAAGCACAATATAGAGGTTGCTGTCACGAAGTTAAAAATGTCTTGTAGTGTCAAAGCTCTGTCTTTAAATTTAGAAGGCAATTTAGTATTAGGATGAACAGATGCCGATCTCTTCTAGGTCCTTATAGATTAAATACAACTTTCTGTTACGTTTTGGATGGAAGACAATTATTTTAAAAAAATCCCTTTCTTCTCTCTCAAAATTAAGTGGACTTCGCTTGATAAAAATGTGCATTTTTGTCATAGTGTGAAACTGGATATATTCTTTTTATTATTTAAAAAATAATTAAACCAACTGTATCCATGACACTGAAGACAAAAAGCCTCACTGAACTTGGAAAAAAAAACTTTACCAGTTTTTGAATATGGAACAATCTTTAGTACATATAATCTCACAAGAGGGAAGTTATATATTTAGCTATATTGGTTACCAAAAACATCAAGATAGAGTTCTATTTTATTTTTTCAATTACTATGGAATGGTTTAACTAAGAAAAAAGAAAAGTTTCTTCAAACTTTCATCCCTGTAATCTGAACATGGGATATAAGATTTGGGGCTCAGATAGCATCAATAGCATTCTTCATTAAGTTCTAATATGCATATAAAAATATACATGTTCTTAAATACTTCCAAATTTCAATTAAAATTTAGGAGCCAGAATACGAGTGTGAAAACTAAGTATTTTCTTGAATCTAGGTCTGAATGTGGAACCAAATTTTGCCTTCTTTACCACCTCTGTCATCTTTTTCCCTTCAAGTTAGGGTTGTTTGCCAATAGTGGTAATCTAATTTCCAGTAGAACTACTAGCCCAAGAATACATTCACATAAATATCCTAAGAATTACCGCTTTCACAGCAGTCTAACTCATCTTCCGGCCCCAAGACAAGATTAACTTAGTCCAGGGCTAACCTCTCTTACAACTTCCAGTGATGATGGCTCAATAAAGTCCTCAGTGTTCAGGTTTTCCTCATAATGATCTGAATCTTCCTTCCTGCAATGTAAGGTAACGTGACACTTCATCAGCAAAGAGTATTGGGCCAGTTTTCGCAACAGCTTGTGTGTAAAGATGATTATCACAGCACCACTCCTCTTCACTCAGGATCACTGACTTGTTGATGAATTCTCTGTAGCATACAATCTGAATCTCTCAACCTTCAAAACTAAATAATTGTATGTCACATCTTTTCTACATCTGACAATCAGAAGAATGTAGTCTCTTCTCTGCAGCAATCTGTAGCATATTAAGGATGCTTACCTTTCTCAGACTTCTCTTTAAACTAACAAACTCCTTCTCTCCAGTATTTTCAGAATTCAGGCTTTCTAGATTTGAGATTGATTTAATTGTTTTAATCCAGACTTCAGTTAGTACCCATCCTTCTTAAAGTGCAGTCCTAAAACTGGACACAGAATTCCAGCTGGAGCTTTAGTGGTTCCGTACAAAGCAGGATTACCTCACATCTTGTATTACCTCATGTGTTTGAACATCCCAGTATGGTGGTTCTCCTTTAAGCAAAAGCATGGTGCTGTTGGCAAATACTTAGGTTGGGATTCACTGTAATTCCCAAATAATTTCTGCAGAACTGCTATGTAACCAGTAGTTCTCCATCCTGAATATATGCAGTTGATAATGCAGTGCTGGGTTTGTTTCTTCTCGGTTGCATCCTGGGTTGTTTTTTTATTTTTGTTGCTGTTTTGGTTTGTTTTTTTTTGTGGTTTTGGGACGTGTGTCCTGTTTGTCACTATCATTCTTAACTCTAATCTGGTTCTGTAAAGCAGGTGGAGATTCTCCCAGCTTTTGAGAAAGGAGAAAACAAAGCTTACCTTGAATTCTTCACCACTATGTCAGCATAAAAACACATTGGAAGAAAACATCTGAAATACAAACTGCAAAAAAGGTGACACCCATACCTTGCAATCAAGCAAAAAAAGATCTTTGCTGATCAGTGCTCTCTCTAAAAGAGATACATAAAACTTTTCAATGTTAAATAAGTGAACTGTATTTCTATAACTGTAATGAAAATTGCTTGGAACATGAATGATTTTTTCCAATCCGTTTTTTTTTTTTTTAAGAAATTATGGAAACAGCTTACTGGAGGTCACTCACTCTTTCAGAAACACGCAAAAATTATTCAGGGGAACTGCGTGGCAGCGCACCGGGGACAAAGGTGTGGAAGGAGGAACCACTCCAATAGTTGTCTGGGAGTCAGGCTCGGATGTAGCTACGCCTGAATGTCTGTTCGGGCCACGGGATAGTCCTGCTCCGGGTGACACTGTTGGTGCATGAGAAACACGGGCCACAGGAAGGGAAGGTAGCGGGCGCCGAGACGAGCGGGGTAAGCGCAGCCAGCCCTGAGAAGACGGGAGCCAAGGAGCAGGGCAGGGAGGCCTATGGGAGTGCCTCACACAGAAGCGGCAGAAGATTCACGGAGGCTTCGCCATCTCGCTCTGGGCCGGGTGTTACCGAGTCCGGCTGGAGTCTCGGCGCTGCCTTGAGGGCGAGTGAGCAGTACTCATCTCTCTGTCAGGACTCTCTCAGTGCCCCTGAGTAGCCGTCTTTGCCTTTTACATCCTCTCGCCAGTTGGGCTTCGGGGCGCAACACGAACCGCACCTGCACATCGAGCCAAGACAGACGGGATAACCGACACCGCCCCTGCGCCGGCTGAGCCCTCCTGAGAAGCACTGCGCATGCGGCCAGCCGCTGGCGGGGGGGGGGGAAGGGGGGGCTATGTGCTGGCGGAAAGAAGGGCAGGCAGCTTCACCACCACTACTGCGCAAAATCGACTGCCAGCGCATGCTCACAGAGCCCTGAGCCGGGCAGCTGGCTTCCCTGTCTCGCCTTCCATGAGGGACCGATGGCGGCGAGTGACACGGAAGCGGCCCAGCAACAAGTGAGCGGCGGTGGGGGTGAGGAGGGCTGCGGGGAGCAGTTCCCGTGCGCTCGGCGTGTCACTGTCCTGCCGGGCCGGGCGGCGGTGTCCTCGGGCAGACAGTATGAGCGCCGTGTCGGGCGCGGTGACTTCAGGTGGTTCTTGGTGAACCCCGGCCTTGTGAGGAGCTCTGTGCCCATGGGCCGCGGTGCTATTCGAGTGGCAGCGCGATTGTCTTTGTTCAGGCACATTCGCACTAATGTCCCATGTCAGGTGTTTAATTTCTAGGTGGAAGGTGGCTCTCCGGGTTTAACGGGAGTTTGCTGGGTGACTTTATTTGCTCTTATTCAGTAAGAGCCAGTACCAAGGCCTTGGGGTCTTTCCGCTGCTGGAAGATGACCCAGCTAGGAGCAGCACTGATGGGGAGCTGCAGGCATGTCTTGTAGCTGCTCCATGTCGCTTTGCTGACCTTGTCACTGCTGAGAATTACAGGATTATCCACAGAAGTGGAAAGCTGTTGTGTGTACGGAAGAACTGAGCAAAGGTTACCTATGCTGTGAATGGGGACTGGATCCCCATTGTTTATGGCCTTCCAGTGTAGTGAATCTTGTCACATCTTTAAATAAGCTGTAGAAGCACATAAGGTTGTGTGCTTTCTGGGGGTTTATTTACTTTTGCATAATGCTTTTTCTAGATTGATGAAATTGAAGCCCTTTCATCCATATATGGTGAAGATTGGTGTGTTGTTGATGAAGATGAAAAAATCTATTGCATTAAAATTAGTGATTCTCTGGATCAACCAAAGTGGACCCTCTGTCTGCAGGTATAGTGGTGTTTAGGAGTTTGGCATAGAATTTGCATTTGTACCGATGCAGGCAAAATCTTATGCTTGCATGAAACCCTTGTAAATAGGATTCATTATCTACTCAGATGGATTAAGGAGCTTTTGAAATGGAATCTGTGATAGACTTTTCAGTGATTGTTCCTGTAACGCATCAGTGTGTTTGTGATGTTTTTAGTAGTCACATATTTTAATTCCACACCTGAGAAAAACTAATTTTGGTGTTTTTCTCCAAAGACTAATTTTAAAAATATTGTTTACATTGACTTTATGTAGGACACCTCAGTTAATCTGCTGCAATTGCTTCTAGATTTACTTTCAGAAAAGTGTGGAGATTAAATGAAATTCAGATCAATTTACCGGAAATCTAAAAACAGATATTCAGGTTTTCTTGTCATTCTGTAACAACATAGCCAAATATTTTCTTAATTTGTAACAAGGATGGTAGTCCTAGTGCTAGACACCAGAGTCCATCAGTAAAGCTCAGCTAGCTGAGAGTAGTAGTCCAATGAATACTTCTGAATTTCTTTCAGGTGATTTTGCCACCAGGATATCCAATTATAGAGCCACCTATTTATCAACTAAAGTAAGTGAAGTTTTCTTCCAAACATTTGTATTTCTTTTCTGAGTTACCACTGTTAATTGCTTACAGTGTAAGCTGAAGTATAGTTAAGATGACTCCTTGAATTAAAGTATACCAGGCATGGGGATGTTTCCAGCAAGAATATTCTATTCTTTCTCACGAGTTAGCCTCAGGGAGCTTCTTTGGCAGTTTGCTTTCTTCCCTCAACTCTAATTTTTGCAGCATTATTTTGTGGCAAGGCAGCAATTAGACTGTGGAGGTTGGGTGGCTGCTGTCTGTTGTGTTGGACAGTGATGTCTCACCGCTTCCTTGGGTGTACCCCTCTTGTCTGGATCCTTGTTTCAGATTGTAAGGCATACTTTTCATCTGAGCACTGACTCTTGCTGGCCTGGAGCCATTGCATATGCCATCTTCCTTTTTTTCCTCCCCTACTCTTCCCTTGTCTCCTGATGTGTAAACAATATGGGAATGGAGATGTGTAAGCCAGGTCCCTGATTTGGATGACACAGGGACCTGCAGGGCATGACACATGGCATATCCACTGAGTTTTGGTCAGCAGATGGCAAGGCAATACAAAATAGTGCATGTAAACTTGAGGCAAAGTTTATAGTTTAACATGAGGCCAGGACCTTACAGGTACAGAACTTGAAAGGTAATTCTAAATATAGTAGGTACTATGGTGCTGAAGGAGTTGGAGAGGTAAGCTGCTAATATGTAAGGTGACTCTGGAGTGACAATGGCCTACCATGGAAAATGAGTCCAGCTTTCTTACTAGAGGTAAGAAACGGCAGCCCAAGTTAGGAGTCTTGAAAGGGAACTGTGTGATCATGCTTTTACCAAATGTTTACAACTGCAATCTTTTTAAATGGGAATGCTTGTCAGTGTTTTATTTTTAAGGTGCTTATCACATTTATTTTAAAATGAAAGTTTGTTGAGATGTTGGAATCAGCATATGGGCACAGTTTTCATTGTATTTCTTTTCATTCTAGTGCCCCTTGGCTTCGAGGACAAGATTATACGGAACTAGCAAACAGCTTGGAAGAAATATACGTGTAAGTTAGAGATTGTGTAATGTAGTGAAAGTAGACAATGTGTTTTCAGTTTCGTGCGCTGCTCAATGTATGCTTTCATGTACCTACATAAACTAGTAATTGTGAAGTGATTGCTGCAATAGCCAAAACCCAGAAAGTTTCTTTTATAAGTCTAACAGTTAAAGATCCTGTTTTGCAAGAACAAATTGTGTTAAACTCTGAGAAGTTTCTTTTATGTTGTTTAGACCCGGTGTTCTATAAGGATAGAAGTCTTCATTTTGACTCTTAGTAGAATAGACTCCCTTCAGAATCTATGAGATTGCTTGTGAATTGGTGCTATGAAGTAGAAGATTTCTGCAGTGATTCTGCGTTTGAACGTTAACCTGCAGGATGTTAAAGCATTTATTCCTGTCTTAGAGCATAAGTGGCAAAACAGTTTTTCTTAAAAGATAGCTAAGGGATAAGTAGGTTTTAAAACAAATTAAACACATGTGGAATCTATTCACTAGAATCTTTATCATAGCAAACTGTTTATTATCACACTGTGCAGCTAACATCAGCTCATAATGAATGCATGAGAATAAATGGAACATTTAGAAATACTCAAATTATGTGGGTTTGAATTGCTGTGAAATTGGAGTAGTAGATACAGTCATTTTATAGGGTTTATTTAATTCGTTCAGATCCCAAATACAATATAAACTAAATAAAATTAAGATATGTCAGAAGGAAGCACAGTCATGCCCAAAATACTGTAATATGAACATCTTATATAATAAATGCTTAGCTTGCATTATGTTTTTTTATCTATTTACTCAGTTACTTTGATTTACTGGGTTTCTTATCTAACCAACAGATAATTTAAGCAAGTAAAATTAAAGTGTTAGAAATGCACAAGGATTTTAAGTGAAAACTTCTATAGGATCCTATTAACCACAGTTGTTCAGTGGAGCAAAAGGAAAGAGATTCATAGGATTTGCTGGAGTCTCTACCAGAGGTCGGTCTGCTGTAGGTGGTTCTTCAAAAGTCATTAGCAACTAGTGCAAGTTGCCACATGAGGAATATGAGAAACAGCATGTTTGTGAAGCAGGTTTTGTTGTTGTTTTTGTTTTTGTGGGGGTTTGTTTTGTTTATTTTTCCCCCTCCAGTCTTGTAGGTTAAATTCTGCTAGTTAGATCAGTCCCTTGCAGCTCTGTTCTTTCTGTCTGTATCACTTGCTGTTCAGGGCTCTCACTGCTCTCTCCTAATTTTTGTTTGTTCAGCAGGAAATGAATGCATTTATACTTTAGGCCATATACATAATTTTAGACTGTTTAAAAAGCTTTTGGAGTAGTCACTGATTTGCACAGTGTTTGCAAAAGCCTTTTATCTCTAATGTCTATGTAGTTGTCAGATGAACAGAGGTACTCTGCATTGTTGACAGTGTGTTTTACCAGGTTTCTAGTCTCTAGTGATCTAATTATATAGTTCTGCAGTCTAAAACAGTAAGAGCTATATTGTCAGTCACTATGTTGTCTTCTTAAGGAGGTGGAAAAAGCAGAGAATTAGAGATCGCAAGTCGGTTTTGGGAGATCCAAAGTTCTTGAATATGTAGGAAATATTTGGCTTTTTTTTAATTGGTTTGTTCTTAGTTGTTTGTTTTGTTTGTTTGTTTGTTTTTTGTTATCCCAGATATTATTCTGGTAAGACTTCTATTCAGTTGAAAGCTTTGTTTCATGACTTAGACACAGGTGACAAGAAAAATAGCAGCATACAAAGGTAAACTTTTAGACTAAGTGTAATTTGTGAATAGGCAGAAACTGAAATTGGGTTATAGCTGAAGAAATTGCTGTTTACTTGCACAAAACAGAGAAGTCATTCATTGTCTAATCTCTCTCATTCTATCATTAAAACAAATACAGTTCTTTCTGTATGAAAGTGGTGCTTGTGTATGATAAGAAGCAGCATGAAATCAGGGTGTAGAGTTGTTCTGAAGTCTGCCCAGATTTTGAAGACAGAGCTACAAGTTTATAAATACCTTATTTTTGCTTGAATATTTTTCTTAAAATATGTATATTTGTTTGAATTTCTGTTTGTAGTCAGTAGTAGTGCTGTATGCATTAAGCAAAATAAGGGTTTAAAGATGTAATTTTGTCACTAACATGTACTTATGGGGGGCCCCAGATGGTGGCAGTAAGAAAAAAAATTAAAGAGAAATCATGAGTCACCTAAGGCACTAAATCTTTAGTTTTGTTTTTGAGACAAATGTGCACAGTTCTTAAACATACTAAAATATAATTGCACAGACAACTTTTCAGGACACCATTTAAAATATATTTTGGATTATTTGGGTGCTGCAGCATTTCTGAACTGAATATGCACATAAAAAACATATGTATTCCCAGTACCTTAGCACACACCTGAGACCCCTGACTAAGGACTCCTAGACCTAATCCTTACCTCCCTGTCCTATGGGAGGGCACATTACCCAAACAGTAGCGTATCAGTCCAATGCTCTACAGTCTTTACTGCCACTGACCTACTTTCACAAAACTTGAAGGGAAGGAGTCCCCTGGAGCCACAGAGCAGCTGAAGGAGCTTGCCACTGGCAGCAGAGTACTCTTTGTAGAGAAAACTGATCCAGAACAAGCTCCAAGGCTAGAAATCCTGGCTTAGCATTCTTTTGAAAATACTGAGGATTGCCCAGCTTACTCTTCTCATAGTTACTTTCTTTAGTGGCCAGAAAGTTTCAGTAACTTTCCTGTTCTCCTCCAGTATTGGTGCTTTTAATGTTAAAAAAAAGCAAAAAAAAGCAAAAAAAAGCAACCCACAAAGAGAGTATATAATGATGCAGATACCATGTGTTTCACCTGGTGAACTACTGAGAACTACAAGCCTGTCTAAGCTCTTTATTTCACTAGATTATAGTGTTCTATTTTTGCATGTCTGAAATCTGTATGTTATTTGGTGTCCTTTCCATGCTGAATTATTCTTCATTCACTGTGAGTTTTAACTTCCAGACAGAACCTTGGTGAGAGTATACTTTATTTATGGGTGGAGAAGATACGAGAAGTTCTGATAGAAAAGGCACAGTCATCAGATCCAGGTACTTCAGCAAATACATGGGTTTTTCAGTTTACTGCCTGTTCAACTGCAAAGCAAGATTTCATTACCAGTCCAAGCTTTATACCCAGTTTTGTATTGGATCTAAATAAGAGAAAACAACAGTCCCCAGTGTTGTGGCTTATTGTTTTAGTTACAGCTGCCATTTTTAAAAAGCAGAAGGGAAAAAAAGGAGGGGGGTAGCCTCCTTGAACTAGAACAAGGTCCTGATTTCTCTCAGGAATTAAATTAATTGCATGAAAGAATGCTGCACACAGGTACATTATACACTGTTCTCTTTTGCGAAGGAATCATTCATATCAGTAATTAATTTCTCGTGCTGTGTGCACTCTTGGAGGATTGGAATTAGTCTCAAGAGAAGAGAGACTTCAGCGGAACATGCAGGCAAATGACCAAATATTCCATCTTAATTGCATTTTGCTATATTGGGATGAGAAGTACATGATCACTAGTGTTGCAGTGATTCTGCTGTTGATCTTACAGTGATAGAGTTTGTGTATGTTCACAGTTGTTCTATCAAAAAGTGGTGGGGTTTGTTGTTTTGGTTTTTTTTGTGCATCAAAATGCTTAACTGCTATGGAATGCATGAGTGACATGCATGCCTGCATGCACTTGTGGCAGAAGGAAATCACAGGATCATGGAATTGTTAGAGTTGGAAGGGACCTCTAGAAATCATCTAGTCCAACCCCCCTGCTAAAGCAGGATCCCCTAGGGCACATTACTCAGGACTGCATCCAGGCAGGTCTTGAATATCTCCAGAGAAGGAGACTCCACAACCTCCCTGGGCAGCCTGTTCCACTGCTCTGTCACCCTCACTGTAAAGAAGTTTTTCCTCATATTTAAATGGAACTTCCTATGTTCCAGCTTGTGCCCGTTGCCCCTCATCCTGTCACTGGTAACTACTGACAAGAGTCTCGCTCCATCCTCCCTGCACCCACCCTTTAGATACTTACAGGCATTAATAAGGTCTCCCCTCAGCCTTCTCTTCTCCAGGCTAAAGAGTCCCAGCTCTCTCAGCCTTTCCTCATAAGGGAGATGCTCCAATCCCCCAATCATCTTTGTTGCCCTCCACTGGCAACAAACTCTCTCTGGTAGTTCCCTGTTTCTCTTGAACTGGATGCAGTATTCCAGCTGTGGCCTCACCAGGGCAGAGTAGTGAGGGAGACTGACCTCTCTTGACCTACTGGCCACACTCTTCCTTATGCACCCCAGGATTCCATTGGTCCTCTTGGTGGGAAGGGCACGTAAATAACAGTATTTTCCTATGTGATGAATGTTAGCTTGGTACTGTGAGGCATAAAAGAATGATGATGAAAAAGCTTTTATTTTACATGGTTCATTATAAGATTCAGTTTTAGTCTTTTGATAAACTGTGCATTTTGTTGCTGCATTACGGACATTTTAAAAGTAGTTTTTCATTGACATGATTAAAGGAGTGTATAGTGAGAAGTGAAAGTTATACTGACAATATTGTAAGTTTGTTGGGGTATTTTGACAGCAACCTTGTAGCTTCTACTTACTACATCTAATTATTTTTCTAAGCCTTTTTGAACATGTTTTGTCACTCCTCTGCTTTTTCATTGAAAATACCTGTGTTGCAAAAACTGTATCATCACCACATCATAGGCCCTCTAAATAGGAAATTAGACTGAGATATAGTAACTTGTTTGTGTGGCTGATTTCCCCCTAAATGCTGTTGCCAGAACATTAACTGTGTGTGATGTTTACTCTTTGCTATTGACTATTATTTTTTGTATGTCTTATGCATGAAGGAAAATAGGATTTGGGAAATCACGGAGTGCTTGAAACATATCCAGAGAGATGTTCCAATATAACAAGTTTATAACCTCATTTAGTAGCATTGAACAACAGATCTACATTTTTCCTCAAAGGACCAGTAAATTACTGGAATATCAGATTATTTTTGCCTCTAAATTCAGTTTATATTAATGGTACTATTGTAATAGCTTAATGGAAATGGTAAACAGTATTCTTCTTTTCTTCTTAGAAATAGTGTTAATTAGTATTGAAACAGAAGATATTATGTAAACATTGCTTAGCATTAGTGTTGTATTCTTATTTCTAAGCAGGTTTATTCTTAATACTGGACCAAGAATTTCTGGGCTTTGTTGTAATTAACGTTACTATTCTGCATGTCACAATCCTTAATGACAAACTGATATGAACTGAAAAGCCATAGATTTTTGAGAAAAAGAGTTTGAAATGGAACCTTACTTTTCTCACAAAAAATATTATATAATAAATTCTACTACTTGTATCTTAATAGATCCAGATATTAAGAAAACCAGTGAAGAAGTTGATGATGATGATGAAGATGATGGTTTTCTCCTAGACTGTCAACCTGTTCAGGAAAATCCAATTAAAATGTTAAATTATGTTATGTCTGAAAGTCAAGAAGGTAAAAAATGTGCCTTCGTTAATTCTGATGAAATAATTTAGAAGAGAGAAACCTTAAGATTCTGTTTTTCTACTCAACTTTTCAGTAAAATTAATAGCAATACAATTAATAGTTAGATTATAACAAATTATAATAATGATTAGTAGGAAATGTAAAAAATCTTTGATTCTGTATGCCATCTTGTGTACTTAACAAATCCCTTTTTTAAGTTCAGACATTAGTTACTTATGTAGCTGTATACATTGTTTCAGTACCCTTAACAGAAAGGGAACACTTCCTTGTTTGTGATCATTAGATGAAGAACTGCCACCCATACATCATGGAAACCCAATCACAGATCGAAGGAGTACTTTCCAGGCACATCTGGCTCCTGTGGTGACCCCCAGACAAGTTAGTAGAGACCAATTTTACTTGTTTTGTCTGTACTTTCAGCTTGACAAAATAGTACTGAAATATTTGTGAGTAGCCAAATATGTCTGTCTATCTGTCTTTGCATTTTTGTGTGCTAACGTTGTCTGAGTAGTCATCAGTATCTCACTTTCACTAGCAACTAAATAGCTCTAAATATCAGCTCTGTAGTGCTTCTGCTATCCTTTACTGTTATGTGCATTAGATGTAAGAGAATAAAAACACTGAAATTTGACTTTTGAATAGAATCATAGAATCTCAGAATGTCTTGGGTTGGAAGGGACCTCTAAAGGTCATCTAGTCCAACCCCCTACAATAAGCAGGGACATCTCACACTAGAACAGATTGCTCAGAGCCCCTTCAAGCCTGACCTTGAATGTATCAAGGGAATGCCAACATGTTTATTGCAAGATATTTGGAAGCTACTGAGTCTACCATGTGTGACTTGGAAAATGAATTAAAATGAGTTTATAAATGTTGTCCCTCTTTCACAAAGGAATTCTGTTGAAAAATACACTTGGATAATGGATAAGTAAATCTTTATTGAGACCAAATTGAGAGGGGTAGGCACTCTTCTAGGGTTGTATTTGCCTACAACTAGAAAAAATTTCTGCACTGGTTCCTCTCTCTTGCTAGAATTATTGGTGAATGCAGACCTAGACAGAGTGCTTGAAAAGTGCAGCTACATTTTGTTTCCCATCATGCTTCCCCTCTTTCAGCAGTTTAACACAAAGTAAATAAAGTATAATCGTGTTTCATCGTACTGATTTTTTTTTTTTTTGATCCTTTATGGAATTTGTCGTGTTGCTTCTTGCACCAGAATTAACTTTCAGAATCCACAGCATTGTATGGTAACATGCCTTCCTGTGTTCGCTGTGAATCAGTCACTCATGACTTTGTTGCACCACTGCACTTTCTCTGTGCAGTTGGATTTTATAAATATTTATTACTTTTTATAGACCTTAGTTTTCTGTTTTCCGGGCTGAAGACCCCCAGTCTATTTTGGTATGTGTAATATCTGCTGTAACCTTTTTGAGATGCTACCTAGAACTATACCCAACACTGCACATGCTATCACTCTGAGTAGTGTGAAGAGTTTCTTGGTTTTCCATGTTCTTTTCCTACATTTCAGTTCACTTTTTTGACCTTTACTGAGCACTGAGCTGGTCTTTTCATGCACATGTCTGTTGTAACCCCGATATCTCTTTTTCCTAATGCTAATAACTAGTTTGGAGTCACTTTGTACATCACTTTGCATCAATTAACATCTGTCTCCTTTGAACTACTGTTCTACTCACCTTTTCTTGCCATTAGAGTTAACGCTTTAGAGGATTTTCCTCTTTCCTTTTATCCAATTCTAGCTTTTATTTTAAGAATTTTTGGAAAGGGTTCTTGTAAAATGCTTTTTAAAATTCCAAGTAAGCTAAATCTACTCTGTGCTGAGTGATTCTAAAGACTGTTGACAGATTTACAGGGTTTTGAAGCATATTTCCCTATACAAAAGCTGTAACATTTTAAGCTGTGTTTTGCCTCCCCCTTGTTAGTTTGCCTAATACGGACTTCTTAGTCTTTATTTCCCTGCATCCTCCCTGGAGTACTTTTGAGATATTGGTATCACATCAGTCACCTGCTGTAGAAGCAGTTTTAAATGGTATGTTAGATATTTTAACTGTAGTTCAACAGCTTCATACTCCAGTTATCTTTAAACTTTTATTTATTTTTATATATATATATATATATATATATATATATATATGGTCTAGTTTTGCTGATTTGTTTCTATTCATTTTAGAAGCTTGCTCAGCCTCATTCTGGGATAAGGCTCCACTATATCATCATTACCTGGCCATTTAAGTTCATAAGTACTGTGCATTCATTTAGGTTTTTGTGCTACAGCTGTATCTTCTTTAAGTGGTTCTTTTATATTATATGTATTCATCTGTTGGCAGTACAGATCCCTCGTAAGCTTCAGCTCCTCATGTGTTTGAAAAAAGTAATTATTAATTTTATTTTTACACCTTCAAAAATGTGCTGTGCTTTTCACATCTGTCTCAGCATCTATCTTATATGTTTTCTCTGTTAATGACTCAGTGTATTAAAATACTCAGTACATTACCATTTTCATTGAAATACCACTGCCCTTCAGAGGGTTTCTTAGCTGTGATCAGTGCCCATGAACAGTGAGTCCCTATGAACCGTGTTGCTTCAGAAAGGGAAGAAATTAGAATAATTTCCTTAATGTCCTTTTCTCATTAAAAAAACCCTCTCACTCTTTGATCATGATTTATGAGTAAGATTGTTCCTACTTATGAGGAACTCTGTACCCACAGAGGTGGGTTTCCAAGCGGGCATGTCTGTATCAAGAAACAGTACTCACTTAAAGCAGGTTAGTAATTTCCCTTCTGCATGCAAAGACATTCTTAATTTCTTCTTCTATGACTTTTTTTTTTTTTTAAAAGACAATATATATTGAATAAGACTAGGAATTTCCCACCAAGAGTTATTGTTATGTGGTTAGTATAAAGACAGAGCAATTCCCCGAGTGTTGAATCCATCTTGTTTCACAGAGTCTTGTACAGTGTGAGGTGATTGGTCCCCACATGGCAGGGAAGCTTTACTGTGGTATGGACTCATTTTTCTGAAAGAAAGCCAGAAGAGGTGAGGAATGGGGTAAACACTGCACCTGTAGTGAAAGCTAGCTTCTTTATCATCTGAAGAGATTAGCGTGTGCCTCTCATACTTCATCTGCATAATCTGCGTGCTGTAGTGATATTCATTGATCTTTTAAGACAGTGCACAGATTGCTGTGTACATTCCTTTATTGAGTACTTTTAATAGTGAAACTTTACTTCTAATACAGTTTTCGATAATGATAGCCAGAGTACTACTGTCGTTACTTACATAACAGAATATGTTACTGTAAACCTGATGGGGCAAAGAAAGTGATAAGCATATTTCAAGTAGCAGGTTGGATTTAGTACAACTGCTTTTCCTTTTCTGAATTTTGTGTGTCCTGGTATTTTAAATGGATATGGTTTTTGGACTTGACATTGATTTAGTAAGGTGGGACTGAGAACTGATCTGTTGTTTAAGCATCTTGTCTTTTATGAGCAGGTGCCTCATTGACACATAGAGAATTTCGTGCCTTAACTCCCTTAAAGCAGGAATAATGGAGAGGGGAACAGGAGAAAAAAAATAGGCTCAGGAGCTACAACAGGAAAAAGGATAAGCTATTGCTTAGCTGTAAGATGTGTCTGTCTTGGAGGTTGATTGCTAATACAGACACATAATGAGTCTTTAAAGTATGGTTTTAGGACCCTAGTAGCTGACAAATAAATAGTGTCAAAGGTGATGACAATTTCACATGCTTTGTACTCTATGTATCAAAATGTATTTATGAAAGTGTATTAAGTAATGTAAGTTGTCTTTCTTCAGAATTTCCCTTTATGGGGGAAAAAAAAGAGAAAACAGGGATCTGAAGCAATGTTCTCTGTTAATAATAGGAGGTGGTTTTTTTGAGGTATCTTATAATTGAAGTGAATTTTGTAAGTTGAATGTCTTCCAGAAGAATTGCAACTAGCACAGTATAGCTAAGACAGATATTAAGTATATATATTGATGACTCCTCAGAGACATTTTTCTTTGCAGTTACTTGCCAAGCATGTTTTCCCAAGCTTTCTCAACTTCAGTAATGTTTTGCTCAAAGTAATATTAATTTTGTATTATGTGATAAAACAACGTCTTGATCACAACTATCCTTTTCGCTAGACCAAATTGAAAAAATTTGAACAATTGCTAGCCTGTTTAATTAGAAACAGAAGATGAACTGATATTGATAAAAGTTTGAATTTGGTGTTTCTTAAGAGCAGAGATGGATGTGGTGGTAATATCTGTTTTCTGGGAAATACTAACACTTTTAGACCCCTAGCAGAACTTTTTTTATAATTATTCTTTCTGTGAAGGGGAAACTCTGAAAAAAAGTATGTTTAAGGAAAAAGGAAAAACTCAAAATGAAACACAGCAGAGCTTGCTAAACATCACACAATTTTTTGTGAAATAGGTGAAAGTGGTGTGTAATGGGAAGATGTATGTCAAGTTGTGTTATGTTACTCCAGCATAATGTTATAGTTGAAAAAAGTAAGCATGTGTAACTGACAATACTGATTAAAAACGTTTTCTATATCTTCTCAGTTTGACACTTCTACATCTTCAGCAATAACATGAATGTACTCAATATACAAACTCAAGGCACAGTTGTTTTCAGTATCTCAGAAATTATTTGAAACTATTACTGAGAAGCTGCTGCTTCAGTTATGATGAATATTTAATTTCATGTCAAAGTGTAAAACTGTTTCATTATAGTGTTAAGAAGGTGATGTTTAGTAGTGATACTGAGATGGTGTGTATGAAATCCTCATTGTAAAAGGAAGCTTATTTCTGTTTTTTTAAAGGTTAAGAGAGTTCTTGAAAAACTATATGAGAATAAGAAAATTGCGAGTGCTACCCACAACATATATGCATACAGGTGAGAGATGAATAGTGATTTTTGTTTGGTTTTTTTTCAGTGTTGTTTGACATGAGTGCAGGACATGAAAAAAGTAAAATCCGTCAGAGAAATTCTTTGCCATTAAATCTTGATGTGAGTAGGTTTCTTATTTGTATGGTAAAGGTTTTAGGCTTTATTTTGAATGTGAGGTCAAGAAAGTAGAACATACAGTAGCAAATATGTTAAAGATAGTAAAATCACAGAATCACAGAACTACCAAGGCTGGAAAAGACCTTTAAGATCATCAAGTCCAGCCTATGCCCAACACCACCACACCATCTAGACCATGGCACTAAGTGCCACATCCAGCCTTTCCTTGAACACATCCAGGGATGGTGCCTCCACCACTTCCCTGGGAAGTCTATTCCAATGTCTAATCACCCTCTCCGTGAGGAAGTACTTCCTAATATCCAACCTAAACCTCCCTTGGAGCAGCTTCAGGCTGTGCCCTCTTGTCCTGTCACTGGTTGCCTGGAAAAAGAGCCCAGCCCACACCTGACTACAACCTCCCTTCAGTAGTTGGAAGAGAGTGATGAGGTCCCCCCTGAGTCTCCTCTTCTCCAGGCTAAACAACCCCAGCACCCTCAACCTCTCCCTATAAGACTTTCCCTCTAGTCCTTTCACCAGCCTTGTTGCTCTCCTCTGGACCCGCTCCAGCACCTCAATGTCCTTCTTGAAGTGAGGGGCCCAGAACAAAGCAGCATTAGGAATTAAAAAAGACTAAAAGTGAATTTCAACATGTGTTGTTATACTTTTGTGTAGTATGTGTGTGCATGGAAATGCTTCATCATCCTGAACTAAATGTATTTTTATGTGGGCGAAGTAACTGTTTTTCTTCCCAACCTTGTATTTACAAACAGCTGAAATTTTTTAGTTGAAATTAGAGTTGAAACAAAGAGCCTGATGCATATGTCTGGCATGTGATGTTTCAGCTGAAATAGAATAAACTTCAGGGGAAATGAGCAACAGGTTAAAACAAGTTTAACAGTGGTTGTTCTCTGGCAGCATTTGTGAACAGGATTTTTGTGGTTGCTGCTGATGATCTGGCTTCTTTCACTCATACTATCTAAATACACTTCAAAAAAGCAATAGAAACATACTTACTGCTTTATATTTGTCGTGTAGTAGCAGGAGCCTCTTTGTCATTGTGTCACATGTATTAACTGAGTTTAGAAGTTATGAAATCAATTGGTAGCAAAGACTAGACCTCTGGGCATTAATTGTGGAAAATTAGACCTGGGTGGCTGTCCTGTCTGTGGAACAATACACACAAAGTTTGCCAGAGTGCCCCCTGAGGAAGGAGATGGCATGGAGAATCTGAAGGTGAATTACAGTAATAGTTTCACACTGCTGCTGAAATATAGACCTAACTAATTATTCATAATATTTTTGTCAGAGTTCTTCCAACCTGTAGGTGCGTACCATAGTTTGAACCTGTATGTGATAGAGTTGGTTTCAGCTAGGTGTAATTATTGGTCTAAAAACGTAAGGATTTTTCTCATTAGGGACTTTATACTGGTAGTAAGTCTGGAGTGAACCTGAAGTAGCTAAAGTCTGTGTAAAAACTTCTCAAAACTTGTTCTACTGTTGTCGCGAACCGAGATGGGTAAAGCCGCGACCCACTGCCCTTCACAAAGGGATCGAGGGCTGAGGACCACTCCCTGTCACACTCACAAACAGTGCTCAAGAATCAATAGGTTTATTAAAGGCACTAGGGTTTAGGCAAGGTCGTTTCTACAGAACAATAGCAAATGTCAGACTATATGCAAGAACAATACATATACATATAAATATATATATAGGAATAAACAAACAAACAAAAAAAACACAAGACAAAAAACGATAGGAATATAATTCTACCCCCCTCCCAACCCCCCCGTTCTTAGTCCCGGACAGGGATAGGAGGGAAAAAACTTGGAGAGAGCCTTTAGGAAGAGTAACAGGAAGCAAGTGTATGGTATAGGTATGTATGAATGTATGAATGTCTGTAAGTGTTAATAGGAAATGTCAGAGTGTAGTCAAGTTCGCAAGTCTCACCACCGGGGTGCGGCCGAAGCCGATCCCTAGTCGGGACCCTCCTCCTCCTCCAGCAACTCCGGCAGGCAGTCCGTTCGGTACGTTCACACGCCAACAACCACAGAAAAAGGCGCCCTGTGGCTCCATGGCAGCGTCCACAGCGATACACACCCGGCGGCGGCTATATCCGTACTGAGTGTTCACAGAGCGCGCCTGTCGGCCCCGCGGTGCCTCCTGGGAGCTGCAGTCTGTGGTCCTGTGCGCATGCGCCTGGTACCTCTCTCTCCTCACGGGTGCGAGGAGCGCATAGCCAGGAATGTCGCTGGATTAAAGGCCATTATAGAGTCCGTCTCTCACAACTGTACAGATAAATATTTGTGGTTTACCCTAAGCCTCATCCTGTTTTCATGTAAATGTCCTTCCCACAGAAGTAGAATTGATACACATGCATATGAAAGATCCCTGAGACTTCATCAGTCATTAAGTTTTAAAATCTATTTTATATTATTTTTTTCTTTTTTTGTCTTTTTAAGAATATACTGTGAAGATAAGCAGACATTCTTACAGGATTGTGAAGATGATGGGGAGACAGCAGCAGGTGGACGTCTTCTTCATCTTATGCAGGTTATAGAAAATAATCTTCTGGAAGTCTTGAACAGGTTTTTACAGAATATTACAGAATCATTGTGGTTGGAAAGGACCTCTGAGATCACTGAGTCCAACAAAACAAACACTTAACAAGCACAAACAACCACACACACTCCACCAGAAAACACCCACAAAAAACAACAAACCCCTACAACCTCAGCCACTAGAGCATGCCCTGAAGTGCCACATCTACTCGTTCCTTGAATACCTCCAAGGATGGTGACTCAACCACCTCCCTGGGCAGGCTGTTCCAGTGTCTGACCACTCTTTCAGTGTAGAAATTCTTCCTAATATCCAATCTAAACCACCCCTGGTGCAACTTCAGGCCATTTCCTCTAGTCCTGTCATTATTTACTTGGGAGAAGAGGGAAACACCCACCTCCCTAAAGCCTCCTTTCAGGTAGTTGTAGAGGGTGATGAGGTCTCCCCTCAGCCTCCTTTTCTCCAGACTAAACAACCCCAGTTCCCTCAGCCGCTCCTCACTTGACTTGTTCTCTAGACCCTTCACCAGCTTGGTAGCTCTCCTCTGGCCATGCTCCAGCACCTCAATGTCCTTCTTATAGTGAGGGGCCCAGAACTGCACATGGTACTTGAGGTGTGACCCCACCAGTGCCAAGTACAGGGGAACAATCACTTTCCTAGTCCTACTGGCCACGCTATTCCTGATACAGACCATGCTCCTGGGATGCTACTGGGCACACTGCTGGCTCATATTCAGCCAGCTGTCTATCAACACCCCCAGGTCTCTCTCTGCTGGGCAGCTCTCCAGCCACTCCTCCCCAGGCCTGTGCTGCTGCCTGGGGTTGTTGTGGACAAAATGCAGGACTTGGCACTTGGCCTTATTGAACCTTATACAATTGGCCTTGGCCCATCAATCCAGCCTGTCCAGGTCCCTCTGCAGAGCCTTCCTACCCTCAAGCAGATGAACATTTCCACCAAATTTGGTGTCGTCTGCAAATTTACTGAGGGTGCATTCAATCTCCTCATCCAGATAATTGTTAAAGATACTGAACAAAAATCACTGCAATGTAAATAAACTTGTAGAAGATTATTTTAATTCTTGCTTTGCTCTTAGCTGAATAAATGATTGCTGTCTCAACGGTGACAGAAAAAACAGTCTGTTGCATGCAGGTAGTAAGTTGGGATGTCCAAGACTTGGATCACAGAAACAAGTAGAGCTTCATAGGTGGTAGTAATAGTTTGAATGGTTTAAAAGAGAAATAAGTTTTGATTCCTCTGCTTATTATGTGGTATAAGGTATACAGAAAATGAAGGCTGGAAGAAGCTGATGGATGGAGTATGACAGCTGACCTATGCACAGCCTTTCATTCAGTTTCCTCAAATATTTGTAATAAAAACACTTTTATTTGAAATAGCAGAGTAGAGTTTCAAATGCAAAAGGTAGTGGGAATGAAGGAGTTAAGTTGTTTTGGTTGTTAAATCTGTTTCTTTGTGTTATTTCTTGTTCTGGACCTTTATAATGTATTTTGGTTTTCAAGCATTGAAATAATATTCCCTTGGCAAAGTTGCTATTAAATGTGAATTGAGATTGATACATCTTGATTCACTGGCATGATGCAAGCCCTAGTAAAAACATAAATAAAATAGCATAACTACAGGGTACAGCTGGGTACATCTTATGCAGTGCCTCAAGTGACTATGTCAGCTATGTCAGCACACTAATTATTGTTTTTAATTTTAATTTTTAGATTGGTATTCCCTTCACAACAAGGGTTTTTTTTCCTGTCCTTTGCTTGGTTTGCATATTCTGCTGCTTAATGTGTTGTACTCTTATTCCTAGAAAGCGTTTTAAAGCTTTTTTGCCTTTTTTTTATTTATTTCAAAGCTTCTATTTTTTTTTTTTCTGAAAAAAATATAATTGATGGAAATATTTTGGCTTTTTTACTTAGAACTTTTTGAAACTTTGTAATTCAAACCTGATTTGGGAATGCAAACTTGCTTTATATAATATATGCAAGTATATGTAGTAAGTATGAAAACATTGTAATCAAAGCTATGTAAGTAAACAACTTTGCACTTACTGTACCTCAGTTTGTTCTAAGCTTACCAGCTCTTTCTCAGCTTGTTAATGTGTGCTTTAGACAGTTTTATATGTATATATGAAAGTTTTGTAATGTATATGTTTGAAAGACTTACAGTGTCTAGACACTTAACATTCCATAAAAATCCAATTTAGAAAGTGACGTGATGTTTCCCCTTTCAAATGTGAATGTGTCTAAATCATAAGGATCATCTCTCTCCATCTGTAGTCCAAGTTACTGGGAATATTTATGTTTTGAAAGAGTACTGCTGTAATGATGAGAAAAGTGCAATTTTCACTCACAGGGAAAGACTAAAATAGTTTATGGGCTGATTTCTAGGTGTTCACAGGTCTTGTAGTTTTTCTGTTACAAGCACTTACAACATATAATAGAAGCACGAAAATCACGTGGTTTAAATACACTTATTATTGCTGTACTTAACAGTTCTTTTGCAATAGAAATCTTATCTCATTGCAGATAAACCTAGCACTTCAGTCAAGATAGCACCTTCCAGTTACCAGAAACTGTATTGTAGATTAATTCTTTTGAACCTAGAGTTAAAAAGTTTCCTAACCATGTTTAGCATCCTGTTTACCATGAACAGTTGCTATACATAGACTTTATGGCCAATGTGTAAATGTAGAGTAGGAAACCTGCCCCAATGGTTTGTTTTTTTTCTTTACATTATAGTTTTAATTTTAAAATTATAAGAAAATTGTTTTTTTCATCATGGTAGACTCTTCTAATGTTATTGTTCAAATTAGTCAAATATATTTATTTTTCTGGTTAATGGAGACAATGAATGGTTGTTAATGTGCTTTTGTGATAGCTAGCTCTTAAGGCATTTTTTTCACTTTCACCAAACCACCCTGCTATCTTGCAGACCCGTGTTTTCACTCAGCCTTATGCAAATAAAGCTGTGTTTGCTCTGTCTGGCTCCAAGCCATCTGTGTGCATTAGTGTCGTACAGCGCAGGACTTCAGAAAAAGCTGGTTAGAAGTGAACAACTTCCACAGAGATTCCAGATGCCTTAGTTTGAGGGACAAATTCAGGATCATGGTCACTAACCACGCAAGACAAATCGGAGCAAAAATGTTACCTGGTGATTGTCACTCCCCGTTTCCGTGCAGTAATGTGTATCTTGTATTTTGGCAAGATACGTGCTTCTCACTGATAGTTAGTCCGCTGGCATTCCCTGTGTGACTAGTGTTTGCTGATGATGGGGAGATCTTGAGGACAGAATTGCTGCAGGGAGAAATAAATGATAGTTTTCCAGTCTAGTCAAGTCACACTTAAATTTTGTGAAAAATAAAGCTGTTTAAGGCCTTCCAGGTTTCTTGGTTTTAATTGCAGTAGAAGAAATAATCACTTTTCTTCTGTTTAACTCTCTGCTTCATTTTGCTACTTATGGTCTTAAAAAAGCTATATAAAGGCTGTTCAGTTCCTTTCAATTCTAATTGCTAGTGCAATTATTTCATGTTGTGTGAACTTCATATATGCCTTTTTGAATTCAGGAATGAACTGCTATGCCTCATACCTGGAAAATGCTATGTCTCAAACCTGGAAAATGCAGAAGTTTTTATGCATTATCCAGGTGCTGTCCTGCATGTGGCAACAGTACTAGCTCATGGCATTTTAGGTATTGATATGAATCACCTGGCTGTCATTAGCCTCATCTACTAACACTTCCAAAAATGTGGATAGACAGTCGGCTTAGTGACAGAGGTTCTCTGGAAAGAATGATTTGTTACATCAAAGAATCGTAATGTAACTCAGTAATTTTCCCTTTAAATAACACCTGAAGCCTTTGGTACATGCATGAGCAACTCTAGTGCACATGTAATAGCTTTACAATCTTTCTGAGGGATATATTGAATAATTTTACTTTGAATTTACTTTTGAGTAGGAGGCTGGAGAGGGACTTACTACAACTGCTGACTTGTCATTATTTGTTACCCTCTGTTAACAAATGTGTGATGCAGACCTGACTATAAATTCTTAAAAATGCAAGATAGTAGACTTCTTCTATGTTTAAAATAGGTGCCAACAGTAAAACTAGTTCCATAAAAAAAACCTTTTTTTTTTTTTTTAAACAGATTTTGAATGTCCACAATGTGTTAGTTGTTGTATCCCGCTGGTATGGAGGCATTCTCCTAGGACCAGATCGTTTTAAACATATAAACAATTGTGCAAGAAATGTACTTGTGGAATACGACTACGTACAGTCAGTGGTAAGTCTCTGCCACTTAGAATGAAGGCATTTAAGGGCATGTGAACATGTGTGAATTGTCACTGTTAGATGAAGTCAGAAGAAAAGTAATACTACCTGTGTCATCATCCTCTGTTTGCTTTGATGCACTGATAGTATGCATAGGATCAGCACAAAGAGTCCTGAACAACTCCCAAAGAAGTGTGGCAGCCATTGAGGATATTGGTCCAGAATGCAAATTTGAGGGTTGGGGGAGGATAGGAAAGGGAGATGCCTCTTTCTGCACGTTCAGAACACTGGAAGCTGCTGCTTCTGCTGCTTATTTGTGCCACCAGTTCTAGTGCATCAGCAGACTAAGCATGGGAATTGCTGTAACTAGTAGGCATTTTAAAAAGTGAAAGCTTTATTACATCCCAAGCAGTCTGCAGAATTACGGAGGATAGATGCAATTTAAAAACAAATGCCTAGACTAGAAGAATTCAAGCAAAATACCATTGACTATTATAGAAAAGATTAAGGGAAAATGTTTCAGAGGAGTTTAAACAAGTGGGAAGACAAAGTTCCAAATGTCTTTAAATGTCATTTTGCTTCTTAAGGGACTTGTGTCATTTAATCATCTAATATTCTTGATTTTAACATTACTTCATCCTCAGAACAGCATGTTAGATATGTCTACGTACATTATAGTATGTAAGTGCTAACAAAAGAAGGTTTAAGACAGTAGGAAAGAATTACTAAGGGATACTTTAAAAAGTATGCAACTGTCAGTTTCCTTTTTTATATGAAACTAAGATTGCTGTGGCTGAAAGATGAGCATTCTTCCCCATTTCTCCCCCTGCACTTTTCAGTTACTTGCTTTTTGCATTTTAGAGGTGCTTGAATATACTTATTGATTTATCTTGTTGGGAGTTTATCTTATTTGAATGTGTTGCTCACAAAATGAACAAGATTTTTAAGCATTTATTCTCAAGTGAAGGTTTTAGTACCAAAAATTACTTAATTATTTTCTGTTTTTAACAACTTAATCAGACTGTATTTCTTTCTTGTGTATTAAAAGATATGTTTTGTTACCAGTGTCCATCAGAAAAATAACAGATGGAACTTACGCTAGTTATCCTTCTAGTAGCATAATACGATTCTTGGAAAAAAAATATGCTTTTAGCTAACTCTTTAGAACAGCAGAATTCAAACATCCTGTTAGGGTCTTTCCCTCCCATGCTCAAGAGGTAGAAGAGAGAAGATCAGAATGTCCCAGGTTCTGTGAGGTATAGTGGCAGATTCCTTTGCTATTTTGGGGATTGTTTGTGATGAATGCCTGCTGAAGAAAAATCTTGTTTTTTAGAATTGGCAGTCATAGTAAGAGGTTTCTAACTAGCAAGATGAGCAGACAAATTGGAAAAAAAAAATGAAACGGAGTGGTTAAATATTATACACCTCATAACTTTTGTAAATCCCAGTGAACTACAAACACAGTTCATATGAAAAATAATTTCATGGGCAACACTGAGAAAGCTCACAGTATATAAGGATGTTGATTAATTTTTTTAATGTTTCTTTTTCATTCCAGGATGAGGCATGTAAACAAGCAGGAAAGAGTAAAAAGATAAGGAAGGACAACAAGAAGAGAACATAACAGTGTTTTTTAAAAACTATAAAAGATTATTTTGCACATATTTATACAAAGAAAACATGGACACTATTGCTTTATCCACAAAAGACATTTTGTATTCAAGAGAGAATTCAGTAAAGCTACAGATGTAATTTCAGCTTGTTCTGTGATTTCTTCTGCTGTTGTGAAGTAGAGCTTAAACATAAGTTTTCTGTATCATACATTTCAGCTCCAGGCTTTGGGGGCATTGTAGCATCTGAAACCATTTACACATCCCACCCCCTCCCACTCAATGATGGTTGACTAATATAAAATGGGGATTACTTATCTTCTCCATTCCTGGGTTGGAACTCAAACACCTGTCTTGTATAAGAACTTGAATTCCCTAGTTTGTTGTGTTTACTTCAGCATTTCTTTGAGGATCATGCTGTGAGTGTTGGGACTCTAGGAGCCTGTTGAAAAGCTGAGGATTAAGTGTTGTATTGTTAAAGGAACCAGTGGTTTCAACAAAGAATATGGCGATTTTGAAATCCGACTGTTACAGCTAGTAGTGAACGTTAGTAAACATTCTGAACTGACTTCCATTGGTGTAGAGTGGGAAAAAAACAATTGGTAATGATGCAATCACAAACACTTGAATTTTCTACTCTTTTATTTATAGCTTCCAGACTTTTCTCTAATGCATTACAAAAAATTAACAGGACCTTTTATCAATCAATTGGTATATTGCTGTTGATGAGATTTAAATATTTTTTTTTATGTTCCCTTAATATCTTCCACTAGGGGTTTTTTTCTTTTTTTCTTGAGTTAATTTCTAAACTTTGTGATCCATTAATTATTAGCTAAGTCACAGGTGCTTTCTTAGGTCAGGTACACCTTATACAGTTTGCTCATATAGTAATGTCAGGGCTGTGACTATTTTTAATGACTTTTCTCTGGTGACACTTGCATAGTTTAAAGGTGTATTTGTAAGACTAGCTTATTTGACCACTAATTCAATATACATCTTTTTGCCAATACGTTCTTATACTGAACTGTTAATTATAGTTTTCCAGTAGGGGTATCACAGCAAAACTTTCCCAAAGCAAACTTCATCTAATCAAATTAAACATTTCAGAGTTTGGTATAGATAGAGAGATATTATTTAAGAATTTCAGTAACTTGAAAAATACCACTAAAATACATGATTAAGAAAAAAATTGCCACTGGTTCTCTGGCAGATAGATCCTGCACTGATTTATTGAAACAACTGCATGCAGTTACATTACCTTATCTGCATAATAAAGCTCTTTTGGGTTCAGCCTTAGCACCCGTACTTGTAATAGTAAAATGGCATTCAGCCCAGGGAAGGAGATCCATATATTACAGTATGCCTTGCACTTTTTGGGTCATGCAATTTCTTGTTCAAAGTTTGTCTGTCTTACTGATAGACTCTTATTTTGCCATTCACTTCTGTACTTTATTAGCTTAAGTATTCCAAAGTTTCTGATGCTTTTATGAAAGTGAATTTGTAGCAATTGCTGAATATGGAAAGCAGGTGAATTGTGAGATGTTCTGCTACAGCTGCCCAAGATTCAGTTCCTCTCATTGTAATGCATGTTGTTTTCCCAAAGAGCATCCTTTAGTTTGAACACTCAGAATCAACAAATGATTCTGAAGGTCTGAACTTTGGGATGATCAGGCTGAGGTATGTGAAAGCTAGGTGTCTGATTTTTTTGTTTTCAGGTAATACTGATCCTTCTCCCCAGGAATCTCGTGTTTCATGTATTGTGTGTTAGCAAAAACTAAAACACCAAAATGGATGAAACAAGTTTCTGATAACCACTGGCTGTGTAAATTAAATAGACCATATAGGTCATCCAGTCAGTGAGCAAAATGAATCCCCTGTCCCATAAAATGGCTGGAAAAAGCGGAAACGTGTGTTTTAATAATATTTCATTCAGAGAGAACATGAAGTGCTGGCTAGCTGTCCTGTGGACACTTGGTTAGAGAAGCTGCATTCTCTTCCTATTTTTGTTTGTAAGTATTTCCTAAGTTTAAGCTTCCTTTTTTCTAAGAACAAGTTTTCATGTGGGTTTCCAGAAGAGTTTTGCAACACAATAGTTGATGCATTCCTGTGAGAGCGATGCCTCAGCATACCTCCTGGCCTAAAGAGCCTTCAATTCTTGCTCCCTTGATTATTAGCTATCCTTCAAGGAGGCTGTATCCCATCGGTTAATTCAATACAATTGTTTCTGCTTTGTAATTCAGAAAATGTTTGAGCAGCAGTGGTCATTATCTGTCAGGATCAAAAATTTAGCACTAATGCAGCAGTTGAAGTCCTTGAGATGTCAAGAGGGTTTTCACACTGGGACTGGTAACCAAGAGACACAAATATCCTGTTCTGTGTGTAGAGCAGAGCAGCAGCAGACAATATATTTTGATCCTCATGTTTTTATCTTTGCCTATAATGCATTAAGCTGGTTAACAAAGAAATAAAAAACCCCTAAATTCTTTAGAAACAGAGCTATAAAACCTTCTGTTTCTCTTAGTGGAGAACAGAGGTCCCCCAGAATCTGAAAAAGAACACAAGTCAGCCTACTCTCACAAGCAGATGGCTTGCTTCCTCAATCACCTTGGAAGTATGTTATTCTGAAGCCAGTGTGTTACTCTTGAACAGACTGGAAGTACTGACATCTTTTGTCTCTGAACTATAGTAATTTTAGATTGGTATTCCCTTATTAATTAAAAAATGGGAAGAGAACAGAATAGACAACTACTTGCAATCATAATAACCCTGTCGTTTTGATAACTAACAGCCATCTAATTTTTATGTTGCTGACATAAGTAATAAGTTTTTATTTTGGGGTAAGGTTCACAGAGGGTAAGAGAAGTTGTGGCTTTCAGTATGTGTCTATGCAGAAAAGAGAAAGATGTGCCTTTTCTGTTAGGTACGTGTCACCATTCGTGTAGGTTTCTGTGGTGAAATGATAAGTAGAATTGGCAAAAGTACCCCTGATGCTGGGAGAGGAATGAATTTTGCTTTCTGTTGCCTGAAATGTGCTGACAGAAGATCTGCTTTAGATTTGGCACAGCTCCCTCCCCTACCAGGTAACAAGGGTTGGATCAGCCTTTGCTTTTGAGTAAGCTGAGGACACAATCACCATACTCCTGTTAAGTGCATTATTATAAATACTGATACTCTAAACTCCCACTACTAAAGAATGTAATAATCTTATTTATCAATGTAAACTATGAGGTTTAATATTTTCCTCCAAATTAAAGATTTATAAACATGGATTTAGAGAAATATATTGAAAATCAACTACATCAGAATGGAGCACTAGTGTTCTTCAGTCCAGAACTTGGTGATGCAACCTGATGAAAATAGAGTTAAACAAATTATGTGTATGTGAACCAGCAAGTGGGATCCAGTAAGAGAAAGATACTACAAAAATGGCTTGCAACAACTGTAACCTCATAAATAATGTCCTAACACAATATATAATGTACAACAGAAGCAGCAGTTCTAACAGCTTTTGTTATCAAACACTGTAAATTTGTTTGAGACAATATAAGCTGAATACATATCCTCTATTGTGAAAGAGTTAAAAATTTAATTATCTGGAAAAAAAATAAGAAGGATTACAGCATTAATTCATACCTAAAGTACAGCTTCCTGTCATAAAAATCTGTCTTTGAAGAATCAAACACTAGCAGAAAAAGGTAGATTGTGACTTCTAGCTAGCCTTTTTTGCCACTCTTCTATCTCTTTCTTCTACTGTTTTTGCTTTGCTCTTCTGGAAATGAATCAGGAATCTGGCTGAAACCAGATTAGCCATTACAGGACTGCAGTCTCCTACAAGTTGGAATCATAGAATCATTCAGCCTGGAAAAGACCTGTAAGATCATCCAGTCCAACCTTTAACCTAACTCCACTAACCTAGCTCTACCAGCCCACTGCTAAACCATGTCCTTAAGCACTGTATCTCTATGATTTTTAAACACATTCAGGGATGGTGATTCAACCACTTCCCTGGGCAGCTCATTCCAGTGCTTAATAACCCTTTCTGTAAAGAAGTATTTCCTAATATCCAACCTAAACCTGTCCTGGCGTAATTGGAAGCCATTTCCTGTTTTTGCTTTGCACTTCTGGACATGAATCAGGAGTTCGGCTGAAACCAGATGAGCCATTACAGGACTTCAGTCTTCTACAAGGTAGTGTCAGAATGATCTCCTTGACTTTGTTGCTTAAACTGAAGTGACTGGCACATGGAGCTACAAATCACTGGAGGGATGGGGAACACACCAGCAGTACATTTTGCCGTGTTCTTGCTTAGGCTGCAGGCAGTTGAGACAGGATACAGGCTTGGCCAAACCCTCAATTTGACCTCACATTTACTTACTACTTTAGTTTCTTTTCAACTACATAATAGCTTGGACCTTAACAACTTCATGTAGATCAGCTTCAGTATTGCTTGTAGAAGAAAGGCAGGCTAGTGGAATTGCTTAAGTAGTTGTTGCCAAAGTATGTTGTCTACATTTCCAGCATTACCTGGGAACAAAATAAAGCTTAAAGCAGTACTGGACAGGCATGCTGTGAAGATATTTGTATGGATAATAAAGTTTTGCATTTTTTGTACTGTTGCCATTCAAACATTTAGTAAAAAACACTTGGAAAATGCTAATGAATTTGTTCCCACAAACAGAAGCACAGACATGACAGCCAACATTTTTCAATTTTAAGTATCTAAAATTAGACACCAAAGTGTTTTTAGAACCCATAATAAAAATGATTGAATTTTTACTACTATGGAATAATCACAGCTCTCTGCAAGTGGCTTCATTACTCATACAAAATATAAGCATTTGTGGTAGACACACGATTTTTCCCACCAACGTGGAAAGAAGAGCCTAGTCCTATAAAAGTTAATTACCAGGCTCTCATTCACATTCAGGGAGTCAGTATTTTGTTCCTTAGTGCTGGGTTGGCAGCAGTTGATGCTGTGTTGCTGAGGCTGCTGCTAAGGATGTTTGAAACTGATTTCAGTGGGAGATTTGCAACTTATCTCTGAGGGTTGGACCAATACTGGTTAACTGCTCTGGTAAGTAATTGTATGTATGCTTACTTAGATCGTATCAGTTTTCAGCCCTAGGGTCCACAGAAAAAGGAACAACAGCAACAACAAAGTTGAATATGCCTTTAGTCAACAAAAAGTTATAACACAACAGAGAGGAACCACAGACTTGCTTAAATACAATGGCACTAGATAAAAAGAATGAAATTAGAGAGTGGTTTAAATTATCATAAGGATATATACCCAATATTAAGAAAAATTTCAGAAAAATTTGTCCATAATGCTAGCAACCAAAACACTTCTTCAAGAGGGGGAACGAGGGAGGGAGGAACAAAGCAAGAGAGATTCTCAAATCAGCCCTCCTGACGTCCACAGATAAGGATCAGGTTGCATAAAAAGAACTTGCATTTTAAAATATGAGCTTGGAAAAACTACATATTTCTTACTGGTAACTCTTCTAGAGATATACATGGTTTAAAAAAAATCTTAGGATAGCTAGATTTATCAGAATATTATAATATTTTCTACACCTGTCTCAGGTTTTTTTAATGTTTATTGGATTTTTGGCCCATCCTATTAATAGTCCTTATGAATCACAGTCTTTTGGGCAACCCTGCCAGGTGTGAATTTCTTTCCAGACTGAACTGACCTGGGTACACAACATGCACAACAGCACTGCTGAAGCTCCACATGTGACTGGAACATGTAATGAGACTTTGTCCACACCACCACTGAGCTCTGAGTTTTCCCTGGGCGTCTTGGTGCTGCTGGCTTTCCTCATGGTGTTGCTAGCTCTGGTCACCATCCTCGGCAACGTCTTGGTGATCCTTGCTTTCATCATGGACAGAAACCTCAGGCATCGGAGTAACTACTATTTTCTGAATCTTGCTATTTCTGACTTTGCAGTGGGTAAGTCTCAGCCGTGGGGCACGTACAGTTTGTTTCCTAGGACTCTTAGGAGAAGCAAGGGGGCTTATTTTGCTGGGTGGTTTCTTCTAAGAGAACTGGTTCCCAGGTGTGTGTATCTAGGGGTAATGTGAGGGATGGTGGAAACTGCATGAACTGTTTAAGCAGCATACTATTTTTCAGAAATACATTATCATATGAAGTGGGTCCTTTGCCAGGTAAACAGGTAATGTTTTATGTTATTGCTTCAAGAAAAGATTCTAGCGTATGTGAATCTATGTGGAATAGCAAAGACTGGGAGTTGTTTGTGAAGAGTCTTGTGTAAAGTTTAGATACTCAAATAAAATACAGCATATATTATCTGGCAGATCTTGGATACATGTTTGATATCTTCATCTACTCTCACACAATGCAGATAATCGTCTGACGTTTGCAACTAAATAATGACGAATAGTATTTTTAAACATTTTGCTGTGTTTGTCTATCTAGATTCCCACCTTAGGAATATGTGTTTGTATAGGTGAATAGAAATAATAAATCAAATGTTTTCTGGGAAGTTTTGTGTTACACATATATATTTATACATAGTCACACATTTTATTTTGAAACTTGTACTGAGAAAAAGCTCAATTAAAACAGTACTGTGATATGCAATTGTAGATTGATGTATTGCAATACTTCGTGAAGTGTTGAATGTCTCTGGTATAAGTCTTGGTTAAATTACTGAGTATGCAGAATGATGGAACGATGGCAGATGTGGCTGTGTCATGGAATCTATATTCTGACTTGTCACATTGCAACAAAATATTTTAAAACTGTTTTTATTCTAATTTTTTACCTTACAGATTTAAAAAGGATACTGAAAGATCAGAAGAAACTCTCTCAAAATGTATTGCCAGTGTCAGAAGTTCTGTTAGGGGCATGGCTTCTAATACTCCAAGCCTCGTGATGTCTAGATCTCCTTGTATAACATTTTGATCACTTCCCCCATTGCTTGATGTCTTCTTCCAGCTTATAACTGCCTTGTTGCTCTGCAGAGCTCTTGCTGCCTGCTGTCTGGCTACAGTACACGGGAAAAAACCACAGCAATGAACTGAAAACCACTGGATAGTGGTCTGTCATCTGGCTTACAATCTAGCACCATATTGAACAAATGCCAGCACCTAACTGAGAAGTACAAAGTAAATCAAAGAAGGACATAAAATCATAGAATCATATAATGGTTTGGGTTGGAAGGGACCTTAAAGATCATCTAGTTTCAGCCCCCCTGCAAGGGCAGGGACACCTTCCACTAGATCAGGTTGCACAAACCCCTTTCCAACCTGTCCTTGAACACCTCCAGGGAGGGGGCATCCACAATTTCCCTGGGCAACCTGTTCCAATGCCTCACCACTCTAACAGTAAAGAGTTTCTTCCTAACGTCTAACCTAAATCTACCCTCTTCCAGTTTAAAACCATTACCCCTTGTCCTATCAGTGCACAGCCTGGTAAAAAGTCCCTCCTCAGCTTTCCTGTAGGCCCCTTCAGATGCTGGAAGACCGCTATAAGGTCTCCCCAAAGCCTCATCTTCTCCAGGCTGAACAGCCCCAACTCTCTCAGCCTGTCTTCATAGTAGATGTATAATAGGTAAACAGATATATAAATAGATCTTACTTGGCATTACCTAGCTTCCATAAATCTTTGTTTTCTGCTATTATGTTTACCTGAATATCAAGTTTTTCATTCTAAATTTGGTTAAAGGCTTTGCATACTTTAGAGTCAAATTGGTTTGTATTTCTGATTCAGGGTATATCTGAATTGTCCTTAATTTCTGCTTGATCCTAATTGCAGAAAGCACACACTGTCATGCTTGCAGAGCCCTTTGCTTATGCTTTTAATATATTTAATCTATCTGATTTTGACCTTCAACAACTTTTGCTTTATCTCTGCTTCTGGACCTATAGCTGGATTTAAATAGAGATCTCTTGATTCTTGGTAGAGGTGGAATAACAGGAATTGTAAGACCTTTAGGGAAATTGAAGGTACTCTTTAGTGTCTGTTACAGGAGCACATGGTATTATGAAGTAAATATATGGTTGAAATAATACCCTTTTCCCCCCTTTTTTGAATGTTAAAATCTACAATGTAACCTTTTGGTCAAAAGAGCAGTGTTGATTGCTCCGTAGATGCAGTGATTCCATTATTCCATTTCATTGCAGCTTTGATGCTGTTCACTGCATCTCTGTGTCACAGCAAACTAAACTGTTAGCTCTTCAGCCTTGCAAGTTTGCATTGTGACTGTGTAGTGTGACCACCTAGAAATTCATTAAAATGAGATCATATGGGCATTTTCATGACATTTGCATTTAACAGCCTAAATGTAGATAGCCATTGGTGTGGGTCACCCATGTATGTTCCCACCACTTGGTGTGTTCCCATAGATAATACCCTATCAGCTAACCACTGAAAAGTGGCTGTGATCAAGTATTATGAGAAAAATGGTTAGACTGGATGTACTTAATTAACTGTGCAGTTTTTGTCAGCTTCCTAATTAGATAGTTTTAAAGATTAGTCTGAAATTAATATGTTTCTATAAAAGTTACTTCTGGAGCATTTTTGGACACCATATTATGCTTCTAAGAGGATAGAAGCATGGCAATTAGATGGTTTATTGTAAAAAACAGTTAGTACATTACATTGGGGGGAAAGGTTTTTTGTTTGTTTGTTTGTTTGTTTTAATTTCAGTAGTCCACAGAACTTTCAGTCTTTCATTACTGTACCATTTTTTTCTAGACAAATGCTGATACTTTAATTTTGCATTGGGACTTAGAGATAAGATGAAGACTTGCCTAGAATTTCAATGTTTTCCTGCTGCTGCCAGGATTAGAAATTATTTAATTACACTACAGAGGAGGTGGGAAGGTCAAGGTAGGAAAGAGGCAGCAGGAGTGTGGAGAGCTTGGGCTTTGGTCACTAGAAGAATGGTAATGAAAACTAAGTTGAGTCAAGGATGTGCTTAGGTAGGCTTGGGATAAATTTTGAAAGGAGAAGTGGGTATAGAGAGTGATGTGGGATGGACTGACTGAAGAACAGATGAGGATCTGCCTTACTGCAGGGGCTGATTGACATGTGCTGCCAACAAGCAGCAAACTAATCCCTGGGAACAAAAAGAAGAATAAATTAAAATATGTGGAGAGGTAAGAGGTGTTTCTTGAGTAATACCTTTCTTGAGCTTCAGAAGACACCTAAGGAATCCAGTGGTAACTACTATAATTCATAATTTCTAAGCTCTACCTGGTGTTTTGTCCAGATGGGAGATGATCAGCACCCTTTGCTTTTGATGAGTCTGCTAGCTCAAGTGCTGTGGCTTGTGTTAGATTGGGAGGTTTGTGTTTGAGAAGTGCTGATACAACACCAATTTCTTTCTCTTCTTCCCCAGGGTTGTGGTTTTAGGATTGGTTGGTGCTGCTTTTTTTTTTTTTTTAAGCTGAAAAATAAATTATGAAAATCCCTGTACTTAAGAAAGTAATATTGAAGAATACTAATGAAGTTGCAGAGCTCAGAATGTGAGAAATGTAAATTAAAAGGCCTCTGCAGCCTAACTGATCTTCATGTTCTTATGCACTGTTGGTGGTCTTTGTTTACATGATCACGTTCTATTTTTCTCCTTTGGGTAATTTGGTTGTAGCGAGTCCAGGAGTGTGTAACATAGGGCTGTTATTCAAATAAAAGCAATCATGCTTCCTCATGGACTTGGGATCCACCTCCACCTCTACTGCAAACCTAGCTTTGTGGCCAGGGGCCAGTCATTTCAGACTTAACTTTTTGTGAAGCTCTGGTGAGCTTCCTGTTTTCTGCCTGCTTGTGGTCTTGCAAAGGGCTGCAAATTCATTATTGCAGAACTTGAGCTGTGCTCTGAGCTGATGTTATGAATCTGAATCTTCAGGCTACAGATGTTTAAAACAGATAATCTAAAATAACACTTGAAACACTTCACTAGCAGTCTCTTACTCGCTGGCAAAATAGGGACAATGCCCCCCATGTCGTTTGTGGCTGTGAAGGTACCATTCATTAATTGAGGGAGGTGATTCTCCCCCTCTACTCTGCTCTTGTAAGACCCCACCTGGAGTACTGTGCCCAGTTCTGGAGTCCCCAGAACAAGAAGGACATGGAGCTGTTGGAGTGAGTCCAGAAGGGAGCCACCAAGATGACCAGAGGGCTGAAGCACCTCTCCTATGGAGACAGGCTGAGAGAGCTGGGGTTGTTTAGCCTGGAGAAGAGAAGGCTCTGGGGAGACCTCATAGTGGCCTTCTAGTACCTGAAGACGGCCTACAGGAAAGCTGGGGAGGGACTTTTTACAAGGGCATGTAGTGACAGATTGAGGGGGAACAGCTTTAAGCTGAAAGAGGGTAGATTTAGATTAGATATCAGGAAGAAATTCTTCACTGTGAGAGTGCTGAGACACTGGAACAGGTTGCCCAGGGAAATTGTGGATGCCCCCTCCCTGGAAGTGTTCAAGGCCAGACTGGATGGAGCTTTGAGCAACCTGACCTACTGGAAGGTGTCCCTGTGCATGGCAAGGGGGACTGGAACTAGATGATCTTTAATGTCCCTTCCAACCCAAACCATTCTATGATTCTGTGATTAATATTTGTATAGCATGCAGGTGTTACACTAACAAACAGCAGAAGAAGCTAATGAGGAAGGTAGTAGTTCTAGGTCTGAGAAAAGCCTGGGATGGCAAGTGTGGTACAGTATGGAGGAAATAAAATTGTTCAGCTTCTCATCAACTGATTGTACTCTGAAAGATGCAGGGGACCAAGAGCTAGAAGTATGTATTGTACACACTGGCTGGTCTATTACAAGGCTGGTTTTAACTCTCTTATTTCTTAACTTTGGATGACATTATTTTAATTCTTAATATTTTTTTCAAAGCTAGATGTGTATGGCTAGAGAGTAAAATAAATTATTGCAGCCAGAGTAGACATAAAAACATCAAGATTTGCAGTAATGCAATGATCTGTTTATAATGTAAAGTGAGTGTTAAAACAGAATGTTTCAATAAAGTAAGGGATGTTAAAGCATATGTATGGGATAGATTTTTCTACCTTGGTAAGGGGAAACAGTATTAAAAATTACATTGTCTAGTGTTTGTGATCTGACATGGCAACTTGTCTAATGCAAGAAGGCTTCTACTTTTTCCTGTGCAGGAAGGAAATCCCACAGCTGCTTTTATTCTTCTCTGAGCCTGGGTATTTCATGAATCATAAACCGATTCCTTATTGCTACCTTATGATGGTGGTGGTGATGAAAACATGCCATATTTTTTCACACCTGGAAGCCAAATGGTGGTTTAGCCTTCAGAATTTCTGCTCCTTGCCAATCCCAAGTATTAAAATCAATCACAAACCTACAGTATTTGATGAGCAAGACTAACAGAGGTCCTTACGTAAGTGAATATGTTCTATGTGTCTGTGGAATTACAAAACAAATATTATCTTTTACTTGCTTGCTTGTTTATTTATTTTTTTTTTGAGATAGTTGTTCCAAAATGTTATCTGAATATGCAACTGTTTTGGTTTGAGCCAGGGTGAAGCTCTTTGCTGATTTTTTTTTCTTTCAGTGAACTTCTTAGCAGTGCCAATGGACTGATAACAACCAAGGTCGCTTCTGACTGTCTGCAGCCTCCCCACTATGGGGGAGCAGATCAGACCGAAGACAGGATCAGCAAATCAGAATATTCCCTTCTCATAATATTTTCTCTATTTGGCTTTCAGTATAGGTTAAGACATCACAGAAGTAAAGCCTTTCTTTTTCCTTTTCCACTCACTTTTCTGCTTACTGTTGCTTCTATTGCCCTCTCTTTGGCTCTCTCTCTTTTTTCCCATTTTTCTTCCCAGCCGACACCCGAGGGTCCCGTCCGTGCGCCCGGACACTCCCCCCTTCAGCTGGGAGTCCCCAGGGAGAAGAGTTGCTGTGAGAGTCGCTGGGGGAGGAGGGAGGGGATCAAGTGTTGCACACCCCTTTACAAGTATATATATTCCCTTATCACTAATAATGAAATCAATGTTTCACTTTTCAACCCAGAATACCTCTCTCTCTCATTTTTCTCCCTCTTTCCCTACCTTGGGGGAGGAGGGGGTGAAGCAAGAGTGTTCCAACTCGGTGCCAAACCGTGACAACATGTCCTTTTTCTTCACAGGTAACTTACAGAGCCAAGATTTCTTTCATGAAAATATTATGCCCCAAAACGCTTGCAACATTGAGATCACCTAACACCCCTTCTTTTTAGAGTTAAAATAAATTACTTAAATATAAGGTTCCTCTTTTCTTTAGTGCTTTTTTTCATATGTATCTTTAACAGAAGTAGATAAAAAACTTCTTTTACTGATGGCATTAATTGAAAGTGCAACAGAAGTATTTATTTGCCTTGAGTTTGTTAGTTTTCAGGACCTTATTTTTGGTTTTGCTAGTATAATTTCAGGCTAAATACCATCTAGTGCATCAAAAAGGTTAACAGGTTTTGCTGGATGCCCTTTCTAGGTTTGAGGTACTTTTTTTTTTTTCTTTGCTTCTTCTTTTTTTTTTTTTTTAATATAAAACTGATACTATGAAATAACTCTTCTATAGGTATCTCCATAGAGGATCATTGGAGGAAGATACCTGTTTGTGTATGGGTTAAAATTTATGTCCTAACTGGGAATCTAAAGCTACCAGTGAAGAAGCATTTCTGGCTGAGAGACCTGGGGCTGTTTAGTCTAGAGAAGACTGAGAGGGGATCTTATTAATGTTGACAAATATCTGAAGGGTGGGTGTCAAGAAGGAGGGGCCAATCTCTCTCCAGTGGTGCCCAGTGATAGGACGAGGGGCAATGGATTCAAGCAACAGCACAGGAAGTTCCACCTCAACATGAGGAAGAACTTCTTTACTGCAAGGGTTACAGAGCACTGGAACAGGCTGCCCAGAGAGGTTGTGGGGTCTCCTTCTCTGGGGACTTTCAAGACCTGTCTGTGTGTGTTTCTGAGTGACCTGCCCTAGATTCTGTGGTGGTCCTGCTCTGGCAGGGGGGTTGGACTCAGTGATCTCTGGAGGTCCCTTCCAACCCCTACCATTCTGTGATTCTGCTACACTTCCAAAAGGTTGTATAAATGCTCACAGGAACAGTATAATTTTGTTTTAAAACTATTATAAAGACAAGATAGTGCCCTGTAGTAATTATAATTCCTACAGTGAGCAATATGCAAGTGAATGGGCTGCCTAATCTGGCATATCTGTCCTTTTCTGATTTTAATATTGTCCATACCTAGTGTTGCAGGACACAGTACACATGAATTAGTAATTCTGGATGGTCTTCAGAGAGTGAAAGTTTCCATGGTAATGGAATTTTGAGATTGGTTATCAAAAATGTCATGGGCATAAACGGTTAAGGGTTGTTACTCTTGTCACTAGTAGTGTCATTTCTCCTGATATTGGCTGCCTCTTTAGTCGTGTCTAAATGATAGTTAGTGCCAGATTTATGCAGTACTTGATTACCTAAAAGATAGGTCAGGCTTGGGTGCATGATCACTTTCCTGTTGAATTAGCAGAGCAAGCAATACAAAGTTCATGCTGGATTTCTGGTTTTGGCTGGCTGTGCGAGAATAGACAATACCCTTTCGGGTGTAAAGCTTTGCAAGTGCAAAGATATTCCATCAAAATGTCTGTGACAAATTTGAACTGGCAGAGTAATTTTTATACTAGATCAGTTCTTTGTGTCCTGTTACTGTGACATTATATGGATTTTCTCTGCCACTGAACCAGCATCAAAATGGATTTTTTCTATCACTGAACAAGGGCCATATTCACTGCTTGAGAATGGGATTCAAAGAGGTCTGAAAGCTGACAGAGATGTCTTAAGCAGCTGTTACTTAAACAAAGCAGTTGTATATGTAGTACTGAAAGCAGTGGGTAGATGTGTTGGAGAAGGCAATGGAGCTTGATTATAATCTATTCCATGTGCCAGACTTTCTTGCCTCGTGTTGGGTGTTGCAACTCACCCAGAAGGCTTTCGTAGATGGGTAAGTGAGAGTCACTGGTTATTTTTTTTTCCTCTCCTTTTATATAATTTTCTTTCCTCTTTGTATGTGTATATAAATATATAAAGTATGGAAAGAGAAATGTGATGCACAGAACAATGAAGAGCAATAGTAAATTTACATGGTATTCTTATATATCTAGTATATCTAATTTGAAATTGGCTGTAAGAAGTGTTGCAAAAGCAGAGTACTTTGCATGCACAATGCAAATACATGCAAGCAGCTTAATCATAGCACAAAAGTTGATTACTTTGAGAAGCTAAAATGCCATTCTGCTCGGAGGTCTGGAACTGAAGACTTCTCTTGCCAGTTTTCACAATGGTAGATTATCTTTCACCATTCATTCTTGTTATGCTTCCTTGCCTCACATGCATAGTGTTACAGATTTTGAGCCTGATTGGTAAGAGAGATACAGCTTCAGGAGGAGGTCATGGATCCAGGACAGCTGTTTTCACTGTCATGAGCTAAGGTGCTGGCATAGATCTTGCGGGGTTTGTTTTTCTGTGAGGCTTAAATAAACAAAACGTGCACACACACATTTATAACATTTATAGAATAGCTGGTGTACTAAACAAACATCTGGTTAACTGAGAAACTGTAGATAGGCGCAAAGTGGTAAAGTATTTGAGTTGTTTGCTTTTCTACTCCTATGCTTTTTAGTATAAAATTTCAGTTTGCATTGCATGATTAAATAATGTGTGGTTTACTTTGGAAAAATGGCCTACAAAATTATTGGCTAGGTAAACTGTATCCACATTTTGCAGTCCTGGAAAACCAGAGTTTGTCAGGGAGCACAATGTGCAGCAAATTTGAAACCACATAGAACGCTGGAGCTACTAGAGATCAATGTTTTTGGTGTTCTATATTACACACACAGTGCTCAAACTGTTTTGTCCCACCACTTGCTGATTGTTTTGCTTGGTGCTCCCAGTGTAAGTCAAGCACTTAGTTGCTGTGGTCAAAGCACTAAAGCTGACTTGGTCAAGGTGGCATTGTAAGTCTCCTCCTCCCTTTTGGACATTTTGCAGCATTTGTTCTTGGGTGTGTCTTGCAGGCACTGACACAAATGGACTTTGCTTGCTGAAGTAATTTCTAAGCCAAGTCTCTCTATCCACTCACTCATCCATTTCAACATTTCATGCCCTTGCATTTCCTTCTATCTCAGCAGATGTCCAATAGCTATTGTAAATACATAGTGACAGTAGGCCTATGACGCTGTGGGGTTCAACTCAAACCACAACAAAATTTTTCTAACTTCATCCTCTCAGGTCTTAAAAACCCCCACGAAATAAAACATACATGTTGGAAGAAATTGTGTTATCTTTTTTTTGTTCGTTTATTTCGGGATGAATATTTAACCTTAATGATTCTCCTAATCTCTGTTTCCTTTATGTTAGGCTACAGTTTTTCTTCCACAGGGAAGAAGGAAGGAGTGATTTCTCCCTCAGTCCCATGAAGGACTATGAATAAAACTGTAACATTTGATATATTCTGTAATTTTTAAAAGCAAATAGCTACTGTCCCCTTGTCCACTAATCCAGTCATTTTATTAAAGAAGGCAACCAAGTTGCTCAGGCATGATTTACCTTTGGTAAATCCATGCTGATTGTTCCCAGTCACCTTCTCCTCCCTCGAGTTCTCAGAAATGCTTTCCATGGGGACTTGTTCCATTATGGTCCCAGGGGACAAAGAGAGGTTCGCCTTTTCTTCTTAAGGCATAATTTGAAGATGAGAGTAGCATTTGCCTTTCTTCAGTTGTTGTGAACCTCACCTCATCTCCATGACCTTTCAAAGAGGATAGAAAATGGCCTTGCGAGGATGATAGTTGGTTCTCTCAGCAGCCATGGGTGTGGTCCATCAGGTCCTATGGACTTTTGTGGATGAAGTCCTCTCAAGTAATCCCTGCCTTATTCTCACCTGATCCTGACAGGTTTCCTCCTTGAATTCATTTACTAAGCACAGAGGAGAGGGAGACCAAGCTAGTGAAGACTGAAGCAAAGAAAGCATTGCATACCTCAACCTTACCCACATCTGCTGCTAGTAGATCACTGGTTCCCTTCAGCACAGGCCTACATTTTTCTTATTCAGCATTTGACTGTTAATGACGTGACTGAAGTTCTTCATGTTACCCTTGATGTCCTTTATTGGGATTCACTCCAGGTGAGTTTTGTTTTTTTCCAGCATCATGCTTCTGTGGCCAGGCAACATTTCTAAATTCCTCCTTTATCGTCTGTCTCAGCTTCAAACTCCTTCATGCTGCCTTTTTGCATTGTAGCTTCCCTGCTTAGCCAGTCTCCTGTTACCTCTACATTTTTCCTTGACAATTGGGATGGGCTTTCTTGTGCACGGAGGCTGCTGTGCTTGAGGGCCTGAAGGTTTCCTGTGAATATTTTCACTTCAGAGCTACCTCCATGGGATCCCACCTACTGCTTTCCTGAATAAACCATAGTACACTTACCTAAAGCCTGTGGTCTGTACTCTGCCACTCTTCTTCCTCACCCCCTTTAGGTTCTTAAACTCCACTACTTACCTCATAGTCACTACAGCCAAGGCTGCCACTGATTACACATCCAGAAACAGCTCCTTTTTTACCAGTGAACAGCTGATCTAGCTGTGTGTCACCCCTGTGGGCCCATTCAGTATTTCTATCAGAAAGTTGTCCCTGACATGCTCCCAGAATCCTGTTGACTGCTTGTACCTGCTGTGTTGCACTTCCAGCAGATCTCATGAACACTGAAGCCCTATACAAGAAACGGGACCTCTGAGACAGCAGCTTCCTTGATTTTCTTAATTAAGACTTCATCAACTCCCTTATCCTGATAGGGGTGGTCTGCAACATACTCCCACCACTATGTCACCTGTGTTACTGGCCTCTTCTCGGCCCCGGACCCACAAGTTTGCAACCAGACTGTCTATCCTATAGAAGAGCTCCATACATTCAACCTGCTTCTGTACATGTTGGTCAATCCATGCTCCTCATCTTCGCTGCCTGTCTTCCCTGACAAGCTTGTTTCTGCCTGTTGCAGCCCTCCAGTTCTGCGAGCTGCCCCACGGCCTCTGTTACCCCAAGAGCCTGTTGGCTTTGAGACCTCACAGGGAGCTCTAGTTCCTCCTGTGCATTGAAGGAACACAGGCTCCAGGCTGTGTTTGTGCACATGCACCTGAGGCAGGTGTCTGTTTTCTACTTTTTAGCATTCCTGAGGTCTCTTCTGTTCCTGTTGCCCTGCAGCTTTTGCTTTAATTACTCCTTACAATATATTTCCCTTTGGTCCCCAAGACAGGATCAGAGCACTGCACCTCTCCCCTGCACATCTTCTCCACCCTCTCTTTCCTTGTTTATTGCCCTACCTCTTCTGAAGCACCCAACTGCTGTCTGAAAAACTGGTCACAGGGAGTGGCCATGGTGTTACAGAGCCAGGGAGCTGCAGGCAGGAATCACAGACATGGCCTGCCAACTTCTGTGCATTCTCACCAAAATACCTGAATTTGTGATGAGGAAGGAATAGGCCTTCTCACATCTGCAAAGAGCTAAGAGTTTGGCACTTTGTGGAGTGGGAACTTACCTGGAATTACTTGGGAAGTGGAGGATTAGATGCGCCGTGCTTGCAAGGTCCTCCAAAGTCCAGGTATTTTATTTTTTGTGCCTAGGGCTAGACTTGCTTCTACTAGGATAAGCTGAGAAGGTGTTGGTGATACTTCTACTGGTTGTAACTGAATTTTAAGTACTCTATAACCAGAGCATTAAGAAATATATATCTCTGTTCTTAACTGTTAATTTTAGTAAGTGGTTTAACAGCAAGCACAACAGTGCCTACATTTTACTGTAAAATAAATAGAATTGTAGTAATTTAAATTCTGTCGATCACTGAGGAAGTGAAAATGAGATCTGTTTTTAGCTTCAGCAGAATTCAGTGTGTTAAAATGCTTACACAATCCTAACATGCAAACTGTTTGACTGTGAAAAGAGTTGTTTTCAGACTAACTTTTCTGACCTCAGTAGATAAGGATCGGAGTTCAGGAGAGAAAGAGAGAAATTCATTTTAAACCTTGCACTTACTCCTGCTTGTGAGGTGTCTTTCTACAGATTTTGTTTTCAGGCGAATAGGTGCATTCAGATCAAGGAATGATAGAGACAGCAAGCCTGAAGTCTTCTAATCCTTTATTTTGTTACTGTGATTTATTTTTTGGATGTGCCAGTATTCAGCCTGTTGTACTAATAGACTTGTCTCAACCTTTTGGACAACCCTGCCAGGTGTGAATTTCTTCCCAGACTGAACTGACCTGGGTACACAACATGCACAACAGCACTGCTGAAGCTCCACATGTGACTGGAACATGTAATGAGACTTTGTCCACACCACCACTGAGCTCTGAGTTTTCCCTGGGCGTCTTGGTGCTGCTGGCTTTCCTCATGGTGTTGCTAGCTCTGGTCACCATCCTCGGCAACGTCTTGGTGATCCTTGCTTTCATCATGGACAGAAACCTCAGGCATCGGAGTAACTACTATTTTCTCAATCTTGCTATTTCTGACTTTGCAGTGGGTAAGTCTCAGCCGTGGGGCACGTACAGTTTGTTTCCTAGGACTCTTAGGAGAAGCAAGGGGGCTTATTTTGCTGGGTGGTTTCTTCTAAGAGAACAATTTCCCAGTTTTGTGTGTCTAGGGAAGGGTAAGGAACATTGGAAACTGCATTATGTGTTTTTGCAGCATACTATTATGTCTCAAAATATAAGGAGAAATGCACCCCTTTTTTGTATAAATACTTTTAATGTTGATTCAGAAAAAAGGATGAACTGTTGTATGTAAATACCAATCCAAGGAGAGAGGTTGTTTGCTACCATTTATGGTTTACCTTTGCTCCTCCTGTAGTATCACATAATTCAGAACATCCTTAAGTTTGACCGTGTAACTGTTTTCTTATACAGCTATCTGTGATACATCCAGGTAAATGAAATACTTCTCTCCATAGTACTAATGGCTTATGAGTGTATTGCACTACAACAAAACATTTTACCATTCTGACTTTTTACTGGCTTCAGCTCAATGCAGGCTATGGATCAGAGGGCTTGCCTGATGCCAGTAACAGCCTGCTGGCATCTCTCATCGGTTTTCCTCATCAGCTCCCTCCTCACATAGTGTCACTGCAGAAATCCAGGAGAGTTGTCCCCTGGAGCTTCTGGGGACCCAGTCCTGGTAGGTGATGCTTGGTGAGGAGCTGGGGGATGTGAATGCGTTGTGTGGCAGTTCTTCAGGGTGTGGGCCAGGTAACCAGCCAGTACAACAGAGAAAGCCAGATGAAACCATGGTCCCATGGCAAATGCTCCAGCAAACATCTTAACTTGAGGCTAACAAGGAGGTGTTTCTGCACATAAGTGCTTTCTCTTCAGGTCATTCACAGAGCATAGTATTCACTGAATCATGGGGAAGGAAATAGGAAATAGCAAATTAATTGTTTAATTTAATGTTTGGCAATACTTAACTGCTGTTCCATTGTCAGTGCTGTGTAGTGAAGTGTCTTAGTTTAGCCTTTAAGATTTTGCTTCATTTATGCTGTTTATAACCTGTAGTCCCTAATTCTGGAGTTTGCCCCACAGGGCAGAAACCAGATGGTGCTAGTGCCTTTGCTTTCCTGCTCCAGGCAGACAATTTGCTAGAGCTGCCTTTTCATTGCTCAGGTCTACCGCAAAAGTCTGCTTGTCCTTGTATCTTACAGTTTAGTCAGGAGATTTAAATCTCTACCTTCTACATCAGTTCTTGTTTGTGGCTGGTGCATCTTGGAGTCTTAAATCAGCCAAGTGGAAATGATTGGTTTCAGTACTATGTGGGGTTATAGATGATGTTAATCTAGGGCTTTGTCTCCAGGATCAGTCAGAAAATACTTTTTTTTCTGAAGCTGCTGTGGTATTTTTTTAATTTCTTAGAGGTCTGGAATCCTTCCATGCATGTGACTCATGTATTTTGCATCTTCTGATTAGTAAAACTGATAGTAGTTTCAAATATAAATGCTTAAAACCTGATTCTTGCATCTGTATTTATATCTATAGCTAAAAGCAGTCATTGCTTTTTGACATGGTGCCAAACATTGATCTTGTCAAAGCTTCTGAGAGCAGTAGCTGTCATCAGCAAGTCTGAAAGATGAGTATTTTGTATAAAAGTGATGCTGTTTGTATTTAAGTATATTTTAAAACAAGCAATCAATATTCAAAGTACTATGCACATCTCTCTGTTGGTAAGTCTGGCAGCTCATTGCCCAGAGGACTGTTGTCAGTGGGCCATACCAACCTGGATATGGTCAGTAACTTCTAAGATCTTGATGCACCTATTAAAGAAGAATAATCTGAAGAGTTTAAAGTTGATCTTGAAGCTGCAGACAGATTTATATTTGTCTCTGGTGGATCAGTGTTTTCAGGAACGTAGCAGATATGCTGCACCGTACTTTGGAAAGAATATTAGTAGTAAAATGAAGAAGTTGCTGGCTTAAAAATAAAACTCGGACATGACCTTCCAATGAAAGTACTTCAGTGGAAGGCCTTTTGCACAAAAAACAAATTTAACAAACAAACAAAAAAGTAGTTCTGGAGTTAATCTTAGGTGAAGAACTTTCATGAGATTAAAACACCTCTTCAAAGTGGGAAAGGATTTCATACCTCTTACTTTGTCTGCTCTGTCTTTCGTAGAAGAGGTTTCCAGATACTATGCAGATTGCTCAGTATATTGTTTCTATCTTACAAACGCTAACCAGTCTTACATTACTAGCTGACATTATCAACATCTGTAGATGTGTTTGGGGAAAAACTGTAACAGAGATTGAAGACTAGAGGATATACAGGAATGAGGTTACATGTCAGAATGCAACAACAGTGCATATATGCTGCAGCCCTGATTAAGTATCTTTAGAAGCTGTAAGTTGATTAGACTGGAGTTTTCTTCTGCAGCAGATCCTTCTTTGCTGATTTGCCCTGAGCTTATTCCCAGCAATCAGTATACCCAAATACACTATGATCTAATACATAGAAAGTCACTGTCCCATTTCATGAGAATGGAAGAATTTCTGTATATAAATTACATATTCACCTTAATAGCTTTATTTTTTTTTTTTAGCCACACGTCAGAAGAGTGTCTCTCTCTGCTTCCAGATGTACTGTTTGCAACCTGTATGAACTGCATGGTGTCTCTCTGGTTGATTCCATAGGTGCATTCTGCATGCCTCTCTACATCCCTTACAGCCTGACGGGGAAATGGCACTTGGGAAGAGGCATCTGCAAGCTCTGGCTCATTGCTGACTATCTCGTGTGCTCAGCTTCAGTATTTAACATTGTTCTTATCAGCTATGACCGTTTCCTGTCAGTTACTAAAGCTGTAAGTACCCTGTTTATAGCTTCTCTAATTTTGTCACAAGAACATTGCTGGATTATACTCGCCAGCCTTTGCCATGTGGATGAGTATAAACCCAGATTTAATAGAGATAATAGCCCTAAAAAATCTGTTGGCATGTGGAGCTTATTAGATGTATTTGCAGTTTGATGTGGTGCATATTCTGCATTGAGCATGTTGCAGCCCAAAGCCAGTCAAACAGGACTTTTCTTCAACTTCTGCTACAGGTTGCTGTTGTGCTCCTGCTTGAGTGACAGCAGGCTGGGGGTGAAAAGGGTAAGACAGGAGGCTGGTGAAAAGAGGACAAGGGAAGAGGAAATCCAAAGTGAAGTGGATTTGGGTTTAAACATAAAGTCAGGCATGGGAGGAAAAGGCAGTGAGGTGACAAACACCAGAGAGGATGTTTAGGCCTGAGACATGGCCCCAGATGATCCTGGAGAAGACTGGGAGCAAGAGCAAACGGGGCAGAGAGCAGGACAAAGACAGACTGTAGAGATTGCCTGCGAACGTGCCTGCAGAACCTCAAACCTCAGATGCACTCTGTCTCTGCTCTCTGCAGAGCATCCTACCCACCTTACATGTGCTTTATATCTTGGTTCATGCTAAGGACAGAGACCAGCATTTCTTACTAATCACTCCATTAGCTAAAGGGCCAGGGAAAGGTCGAGGAGAGCTAAAGGTTCCAGCCCTTTGGTGATGTACGAGAATGTCAACATAATGTCATATGATAGAATTTCAGTTTTACTTTTGTTAATGATAATTTGTTTTAGTTATTATACTTGCCTTCTTAATTTTTTTTTAATGTTATTTTATTTTGAGGAAAAAATCTAGGAAATCAAACAAAAATTTTTTTTATGTGATAAACATTACACTGGAAAACCAGAGATTTGGCATTTACAAAGTGCAAAATTAAGAGCACCTGCACAAATGTAATTAAGACCTATGGATATTTGCATGATAGCCTCTAATGATGTTAACTCGTACTTTTTTTTTTAATTAATTGGATATCTAAGCTCCTAAAATTGCACATTCACCCTGTCATCCCATGAAATGGATGGAGCAAGGTATGAGCTACAAGATATCTCTCTGGCAACATATAGTGGATGATATGTACTGGTCCCAGAATGGGAAGAAAAGGGATTATTTTGTGGTTTCATTAGCTAAAGGATTCTGCGTTACAGAGCTGGAATCTATTCCTACCTCCTCATGAATCATGCAATAAACAATTTTCTCAAAGGCGGGTGTTACATACATGCGCTGCATTTTCTGCTGACCAATGTGATGTATGTGGTCATATTTGCTCCTAAAATGCTGTAAAAACCAGTGCAGTTGTCAGTGAATGGGTGTCATGCTCTAAACAACTATAAAATGCTAATTACTCTGGCACTTCAGACCACAGACATCTCAAACAAGGCATACCAAATTAATAGGTACTGATGGATGGTCATGTTTCATCACCTGAACGAGGACTACAGGACCTGTAGAGAGACACCCCTATGTTATGTCAAATCAATGATTTCAACATACTTGGGTGAGCTTCAGCTGATCAGTGTAGCTGCAGCTCTAAATTACCAAGCACTCTGCTAAGTTCCTCTCCTGCTTCTTCTGATTATTCCAAAACCTGTCTCACAGGTGCGACTTTTTTATTCTTTTTCCCTTGCAGGTATCTTACAGAGCCCAGCAGGGAATAACATCGAACCCTGTTGTCAAGATGGTGGCCATCTGGGTCTTTGCCTTCCTCCTCTACTGCCCGGCTATCCTCTTTTGGGAGCATGTGGCTGGACACAGCGTGGTGGCAGTGGATCAGTGCTACACCGAGTTCTTCAACAACTGGTACTTCCTCCTTTGCGCATCCACCCTGGAGTTCTTCGTGCCGCTGGTCTCGGTGACCTACTTCAACGTGCACATCTTCCACAACATCCAGAGGCGCCAGCGGCATGGCAGCATGCAGGACTGTGAGCCTTCAAGGGGCAGCAGCCTGTCCTGGAGATTGTGCCTCTTGCCAAGGCCAGGAGGATCTTCTCCTTCGTCTGAAGCAGGGGACAGTGTTTCATCATCCGTGAGGCCGAAGAAAGAGTCTTTGGTAACTGAGAGCTCATCTCCATCCAGAGGCAATTCTGTAACACCAGAAAATGATTTTTCTGTTTCTGTCGGTGCAAGGGCCAGGTCAAAGCTACAGCAGGACAAGAGAATAGCAAAGTCTCTTGCCATAATTGTGTGTGCGTTTGCCATTTGCTGGGCCCCATACACTTTACTAATGGTTATTCGTGGGGCCTGCCAAGGAACCTGTGTTCATAAGTCCCTGTATGAAATAACCTTTTGGCTTTTGTGGATCAATTCCTCTCTGAACCCATTTCTCTACCCTCTCTGTCACGTTAAATTTCGGATGGCTTTCATGAAAATATTATGTCCCAAAAAGTTTGCAACATTGAGATTAGGCTCTTTTTAAGAGGGAAAAAAATAAAAAAAGGCTGAAGAGCAGTTGGAGGAGACATGTAAGTAGCTGCAGTTTGAAATCAGACTCAGTCTTTTCCAGGAGATTGGTCTTGTTAGAAAGCCTAGATAAACCATTCTATGAAGTCTGTACTCCTCCATACAAACATACTTGCTCACAGTTTGTGTATTTTTCCAGCTATTTCAATTAGCTGGTTAAGGGATATTGCCTCTGTCTGACTACCCCTAGTAGTCTGTCCGTATTGTCTTCATTCTGGTTGTGAAAGATAATATATCGAATTGCAGTACAGCTTGTATTTGTGTTCATAGGTGGTATTAATTAAAAATACAATGAAGGTGGGTATTTGCCATAAGGTCTATACTAAGTTAACATCTTCTCTATTCTGTTTCTTTTGAACAGCTCGTACTGCATTCAGAAGCATTTTTTCCTTATCATAAAACATTCAGTTAAATTATGACTTTATTGTCAGGCACATAGCAGGATTACTTCCTTTCACTGATGTTTGGACATCAGGGGAATACAGGGACTGCTTTTAAGAATTTGAGTGAAGGTGTTCTCTGCAGAAGGGCGTTAATCTGCGTACTTGCTCAGATGCAGCAGTAGAGAATTTATGTGTGTAAAGCATTTATGTGCATCTGCAGCTATTCTTCAAGAAACAAGTCTTCTATGGTTATAGTTTTGAGAGATCACGGAAAAAGAGTAACATTTGTTCTTACTCCTTGAGGGAGAAAATCTTCTACTCCTGGCCCAGGGGAGGATGCTTGCAGCAGTCCAAATGGCTGTAACACTGCACAGCCCTCTCTGGCTTGTTTTGTGACCCCAGTGAAGCTCTAACCCATACTGTGAAATGTGCTGGTCTTACCAGCCCTGCTCGCTTCCAAATAAGACATCATGCACCAGGACCAACTCAGCTCCACACCTGAGCAAATCCCCATTCAGTTCAGCATGCCAGCAGGCAAGCAATTTGAATAATTGAGGCTAAATGTGCGTATTATATCTAATTTTTCCTTTTCTGTACTCTTCTTATTTCTGTTACAAGCCCTTTGTTGGCGGTTATGTTAAATGGGTAAATTTCTTACACACTGTGTAAGGCTGTGTTTTGTTTGCTGTGTGAGTCAGGAAAGTGACTGACTTTGATGACTGCCTATAGTTTGTGTGGTGATTTAGCTGACACAACATGGAGGTAATCTTCTTTCAATATGCAGTTTCCAGACTCTTAAGGGTTATTTAGTCGTACAACTCTGGAATTACCAGGTACTAGATTCCTTACTAAATAAACAAGTATAACTCTTTAAAATACAAATAGTTTCTGTTCATGACACTTTCAGTAAGTATAAGGCCAGCAAATAAATGGAACGATAAGTTCTAAAGAAACGGGAGAGGTAGTGGATGCCCCTTTTATCTTCTAGTTTTATTTTGTGTATATTCATGAAATATATTAGTATATTTTACTTAGCACTGTTCTGAATGTTCTCCTTTTGGGCTGAACTACCGCTTAATCACACATATTTGTCTTGCTGTACTGTATGATAGTCTAAACTCATCTAATCACACAATTCCCACATGTAATTCACTAATGTATGAAGTGTCTCTTAAACATGAGCTGACAAACATAGAGTTGATAGAAACTACTTAAAAGATCTGATTTTTAAATAGAACATTGCTGAAGATGTTAATTATGGGCTACAACGTACAAACAGAAAAGGAAGTAATGCAAAGAATGCGTGACAGTAATAAATTTTTTTTGTTTTAATTTAAGGGAAGAATCTCAATTTTTATATTATTAGTTTTTAAAGGCTAGGAAAAAATGACAGGTGGTCAACATTTTTTTTTGGGAATAAACTGGCCCAAGATTCAGGTGTGAAGTGCTGAGGGAGGAGGGTTATTCTTACACCTGTAGGTGGGAATATCAGTGTGAGTTTAGCCTGGTTTCTGCCACAACTGCTTGGTACAGGCTAGAACAGCTGGAGGCTGTTGTTATTGTTAAGCAGCTGGAGGCCTTGTGAAGTCTGAAGCAGTGCCCTCTGCAAGGCCTAGGCAGAGCTAGTTGAAACTAGTTGATAGGAGATGTTGAGCACCAGCCCAGCCCCCCTGAGGGACAGTGGAGTGCCTAGCACTGCCTCCATTTGGGCCTACTCAATATATTGCCAGAACAATTACTCTAACTGGACAGTGCTTCTTGATGCAAACTTGGTTTTAGGGGCATGGGCAGACATTCCACTAATATCTTTGGCTTACTTCTGGCACCCTTTGCAACTGTACTGGCAAATAACTTGGGAATCTAGTTGCTCGTGTCCTCCTCACTTTTTGTGAGCCATTGTTTCTAGGACAGAGGAGTAAGAAAGAAGCTGATGGGCAAGAAAATTGGAGTGGTTTAGGTGAGGGGCTTGATTAGTCTCCTTATTCTGCTAATGTAGAAGTTATTTCCAATAGAGAAAGACACAGTATCTCTGTACATTGTAATCCTTATCCTTCAGCCAGGTAGCATAAATATTTGGAACTGTCAGAGAGATGGTTAGTCCAAGATGGTGTGACCATGGGAGTAACTCCAGGGCTACTGTTGGTCGCTAGTTCTTGTGAACTCTGTGTCCCTGTGAAAGTTGCACAAGGACTCTGCATGAATGACCTAAGTGCTGATGACATGAAATTTTCCCTATAGCTGCTCTGAACTCATGGTCAGTGCAGGTCCTGCAAGCCATGGCATGGGATCTGCCCTGATAAAAGCATCAGCAAGGGTGCTGGTTAGGGTAAAAAGTGCAAATGTCAAATGCAAATTTCATTTCTCCTTTGGATTGAGAGAACCATGTGAGCCTTTCCACATGTTGTTTGGCAAGTGAGAGTGATCAGACAATTTCCTTTCTTATACATAAAAAAAAAATAATAAAAAATCCTGTTTCACAATACCAGAGTAAAACTGTACTTTGAAGTACAGAATTTATTTGAAAATTACTATGAAAATATGTAAAGTAAAAGCTTTTATAAACAAAATTCAAATGTGTATCTAAGTGCAAAAGCTAGAGTTGAATAAAAGACAGTATCACAGTTCTTAGGAGGAATCTGTCTGGATTCTGGAGACGTGACTTTTGAGATTTTTTACTGAACAACAGTGTAATCCTTCATAAAAAAATCTACTTTGGGCTCTAACCAGAAGAAGTAATGAAGGGAAGGACATCTTGCTGAGCAAATCCTAGTCAAGGACAATTTAGTCTTTTTACTATTTGTGTGAGGGTCTTGTGGGGACCCTATAGGTTTTAACTGCCATGACACACCTCACCTGGACCCCCCAGTATCAACATCAACCTCAAGCCCTGGAGCACCACGGTATTGAGGGGGTCCTGGTCTGAGGTATGAGGGTGCCTGTAGGCTGCTCCTAGCTCTGTATTCTGTGTTCTTTTGAGGTTTTGACTGTACTTCTGAGATTGACCTTGGATCCAACTTGTCTTCTCATGTTTGTTCATGATCTCCCCTGGCCATACCTGGGGAAGTGAAGCCTTCCACAGTGGAAGAGTATCTGTGATCTCGCTTGTGTCTCAGAAAGAAATCACACAAGTGATTTCCAAGCAAATCCAGTCTGATCAGGGGCTGCCCAGGAGTTTTGCAGCTCTGTTTGATGAGGGTCTCTTGCTCTTCTTCTCCCAAACCAATTCCAGATCCCACTTTTTCCTTTTATTTATTTTTATCAGGTTACCGTGGCACATTGTGCAGTGTTATCCTACTACTCTAGTGTTACATCAATCTTACCTTACTATTGCGTCCCTCAATGCTGTTTTTTGCCTTGCCACCTCACTACATTTCTTGTATTCTTGTAGTACCTGGTTTCCTGTTTTGCATCAGGTTGTTCATGTTCCTTCATATTGTTGTAGTTCCTATAGATTTGCTATGGCACATATTTCTGTGTGCCTCGCTCAACAGGCATATAGGTAGAGCTTTTCCACGAAACATATCATAGATCTGATTGCTGTTCTCACTCACATTACTTTTTTTCTCATTTCCTGTACTGTGAAAATCATAGAATCACAGAATCATAGAATGGTTTGGGTTGGAAATGACCTTAAAGATCATCAGGTTCCAACCTCCCTGCTATGAGCAGGGACACCTCACACTAGACCAGGCTGCACAAAGCCTCATCCAACCTGGCCTTGGACACCTCCAGGGAGGGGGCATCCACAACCGCCCTGTGCCACCTATTCCAGTGCCTTACTACCCTCATGGTGAAGAATTTCTTCCTGATGTTTAACCTGAATCTCCCCTCTTTCAGTTTAAAACCATCACCCCTTGTCCTATCACTATCCTCTCTGGTGAAAACCCCTCCCTTCCTAGCTTTTCTGTAGGCCCCTTCAGGCACTAGAAGGCTGCTGTAAGGTCTCCCCAGAGCCTCTTCCAGGCAGAATAGCCCCAACTCTCTCAGCCTGTCTTCATAGCAGAGGTGCTTCAGCCCTTGGATCATCTTTGTGGCCCTTCTCTGCACCCTCTCCAACAGCTCCATGTCTTTTCTGTGATGAGGGCTCCAGATGGCTATGTTTCTTCTTAAGAGATCTACACAGAAATTGAATATTCCCCGAGTAAAACCTGTTAACGTCTTGGCAGTCTAACACAATTATAAATACCTCCCCTTATCTTACCCAGACTTCATAATTCATAGCCTACCTGATGTTAGGCTGCTGTAATTTTGGTGCAGAAAGCAGGATCTCTGCACATCATTGCTAAAATGACTGTGCTGCCTTATCTCACAAATGCCAAAGCTTAATGACCTTTGTTCCTAAAAAATATAAATAATCCCATAATCACAGAATGTTAGGGGTTGGAAGGGACCTCTGAAGGTCATAGATTCCAACCCCCCTGCCAGAGCAGGACCAGAAACTAGGGCAGATCACTCAGAAAGGCATCCAGACAGGTCTTGAAAGTCTCCAGAGAAGGAGACTCCACAACCTCTTCGGGGAACCTGTCCCAGTGCTTTGTAACCCTCACAGTAAAGAAGTTTTTCCTCATGTTGAGGTGGAACTTCCTGTGCTCTAGCTTGAATCCATTGCCCTTTGTCCTATCACAGGGCACAAGTGAAAAGAGGTTGTCCCTGCCTTCTTGATGCCCAGCCCTTGTGTATTTATTGACATTAATTAGATCCCCCCTCAGTCTTCTCCTCTCTAGACTGAAAAGCCCCAGGTCTCTCAGCCTTTCCATGTAAGGCAGGTATTCCAGTCCCTTAATCATCCTTGTAGCCCTCCATTGGACTCTCTTAAGTAGATCCCTGTGCCTCTGGAACTGGGGAGCCCAGAACTGGACACAATACTCGTGTGGAGGTTCTGGTACACTATTTTGAGAACTTAGATAAAATATGATTTAAAATGCAATTTTTTTATTTAAGACCAAAACCCCCCCCCCCAAAACAAAAACAAAACCAAACCCAATAAATTTTAAGTAAAGAAACAAAACAGATGTATCCAAACAAAAAATGTGTCTAGACCAGTATCAGTTCCTCTTTGTTCTGGTTTTCTACCAGTGTGCCTCTAATTTAAAAATATTTCAATGCTAGTGATAATGAAGTGAGTTAGAAATAGCTTTTATAGTGTAAATATTGTAAAGTGTTATGAAGTAGAGTGGCTGAATTTGTGTATGGCAAAACTGGAACAGCATCATATAATATAAGAAGATTAAGTTCAATTTTTTACTGTGTAGAAGGGATTGCTTTATTGAAAAGAGGGGGAATGAAAAAAGCAGACTGTCTCTTTCCGTACATCAACAAATCTGGGTATTGTCCTCCTAAGACTTTTTCCCTCTGGTTCTTTTTTCAGGATCTAGCTACTGTACTTCAGGCTAGATAAAAATTTATTGTCTTTAAGTGTTTTGCAAAGTGCTCTGATCTGCAGTTGCGTGCACGCTTACTCACTCATCTCTCCTTGTTAAATTTAAGTCCGCAAACTCAACAAAGTTTTTATCTTGAGTAAGCTTTTTTCTTTTTTTTTTTTTTTTTTTAGAAACTCTCACTCATCGCTGTATCAGTAAAGAAGAGCACTTGTTAGACCTATGGGTTGCAACAAGACTCAATAAACCGAAGAGTGACTGTTCACTGATGTGCTCTCACTTGAGCTTGATTTTAAATCAGCTGTTCCTTTTCCCCCCATTTGCTGTAGGACAAGGCACAATGATTTGTATTTGTCCCCTCCAGACTGGTGTCTCTTGGTCACCCTACCTAGATCTGGCTGAGGATGCAACACAACCTTCTCTTGAAGATAACACTTGTATTTCTGACTCCCAGGAAGAGGGACAGTCACACTCCTGTATTGCCAATGAAATGAGAAGCTCCTCCAGAGAGTGATTTAGAGGAGGAGTCTGACATAGCCCTTTGAGACAGCAGTGGAGGAGGCCTTCTCATCCCCTGGTAGGCTTGTGAAGGCAGCGGCTGTGAACGTCCCGGCTGGTTTGCCTTAATCAGAGTTTCTCACAGAAACCTGATTGTTGGCATTTTCCTCTCGCTGTCCCAACCCTCTTGCTCCTGAAGATGTCACTAGTGCTACACGGTATTTTTAAAACCTTGCAGATCCGTCGGTTTTCAAAACGTGCCATTTGTATGTACAGTCCTGCATGATATGACACCATCACTGTTCTGCTAGAAACGCCACCAGATCTGTTATATTAAATCTAATATTTACTCTGCTGCAGAAAAGATTAAGGGAAGGGCTTATTACCTTGGCAAAGAAAGGGAGACTGGAGTCATACAGATAATCGTAAGTCAGTGCAGGATTTCTCAAGTTGCTCTGCATAGAAGTTATCCTGTGCTCTGCATTTAAATCAGAGTCTTATATCTCCTGTGGAAAAGGGGAAACTCATATGGAACTGAGAGCAGGCCCTCAGTATTGGCTCAATGAAAAATGTGTCTTCTCCTTTCTGATATAAAATGCTTTGTTCTCCTTACAGTTTTAAGGCTATTCTAATTGTGGACTGCTGATAAACCAGGTGTCTGTCTGTCCTACTCCTCCTGCTGTTGGTGCTGCTCCTGGCCCTGTGGTCCTGCCCCACTGCCATCTGGGGTGAGGGCTTGTGCAGCTACATGGGAAATTCGGTCTATGTGCTGATCCAGGTGACAAGTCGTTGTTTTCCTGTTTGGTTGCTTTGTTTAGGGTGAGTACTTTATCTAGTTTATCACACAAGCACAGAAGCTCTATCTGCTGGTGTTAACAGAAGAGGTGAGACCTCTCCCTTTGTCAGCAGCTTACTTTTAGGTCAGCTTAAAGTAGCAGTGAAGCTGCAGCTTTCGATATGAGTGCTTGGACATGTTGCTTAGTCATTTTCTACATACAGATCAGAGCTTTAGCTTGCCTGTCTTGATAAACCTCCAATGACTTCAGCAAAGTCGTGTCAAACTAGAATGAAGCAGGACCTTGCCTGATCTGTTTGTTGGACAACCACAAGAGAATCTGCTCAGCTGGGCTTTTGGGGATGGAGGACTTGCCCGGTGGGACAGATCTCAGTTCTTTTGCTTTCCCTGGTGTGCTAAGGGTCTTAGCAACGTTAGCTCTGTCTCAAGCCCTTTGTATGGGGGAAACTGTCTGTTACTGTTAAAATTAGTGGAGTTCCCTGCTGAGACATTTACATTCAACTAATTCTGCTGCTTTTGACAACTGACTGCAAGTAGAGTCAGTCCTCAAGTATTTACAAAGACAGTATGTCAGTGTAAATGCCTGTGTTACAGGACATGAGCCAAATTAATTTCTGGAATAATGCCATGGAAGTTAATGGGTATAGCTTCTGAAGTTTAACTCTGTGCATTATTTGTATTATATTTCAGTTATAATTTGTGGTGTAGGGAGATCAATCAGTTTCCAACCTGTTCCACTATTGCTATTTTAGGTTAATTCATTACCTGGCTTTTCTGGTATTATAGTGACAGGCACATTGCTTCTTTTCTGTTCTCTGTCAGTGGGTTGGTCACACTGGTTAGTATCACAACTCACTTGTTAATTTTTTCATTATTATACATCAGGTTTTCTTTGCTATGCCCTGACTGGGCTGTTGCCCCTTTGCATCAAGACTACTATGCTAGGTGTATCCTGATAGAAAGCAAACTGCATTGGCCTCTGGCTCACCTCTTTTTACAACCTAATACCTAGTGTTTTGCCCTTCCTCTCTACCATGTTGGAGGAACTGGAAATAGGGTCCTTTGATGAGCTGTATGAAAATGCTTGTAGTTTTTTCTTGAAAAAGAATGGCAGGCAATATTATATTTTAAAGTACTCCTCCTAACTAGCTGGCAGGCTTATGTCTTCCTTGCTAGGTGAATCTGTGCATATAAGAGACTATGGAAAGGAGAGTTTAAACAAAAAATGAGACACAAAGGTGCTTTAATTTTCTTCTGAGATTCTTGCCATGTCCAGAGCTTGGGTCTTGGTTGCTGTGCAAGTTATTTTTGTAAAGCCACTAAGTTTGTTGCTTGTTGGTGTTGTGGGAGGGCACACCTGCACGGAAAGCAAAAGCAGGAGGTTAGGATTAGTTATTCCAGCTTTTGAGCCTTAAAAGAGAGACCTGAGCTCCACTGGGGAGCCAGTATGGAGAGCAATTTACCAAGGTATTAGACCTGCAAAAACATGTGATGCTGAGCTGAGAAGCTGCTTTGTCATATAAAATACAGAATAAACCCATGACCAACTTGGAAAGGACAATGAGTTTTCAGATGGAGCTAAGGAGGTTTCTTATGGCCCCTTGCTGACCAGTGTGGGGCATGATTGGAAAAACTCATGTCTAATTTGATTTGGCTCACAGGCTGAAATCAGTGGCTTTGCTGACAATCATACTGATGGGACCTCAGGCTTGCCATGATGATAGAAGTGAGAGTAGATTGACACTAAAACTATAGCTCCATTTGAGGAGTGATTGTACATTTTGTTTCTGTTAGCACTGGGGTGCTGGAGCCAGCACCTTTCATCAGCTCTTGGGGAGTTTTGCTACTCCTAATTTGGCAAAAAAATTGATTACTTTTTTTAACAGCTTGATGTGGAATATCAAGTGATAAAAGGGATTTTGCTTACCAGTACTCCAATGGATAGAAGGTACATAATCTCATCTATGGATGGATAAAAGACACATAGACTAACATACCCAGACTCCTGGCACATCTGAATGTGATGATTTAAATGGCCACATTTCTGTTTGAACCACAAAGATCTTGAAAGGTAGGAAGGAAAAGCCCAAATCAAATGGAGGATGTAAGGCAGAGTAGTTAGTTGCCTGCTAAAACAGCAAACAGGCAAAAACCCCTTTGGATTTGGTAAAGACCTTGAGCCATATCTGAATGTTTCTTCTCAAATAGTTTCTTAGGTGTTATAAAGGACTGTCATTACCACAGAGAGATCTAGCAGATTTCTTTGGATGTATTTTTCATGGGAAAGGGAACCAGCAGACCAGCAGGTACAGTCCAGTGCTATGCTACATCCAATTTTGGGCTGGAAAAGAACTGATAGGTAAAATGAGGTCTTTTTTTTTTTTTTTTTTTTTTTGCCCCTAAGTTTGTCAGGTTTTTAGCTAAGTGCTTTTTAAAACGGATGTTAGTAACATGGGTGTAGTTTATTAGACTGCTGGGGTTAAAAAATTGTTTCTCTGATTTTTGACATGACAGTGTGTAAAGAAATATCCAGAGGGGGAAAAGTGTGTGTTGGACTTCCACACTGCTAATAATATCATGGCTTTATGGTCAGGTTAGGGCGTGGAGACTACCTCAACCACAATGGAGCAACTCAAAGTCTCTCTGTAGTGATTAGTATTCCTGGACCAAGTCTGTTTATTTCTTACACTTGAAGCCACAAAGTGTTCATATAGGCCATCACCTCCTCCCCTTCATCCCTCTGATCCTCCCAAAGCACAAAACACCAGTGCAAGAGTTCCCGTGGGTGCTTTTGGGCAGACCTTGTTGTTAGAATCTTTTCATCTTGGTTTGTCTGTCTTTCTCGCTTCAGGCCATTAGCCTTTGCCTTGTCCCCTTTGCCCTGCATAATTTTTGCCTCTCCATGGCTCTTCCCAGTTTAGATTTCTTAATTGAAAGGAAAGCTGCCATCATGGCCCGGCCACCTGACGGGCTGCTGGTGAGCCTGCAGTGGGGCAGCAGCCTGCAAAGAGAAGTGCTGAGCTTCAGACTGCCCCAGTGGCTCTTGCCGTCAGCTGTGCTTTGCTGACAGTCAGGGCACTTAGCGTCCAATTTAGCTTTTCTAATAGGCAAAAAGGACTCCGCAGCTATGAGGTGAATTTCAAAGTCATGCCCTGCCCCAGGGAGAGGAGAGCAGAGACGTGAGCTGGGCAACATGGCACCATGCCCAGGAGGCACCTCTCTGGAGCTGGCTACCTTGTGCCCGAGGACCTGAGTGGCTCAGCCTGCAGGGGCTTCAATTCTAAATTATCTTTGCATGTAAAAACAAGGATTGAGGCCAGGTTTGCCTAACCTCTGACTCTCCTTGGGCTTGTGAGTTCAAAGTTGGGCAATATCCTCCAAGTCTTTTGGTTGTTTACTAAATTTCAGGCTTTAAAAACAAACAAAAAGCTTTTGTTTAAATCCTGCTCTAATTTATAGCCAAAAGGTACTTATTCCTCTTTAATAACTTAGATGAAGCTACAAATGCTGTCTCAGCAGGTTTCCAGGCTACAATCTGTTTATTTAGAATCATAGAATCATAGAATGGTTTGAGTTGGAAGGGACCTTAAAAATCATCCAGTTTCAACCCTCCTGCATGGGCAGGGACACCTCCCACTAGAACAGGTTGCTCAAAGCCCCATCCAACCTGGCCTTGAACACTTCGAGGGAGGGCGCATCCACAGCTTCCCTGGGCAACCTGTGCGAGTGTCTCACCACCCTCACAGTGAATAATTTTTTCCTAATATCTAATCTAAATTGACCCTCTTTCAGCTTAAAACTGTTACCCCTCATCCTATCACTACCTTGTAAGAAGTCCTTCCCCAGCTTTTCTGTACGCTCCCTTCAGGTACTGGAAAGCCACTATAAGGTCTCCCCTGAGCCTTCTCTTCTCCAGACTGAACAACACCAAACAGTTGCAGCCTGTCTTCATAGATGAGGTGCTCCAGCCCTCTGGTCATCTTGGTGGCTCCCCTCTGGACTCATTCCAACAGCTCCATGTCCTTCTTGTTTTGGGGGCTCCAGAACTGGGCACAGTACTGCAGGTGGGGTCTCACCAGAGCAGAGCAGAAGAGCAGAATCACCTCCCTTGACCTGCTGGCCACTGTTGTTTTGATGCAGCCCAGGGTACAATTGGCTTTCTAGGCTGCAGGTGCACATTGCTTGTTCCTGTTGGGCTTTTCTTCAACCAACACACATCTACTGGTTGAGAGTGTGTGTGGTTGAGACATTTGCTTGTAGGGTGAAGCAAAGAGACAAGGTGCAGCCTGGAAGACCTTTGACTGAGCAGACAAAATGGCCCTGAGGATGCCCCATCATCCTTGCACTATTGGGGTGCATGAAGGCACTACAATCCCTTTTCTCCCTCTCCCACAGTGTCCAGGGTGGCTCCAGTAACCAGAGTTGCTAGTCCTTTGAAGACACCTTCTTTTCTTTCTCTCTTTCTTAACTGCTCTGGACACCTTTTACTTCTGTGTTGGGGAAAGAGCAAAATTCTCTCTCCATCCTTGTGGTTTTGTGAAGGGAATAGAAAGAGGAAGCAAAGCTGCCCTTTATTTACAACAAAAGATGTAACAGCAGGAAGTACAAGGGGGACATTGTCACTTTACGCTGAGTAGGGAAAGTAAAGTTTCTCTGAAAATGAAGGAAGCTTTGAAAAATAAAGCAAGAAGACTAGCTTTTTTATGTTTCACAATATGGCTGAATATTGCGCAATGTGTGACTAAAACCCCACTGAAGGAAAGGAAAACGACAGAGTGCAGATCCATACAAGCTTCACTGTGGGATGCATTCCTTAGTCATAAAAAAAATAAATTGCTGTAGTATGATTTTATTATTCCTTTTTATAGTGGTCTCCAACCTAATAAATGACAAAGACTTTTGTACCAAACCTTAAGGGATGTCTGCAACACGAAAAGGAAACTATCTCTGAAGTTTGAATCTTCACACGAATACAGACTCACTTTGTGAAGTGAGCTGAGAGCCACATTTAGCCATGACATTTCTAAAACCTCACAACTTTTTAATACTATAAAGCTTATACTTTTATCTACATGCTTAAGTATAATAAATATCAATAAGATTAATGCTTGATACAGTGACACAGGGAGTTTAAGTTCTTTTATTTTAAGGTCTTAGGTGAGCTAAGGGTTTAAGGTGATTTAAGGATTTAGATGAGTGAAAATAATAAATAATCTATAAACCTTTAACGCAGCTTAGCTGCAGCTTTGCAGGCCATCCCTCAGTTATTTTAGACATTTTAAGGCTTCCCCATGCAGCAGAGATTGCTTCAAATCCAGCATGTTTCAAAGCTGACTTGGTTAGATGTTATGTACTTCTCAGAGTGATCTATGCTACTGAAATGACTTTTACCCAAAGTTTAATGTTTTCCCTCAGACTTTCAAGAGTTAATGGAATCAGAGAATCATTTTGGTTGGAAAAGACATTTAAGGTCATCAAGTCCAGCTCTTAACCTAACACATTGCCAAGTCCACCACTAATCCATGTGCCTAAGCACCACATTCACCTCCAGGGATGGAGGGATCCCAGTTTAGGGATGCTGCAAGCAGTTTTCTTATGGTTTGGTCTTGCAGTGTCACCCTTGTAAGTAGACTGTAGTGGTCCTTAATGGAGCTCCCCTGCTCTTTGTTGTTTCCAGCTCCTGTGGCAGTGGTCAACTGTAAGAAGAGGCTGAAGGGCTCAGTAGACGACATCATATAATTGCAGAACAATTTTGGTTGAAGGGGACCTGTAAAGGTCATCTAGTTCAAGAGAGAACACTTAAAATCTGTAAAGAAGTTTTGCCTTTTTTTTTTTTTTTTTTGGTAATTGCTTTCTCTGTATCAGTTCTTTTGATTCTCTGAGGAACTGAATAATAAGTGAAAGAATAGAAACTACAGTGCTACAATTCAGAATTGTTTTCCTATTCAAAAGACTTCTAAAGAAAGACAAATTTTAAATGGTGGGAAATGTTTCTCAAGCAGTGAACACTATGCATGGGCTCCACCACAGTGAGGTACTTCTTTCCCTACAGCGCCCTGCCCCATCAGAGGGGGAAATAGGCTGTTATGGGTCCAGGGCAAGCTGTTAGCAGCCAGCAATATCTCCTGCCATTTCCCCTCCTGCCTGTCACTGCTGACAGCTCCTATTTTGTTTACTAGTTACTGTTAACATCCTGAGGTACAATTAGCTTTCTGTCTCAGGACTCTTGTTGGAAACCTTTGCCTGAGCTGCAAACATTATGCAACTGGTTTTCCTTCCAGCCTAAATTTACTCTCGACCAATTTGTATGCATAGTTTCTGCACCAGTGTTGTCTTTTGTTTCAGACAGCTCCTTTCCCCAGGCTGCTTCTCGCAGCCGCATCCCCAGTCAGCCCCCACCTTGTTAGACTGAACATCCAAACGTCTCACATCCATTTTCCTAACCTTCCTGCTGACCTCTCTGTGCCTCTTCCAGCTGGAAGGTATCTCCCTGAAATGGGGGCAACCAGGATTGTATGCAGTTTTCCATATGGTATCACCAGGGCCTCGTACAAAGACATGAATGCTTCCCTATTTTTACTGGAAATACCTCCCCTGCTGCCCTCATAGTTACCTTTTCAAAAAAAGAAATAGAGTGAGTCTGTCAAGGTCTACCTTTAGTAAACCCATGTTGCATTTTATCCCATATTGCTTTTACCTCTGCATCATTAATTAGACTCCCTACAGAATGCTATTTTAAAGCCTAGCAAGGTATTCAAGTGGCTCTAATAGACCTGTAAATATGGGTCAATTTTTTCACCTTCTTAATTGCAGGTCATAACCTTGCTGTTCCCCAGTCCCTTGGTGCTGCCCACAACTTGATTACTTTATCAAATACATTTACTAACAGACTTGAAATATCATCTGATAGAGCTTTCCTAACTTAAAGCAAGGTATTTCTTCATCCTTCCTATTTGAGCACATTGGTCACCTTTGTCTTAGTGAAGCTGTACATTTTCTTTCTGTTCAATAATCAGTTTGGCTGACTTGCCTGTGCTTCTGTTCTTTGAAATCAATGATCTTATAAAAAAGCAAAACAAAAAAGGCTGTTTTTCCCAAATAAATTAAGCTGAAACAGTTTATAATAACTTTTAAAAAATATTTTCTATCATCAGCTGTATGTATGGTGCCTTTAATATGAACCAAAGCAAGTCTAGACTGTGATCATCTCATGTTTGTTGAATGAAGGTTGCTGAGGATGAAGACACTTATTGGCCAGCTAATGGTATTGCCAGATCATACTACCATTAGAAGAATTTGCTTGCTAACCGTTATCTGAGCTGTCATAGTTTACCATAATAACATTTCTGACTGCACCTCTCAAACAACCTTAGTGAGATTGTTAGGCAAAGCCAGAAGTAGTGGTGGAATCTCATGGCTGATCACCGGAAAATGCCTTTGTTCCTCAAGAGGGATTAGTTTTGTCCCCAAGTTCTTGTATTTTGGTGCCATCTTTCTTTCTTATTATGGATTCCTTCTTACATAACTGCCTTATAAAGTTCAGGTAATTTTTAAAATCAAATGGTGAAATCCAGTGGTATCAAGAATGAAAAGAAAAAACCCAACTATATTCATTGCAGCAATAATAATGTATGCTTTAAAATATGCTGTTACTGTGGATTTTGGAAAAATCAGTCAGGCCAAGCATATTGTATGAAGTGTGTTTGTTCTCAGTTGTCAGAATGGACTTCTTTTATTTATGGCTTTGATTAGGTGTTATTCAGTTTGGGGACATGGCGAAAATTTGGGAAGAGTGGAAGCCCATAGTGACTGGCCAGGAGAACACATTTTTCTAAAACAAAAAAAACTCCACCAATGAGACTATTCTATAAGAAAATGTGCCCAATGGAGATAGTCCAGACAACTGCACCTGGGCACCACCTGGATATAATTAAGGTCCCAGAATGGAAGACGTGTTAAAACAGAAAATTTAACACTGTCTCTCCTTTATTCACCTGCTATAAATGGATGGTAATTGCTCTGAGCTAGATGATGCAGTAGCATGGACCCATAGGACTTTGAATTACTCTGAGGAAGATCTGTTTTTCTGGCTCTACCAGTGTATATATATATATACATCTTTTATATAGATACATATATATATATGCGCATTGGATTTTCACTTTTTCTCTACCTTACAAGCAGCAACCAGATACAAAGGGTATTGCTATGGCTTACAGTGGCTGTGAAGGAAGGAATTCATTTGAGTCTTTCCCAGACTCATATCCACAGGCCAGGCATAGTCCCTGTGTGTCTGCTGTTCTCCTTGAAAGCATTAATTCTTCTTGAGGCAGCACCCACCATGTCTTTTCTTTCTCCCATCCATTACTGTCTGTGTTACGTATTTCTCAATGTGTCATTCAGCACTAAACTTCAGAAACATTGCTGCTTTACTATCCTAACATGGAGAAAACACAAGAAAATCTGCAGATATTTAAATTTGGGCTGTTCATTGACTGACTTTTTGAAATGTAATGCTTATGCTGAAAAAAGTGAAGGGCAAAAATTAAGTTCAGCAATGTAGAATATAACAATCAGTTGGTTAAAAGCTAACACAGTGCCTTCATTGAAAGTTAAAAATCTCTGTTGAAACAGTATTAGCACAGCAGGGTTGTGAAGAGCCAGAGGTAAATAATGACTCAGAGCAAATAGGCCTCAGCAGGGAAAAAAAAAGTATGTTTCACCTTATTGTGACCAGAAACTCTCCTCTTTTATGTTCAAAATTATTCTTAATCTCCTTTTGGTCATCATTATATGTAATCTTGCTACATTTCTATAGTAAAAGTAAATGGAAAAAAAAGTACTATGAGTGAAGACTTTCTATATATTATTATGTTTTATTAATTTTGTAGAGGAACTTGGCATAAGAGTGTTGCAACAGAAAAGGCAAAAACTGACCTGGTCCCTAACTGACTTTCTGAACTGATGCTCCAAGGGAGGGACAAAAGGAGAGGCATGCAATCAGATATTATCATGATTTGAGTAACTGGAGGCTGACAGACAAGCTGGACCAAGATCTGGCTGTGGTAGGTGCTTTATAATCACAGAATAATGTGGTCTGTGCCTAGAGAAGTGTTAACAGCCTTGATACTCCTGCAATAAAATAAAATAAAATAAAATTAGGACATAAAAAGCATCTCAGCCATCTGTGGCTCCTCAAACTTCAGAGATCCTGGAAGAGATGGGTCTTGAAGAGGGACCTTGGATGGTTGGTCAGACCTATCTTATCTGTCTGTTGTTGGGTTCAGTATTATTCCTCATTAACAGAATATATGGTAATATGTAAATATGTGGTGATACATATTTAAGAGCAATAACAGTGCTGAAGTTCCTGCCAGTGCACAGGATCTTCTGGTACCTCTCTCTCTCCTTTAGGGCTTGGATCTCCCTGATGTGGGGTTTTGGTGATCCATCTTTGTTGGAGAAGCTGGGAACAGGTTGGTGACCTAGTGTGTGACCAGCATTATGGGGAGACCATGCTCCAGAATAGAAAGTGTAGAAGAAGGTGTGGAAAGGAGAGAGGAGGGAGCAGTAGATTCATTTTGCTGCTTGTGGCTCAAAAGGGGAAGCACAGCAAAGGAGCAGGGCCCTTGGGAAGAGGAGGTCGGGCAGATGGGGTCTGCACCTTGGGAAGCTTGACCCTTGTGCAGCAAAGGACTTTAAGGCAGGAGTTGAACTTGAAATGGGGATCAGCATAAGGAAGAGGGCAGACAGCTACAAAGGTGTAATGAAATCAGTTTGGAATAAGCAGAAGAAGTAACATGTATCTTGGATATTACCTCAGGGGAAAGCTGCTGTAATCTATTGTCCTGGTTTGAGCCAGGGTGAAGCGAACTTTCTCTTTGCTGATTTTTTTTTCTTTCAGTGAACTTTTTTTTAGCAGCGCCAGTGGACTGATAACAACCAAGGTCACTTCTGACTGTCTGCAGCCTCCTGCCCTACGGGGGAGCAGATGGGACCGAAGGCAGGATCAGCAAATCAGAATATCCCCTTCTCATAATATTTTCTCTATTTGGCTTTCAGTATAGGTTAAGACATCACAGAAGTCAAGCCTTTCTTTTTCCTTTTCCACTCACTTTTCTTCTTACTGTCGCTTCTATCGCCCTCTCTTTGGCTCTCTCTCTTTTTTCCCATTTTTCTTCACAGCCGACACCCGAGGGCCCCGTCCGTGCACCCGGACACTCCCCCCTTCAGCTGGGAGTCACCAGGGAGAAGAGTTGCTGTGAGAGTCGCTGGGGGAGGAGGGAGGGGATCAGGTGTTGCACATCCCTTTATAAATATATATATTCCCTTATCACTAATAATGAAAATCAATGTGTTTCACTTTTCAACCCAGAAAGCCTCTTTCTCATTTTTTCTCCCTCTTTCCCTACCTTGGGGGAGGGGGGTAGGACTGAGAGCATTATTGTTTTTGGTTTGACTGCCAACCCAGAGCCAAACCATGACATCTGTGTAAATGATGAAGGATTCAATCATATAGATGGATAGAGGTATTTATGTTATAAAATAAATTTGAAGTGACTGTATCTTTGGAAACAGACAATGTTTATAGGGCAGGAAAGAGGGTGGTGGTGTTAGGATTTTCCATCACAGGGAGTAAATGCTGAGCATCCTCACACAAAAAATGTCTGTGTAAAAAAGGAAACCAATCTTTATTTCTATGGAAGCATAGCTCTATTCCCAGCCAAATCTTAGTGATGCAAGTGAAGTTAAAACAAAAGAGCATCAAACTGACTAAAGAAAAAGAACACAGGCACAAATGTGTCTTGAAATATATATATTTGGGCAGAGTATGAATGTTTAAAAGGTATTAATATACCCTCTGAGAGATGAGAAAAGGTTCTGCCATCTCCTATTATCTGGCTTAGTAGGCTGAATAAGTGAATAATTCAGAGAGCAAAGTTTCTCCAATGAATGAGTCACCTAGACTCCAAACTATTAGCATGCAGCCAAGGCACATTGAAAAAGGAGAGTTCATCCACATTGGTTTTAGTAACTGCTCCACTCAGTGGGGAAATAAATCAGTTTTTCCTCAGTTAACACAAGATCTGAATAACCATCAATTCCCTCCACAGTATCTGCAGCACAAATGGTATCACAGATGCTTGATTGTGGGTATAAATTAGCATTTTATGCCCACAGGGGGAGGCTAGATGATGATGGCGTAGTAGCTGAAGCCTGCTGGCCTCTGGAAAAGTGCAAATGTAATGTCAGATGACTCCATCTACCAGGTGAGCAAGAGGGCCTGTGCCTCCAAAGAAGAAAAAGGTGAAAAATGAAGGCATGTTGTAGACCTATGTCTGTGGTCATAGATGCAGTGGGTACCTGACAATAACACTGACTGATGTTTAGGGAGGCGGAAAGTTCCTCACCACCTTTGAAACTTTAATCGATGAGAAGAAAGGATGGAGAAGTATCCTGGTAAAATGCCACTGGGTGCTAGGTCTTTCCTCTCACACACTGGGCCCTGCTGGAGGAAGGAATATAACTACTTGCAAGTTTTATGAGTTAAAAAATATTGTAGGAGATATGTGTGGAAATTCAGACATCCACCTAGAAGGCAGTGTTCTCTACTGAAGATCCTGACGTAGTTTAAAAATGGAAGACAAAACAGGGCAGAAGCCAGCAGATTTGCAGATTTTTGCTAGCTGTGGGAAGTGAGGGAGAGGATAGAACTGCTGTAACATCATCTTGGTGCCAGATCGAGTTGAATATGGACATATTTAAGACTCACAAGTTATTGTATACATAAGCAAAATTTCAGATTCCTTGCTCAAACCCCAGTGGGGTATCATGAGCTAGTGAAGGACTGCTGGGCTAAATATAGCAGGAGTCAGCAGGATTGTGACAGGAAAGAGCAACAAGCGATGGGCTTTACTGATGTTTCAATGGAATCTCATCACAGCCCCACTCCTGGTGCTCAGGGAAAATAAGCAGCATCCGTGCAGGACCAGATGAGGAGGGGGAACCAAAACCAGCACAGCACTACAATTCACCACCCCAGCCTGGCTAGACCTCTGCCTTTTTTCCTGTAGTTTTTCCCTTATTGTACTTCCTCACAGCAGGTTTTCCTCCCCATCTTTTTTCTATTCCCATCCTTTTTGTTCTTGCCACCCACATGTCTTCTCTTTTACAAAGGAGAGTTTGATTCCTATAAATCTTCTAACACTCAACACCTCTCTCCTGGTGGCCTGTTGTTCGTGAGGCAGCATCTGCACGGTGCCAGGTGGGATCCTTTGTCAGCGATTGACAGGAGATGCTGCTGCTGCTGCTGGTAGCTATTACACACATGAAAAGGAAGGCGATGCTGAGGCGAGGTTGTTAGAGAATGGCACAGCTCTTTCCTCATGTCGGGAGGACAAGTCTACAGATTTCTCCTTCGTTGCTGCCTGCCAGCATGGAGCTGTCAATTATTGCCTGTGTTTTTGACACCTGAGCAGCAGCCTGGCCTCCCCCTCCTCGGCCATCCCTGTCTCCTCTGCTGCGCAGAGCTGCCTCTTTGGGTTAATGAGGCGCCGGTGTAATTTTGGAGCCTGCCTATTGTGCTGACAGCCGTACCCTGTCTCCAGGAGTCCTGGCACGTTACCACCACTGTCACTGACCCGAGCCCCTTGCTGGAGCTGCTGTGCACCCAGCAGCAGCTGGTTTCCCATGGGTTTTTCCCTGATAGGCTTGGGGAGGGATAACAGCAGCAGTAGCCAACACTGTTAAACAAGTGACTTGGGTGAGAAGGCTATTCTAACAGGCCGGGTCAGTCCATCTTTTGCTGCAGCTGCTGAGGGAGGGGTGGAAAAAGAGTCCATCCTCCTCGGCCTCCACACATGGAGCAGTCATGGGTGCACTGTGATGGGAGTAGCTCCCTGATGAGGACAGGGAGCACATCCCTCTGCCTGCCTGCCAGGGTAGCCAGCAATGGTAGCTACAAAAGCAGCAGTGGTAAAACCATTTTATTGTCATGAGATTAGTGGGGTGTATCCAGAGAAAGGGAAGTTTTTGATGTCCTGGGTGCCCACCTGCAGACCTGCCTCTGCAAGTGGCACCTGTGGCAACAGTCACCTGCTGATGCTATCTTATCCAGGATGGCTCCAGCTCTGCTCAGGTGTCCCATGGCATCCCCAAAATGTTCACTTCTAGTGAGGAACCCATCTTCAGGATTTCTAGAAATAATGCAGTTCTTAGGAAGTATGAGCAGGTCTGGAGCAAGGCTGGGGCAAAGGGGACATCCCAAGCACTGTTGTGAGTGGCACACAAGTGAGAGAAATAGGGAATGATCTGGAGTGAGACTGCAACTTCCTGCTCTAACAGGAGGCCCCAAGGGGACTGGTCATCCCTTTAATCTACCATGCGGTGGGATGAGATGGCCACACTAACACCCTGCCAATGTCTTAAACTAGCCCCAGGGATGGAGATCTTATGAGAACAGGGTTCTCTTTCCTTGGTTTTAGATTGCAGGTGATGACCTGTAACAGTGAATGTTTACTTCTCAATTAGTTACTGATTTTCTTCCAATTCACAGAGAGTCCTGAACATCCCTGGAGTTACTGGGAGAGCCAGAAATAAAACTACTAGTTATCTTAATTAATTACCTGTTTTTCTTTCCTTTTAGGAACCAAGAAACCACTTCCCAACATTAATGGGTCATAGAATCATGTCTCAGCATCCATGCAACTTATTTAAGTGTTACATCTATGATATCTGCAGGGAAGTCAAGGATGATGACATTGTGAAGTGGTTTCTGATGTAGTTACTCCAGTCCTTGCAATCTTTAACGCACAAGCAATGACTTGGATGCACAGAGCCCTTCCGCCTCCTTTATGATGGCATTTTCCCACCTATGAGTATTTTTACTATTAAAGAGAGTAGGGATTGGTGTAGGAGTTGTGATGAATTGTCTCAAAACATTTGTAATCAGTTATTGCCAGTAAATTCATATTGTTGGAAATACTGGGATGTTGCTGTATAAGGGATCTTATGTCAAGGGGGATGATGAAGGGTTGCTTTGCAGCAGGAGAGCTGAGCTGGAGCAGCTGCAGAGCCCTTCAGCACAGGCACAGCTCATGGGCACTGGGCTGTGGTTCAGAGGGAGGAGGGTGAGGAGGAGAGGACACTGAGGCTGAGCTCAGCTGCCCTAGGCACTGCTAGTGAGTGGAAACTACTGCCTGTTAATGTGCCCCCATCACTCCTTCACAGGAGCTTTTGCCAGTACAGCTAATCCTGCTCTAGGGATTTATCAGGAATAAAAAACAGGAATAAAAATGTCACTGCTTAAACCAATGTGGTTCCACAGATACAGGTTTCCAGTGTAGACTTAGCCCTGGGTCAGTTTTGTAAGGGTAGCTCTTGTCATCATTTACACGAAAGCTGAATGTTTGGGGAAAAGAGGTCAGAGAGGCTGCAGCATCACTGACCCTTTGATTTTGCCTGTTTCCCAGTACTCACTATTTTGGAGCCAAGGTGCCAGTGATGGGCAGATATCAGGAGAATCACAGCACTTGTTGTTTCTTTTAAAGTCCCTTGACTGTGGCTGGAAGATTTACAGTCACAGCCGTAAGGTTTGAAACAATGAAAAGTAAAAATAATGTCAAGCCAATTTTGCTAACATGGGGCTATACCCCATCACTTCTTTGGGTTTGGGGGTAGTGGCCAGAGGCATGGAAGTGACTTTCCCCTGCCGGAAATACTCTCTTACTGAAATATTTTAGTCTGCATTCTTTATGCCAAGATGCCAAGTTTGGCATCTGATGCCAGGTCTCCCTGGCTGAACTGCAACTCTTCCTACTTTTCTGCCTGTGGCTGCAAGCAGGTTTGCTGCTGAAAAGAGAGACCTGCGTGTCCTGTAAGGCTACTTGTCTCACCAACGTGGCACTCCTTTGCACCTAATTTTTTTCTTACATAGTAAAGGTAAAGCATCCTGTACGCTCCCGAGTAATGCCTACAGCAGGAACTACAAATCTCAGCAGGGTGGATGCAGCCACTGGATGTCACTGTGGTTCCACGGATCCTCCCCACTGCCACCCACAGAGGAGGTCTGGTGGCAACTGGGTGGCAGAGCACCGATTTTCACATCGTCTGCAGAGTCTGTGGCTTTAAGTGGCTCCCGGCAGCCCCGTCTCAGGCATAGGGTCCATATGAATGCTGTGGGTGTGGGGTATGGATGCTATGGGAGCCAAATTTTGCAAGCTTTGTGGCTGTGCCCTGCCGGTGCCATGTGTTGTTCGTGGTAGAGTCTGTTCTTTATGGATGCTGGAAGGAAAACATGAAAAATTAGCTGAGTTACAGGATGGAAAGAGCTTCTCTGGGATGGTAAGTTTGAGCTGAGGACTGGTTCAGAGGGTTCTCAGCTGTGTGCACACAGCCTGCAAAAATGGAATAGTCACAAAAATGAGGTGGACAAAAAGAGTGAAGAAATAAAGCAACAAATCTCTGGCCCAAACGAAGCCAAGCAGGATCCCACAGCAGCAGCTTTAGGGTGCCTCTGACAGCTCCTGTGGCTGCCCACTTAATGCTTTCCTGCTGCACATGGAGCTCTGAGGGCAGTAGGAGTGTGGCCAGGTTGTCCAGGCTGCATCTTATGGACCAGAGAATGTGGAGGCTGAGCTGCAGGGTGCCAGCAAGGAGGCCGGGAAGAGCACATCACCCCCAGCCTGTACTCACTTCCCAGGACAAGCAAGGCCTTTGGGAAGCAGCATGTGGCTGGCCTCACTCGGGTGAGGGGCTGGAGTGCAACCGGGCTTCACAGTTAGAGAGCTGGGAAGTGCTGTTGGGTGTTCCCCAAGTAGGGTGCAAACAATAGGTGACAAACACGAGCAAGCAGTGGGTCTGTCTAGAGAGGACGATTGCAGCCAGTACAATGTTAGGCAAACCTGTGGATTTTCCTGCTTTTTGTAACAACAGGTTAGGGCCCAGCAGGCGGTAGGGCTAGGGAAACAGAGAGACAGTGGAGAAGGAAGTGATTTTTCTTCTATTTCCCTCTTCCTCAGTACTTCTGCAGAACACAAGCCGCTTATGGATGAGGATCAGTTTCTAGATAGAGAGTCCAACGCAGAGCTGTTGTGCATTTGTGCTTTAGGGAAGGTTTTTTGATCCCAATTGCCAATCTGGCTTTAGGTTAACTCGGTAGAGAGGTCGAGATTTGTCTTCTCATGTGAAGTGTCCCACCTTTCTTAAGGTATAAAGTGGGCACCTTTTGTTCTCCTACTAAATCCTTATTGTCCAGTTGATGCAAAAACTTCCAAAAGTGTTTCTAGCAAAAGAAGATAGTTAAATGGACAGAAAATACATCTGTACATATTAATTGCTTAAATAAAACTTCAGGAGGGCACAGGCTTTTCCAGTACCTGAAAAAAAACATTGTGGTGAACAAGGAAAAATGGTGCAAAGCAACGTTGCTCCTTAGGAGAAATTAATTTTTTCTTTTAACACATCCCCTTTCACTGGAGTCTTGACCCAGTAAGATATCTACATATGTGACTAATTTTAAATCATTTGACTCTAATTCCCTTGGGTTTCTGCAAACAAGGGACAGTCCTATGAGTGACAACCTAAAGTGAGCTTGATTGTACTGTAATAATAGTAGGAGTGAGAAGAGAGTGAGAAAGATGCCATGGGAGAGTGGGGAAACAAAAGATTAAGATTGAAAAACTGAAGCTGGCTAAAAGAAAATGATTTGCTGAAATTCCATTACTAGAAACAGATACTGAAGGAAGGCTGGAAAACATCCAGCACCTAGCAGGTGGTTTGGTTAGAGTGGTAATCTGTGCTAAGCGCAGGTATCTCCCAGGTAGGGATAATCCCATAGAAATGCTCCCAGGGCATAATGAGGCAGTCAGGCTATCCCAGCTCAGGTCTAGAAACAACTGAGCCATTCCTCAGTGTGTTCCCCAAATGCCTTTGGAAGAACTGTGACCTTCCCAGTGCCCATGTCTCTGTCTGTGCTCAGTCAGAATGGGATCCTGGCTATGGCAGGCAGAAGAAGCAGCAAAGTGCCTGGAAGTGTGCAGCTCTCTGATCCCATCATGTTAGTGCTGTGCTGCTCACAAGACTTGCTGTAAATCTTGGATATAACCAGTAGTAATGTTACCTGGCCTGTGGGTAGGATCTGATTTTTTTCTAGGTGGCTGGAAGAAGGGAAAAGTGAGTGCACAAGGTCTTCTCTTGTCTGTGTGGATGTGCCCTATGGATGTTCTCCCTCACCCGGGGGCCTCTGTCCCCAGAGAAGCAGCTTTGCCACTTAATTTTTGTAACCCAGGAGACTGCTCAAATCATGATGGGCCACTCTAATACAAGGAAATACCCAGACTAGTGACTTCTTAAGCTTTTTTCCTCCTTTGATCTTTTCTTCCTGGAGGCATTTATTTGATCTTGGAAGGATCTTAGGGCTACAGTCTGCCCTAGCAAAGATATGACAGAGAGCGGAGGAAGGGGATTTTGAGTCTTTTCTTCCGACTATTCCCCTACATAACACAGACAAAATATTGGCATGTTTCTCCCAGAAGCATAGGGGCAGGACATACCAAATCTGAATGGAGAGAAACTAAGTGAAATTTCTAGGATAAAAGCAATAGGAGAAGGTTAGGGCTATGAGGAGGAGGATATTCTTCTAGAAAAGAACAACATGGGTCTCAGGAGTCTTGGATCCAGGACATCTGACTGCCTGTGTAAAACTACGTAAAAGCCACTTGATTGTTGTGTTCCTCAGCTCCCCACAAGTGAAATGTCCCCTGCCCCTTCTCTGTTTAGCCCTATCAGGACTGTGACTTTTCCTGTTAATACAGTGATGGACCAAGGGAGTCTCACTTTCTGTTGAAGCCACTAGAGGAGACCAGAGTGAAATAATGAAAATAATTTCGCCACGTAGGCCAATAAAGACATGTTGTTTTTACCCTTTAAATACTGGTCTTAGGAATCAACCCAAATGTCAGTTAGGCTTCCAGAGTTACCTGCCAAAAAATTAAACATCTTCTCCACTGCTTCTTTCTTCGAAGTAAGCTTCATCTGCATACCTGGCATTTGCATTGCCTTCTTAGAGGAACCAAATGGTGTCCATCTGCAGACACAAAATATGGAGAGGCCATTTGGAGTGCTGAAGTTCTTCCCTTCTCTCACCAGACTCATTCCTGAAAATGCTGAGAGGAGTGTTAAATACCAGAGAGAGATTAAATTCAGACACAAATGGAGAAAGCTGGGAAAAGCAAAATAAAGCATCATCTCTATGTTTCCCTCCCCACCATCTGTGGCTAGGGAAATAAAGCAAAACCAGAAGGACTTCGAAATCCAGTGGCTGAAAGGAAGGCATGAGCAAGGTAGCAGCTCACAGTCCTTACCCCATTACTTTGCCTGTCCCAGCACTCTCTTGCCCACTGCCCACCTATTTGCCCTTGGCAGTGGCAGTGAGCCAGGCAGGGCAGGGCCCCTTTCCCCCAGCTCTCTGTGGAGGGGAGCACACTGGCAGTGCTACAGATGTCACAGCATCTCCTAAATCACATCACTGACAGCCAGTCAGAAGCTGAAAGTAAACAACGTATTTACATGTATTTTAAATACAGCTCAGTGCCTGGCAGCCTGATTATTTTGAAAAGTGGGTTAAAAAAGTCTCTGTAAGGCAAGGACCTTACATACCAAGCTACAGCCCTTGGTGCATTAATATGGCTGAGTGGAGATACTAACATAACCTTACCTGTAATGGCATGAACACACCACTGTAATAATTCATTTAGAATGATGACACCTGAGACCTAATTTAAAACTCCTAGATGAATACTGTTCTCACATTCAAACCCCAAGGCTGCTGCAAACATACCTAAGAAATCCTAAGAACTATAGTGAGCCTAATTGAATTGGACTTAAATGGACCATTGAGGTGGCCTCACAGAGCTCTGGGGAATTTATATTGTCTATACTGTATCAGAATCACAGCTTGAACGAATAACGGGTTACATTCAATCATGTTACTGTAACTCATGCTTGAGGAAAGGGGCAAACCTTTTGCTATCAGCAAGGCTGTATGGAAAACAATTTCAAATCACTTTAAACCCGGTTGGCAACTACTTTGCCAATTATGGAGTCCTTTGGGAAAGGTGTGTGCGAGGGCTCGGGACTAAATGATTTATGTCAAGCGCCCCAGTCCCCAGAGGCACATACAGGAGGCTGGAGTGGAGGTGCTTGTGGCTAATTATTTCTCCTAAGAATACTTTAGCAAGGTAATTTGCGCTTGCAGATGAGTCACTCTGCACACTGAATACAACACAGGGAAAGCAGAGACTTCAGTGCTACAGCACGCAGACAGATAAAAGGGAAATGAACGGGATCTTCAGTCCTTAATCTCAAATGCAAAACCCCAGCCTCCCTGGCCCCCCTGCCTGCTCCCCTCTCCTCTAAGGGCTCCTCACCAGCGGTGCTCAAGGGGGACCACAGAGGAACGCCAAGCAGAGCCTCATCACCACACCTAATTACAGAGAGGAGCCAAGCATTTAAAAGGCTGATAAAAGTGTGCACTGTCTGTGAGGATGGTGCAAATCTGCTGGTGGATGGGCACGCAGGAGGGAAAAGCTCAGCAAGCCAAAGCAGGTAGTGGCCAAATGGCTTTCCAGTGTTCCTGCTTGTGCATCCCCTTGGTACACAGGCAGTTTCTTTGCTCCTGTTGTCTAAAATCTCCTCACAGGTGCACTGTTGACACTCTGTTATAATTTATGAAGCTGCAGATGCCTGGAACATGTAATTCATTTTGCAGATGGCAAGTGTAAATTCTGCTGTTCCTCACATGGCACAGACTTACCTGTTAATAAAAAAATATGACCTCACAGATCTAGGTTACTCCAAGAGAGGTGTAGCAAGCCCCTTTTGGATGTGTTGCTGTCACTGGGTAAGACACAAATAGCATTGATCTTGCAGACGATTCAAGGCTGATTTCAGGATCCCCTCTAACCCAAAGTTCAAGGGTGTGAGGTTTGGGAGCAACTCAAAGCAGGGTGAGTTATGGTTTCGGGTTGATTTGCAGCTGAACACTACCTCCCAGATTTTCAGCTGATTTTAACCCGTATCATGTAATTTGAAATAGATTCAGCCCCTCTCATTCATGCTGGCTGAGGTGCTGGCTTTGGGATTTCAGGACCAGTGAGAACATGACAAATGCAGAGCTGCTTTTCTTGATCAGGAGTTAGTAGAGATGCAGACACACTCCCCTTTTGAAAAATGTGGTTATCTGCTGCTTTGAAGGAGCTGAGAAGACAAGACAGTACTGAAAGCCCCAATGGAAACGCCACTGAAATCTTCTGAGCCCAGATGGGTGCACAGGTGAGCCCTGACCCCCAGCTGAGCCCAGGGCTCTGCACAGCAGATGCGCTGGTTGCACTGGTTCCTGCTGGCCTCTGGGTGGGTCGTGAGCCACCATGGATGCAACCTGCAGCTGCAGGGCTGTACATGGATCAATCTACAGCAATAACCTGGGAGAGATGTAAAGCGCCTTTCTTTTTTTCCTGCAGTGTCACAGGCAATATCACAGCTGTCACAGATGGAGAGGGGCCAATGGATTTGCTAACCCATAGCAAACAGATGAGTTGTGAAATACCGAGTAGCTAAACTGACTGGCTTCAAAACAGCATCCCGTGCAAACATGGCTCCTGGGTAAGTCTAGTTTGTCCCAAGGAGCTGTGAATTTCTAGTCTGCTCTTGTGACAGCCTTTCATTGGGAGCATGAAGCAAAATCCATTCTTGTTGACCCGATTAAGGCTCGGCTGCAAGGAACAGCCACTGCTGAGAGGCTCCTCTCCAAGCACCAGCCACAGGGGGAGGCCAGTCTAACACTGGCTGCCAGGGCAGCAAATGTGCAGCTTTAGCAGGCATCATAAACCTATGGCTGGCAATAAAAGAGTCTGCCGTTTGTAGCATTCTAGGCTATATATGCTGAAGTAAGCAAGCTCTGGAAGAGCCTTCAGCTGAGGTTTGTTTCATTTTTTGCTTTTCTTTGGACGTATTTGAGCCCAGATTTGAAACATTCATGTTTTGCTGAAGAAAACTTGAACTCATGGTATCTGTTAGAGAGGAAAGGGAGGGAGGCAGCTGAGAGGCAAAGCACACAACCCTGTTTTCCCTGTCCCTGCTTACCCTGTCTCCCCTACCCACCAGATCTCTCTGGAGTGCAGGAATAAAACCTTAGGTTAGTCTCATTAAGAAAGCAGAGGGCACACTACTTGTCCTTTGTGGATTTAACCCACAGTGAAGGTTTTGGTGGAAGCTGTCACCTGGCATGCCGGCAGGGCGCTGTCCTCTGTCCAATTGCTCCAGCCCCCTGGTTTCTTGGGCACTAACCTGCCCCCAAAGCCTGCCTGCAAGAGAGCAAGTGAAGTACATTCAGTGGGGAGTGTGTGTCAAATGGGACACTGGTTCAGCAGAAACTCTTTCACTTGCTCTTTTTGTTCTTTTTGACCCACTTCTTTTGAGTCTTTTCAGGTGTGCTCACCATCAGCCATACAAATCCCTGCCACAACAGCTTAAGAGTGATTCTTAAGAGTGATTCTTTCTGTTCCAGCTGATGAGAAAAAACATTATTCAGCAATATGGTCAAGATCTTCCAGGACTTCTATTACCCTGAGAAGGATCACAGAAACAATGTCTCACAACTTTTCTTCTTTCAGTACAGGGAGTTTACAGCTATATTATGCAGAGCTTTTATGCATTTCTTTGTAATTTATTTTTTTACTCTTCCCAATCTCTTTTAAGCTTTGTCCCTTTTGCACATCTGAGCTTTGCTGATCACAGAGGTCAAACAGATTGAAAACATGTGTGCAAGTAAAGTGACTTCACCTTTGACCTCAAGCTATTCCTCCTTGGGAACATTTAATTTGCTCTAACCAAATGTATTTTTATTTTAATGGAATGCTCTTTGCCTGAGGCAAACTGTGTGGAAGTCCATCAGATGTGTTTTCATTTTACCACTTTGTAGAAAAGTGTATTAATCTATTTTGCTTTACATTTAGAATTTTTTTACCACAGCCCTGGGATTTTCCCCTCTATTTGCAGCACTACCCATGGCTCCTGTGCAGAAAACAAAACAGAGCAATATGAAATAAAGTGGATCAAAATGGTATGTTAAGAACCAAAGTTGATCCTGATTGCAAAGGGCAAATTTTTTTGGTAGGTCACATATTTTCCAAGGATGATGCTATGTGCTATGCCATACTGCAGAGGATGGAAAAATTTGGCTTATAGCACTATCCTGGATTGTTCTGCTGAGGTGAGGTAAGCTTTACATTAGGATCAAGCTGTGGCCACAGCTCCTCACTTCCAGCTAGCATCTCTGTGATTTAATTCAAGGCTCACAGCACTTTGTGGCAGAACACCATGCAGAAGACGCAACCATGATTGCTTTTAAAGCCTTATACATTAGTTTCTCCTCAGCAGCTCCCCTTAGCAGTTTGGAGCAGTTTTCAAGCTGCTATCCAATGCATTCTTGCATGGCCTGTGAATATCTGCCCAGCCTACCTGATATTAGTATAATAACCAGGAGATAATAGTGGTTTTGTTTTTTTTTTCCTTGTAAGAGATTATTTCCAGCTCGTGTAATCTTCATTGTCTCATCATTCTGATCCTGCCACCTCTCATTTCTGGGTCGAGTACTGGATTCAACACAACATGACAACTTAACATGAGCAAGCTGGAGTAAATGTCATCCTCTGACAGACCTGAATGACGTATGACAGATTGAGTCTATGTCAGGGCATCTCCATTCATTTTGCATAGTCCCAACATCCTATTTGGGCAACTTGCTACTGGAAGGAACATCCCTCCCCTCAAAACCCACAAGGGTGAATGAGCCCCTGTGTGGCTGCAACATTGTCCTAGTTTTCTACTGTGCATCCACTTAAGAGTATGCTGTCAGAGGAAATTATTTCAGTACTACGACTGTCTAGAAAACTACAAAAAACTGTAACAGCAACAACAACAAAAAAGGATGGAGTGTAGACATATAAAGCTGTATTTCTCCCTCTTGTGGATCTAAGGGAGGATTCCAATACTTGCAGGAAAGTAGAGCCTTCTGAGATTATTCACTGTGAGTAAATTCAGTAAACTGGGGGGATGTGGAAGGGGGTATTTTTTTTTCCCTTTCCTTTTCTCCTGTGTGTGCATCAGCTATTCCTCAATGAGATCCAGCTTCTGTCAATGAGAATATTGTTCCTAAGTATTTGTTAAACAGCTTGGACAAAGCATTTTCAGTCCAGAGAGAGGTTCACTTTGGCTATTCACTATTCATTATTCACGGTGTGTGAGTGTTCACATAAGTCATATGGTATTGTCTCTGCTCCTTACTTGAATAACTCTAGTTAAACAGGAGACTAATGAATGTTGGAGCACACATGGTGAATAGCTAATAGCGAGGAACATGTTCTCTCACTTGCACCTGTACTCAGCAATAACCAGGGCTGTCTTACAACATGGGGCAGTGGGGTCGGTAATCTAGTCCTCTCTGATCCAAAGGCATCTTTTCCCCCTATTGTGGCACTGTGTTTGCTGTGCATGTGCCATACAGGCTACTCGGGGTGTGCAGCATGTTGCTGTGTGCCATGAGACACTACTGTTTTGCTCAGCTGGATTTGGGGCCTCAGAAACCCATACAAGGGCTCTACCAGTAGCCACTAGGATGTAAACCAACTAACTTCTCAATATAGGGGAAGGAGATGGGAATCTGGCTATTTAAATGTTAAGAAACAGGAAGGAAACATGGGACAAGACTATGGTTAATCCAGCCTCTCATGTTTTACTCTAGCAGGAAATAAAGCTCCTTTGTACTGCAGTTCTGATGCAGAGGAAGCAAGTGTTGCCACAAATGAACCTCCACAGCAAACTACAGGTGTGATTTTAGCAGAAGAGGAATCAGTGCCGGTTGCCAGTTAACCAGCATGACTATCAGTACCCCCAAAGGTGCATTGCACAGACTTCAACACCCACTGGCAACCAGGGACTCAGGTCTGGTGTCTAGCTTGGAGGATGGACAGCTGCAGCCAGACTAGAGGCTGTGCAGTTATATGGTTGTGATCACCACATTTATTGTGGAAGACAAAGGCATCCCTGATTATGCATCTTTCTCCTTCATACCACTCTTATTCATCCTTTTTAAGCATCATCTCTTGTGTCTTCCATGATCTTAGGCTTTCCATGACATGGCATGCTCATGATATCACCTCCCTCAGTTTGCTTAGTCGCCATGTCCACTGCTGCTGAAACCTAAAGGTACCTCTGAAAAGATGGTAAGTATACTTCATATATGCCATCAGAGTCACTGAAGGAGTGTGGAGGAAACCATTCTCCTTTCAAAAGCATCTGTTCTTATTTCTCTGTATTGACATCTTTGGCTCATGCTCTAGCAGATGCTCACCCTCCTCATATGGATACCTTTATGAATTTAACCCTTTGGCCCAGAAAACTTTCATAATTCAGGGAGAGTTTACTGTGCCATCCAAATATACCAGGTGACTTGTTGCTCACAAGAAATAGCAAATTGAATATATCACTGTGGGTATGCTGAAGAGATCTTAAAAACTGTATTCATCAGCTAACACATCTCTTTGAAATCTTCAAAGAGCTGATAGGTTTGAGGGACAGGCTAAATATTTTCAGCTGTTGCTTTTGAGAAGCAAAGGTGGACCTGCCATTTGGGGTCTCACTAGAGAAAAGGAGGTTTGGCTGTGGCCCCAGGTGATGGTTAGACCTTGGATTTATTGGATCTTTTCTGGCAGTTTGTTCCATTGCCACTTCCCTTCAGCCTACAGTGGTGGTTTTGCCTTCATATTTTTATGGGTTATGTAGCCGTAAAGGAGGGTTTTATGCCTCCTTCTTGCTACTTAGGAAGCTGGTGGGGCAGGACTACATTGCTATGTTGCTTTCGTCCTTCATAGTCTTGTACTTTCCCATCTGCTGACTGCTTCTGCCTGTTTCATTTCTCATCAGGGAGACTACAAGGCCTCTTGGTGCTAGGAACATTTTTCCTCATGTGTTAGCAGCGTCTTGCACAACAGAGCTCTCATCTCTGCTGGTGGACATGAACAATAAATAATACTCATTCCTGCTGCATTGGTGTACCTGTGCTATAGATCAGATGGGAGAAGGTGGCTCTTAATCTTCTTACTGTCAGGATTATACAGGTATATTTCTGATAGAGAACTTTTAAACTACCATACAGTGAAAAGTTGGAAGGTCTCTTGTAAATCATACTATACTCACATATAAACGTACCTTAAATCAAACTGATGAGCAACACCCTCAACAGGGTAAGTGTCTGATACTGGATTTATTTCAGATTTGTTTACACAAAGGATTGATGACGATCGATATCTGCCCGTGGGATGGGTGGGGAAACAGAAATGCTAGCGATCAGCTAAGCTAGACCACTTGATGTCACTATTGCTTGATGATGTGCACACATAACTGGCAAGAGTATAAATGGGGTTGGTTCAAAAGAGGAGCGGGACAGGGGGTTTAAAAAAGGCCTCTGGGCTATCTATTTAAAAAGAATAAGAAAGACACACTATTTAGGAATGCGCATAAATTCTGCTTCTGTACACTTAGCAGAGCTAGTGGAGAACTCCCTTCCCTTCTGTGTGCATGTCTGAAAGTGCTCTGGCTGAGTTTTGAGCAGAAGGATTTGTACGCTTTTTGCTTGTTTACTGAGAGAACAAGACACTTTCCTCATCCCTCTGACATCTCTGTGTGAAAAGCATTGTGGTACTGGGCAGAGGGCCCCTCTAATCCAGTAGTCCAAGGTTATATCGATAAACCTCAGAATTTACCATGCATCAGGTAAGGCTGAGTCCATAATGATAACTATGAAGCAGAATACTTTCTCCACTGCCATGAAGCTTTCTGGCTACCTGGCTGATTTTTACAAAATGCAGCCTGGATTTCTTTTGATGAGTTTGGGACCTCACCTGAGCATTCGTCACAGGAAACATTTCTATTTGCTTACTGCAGAGATTTCACCATTCAGCTAGCTTGTTAGTCACAGTTGAACCAGTAAATTATTTATCAAAGTCCATGGTGAATAAATATCTAATACTCCTACCCACACAACTTCATGTAAGTCCCATGGAACCGGGCAATGAGTTTCTTCTCCTTTTGAAAGGCCTGAGGTTACTAAATAATTCAGAAGCTTTTCTCCTGGCTGTGATAGGAAGCACAGCTTTAAACTACCACAAAGTGCTTTTTGTTAGGAATTAAGCTATACTGGACACTCCTTTTTCTTTGTATTCTGGTAATCAAGGTGTTTACTTGGATAAAAAGTGGGTGAACGCCCTTGTGTGTGAAACTCTGACATGAAATAAAATCCAAACTCTTAGTTCTTGGAAGGACTAAAACCACAGGCAGTTTTGGTGTCAATTTCTTGGATCATCCTGCTTTGTGGAGAGCTCTTGGAACTGCCTGGTTTGGGAGGAACTGCAAGTGTGTTGTGCTTGTTCTGAATACTTGTATTTTATCTGCTGGGAACTTTTTTTTTTTTTTTAACTATCAATGATCAATTAAGCTTATTCCTGCTATTGGCTCTCTCCTTTGAGCAGTACTGTTAATTATAGCTGCTTACATTGCTCTCATTACAGGTTAGGGACAGAGACAGGCAATATCTAAATTATTTGCACTCACAGGATGGCCACAGGTGGGATTTAATGCTCATCTCCTAAGCCATGAGCCAAGTGCCATTACCACGGGACGCACTTTCCTTACTGTTAGGAAAGTAAAGCCTGAATCACACCACGTCTGCAGCAAGTCCCATCTCTTTCTAAAAGGAGTTCAGCATCACAATCAATGTCTGTAGGAACCTGGGTTTATTTCTTTATTTTCCTAATAGAATCCCAAGTTGATGATTACAGTAACAGGGGCTACCTCTCTCCTCCCCAGGTAAAAAGGAGGTGCCCTTGCAAGGGAGGTGATTGTCTATCACTTCAGCAGCTTGAGAACTTCCATTGCTGAAACCAGAGGAGCTGGCTCAGGTGTCTCTGGGCCCTTAACAGAAGACCAAGATACAACATTGTGTAAGTTTTAGAGCTGAGGTAATCCATTGACATATCATTGGGTGGCCGCTAAAAGCAGACAATTCAAAATAATGGTGCACTGAATCAAAATGGTGTTTTTTTTTCCAGATCTTTCAGTCCAGGCATCACACTTTGTAAGAGCTGAAGTACAGAGGTGAGATCCCAGCTGGCACTTCAGACAGAAATGTTGGGTATAAACCTGTGCACCCTTGTGGCACGGTGTGCTCTTCTATGCTGTTAGTTGATCTGGCTCCAGTAGAACAGCTCATGCTAGTGCAGTCATGATTTAATCATATTAACAGTGCTGATCAATTGAGCAAAGCATGGCAGAAAAGACAACAATGCATGAAAAATAGCCTTTTTGCCAAGCACTGTATTTTTTGTGCAAAATAGTGCAGCTCTTGAGAATTTTATCACACCCTAAAGAATATCATGTTGGTGTAACTCTTCTTTACCAAGCTCTGTGTAACTTGCTTTAAAAATATCAGTAGAAAGGCTTTTTTTCTCTATTAAACTACATATGTTTTAAAAGTAATTTCCATGGACTCCTTACTAATTTCTATAGCTCCCTGTTTAACTTTTTTTTTTTTTTTCATAAAGAAGATTGTAAAACTGGTAACAAGTTTGATTGGTGACCAAATTTCAGGGATGTGTCATGGCATCTTGAAATGAGTTGGCCTTCATTTCATTCGGCCAGTTCTCTGGCAATTTCCAACCAGTTGTACAAGAAGTGAAGAAACATCTGAGCATTTAAGCTGGATTGTGAGTGGGAAGAAATTGGAATACCCTTTAATGAGCTGTAACAGTTTGGTTTCACTTCTTTGACAGTCATGTACACTTTAAGTAACAGACATAATTGAGCATTTTAAGACATCTCAGGGTCACCCTACCATTTTAACATTACCTGAGCCTCCTGGTGTTCTCTCTCATTACGAGACCATTCTGGAATTGAGTGGTCAGTGATGATAAACAGTGATAATAGATTACTGAGTAGGGGGAGGGTAAGAGATATTAATAAGGTAAGATTTTTAATTAATTTTTCAAGTTAATTAAAATGTCCAAAAGCACAATAAAACTGCAGAAAATCTGGCAAGGGAATGGCAGCCTGTCTGATTAATGCAAGTCAACTGTCTTCTGAGGGTAATAGTAATAATGATGAGATTATGGATATGGAAGAACCTGCTAAAGAGATATGAGATGCATGTGGAATACAAACTGTGTCCTAGTTACTATTTTATGGTGCACAATGGATCTTATTAAGGAGGAATAGCAGTAAGAATTACCACTGAATTGCTCAATAAAAGTATTGTGTAATTAACAGTGCTGCACCATCAGCTTGAGTGCTACCTCCCATTGATACTCCATATCCTCCATTTACTTTTACTTTTAGTTTTTAACTAAAGAATGGGAGTTTCAACAGCAGTTGCAGGCAGCTTGAAAAACATGTTGCCTTGTACATGACAATACTTGGTGAGAGGGAAGCAAGTGATGAAGTGCTGGAGTGGAATATGATACTCAGAAGAGACTGGGAAGAGAGATTTGATGCTCCATTCCCTCAGTGGAAATAACACTGAAACGAAATAATAACAATAACCATGATAGAGAAAGTAAAAATACTTCCTTTCTGGCATTCTTAGTCTAATGAGGTTCCAGTTTTGCAAGCATGTGCCCCCCAGCCAAGAGGAAAAGAAGCCCCACTGAAGCTGATGCAAAAGTGATGAACAGGATTAACTAACAACTATTTTTCCATAGCATTAAGTTTCTTACTACATAGATATAGCATGTGCCTGCTGCAGTAGTGCTCTGGCCTTGGCTGGATGTTCTAGGCAGTCTCCAATAGAAGTATTGTAATATATTAATTAGAGACATCAGTATTATACAGGAGAGGATACTTTTATAGTTCTGTCCTGATGGAAAAGAAGCAATCAAAAATAATCAGAAAAAACCACAGTTTTGCAGATCTTGAGACAGTTCACTGAACTCTCAAAGAAATATCCTCTCAAATAAATATCCTTGCTGTTGTAGGATAGATGTAAACCAAAGCTTATACTCTTCGAGCTTTGCCCCTCAGTGCTTTTTATAGTAAAGCAAAAGCTGCTGGCTGCAAAGCCAAACTCTTCAAAATTAATATTGAAAGACCAGTTCAACCACAGATTTGGCCAGACCAGAAAGATCTGAACTGCCCATGTGTCTCAGGATGTTTGGAGCCTGAGTTATGACAGAGTGAGCCTGTGCTCATAATGAATCACTGGCTTTTTTTTCTTTTTTTTTTTTTTTCCTAGTTAATTTTTTTGGGTTCCTGGCTAGGTTATGCTATGTCCCATGTTCATTTTATTCAAGCTTCATTCTGTCAAGAGCAAAATTCTTAATTCCATCTTCAGTGTTTACCCAGGCTGCTCTTAAAAATGAAAATAGTATCTGGAGGGTTTTAGTCGTGGTGAAATAATAAAGTAAAGTAAAATAAAAGCCTCCTGTCTTGAATTCTGAGTAGGCTGCATCACCACATGCAGGAGAAATTGTTGCTATAGATTACCTCGTTATTAAAAGGGGAGGGTGGGGAATGGCAAGGAAGGTTTGAAGCCTATTGATGTAAAACAGAACTAGTTTATAGAGAGCTGGCTGAGGACTGAAGTTTTATAAGGTGCACTTTAAACAGCCATGCAGCATACTAAAAATATCATAAAAACTATAGCTCCAAGCCACAAGTTTCACAAAATGCTTAGTGGCAAAAAAGAGAAAAAGCTGCAGGATATAGGGCATAAAGAAAATCTGATACGCAGAATGGAGGAACATTTAGGTCTGGGCTTTTGCTTCAGGGTCTAGTTTAGTACTAGCATAAGAAAGCACATCATGTTCAGTAGGACAGTATTCATCTCCTTGGTGACAAAAGTATATAAATGCCACAGGAAAGGAGTCACAAAACATGCAGTACCTGAGACCAATTTAGATCTTTCTCTCCACCCTCTGTGGATCCCATTGACACCCACAGAGGTGCTGCCACCCATTCTGCTATTTTTCTCCTGAGACCTCACAGGATTAATCGAAGCAGCCCAACCACTCTACGGTTGTCAAAGCCCATTGCTCCTTCTCTCCTATTCAATCAGAAAAACACTGCCTGCAGAGGCTGGGTTGAGGGGTTCCCTCTGGGCAGACATGCTTCCTGAAAGGGCTGCCCTGCTGCTGTGTAACAATGGCCCAAAGGGATGGTCTGCCATGTCACAGGCTTGGAAACCAGTTCTGAAAAGCATTACCAGAAACCAGCCACTGGTGGTGTTCTTAACAGGGTTTTTCTTTGTGACTGTTTATCCCCAGCATCTACTGAAAGGAGAGGTAAGTGCTGGGCAGGTTTGTTTGCATCTCTTGCTTATGTGTGCATTTACCTCTGGATTTGACTGCTCTTGGAAACGAGAGGCGAGGGAGACTGGAAAGGGCAGGAAGGTTGAAATGGAACAGAAAAACTTGCAGGGATGTCATGCACATTTGCTGTACTTACCGAGGGCATTTAAATGCTTCATTAGAAACACATGGCATGGCCCTGTCAGTCACAGGATTTTAAGGGGCCCATCAGAGACATCTCTCTGAGGCAGAGTATCTACCTTGCCCTGCTCCCGGCGACACAATGTGTCAGAAAGGTATTAACTCGCCATGGATCTATGACAGGAGCAAACTAAAACATCCCAGTGCCAGCTTAGCTGTGCTGCCTGGCACAGGTGGGATTAAATGGGGGCTCCTTCCCCTCCACCCCACTTTTGGAGCCATCTGCTCCATCTAATGTAAGGAGAGGGAATGATACCTCGGTCTGCAGTTTCAGTAGCAAATCCCGTGTGATGGTTGCAAGGCAAGAGGGAGCAAATAGTTGTTCTGAAAACCATTGCAAGTATTTTTTTACAGGATGTTAAAAGCTGGCTTTTAAACACTCCTCTCCCAGTTCTCACTTGTAGTAACAGGAGCTGGGGTCAGGCATCCTTTCTCACAGTGATTAATACCTCACTGCAAGAGGACTGCTGTTAAAGGGAATGAGACAGCCCACCAAGCAAGACTTTCCTCAGCGGGAGAAAGAGTGGCTCTGTGTGTGCAAACCGTGGCAGACACTGATCTTCCCTGTTTTCTCTGCTGCTCAGGCAGTCAGAACTCTGACTGCCATCTCTCACATCCTCAGTTTATGGCAAACATAAAACAGGAGGCTATTTAAAAAAGCGTAAGATAAATCAGACCCTAAATGTAAATTGTGCTGATATAAATCATTCATGCAACAGATTGCATTTATTTATTGCCTTTGTTTGCAGTGCAAGAAATCTGTTAGGTGCACCTCATAGAATTCATAGATTAAAAAATAAAAATCCTTATGAGATACAGGCTTTGTGCCCAAAATGCAGCACTTCCCTATTAAAATCTTTATTACTCTTCAGAGGGAATATTCTGCCACCACTTCCCCCATCATCTCCTTCTTCCTTCTCACCTCTGAAATTCCTTCCCAGTCTTAGGGATGCATTTTGTGCTCCAGCTCTTGAGGCCCATGGCCCTTCCAATCTCAGGTCCAGCCTGTCTCCTGCCCAGCAAGCTGGCAGTTCTTCCCTTAGCCCAGAGGACAACCTGGCAGCCGCTTCATTGGCAGCAGAACACTGGGGAGGAGAAAGTGACCTCTTATCTGCTCCTGGGACCAGAAAGAGAGGACAAAAGTTCATTTCAAAAAAACCTAAGTGGGGCAGTCCTTCAAAGACCGAGTCACCTCTCAATAGTGGGACATCTGGTGACATTAGCTGAAGTTTTGTAAAAGCTCCCTATGGCCTTTTCAGAAATAGAGCACGTTTCAAAAAGAAAGAAAGAAAGAAAATACAGAGCTCTATGTATTGGTGTTAATTTTTCTCCATCTTCTGTCATAAGGTACTGTTAAATCCAGCAAAGGATCTTAACTTGATTTTCTTCTTCTCCAAAACAGGAGAGATGGCTAGTCATGAATGTACGTTAGTTACAAAGATGTAGTTTTGTCCTGCTTTCTTTCTTTATTTCACTATTTATTGAGTAAGATAATAGCTTATGGTACTTACACAGAGCCAGCTGTTTGCAGGATGCCAAGAGCAGGTGGTCTGGGAGGCCTCTGATGAATTGCAAAAGACACTTACCAGCTGCTATCGCTGTGTGAAATGAGCAAACCTGCAAAATCTTTATTTTCAATTGGATTGTACTTTTAAGTAAGCAAGGGAGACAGCCAGTATAACTACAGACCATGACCAACAACCCACATAAAGTGTGTGCAAACACAAGTGATTAATGTACCAGGATTTCAAAACATCTAAAACAAACGAGTCAGGTTTAATAGGGTGTATGAGAGGGGAGGGGAGCAGGAAGGGATGGATGGGTGGGAGGTGGTGTGTACATGGGGGGGGGGGGGGGATGGGGTGCTGCAGGGCAAAGGACTGCTTACCTGAAAAGTGGAATAAGGCAAGAAGGAGTTTTTGATGAGTCTTAATAGTCTATACTGGGTTCTTAGCAACTCCTGTATTTTTATTCTGCCTTGTAAACAATGATTTTGGACTTGAAAGTTTTCATGGTCTTTTTCCTTCTTTCTCTTATCAACCCCACCACTCTTTTTTTTATTTTTTTTTTTTCAATTTTTTTTTTTTTTTTTTTTCAATTATGTAGGGCACTCTTGTGTGCTGCCTCACCAGGGCACAATCCTTTGGTGGTAACCACATCCTCAAATGGTCACTGAAGAGATGCAGGGATAATGGGTTACAAAGACAGACATTAATAAGGTAAGATAAGAGAGGGGAGGTTTATTAATTTTTCAAGTAAAGTTAGGATGCCCAAGGGCACAGTAAAACTGTAAAGAATCTAGTGAGGGATGAGAGGCCTAGCTGATTAATGCAAGTCAGCTGTCCTCAGAGGGTGATTGCAATAATGATGAGATTATGGAAGAACCTGCTGAAGACAAATGAGATGCATGTGGAATAAAAACTAAGTGTCCTAGTTACTCTTTTGGAGTGCACGATGGATTTTATTAAGGAGGAACAGCAATATAAATTACTGCTGACTGAGATGCCAAAGTAAGGAGTTGGTCTTGCTTTGCTGGAGTGTCTTTGCCTGAGATGTAGCACACAACCTAGGGTGCCTTGCATGAAAACAATCCTGAGAAAACATGGAAAAGTTAAATAGGGGCTTCCCCCCCTACTGCAAAAGAAGATAATATTTCTGCTTGATCTCTTTGATGTGCCTTTCCCTTTGCTATCCTGCCTCCCCCTTCAGCTGCATTACTTCATTCCTTCACTGTGCTGGGGCGGATAATTCAGGGCTTCCTGGCTTGTCCCAGGAGCCCATAAGTGGCTCTTCTCCAGGCAGCCCCACCACACAGTGCATGAATAAGGCAATGTTTCTGAGGGCAGTAGTTTTTCCAGACTGCCTTTCTTCTTTTTCTGACCTACCTTCCTTGCCTTTTCCCTCAGTTCTCTTGCTATCCTACCACCTTGTCCTTGGTGTCCCCAACTTCTTCTACCACCTGCTCTGGCTTTTCCCCTTCTCCCCTGGGTGTGGTGCTGCCTGCCATTCTTGCACAGATAGACCCTCCCACTGGCCCTGCGACCACCAGCATGGTCTCCTGGTGCCTTGATTCTACACAGTACCATGGGCAACAGAGGCACCATGATTATCACTTTCGTGGGTGTTTGGGAGTTGACCAGCGCACAGAAGACTTGGCAGGGTAGCGTGTCCTCTGCAGTGCCTAAAAGGAGTAGGATTAACTGCCCAAAGCAGGAGGGCAGGGGATGGCTTCCAGATGTAGGGGGCTGGCAAGCCTGCCCCAGTGAGAACCGAAATGTAATTATCAGTGGGGCAACAAACAGCATGATGTGGTTTCTGGTATAAATTTTCCAAGTCCTCTGTTTCTTTTCAGTGTATTAACTGTCCATGGTAACAGGAAATAAGAAATTATAATATCTACTGCTTGTGTTAGAGTGCAAACTCAGCATTTCCATTAGAAAATCTGTTTCTAATGGGTTTGAGTAATATAACAATGAACTTTCACTTCAGGATTAATCCTGGTATTTAGAGGCCTCAGGTGGACTACATTTTTTCTCCCTACAAAATTCAGTAGATCAGTCTGGGCATTATCAGACTTTACCACCTACCCACAGCCCAGAGTTTGCTTTGTCCTGCACACTTTCATCTTCCCTTTATTTTCCATGTAAAGTCATGGCATGCTCTTCTCTTCTCTTTTATCATGATGATTTATTTTTTTTAAATGGGTGTAAGTAATTATTGGATGTAAAACCAGCATTTTCTTCCACAGTCTAAATATGTAATTACCTGATAAATGGGCATTTCTGTATTATTAAGATGGTCTAAATACATATTTATGTGGCAGACATAATTTTAGCAGCTCTCTACATATATATTTACATGACAGACTATAATGTTCTGCAGTGTCAACCCCCATAAACCTCATTTGTGACACCTTGAATCTGCTGCATTTTGTGCTTGGTAGCACATCTTTACTTGGGGATCCCCTCTTGCTGTGGGAGCGGCCACTGCCGGACAGACAGAAAATGACGTTGCATAAATAAAATGTATTTTCCAAAGGAAAGGGTAAAATGAAATTGCAAACATACAAAAATAACAGCCCTAAAAGATCATGTAAGTATCGTGCCTCTGATTCCCAGTAGCAGATGTTTTGGGTGTTGAAAATCCCACCAGAACAGCTGCAGGAATGTAGAATCACATCTGGGTTTGCGATGGGGCTGCATCATTACCCACTGACAGCAAAAACACCCAGATGCTTCCAATTCATTTTAGGGACAGAGCTCAAAGTTTGAGTCCATGAACAGCCCTGCTTTACAGTGGCTACTTACCACTGGCTGCAGCTGTTCCTGGATCTGCTACTGAGATGGTGGCATGAGCCGGGATGTGGCTGAGCTGTCAAGCGGCACCGCAGCGGGGGGGGCTCACCAGAAGCCCCCTGGCACGAGGAGCAGGGTTCGGTAGGGGTCTGGGCTGGCTCAGGGCCAGTGGAGCTGAGCTTTGGGAGCTGAGGATGATCTCTTTGGCCCCACACAAGGGTAGTGGAGGTATTGCTACTGTCACTTTTTGCCACAGTCCTCTGTGGGCCCTGCTCCCTCCTTTGTGATGCCCGCCATGCCTTTCCTTTCCTGTCATTTTCTGCCTCCAGTGATAGCATTCAGCACATGCTGCATGTTTTGGGATGAGAGTTCATGTGCTACTGCAGGATATGTAATGGAAGAGTGCCTCAAATCTAAGCACAAGAGGCACGTGAGGGCAGCTGGCTCTGCCCTCAAGCCCCGGTGCTCACGTTTCCTGACATTCCTCCTTCCCTGCAGCAGCTCTGCCGGACAGAGTGACCCATGTGCTGAAGGTGTCCACCTCCAGTAGCACTCACATTCATCTGTTAATGCTACTTGGAAGGAAGAAGTTTTGCTTTTGCTCTGGCTCCTTGCACAAGTCCAGACCAGGACTCCAGCTCCTGTTGCACAAGTAGGTCAGATGAAGACCTTTCCCCCAGGCAATGGTTTCTTGGTCTGCCGAAGACCTAAGTATGACTTTATTGGTTGCTCTCTAGCAGTGTTTTTACATCTCTCTAATGGGCCCTTAAACTCACTGAGGATAGCTGGATTGTGTTAGTTCATCATTTTACAGAGAGTTGCCCTTACTTACCCCCTGTATCACATTTCAGCCCTGGCTGTGGCCTGGCAGTGGTTAGCCCTGCTGTTGGGATGAAAGGACAGCCTCACCTCTCTCTCTTCTGACTTGTCTCAGTGGGAGTGCAGGCACAGGCACAGACAACCACTTTCCCCAGCCTGATATTCAAGAGAGACAGAGTCTTAAGGTATAAATATATGGCTCTGGTATCAATATCAAGATTCTGCATAAAATTTAGAGTCTGAACCTGATTGCAGGTAGGTACTGATCACTAGGCCACTAGGACAACCCAGACAGACAGTACTGCCCTCACCACACCATAGTTACTAATATGATAATTTATTATTTTGCATGTAAATATATGCAAATAAATGAAGATTATTAGTTAAATGATTTGCAATAAAATTACTGATTTGTTCAAAAGTTGTTACTGCACAATCAAAGGTTGTACAATGTATTTTAAAAAAGAGAACCCATATACAAAAGGAAATGACAGTGCAAATATTTACCCCAGTGTGCTTGTCTGTCTACTCATTGTAACATGCAAGGGACTCCAGGAGAGGCAGCAGAAGGTTTTAGTATAGTTTCTAAAATGCCTACAAGAATTGCATGCAGGCACCAATTGACAAACAGGGCTAAGGTGGTTTAGCTAAGCTTAGCAGTGTTGAATGGTTTAAAGGACAGATGAGACAAACAAGCTGATGGATTTCTCCTTTTAGGGTGGAGGGTTAATTGTCAGTGGGACGAATGGCATCCATACTCTTGCATGAGGAGAAGAGTTCTCTACTTGCATGCTGTCCAGCAAGATAATTTTTAGAGGAATTGATGACAATCTTTAGCTTTTAAAAAAACATTTCTAATCTACAGATCAGAACATCCCTCTCTCCAGGGAGGGGACGTTGGGTTGTGTGGTTTTGTATTGTCTTGATTACTGCTGAAGAATGTATGTTATGACAGTAGCAATGAGATTCAATTGTATTAGATAAACTTTGGGTGCTGCTGAGAATGTGAATTGCTCTCTCAAATGGATCTTTTTAACTAAGATCTTCCTCATTTGCTACAGTGACATGAGGATCAGGAGGAAGAGGAACAGAATGGAGCTTGAGTCATACAGAAGGAAGATGCAGCCAGACCCTCCCCTGTGCAGGGAATCCCATTTTCTGTGTCTATGGTCCCCAGGACTGTGGGTTGCCATGCTGGAGAACAGCTCTTGCAGAAGCTCCATGGAGAAAGGTCTCCAGCCCATGTCATCTACGCCCTTCTGGCACCCTGGATTTCCCTGGTCCTCACTTAATCTCAGTCTTTTGGGGTTTTCATAAGTGTCTGCCTTTATGCCTTTATAGCTTTACTGAATGGGAGAAAATGTTCGGAGGAAGGTTCCTCCCTTTGAATGCTGTGAACCCCCAGTGGTGGTGCAAGTGTGGGGTGTCCCTGAGCCCTGGAAGGGCTGTACTCACCCTCCAACATGAGAGTACTTTTCCTTTAGCTTCTGAAGGAAAACTGGGAGGCACAAAAATCCAAAAACGTTCACAAGTGCCTCTGACATAAGTTACTGAGTGTAAACTCCCCAAGGCTGCTGCTGAGGTGGCAACGACCTCAAAGCAGACCTTGCTTAAAAGTATCTGCAAGATTTCTTAGGAGTTCACCCATGAGTGCAAATCCTTTTGCTGCCTGCAAGGTTCATTAATGCCATCATTGCATTGCATGGAAGCAAAATGGTACTACAGAGTAACTAATGAAAAGTAAGGGTAAGTACAATTTCCCTGCTTCTCAAGGGGACAGGTTTCTTTCAGGAAACAAATTTCTGTCTACATGTGAGAAATTATGCAGTTTTCTTTTTTTTCCTTTCCATAAAATTTTATACAAAACTTGATCTTAAAGAGGAGGAACATGTTAAAATAGTGTCTATTTGTAACACTACCTGGTATTGTAGATGAAAGTACATGAGAGAAATCAATAGCTTTGTATAACCATGAAGTCCATAATCACTCTGCAGATGTACTTTAGAGAATATATGCATTTTAACTGTCTTTGTATAAAACCTATGAGGGAACTGAACATAATAATAATTAATAATGTAATTAATTCTTAATTTATAAAGGGAAAAATATGCCCCATTCTCCTGCAGAGGCACTTGGGGTGATAAGCAACTGGAAAATAGAATCAAAATAAAAACAACTCATTAAAACGAAGAGAAGGAAGATTAAAAAAAAAAAACAAAAAAAATGCATATGGAAGCAGGACAAGGGTAGAAAAGATGTGCCAGTGCAAATGCATGGGCAAAAAAGAGAAAACTTAAAAGCTCCCAGCCTCGTGCTGCTTGCAAGACTCCCATTCTCTTTGCTGGATTGGAGACAGGGATATCACTGAGAGCCTTGGGAAATCATCATGTGCTGCCTTATAAAACCAGAAAAGACATCCATCTTCCATCAATTGAAAGCCTAGTGGGTTGGTGAGCTGGAGGTTTCATCATGCGTTGTAGGCACCAATAAACCCCACTAACTGAACTGAATTCCACTTACTGGTGTGTTCACTGACTCCTTCAAAATAGATTCAAGAGGACTAATGGGTGTTGACTTTTCCCCCAATTTATTTATTCCTGTGTCTGCCAATTCCACTCTATTACAGCTTTAAGCATTTTTTTGGTGGAGCAGTCAGGTTTACTGGTCTGTAGCTGCCAAAGGTGCCCCTGCAAGGCTTTCCTAAAAACTAGTGTCATAGCTGCCATTTTTCAGTCTTACATTATGAAGCAGGAAAAACTATTATTCAAGCCAAAATCAATTGTGATCACCTTCATATTTGATTTATTTTGGAGCTTTTGGGTAAAAAATGTGAAATAATCCTACCTCCTGATTTGCTATGGTTTGAATTATTAATTTTCTGACGCTGTTCTTGCAATACATCTCTCAAGCTCATTCTCCATGTATGGGAATGTTACTCTGGTGTGAAAACTTCCTGGCTTCTGATGTGCATGCTAATACAAATAAGTTGGTTAGCTTCCTGTGATGTGTTTGTCTTTGATGATGGTGTCCATGCATCCATGGGTTTTTCCTGTATTGACATTAAAAAAAAATCTTAGTTTTGTGCTTTTTTTGAAGTGCTTGATCAGGCAGAGAGTCCTCCTTTGCACATTGGCCAACACAAAACCCAAAAAATGCCAAATGAGCTCCATTTCCCACTGGAGCTGACCTCAGGGAACTCAGCACCACTTCTCTTCCAGCAGCAGGTCATAGCCTTGGGAGAAGTTAGCACCTACCAGGCATCTGAAATCCCAGAACTTGCAGGATATATTGGACAGCTCTGGTTTGCTGCTTTATATCATCCTTTGGAAAGCCACAAAGTAATGCATATCAAGTGGTGAAATCAAATGGACTTTTTTCTCCTTTAATGGGTTGCTTTCCCTTGTATTTTTCTACTTCTTCCATAAGCAAATAATCCCCTAGTGGGCATGAAGTCAGAATTTGCAACTGTGGCAGAGAAACTATTAAAAGTCTATAAATAAATATTTTTACTGCAACAGTGCTGCATGAGCCAGGACTTTCTGAAAACCCTGTTCACATCAAAATGGGCTGGGAGACTGTGCTCAGTTACCAGTGATGGTTACTTGGAAGTGTTTGACTGGCAGATGTAAGCAGCCTACTCAATATTCTTATTCAGTTGTGTAATTCGAAGCCCTGCAGTGTTGTTATCCCTTAAGAAAACTTCTTTCTATTTCAAAAGCACCAACTCTGAATGTTAAATTGAAAGGAGATAAAAGAATCACAGTGGTAAAAGCTGCACGATCCTACCCTCTTTGTTATACAACAAGCTGATTCAGTATTTGCTTCTTTACATTTTTATGCAGATGTAAAAGGCTACTCTGAGAAATCTGTAACACCATTGTTAAATGCCACTGAGCAGAGTTGAGTATAGTGATGACTCGTACTCAAAAGCTTTGATTTAGGGTGCATTGGCTTCCCAAGTGTTGAGTTCTCATTGTGTGCTACATCAACCACAGTGCCCAGATCTAGAGTAAGGACCATTCACGTAATCAGGGGTCCTTCCCCTAGTTTCAGAGATCTTTGGATCCAGATCTCAGTGAGAAGGGATGCTCTAGGAATTGTAATATTGTTAATAATGAGTAATCATTACCCATAATTCATAGGGGCCAACTGAAAAATCAAGCCTTGTTGTGCTATACTGCACAGACTCTGGAATAGTCTGTGCCATGAATCTATAAAAACAATCCAGATAGAGTATTGGGAAAGGGATGTGATCGACCATGAAGATATATGTCATGGCAGTAGTAAATGTTATGTTAGTTCAATTTAGTTTTTTAATAGGCTAAGAAAGACAAGAAAAAGGACAGAAGAGAGAATTTTGAAGGAAAATAGGATGAAAGAAAGGCCTGGGAGAAGGAAGATTGGTAGTTTAGAAGTGAAATGCAGGTAGAAAGGCTAGAGGATAGGAAGGGTGTATGTGTTGAAGCCATCGGCATAGGATCAGGACTGGTATATAACTAATCAGAATATTCCTACCAATAAATTAGCTAGGAGTCATTTATTTGAACAATATTAACCCAGAATGGCCTGAAAAGCCTCTGGTATCAATGGACTTGCTTCAGGTATGGTAGATAATGCTCTCTGCACCCCTGATGTGATGACTTCCCATTCAAATAATTCTGTGTGTTAGATAGCACTTAATTAGGCACCAGACTTAGGGAATTACATGAGAAAGAGTTCACTTTTAATCAATAATGCAGCCACATTTGAGCTTCTCAGAACTTTGGGGCAGTCTGAGTTTGGATCTAGACATTAAGGCATCCTATGGTCCTGGGAAGGGAAGCTTGATTTGTTTTGATGTTTCAGTTTTATTTAAATGATAGACTTACACCGGAGAATTTTAGCTATGAAACTCCAGTACAAGGCTAGTGAAATGGGAAAGGTATGTAACAGTCTAATCTTCCTCCCCATTTCAGGTAAGCATAAAAGGTTTCCATGAAGAGTTAAAACATTGCCCAGTAAGGAAAGGAATTTTCCATCTTACCCTTTTAGAATTGAACATCTATGTTTACTCCCACTTTCACAAGCTGCTTGAACAATTATTTCTATTAAGAAAATCGACTTGAGACTCTGATACTTTAGGGAATCTTTGTATTAACTTGCTTAGGTTAAGGGGTTTTGGTGGCAGTGGATCTTCACAGTAGGAGGTAGCTGTTGCTCTCAGGGACTATCCACTTTCAGTAGATATGCAGCATTATTACTTCTATCTCCCTTATGTAGTCCAAGAGGCACCAGGGAAGGAAAAAGGGAGAAGAAATGGGACAATGCTGGAGATCCACTCTCTGGGAGGCAGTGAGAAACACAGAATAAATTAGAACAGCTCTGAGTTTCTGTAATTTTCGCAGCGTGTTGGACATGCAGAGTTGCTGAGAATTAACACCTGTGTTTCTGCAGAACCAAATCCTCAGGAGAAGTGTCACAGACTTTGATAGAGATGGAAGCAGCAGGGCTCTACAGAAACCAAAAGGCATACCCTGGAAATGTTTTCAATGCCTCAAGGATTAAAGGAGAATGCTGTTCTCTCTGCAACAAACTTATTAATTGTAGGTATCACGGATGCATAGAGATGCATAGGATACTAGTGTATAAATATGGAGACATGTTTATGCCTACAAAATCCTCAAGAAAAGTATAAAAACTGTAAAATATCTTTATTTTTGCAGTTGTGTTTTGTTTTTTTTTTTTTTTTTTTTTTTTTCTGAGAAAGAATATCTGTAAAATAGAACGGAATTGCCTGTGAAAGAAAGACAGCACTTATTGACCAACTCCCTACAGATCAGTGAAGGTTTAAATCTAGGGTTAAATTCCTCAAGTTCAGAGTATGTCATAGAAAAGGTTATTTCAATGTCTAACAAGAAGATGGATATAAACCAAAACTGGCTGGTGGCCTGAAATTCCCCAGGGGTTTTGAGATGTGGGATAGTATCAAGAGCAGCTTTTTAGTTTCCCACCCAAGCATGCTGCTTGCCTGCCAAGGAGCCCTCACATTACAAAAACTACCATCTAACTGGACAACACTGTCCTTGAACTTTGTGTCCTCTCCCTTGAATGAAAGTTGTTACCTGCTTGCAGATTTCCTTCCATTTTCTTTTGTGCAGTGAAAACCTTTAGTGATTTTGTCCTGTAGTTCACTTTTTTGATGTCCAGAGCTGTACTGCTATATGAGGATTTGGCAAGGTACTGGTGGTGAAGAGTCCAAGGACAGGACAACTTGCCAAAGTCTGCTTGGGATGAACAAGATGTGGGAGTTGATGAGGAGTGTTTTGAGAGAGTGGGAAAAGATGGGAAGGAGAAAACAAGCATTTATGGGATAAGTTATAAATACAGTATATGATAAGAGTAGAAGCTATAGGACTGGAGATGGAACTTCCAAGGGAAAACAAAGGAACAGAGCAGATGTGGGAAAAGACAAGAAAACAGGGAAGGCATGCTACACATCAGGCCTTAAAATGTTATTTTTCCCCCTTCTTACTTGAATTCTTTTGGTGCATTTAATAATACATTGGTTGAATTATAATACACTAATTGCGCTCACTCTAAAACCTTGTGAAAAGATTATTAAATTTCCCTGGTCTTGAGCATTTCAGTTACATCATACCAAATGTGGGCAGAAAGGAAAAAAGTCACTTCTCCTGTGCAATGTTAGTGATATATATAAAGCAAAGGACAATCAATTTCATACATCACCACTGCAATGTGAATTTCTAGAACCATTGAGCTGAAAAGTACAATCCCACCAGTCTGGTACCATGAAAATGAAAGCTGATGTCTGCCTGGATCAATTTTATCATGAAAATAATGGCCTCACTCTGGGCACAAGATTTAAAGCCTTCAAGGCTTTGGGGAAGACACACTCAGTAACCTACATACAGAAGTAGATTGATTGAGAGTGGCTGGAACACACATAAAGCTGACATTTTTACCCATCTGGGCCTTTATCAAGACTGATAGGCTGAAACATTGTCTTTCTGAATGTTCCCTCTGCTTTCATATGTAAGCTCCTGGGTTTACATTACTCCTGGGGCTTTCACAAGGTGTGTGCATGGTATATCTGGTACACCGCTGGATGTATCTTTATCGTGCAAAGAAAATGAGATGAATTCATCCTCCATCTAGATGCCTCAGAAGGGATAGATTATTTTCACTCTTTATTCTTCTTATAAACAAAGTAGTCGAGACACAAACAGGTAATTGTCCTGAGAACAAACAGCCTTTTGTTCAGGTATAAGCTTTGGACACCCACCACTGAGTCTTGATTATACAGGACCTTTTAGCTGCTGCCACATGCCTGACCAAGGCAAGGGATACATCTAGCTTACAACCTGCAAATTTGTTGGTGGTACCATTCAGCAGACATTTGCCCTCACTTAAAGTAAAGCAACTGGTTGGTAATTACAAGTGTGAAGAAAAGTCAAGAAAGTGTGGCAGCAAACTAAAAGGAACTTGGGTTCATTTTAGGAAGTAAACAAAGGCTAATCAAAATGCTCATAAAGAAGAAAAAAACTTAATATGCTGTTATGAAAACATATAGCAATTATGAACATTAACAGCATCAGAGGCTGGTGAAAAGAGAGTTGCTTGGTATTTCCCTGAAGATAAAAAGCCATCTGTGTGCATCAGGAATCATAATTTTCTGGTTCTCTGGGGTAGAGGATGATAGGCAATTACTAAGCCTCCATTTACTATATAGAAACATTACCCCGTGTGACAGTGGCTGTCAAAAAGTGTCCCACACATAATGGCAAAAAAGCAATTGCCTAAAAATATGGATTCACAACTTACCTCTTAGGTGAACAAATCCAAGGAAAGCAAAAGGTTTCAAGTAAATTAAGTGCATTCTGTGGAATAAGCTACTTTTCAGCACATCTTTCTCCTACGTCACTCTAAAATGCCAACAAATTTCTACAGTATTTGAAGAAGGAGATGCAATTTGCATTACTGCTATCTTTGATTCCCATTGATCAAGCCCTGCTTTGGTTGTCAGGAACAGCTGTGATCGGATGGCTTTGGTGCTGGAGAGGTGATCCCTGAAGATCTTGTTTCTGATCTAGTTTTTTGCCATTGTCTTCTGAATTACTGGCTCTTTCCTTGAGTTGCACGATACAAATGCCAATTTTTGGCGCAATGTGGCCAATGAAAAACCACAATCTAAAATAACAAAATGTTTGGTAGAAAACAATAAAATTGTCTAATCTGCATACTAGAAGTGAGTCTCATGGCCAACTCTACTTACCACAGTCTGGTTTGCATCGAAGAATGCTTTTGGAGAAAGCAAACTGGATTGCTTTTGAACAAAACTGAACCAGAAACATAGGTGCTCTGGCTGCTAATGGGATTTTGGTGCTTTGAATCAGACTAGAACAAAATGCATAGAACAAAATGTGCTACATAAACCAAGGATCAATAGTGTGGCTCTTGGGACCCCAGTTCTGACAGTTTTGCTCTACAGTTACATACTGGTTGTGTCAAATTACTTGATAATGTAGTTTGCTGTGCTCCAATCACCTTAAAATCCAAAGAGACAAGACAAGAATAAAATACACAAACACACACAAAACCAACTGAGGAGTAAAAGAATCATTATTCATACCATAGGCAAGCAAGCAAACATGCTAGGAATAGTTTATCTTCTGGTTCCCTGCTTAGGGGCTGGTGTTTCTTTTATCAGTTGTAAGTTATTACTACATTTGAGACGGTGTTGGTGCAGGACTGCTGAAGCAGGGAACGTCTGAATTTGCCATGAAGGCAAAATTATCCTGAAAAATACAGACATAATTAATAGTTTTCCATGTTCAGCACACCTGCTGAACAAACACAGGGTCCAATACACATATTGAAAGATAACCCAACATGGTCATTTCAGAAGACTAGAATGGAGACTCATTTGTTCACATGTTACATTAAAAAGAGATCAAGGGAGTGTAACCATAAGTTTAGAACTGTCACCAAATAGATTAATTCTGCAAAAATGAACCCACATTTTCACTTTTCAGTAAGCAATTAGACTAACCGAAGTGCAAACTCATAGGCTCAGAAGTGAGTGTGTTATAATTTGTTATTCACCAATGGTCTTGCCATATTTAATGAAATACAACAAGGCAAGTGTAGAGTCCTGCATCTGGGGAAGAACAACCCCATGTACCAGTACAGGTTGGGGGCTGACCTGCTGGAGAGCAGTGCAGAAGAAAGGGACTTCGGGGTTCTGGTAGACAGAAGGATGACCATGAACCAGCAATGTGCTCTGTGGCCAAGAGGGCCAATGGCATTCTGGGGTATATTACAAAGGGTATGGTTAGTAGGTTGAGAGAGGTTCTCCTCCCCCTCTATTCTGCATTGGTGAGGCTGCATCTGGAATAGTGTCCAGTTCTGGGCCCCTCAGTTCAGGAAGGACAGGGAACTGCTTGAAAGAGTCCAGCGCAGAGCCACAAAGATGATTAAGGGAGTGGAACATCTCCCTTATGAGGAAAGGCTGAGGGAGCTGGGTCTCTTTAGCTTGGAGAAGGGGAGACTGAGGGGCGATCTCAATGTTTATAAACATGTAAAGGGTGAGTGTCAGAAGGACAGAGCCAGGCTCTTCTCAGTGATTTCCAGTGATAGGACAAGAGTCAATGGATGCAAGCTGGAGCCGAGGAGGTTCCATGTAAATATGAGGAAAACTTCTTTCATTGCGAGGGTTACAGAACACTGGAACAGGCTGCCCAGAGAGGTTGTGGAGTCTTCTTCTCTGGAGATATTCAAAACCCTCCTGGACGTGTTCCTGTATGAGCTGCTCTAGGAGATCCTGTTCTGGCAGGGGGGTTGGACTGGATGATCTTTTGAGGTCCCTTCCAACCCCTAACATTCTGTGATTCTGTGATATTCTTGGGTGTGTTTTTAGTGCAAGAGGTGGCTTGAGAGCCTTTGGGGGCTGGAACCATATCTTATGTTGACAGTTAAATAATTGATTGGGTAAGCTGCTATTTATTAATGCTTATAAATAGTGAAACAGTTTTAAACTGAAATGTTGCGTACTGTTAGGGTCATCCCAGTTCAAGGATGAACTTAACCTAGAAAATGGGCTTTGAAGGGATGCTGTGATGGCATGAGAAGTGGGGGAGCTCTTTGCAACAGAAAAAACTAAAAGGTTTTGGCTTGCTTATGCTCTGAAAATGAAAGCTGGGGGGGAATTAAACACAAAAAAGGACTGCTGCAAAACTAGGTTCTGGATCAGCCCTTTAACAGTGAGGTAAAAAAACCTGCCAGACTGGAAGATGACACTTGATGAGCTTCTGAAAGGGTTTTTCAGACAGTAGTGACTGAGAGCTGTGGGATAGAGCTGATAAACCAAGAGATGTGATCCATTCCCAACTTCCTAATACTGTTATTTATTTCCACTCACAAGGCCTGTTTAAACTGTCTGCCCTGGGAGCAGACCAAGGAGCTGATTCTGGCTTCTAGTCACACACCTCCTGCTCCAGGGAGGAAATATTCTGCAAGAGACTCAGCCTGCTTCTCCACCTCAGCATCATTTCTTGGAGGAGTAGTGAAGTGAGAGTTGTAGATCAGATAGTAAATTATGATACTACTATAATAATAGCAACAGTGGAGCTGTTTTATACATTTATAGACATCATTAAGCCAAATGGCAAAGAAAAATTAATCTCAAACCCAGCTGGTCTGAGTAAGCTCTTCAAGGTAGGAGCTACTTTTTCCATTCCACTGTGCCTAAAATGGGTCTCTTCTTGGCTGGTCCTGGCACAGTATTATAAAAAACTTACAAAAGTCCATATTGACACCACCAGGACTTATTTTCAGACTGTTTTCCAAATTTCTATGGGCAATCTTGTGCCATTCCTCTTCTCCCTTTTGAACAAATAAGGAAATACTTGTAGCAGAAATAAAATTTTAAAAATTCAAAACTAGTTCAATTCACTGTTTCAGCTAGCTTCCATGCTCAGTCAAATTTAGAAGCATTTTGAAATCTACATTTGTCACATTTTCCTTAAAAAAATATCTCTGAGACCCCGCCCAAAAGCTTTTTACTACTTTATACATCCCTTCTGCATATTTGGCTGTGTCAGTTGCTATTGGTGGAGTTGACCGAGTTCCCCTCAAACTGTGGTTTTTGTCAGGGAAATCTTGCATTCTAGATTGGTATGTGATTTATCTGAGATGCTGTCAAATCAATAAAGGTTCACTTCAGCTGCCAGAAAAAAAATCTGTGCAGTAGTTATGCCCATGAGGATTTAACTAGTCTTTGTGTAGGTGGTGACAGGTGAATAGAAAAGGGGGTAAAATGACATGACTTATAACCTCATCCTTTCTTCCAAGCCATGGACCATGGACTGTGGCCTCTTCATTTCAGTTTGGTTCCATTAACGGTTTCTCTTCTCTTTCATGTCCAGGGAAAAAACCCTCCAGAACATAGGTTCTTGTATCAGGCTGGTCATCTTTGTAGCAATGACATTTTAATGCCATTCTGGTACCAAAGCCAAGCTCTGCTGAGTGCTGTCACAGCAAGTGCTAGTACCGAAAGGGGAAAGCAGCTTTTCCAACCAATTCAGTATTTCTCTGCCACTTTATAATGTCTCACACTCTCTTACTCTTTCCTCAGGCAATGGGACTGTGAACTTCAGAAATATGCAAGTTTAATTCAGCTACTAATACTGAGTTTAGCTGCTTCTGAAATGATTTATTTATGTGTTTGAAAATGACTGTATATGAAAAGTTCCCCATTAAATGCCCTGACTGCAAATCCTTCATTGACAGAATAATTATTGCATGCCTGGGATGAAGCCTGCAGAATCCGTTACTGAGTTCTGTTAAAAAACAAGAAGGAAAGCTTGACAAATGAAAGTGAACAATAATTTTTCCCTTAAAGAATGGGAAAAGCTTTACCAATTTTTTTTTCAGTGAAGTTTTGTATTTTTTCATGTATAAAAAAGTGAAAAAATGCCAGCTACCTTTCGTCTGTAGCCCAAAATATTTGATGAAGTTTAGTCTGTGGACTATTGGTGTACTTGAATTAAATCTGTGACAATTCCGGGGCTGTCTGAGCCCTAAATGCCAAGTCTGAAACTAATTTTTTTCTTGTCTTCAGTGAGTCGAGGAGGAAGACAAGTGGTTCAGTCATTCCAGCTTGAGGGTCAGGAAAAACCTGTAGCTTCCACACCGACATTCTGTGTGCCCAGGACACAGGAAGCTCCTTAGGATGCAGGCACACAGTTCTTGGCCCAAATATCAATTTTCAGAACCTGTGATGGTAGCTCTTTGTAGCATCCAAATATCTGCCAGTGAGGGTCCAAAGCAGCCAAGCGCCTGCTGGGAGGGCAGAGAAGGGCTCTGTTGCGGTCCAAGTTCGACCTGGGCTGGAAAACTCGAGTCGTGACACGGATCGCCCCTTCTCTTCTCCTCAGTTAGAAGAGGAATAGCCCCTAATTGGCTGGTTTTAATTTCCCAGTGGGTCTGTCCCTAGCTTGGGACCGGCTGGCTACATCGGGTATTTCTATAGAACACAAACCCTGCCCAGATGTGCGTGTGCACCAGCACAAACACAGAGACTGTGTGCTTAACATACCACTTTACTGTAACAGCTTTGGAGCAGAGGGAGTATGTGGGGGGGGGAGAGGATATGCAAATGTAGTTAAAGACAAACTTGGGGTGTGTAACTTGTGATTGGTAAAGGGAAAGAAAGAAACACTGTTATAGTTGGGGTTAGGGTGCCCGGTGAGTTTCCCGTATAGGGTAGCTGAGGTGCGTGTGTTTATGTGGCCAATTACTGTTGCCCGGGGAAAAGTACGCAAAGAAAGGAAAGATTCTTACAGGCTCAGAAGCAATGACAGGTTTGGTGGCGTCTGTGGCTTTAAGAGCAGGTTTTTGGTGAGTGCAGTTTTCGGCGAGTGTGGCTTGGGCAGGCGGCTTGGGCAGCGAGCGTGGCTGTAGCTGCATCGGGACACGGTGAGGAGCGGCCACACGCTGGAGCTCCAGCGCAGGCGGCTGCGGCACGTGCTGACGATGGCCCGTGGCGGCTGCCTCGGCCTGGGCACCAGTGGCTGTGGCAAACGGCTACAACCCTCTGGAGCTGCACTGACTGGCCTGGGAGCACTGATGACGGAGGGTTTGAGGAGCGAGCAGTGATTCCAGCTCTTTTAGCTCTTTGTGTGCTCTAGCTCTCTTCTCCATTTCTTCAGTTCCTTTCACGCAGCTCCTCGGCGAGCAGACTCCACGAGAAGAGGCAGGAGTGCAAGCAAGCAGGAAGCAGGGAATAGCAGCACTCCCGGAGTGCAAGGGTGCAGCGAGTATAGCCGGAGTCCCACCCCAGCCACCGCAGGCTTTTTGTGATTCTGTGTCCTATTCCTTTTCCTTCTATCTTCTTTTCTTCTCTGTCTTTTCTTCCAGCAGCAAAGAACAATGGACACCGACGACCGATAACGATCCATAATGGTCGTCCTATTTACATGCTCATGTAGGCTGGTCTGGCCTTTTGTCTGCTCAGTCCTCAGCTCCTACCTGTGGCTCCTGTAACAATTTTAATATGCTCCAGCCCAAGGCTGGATCCTGGCTGCACACATAGCAAGGGGGGCAGGGGTCTCTGCCCTTCCTTGTGTAAGTCCCAGCTGCACCCCCCGCCCCCCAGGGTTGTCAATGCTTCGGTTTTGGTTTGTTTTTTTTTTTACTTTCCTTCGACTTTTACATCTCTCTATTGCAATCAATTTGTGTGAGAGACATACCTTTGGTGGAGGCCAGTCCTCCACAGGCTAATGTTCTCACAGCACACTTTTCCTTAGCACCCCTGGTCTGTGCTATGTCTGCAGCTCTGGGTTCAGTGACCCATGCTTATACTGCAGTGAACGCGGAGTCTCGGCACACTGGGGGCAGAACAGGCTCTGCAGTGGCTTGGCTGAGCTGGCCTCTTTTCAAGAGATGTCAGAGCAGTGTCTCACCCACTCCAGGATGCAGGCACGCTACTTCATGGTACAAATAACTTTTTCAGCCACTTATAAGCCCAAATCCTCAGCTGACCCCTGCAATGGAGCACTGGACCCTCACTGAAGACCAGTGAGAATCTGTTCCATCTTGTGCAGCCCAGATGCTGTGCTGCTCAGGTCCCCGAGGGAGATTTCTGTACCATTCTCTTGGCTGCCTGAGATGATTTGAATGGTGATTTTTACCACCAGGCTCAGTGCCCTTGTGCATGGGGCTGTGCACACATTCCATCTCCATCCTGCTGTGGATGTTCCCTTTTGCATGGGATGCACCTTTGCCCTAAACTCAACGAGTGAGGTGTTTGCTGGAAGAAAGACCTGTATTTGGGGCCATCCTCTAAGATTAGGATTTCCTCTCTCTTTGAGACCCCTTTCACACATAATTACTGCACATTGAGTGGGACTGTTTCCCCAGGAGGTAATGAGTGATCCTCCTCTCCCCCTTGCCTCTGCCATCATCTGGTTGTCTCAGGGCTACTTCCAAGTTTTCTCTGGCAGAGGAAGGCATTACTCCTCTGTCTCCCCCTGACAGCTAGCACCTTGGAAAAAGCAGCACAGGGAATGGTGCCCTCACCACTCATGCTGCTCTTTGAGTGGCCTTTATGTAGCATCCAGCTTGCTGACTGGCACTCAGAGTGCTTTTTGTGTTGAGTCATGCAAAGAGGAGAGGTGTGGAGAAATGTCTGTCCCACATGCAACAGTCGGGCTGATGCATGAAATTGGTGCCAATCTGCTCAGCTCTGTCAAGAGTAAAGTGCTTGAGGGCACCCCTTCAAGGCTCGTAATGAAATTAAAACTGAAGATGTAGACACTTCTGTACAGAAAACTCCTGAAGGGTTTGAGACAGCAGCTGAGAGGTGGTGACTGGATGATCTAAATGTAGGATTTTGTCACCGATAGCTGCAGCTCTTAAAGGCTTGCATGAATTTTTAAATGGATTTAGTTTATAAATCTTGCTATAATAAATGTGGCTGAGGCATACACACATGCTTAGGGACCTTCATTTTAGGAGATCTCCTCACCTGTAAATAGGAAATTGTATTAAAAGTGTTGTACAGAATAGCACATAATGTGGTGCAACAATGAGGAAAAGCATGTGAGATGGTCAAAACTAGGGAGAAAGAGGCAAGCAGGGAGTGTGAGGGCAAAAGGAACCACTTAAGGCAGAAGATATGAGTGCTGAAACCAGAGCTACCTTAACAGCAGATTTTCAGCTTGATTCTGCCCATGGGTAAATCTCACCCAGACTGCACCACGACATGAGATGTCTCTTATAGTCCTGCAGAGATGCTATATGTTTTAGCATTCTCCCAGTCTCCTGGGGAACACCTGGTGGTCACTATCAGAGTTACCAGCCCTGAAGTCAACATATAGCAGCAGCCACAGTGCTTCCTGCAGAGTGCCCCTCAGCAAATTACCCAGTAGACCTCAACCGAAATTAATTAAATAGCCGTGGCTTAGCCTGTAATGTAATCAATAGCCACATCGCTGTGTTATGTGGATATAACTGTCTGGTTGTAGAAAGATTATCCAGCACAATGTGGTTTGGGTCTATATGTCATTATTTAATGATCATTAGCCCCCCAAGGATCAAAAGCTACCTTTAAAACCCAGCTGCCAGTGATGCTGGAATGTTTGCCCTTCATTCTAATGAACAACTAGTGAATGCTTCTACATCTAAAGACCAGCTTAGAAATAATTCACTTTCAAGTTTTCATGTTGCAGGGAAGTATTTTGTACATATTTTTTTAAATGAAACTCACCTGCTGGTGATGGAGCTAACAGCTGGCTGCATGTGAAGTGTTTAACAGAGTGCTAATTAAAATCAATTATATGTTGATTGACCTGATTTACCAATAACAAAAATCCCGTCCCACTTTGAATGCCTCATAGATCTCAGCTGGGGCTTGTCTGTATTGTGGCTTTGCTTTTGCCCCACTGTAGCTATCACTAATCCAAACCATTATTGATTGCACACCACCTTTTGCAATTTACTCTGGTACGAGGATGTTCTTGGGCCATCCTGCTGACATACCAATACTGGGGTGAAAGATCACCCAGGAAAGGGGGTCTGGCCTTCTGTTTAAAGGTGGAGATATTTGTTGATGTGGGTCTTCTGGGGAGTCCCTAATGGTGTGATCAGTGGCATGTAATGAGCACAAGGCTACAGCTGTCCTCCCTGCACTGCATGATGCTGCCTGCTACTGATCAGGGTTTGCATCAGCACTGGGATTTAGGCCTTGCTGACGCTTTACATTATTTTGGATGACATAAGGCACACATTTAAAGAACAGCTTCTATTCCTAAGGATTTCCTTAAACAAATGCATCCACTGCTGCTGTCAAGGGCAAAGGTTTCTTTCGAAATGGCAATCTCTTTACAGACTTCCTTGATATGTGATGTCATGTTAAATGGGAACTATGGGCTTCATTTATAGTGCAGAGAAGCAGATAAACACAAAATACAGATGTCATTTGTGTTGCACCATTTGTGTCATTTGTGTTGTTTCTGCAATATATATTCTCTCTCTGACAAGTCTTAATACTTTTAACAGATAAATTCAAGTTCATTCTAGCTATGAAGTGTGGATTCAGATCAGGAGCTGGACTCTCTGAAGCATCCTATTTTGGATCATCTTAGGGAATTTACATTGATATTATCTTGATACAATGAGACTCATTGCAGGATATGTAGAAGGTATTTCCTTTCAGAATAATTCAGTGTCCTCTATGCTAACTATGAGCATCTCATTTTCCTTCTTTATAACATACTACTCTAAGTACAGCAGTTTGCCTGTTCCTATTCATCTCCTCTCTGTGCTAAACTGTCCCATTCTCTTTGGTTCCTTTCATATAAAAACCACATCAGGCTCCTATTGATCTTGGTTCCTGCCTTTGCCGTATCCTTTCAAAAACTGGGTGTACAGAATGCTGGAGCTGCAGCATGAGCATGATTGATGCTTATTGTAGGACTGGGTAATCTCTACTTTCTTTTCCTCTCTTTCAAAATCAGGATAGTGTTCAACTATTTTTCTTTTAAAGGCAATTAAATTCTGAGCAGAACTTTTCATTAAATGATCAACAGTGCTGCTTGGGGACTTCTTAAACATCAGCGTAGCTGTATTTTCCAGTACAAAATGCCTGAGATCACACTACACAGTCCTCCATTTTCTTGTGTCAGATATTAGCACTTAAAATTTAAAAACTGATGAGCACATTTTGCAATTGGCTGCATTTCTCCATTTTATTCTCTTCTGGGATTTTTATATCCCTGGCAGAGGATGTAGGAAATGAAGGAGACAGTCCTTCAGATAGTGAATTATCCAGAAGTAGCAATAAGGCCTGTAACGTCTGTGCATCAGAGGCAGAGGAGAACAACTAGGGAACCTTTTTAGTCCAGCAGGGTGAGCAATTCTATGATTATCCGAAATGTAGAAAGATGTGGCTTTTTATTTGATGTGATGAAAAGGTAAATGTATTTGGTTTAGGAGGAAAGGTTTTGGTAGCACAGAGGCTGCACGGTAGGCCTCAGTGAGCAGAGATCAGGAGCCGCCCCCATGTTGGACAGAGGCAGTTCCAGTTGGCTCCAAGTCAGACACATTGCTGCCCAAAGCTGAGCCCCTCAGTGATGCTGGTGGGTCCTCTGTGATTATGTATTGAAGAAAGGGTGAAAAATGCTGTGTAGCAGCTGTGAGAAAGGAGTGAGAAAATGTGAGAGAAACAGCCCTGCAGACACTAAGGCTGATGGGGAAGGAGGTGTGGGAAGTACTCCAGTGCTGGAGCAGAGATTCCCCTGCAGCCTGTGGAGTAGACCATGATGAAGCAGGATGTCCCCCAGCAGCCCGAGGACCGTGTTGGTGCAGATGTCCACCTGAAGCCTCTGGCAGACCCCATGCTGGATAAGGCAGACATGCCCTGAAGGAGGCTCCAGCCCAAGCTGGAGCAGGCTTCTGACAGAAGCTGTGGCCTGCACAGAGGAGCCCACCCACAAACAGGTTTTCTGGCAGAGACTGCAACCCATGGTGGACCCACACGGGAGCAGTCCATTCTTGAAGGACTGTACCCCCTTGAGAAGAACCACGCTGGAGCGGTTCTTGAAGAACATCAGCCTGTGGGAAAGACCCATGTTGAAACAGTTCATGAAGGACTGTAACCTGTGGAAGGCACCCAAAGCTGAAGCAGGGGCAGAGCATGAGGAGGAAGGAATGGGAGAAATGAAGGCTTATGAACAAACTACGACCCCCGTTCCCCTGCACTGCTCAGAGAAGAGGAGAATATAGTGGAGTCAGGAGTGAAGTTGAGCCTGGGAAGAAGAGGGTGGCGGGGGGTGGGAAATAGGGTGGTTTTAGTTTTGTTTTTTTATTTTATTTATTTTTCACTATCCTTCTCTGTTATTAATTGACAATAAATTAAATTAATCTTCCTCGAGTTGGATTTGTTTTGTCCATGACAGTAGTTGTTGAGCAATCTCCCTGTCCTTATTCTTGACCCACCTTCTTTTCTTCCCTTGTCCTGCTGAGGAGCAGGAGTGAGAGAATGGCTGGGTGGGCATCTGGCAGCCAGCCAAGGTCAATCCACCACAGCAGGTAATGCACAAATACTTTATAATTAATCTGCAATACGTAACCATAGTTGCTTCCTATAGATAAATACAGAAGGACATGCCATGCCATACGCTTCTGGCCAGCTTCCTACCTGCTCTTGACTGAATGACTAAGCACAAGTTTAAGTCAGAGGAGACATTCCTCATTATATTTCTCTTCTTTTCATTCAGACTACATTATATGAACTCATGGTACATGAACCAAGCAAGAAAAGTACAGTAGTCAGAACTCTGAAGGGCTTTAGTATTGCATTGGTGAGCTTTGCTCCCCTTAGTATAATATAAAAATGGCAAAGATTGTAGGGAATGAGCATTTTTAATAACTCTCCTAAGTGTTCTATTAACTGCCGTGTATCATACAAATGAGATGCAGAAGCTAGGGAAGCATTTTCAGTTGCTGAGTAAAAACAATTTGGGGTGTAAATGTACTTTCAGATCTGCACATAGGAATCCTGCCAATTAGGCTTCTGGTAATTTTTATTATTTTTAAAAAAAGTTTTAGGGGAGAAATTTGAGACACGAGAGCTCTAGAAATATCCCTGGATCTAGTCAGTGTGCTTTCAAGGCTAAGAATAGACTGCAATCTGTGCCACACTGTAATGGCTGATGGTCAAATCCCTGTGTTGAACAGAAGTCAGGGCTCCTGCTGGCTCTCCGAGATGTCTTCTGTCCCAAGTTTTCACCTGAATATCTTCAACCTTGGTATCTGAGACCTGTCAACTGCCTTGCAGAGCCTTGATCTTCAGACACATCTGCAGTCTCTCACAGGGGCTGGTGGTACCAGCTTGGAGTGGAATTGCTGGGAAGATACTAAAAAATATATATATATATGAGTAGAAAATGCTTCTGCAGCTAACTAGAGGTAGCTGTGACATTTTGTGGCATGTTGATGTAATGTCATTAAAGTGAAAGGTCTGACAAACACCTGCTGCTCTCTGCAACCTCCTGCCTGGCAGCACTGTGAGGACTGAGATTAGAGGCATGCATGGCAGAAAATCTGGTGTGTGGCATGCTTTTATTTCGACCAGTGTATGCCACACACAGCACAAACTACTGTAATCTTAATTGTTTTCAATTCTCCTGCAAAGTCCTTGGCGATTATATTGCTCTTTGTCAGTACATAGGTACCATTGTGAAGAGGGATGATAGCTTCCTAATAATGTATTTCTCTCCCTTTCTCTCTCTCTTTTCTTATTTGTATTGGGAAAAATGGATCAAAGAGTGCATTTTGCTTAGGAGGCACAAAAATTAATGACTATCCGGACCTTTCTCAGGAAGGCTCCAGAGGAAGACTTATACATTGAGTCACTATTGATGATCTCTTTCAAACATGTTATGCAGAAAAACCTCTTAGACTTTCTGTACAGAATCTGGCCTTTAGTAAAAGGTTAATCATGCTCTAGAAAAGCTGTTTTAAATGAGAAATATAATAAATTTAGGTACCAGTGTAAGCAGGAAAACCACTGTGTTGACCAATGTGAATGATTGTTCTGAATTGGAAATAATGACAAGAATGCAACTGCAGATACCAGGATTATGTAGGTTATACTGCTTGGATGCTTCCTAAGGATCACTAAAACCTCCACAAGATCGGAACTGGGGCATTGGGCAAATGCATTTCTGACAAAGGGGAATTGTTTTGAGTTGCATTTCCCTGCTCACATGTTAGGATCCACTGGGCAGGTATCTTCTTGATGGTAGAAATACACACAATGAGATTTCTTGAGATGGATCATAGGTTATCATATCAAATGCCTTGTTGTAATTGGTAAATTGAAAGGATAAGGATAGGCTACCATCTAGTGGATACATTGTAAAATTATTACATTTGTATTTAACCTGTTTTGTGACTTGAATGGCCAAACCAAAGAATATCAATTAAACTATTACATGCTGAATCACCAGCCGAATGCACTCTAACCATGTATGCATTCAGACTGATTTTAAAAAATCTTGCAGTGCTTTCTTCTGATACCTCAAAGCACCTCTTCTAGTCCCACAGCTAAAAGAGGCAAGGCAGATAATACCATATTTGACAGGTGTCCTTATTCCTCATTGATCTCTAGTATCAAGATACAAGCATACAGCCAAACGTTAGTATCCGTAAGGAAATTTTAAGGTGTAAAGCACAGAGAGCGGTCCAAGATAGACAAAAGAGAGGAAATAAGACATTTAACTCAAATATCATGACGTGTTTCTAGAAGCACAACATAAAATGCACAGTGTAGTAGTCAAGACTCAGCAATTGCTACAGAAGGAGTACAAGTCCAATGTAGTTTATATCCTTCCCCTACCCACCTGGCTTCAGTGCAGTGATTTCTAACCTGAACTGCCATGTTTCCCTCTGGAGGAATAAGGCCTCAGAAGCATCTTGGTATACTGATGTACCTCTATGTACACTATGCTCTTTGTGTGATATGAATAAGAATAACAAGTGTAAGTCATGCAAATTATGACTCCCAAGTCTAATCTAAATTGGTGGAATCATCACTGCAACCGGACAGAGGGAAAGGGAATGAAGTTACTGGATGCATCCACATGTTTTTGTTGTTCCGAGAGCTGCAGCTCAGCCATAAAGGACATGGTATTAAATGCAAAACTTATGGATAAGGAGCTGGAGACCAGGTTCCTTATATGAAGATTCTTGTTACAGAAATACTTGTATAAGAGAATGAGAGAGAAACACACAAATAGAGCAGCCTGGTCTATCAGGCTTGTGGATTACACTGATGATGTTCTGTTCTGATCAGATGATGTAACTGCCTGTGACAGTGGCTTCAGAATAATTTGTGATTGTCTAATGACAATGAGACATGACATAGATCTAACTTATTAATTGAACCACAGATATGTCTAAAAATCAATTTCTTAAACAATGGAAATACGAGCTGGCCTGTGAACCAAACCTCTTTGTGCTGCCTGCTGACCTACCTTGACCTTCCACATCTGCACAGAGAACAAAGGATGTGTACTGTGCGATGAGCACCATGGTATGAGCATCCCTGCAGGGATGAGCCATGAGCTGAAGGGAGTATTGGGAAGAGTGCTGTGGTGATTGGGGCCTCTCCTCTCTTCACCAAACTGGCATTGGTGTGGAGGAGCCAGAAACCAGTTTTTGTGTGGACCTGTAGGAGACAGTTGAGCCTCTGGAGCAAAGAAGAGGCAAAGGTAAGTCAGATCATGAGATACATTCCAGCAAGCTTTAGCTAGCTGTCTCCAGTGGTGTTACCAATGCAGCCATGGGAGCACACAGTTTGGTATAGAAATTTACCAGCTATTTTTTCACCCAGCTTTTTGGGCAAGCTATGCCACTTCTGCTGTTTCAGCATAACTGAAAATAGCCCAGGCAGCCAGCTCTATGTTACAAATTCTTTCCTGGACTTATGGTAACCATAATAATGTGAAATATACAAGGTTCATATCTACCTCATTAAATGTGCCAACAGCCGCTTTCTGTAACTCATTACTTGTGTAGCTTCGGATCAGACTGGCTCAAGGTTTCTCCATCTACTGTAGATGTTTTGAGAGTTCAGTTTCTGTGCCTAGGCAGACATACAAAAAAGAGAGGAGGTTGAGAAGAAAACTTGCTCACAGTCAAATTCAGATGGACAGTTGTAATTCTGCCAGGCTGGAGCAGCAGTTCCTCCCTAGCAGCAGCAGCCTCCTCTCTGGTCCGTCAGTTTCTGGCTGGAAGCTAGAACTGGAAGGGAAGTCTTTTAGCTGCATGATGTTTCCTCCTGTCTCTTGGTGGCAGGAGACAGCACAAAAAGCATTAGGTAAGCAGGCAAAGTCCAAGAGTCCTTCAAGTTAAACAGTGAGATCTAGCAAATACCAAGGCCTGAGGTTTATTGTTAAAGCTCATGGCATTTGGTGACTGGGCATTGAGACTAGAGAAAAAGACAAAAGTAACGGTCGTAGAAACTCTCCATCTCTGATATGATACAGACTCTCCACTTTTACAGATTTTAATATTTCTGCTCCACAGAAACCAAATAAATCCTCTTCTACATTTTCCTGATAGCCTTTGTCTAAGTGATCTTTGCCTACCAAGGTCATACCAGTGAAGTTCGGTTCCAAAATAACGATCCTAACTTCCATGAAGCTTGCCCAGGTAGGATCTTTTTAGATAGGTTGGCCTGAATTGATCATCTGTAGAAGTCTCTTTTCCATATGAGTCACCTGCTGCCTGTTACCCATCACAGCATCAGCACTGTAGCATAGGCATTCCTGAACCAATACTGAGAAAAACATTTCTGTTGGAAATGGGAATAGGAATGAGGATATGGAATAGGGTACGATTAGCTCTGGTGTTTTATCAGCCTCATTATCCACAGGGTGAAAATTATGACCAGTGCTACCAAAAAGGTTCCCAAATTGTAAGAAAGGCCTCAGTCCATGATCCAAGTTTTGCAAAAAGAGTCACAAATTAAGAACATAATAGTATTTGTACATATGAAGGTTTTTTTCCGAGTTTCCAATAAGATCTGAATCCATATAAAGCTTTTCCAGCGGATACCAATAACCACAAACCCCTTGAATTCTATATAGTGAGGTCTAAACATGGAATTTGTTCTCAGAATCCAGCAAATCAAAGATAATATATAACCGGAGGACACATTTTGGTGAACTAGGATGTTTTGTGAGCAAGATATGAATAGTAAAATTTACTGGCATGGAAGGAAGCTGGAGATTCCCCAAGAGATCACAGTTGAGGCACAGAAGCTCATACATCTTGGGGAAATGAGGAAAGGACAAGGTGCTGAAAAGGCTAGAGGGAGAGGAAAGCAAGAGTTCTTATGCTAACATGTTGATAGCCAGCTTCCCAAGATGGAGAAGTTTTCTTCTGACCCTTTTACTTAGCCTGGTTTCTGTCTGCACTTAGGAAGGTTTACTTTCCTGAATGGACATTTCTATCTGCTGCTGCTGCAGTTGGATTTTCACCCCACCATTGCACCAGCTCACAGTCATGTGCTTATCTCTGGTTTGGACGATGGAAATATTTTTTTAAAAGCCTTTCTGCTTATCCCGCCTGTGTGACCTTGCACTGAGCAGAGCTGGGCAAACATTCAGAACAAAATCCAAAAGTGAACCTGAAACTTGCCTTTGGGCTTTGTTATGAACTTGAAACTGAATTTTACCATAAGTTTTACGAGCCTAGACTGAGTTGGAGGGGACCTGGGCTGATTTAAGATTTTACAGGGAACCATTTGATACTCAGAGGCTTAATGTGATTTTGGCTTGAAACAAAGCAAGCTTTGCCTGACTTTGGTCGTTTGAATCCCATCTCCAAGGTGAAATCCAAGGGCTGTATAAACCCAGGGCAAACTGAACACGTGTGTGTGTGCACAGGCTCCTGTACTCAAGTTGTGTCTTAGCACGTCGCCAGGTTCTACAGGGCTTGCGGCTCTGTTGAGGGGCATCAGGTTGCATCTCCTGAAGTGCAACACCAGAGCTGAGCCGGCTGGCAAAATAGGAGTTGTAGACAATTAAAGATCAGACCCTGCCCTTCTATAAACAAACACCTCACTCTCCGTGTGTTTGTGGAGTAATAGTGACATCCTGTGGCCAGTCCCTATTAGTCCCCAGCACGGACAGTCTGCTTATTCCTCCTGGTACTAGACACGAGGACCTGCTGAGAGAAAGGATGGCGGCAGAGCCAGAGAGGGAAAAATTCCATTCTGCCTTAATCTAGATGTTAAATTTCAAAGGAGAGGAAAGAGTTACAGCACACTTGCTCTTTAGTCATAATCCAAACATTACGGCCCTTAGCTAATTTAAATGTTAAGTGATTTTAAACATGCTTTCTGAAGCCGAGCATAAAAATGAATACCCGTGGGAGCCACTGGGCATAGCAACTGGAAGAGGGAATAGGGAAACTGAGCTCTGAGCCTAGCGCAAGGAGAGGCCACCGGTGAGGTGCGACACAGGGATGTTTGAGACCGTCCTCCAGAGCCTTCTGAGATTATCCAAATAAGCCAAGTATAAAGGTACAAGCAGGAGGTAGCACTGAGCTGGAAGGTTTTCATTTCCTAAGCATTCTGTATTTTGATGTTAACAGGAGGGGCCGTGGCACTGTGGCAGGTTCAGTGAGGGACGACTCTTTTGGTTTTGCCTTGCAGTTGACATATTCTTTCTCAAGTACAGAGGAAATACACTGCCAGGTGAGTCAAGTGTAAGGCTTGCCCAGAAAAGAGAAATTTAGGAGTGAAAAAAAAATAGGTGTAGGGCAGCCAATAAATTGTCAATGAAGAGAGAAAGCGGGCAAAGAGAGCAGCTGGCTAGAGCCCAGCAGAAGAAACTCAGTGCCTGAGAGACCAGCTTTTTGTGCTACATCATTTCAAAAGCCAAGGAGCCATTGGAGTTCGAGGAGAGAAGGTGGACAGCCAAGGTGACTTTTCTTACTGGTACTCTCATTTTTATTGCCTAAATTATGGTAACTCCTGTGATGTGGCAGAGATACTGTTCCTGCCCTGAGGTGTCCACCAAAGTTGTTTGATGCCTTGCACAGTGTGAACCAAGGCCAGCCAAACTGAAGGAAGCCAGCTAGACTGAAGGAACAGTGTGCTGTGGGATTACAGGTGAGCTGAGTGGCAAAAGGGAAATATAAATAGGGATAGAGTGTCAGAGAGAGAAAATGGTTTCCCATTTTACAGAGGAAAGGAGTGGGGAAGAGGTGAAGTTGTGATGTTTTCTAATGACCACAGCTTTCCTGTAGAATTTCACTCTTGAACTGCACAGGTTTCTTACAGGGGAGGTCATGTTGTATCTGGTCTTTCAGAGGGAACATTTGCTCTTGCAAATATTTGAGTTGCATTTGGAGCCTACAAGGCAGTCACTGATATGTCATTCCTTGAAACTGGCTTGAGGTTCAGTACATATTTCCTACTGGGGTAAGAGACCTGATTCATTGGGCAGCTGGCAGAAACAAGTGATTTAGTGAATGTGCAGAGTTTTAGACTACTCTTGTAGGATGCACTGAATTTCGATTGATGGGACTAGTCTTCCACCTTCTTTTCAGATAGCTGTAGAAATCTACCAGTGTCCATTTGTGATATCAGGGATCTGATAGAGAAAGACCATTCCCCAGTCCTAAAAAAATAGCACAATTTGCACAAAGACAGATTAGCTAAAACCCAATCAATGTCTCTGGTGGCTAGTACAGCAACTGTGGGCTGATACACTGGGCTGTAATTCAGTGTCTCTGAGAAACAGCAGAAAGACCAGAGCAACTGAAGGAAGAGGCAGTGAGCTAAAACAAGACAGATGCAAGAGCACTACTAATGCAGCCCTGAAACAAAACAGCTACCTGGAGAGAGAGTTTGGGGACTGAATGCTGACTAAAAGAAGCCAGGAGCTGTAAAAAGTGAAACAGGCTCCTGTTGTCTGCTTCTCTCCCCATGCTCTGGGAAGCAAGGCTTCATGCATTTCTGAAAAATAAAAGGAACTATATCCAAAATAGTAGATCATCATGATTTTCTCACCCTAATGGGAGCAACCCACATGGCCTTGGATTTGAGCTAGCTGCTTGGGCAACAGCAGCTGTGGTCTGATAGATCAGCAGAATCTCAGTGCTGAGTTTGTCAATGTTGTTGATTCAGTGCCCTCCAAATACCTGACTCTGGTCACTGTAATGCACAATTCCCAGACTAAGTTGTCGTGCCAGATATTGTACTCTCCCTCTTGCTATGTTCTAGGTGAGTTTGTAGGCCTTACTAACTCAGAGGTAATGCTACTAGTTTTCAAGAGTGGGATTCTTCGATCTCCTAATTAACTTTCTCCATTGCACCTTGCCCCCTTCACTGTAACTCCTTCCTGCTGCAGCCACAAACTGCTGCTTCTGCTGGAATGGTAAGAGACAAGAGTCTCCTAACCAGCCACCAGAGCTTATTCCACGTTCCCAAAGCCTGAGGTTTACAAAAGAAGCTTACAGGATCTCTTGTGCTAGAAGAAAGTAAGATGTTAAGGTTTAGTCCTCTTCTTGTTGAGATTTTGCTTTAGTTTGATTGGGGACATAGTCCCTTCCTGACCACTCCTGATTATAAATCTAACCACTCCTGATTATAAATTGTTGCTAGAAGGATCACATTACTATAAAAATCTATGGATCTCTTCAAAATATGTAAGCATAGCTGACCACAAACATGTCAAATATGTTTAGGAGAGGACAAAAATTAAGGAGAAGCCTTAGAGAATCAGCTCTTCCACCCCTTGGGTTCCTCACCCTGGTGAAACAGGAAGAATTTTTATTTTTTTTTTAGTATTGATTCTTTGCCCCTTTTTCTCTCTCTCCCTCTCTCCCTCAGTTCCCAGATTTCAGGATTCTTTATTCTGTTGTGAAAAAGAATGGAGTAGTTACTGCTTCTGTAAGCATATAGGCAAAGGAGAAAATCTCATGTTTCATGAAGGTGGGTACAATTTGGAGATTTTCTGAAAAAAGACTGACATGTTACCTGTGTGCCATGTCCTGCAGCTCCTTTTCACTATGGCCTTGAGTCCCAAGCATACAATTGCCTCCCTGCCAATAACTTCCCCTTCCAGAGCAATACTGGGCAAGTTCATGTATGACCTATTTTTCCATGTGTGCCATGACCCCCCCCTCTGTACATGGTCAATGCTGACCCTGAACCATTTACAAGCTAGCTGTGTGCCTCAAGCTACAAAGGTGCATCTCTGACAGGCCATGCTGAAATCCTTGGAAGTCCAAAACTGGATCTTCTGCTGTGGAAGAATCCTTTTCCTTAAGTGCCTCTTCTCTTTACCTCACTCAATACTCCCAAACTGTTCTGTGCCCTTGTAGACAAAGGGATGATGAGGTCTAGGACCCTCACTGTTTTGGAGCAATGTGCAGGTTCAGGGGAAACCCTGGGGTGGCTGACAGTAACCTCAGGACCCTGAGAATAAATGTAAAATGAACATATCAGTGCTCATTAAAATTAATGAGCAATTAATTCAAGTAGTCTTAAGTTTAAGCCAGTACTTTCTTCAAATAACTATTTACCATCATGCCCTCAAATTGTCTTTACTAATTTGAGGTGCTAGTATCTCCTCCTAATTTTCCTGTGGAAGCTGGTGGAGCTACATGAGCAGGGGCTTGTTCCCAGGCACAGTACGTTTCTGGATTCCATGGAAGGAAGAGGAAGAATAGCAAGAGCAGCCTGGTGCATGTCTTCACTAGAGAAGTTTCATGAAACACAGTCATGGTGCTAGTAACACATATCTGATGTTGCTTTCTGCTTCAGACTATTCATTGCTTCCTAGGAGATAACCGAAGAACTGGAAAAGTACATATTAGAGCAAGATGTGAAAAGTAGCAATTCTGTTAAGGGTAGAAAAATTCTGGCTGAGCTGCAGCAAGAAAACAGGTTGTTAAATGCCAACTGAGGCAGAAGGTTTTGTCTCATTGGAACTCTACTTATTCCATGCTTGAACAGCTCTTGCAGCAGCAGGAACCCGAGTAAATCTATGTATATAAAAGACAGGCTTAGTAGATATTAAGCTGGCATTAATTTATTGGAATTAATTTAGGCTACTTTTCCTATTTCTCTCCAGGAAGCCTTGCTGGTGTCAGGTGGAAGTTAAGACAGCTGTATTTTTGATACCTGCATCACTTACCTATAGTCTAAACTGAAAAATTAAAAGGGACACTTATTCACTAGCACCAAAAAAGACAGGGTATTTTGAAGAAATTTGGGCTTATTTTTATTATTATTATTATTATTTTACACTGAAATAATGCTGTGTGCAATCCTATTTTGCAGAGGAAAATGAAACCCTGGGATGAATCTATTGGTCCCTGGAAGGCAATTCCTGTAAACAAATTAATACAACTCAGGCCTGCCTCCTCTACATTTTGTTCCTTTTCTTGTGCAGCCTATTGATTGATTTACCTCAGGGAAGAGATTCCTCTGACTCAGATACTAAATAAGTTCTTAAGGAAAATATCAGCTTTAAAAAGGGAGCAGAAGAAAGAGCAGCAGTTGCAAAAATTGCTAATCTTTCATTTGCAGGAGCCACTGAACATCTGGATAGTATGAAGCTCCTTTAACCCCCTGAGTGCAGAAAGAATTAGCACCAAAGGGCAGCCCATGCTAATTCAGTGCCATTAAACTTGTATAAGCTAGAAGAATGTGATGTTATACTTCCATAGGGCCATATGGATACCACTTTGCGCTTTGTATCCATCAGAGGGACTAGCAAAGCTAGTTCAATACTATACAGTATGGCTTTTGGAAAGATAAAATAAGCCCCGTGAAGATTCCACGATATTACACACGTCTGTCATACCACATCTTGGAACCAACCTACTCTTTTATTATAGGTGGAAAGCTTGTCTGATGACGTGTAACTTCACAGCTTCCATGTTCAGAAGAGCAGAAGACTAAATATTGCAATAAAATAGAGGCTTGGGTTTTTTATTATTAGTTATTATTGGTAACACCTATTATTTTAAGGAACTTGGCATTTTATTCATCCTGCTGACTAGAAACGTTGTTTTCAGACGAGTCTTTATCTTAGATCTCCAGCATTAAAATATTACTTCCTGCTAATCTTGATGCTCCCTTCATTCACTTTTGCCTGTAACAGAGGGGAAAGTGTAGCACTTCCCTTGGAGCCCCCTTCAGAGCTTTCATGTTACCTTCAGTTAAGCCCTATTTCAATTCTCTCTATATCATCTTTCTGAATGGTGAAAAGCAAATAGGCTTTGCTTTCAAAGTCAACATTATCTGTGCCCAACGGTAACAATACATGGAACATTGTACAGTCACTTTCATATGTAGATGTGAAACTGCTTTGACAAAGACAGATAAATTATTTTTAGGCCATTGGAACAAAGGGCAGACACGCAGAAGTTTAGGCTGAGGTTTTCAAACTTAGCCCCCGCCATCAGGGCCTGACAGCTGAGACGCGCAACCCCGAGTAGCTCCTTTGCTATGAGTTAGTATCAATGTCTTCTGTCAGAGTTATTTTGCCCTTACCTAGGTGTGACTTAGATATGAATAATTCCTAGTGTCTTACCTTTTAAATGACCTGTAAGGACAGTTAGCATATATCACACATCCCCCAATGTATGCTTTCATGCGTTAGGCAAATTAAAAAGGATTATAAATCAGAACTGCATGTTAAACACAATAAACCAGAAGGGGAACACTCAGCTTACAAAAAACTCTGCTTCAAACTACATGTAATTATTCAAAATCCCAGTAATCCTTATCTTCCCCTCTTGCTATAGGAAGCCTCCTCACTGAAACTCTGACTGCATGGGAAGAAGTTTCTGAATAACTCTTCGGAGACTCAAGGATTGCCAAACCCCAGCTTTTGGGGTTCCCTGGGGCTGGGGGTTTAGGTAAGGACTCCACACTTGGATCGAGCCTCAGGATGTGCTTGTTTTCTCTCCTACAGTGGTGAGTCAGATCAGATCCGATTCGCAGGCTCAGCCTCCCGCTGGGCAGTAAAAACACTGCTCTCCTTTTGGGTGTAGTTTCCAGCTCCAAAATAAACACTGAGAGCAGCCAAACTATGGTCAAAAACCATCTAGAATGAGCACACTGGGTTGCAAGGGGGATGTCAGGAGGCTGTCGCTTCAGACAGTGCACCCTGCCGAAACTTCTCACATGACCTTCAGCATACAGACAGGTCTCTGCTCCTGTCAAACCCAGGAGAAATGTTTGTACATTCTGGTTAATTGCGAAGCTTGGCAACAGAGCAGCAGAAAATGACTGCAAAGCACAAAAACATCACAGAGCTGTAGAGTGGCCTGCAGACTGCACAAGCTTAGGGGGTCTGAATCCAGCATATCCAGGCCCAGTTCAGAAGAAACCCCCCAAATTAGACCAAACCCAGCCTCTGAATTATACCCCAAAAATCCGAGTGGGATGCTAATGCTATATTTTTTAGGAGAAATGAGCTTTAAGAGTACAGCCTTATTTCTTTCCCTCTATTATTTGTGTGCATTGTCAGATTTGCCATACAGCCCTGCCCTCTAAAGCTGTTTAAACCTTATTGTTGTAGCATGAAAGGTAATTCAGAAATCCCAGGGGAAAGACATGTCACTCCTCTGGCAGAGGGGCTCTCAAAAATCATCTGTCACTTTGGAGCTTCTGGGCTACGCCTCCCATCCTGGAAGGCGCTTAGAGCAGACTATGCTAATGATCATATCAAGGTGATTGCATTGCAAAGGCCAAAGGTCTTGTTTTGGGCTATGTTTCTCCAAGATGAGTTTCCAGCTGAGATACTCAGTCCCACAGGAGTTCATTCCCAGTGCAGCTTACAGGCTTCACTGGAAGAGAAATCTTTGGTCCCACTACATGGAGCAGATGCCTTTTTTGCGTCCCCAAACTTAGTGATTTCTTTAACAGTGAAGGGGAGTTGACATGTAAACCACAACGGGCTGCTTTTTTTGAGTGAATGCTCTATGGACTTAATCAGACTCTAGGTTTGTCCATAATAAGTTCAATAGTTGCTATTTGCTCTTAGATCCTTTGCTTCATTAAAAGTAAAAGTTCCAGCTTCTGCCAGCAGTTAGTTGCATCTAGATCTATAAAGGCTGTCCTGTCTCTCTAAGATGAGATATAAAACTGAGGTCTCGACCATCTGTGGTCATTAAGGATCCCATGACATGCTTCAATAGGTGAAGGTGGTAGCTTCCATCTCAGGATCCAATTTTACTCTAACTAATTCTTTCTATCCTAAAATTCACCCTGATCTCATATGAAATGAGATAGAGTGTTTTTCTTCAGTATTCATAATATAGTTGTGGACTGCTATCTGGTTGCCACATTCTATCCCAGAAATTATAGTATTAAAGCAGTGAATTAAATGAAGTGTGCAACTACACATGTTCGTCCTGTTGATCACAAAATGACACAGACTGAGCCTCTCTCAGCACAATAGTGTACACACACACACTCATGAAAGCACGTAGCCCACTCAGAATTCCAGGGTTTTAATTTTTCTTACTTATGAAATTACAAATCCCGTATGTTACAGATCCTGAGCCTTTGCTGGTCAGTAGAGAGGCAAATCCCACTGGAAAAGAGATAACATTGGCTGCAAAAGGAGAGCCATTCCTTCCATGTCTGGAAGCTAAAAACAGTGTGTATAAGCAGAATAAATTATCTACCATTACCTCAGTGAAGTGTTTTTAATTTACTGCCCTGCTGGATGCAGAACATATACATGAAAAAATAAGAGGGACTGTATTTGTCTTGAATGTGCTTTGTGTCCCAGAATGCACTGCATGTGTAACATCCTGCCATAATGTTTTGGTTGACTATTTTGAAATTCTGTTATAAAGGGAATACATTTATTCCCAAGATACTTGCTATTCCAAATCAGTGAACCCATCTGCCTGGTTTGTGTGTCACTGCTGAGATCCTGTTCTGAGCAGAGCTGAGAGATTGTATTACTTGTTTTATTTCACTACATTTTGCAAGTATTCAGGCCCTCTCTACCAGTTCTTAGTCTACAGAGAACTTCAGTCAGTTTAGGTCTACATATAATTTATCTGTGCATGGACCAGATCCCTGAAATAGAAGGGAAAGCCCCTGGAAAAATGTCTGGCAAAATAGACACCATAGGTTGCAAAGTACTTGAAGAGTCCACTTGATTAAATATAATACGATTATTTGCAGTTACATTTCTTTTTAACTGTGAAAGGTAGAATGGAAGATGGACTAGTAGCAGAGCATGGAAGAAATCTGGACATTGCCTACCATACAAGCCTCTCAATAAAGATCTACTAAAGCTGAGAGGTCAGTGCCTGCTTTTCCATCTGCTTTTCTGGAGAGTGGAACTGTAGGTCTAACCAGTGGAAACAATTTTTCTATAAACTTTGGTTATTCGTAATACAATAATTCTTCATATGGGCTATAAACTTTTGGTTCCTCTCTCTTCCAAGTTGCAAGACTGAAGTGAAACTTGGCAAGAATCTGTTTGTAGAAATGAAAGGCCTTAGGTCAGATTCTGATCTCCCATTGGTCTTACACCTGTGAACTCATTTTGATGGAGCAAATTTTTACTTACTCCAGCATAAGCAGTAACAGAATCAGACCCTGCATATGCTTTTTATCTAAAGCTGTGTTCCAGATGTGTTTATGTAAGCTGTTTTCAATAAAATGCATGCATTTTAAAATGTAAATGGATTTTTCTTTAATTATAACCATATGGACTGTTATTAAATTTTCATTTTAAAAAGTGCAGATACAGCTAACCCAGCCATACTGAAGTGTCACAATGGGTTCACTTGACCAGTGCAGCATTCACACAGCACCCTGGCAAATGCAAGACTCTTAGAGGGAAAAAACGTGAGATGGCATCCTTGGGCTTCAAGGTGTGTAAGCCCACCACTTTGAAAACTGTGCCTTCTTGATTTTCCTGACATTAGAGCACCTCATCCCATTGAGGTATTTGCCTCACACCTTTTTAAGAGGAGGCAAAATTAAGAGCAAAAATTGTTCAGCATATTCCTGCAAGATGGGTGCTGACTACTGCTGGGTGCCTTTTTTTTCTGTCTTTGCTACAAGTTAGAAGCAGTGCTCAGCATTCAGCTTCTTCACAAATTCAGCCTGTTACTGGATGCCTTGCACTGAATAAGCCCTCAAAATCAGTTACGTGGTTGGATTGGTCGATTAGGAGAATCTGTGGATATATCTGGGGGGCAGGTTTCAAACAAGCATATTCCTCCCCTCAGTTTCCACCTCTGTGCTGCAATACCACACGCTGAGACTCCAGGAAGGAAAGGTCAGCCTGCTGCTGCCCCCAAAGCAGCAAATGGCTTTGTGCACAATATCAGCAGCAATGCCTGAGGGGATGAGACCTCCCTGACTCTCCTGCCCATTCCTGGGGGTCCCTGTACCCCACACAGCCTTTCATGCATCTCCACACTGAGGGGCTGGTTACCAGCCCAGGCTGGGGGATTGATTTTTCTTAACAATGGAAAAGTAAAAAAGTAAAAATTTTTGATTGATGGATTTTCCATTAAAAAAAGAATATAAATTTTTTAATGAATAAATGTTTAAGAGAGAGATGTCAGTTTTCACAGAGTTCTTCATGTGATCTTTCTGCAATCAAGCATTTCAGCAAGGTAAAAGAAAATTCACTTGAATAACTTCTTTTAGTTTCACATCCGCAGCTCCATGATGTGCCTGGTATAATCAACACTATGCTCATGTTTTTCCTTAGCACATTTTGACATTACTAAATGGAAGGTTTTCCACTATTGTTCCAAGATAATTTTTTCATTTATTATCTTTTTGTGTGTGTTCTGTTTGTCCATTTGGAACAAATGTTTCCAAGTGGAGAGATAACCTCTGAAAGTGATTTTTATTAGTTAAACTTGATAGCAATTAGAAGTTCAGTCGTGCTTCTGTGCTGTAAAGACACTTTCTTCTTACTGGAGAACACAGGCCATGCTTCTCTCCTACTACCATTATTACTTCCTCACCCCTTAATTTCTATGTTCTGGGCACATTGAATTTTTATGTTTGACCCATGTCTTCTTCAGCATAGAGCTGCTAATCAATGGGGAACTTCAGTCATCTCAGACTTGGGCAAGTTAAGAGTGTTTTTTCCCTCTACTCAGCTATTGAGGGCTCCTGGGTAATATGCAGTTGTATCCCAGTAATGTATGTCAAAGGAAGGATGCTCACACAGAACAACAGTGCTGACCAGAGTGCTCCTGTGCTCTCTTGAGAAGGGAGGAGTTTGATAAATTGAGAAAATGTCTATTCCTGGCAGTGGAGAAAGGCCTCCAGTACTGCAGGGCTCAGGCTTTCCCCAGGACTTCCCAGCACTGCAGTCATGAATGCTTGGTTTGGCTGCACTGTGGTGTGTTATGAAGATGTGAAAAGTGACCTAGATGGCTGAGCTGCCCCATCTACATCTTTTTTTGTTTTAAAATTTAATAAAACCCCATGCGGTTACAATTGAAAAAAAAATTCCATTAATGTTCCCAAAATGATTCATATCAAAACCAAAATGTACATTAGCCTCCCATCCCCCATCTCCAGTGAACAATAAGATGTTTTCCCAATGAATTAATGAAAATCATTAAATAACTTATTACATCATCAACCCAGACCATGTACTTTTACTTATTTTTCTAATGACTAGCAAATGAAGTTTACATATCAGTGTTTTTATACGCATCAGAGAAGAAAGGGTGGGGCATTTAAATGAGGACTCTAAACCGAGGTTTTTTTTGTATTTTTATATATTTTAAATAGAGGTAGGTGTTTCTGTCTGGAGACCATATGTTAGGTTATTTTTTTTAACAATCTGTACATATGTAAGAAAAAAAAAAAAAGTGGTATGGGCTGCTACATTGTGGGCTCCTCTGGGGTCCTGGTGAGGTGATCTAGATATGAAGACATGTCCAGATGAAAAATTCTTTCCCCCCAGGTGCATGTTCCCTTATTTTGACCCTATGCAAACAGCACCATTTCCACAAAGTCCTGGATGTAGTTTTTGGGGAGCAGCATCAGAGTGGAATTACAATCAAAGGGCTTAGCAGCATCAGTACGGCTGATGGTATGGGGTGAAAGGCTCGTGGACAATTTAACAGCACCTGTGCCCTGCACGTGGAAATGCCAAAGCTTCATAGCAGCAGACAGGATCAGTCCTTCAGCCCCAGAAACTCAAGGGCTGAGCGTGGGAGGGGTTCTCCTCATCTGCTGCACTACCAGGATTTAACGCATACAGCAGTGCAGTTTTAATTTCATCCAACCCAGACAGTGATAAGTTTGCTGGAGAAACAATATCCCCAGAAAAAAATGGCACTCCCAGCTGCAGGAAAAATGAGGCAGCCACCTTTGAAGTCATCCTCAAGCCTGCCCCGTAAACAGCCTGTCTGGAGATGCTGTAAGTTGTCAGGTTCATCTTCCTTCCACCCCTCAGGGAGTTGTGTGTCATCACCTCTGCAGTGTGCCTGAACCCCAACCAGGGCTCCTGAGTCTGTGTGTGCCACGTTGCAATGTGCAGTGCTGCTGCCAAAACACAGGACCAGCTGGTTTATTCATTTTACACAGTGCAAAAATGTTATTAAACTGCACCATACAGATAAGTGCTAGAAAAATTGCTAGGTTATTTTTTTTTTCACGTAAAATTAGCCAATTTGCTGGTGTATGTAATTGTAAAGAATGCAAAGCACCCCATTCAAGTGATTAACCTCTTAGTTAATAAAAGCAACAATTGCATGTGTATAAATAATATAATAAAAGGAACATTCATATCAAAGTAATAGAGCTCATACTATCCTGTTTCTTTCCTTAATTAGTAAATAATTCATCAAATTCTACAATGAATTTTGCTCCCACCCACATGTCTTCATCCAATTATCATGAAATAGGAAAGCAGGAATCTTCCTTCTTCGAAAAGGATGTGATAATGAAATTGTTTAGTAGTTCTTCTCAGCCCTCTGCTAGTCTAAATTACTACTTCCTTGGGCATACTGTTTCTTTTGTTCATTTCTTCCTTGATTCACTACTTTTTTTTTTTTTTTTTTTAATTGAATGTATCTTCTATGTTAAATGTCATTTTACACTGGCACACTTTAAAAGAAGTTTGTTCATCACCGTTTGTTTTCAGCAGACACAGATGAAATTAATTCTACAGTACAGATGAATGGCAGTGCTTGATTGCCAAAGTGATCTTTCATGCTTTAGATTGTATCACACAAACAAAATTAAAAGAATGTTATAAAATACAAGATACAAAGGAAGATGCATAAGCAAGGACTCATAAGATCTCATATCCAGAATTCAGACTGTCCTTGAATCAATATAGGATAAGGGGTAGTGGGTGCAAACTGGAGCATAGGAGGTTCCACGTAAATATGAGGAAAACCTTTTTCACTGTGAAGGTGACAGAACACTGGAACAGGCTGCCCAGAGAGGTTGTGGAGTCGCATTCTCTGGAGGCATTCAAAACCAGCCTGGATATGTTCCTGTGTGAGCTGCTTTATGGCATCCTGCTCTGGCAGGGGGGTTGGACTACATGATCTTTTGAGGTCCCTTCCAAACCCTAATATTCTGTGATTCTGTGAATATAATTTTAAAATAAGTTCATTTCTTAGCTGATCAAACTCTGTTTCTTCCACGGGATCTTCGCTGGATTTGGTGCCTGAAACAATGAACAACCATGCAGTGTTGTCTTTCAGTTATTTGGTGTGTGGCCCCGTGTTTTATGTACCTCACAACATTCAAATCCTGCTTGGAAGACAAAATTCCTCATCTCCTTGTGGACCTGTCTAAGGTACTCCTCACCACAGCACTGGACGGCCTCACACAGTGTGGAACTTATTTTCACAATACGGACATAAAATATGGGAAGGCATCGTCTGTGTTTTATGAATGGCGAGCAAAGGCACACAGTAACAAAGATCTGGAGTATTCAAGAATTTCCATTCCTGAATTGGAGGCATCAAGAATCTGAGTTTTCTGAACAATCAGTGTGGCTTTCTGTAGATCAAAACATATGCCCCTATGGAGTGTGCATATGTGAATGTGTACACACATACTATACAAAGCACAGCATCTATTCAAAGGACTGCTGTTAGGGTCCTCAACAGCTATGAGTGCTCTGGTATTCCCAATAGGACAGTAAAATGAAGGTCCTATAAGACCAACCATTGCTGAGCAGAAAGGGACAACTGTCCGCCACCAATGGTCTGCCAGAACCAACTGTCCACCACCAACTGCCCCCCCACTGAACAACACACACCCTCCAACTTAAGCTGAGCTGCTCATGCTGTAATTCCAGTAATACAAGCTTTACAGAAAACAATCCGGCAAATCTGAAATCAATGAAATGCAGCACCTTCAGACCTGGTGAGACTGGGTGATCTTGTATTACTTGAGGAATACAGGACCTATTCACCAGCACCAGGCATGCAGCAGTCATTCCTGCTTGGTAATATTGGAGAGGGACCTAGAAGAAGTCTTATAATCAGCAGAACAAGTTGCTTGTGTATTCTGCAAATGTCCAACACCTGGTATGTGGACAGCACCTTTGCAGTAGTCCCAAGACTTTTTGTCTAGGTCTAAATGATCCTGGCAAAGAAGTATGGGGGGGAGGCACGCATCCAGTGCTGTATGCCCTTTTTGTGGTTTGGGCCGAACTGACAACAGCGAACCAGCCATGTGGCCACTCACTCAGCCTTCACCCCTTCCCACCCCACTGTGGGATGGAGGGTACAAAGGCCAACTAGAAGCTCATGGGTCGAGACAAAGACAAGGAGGGTTCACTTACCAGTTATGGTCACGGGCAAAACAGATTCAACTTGGGGAAAAAATATACACTTAATTTAACACTAATGAAATGCAAACAGGACATAGACGAAACAAAGACCAGTGCTTAAATACTCCCTTCTTCCTGGGTCCAATTTACTTACTCTTATGCCTATCTGGGAATTAGGAGCAGGGAGGGGGGGGAAGACGGAGGGGGATATTCCTATTGTTATTATATGTTGTTCTGTTATACTTTGACGTCTGTTATTGTTCTATAGAATTAGTCTTGCCATAACCTCAGTGCCTTCAATAAACTTATTGATTTTTGATAATTGTTTGTGAGTGTGACAGGGTGTGGACCTCAGCCCTCGATCCCCTTTTGCAGCGGGAGTGGGTCGCAGCTTTACCCATCTCGGTCCGCGACACCCATTTCCCTACCTCCTTCGTCCCCCATGGCACAGGGGGACAGGGAATGGGGTTCAAAGTCAGTTCTTAGTCTGTTGTTTTCTGCTGCTTGTTGCTCCTCAAGAGGATTCTTCACAGTCTTCCCCTGCTTACCCACGGGGTCCCTCCCATGGGAGAGAGTCCTTCACAAACCTCTCCACCATGAGTCCCTCCCATGAGGTGCAGTCCCTCAGGACCAGACTGCTCCAGTGTGGGCTTCCCACAGGGTCACGGGCTGCTTTGGGATCAGTAACCTCCCATGACACGGGGTCCTCCATTGCTGCAGGTCCAAGTCTATGGGCTGCGGGTCCACATTTGCCCCTCCGGGTGCCTTCAGGAGATGCTCCAACATGACAGCCTGCCGTCTCACCATGGGCTGCAGGGGAACTTCTGCTTTGGCACCTCCTCCGCCTTCTTCCTCACCAACCTCAGGATCTCCACTCCAGCACCACTCTCACCTTTGCTACCCACCTCTGCTCTTTTCCTCTGCTCTCAGGTTTCCCCTTCTTTCACATATTTATCCCAGAGGTGCATCTATTGTTTCTCTAATGGCTTGGCCTAGCCAGCGATTTGGAGCTGGGGGAGTTATTAACTTCTTACAGGAGCCATCCCTGGGGACCCTCTCCCGCTGCCAAGCCCATGCCACAACTTAAACCAGCACAGCCCTTCTGCCAGACAGACAGTGTGCCATGTATCAGTGGTTGTTTGATTTCATTAAAATGCTGGTGCCTAATGTATGGCTGGAGTCCATTCACTGCAACAACAAAATGGCTGCCGTGAGTGCCATAAAGGAAGGCTTCCCACAAGAAACTCTAAAAGGCTGCTTCTTCCACCTGATTCACAATATGAGTAAGCATTTGGCATCGATAGGTGCTGTTCAAGAATTCAATGTGGACACAGTGCTTGACCTTAAGGCCAAATCGGGTGTAGCCTTAGCATTTGTGTCTGTCCCACACTTGGGGGAATATGTTACTAGCCTGGAGGAATATCTGCCTGAAGAGCTTCAGCCTCTTCTCAACTTTGGTTTTAAGGCAGCTACTTTGGTTGTCTGGGTAGGAGAGCACATGGTAGATGAGCTCCTCTATTTCCACCACTCGTGTTGAATCTGACAGAACACAGAGTGCCAATGGTCACACTAACAACCATTGTGATTGCCGTTGAGATGAAATGGGAATGTGCCACCCAACCATCTGGAAGTTCATTGATGGCCTTCAAAAGCCGCAGAAGGGCAGAGGCATCTATTATGACCAGATATCCTCTGGTCAAATTGAAGAAATACCAGAAAGCAGAGGAGTTTCTTTCAAAGATTGTATCTGATTATGCTAATAGAACCCCCATAGAATATTTGTGTGTCATAGCTCTCAATTATCAAATAGTTTAATAAAATGTTTTTCCATGTTTTTGTATTGCTATTTTGTTAACATTTTCAAATTTTACTGCACATACATGAGCAGACATGGGTCTAGGACAGTTCAGCTAAGTGCATTGGGTTGGCTGTGACAACTTGTACTAGACTCCCCCAAAAAGGAGAAAAAAACCGCCACAAACAAACCAAGGCTGACAAAATGGCAGGCTCTCCTGCCAGGCAGTGCTCAGGTGTCTGGCTTCCCGCCACCTCACTGGTCGCTCACCTCCCTGCTTCTGTGCATCCTCCTTCTCCCCCTAAGTCATGGGTATTGCCAGCAGGGCAGGAATGAGCTCTCTGGCAGTCCACCCTATGCATCCCATGAGAGATTGCTCACTGCCAGGATCTCAGGGCTCCCCAGGACTGGATGTTCAAGCGCTTTGTGAAGTTCACCATACACAGGGAGGACTGGTGGTACAGTGCAGTGTGGTGGTGAGAAGCAGCAGCGTGGTGCTGTTCTCCATCTGCCAATTCATGTAGAGTTGTCCCAGTGGAGAGGTGGCACTGTAGAAGCGTCTGGTGGAGAGTTGACAGCAGACAGTTGTCGTAGGCCCTCACTTAGCCAGGCTGCTGGCACCTTGCTGAGAGCCCACAGTGAACACGAGAGGAGAGAACTCCTGAGAGATTGCATTGAGTCTTCCCCCAGCCACAAGACATCCATGTCTGGAACTTGCAAACTTAGAAAAAATCCTGGTTAACTTTGGTCAGACTGTGCCTAGTGGGGAATAGATCTTGAGACGTGAAGCTGCTAAACTGTCACTTCAGAGGCTTGGTGCTTCACCAGGTTTTGAAGGATTTGCATGGTAAATCACCTCCCATTAAAAAGGTCTTACCCTGCCAAATATCAGATCCCTGTTTTGAAGCATAAGGCCTTCAAAACTCTCAAAGACAAGACTACCAGAATTTTAAATTTGGCAAGAGCAATACCCTCATTGTTTTTCTAATGTAATTTAGGAAATATCTGAAAAAAATTGGCAAATATTTAAAAAACCATTCAGCTTGGGTTGACACCTGGTATTAAGAACTTCAGCAAAAATGGCTGGGAATGGCAAGTTAATAAGCAGGAACCTTTTTTTTTTTTTTTAATAGAACTATATAACACATGAGGCCACCAGCTTTGCTTAATATAAGGTCATTATGGAAACTATATTTAGGGAGCTATATTACTATTTGCTTTATTTTTCCATGTGGGGAGGTAAATTTCTCTTTAGAAATAAAACAATGAAAAAGTGTTAGCTAGTGTGTTGTTGCTTTTTTACCTTTATGTGTAAGCACTCTAGTACTTAATGCACTGTAAGTAATACTTAGTGCATTGTAAAACAGATTCTTTTTTAGAATCTATATAAATTTAACTAATAGTGGTATACACACTAGTGAATATTGATACTCAAATCTGTTCTTGAAGATTCTGAGTTTACCATGTTGCATGATTTGAACTCCAAAGCCCCCACAAGGATTAGAAGAGACAGATTGCCCTCTTCACTCTCTTTGGAGTGTCAGCTTTATTTTTCCTTGTTTTAACAAGAAATCTCTTAGTGTTATGATAGCAAAGAAAATCTGAAAAATATGACCCCCAAGTGTCAGCGGTGTCCACCTGAAAAAATAACCCTTCACAGTGACCCTCTACACTCAGGCTGCTGAGTTCAAAGGCTGCTAAATCAGATGCCGGTTGCTTGGGGTTTTTAAATGAAGTTTTTATTGCTCCTTAAAGCAAAGTTCTCCACTTACAAATATCTATGATATAGACTTTGATTAATTATTCTTTTAGATAATCTTCTATCATAGCACAGAAGTGTCGAAGTGAGGAATTAAAGAGAATCATTTGCCCATGACTGGTGATGTGAGCCCAGAAGCAGGCACTCCAAGAAGGACACACAGATGTACTTTAAGAAAATCAAAGGTGTGGTCAATACTGAAGACTCCTTGTGAGGAGAATCTGTCATAGTTTTCCTCTGTACCTATTGCCATAGTTGTTGCCAGTGTGGACCTCTGTTTTGAAAGCATCATCTTCTAATCAGTTGTTTTTTATAAAGGCTGTGAGTAGCTTTTCAAGTATGGAAGACTGGGTCTTCAATTCTTCAGTAATTCTGATGTCAAAAGCTGTGGTAGACGGTCAACGCTTGAGGCAAATATCATTTTCATCGCAAAGAAGTGCTCGGCCTCTTGGGACAAAGGCAACATCACTTTTCACAGTTCTGTGTATTTCTTGTAAGCAGAATCAGGCTTGGAGTGAAGGCAGTACTCTGAATCATCAACTCTCTCACAAAATTAGTTATCCCTGTTTCCCCATATAAAGTGAAATGGCACCACAAAAATTAAAGCACATATAAAATGGTACCTTTTAATATACCAAAGGATATCGTGGAAGACTTGCTACATTGCCTTATTGTGAGGGAACAGAATATTATATATTATTTTTAATGAACATATGACTCTTCCCCCCTACCAGTTGGATCTAAAGCCTGATAAATCAAAGTATTGCTAATCAGACAATGAAAAGCTTTAGTCAAAGGAATTTAAAGATGTGTTAATTAGTCAAAAGAGGGAATCCATACAGTCTTGTCAACATTATAGGAGAAACCTATTAAAATCAGTGAACAGATATTAATTGAAAACATTTTACAAGAGCTACAGAGTTCACACAAATTGCATCTCACTTGATATTAAAGCCTGTGTATATGCAAATTTGGTAGCTAGCAGATTAGCTTGCGCTCTGTTTCGATGCCTACCTGTGAAGAAGTGAAAAATTTCCTCACATGTTGGCTGAATATTTACTACCAAAGCTGTTATATGCTTCATGGGTAGGAAGTGTAAAATGACAAGTGAGGGGCTGCCAGGCTTCAACTGCAGCATATAGAGGCTCCACTAAACACTGAGAGACTCTCTTCTGAGATGGATTTCCTTTCCTCCATCTTCATCAGGCTGTGTCAAGATGCTGCGGTCTTGCACCAGAATGTGGCTCCTTTCTAGAGCTGGGTTCATGCACACCCAGTTTTTTTTCCTGTGGGAACTGGAGCAGGAGGGATCCTGTGGGCTCAGCCAGGGTGAGCACCCGGCTGTGGGAGCTCAGGAGCATTCCTGGGCTCCTCAGGTTAGATGTAGGCAGCTACCAAAGAAAAACATCTCCTTAACCATGCTTGTTTCACATCTGTAGTGAGTTGAAGGTAATCCCTCAGGTGTCTTCTTTCCCTCATTCACAAAGCTTCTGCTTGCCTTGCTTTTGTTTTGAATGACAGATTCAGAACAGCCTCTGCCAGTTAAGGGAGAGGAATAAACAAATAGTCTATCCCAGTCATAAATTCTAAATCTGCCTCTGGTCCACCCTGTGGCTCTGTGCCACCCTTACCTCCCTTTGCCTCCGCTTTCTTGCCCCTAAAGAGCAGGTACCACCCCTTGCTTGTCCTTGAAAGGACTTGCAGGGGGTTGTCAGACAGCAGGCAGCTCCAAGAGAGATGAGAACTAGCACTACACAGGGAGATATCTGGGTACCTTTCTGAAGCATAAATTCACTGAGTTTGTTTCCTAATAGTCCCTTGTTGCCCTGCAGTAGCTTGTTAGCATGTCTGAGCTGGGATTCACCCAAACTGTAATGCCCCAGTCACCAGTGTGGTGCCTGCAGGGTCTCCATGGACCCAGGGCAGAGAGATAAGCCCCAGATGGCCATTCACATCTCTGTGGGCTTGAAATGGCTCCTGAAGGAGCCACTCTCTCCTTATTTCTTGGCTGTAGGAAGCTCGGTATGTCTGCACTTCTAAATTTGTGGCCTCATATTAGCTAGGATTAATTACAATTCCTCCTCCTTCCCATTCAGCCCAGCCCTCCAGTGGCAGCCATATTCTCTCAGCTCTGGAATGACCAAACATTAGTTTCCCTATCTTTTTATAGCAGCAATAGTAGTCCTAATTTATAGGGTTTTTTTAAACCTCCGGCTCTTCCTACAAAGGCAGAGGCCGCTGCTCACTGGTGTGCCTTCCTGGGTGTGCCTATGCAACAAAGATTTTGTTGGTGGCTGGAAACACACACGTGGCTCCCGTCGTGGCAATGGACATGCTGCGATGGTCACATCTGCATGCACACACATGTTTCTGGAAGCACTTTGGAAGCTCTTTGCTTATCACACTAAACCAAGTGGGTGAAGAGGGAGAGCGATGCTGCAGCTTTTCCACTTCAGTGACTTCAGTATTAAATTGTATTTCCTCTGTTTTCCCCAGTGCTAAGCTACGCATACCAGGCCTCTAGACAAATCAAATGGTTGAATGGCAGTTAAAATCCTAGCTTTCCTGCTGGTGCAGTGTCAAATTTCCCCATCTTTACTGGCCAGCCAGTGAGTACAGATGTGTCTCATGAGCCAGGAGAATCAGAGGGGCTGTGTCTCCGCTGTGCTCCTCACAGATCCTGGCCTGGATTGGAGCCAGCATCATCTGCGGTGTAAATTATAGCAATGCCAAACCAGAGTGCAGCTGCTCAAATGCTGGGCTCTTGTGGAATCATGACCAGCCAAAGTCCATGTATGATCTTACCCCCTAAGCCTCAGGAAAGGGCTTCCTAGGTTTCTAGGTAGAAATTATTTCACCCAGGGATATACCCAGGAAGGGGGTAAGTAGGGAGACAGTCGCTTTTGATGATACCATGTGTAAGTAAGCTGTTGGCCTAGGAGGAAGGTAATAGCATTTCTAATTCAGGACTGAACTGAGATATGCTTTACAGCTTGTGGTACCTTTTCTACTACACATGGCTTTGGTGCAAGCTCTGTGCTTTTTGGAGGAAGCTCATGTCTTAGCTAGAGAGCCCATTACAGAGGCAGTGCTCTGCAGCTCCCTATTGCTCCCTTGTCATCAGTCTTAAACTAGGCCTTGCACTTCACAGGAAGCTGATAACAGTATTTTCCAAAACCACAAACATTGCTGTACAATATCTCTGTCCTACTCCAAAAATTCTCTTTTGGGAACATGTCCCTGTCAACCTCCTTTGAACATCAGCCCTTTGCTACCCATGAGACATGCTGCAGGTGCAAGTATATGACCAAGTACTTGAAGCATTTCTTTCAAATTTCCAAAGTCCAGAACAGGGACTACTTAAGCAGCTGAATCGAGGGAGTGTTGAGAGCACAACTTAGTTATCCTGGAACTGATTCAAACCTCAGGAGATGCACTGTACTTGGTTACCTCAGATCCAGAGCTGGTTTGGCGATCACCATCCTCCTTAGTCTATTTGTCCATCAGAAAGAAGAGGGTGTTACAGTTCAGTACAGTCATAAACACGTCATTACCAATGGAAAATTATGTTGGCAGTTACTTTTATACCCAGACAAATTTAGACAAATGGAAAGGTCATCTATGCGGGTACCAGTTTTACATATGTGCATTAATTACAACACAGTTGTCTTTTGCTGTTCATTTCATCTGCTAAATATGTATGAATTTGAAAGAGGAGAAAGAGGAATCATAGAAAGACAAACAGAAAAGTGAAGCCAGGGCAAACTGCAAATGGGACTGGTCCTCCCTTTCTGCTCCACACACTGGAAAAGCAATTGCAGGGAATGCAAGAAGTAAAGAGAAACATAACCCATGTCAGATACAGTTTTTTTTCTAGAAAGCTTTCAAAGGAGAGCAGGTCCTAGAATTGTTCAGTGGGTTCAGCTCCTTGGAGAACTCCTATACTGGAATTTTTCCCAAATAAGGTCTGTGAGTTTAGGCCCTTTGGTATATTATCTTCTTCAATATACAGCAATGCCCTTGAGCCAAACTCAGATTTTAGTCCCAACAAATTTTTCATTACACACCATGACTTTTCCTTTCCCCTACACTTATTTGGGATACCTGGCCTCAGTTAACACTGGAAACTGGGACAAAAAGAATCCTGAATGATGTCATCAGGAAATTCGGAACATCAATTTGGATTCATGTTTGGATTGAACACTTTCAGATATGACAGTGTCTGAAAATCAGATAACATAAAGTAAGCTGTGGTTAAGAGACTGAACACAACTTTCATTATTATAGCCTACACAGTATTCTTCTTGCAGCAATATTGTATCTGTGCACTTAGCTGAAAAATTAGTGCACAGATAGCCTAGGCAGTAAGACTTCCACTGCAAGATACGCACCACAATAGTTGTAAAAACCTGTCCATTCTCTTCCCAGGACAAGAAAGATGAATGCAGTGAAAGAATTGCAGAAAAAGAATGTGACTTCCCCAGGAAGCACAAGGTAATGAGTATGTGCATCACAACCAGACTCACTGAGATTGAGTCACTGAAGCCTCCCAGCTATGCCAACCTACCTCTTCAGCTTCATGTAGTACCTCATGGTCATGGGTTATGGGAATCCCCGTTGCATCCATCTAGTTAAACTCCTCTGGTCGCAGGAACCTCGTCGAAGTAGAGATGGGATGAGGAGATCTTTCTGCTATGCTATGGCTCCCCAAAACTCCCAAGCCAGGGACCTTTGGGACTGTACAAAAACACATTACTGCTTAAGAGACAAGGGTTGTGATTTACCATTGTAACATAAAAACTTACGTCCTCAGATGTTTACTGCAGAGAGAGCTGTCCATAGTTTATAAAATACAGTTAATTATATTCATATGGAAAATATATTGCATAGAAAAGCTGTGTAGCCAGGAGGGTACCAGAAAGTTGAGTGTAATTAACTTGACTGTCTTCTCTTAACTTCTAGTTTAGGTTATGTGTGGAGACAACTATACAGTTATTCTTGCCCCTGTACTTCTGCTTTCTGGTCTTTTAGTGTGGATTACCCAGTCATATAGCTTTACTAACTGCTTAGGTTATCCTTTCATAGGAAGACTCAATCACTTGCTTTATATTAGATACCAATGTTGGCTTTTAGGGAACATGGAATAAAAATGGCAATGAAGTGGAGGCTCTTTGGCAGGTAGATAGTTCTACAGACCTTTGTCCTAAAAAGGTTCTTGCCCTTTTCAAGCTATCCTAGAAGAATCCCAGATAAAACATCAAGTCCCCAGTGAGTACAAATTGGGTTCTGCATTTGTAGCAGTCTGGTCTCAACCAAATCAGAATGGATTTTCTCTAATCCATCCATATTGCCACGCATAAGGGTAGGCATTTATACCAAGAAATGTGGAGCATCATACTAGTGCTTTCTCTGTGCTCTACATGGGTATAGTACCTTAAATTCCCTTGCAAAGCCCCACAAGAGTTGCACTGCTAAGAGACTAACAGGAGGTACTTAGTGAACTGCAATTTAGAGTTTCCTGATGGTATGATTCCTGCAGCCACAAGAATAGAACTCACTGTGTGTACATAAGCAATAACATGATACTTCTACCCTGGTCTTTGTAGGTTGCAATTATCTATACGCTTTGCACTGTGCTAGTTGTCTTTTAGTTATTGTATTAGTATGCTCATAAAGGATGGGCTGAATCCTGATCAGGTACTTCTTTCTGTATTATCACAAGCAGGTGTGGCAGGGCTTGCAGGGGAGGTAGTTAAGTGCTTCTTGGAGTAGCTGATTACTAATTGGATGCAAAGTTAAGTGACCACAGAAGAAACTACTGACCAGCTGCAAAAGCATGACTTAATTACAAGGAAGGACTTGGACCTTGCGTGCCTCCCTTGCCTGCTGCTAACACATGGATGTGAGTCAGAAGCAGGTAGCAGCTCTGCTATGCCAGTGCATCTTTATAGGCTGTTCACATTCCATTGCAACATGTCACATTTGATACAGTATAATGCAATGTGACTAATGTAATCAAATGTGAAGTGCACTACAGCAACACATCAAGTCTGAAAATTTAAAAAAAAAAAAAAAGAAGTTGAGGGAAAAAAAGCTTTCACCAATCCATGGTTGGATTATTTTTCTCAGCTGGAGGGCTTCATTTTCTGAGCTTGGTCTTTTCAATTCTGACCTTCCAGCCAAGGGCATGTGTCAGGAGGCTTTTATCTCCCAAAGGCAGTGACACAGTCTATTAGGTCATATGAGCTGGATCATCAAGTCTTTGCCCACCTCAACTTCTGGGCCACCATTCCTTGCCCACCCCCACCTCCCCCAACAGTAACTCATGATACAGTGCCCTTGCCCTTGACAGACTGGGAGGGAAAGAAGCATTTTATTGCTGAACACGTACATAACAGAGCCCAGAAACTAAGTGAGCTTACTGTGGTCTGATGCTAGTCATTTAGTAAGTCTGCATTTAATTATCTACTTCTGAAATATGACAAGGAGAAAACACAAGATTTACCAGTGCAGCTGTATTTCTAACCTAGGGCTTAGCATTGTTTTGTTTTAAGGTGATGATTATAATCATAAATACCAAAACAGTCCATGTCTGCAAGAAATTCATCAAGCTTTCAATACTTTTAGAAAATGTGCCCACACACACACACTTTGGACTATCTCTTAGTCCATGGGTCTGGGGACAGACAGGCTGGCATTCACAGACATTAGCAATTTTGCTCTTTTAAACACAAAGAGGCATGTGTTTTAAAAAAATCGGACGAGCATTTCTTTGGTTTAGTCCTTTCTTTCAGAGCTGTCTTTTCTCTTTGTACAGCACCTAGGACATAGAAGACAGCACAAAAAATCATTTGCCTTCCTCTTCACTGTAGGCCTGAGGCTGTTTTTTTTGGGTTGTATGCCACGGTCCTCAAAGAGTTGTGGAAGAGTCTCTCCCGGAGGAATTCACAAAGTGCTAGAAGAAGCTTAAGAAACACTGAAGCTAGTGAAAATCCACAAGCCAGTTGGACCTAAGGGGGGCTGTACAAGGGTCAGATAGTCTAGAAGGAAGACTCTGTTTTCACAAGATCTGGGAAATAGTGCTATTAGGAAGAGAAGAAAAAATACCTAGTCCATTTACAGCAGCAGACACTTGCACAGAACAAGACTGAAAGAAAACCTCAGAAAACAGTATGAAAAAAGATGCTTATATATTGCAAATAATTTATTTTGCCCTTCTCTTGTCCCTGGGCTGAGCACATCTCAGCTAATGGAGAGATATGCTTCATCCTTGTCCTTTGCCTCTTTGAGGACCGAAGAGACTTTGCCATGCTGTACTTCTTTAAGACCCAAACATCATGCACAGCTTTTGTGGGCTCTCTCTTCATTTCACTAGTCCTGGAAAGGCTTTGCTGATTACAAACGAGAAGATGCTGTGTTAGCTCCACCTCCAGTGGTCCATTTACCTCTTATAGCCCTAGTCCCCACTGCATCCTTGTATCAGTGGAGTTACCTCTGTGTTCATACCTAGGAATAAGGAAAGGAGGTGCTTTTATAAAGCACTTGAGCTAAACTATAAGGTAAGTTCTCATCGTGCCTGGTAAGGGTTGTTGCTGTTGATTTAGCATTGTGGCTTCCTTTTTACTCTGTAAGGTATGAGGTAAATCTGAGTTTTATACTGCTTAGAACATGTTTCTTGTTGTTCTGTGAGACCAGTAACTTTCTGACTGGTCCCCTGTTTATTAATCTTTACTCTTAGCTTTAGATGGACCCTAATAACATGCTTCCTTGGAACAAACCAAGAACTTTCCGTTCCCCTGGGGAAGAGGATGTTGCAACAAGCAGCAAAACCCAGCAGCGTGCCAGACCACGACTAGCTAGATCTCAGAGGAGAAGGTGTAGACAGACAACCTCAGAGCAGCAAGAAGACCAAGCCAGGCCCTTGCAAGGTGATTAGCAAGAAGAGGGTAGTAGTATTGGATCAGGAGAAGGGCAGATTTAACTTGGTTTCAGTTGCAGATGGGTGCTACTGAAACTGAATTATTTGTATGTTTTTTCCATGTGCATGTATGCAACTCCCTTGAAATAAGGGCTCAAAGTTAAAAGAGCTCCAGGTAACACTCCTGTGGCTGCCCTCTTACCTAATTTTCAGAGTTACCATTCTCTGACCTTCACAAAATGTTGTCTTGTGTCTGTGAATTGCTTGCTCTGGCTCTTTTCCCCAAGGCCTAAAACCTTTTACTTATGAAGTAAGCAGAAATATAGGATGTTAGAGTACTTGTTTTAGAATTTCTTCTTTTCTGTGAAATATGTCTGGCTTTGAAACTTAAGTCAAGGCACTCTTTATATAATATCAGTGCTTGGAGTTAAAGCTGGTTTCCTGTGCTTTGAGCAGAGTTACTTCCCAGCCTTAGGAATATTATCTTCTGACTCTGCAGATCACTAGGAGCAAATGGCATGTACGATCTATTGGGTATGTACTTCCTCAGTGTGACTTGGGGTTATAGAAGAAGCAGCATAGTAGTCTCCTACTGATCTGATGTTTTGTGTCGTGAGGAACCCAAAGACTTATCTGTAGCAGAACTACAAGGTGCTGGAAGATGTCTTTGTAATAACTGGTAGGTGGCAAGTTTCCAGAGCCTACAGCCAGTTTACATGTGCAGGAAGTCTCCTTCCAAAGTGCAGAGTCATTTTATAAGCAAGGCTTACAAGGTGGTAGTCAACCTGGCCAACTCATGGAGGACTCCAACCATTCTTTGTGTTTTTCTGGGAACTCCCATAGCCCTGGAGTAGTCTTCATTGGGTAACACAAACCTCTTTCAAAAAACACAGCTGGGCATAGGAAAGGGGTATGTAAAGATTGCCTGGGAATATTTAAAGGTCATAACTAGGGAAAAGGAGTACTTCTGAGAAGAGAGAGACTGAAGAAATAGAAACCAAGAACTGTTATGTTGGGAGGGCAGGGTGGGGAAAGCAGGGTGGATGAAAAGAGTCAGGAGCAGATCATATGACTGGAGCTCTTGAATGGAAAGCAAAATGAAGTACTGAGGCTCAAGAAAGATTTATAGTTAAGTTTTATTTTCCTCCAAGTTTTTTTTTAATTTGTCTAGTCTTCTGTTTTCAGCCCCTGTTGAAGTTAACAAGTTGCACAGACTGCAGGATGGTTGCAGTGGTATGGATGGAGTCAGGAGAATGTTTTAATCTCAATAGCATTATGACCGTGGTCCCTAGGTTTAGTTCAAAGCTTAGTTTCCTGGAACATGAGACTTCTCTGCCCTTACTGGAGAGACCAGAAGGGTTGTTTTCACAGCAGTAGTGGCTACTGAAATGGAGTGCAATGTAACATTTATTTCCTTAAAGATTTGGCTTTCTGACCTTGAACAAATGATGCTGGTCTTGTGATAACCAATTCATCTCCTCCAAGGCTTATAGGTAGGGAGGGCAAAAATGGTATGAGTGACCTATAAATCAGTGATTAGGTGTTGTAGCAGACAAGTACGAGTTTTTCTTGGCTTTGGATCTCTAATTGGTTTGTTCTCTGTGATCTATTCTTGCTTTCTTCTGCAGTCTACAAGTTTAGGAGTCGTGCCCCACCTACAAGTCTGCACAGCAATGGTGAAGGCTCCTTGGGGTTCTCTAGGATTCCTGCACTGATGGAGGGTGGAAATATTGTGGAAATGTTGGCTAAGACTGCAAGCTACTTGATGCAGCAAGACCCTCCTCGATGTTGGGTCAGAGACTGTACTGGGCTGGCTTGCTCAGCAACAGGTCATCCTAGGAGACACCTGTTGAGACACCATCTCCCGGGTTTTGAAGACAGATTGACCTCCCTGATAAGAGAGGCATTATTATCAGTAGATGAAGGCAATGACAGCAGCACTGAGGACACTGAGACAGTGAGCACACAGGCAGATACTACAAGTGATGATACTCCCAGGAGTCTTGCAGAGGAATATTCATTGGCTCCCTTAAATACACGAAAGAGAGATTCTGCTCAGAGTTTTGACCAGCAAGTAGAAAACTATTTTAATCAGCCCTGAGCTGATTAAGCACATCTGTTTGGATTTTGCATCTCCAACAGATTTGACTTCCAAATGCCAGTCTTCACATGCACAGTTTATAGCAATACAGGCTGAAGCCATGAAGGTTCAAATAGGGTAAAGCCCAGTATATTGCTCTTAGATTGACAGACAGCTAGAAAGACAAAACTGGAATGCAAACAGTTCCTTCATATGAGCTGCTGCCTTCTCCAGGAGTTTAAAAACCTGTAATAATCATAAGACATTAAAAATGGAAAAATTACTTTGAGTCTAAGCTAATGCAATGACTATCTCTTTTGCAATTGTAAGGGAGATACCTAAAAATATGGTTGTGTTTTGTCTTTTTCTCAGCAGTAGGGTATCTTTTTAATAAGTACTTGAAGGATATTTGGAATTCAAAGCCCTCATAGGTGCCAGTATTTACTTTTGCTAAGTGCTTTAATTTACTCTATAGAGGCCTAGAGGGTTTAGTATTTTTTCTTGACCTACACCTAAAAATTGTGTTTCACTGCATGTATTTGATTATTCGTGTATAAACAGCTATGTACAAAATGTGAGACAGCTAGAGCACATACTCCTTAAAAAAAGGACATACACTTGTGGTTAACTTGTCATAGGAATTAAAAAAATGTGTATAAACTTTTGTTCTGAGGACCTTATAGAATTTTTTTGTTCTGCTTGTGAAATAGTATGTAGCTGAAAACTAAGCTGAGAAATCCAGATCATAGAAGTCATCTGAGAAAATCTTAAAATTTCTTCCTTTATTTTGTCAATGGGTAGACTTCAGAAATGCAGTTTAACAATAAAACTGCAGTGTGTGGTTGATGGAAAACAGGTATACTTCAGGAGCCTGATCTTTGTTGTTATTTAGAAATGCATCCTATTGACAAGGCTCAACTGTCTCAAAGGTGACTCTCTTTACAATGAGCAGACTTGTAAAATTGCATATAATTAAAAAATAAACTTTTGAAGCAAGAATTTTGTAGTGGATGTTTTTCTATACCTTGGTAGGTAGAGAACCATATCAGTTCTCTGTTATTGCTCATGGAGTTTGTGTAGCTTCTGCTATAATCCTTCTAAATTATGTCATATTAGCACTGTATTGCTTTTTGCACAGACTTCTGCAAGCAAAAAGTGAGTCTTCTGTTTTGGATAACAGGAACAGAAAGAAAGGGATGGTGGCTGTCTCTATTCTGGCCATCACACAGGAGCTGTGTTGTTGTGGGGGAAAAAGATAGTCAATGTTATGAAGATATTGCAAGCACTTGCATCCTAATCAAACATACCAATAAATGATATCTTTAAGGCAACATGTCTTCTTTAAAGGTTAACTGGCCTATGAACTTGAAATTAAGTGCACACTTAGTCTTATTTGCTGAGTCAATTTTCTCCTTACACACCTGAGGCTCTCTATATCAGGTAAACTTTAACTTTACATAGCATGTGTACTCCAGTAGATCATGCAACCTCTGTTTTAATTTAAGCAAGTGTCCAAGTCAGGAATGGGCGGCTGCTTTAGCTGAGTCTTAGAGTCTGTAAATTAAAGTGGCTTGTTTTTCTTTATTTGCAGAGATCTGTCAAAATTCTCAAAGATGCATGTTTGTTCTATGTATTTCTTCCTGGGAATGGTGAATGTGACTTGTTCTTTCTTCCCTGAGCCTCACATTAAATCTCATTCCTTTGAGTGGTAGCTTTCTAGAGCTTTAATGTAAAATTGGGTTTTTTCAGTGTGTCTTTTGAAGACTATAGAACTAGAGTGAGATTCTTGTCTCTACCTGGAAGTCTTTTGGCAAATACTTCAGACTACCTGATGTAGCAGTTGTAAGGTGTTTGACAAAAATACGAGACTACCTGTTGTAGCAGTAGTTGCTTACTCCTTCCTGATATGTGTGGTGTTTAGCGATCATGGGTACCTAGCAATGCTCGGAGCTTCTGCACTCAAATCCCTTAAGGCCTGTGAGTTTAGACCAAAAAATGGAAACTTTTTCTCAGATGAAGCTGATATACTGTTGTCTTTTTGGTCTGTTATATCAAAATGGCATTTCAAGCATGCACAGCTCAATTTACCTGCCAAGCTTGCTCTGTGAAATGCTACGGAGTATGATGCAGAATTAACCCTGTCATCTGCTTGTTGCAGCTTGAACACTGTAAGGCATCTATAGATACCTCTAAAATAATGCCCTTGATTATATACATCTTAGAAAGTGGTGTGTTCATGACTGTCAGCCTGGCACTGCCTCATGTAGACTTCCAAGAGCTTTTGTTTTCAGAGGGAGGCTTGTGATACGTTACATTTTTCCTTTTTAGTAAAAAAAACCCAGAAATGTCACCAGAAGGTGGTAAGATGCCAAGCATTGTAGAGGTGTCAGCTTTTTGACAGCATGATTCAGTATTGTGCATTTTCAACTTGACAACTATACAGTTTTTCCATGTGAATCTGAGATCCTGTAAGCGTTTTTGTGCATGCTTGTCTCTTTCACAAATGATCCTACAACTGGGATTTTTATCACATGTTGAGTTAAACACAAGAAAAAAGGTCTGAAAGATCAAGACATCTGAGGAAAAAAAATCCTTTCAGAGTAACTTCCTAAGAAAAAAGCCTGTGAGCCATTAACTTGAAATATTTTCTAGGAAAAATAAAGCTGAGGAACAATTTTGGGCAAAAAAGTTACCTATCTCTTGAAGCAAGTGGATCAGATAAGATAGTGGGTTTTTTTCCCCCTACAGGAATTTGAATTCCTGTGCTCCTTTCTAGTTTGACTTGAAGTTATGTGTCTGTTTGTATGTATATATGAGCAGAGTCAGGAACTCCAGGGCCAAAGTCCAGTACTGGAATAGCACTTCCAATGAGTCCAGGGTTTCTCATGTTGCTGAGCTTTAAACCGCCAGTTTCTTTCAGTGGGGGTGTTGTAATGTCCCTGAACTTGTGTGCACAGCAATAAAATGGCAAGACCGTGTCTATTTATCTAACCAGAATGAATAATGAAAAAGCAGCACCAAGCAGGCTAGTCCTTGGTATATGAATGCGTTGGTGTCTTACATACTCTGGCTACTGGTCTATGTTAACTTTTACATCACTACATCTTCAGAGCTGCTGGCACCCTTCCTTGGTCTAGCCAAAAGCCAGTTATTTCATTACAGTAGCCTCCTTTCCCTTCCCCACATCCAGCTGCTGTGTAGAAAGATACCTCACAGTATTTTTCTGGTCCTAGCTCTAAAGTCAATATGCTATTTTTGCTGCTGTAAGTAATTATTCAAGGCAAACTTTGGTAAAGGATCAGGAGTTGTGGGTCGTTTGGTTTTGTGTTTTGGTTTTTGTTTTAAACCAATCTGTCTGTGCCTACTTTGAAAGATCCAAAGAACCTGTGTCAAAGTGTTAGCTGAAGTGCTACAAATAGCATTTTATTCCTTTCTCCCCACCTCCTCCCCCAAATAACTCTATTGTTCTTATAAATCCTCAGCATTCCAGCTGTGACTTGACAAGAGCCCTGACAGTTGCAAAAGCCAAATCACACGAGCAGTGTTCTTGTTCCCTGAATTATTTTACACAGCTAAATTTAATACTTTCCCCCTGCTTCTCCACCTTTCACTCTGGCAGATATTTAAGCTGCAAATTAGAGATGTACTGAATTAGCCTTCAAACCTCACAAATGCTGTCAGAAAGCTGACTCTGTAATGATGTGACTTTGATATCAAACAGATTATTGCTTATGTATTGCAGCACTTACAAACATGTGTGTAGCTGTAACTCCTGGCCTTGGTGCCGCCCGGCAGCCAGTGGGTCATTAATGTACAGCACAAACAGGGCCCAGCCCCGCAGACCTCGCCATCGGCCCGCCGGAGAGGAAGAGTCAGAGTTTCCAACAACCACTTTCAGTTGGCAGAATTGTGATTGGAACCATGTGACAGTTTGAGGCAATGTACCACAGGCAGCCAATTTATTACATATGGCAATATGATTAATGGTATCAAATGTTTTTGTATATAAAAAAAAAGAGGTCCAAGAATATTACAGCAGCCAATTGCATGCAGTCCAAGGCAGTACAAATCTGTTCCATGAATTTAAAGTCAGGCAGATGAGGTTAAATGAGAGGGCCAGAGCCAAGCAAGTGATTACAAAGTAAGTTGTTTCAAAAAAGTAGAGTGTTTAGAATGTGTTCATGAGCAACAAGTCCCTTTTCTCTCCTGTCTTATGGCCTTAACGGATAGAATCTGGAACAGGTCTCTGAAACTAAACTGCTTTCTGCCCTTAGCCTCTCTTCCAGTAATCAAAAGGCTTGTTAATGGTATCCAACACAACGTACAGTCCCAAGGCAAACAGCAGCAGGTTAAGGGGCAGACTATCATTTTGGTGAAGACTGCTTATGATGGTGATTTTTATTGTAATTTATTTTTAACCAAATATTATGGTTTCACAAACACATGGTTGGTTGTAAAGTCTGCCAAAACAAAACAAAAATATAGTGCTTAAGGTACTGTTACTGAGGAAGAAGTTTCAGGAAATGCAAGTATCAAGGGGAGGTCTGCACACCACAGTCTTCCTAGGTCTCTTATTGTCCATCCTGCTGAGTCAGGAAGATCTAGCACAGTTCTGGCCTGTGTCAGGTTCCCAGGTAGTAGCTGTGCACAGATTAGGAGTAGAGGCAGTTATTCAGAGTCAGTTTGCAGAAAGCTGTGTTGATCTGGAGGGTGAGAATAGATGCAGGCTGGCTTGTGCTGGTGTGATTCCATGTCACAGAGTAGTCTTAAGCACATTTCAGTTGCTAGTGGTAACATAGTTGAAGATGGCAGTCATAATAGTATATTGTTCTAAATATTTTGTGGTACGTTATTGCAAAGAGCAGACACCAATAATGCACTTCAATTAAAAAAACCCAAAAACCAGAAGCATAAGTTATGCCTATCTAAAAAGTCTCCTGTGTGCCAATTTATATACACTTCTTAGGCCAACTCCTTACACACCTGGGGTTTCATGTTTGTAGGGTTGTGTTCCCACCCAATCTCCTTTTGCGTGCCAAATTTCAGGCTGCACCTCAAATACTGTGTTCAGTTTTGGCACCTCACTACAAGAAGGATGTTGAGGTGCTGGAGCATGTCCACAGAAGGGCAATGAAGCTGGTGCTGGGTCTGGAGAACAAGCCTTATGAGGAGCCACTGATGGAACTGGGGTTGTTTAGCTTGAGGGGAAGCTGAGGGGAGACCCTGTTGCTCTTTGCAACTACCTGAAAGGAGGTTGTAGTGAGGGGGGTGTTGGTCTCTTCTCCACAGTAACAAATGATAGGACAAGAGGAAATGGCCTCAAGTTGTGCCAGGGGAGGATTAGATCAGATATTAGGAAAATTTTCTTCACTGAAAGGGTTGTCAGGCACTGGAATGGGCTGCCCAGGGAAGTAGTGGAGTCACCATCTTAGGAGGTATTTAAAAGATGTGTAGATGGGGTGCCTAGGAACATGGTTTAGTGGAAACTTGGCAATGTGCTAGGTTAAGAGTTGGACTTGATGATCTTAAAGGTCTTTTCCATCTAAAACTGTTCTATGATTCTATGAATGCCGCTGGGCATCCTACATGTGATCAGTACCTTACCTGGGTTATGGAGCAAGTGAGACACAAAGGAGCTCAGCTGAACTTAGAGGCATAAGGTAGGGAGATGTTGCCCCCTCAGCAACAGCTCATATCCACTACAACACTGCTGAAAGATGCTGTCACACCTACAGGCACCTCTTTCGTGACCTCGCATACCTGGGACTCTGCTGGTCCCATATTAATTGGATCGGAATTCAGATCATCTGACCACCCCTTGCAGTGCATAGGCCAGTGCCACCGTCACTTCCACACAACTGTGTGATGCCTTGTGTGTTGGGATGCTGGGCAGGTGATGGGATTGCTGTTAAAGGCTGTGCACGTGTTCAGACTTAAATCTTAGTGTCCCATGCAAGAGAAACGCTCTGCCCCAGTGCCTTTTGCCTAATAATTACAGCAATTGCAAACTGCTGCCTCCCCCAGGGTACCTTTGAAGGTACAGAGGTGCTAGTCCTGAGTGAGCACAACTACAAATATTTGGCAGCCAAGTGTTATTTCTTTTGTCTACTTTTCCTCTTTTCTCACTCTGCTGCTATTATCGATGGTAGCACAACGCTTTTGGTAATACCTGAGACTCCTTTGCCAGGGTTGTAATACACTTCATGAAGAGAAAAGTATTTATACCTCTCCTGCCTCAAAGCAGAGCACGCAGCGGGAAGTCTGATATGACCTACTGCTTCGTTTCATATGGCTTGTGGCTGCATGGTCTCTCTTTTACCTGTGTGTCTATTATTGTTGGATAATGTTAAACTTAGTAGTAATGCGGCCTGCCAAGGGGATTTTTGAAGGCCTTGTTCTGTCTTCAGTCAAGGAAAATATTTCCTGTACTTTGTCTGCACTAAAGGAATAGCTGCCTTGCCTAACTTCAGGCATTTGATGTAGCTGCTGTGCACTGCCCTTCAGAGATGCCCATGTCTCCCTGCTGACCACAGCAGGAGATGACAGCTCTGACTGCAGGAGCTCAGAGCTGCACTCACCCTAAATTTCCACAGTTGGATGATGTGGATTCCCCCTTCCCTTGTCTTCTCCTTGTAGCCCTCTGAGCTCCTACTTACAAATGACAGCCTGGCCGCACGTGTGTTAGCGTTTTAACGAGGCACAGATACCTTTGAACAAATTGTCAGAAAGCTTTTAGCAGGGCGAGCAGGCGCCAGCGCTACCTGCACCAAGTGACCCTCTTACCACTGGAGAGGGAGAGACAAAGTGAGGCACAAAGAACCAGCAAATGAAAGAGCTGGCTTGCAACTCTGATCCTTGCGGACTTTTCTTGAGCTCTAGCAACAAAAAGTGTAACTCTTGTGATGAATACAGTCCTACTGTTGTATTCCTGCCTTCCAACAATAATTTCAATTGAACCCTACAGCATGTGAAGTCTCTTTGCTTTTTAGGTCATAAAAGCAGTACGTGGAGCAGAAACTTAAAAAATGGACTTTTAAAAGACTCCAATGCCTCAATCTCTCCAAGAACTCGACTGATAAATCTCCTGTGTAAAATGATCACATTTTATAGAGAAGAATCTTTGTTAGACATTCATTAGCAATAACATGTGAGGCAATTGAGGGAATGAAACCTTTCTTCTATATAAAACCCACTGTGGTCACTAAAACTAATGACTTTTTCGGCCTACCACCCTTTAATTCAGTAGCGAAGCACGTGAATTTCCTGTATTGCTTAGTTCTCCAAAAATTTGTTTATCTTTGAAGAGCAGGGCCCTGACTGTGTGAACTGAGACTTATCCAAAAGGTTAAGTAATAATAAAAAAGTAGATCAGGGCCACAAACGTGGTATTTAAAATCATGACAAAATTCTGACTGTATTGAGGAGGTCTGGAAGAAGAACAGTTAATGGGCTTACTTCTATTTCAGCTCATCTCCACATGAGAAACAGCCTGGGCAGGGGAGAATTGAAAATACAACATGAATTTAAGTGCTCTGAGGCTGATCTGAACCCATCAAAGTTGGTACAAAAAAAATTCACTCACTTCACTAGCTTTTGGAGCACTTGATGCATGTTCTGCTAATTGCAAAAAAAAAAAAAAGGAACAAAAAAAAAAAAGGAAAAATAGTTTGTCAGCTGCCACACATTAAATGGAAGTAAAAAGAAGGAGCGTTTCACATTCAGGTGGCTTTTTATGTGTTTTGGTTTAGATATGAATTTTTTAAGCACTGAGATATACAGATGGTACAATTAATAAAGAACAAAGCAAGTTGAAAAACATGGTAAGGTGATTTTCCTGTTTTTAAAACATAGCTGACCATGGAGAGATTTACTCTTACGTTCAAATAAGAAAAGTTGTAAAGAGGAGAAAGATGTAATTGGCCTAATAATTGCAAAACAAATTCTGTGCTGCATTTGCCAAAGCTGTAGCTGTGCTTCTGAGGGGATGTTAGCTCTAATGTGCCTTGCCTGGAGAGCTGACTGGAGTGTTTCAGGCTTCCCATTCAGCCTGAGTGCCAGCCTTTCCCTACCATTAAAAGGAATAGAGGGAAACTGCCTGTGTACATCTTGTCCAGATGTGAAGCCGACGTGTGCACTGGTGCCTAGCAAGTGCTTCCAGGTCCTAGACCTTGGACAAAAGACACTGGGATTCTTAGTTCAAGTCTCCAGGATTTATTTTTCCCATAGGAATACAAAATTTGAAGCCTGTTTTGTTTTTACATAGTCTCCATAAGAATGTAAGCATCTCTATCAGGCAAAATTCCTCAGTGCCTAATTTGCTTCTATTATATTCCAGGCAAATTAAGAACGCAACCATGTGGGAATGCATGGAAAGTGTCAAAGTGACTGAGAGTCAATTTCCTGGGACTTTAACTGAAATTTTAGTTCCCAAGTTGCCTTTAAAACATGAATTAGGTTCCTGAGTCACCCAGGAACTAATGAAAACGTTCCTTTGAAATTTGATGAGGAGCTCAGACAGAGCAAAGCGATACACAGTCCTGGGGGCAGAATTGCCCAGAGAGAATGATGGTAGAGCACATTTCATGTTAGCTGTAACATTTTAAATGCAACTTATTAAAAAATAAATGACAGCATTGTGCAAGGAAGTGATAGACCTGGCTGGATGAAGAGGTTTTAAGGGTGCTAAAGAGGGCTTACTGAGCACGTAGTTCTTGGAAATGGTGAGACCTTGGAAGGGCTGGAGTGCACTTCAGTCCCTCAGAAAGGTCTGGTTCAGCCTCTTAAGAGTGGTGGCACGTCATAATTAAAGCAGCAGATGGGAGTGCTGACAATCACAAGATGCTCTCCAAGTTGCCCTGGTATGAGCAGCCTCTTATTTTTTTTTCCCTAGACTTGGAAAGCTTGTGTTGAGCTTCATGTTCTCTTGATGCCAATGAATTGTGAATCTGTGGGTTCCCAGTAAAAGTTGTCTTCTTGGCTGCACGTTCCTGTGGCCTCCCTTGTGCTGACAGGAGATGACTGAAGGAACTGACTGGCTGCAAGCTAATCCAGCAAAAGGAGGCCAGGGGTGAAAACTGCTTTTCAGCCAGGTCAGGTTCTCAGCCAGGCTCATGTCATGGCTGTGTGGGGCTAAGGCTAGTGTGAAGGAAGAGGCCAACCTTTTCTCAGGGAACCTGCACCTCCACCAGCTGAAATCTGTTGTGAAACTCCAATGTAACTAAAACCCAGCAGTTCATTTTTGGAACATTTTTTTTCTCTGTTACAGCAGAAAGACTTTTAATTTACACACATATTATGACTTCATCATTAATAAGGAGGAAAGTAAGTAATGAGACAATGTGTACAAAATGAACAATTTTGTACCGTAGCAAGTTGTCTGGTGAATTCTTTCATGAATGCTCTCTGTGTGATATTTCTATAGTATAATAGATTCTGGCTGTTCACTCTAATAATTCTGAGCTTCAGGGTAAGATTTTATTTCTCTTTTGAAAGTAATATAATCAGTGGTGCTAGCACAAAATTCCCTGTGTGTTTTTGTGCATCCTTAACACTTCTTGGGATGAAAGTGAAACTTACATTATTTAGAGGAGTTCAAAGAACTTAGTTCCTTCTGTAATGGTGGTTCCTGCTAGAATTCCTTATGAAAAAACATTAACCAAGCTAACGGTACTACAAAGCATAGTAGGTATTCTGTGTTTGCAGAAGGAATGGGTCCAAAAAGCTTTAGAAAATGTTAGTTTCTTTGCACAAAAGACATATTGTAAAAGTCACCCGAGGACAATGTGGATATTTGTCTATCCAGGAATTTTATTTATACTTTGTCTGTGTGAACAAAGCTCCTGGAGATGAGGGTAAAAAGTTTTTGGCAAAGCATGAGGTAGTTTAGGAAAATAATGATGCAGGCACCAGCACATGTTTTGATTGAATTGTGTCTTTACTTGTTAGTTCAGATTCACAGCTCTGTCGAGAGGATCAGAGAGTTCCCTTGTCCTGCCTTCCTTTCCTCTGCTTGTTGAGAGGAGAGGACCACTCCTGCTGCATCCATTCAACTCCCAAGCTCCTGGTCTTTTTCTTGATTTCCTGTGAAGCTCCCTAGTTTTTTTTTTTTTCATGGGAAAGTTTCTCCTGTCCTCTCCCTGCAGAGCTAGAGCTGTGTCTGTGGCAAGCCAGACTGCACAGTTGGAGAACTTGCTCAGGCAATTCCTCCCTTCCCAAGGCATAGGGAGGAATGAGTTTTTCATCTGCTGGCACAAGTGTGTAGCTGCTAAGTGGTTCTCAATATTATAGGGTTTGATTTTTTTTCTCTCAAATTGCACAAAGTTTCTCATGCAAGAAGAATAACTTTGAAACCAGAACATGGTCATCTGTGCCAGACACAACCTTCTACTGTCTTCCCACAGTTGTTTCATTCTCTCTAGTGGCAACTATCCTATTTGCTTCAAGACTGAGAAGAGGTTTCCTACTAACTCCTGGGCATCAAAGACCTTTCCTTATGCTTGAACAGGCAGATCTTCCCCTCCTCTCCTCGCTATTGTGCTAGGCTATTAGTGCATGTGTCGTCAAGACATTCATGGGACTTTGTTGGGGAAAACTAAGGTCAGCCTGGAATCACTGTTGTATTTTAGCATGTGGCTGCTGTCTTTCTTACAGAGAAATACTGTAAAAATAAAAATATTGTAAAAATTTTCACAAACCATGGTAATATCTGTGCTTATTTTTTTTTCTTCTAACCAACTTTATCAAGGTCATGAGCCATTATTGGCTGGATCACAGGACTGTGAGTTCATTAATATGTAGTAACTCATCACCTTATGATTTTTATCCATTAGTACAAACTTGGTTTTAGCTGTTTGCAGCAATTAAATTATACCTTGGTATGTCTGAAAAGAAACTGAGCATCAAGCCCTGCTATTATGAGGACTCATTAATAAACAAAACAATCTTTGTGATAAAACTTGACAGGGGTTTTAAGGAAAAGATGATAACCTGCTTCAATAGCAATAAAACTACCAGTAGAAATTCTCCCATCACCTACACACACACACACACACACACACACGATCTCCTAAAACAAACATATGTAAGTACTTAACAGATGGACAAATGAACCTTGGGATGAATGTATTAGAAAAACAGAGCAATCACTGTGTTTTTCAGCAGAAATTATATTAACATCTGAGGACCAAGTTATAAATATCTTGATTAGCTGGAAGCATAAGCTCAGTTCATAGCAAAATCAATTTAGGTCTTCATCCCTGTTACACAGATAATATATGATTTGTGTCACTTGCTGTGAGATTTTTAGATGGCACGGATCTGTTGTTGGATGAATTTTTTGCTTTGTCTTAAACCAGGAGCAGCCTTGCTATCATTTTTTTCACCCTCTGTGCACACCGAGGTCCTACAGTAGTTTGAGAGCTGAGGTTGCCCTGATGCCCTTGAGGAGTACTTTTTGCTACTGAGCTGTGCAAAATGCCATGTGTTGCTTCTCATCACTGCTCTGCAGAGATAGCTGCATTGCAGTGGACTCCTGTCAGTTCACTGTGAAGCCTGTTGTAAGTGTCTTTTTGATGGCTTGAAAGAGTCCACAGAACATTGTTAAAAGCTGAAAAGGCCTACAATGAAAACTAAATTAATGGCCAAAACAGACCTCTAATCTAGCTAAGTATTTCAGATGGGGGACTTTATTTTTGGAGACTGCCTTAGCAAATTTTGCATCGTACTCTGGAATGAATTATATTACAGAAAACCGAGGTATGACTGATAGCCACTACTTCACCTCTCTGCTGTAGCTTGACTTTGGATCTCTGCCTTTGCATCCTTATCATGTGAAGAAATGCACTGAGAACCTTTTCATCAATGTATTGTGTACCAGTATATATGATCTAAATGAACAGCTACTGAAAAATGAAAACTTCACCAAAGGACCAAAGCTGCGAGCCATGGTCTTCGCACTACCAGGACTTGGTTGAACTTCCATCAGGATGAAAAATCCTCTGCTCAGTGGATTGGGGTAGCTTTCCAGTTTGGTGTTTTTACTATTGCAGTAGAGGGATAATGGCAAGTACCATGGTTTGTAAGAGGTTGTGGTGGTGGTATTTTTCCATGTCAGTGTATTTCCCCATTTTACTTGGACTAAGAAGCTTCCGAAGCTGTGGGGAACGGACTATTTTCCCTCCTCCCCCCGACAAGATGGAAGCCAATAACTGTTAACTCTACCCGTCAGAAGCAAGCAGATTCAGATTCCCAAAAGTCAGTCTGTGGCAGTAAGGTTTCCTGCCTAGTTTTTAAGGAACAACATGATCAGATAAAGTTTATCTTCTCCTCTGAAGTTCAGGTTTTTCCCTTCAAATAATTAAGGCAAACAAATATTTGGGGGTTTAAAAAGTGACTATGCTAAATCCACTTATAAGGTAGGAAGTTTTTCGGCATTTTTTGGCAGTAGACTCCTCTTAAACAAGGTAATTAACCTGAACTGAATATCAGTTTCTATCTGAAAACTATTCTTATGTTTATGGGAGCCTTTTAGTTTTCTGTGACTTGTATTTTAATTGTGATATAGTTTTATGATAGTGAAATGCAGGTTGCTATTATTATGAGTATCCTTTAGTCTAGATGGGGTTTGGATAAGCTCTCCCAGTTTTACATTGGTTTACAATTCTGTGACAGAAATAATAATTTTCTAACATTAATAAAGTTCTGTAAATTTGATTCAGAGGGCATTAAGGTCAAGGGTAAGACCACCTGTGCCAACTTCAGAGTCCTCTGGGAAGTCTCCTCTGCCTTAATTGACTGCAGCAATATCAGAGTCACAAGGTGAGACTATGAATGGTGCTCCACAGTGCTGGGAAATTCTGCTGTTTTTCCAGAAGATGAGGTTTCCTCACATTGATGCCCTGGCAAGGACCTTTGGAGGTCACCTTGCTATAATATTATTATTACATTTCCAGATCATTCCCTTTCCAAAAGGCTTTTGTTCCCTGGAAGGTGCCACCTGAATAAAATAATATTAAAAGACAAGAAAAGCCACCAGCAATGAAAATGATTCTCTGCAGATTTAGTAACTGCTGCAGCATCTTCTTTCCTCTCTATTTTATTTCATTGACATTGGCAATAAAAAATAATCACTTAGAGACAATGTCCTTGCAGGCTGGCAGTAAGTCTAAATGGCAACAGCTAAAAAGACACAGAGAAGAACATTTAAGATACATCTATTACTGCTTTGGCTTTTCAAAAAATGTAGAAAAGAAAGTCTCTTTTGCTCAGCATTTGTGTATGTTTGGTGAGGATGAGAGAAGACAGAAGATACCAGGATATTCTTCCTCCTATTTTCATTAGCTGCTAGATGGGTTGATGACTGTATATAGAAGGCAGCAGACACTGAATTTGTGCTTAGAACAAAAGAAATTTCTAAAAACAGACAACATTCTATTTTGGCACAACCATAGCACTTTTGGTAAAGACCTTGCTGTGCCCTTCCAAAAAATAATGCTCTATCTCCATCCCAAAAGCTGAAGAGGGGTACTGAGAGGTCAGGCTATCACCTCCCACCACATTTTGTCCTCTCCAAAAATCAGTTTCATGTTTTTCTTTTCTTCATGTTTTCTAGCACTTTTCTTTATGAACAGAAACATGCACAATAAATAGTCTATCTGTTGAGATGACACATTGTGGCAGATCCCTTAGGAAAGCTGCAGCTGGGTTGACATTTTTGGCTCCTCACTGCTCTGAAGAATGGTTTTGCTTGTGGATCCTGAGAACAACTCACATGATGACCAAATATAAGTGCATTTCATCAACATAATAGGTTAACAGTAACTGCGTGTTCCTCTTCCTGCTCATGTTTGTGTAGATTTAATGATAGATGTTCTTCTGTATGGAAGGATAAAAAAACTCCAGCAAAATCTCGGCATTAGGATTGTTCATCCAGTCAGACGTACCAGCTGCGTATCTTTTTGTTTACAGTGAAAATACATGTATAATGGATTCCGAGTCTGGCATCCATAGTGTGACACTAACACCTAGCTGGAGCTTGAGAAGACTGCAGGTTTCTTGGACAGTTGGAGCTGCTCTACAGTGGGGAGAGAGTGACTGGGTCCTCCCTGGACTCTGGCTCTCATCTGCTTGACAGGCACAGGGGTTTCCCTGAGAGCTCAGGCTGCAGGGTTGGAGCCTAATCAGCTGGGAGGGGAGTCAGCCTCCTGAGATCCAGACATACCTCCTCCCACACACATTTTTCTATTTTGTATAGCTACAACCCCATTACTGATTACCTTTCTGTAAATAGTAAGGGATGAACTTGTCCTGTGTTCCTCCCTCCAACTACTATTGTACTACTATCTACTATTTCTGTGTCAGAAATACAGAATACTGAATTTAGTTTAGCGCTCCATGTATCTGACTTTCAACGCTGCTCGGAAAACCCTAAGGCCAGGACTGAAATAAGAGCTGAAATCCAAACAATGTGTGACTGAACACAAAACAAATCATGGCTGTGCAAGAATATGTTGTGACAGCTCTGCCTTCTCCCATAACTGCTAGTCAATTTTCCCCCTTACACTTAAATAACATAGTATACATATTGAACCAATAACTGGATACAATGGAAAATGCATAGGGAAGCTAAAAAATGCTGAGATGCAAAATCTTCTAAAACCCTTCTGCAGGGGCTGGGTGATATTATATCTTTCTCTCCCCCCCCTTTCTTTTTCTTTCTTTAAAACTGATGGTGGGATAGGGTTTGCTTCTAAAAAAGATAACAAGTACCACAGGCCAATTCAAATCACACAAAACCCATTCCCCACAATGAAGAAAAAAAGGGTGGAATTAGCCATAAACTGAGGAATGCCCATCATAACTGTGCAGCATCTGCATGTGTGTGAGGTGGAAGCTCTGAGCTGCCATGGAGCTTTAGCAATAATGTTAAAATTCCTCACGCACTGAAAATGTCTAATAAAATGACACACTCCTGTGACATTTTTTCCTCTCCTTCTCTGTGGCACTCCCTCACCCCTGCTTGTGGGGACCACCTCAGGGTAGTGAAGACCAGAGTCCAACCAGGTCACCTACCTCTTCCTAAAGGAGATGCTGTCTAAGCTGCAGGTGGTGGGGCAATCCTGAGCCTGCCTCTCTGCTAAACCAGGGTGCTCAGGGAGCAACCACTGGTGTTAGGAGAGGGGGTTGAGCCCTTATTCTTCCTTGTGCTTGTGCTGCATTTCCATGCCCCATCAGGGAATAGGGAGGCTTAGCTGGAAGTGGCCCATGAGCAGCATTTGATGTCAGGTTGGATGGGGTTCTGAGCAACTTGATCTAGTTCAAGATGTCTCTACTTACCAGAGGGAGATTGGACTAGATGACCTTAAAAGCCCCTTCCCACCCAAACTTTCTGATTCTATATGCAGCTCTCAGCTCCTGACGAGGCCAATGTTGGTTAAGCAACTCCCATTTTCAGCTGGATTTTGAGGCATCAGCTATCTTACACAATGGGAGTGCAAATGGGACCTTTCCCATTTCAATCGTTTCTCCTTGTTTACAGCAGTCTGCTGGCAGAGATCCTTTCCTCCTGAGGTCCCCACAGGGCTTTTTTGGGGTCAGGTGTCAGTGGTGGACATCCCAAGCCACTGGACATAGGCTGCTCCATGGGAGCACAGGTGTTAATAGATACCTGTAGAGGCAGCTAAAGAAGAGGCAGATGAGGAAAGAGGGCAATGAATAGGTAGTGGGCAGCTCTAACTCACCTTACTTTTCCCCTTTGAAAACATCCTTTCTTTTCCAATTTTGAGTGGTTTTTAGGATACTCATTAATCTGGAAAACAAGAACAACTTCCAGACCATTAGTGCCATGGTGAATTGAAACATTAGCCAGGCTGGGCTAATAGTGCCAGGGTCATACAACATACCAGTCGGTGCAGGCTATTAAGTGCCAGGGTGATTTGAGCGAACAGCTTGTCCAAGATACGAGTGCCAAAGTAATTGGAAATACCTCCTCACAAGTCGATGTATAAATCAGCAAACTGTTTTAATTTAACAAAGTATGTGTTGTTATCTTTGGCCAAGTGAAGGAGCAGTGCAGGCACTGAGCAGGGAACTGCTGATAGTTTTAGTGTCTCTGAGTGCTATATTTCCTTATTCTTATGGCATTATGGGTAAAATTTCATTACAAGAGATCACAAAAGCGAGATTGCCAATCCCTGAAAGCTGCACACTGTGCTCTCTGATGTCCTTTGAAGAGTGGGGAATTCCTGCAGATTCCAGAGACCTGTCAGTATGGGAAGTGGAAACATAATTTAGCGCTTATGTCCTACAGATGATTTTGGCTGGAAGAGCGTTATTCAGCACTCTCCCCTGGAGCTCTATAAAGTCCATGCTAACTTCCCTAAGTATCTTATTGTCCAGCCACTGTTCTGGCCTGTCACCTGGCTCTGGAGTGTCACCCTGTCTGAAGTCAATAGATGTAACACTACACTAGTGGCAGATGGGATTCAGGGTAGACTTCCAGCTCAGAAAGAATTACATCCCCCCCACATACCCTCAGAAAGTTTCTACTTTGCTAAAGGAGGCTATGTTAGGCTCCACGGTTTTGGGGCTGCATGATCCAGATGCCCCAGCTGGATCAGCAGTGATGAGCTGTCAGAATGTTATGCTTGGTAGTAAAATGGTGGGAAAGGTGAGTGACCATGGAGAAACAGAGTTACTGGATGAGACTGTGTTTGTTAGATAACTAAGAATCAATCTGAAACCTTTTTTGAAATGTCAATCACATGTTCCTTTAGTTAGATTTGAGAATATAAGGTTAATTTTCTTAATGTTTTTAAAACTCTTGCGAGCTTTCTAGTTCTACAACAAATAGCCATGAGAACTACAAAACTCAAAAAGAGGTTGCTGTTTTGTTTTGGTTTGGTTTTTTCTATGAGACATGGTCAAAGAAAACAACGCAATTGTGCTAAAATTTGACCTCTTTGGACTTCAGGCTTGATTTTTCAGATTGAAAGAATACAGCGAAGGTTTGCCTACGAGTAATCTGAACTTCTGACACACCTGAGGTTAGGTCATAATAATCTTTGAAAAGCCTTGTAAAAGGGAGCCTAAATCAATCCCAGAGGGTCGTAAGGAGTCTTAATTCTGCATTGAAGTGTCCAGAACACTTAAAATGGGAAATGTGGAAGCAGAGTCACATCACAAATGTGATGGAAATGGGATTGGTAATTGATGGGGATGTTTCTGGGATGGATGGATCATGAAATACGCTTTCAGTAGTATCGATGATGATAACTTCTCCCTTGCACAGCAGATTGAAATCTATTAGATGTATTCATAACATGGTCCTGTAACTGACTGATACATAAGCTGTATAAATCCCATCAAACTGCCATAACAGGCAGCTTCCTCACATTAAAGGAAGCCACACCAATCAACAGCTCAGTAACCTGTGTGTAACCTGTGCAGCAGAAGCTTAACCCCTCCTCAGTTATCATCAGTGGTACACTGCTTGACAGAGTTGCAGGGCAGCTTTGGGTGACTATAGATTCATTATTTCGGGAAGTATTATCAAGTGATTTATTTTGAGCTACAATTATCTTACTGAAATGTGTTTGCTTTATTTTGCAGGACGTTATTCTTGAGAGTGTGTTGGTCCCCCAGTCTGCCAAGGTCATTTATGTTTAATGGTCCTTCCATTCTGCTTGCCAAAACCTTCTTTCCACCACCTCAATACAATAAACAGAGATTCCCCTAAATCTAAACTGCCCACTGCAAAATAACAGTGGAGGAGAATATCTCCAGCAGTGCCTCTCAGGAAAAAAAAAAAAGGCCAGAATCCCATCTGTCTGCTCAGAAAACACAAAATATGCACCGTAAAGAAGAACTGACATCCCCACTCTAGCACAAACATCCACACATGATCACAAATGTGCGAAACCAGTGTCTGCTTCCTCTCAGAAGTGCACTTGAGAAGTTCAGCATTTTGTGGTTCTTTCATGGTTGCAGACCTTCCTTACAGGCTGAACATGCCCAGTCCCTAACCCACAAAGCTAAGGCCTAATTCAAGATAAGGTCAAGGTAAGTACTAAGGATACCCAAAGCCAACAAATTATTACCAGATTAAGATCCTCTTCCAGTATCTTTTGCAGTAGAGAAACCAGGTGTTTTCCAAATATTGTTTTGCATGAAGCGCACAGTAGCCAGTACATTTCTTTTAGGATTCATGGGAATTTCTATGACTACAGGGTCAGTTACTCGCAGGTGATTGAATGAAGATGGAAGAAAGAAAACATTAGAAAACAACACTGTCAGTGTTTCTGTTTTCTGTTTCTTGCAGCTAATTTTCCTGAAGGTTTTTGGAGAAATAAAATTAGTTTCATTTAGCATTATTTAGGATAAACCAGACAGATCTTGGTCAGGCTGAAGCTTTATAGAGGCTTACAAATATTAACAAACCTGGATTGTATTTTTACATCTCCTGAGACACTTTTCATTCTATACTTAGATACCTACCAATTGTTGACACAAGTGAAAACAGCACAAAGTATTCTGTCTGCTGCTGCTGCAAAGAAAATCAATAGACAGTATTTTAGTCTACAGTACTGAAAATAAAATATATATTTCAAGGAATAAATTCCACATATGTATTGAAGGGCAGAATCTGCCCTTAGATTGAAGAGAATTTCAGACCCTGCAGCAAAGAACAGAATAGCAAGCAGGGTCTGAAAAAAAGGGTGGAGACACTTTTCCTTACCTCTCTATGCATAGAATAGGCTTCTTACAACCTCTTTGGAATTATAACTCTTATTCACAAAGGACCAGAATTTCTGCAGTCCTCAACTGTGTCTTTATTCAGGACTCATTACACAACACCTACCAGAGTCTCCTGAAAGCACAGGTTAAATCATGTTGGAAGGATCTGTCTCTCTATAAGCGAGCTCATCTTGTTAAGAACATTGGAGTCGGAGAGAACATTCATTTCAGAAGTGAATGTGTCTGATTCACTTTTTGAGTGAGAAGGAGAGATTTTGCCTTTGCAAAAACCTTTAATTTCTTATGGGAAGCCACCTTTAAGACTCATCATTTGGCAACATGCTCTACCATTCCCCTGGCTCTTTTTCTACATCCATTGCTAGTGGCTTGGTGTGTTCTTCATCCCCTGGGCCAGCTCATTAGCTGGATGCATGGCTGCTCATGTCTATCATCAGAGCCTGCTAACAAATCCTGTAGGACTACTCCAGGCCCAATAAGAGCTATATTTGTTTTGTGGTTTGCATTTTGCAGAAAACACTAGGTACTTCTCAAAGCCTAAACTATATTAAAAAAAAAAAAGCAGCAATTTTCATACAGTGCTAAATAAAATAAATTACAGGCCCCAAATGATCTAATAATTCCTAAGGCAGAGTTCAGATGCGGTAATTAATTATCCCAACATGGAATTCATAATGATCAACTATTAATATGTGCATGGGGGACTGGATGTCTCAGGATTTGGTAATGGGATACAGAGACTTTCACCTCTAGGTTGCTGATTTGAATCTGACCCAGATCTCTAGTGACTTATGAAAGCTGCAAGCGTGTGCTGTTTGTTCTGTAGTGTATATAAAATGAAATGATCTAAGTTGCTTCCTAGCAGTCCTGTGTCCATACCAGTGATACCAGAGTACAAATAACCTTTCTTTTGATTGCTTTAGTTGGGAGGTCTGGAGCTCTACAGGTAACAATAGTACTACAGTCTGTTCTCAGGAGTGGCTTCCAGAAAGTATTCCCATCAGGGCATGCCTCAGTGGGAAGCATCTGCCAGATATGTTATGGAGAATATGAAGTGTGGAAGCCTGTGCCACAGCAGCTACACGTGCCCTTAGCTGCAGCAGGTGCTGTGGAGATCATGGCGAAACCCCACATGCTCCCCAGCTGCAAGGGGAAGCTTTTGAGGTGCTGGAGAGTGTCCAAAGAAGGGTAGTAATGCTGATGAAGGGTCTAGAGCACAAGCCACATGAGGAATGGCTGAGGGAACTGGGGTTGTTTAGCCTGGAGAAAAGGAGGTTGAAGGGAGACCTTATAGCTCTCTGCAACTACTTGAAAGGAGGTTGTAGCGAGGTGGGGGTTGGTCTCTTCTCCCTAGTAACAAATGATAGGGCAAGAGGAAATGGGCTCAAGTTGCACCAGAGGACATTTAGAATGGATATTAGGAAAAATTTCTTCAGCAGAAGGTGAAGAATGCCCTGGAGGTATTTAAAGACGGATGGATGTGGTGTTTAGGGACATGGTTTAATGGTGGACTTGGAATCTCTGGGTTGATGGTTGGACTTGATGATCTGAAAGGTCTCTTCCAACCAAAACAGTTTCGAGATTCCCTCCCTACTCACATACCTCAGACAGGAAAGAGCATCAGTCTCTGGAGCTGCCCATTTGAGCTTATATCAAGTCCTAAATCCAAAGAAGAATAGAATAAGCATATCTCCCAGAAAAAGGGAAGCAGAAGAGGGACTGAGATTTGGGTTTGTAGAGTTTGGCGGAACCACATCTCTTTGGTTCAAAACTTTACCAAACTTTGGCCAAATCTGGTTGAATCGTATTTGCCCAGGTCTGACCATTATCAGGTTTGCTCAACTCCCAGCAGCTGAAAAATCTGAAAGATCAGGTAGCTGCTATATAAAAGGCACAGCAAATCTCCTCAGGCACGGGTAATATTAAAGCAAAACATGGGAGCATGTATGCTTGGGAAAGGGGCCAACTCTGTCAGGACAAGGTAAGGTCTTTTCCATCTCTACCTTATTTGATTTTATGAATTATATTCTGTGGTACCTGTTTCTGTTTTGGCAAGGAGCGGGATTCTGGTAGCTGCAAAAGAATTTAATATTTTCTTCCATTTCCTTGAATGCTTGTAAATAGGTTGAGGTACTGAGTGACCAAAAGTAGGAACTCTGCAGAAAAACACTGCTGCAATCTGAAGAACATGTAAAACTCTGCACCCTCCTGAAACTAACATCTCAAAGAACATCTGTGTTGAAAACAAACAGTCGAAAAGTATTTAAAACAATTTAAGCAGAGAGTTCAATCCAAGTTCCATGCTTGGAAGAAACCACCTAATTTCTGAGAAATAGGAGCTTTGGGCCAGTTCAATAATGGATATTGGTCTTTTCCAGATTTTAACAGCGTTTGTAACTTAAGTCCAGCTGAGCACTGTACTGAGAATTTAGCTCCTCTTCTTGAATCTTGCTGAATGTTTCTGAAACAAAAATGCACATTGACTCTTTCTGTACAATGATTTTAGCCATAGTTTAGCACTTTGTATGTTAGTGGGGTATTCTTTGATAATGGTATTTCCAAGTTTGACGCAAACATTCTCAGGGAAGAAAATAAAAGTGAGTGGAAGGTGGTAGTTTATAGGGAAAAAAATTGAAGCAAATGGTAAAAATGGGTAAAACTACAACTAGTTCCAGTTATTTCCCAAAACATTCTGGATTATAAAATCCCCATGTTAAAAATTATGCAGAAAAACTGCAAGCATGTTAAGAACAGAAAGTATTTAAAATTTCATTTTCCTTTAAATTGTAAATTAAATTAGCTGGGCAGTAATTACTGCTAATTAGATCTTTCTGTCCAGTCATGAGAGAGGAAAACCTTTTTTCAAATCCACATGATTCTTCCATTTCTACCAATAAAAATGAGTATCAGGGGATATGTCGCTTTGTGCAGGCTTCTGGAATCTTGCTGAAGGTAATTTGGTTTCTTCTTCACTATATCCAGTGCACATATTGCTTGTCAGTTTTTAGAGTTCCTTCACCTTTTTTCAGCTATACTTTGAGCAGATGACAGTAAAAACCATCCCTTGCATAGCTCTTTTCATTGCTAAGGAGCTCAGATGAAGTACACTTTTCTAAATGCAGCCATGCCTTTGGTGGAACAGGACAGATTTTTATCTCAATGTCATGCTGTCTGGCGACTGAAAGCAAAGGGGAGGATATGGAAGCAGAAAATTAGTTTTTGAATTAATTTGAATAATCAGAATGTAATTTTCTTAGTTGGAATGAGAAGTGGGGCCAATACCTTGTCCTGTGGGAAAGATTATGGGATTCTCAACAACTATGTGGTTTCAGGAGGGTCCTCTACTCAAGGGGAAACCTCTTTCTTTTGGACCTTTCATAAAAGCAATCATGCTGACGTGGTATGTGACAGATGTGTCTGAGGAATTGCTGATATCAGGGCTAGGCACGACAACAGAATAGGTCTTATCCCCTTCTAATTTCTGTGACTTGGGAATCTTGGCTTTTTATTTCTCAAAAGATCTCACTCACAACAGTGTAGTACCTCTGGTGGTTTTATATTGATCATGAAGATTTCCACTTCTGGCAGCATTTGCTTGGCTTGGCAGGCTGCTGCAGTGATCAGACAAGACTTGGCTTACTTTTTAAGCCCTAATAAGGTCGTACACCTACAGACAACAAGAATTGAGTTCGGTGCCACTATGTCAGATTACATCTCAAGATTTCTTGGGCTTTGCTTGGTCCTCTCACCGTCTATTTCTCTTCTCTTTTTTGTAAAGAAAGCACATTACTTCCTCCACATCTTTCGCTTGTGTTGCTATAATGAATTCCTTGCTATTCCCCTAAGGGGCTGACTCACGCTCTTGCATTTGAAGTGGAGTAAACTGGAATTTGTATCTTTGTGAAGGTCAGTTGCAGTGCATATGAACAGGAAAGAGGGGTCAGAATCGTAATGCAGATCAGAGATTATGCCACTAGTAGGAACGCAAATGATGACCATCAGAATATTTCAAGGCTGTCGGCGTGCCACAGCATTTGTTGGGCTGGGCAGCGTGATTCTAGCTGATGCCCATGTTCAAGGTTCCACTTGACCCATACAGCAGAAAACTCGTCATATCTCTTAGAGAAGGAAGGAGATAGCTATTAAAAAAACCAAACCAAACAAAACCACCAAAAACCCCCACCAAACCAAACAAACAAAAAAACAAAACAAAAATGAACCACAAAACAAAACAAATGAAACCAAACAAAAAACCCAAACACCACATAAAACCAAAGCATCAGTTTGTCATTTTCTAGAAAATGCCTTCTTATCTCTGAAGTTTTGTAGTTCACTGGTGAAGCCACTGGTGTTTACAGTGGTCCTGGAACTGGAGAAAAGAGAGAAGAGCACAGTGTTGCAGTCACTTTTGTCTTGCAAGAGGCCAGTGCAGGATTTCTTTCTGCAAGTGCTTTCCCCAGTCTGGCTTGAATGGGTTCACACACAGAAAGTTTCTGCCTCTTCATCTAGTTCGGCTCATCAAGGGCTAAGCAATCTGGCCCCATTGCTGAGCTTCGTTCTGGATTGTGAGCAAAAGGTGTGGAGAGATGAGAAGTTGGTGGCTGGTTCCAGTTTCAATAATTAATTTGTGAGCCATGAAAAATGGCTTAGTGCCTAATTGAATAGTCTGGCCTTGTGTTTTGAGTAGCTGTGAAAGATCAAATCTTTAAAATAATCATCTAAATGCCATTTCTCTTTCCTCTCTGCTTGAGTTCTCAGGGTTGTTTAGCAAGTGGTCTTTGAAACAGGAGTTACAGAAAACAATGTTTTTCACACTGCAAAACAATATTCTCTGTTGTGGCATTTCAGTAGCTAAGAGAAAAAATTGGGAAGAAAAAGACAGAGCCAGATAAGGATCAAAGTGAACATGTAGCAGCTTTTCAGAATTAGTTGGCCAATACAAAGCTGTTGAAGCTCGAGATAAAATAGTGAAAAGAAGTGAAAAGAAAACCAACAAAATGTAGCCAAAAAACAAACAAACAAAAAAGATCAGCAGCAAGTGACAAAAGAAGAAGGGGGGAAAAGCCCTTACCTCTACTAACTTCAGGCTGATTTTCCTTCTATCTGTTTTTCTTTGCTCCAGTGTCCCAGCTGGTGCACCACTTCACTAGAGAATTCCTTCCCCACTGACATCAATTTCAGGCAAATTTGGGTCAGTGTCACTTAACACTGTTTACTCATGAACACTTCCTTTATTCCTTCAATTTTTGGTGAAGAGATGTTTTAACACACCATATGCATCAACTTGGTTATTTTTCTTTAACCCTTCCTTTATCACTCACAGGTGAAAAAGTTATATACTGGCACTTACCAAGCAGCAAGGCCACAAACTCTCATATGTAAAGCTGCTTTTTTTCAGCTCACCCAAGCATACTGAATATAGCAATATCTTCAGAGGTTCCTGCTGAGCAGGCATAGAGACTGATCCTCTAGCTCTAACTACTCCCATGAGCTGGGGCTACATATGGTGTGGATGCCTGAGCCTCTGAGGAACCACACACAGCCTCTGCAGCTTCTGATTGCTCCTGAAATTAGTTATTGCTGCAAGATTTAAAGTAATTCTGCACATGCTGTCCTGCACAGGGACAACGTGAGTTGGTGTGGTGAAGCCAGGAATGCAAGTGGCCAAGAAGGCCAATGGCATTCTGGCTTGCATCAGAAATAGTGTGGCCAGAAGGACTAGGGAAGTGATTGTCCGCCTGTACTCGGCACTGGTGAGGCCCCACCTCGAGTACTGTGTTCAGCTTTGGCCTCACTACAAAAAAGACATCAGGGTGCTGAAGTAAGTCCAGACAAGGGCAACAAAGCTGGTGAAGGGTCTGAAGAACAAATCATACAAGAAGCATCTGTGGGAACTGGGGTTGTTTGGTCTGGGGAAAAGGAGGCTGAGGAGAGACTTTATTGCTGTCTACAACTACCTGAAAAGAGGTTGTAGAGAGGTGGGGGTAGGTCTCTTCTTCCATGCTCTGCTGTCTTTACTTGATGACCTAGCTTCTCTTTCACAGACATCTTCTAAAACTGAAGGAGAATTATTCCAGTCATGGAAAAAGCAGGAGAAGTATAAACAGACCACTACATGTCATATAAAACTATGGGAAGAAAAGAGCATCTTAGGTAAATACCAAGCTACTTATTTTATGATTTTTTTAAATGTCATTCTTTTGTCCAATATTGACTGTTTTATATGGAAGTTGAATTATAGATCTTAGAGCACTTGGGAGCCTATTGGTGCCCTTGCTTTGACACAGCTGGTCAAGGTAAGAATTGAAGTTTCGGTAATTAGGTACAAGTTTCTCTGCACTGAGGAGCCAGGCCAGGATGAGAAAATTTTGTGAGGTTACTCTTCCCTCCAGGTAAAGCCAAAGCTACTGAGAGGGACCCGGACTGTCCTCCAAAGGAGTGCACAACAGCATCCACTGTGTGTTGCTGCAAACAGGTATTTCTTCAAGCAGCAAACCTACAGACAGAAATGCAATGTGCAGCCTTTTGCTGCTCTGACTTTTCACTCCAACACATTGCTTTGGAGCATCCATATACGTCATGGAAACAACAGAGTGTGATGAGAGCTGAAAGTAGAGCCTGAATCTAAACTTCAGAAATTGTTTGTTGAGGCACAACCCTTGGCCTGATGCTGAGGAGCAAAAATGGGGGGAATTAGAGAAAAAAAGGCAGGTGACAAAGGAGAATTCACTGCAGAAATTTGGACAAGGAAAAGGGAAAAGGGAATGAAAGAAGGAAGGAAAGAGAGAGAAAGAAGGAAGGGAAGAAAGAGGGAGGGAGGCAGGCAAGAAAGCTTGCTGCTTGGGAAACCAATTTCATGGTGGACATGTGGATCCACAGCAGTGTAACTACCTGATTGCTTAAAGAACCTGGAATTATCTTACCCATACCCAGGATGGTAATTCTGGGACACACATGTATCTGGTCTTCTTCTTTAGATGCCTTTAATTGCAGTTTTAGTATTATGTGGAAGCAGGAAATCAACATTTCACAAATAATTAAAACAGACAGTGTAGTCTCTCTGAACATTGGACAAAAACTCAGAAGATCCAGGATTTCAGAGCTGTTGCTGTCATAGACAAATCCTTCTCTCTTTCTGTGTCACCAGGGGGTCATTAGGAGCTCTCACAGCACAAATAAATAATGGAAAAACAATACATTATGCTACTCAAGGAAGGCAAGGGTCTGAAATTCAGACTTCCAGTCACTGTTTCTTGAGCTGGTATTCTTGACTCAGGACTAGGCTGGCTGTTTTATTTTAATTAACATTTAACAATGAATTAAGGTTCATTTCTGACAGGTTTGAAGAGGTACCCAGAATTTAGCTTGTTTTTCAGATATAATCTGCAATACTTATGTGTTGTGAGCGTACAACACCATGCGGGAATTCTTGTGATGAATTAATTTATTTTGACTGTTTTTTAAACATCAAACCATATCTGATTCACACTGAATTTTGGTCAGGTTTTAAAATACTTTTTTAAGTGTAGGAAATAATTTATCTTTATATTTTTTAATAAAATCAGAAAATAGAAAAAGACAAAAAGCAAGGTGGTTATTTAATAAGCTTCTATTTCCTTCACACATGCAGTTGAAATAATATTTCTCTTTCTCATAACATCCATATAAAGGATCAGGAAGCTGATCAAAAAGACTAGTAATATTCCTAAAATGTTGCTAATGCTAGTGATATTTTCCAAGAAAATGTAAAAAAATGAAATTATTTACATATTTTGAAAACATTTGCATAACTTTATATGAATTTATTTTTAGTAGCTTGTTTTCAAAATGAAAACCTTTTTTATTTAACTTTTTGTTTGTTTGTTTGTTTTAGATTTTTAGTTTCCTATCCTTTCCATTTGTCCTCTTTTTTGTTTTCTGTCTTGCTATGGAGGAGAAAGGGAAGAGGAAAATGGAGCAAAATGAAACCAAACTGTAAAAGCTGTTAGATGTTAATTTTCTTATTTCTGACAAGAGCAAAGATACATATTATGGAAAATTGCAGCAAACTAATAAACTATTTCAAGGAAACTGACAATTTTTTGACTGGTCATTTTTCAGAATGACTGTTACTCTGTTTATGAGATTCAAAGACATATAAAGATGAATGGAAAATATTTTAAGCATGATTTTTTACTAGACTGTCCTTTTAATTAACTAGAGCTAGCAGTTTAATTGGAAGTTAAATATTCTTTGCAGATTTAAGATTTCCAAAGGCACCTGACCTAATAATTCCAACTGGTGTCAATGGAAGAAGCGAATGTTCTGTAAATCTGTGCTGCATGGTTTTCATAAAAAAGGAATTAGCCCTACACCGCTTATGAATTTTGAGTGTATTTTATTTTCATCTCCAAACTTCAATATGTTTTTCTTCAGTAATAAATTAATACTTTAGGAGCAGTGTTTTTTTTAAATTATTTGAGATCTTTACTCAGTCATGCGTGTACAGAGTAAGTTCTTGTGCAGACCTTCCTGTGCTCAGAGTAAGACAGCTATGGCATGTGAAATGTTACCCTTGAAAACTGCACTTCTCATTATGACAGAGGCCCAGCAGGTGACAGAAGGAAAAGCCACTGGCCCATGAACTAGGAGCCCAGAGCACCATCAAGCTTTGCTGCTACCCCTGAGGAAATAAAAAGAAAAGGGTGAAGAGTGAACCTAAGGGACCCAGAGTGCCACTTTGCTGGACGACAGATTTATTTTGTCCCTTCTCTTTGCTTTGCCACTTGCCTATCGAAGGGCAAGAGTTAGAGGCTGGAAACCAGCACTTCTAAAAAGCACAGGAAGGGGCACTTTAATTCTGTGCTATTAATTCCTGTGAGGGACTGTTCTTTTGTGTGTGTTTTTTGGTTTTTGTTTTGTTTTTTCAAACCTTTAACTTTGCTTAGGTTAGCTTTGGGAGAAAAGTGGAACGCTGAAAAGAGCAAAGCCTGCAGCCACTCTGATGTGTGTTTTCACACGTAAACCAGACCGCCAAGGTGTGCATGCTTGAGTTGCTGTGTCAGCATGAGGACTGGCGTGTTTCAATATCAAAACCAGAGAAGAGACATTAAATGTCTCTTTGCCTGTGTGGAACAGATACTGCGTGAGGTGTATACAGCTCTAGGTGACCTACTCTATTCAAATAAAGCATGATTTTTGGAAAACTAGAAGGATGCCATGGATGCATGATACATTTGAGACTTGTGTGTAGTTGAGATACCTTGTGGTTTAGATCTGTTTGAAAGGACTTAATTGCTTTTTATGGGCTTATCCTCTTAACTGGATGACACGCAGAGGCATCAGCCACATCCATTGAGGCATTTCAGCATCCTGCAGCACCCTTAAGATGCTATAAAAATCACACCTTACCTTCCAGAAAGCTTCTCTTGAACAGCATGACATTCCCACCTTGTCATTGTCTGGAGCATTGTGGATTTTCTCTTCTGTATAGCTCTAAAACTCATTGGTCTTGTAGCAATATGCATTGGGATGTCTAAATAGACTTGACAACATTAAAAAGAGCAAAAGTAGCTGAACCAACATAACATCTGCCTGCCATATTACACTTGTGCTCCACAGTGGATCTGCATGTGCACCACATGGTTGATGTGTCCGTGTGCAAAAGATTTATTCTCTCTAATAAGGTCAGCTCCCAGCATACACTGTTATGTGCCATGGTCAATTATCCAGGGAGTGATGAAGTCCTGCTGAAGTCTCACCATGGTTCTTGCCAAGCACTATTCGGGTGATTTCACTGGTGTGATGTGTGCCATTGGTGTCAATATAAACCCATCAAGGAAGCTGCATTAGTAACAGCAACCCTGAAAACAGAGCTTCTGCTCTGTATTTGCCATGATAGTGTGAGTGTCAATAATATTTCTGTTCTTCTTGTTCCTTGCTGCCAGTGTCCACATTGTTCTCCTGCATTTAGGATTGCATTTTGTATTTTGTAACATGACAGACTATGTTCCACCTATTACATTCTTATAACTCTGGCTCAGAGGTATAATAAAAGACAATCCCTGCCATGATTTTTTACTGAATTCAAAACTTTGCTACAAGCTAAAAAATTTCACCCATTCATTAATGGATTTATTCCCAGAAACTGAGGGTGTGGTGCTGCTCTGAGTTGGAGACAAGTGTTCAAATGAGCTAGGAAAGGTTTCTAATCATATCCCTGTTATTTCTTCATTTGTGGTGTCAACACAGAACATAAGATATTTTTTTTGCCCTTTCTATTATTAGACACATTGATCAAAGCTGCCAATGTGAGACCTATTCAACTGCATAAATCCACATTTATAATTTCAATTTTTTATTAATTGCGAAGTAGGTACCAAATGTTCTGGGAAATCCCCTTTGCTGACAATCACAATCATTTTCTTAATTGAATGGAATGCAGAATACCTCCCAAACTTAGTGTAGGGTTATTTTTGATCAAATCTTCATCCAGAAAGGAGCCTGTCTATGCAACAGTCTATTCAGGGTGCCTTGAAAGTCAACAGACTCTTGTGCTGATAAAATAAGGAAGTTCAGTCAGTATAATACATTCTCATCAGGGTTTCAGCTTGCCTATTCTTGATCTCAGCTTTTGAGATAGCATCTTAAGGATAGGCACTGTATGCAGTTTTCAAGAACATGGAGACAGTGGTTTTCAGCCCATTATCCAAAGACCCTCAGGGGCTACATCTAATGGGTTCTTCAAATAGAAGCAAGGAAAGCAACCTGTTATCAGGGGTCCACACCTCTACCAGAACATTTTTAAGAAAACTGCAGTCAAATGAGATCAGGCATTAGTAGATAAAAGTAAACTACTCGAAATGAACTCAAAAGCGTGTAGAATGCCAGAGCAACAGAGAGGAGATGTTGTATGTTTGACATGGCTACTTTTGCTAAATGAAAAAAGGACCATTATCTGCATTAGCTGAAGTCTCTGGGAAGCTTCCAAGCACAGTGCATCACTGAGACACTCAAAACAGAAGAGACTTTAGCATTTATCTCAAGAGCCAGTAGACACACCGTTATCTCTTGACAAATTTGTGTGGGGTATGTGGCCTTGTGTTTAAACTCCGTATGTTGCCATTACTTTGGTGCAAGCTGTTATTTGTTTGTCTAGGTGTGGCATTCCTCCAGAACCACTCAAAAGCATAAGGATTTCTTTTAATTTGTGAAGATTACTAAGTGACAGTCTGTACCATATTTGTTCAGGCTGGCCTGATGATATCTCCATAAGTCATTAAGTCTGGATGATAAACCTTGTTTTTTGAAACAAAATAATGTCACAAGCTGCAGTATTTTAAAAGTACAGCTTGCTTTTGGTTTGTGCAGCATTGGCTACCTATTGATGGGTAAGCTACTGTGGTTTATCTAGCTGCCCCACATCAGCTGTGCCCTGCCAGTTGTTGACGTTAGCTACCTGCTAAAGTGAAACACTTTAGGAATAATGTTGAAAATGTGAAGAGGTCTCAGAAGAAAATCTTTGAGAGTGAAGAAAAATACAGTGTACACTGTTACAGTGAAAGACTGAAGATGCTCAAGCCCTTTGGCTTCGCAAAGAAGAGAGTTTATCACAGACTGCTTATGCTTTCTTAAACAGAAACACAATAGTAGATGGCTCTGCAGTCTGGCAGACAAATAAATATCAAGAATGTAAGTCTAGAAAATAGATAAAATCAAGTTGGAAATAAGGTGAACATTTTAAACTGCAAGAGTAATTGGTCATTAAAACAGTTTACTGTTATTTCAGTGGGATTTCCATTGCTGGATGTTTTCTGATCTAGACTGAATTTTAAAAAACAATATAATTCAAATCAGGAGCATCTTTTGATCTCAAAGTAGAAATTAACACTTGTGAGTCTTTTGGCAGAAGCAATGTAGAGTTATCAGATTATCAAAGTGGTCTTTTTCCAGCCTTAAAATTTGTGTGTCTAGCACAATACAGAAAATGTTCCCATTAAGAGAAGGGACTTAGAACAAAAATCTTAAAACCCTAACAATGTTTGAAAAGTGAATTTGCACCCTGTTTCTGAATATTTTGGTCAGCATTAACTTCTGAAGACAGAGAGGTGACAATCCCTTTCAGTCTCATTTTGCCTGTTAGTGGCTATATTCTTATCAGTTTTAGTAATGTTTTTCTGCTCTTGTTAAGCCTCTGTCTAGTGGACTGAAAATTTATTATCAGCTCTATGTTTCTCCATGAAATAAAAATAGCATTTGATCATGTTACCTCTTAACCTTCTCTTTAATAAGCTAAGTTGCTGAAGCCTCCAAGGTTTTCTGACTTGGAGGCGTATGGAGAGAGGCCAGAGGGGGGTGATTTTGCTTAGGTAATGTAAACCTCAAGCTTGTTTTCTTAGGAGCATTTCATGAAATGGACTTAATTGATGTTACTAATAATTAGAACCAGCCAGAAATGTTCTAATCAATTTTTAACTGTGCTTTGGAATGCATTTTCATTGTTTCATCTAGCTGCTTGCTTTCACTCTTGTGTAATGGTTAAGGAACAATAACTTCCAACAAATGTCTAGGTTTTTGTGCATGAATGCAAGTCACTTCTTTGCCATACTCTTTCAATAGTGGGATCCTTTTGCCTCTGCATTTAGATGTGCAAAGAAGATGCTCTGCGTGCAGTAAAAGCAGAACAATCAAAATCCACCCGGAGATATCCCAAAGCAGTGATTTGGAAGGGAAACGGAGAGCTCCTTTTCAGATGGTCCAGCCCCACCCCCTTGTCATCAGGATTAAGACAGTAAGGGTGCGGGTTGCATATTTGCAAGTGAATCAGCTGCTTTCCAAAAGACTGTTATTTTTCAGTAAGAGCAATAGAATGTCATTGTTAACTTACTATTTAAGTGTTTTGGAGGAGGTGTCTTTCTGAGAAGCAACTAAATGGATTTTTTCTTGTATTGAAATAGCACAATCTTTGTTTTGGCTTGAGTTATAAGAATTGTGCATTAATAACTGACTGTGATTGTTTATCAATATGTACAAAGTGTAGAGAACTCACCAAGTTAAAGGAAAAATGATAATTCCCCACTCTCTTTATAGCTTCCCTCTTCCCACACATAGCTCTCCCAGCATGTACGAGTCTAAATGGACAAGTGGTTTTGCGTGCATCCAGTTTACTCTTCACGTCTTCAGAAGATGAGGGTTCAGTGTTATTAAAAAAACAGGTCCCTGAAAGGTTTGCAAAGGTGGATTAATGTGCAGTAAGATATCTCAATTCACAGTTCTACTGTTATTTATGTTCTGATAAATGTAACAGCCTCCTTTCCCAATGACTCTTCTTCCCCTATGTGCAAAATTGTACTTTACAGCAGATAAGTATTGTGTATCTTCATTAATTATTTTTTTTTTCATCTGCAAAATTTTTAAAATCTAAAAGCAGTTCCTTCCATATTTCTCTGCAAAATTTCCTGGACAGAAACAAGTGCCTAAGGGCTACACGGTGAATTTGCAGCATCTAGGACTCAGCAGACCTACTGAGTACGTGCTGTACAATTGATCAGTGCTTACACGCCAAGTTCAGTGAGTTACTGGGTGCACGTTCAGCGGTGCAGGGGTGCAGCACCGCAGGCTGTGATGTCCCACGTGTGTGAGATTTGGTGTGCAAGCTGTACAGAGCCAGACTGTGCACACACACTGGCCATCTGTGCAAGCCCAGCAGTCCACACAGCTCCAGTAACCTGAAACGCTGTCTGCCTCAAAGCAAAACAAGGAAAAAAAAAAGAAAAAAAAGAAAAAAAAGGAGAAAAAAAAGAAAAAAGAAATAAACCCTACTCCTGTACAAATATAAAAAGTTCCTCCCTAGGAGACCCTGCCCAGCTGACCAGAGAGTGCAGCAGGGCAGTAGGTGATGAGTAAAAGCGGTGGAAGTGGCAGGTATCTTTGAAGGATTTATTGAGTTTAACGTGTCATTCTTTTCCATCACGGCGACAATTTTCGGTGGCAGTAACAATACCAGTGCTGATGTATGGACCAGCAGATGTCAGTGTAGTTCTGTTCATTCATCTTTGCTTTTGATGGAATTCCAGCTATTTTTCCTTGGTCCTCGCTGTTCAGATTTCTTATTTAACCATTGTCTTTTCACAGCTTAATGCATCATAATATTTGTAATTCATGTCTTCTGTCAATGTGTTTGGAAATGGACATACATTTAACAAACAAAGTCCAACACCAGGACTAATGCTGAAACACCAGCTCTGGCAGGAGAGCCAGGAGACAGCAGGAAAACAAAGTCCTGGGTGCTGATCAGGGCATTGCTGCCAGAGACACCAGGGTCCTCGTTGAGACCCATCCCACCCCACAGCTCAGGTGTGCTGCAATGCGGAACCACCCCCAGTTCTTATGATTCCTTTTCCTGTGTTTTTAAGGAGAAGAAAATACAACATGGATGACAGAACAATGTTCTCCCATGTCCCACTCTGAAATTTGTTCTTCCTCTCCTGACAGTGCCAGCTGGGCTGCTCTTTCTAGCCTGGCTGAAACTCTAGTGAAAGCTCATTGAGTTACAGAATGCTAATGGAACTACATGTTTTTTTAAACCAGGTAATAACCTTTGAGACCTGAGCAGAAGAAGGGAGTATTGGTTTAACCACCTGGATCCAAGACTTTATGCAGGAGCTAAAGGTGTGTGGCAAAGAGAAGAAATTCCTGAAAAGATCACTCAGAATAGTTTTCCGTTGTAGTCATAAGGATGAAGGGAAAAACTATGCTTTAATGCCAAAGATGATAACCACGCAAAAAAGAGCTGTATTTTCATCTGTGATGATACTATATATTTTGGGTGCCCTGACATCTTGACTACAAGAGAAGTCTGTCCTCCTCTGCCTTGGACTGACAGCTCTTGGATGCAAAAGCAGCTGCTCTGTCAGCAAAGCTAAATATGGTTCTTTGGCAGAATGCACTGTGGTGCTTGTTGCAGTGTGATAGACTACTCAAGCCTCCAACCATGAGCAGTCCAGACCCTGAGCTTAAAACCTTCTCCCATCCTTTAGAGGACTATAACCAGTAGTGCACAAACATGCAGAACTTGCATGATTGCTCATTTTTTGGCAGACTTGTGTGTCAGAGAGTCAGTCAGACTGAACTCAAGGTCTGGAGATGCTTTTGGACTGTTGGCAGCTAGAGGCAAAGACCCAACCCAAGACTGTGCCACTCATCCCTTACCTGCATCAAATGGAGGGCAGGTCAGTGCTAGCAGCTTCACACTGCCAGGCTCTTCTGGAAACATAGATAGGGCCCCATTTCTGCAAGTTTTGGCTCTGGAGGGATGTGATCCCAAAATAGATAGGCTTCTGATCCAGGATTTTGGCACAGCCTGTTAGAGAGTAATTGGCTTTGCAAAGAGCTGGACTGGGAGCCAAATTTCTGAGGTTGGGATTGTTTTGGGTTTTGTTTCAGGTCCATTTCTAGTGTAAAAAAAATGGCATGATATGCTACGCTAAATTTGTGACATGGCATCATTATCAAGTTATAACATGATGCTGTTAATTCATCACACTCTCTTCAAGTTGCTGTGACCACAACCCTAATTGTTTCTTGAAGCTCACAGTAATGTAGCCTCTGGCTCATAATAAAATTACATGCAGAATCTCATGAGATGGAAAAGCAAAATAAAAAGGAACAAAAATCTCTCTGTGGACCTTTCTGAGTTGTGAAAGTCACGGCTTTTGACAGGGAGGAATATTCCAATAACAGGGATCGGCAAATATTAGAATGTTTGGCTATAGATATTTGGAAGTTTCTCAGAAGCTTTTCCAAACCTCATTTTAATATTATCCAAGACACTACACAGATCGGTTGGGTTGCAATTTCTGGTCTTTGCTGACTCCAACAAGCAGAGACTTATGTGGAAATTGAAATATAAAATAAACAACTACCTACCCCAGGAAAACAAATTTCTCCCCTTTCTTAAATCTTGACTGACTAAATCTTTTGAGCTTCAGAAAAGTGTATACATATGCTCACTTGGATAGAAGATTTGGGTCGTATCCTATTATTTAGCTGAACCAATTTGAACAGCCATTCTGATCCAATAATTTGTTTTTAATGAATATGATGTGAAAAGCCAGACTCTTTATTGCATTTAAGCTTCCCTGAGTAACCTAGTCCCTTGTTTTCCTTGTGTACATCCCTCCAGCTGATCCTACAACACCAACATACCTGGTCTATGCCAGATGCCAATGGTTCTTAGGCTGGCAGTGCAGGACCATGTTGTGCCCCAGGCTGATCTTTGTCCACAACACCGCCCTGACAGCAGATGACCAAAGTGTGAGGTGCTAAAGAGAGCCCTGCAAGAATTTCTGTCCACACCAGGACTGCCAGCAGATCTACCCACCAGGGGAACATGCCATAGTGGGTCTTCACACAGTCACTGCTCTCTTCCCTTGACTGTCTCTGTGTTTCCACCGTGATGTTATCCAGTAAGAATATAAGATGTCAGGGTGCCTTCAGGATTGCAGCCTCTCCTTGAGCACATTTCCCACAGGCTGAGCAGAAGAGTCCCCATGCCCTGTGCTAAAAACCTTGCATGAAATGGTGCTCACGTCATGGGAAGAGAGCAGGAGGAAATGGAGTCAGTGTGTGGATCAGAGGCACTAAAAACTGGTTTGGATAATCTCATAAGCATCTCCAGGTGTTCAATAAATTAAAATTGCTGTAAAATAAAATGGAGGGAGAGGCTGTCAGTCATCTCAAACAACATTGTGGGCACTTCTGACAGTCAATGCTATTTCCTACAGGGAGACCTCCTTTTACTTTGTGCTCCCAAGAAAGGTTTTGTTGGGTCTATTAGTCTTTGGCTAACTCAGAGAACGGATGTGACAGGAATTTAATGTTCCCCTTCTTAAATCCTCACTATTCTGATAATCACAAAGAGTTAAAGTAAAGCAGCAGAAGGTTTATCTGGGCCTCTAGGAGGTTCAGCAGATTACTAATACACTACAGGCAGTTTTAATGACAGAGCTTCCAGCTCAAATCTGGCCTTTTTATTATGATGAAGGGCCTGGCCCCAAGTGGTACAGAACACCTGCAGCTCTCATTGAATACAATGGGATCTGATGCTGATGAAAGGGACCATTTTCAAACTTCCTTAGAAGTAGGCGCTCCCCAGATGTTATGCAAAAAGCCCTGCAGAACAGGCATCAAGTGCTGTGATACTAGGCAGGCCAGCCACTATTTTCCTCAGCAGGATAAACCCAGGAGTTTGTATGAGTGGTTTATGTGATTGGATCTCCCATCCAGGAGCAAGCAAATTAAGGTCAGTGCTGACTGAATTAATGGAAGCATTAGCCTTTCCTTGGAAAGCACTGGACATTCAAACAAAGAGGATTTTCTCTCACTGGGAAGGTGCCTGATGACATCTGAGTTTTGTCACTGACAACAGTCTTAGCAGGACTTTGAATATAATCCAGAAGGAAACTTGTGAGAAACTGGGAAGCGTGTGTATAAGGAAAGACAAAGGAACACACACAACTTCTTATGTGTGATTTCAAGTTGTGTGTCAGAGCTTCAAGACTTATTTTATCATGTCTTTAAATTTCACTGTTTACCCACAGGTAAAAACTATGCTTTCCACCGTATGCTATCATGCTTTTGCAAGTCCTCTTCTTTGCAATTCCCCATTAACCCCCTGGTTAATGCAGATGGGGATCTTAGGCCCTGGGTGGTACTGATGCCTCTGGGACAGATCACTGCTGTAGGTATGGGAGGGATGTGTGCTGGCAATTATAGGTGAAATATTGCAAAATCGTTTGTGAAGTGCAAGGCTACACCACCCTTTTGGGTTCTTTATTTGATTTCATTTTGTGTCATTCTCTTTGCCTTTTAGCTGTTGCTCTCTCCCTTCCACATTTTATATATCTACTTATTATATAGAGAGCTGGTTCTAATTAAAGTCAATCAAAAATAAAACAATACACAAAAATCAGAATATATTGTATACTTGATTTGCCATGGCTGGGCAATAATATACAAGGAAACAATCTACATTCCTACCCCCCTCAGTTGGGGATAAGATCCAGAGTCATATTACCAATATAAACAGCATAAAGCAGGCTGCTTTATTAATACCTAATATATCAGGTATCACACATTCACTGCAAAAGGCAAAAGAATAAAAGCATGCCTGCATTCTGACATTGACACAGATATTAAATAACACATGTCCTGCTCTGGATTTTCCTTTCTTTGTTAGGGGGTGGCAGGGGAAGAAAGGAATAAATACAGTAACAGAAAAGAAAAAAAAAGTTCTGTGACAGTTATGTGGTGATGGCAACATTGGCCCATTGTATGCAGTGAGTCAACATGAAAATGCAGCAACCCCCCTCAAATAATATCCACGTATCGGGCCAAATCCCAGCCATCACCAGCTGTCCAAGCACTGTGGATTTGCTGTGGCGATGCTGCATAGCTGGGAGGAGGGAGGCAGTATGTGAAGACTGGGGCAAGTGATTTGCACAGCTCAGGAATGTCACAGGAGTGCTGGGTGTTGTCGGTTTATTTTTCTGCTCTTGGGTACTCGTAGGGGCTGGTTTATCCTTTTCACAGGGCTGTTGTAGCTCACATCCCCAGTGTTAAGGGACTACTGTCAGGCAGAGAAAAGCTGAAGACTTAGTATTCCCCAGTGATGTTTGCTTTCTGGTCTTCTCCCTCTATTCCCTAATCCCTTCCTCCACCATCATCCTGGGAGTGCAGGAGGAGGGGAGGTCCTGAAAAGGGGATGCAGAGGCAGTGCTAGATAAATGTTGCCAGATAAACCCTTCTCTGTCAAAGTTATTTCCCTGGACAGTTTCTTTGTGTCTGTGTAGCTGGCATAAAGTGGCCAAAGCATACGACTGCCTCTCATCACAGTGATTGTGTGTACTGTGCATGTATGTGAGTATAGAAATGATTAAGGTTGGACTCTGTATCTCTTACTGGGATTTAGCTTTTCTCCAAATATGAAACCCAGTAGCTGTCTTCCACTGGATGGAATAAACCCATGAACTTTAAAAAGCAGTGAAGTAAAACTTCCACAATGGCTTTGATATGGTTTATTCTTTTTTAAGCCACTTGGATTTGGCATTGCTTCCTTCCAGCCTGCCAGCTTGGGATGCTTTTTTTTAATCCATGCTGGAGTATCAGACAGCTTGCTGATGGCTTGCAAGTGTATAGTGCTTGTGTGGGTTACCTGGCATCATTCTCAATTCAAATTGTGGTTCTCATCCTTTCACATGTGTGTGAGTAGCAGGAGTAAAAGGCTGAGCCATGCACAAGCGTGTGAAAGCCCCAGTTCCCTTTCTGCTGAACATGACAGTCGCTCAGACTGGGGTTACTGTATTGCCTTGTTCATCCTCTTCCCACCACTGCACTCCGAAGCCAGTGACCTAGGGCCATACTGCACCTACTCTTGCCCCACAGCTGATTCAACCTTATACTTTATCCCCCCATCTCTGCCCCGCATGCACCTACCTTGACACTTTAGCCATCCACCCCTGACACACAGCAAGACTCTGGGAGCTGACAAAGTTACTACCAGTCAACTGATTACCTGCTAATCTGCAGCTTGGCAGCAGCTGGTTGTGTGAAAGCTCGTATCCTGCAGCTCAACTTTTTCACAGAGGGTGGTATGGCTGAACACGAACTCCTGTACAGAGGCAATTACACAAGCTACAGGGTTACTGCCTTGACATAGGCAGCTGAAGCCTGCCACCTCCAAGTATCATTTGAAGTATTTCACACACCAGCAGTGGTGCACATAGCTCAGCCTGGTTTGGTGGATTGGGCATTTTTGAGCTTGTCAGGTTGGCTGAGGTCTGTTCAGCTCTGATGTGTGCATGTGTGTGCATCATCAAATTGTTTTGCTTCCTCTTTGCAAGCTTGTTGAGGGAGAAATTGCTTCCTATGGCTTTTTTAGGGGTCTCACATAATGGGATGCTTGTCATGGTGGAGTTTTGAGGTGCTACCAATACTGGCAGTCCATTGCTTGCATTCGAAGGAAATCAAGACATGATTACGTTTGCTTGACTGATGCTTTGGAGTGTGGCACATGGCATTGGATTTGTTGATTAAGTATTATGGTGAGCCAGGAAGTGATTCGCCTTGACATAATAAGATGTGACGGATGTGTCCTGATGTGATACAAACTGAAGTGTTGCAGAAAGATGCACAGTTCAGACCCACATGGGGGTAAAACCTAAGGCACTTTTTCTAGCACCCAGTTGTCAGGTATTTGACTTGGACTCTTACAGATTTGCCACCAACGCTTTCCTGTCCTCAGTCACCACACTAAATCTTCGTAATTGGCAAATACATTAGTGAGAACTGACATCACCATGTTAGTCACTGCACAAACATGGAGATTGGCGGAGTGGTACAATCGTTCAGAGTTGTCCATAATTAATCACAGACAGGTAGTTCAGAAAGGCTAAGGGAACAGTCTCCACATTCACTTACTAACGCTTTATGATCCAAAACAGAATCCAGAAGTTATTCCAAGACAGGTGGTCATAAAATCTTGAAAACTGGTACTGAGGGTTGCTTTTGTTGTGCCCTACATAAACCTGTCTGATTCTGGTTAAATTATATGCTGTTTAAAGTCAGCACTTACAGTAAAACAACCTGTGTTGTGTTTAGAAGAACCTTTGCTGCTGAAACCTCTGAGTATTTGCAGTGTGCTGCATAAGATTAAGCCTTGGAGGAGCTGAGCTTTCCCTGCAAGCAAGTGCAGATGGGGCATTGCAGAGAGCTTTATGGCTGTTTGCAGCCATCTGGGGTGAAACAACAAACAACACAAGAGACTTATCAGCAAGCCCATGTCCACCTTGTACCTGAGCTAAATGGAAGGTACTGAGACAGCTCTGTTCTGCCTAACCTACCCTGTATCTCATGAAATGCCTGTTTCACAGCAGTGGGCTGCATGATATAGGCAGACCTAGAGTGGTCACTCAATGCTGTACAGCACCTGGTGTCAAAAGCAACAAGGAAAATAACCTCTGTGAAAAAAAACCAAACAAGCAAACCAAAAAACACAACGAAAAAAGAAAAGCTTTGGGAATATGGAACATGACTGGAGGTGGGTTCAAGAGAGCTTCTCTCTGTGTCTGCAAATGGGGGGGGGGGCAATCACAAGGCAGCCTTATTTGTCGTAGCAACTGGCGTGTCAGCCAGGCTGCTGTTAAGTTAGAGAGCACAGCTGTATTTTAGAAATTTGAGGAGTATCTGTACTTCATGTACAAATGAAACAGGGGAGAGGAATGTTATTAAACAAATTGAAAAGGAAGGAAAAAAAAATCACAAGAGTGTTTGTGGCTGTGCTCAGGCTGAAGGCTAGGTCTTACTGTTCTGGAGGCTACCTGAGACATGATAAGACTGTGATTATGATTAAAACAACCTGGAGGTGATTACTGGCAGATTTCAAATTAATCCTTTAGGAAAACATTAGAATTCATGACAGCACAGCTCATAGACGATGGACTGTCCTCTGGACAAGATACAAAGAAGCTAAAACTTGCCATAAAACTGAAACTAGAGGTCAGAAAAGTTCAGCAAAGCAGCACAGGATGTTGCCCATGCTGGGCTAAGAGCACATGCCCAACTAAGGGCCAGTAGGTGGGAGAACATGCAAGAAATCCCTTGAAATGATGTTGGTTTGCCAGGTTTCCAGGCAGCAGGACAAATATGCTGCACAAAGGAGGAAGCAGATAGTGACCTCAACAAATAAACATTTCCTAGAATTGTTGCATTAGACTGTTGGTCAATTGGTTGGAAAGCAAAGACCCCAAAACTGTAACGGTGAACCTACTTTGGGTGTTTGGGGAATAGGTCCCACTCTCATTGCTACCAGAGAAAAGGCACTACTGAGAGGCTGGTCTCTTGAGAGAACCTGTCCCTGGTTGAGAGAAACCTGCCCTGGCCCCACTCTTGAGTTCCTTTGGCGTGAGCCTGTGTACCTGCCCCACATTTTGGGCACAATTTATTTCTACACTTCCCCTGAGTCTTTACTACTCAGAGATATTTCTTTAAGTCCATTTGATGGACATATTTCTCCCAGTAATATCACCCTTATTATCCCTGTTTTAATTAGCATCTAAAAGTTTCCACCGTAGAGCAGAGCTTGTATGTATCTGTTTACTTTTCTCCTTCTTTTCCCATTTCATTCAGCATTGGGTAATTTGTTCTAGTATTTCCATTGTTATTTTCTGTAGTGTCCCCCTGCTCAGTGTTTTTCCACAGAAGGCCAGTAAGGCAGTGTTATGTCCCCATTCTCACATTGTCACCCCACAGCCACCTTTGTGTGCAGCTCCAGTTCTTGCTCTGCTCATCTGCTCTCCCTTGGTTTCTTGGCTTGGAAATTCAGGCCTCCCGGTGCCTCGATTCCCACTGCAGAGCATTGTAGCTGTTTCTTGGTGCTACTTTGTGTTCCTCACTCTCATTGCCTGGCAGCGGGGTTTACATGACTAAACTCTACACAGGGTCTCCAGAAGTACCTCCCAGGCAATAACAGCCACAGATCATGTGGCTATGCACTTTCACTTCTAGTTGAGTATTTACAGAGGAAAGAAACTAATGAAGAGAGTGGTTCCTGAACAAAGTCAAGGAAAGGGAGGAAACATAAACCGCTGGAGAAAGAGCAAATGCTTTTTATGGTCATTGTGGGTAACAAGAACCACATGTGGATGGAGCTGGATGGAAGGAATTGAAGTTGGTGCATTTGACCAGTTTTAAAGAAGAAACCAATGGCTGTTTACTTAGAGGTGGGAGGCAACAGATATGGCAGGATTGCCTTGTGGCAGTCACTGGGGCTGGGGGCAGAAATGGTAGAACTACAACATTCTTGCAACTGCTAAAAAAGATCAAATCTGAGATAAGAGAGTTTTCTTTTTCTGTCTCCTCAATTTCTCTGTTTTACCTCAAATTCTCATGAGCACTGGATGAAGACAAACATAATTCTTTAATTTCCTGACTCTTCAGTGCTTGCTTTGCAACCTTAATATTATTTTAATGGATGTTTTTGCTGCAGCATAAGTATATACATACACATATACATATGCATATACATATATATATATAAAAAACATAAGCTATAATTGTATGCTGATCAGTGGCATGTATTATAAGTCTTCACTCTTTCACCTGCACATTGTCCACTAATTCATATCACCCTGGGTCACATGTAACAGCTTCAAACAACTCTTTTTTTAAAAACCAAGGCAAAATATCTACATCTTGCTCTTTCTGCATGTGTTTGTATGTATAAAATGCAGTAGCAACTGCCTCTGAGAACAAAGGGAGCAAGATACTGAGTGGGGGGTGGGGAAGAGTTCCCAAAAGTCAGGACGTGATATTTCCTCAACTGTTATATAATATTTATATTACAGTAGTGCCAAGAGGCTCCAGTCAAGAGCAGAGCTATCTGATTATATGAACTTCACAGAGACATACCAAGACACAACCCCTGCCCCAAGGAGAAGATAATCTAAAAGGAAAAAAGTACAGAATACACTAACATGTGGAGGGGTGCATGTGAGTGGAGCTGATGAGAGGGAGGGACAGCCATCTTAGAGCTGAAGCTGCATTTCTCTGGAAGTTATAAAGGGGTGGCTATCCACAAAGCATCTAAGGCAAGGACCCTTCTGTAAGCAGAATGATTAGCCCCACAGGGAATTCCCACAGTACTTGGTTATTCATGAAGAAAGGTGGTTGAAGAGAGAGAATGAATGCTTATTGGTTTCAAGAAAAATGTCTTTGGAGAAAGGCTAATAGATTTGAAGTTTGCCCCTGAATTTTGTTGGTAAGTAAGGGTATTTTTACCCATTTGTTTTCTCCTGGATCATTTATTGACATTAAAAGCTGAGCAGTCACTATGGACCATGGTAGAGTTAACAGGGCGAAGTCTGTGAATTCCATCTTTAGCCAGGAAGATACTCCGTTTTATAAAACTGGCTGATTTCCCTGCTGCTTTACCAAACTGGCTTAGTCAAGTCTTCACACCAGCTCTTATTCTCTGAATTTAGTGACAGTCCTTGCTGGTTCTGTCCTTTCTGCCTGGACTGACTGCTCAACATCTCAGCTTTGTGGAGACCATGCCAGAAAACTACCAGGCACCTCACACAAGGCTCTGTGAGAAGAAGGTGCCTGAGTTGCCTCTACAGCAACCCCAAGTGAGGAGAAAATCTGTTAACTTCTTCTTCTGTCCACTCCCAAGTGCTAGAATTATTACTTGAGATCTCTGACTCAGGGGCTTTTCTGTGGAGCTTGAAGCTTTTCTGGACAGGAAAAGTTTCTACACCACTAAAATCTCCTACTCCACTGGTGTGATCTGAGGTCTCCTCAAGTCAGTCAGCCTTGCTGTCTCAGCAGCTCCCTGTGAGAGGGGGTAGCAGGTAGCCTCTTCTCTTTGCATCTGAGCCTAATGTGCTCAGATCATTTTAGAGATATTATTGTCCATCTGATGGAGATGACTACAAGAGGCTGGATTCAGCTTAAAATATTAAGGTGTCAATCATTTTTTTCAGATAAAGAACACAGATAACTTATCTCCCTTTCTAATGTATTTCAATATTTTTAGCTTCTTTGGGTGGTGGGTGATAAGATCTAGTCTTCTGGTATTTTTCAGTCTGATCAGGAACAGAAAATACAAGGAATAAAGGTTTCCAGACAAATTCTTTAGTATCAGGTATTTCTGACTGTCTGGGACAGTTCTTGAGAGTGAATCTGAATCATTCCCTCTTCCTCTTGATCTTCATTAAAGGCTGCTCTTCTGCAAAGTCTTCATATGGCTGAGCTAAGGAGAAAAAAATATCAGAAGAAAAAATTGAAGGTATGAGTGGAAAGTTTAAGTTCTCATGAAAGTGGAAATAAATGTATATGGGACATTGTATCTGAATGCATTGAAGAGCCCTGTGGCAGGAAGGCAGATTGCTGCTCCTGGGAAAAGCCTCTCTGCCAAGCACGCCGGACCTTCTATCAGTGCTGACAGCAGCAGCAACGAGCCTCATTTTCCAATTTGGTTGCTTAGGCAATGTAGGCAGAAGATCAAATTTATAGTTGTGCCCTTCATTGTCCCCTATCTTGCCAGAAAGTCTGCTAACCTGGATACCTCCCACCCTGTCCTATTCCAAAAATCAACTGTGAGGTTCTGGTGTTTAGTGCATTAATGTGTATTTTGGTAGACCCTAGAGGCAACAATGCTGGTGCAGAGCCATGCTAGTCCAGACACTGGTTGATTCTGTAATAGAAGTATGTATTTTATGCTGAAGAGTTATAAGTAAAGCAAGATTCAAGCTCCACTGGCCTTCAAGAAAAGTTGCATAAATAGAAGAAGATACCCGTGTCGTGGCTGAACATAAGCTTGGTCTTTCCATGTCAAATGCAGCCATGATGTTCTTGGTGAGTCCTGTGCAGTGGTTCTAGGTGTCCCTGCCAGGGTTTGCAGGTGATGCAGCACAGTGCTTTAGCCCTCCGAGCCCTCCAGGAAACCTGTCTGTGAAAGTCTCCCACTGAAAGAGACATGAAATAGAAGTGCAGAGAAGGCTGTGGCATGGGGGAATTAGGCTGAACTGAAAGTACTAACCAGGTTAACTCATCCATGATGCCTGTTGGTAAAGTGAGTAAGGATGCAGGCAGGTGTTTTCCTAGCTATGGAAAACAAAGACTTTGCAGATGATTTTCGTGAGAGCTCGGCTGGAGAGCTTGTAGCTGCCCCTTGCTTATTTTGAAGAGATCTTCCAACTACTATGTACTCTAGGGTGGGAACCAGTGAAGAAATGGGCCTGAGGTGGCTTGATTTTGTTGAAGGCTGCATACTTCTCCAGTTGGTGGCATTTAGGGGCTTTGGCCACAATTGCAGCCTATGTTGACAGGGATGATACACTGCAGGGACTAAAAAAGAAACCTTTTGAACCTCTGTTGGTGTCTATTTGCCACTCATTTAATCTGTAATTGTCTCTAACACTTACCACTCTCCCTGTCTGCTGGTGAAATACATTCACATTCATCCTAAAGAAGTAGAAATGTGAAAGCAGATCTGGTGTTGCAAGCATTAGATGAACAAGTAAAGAACAGAAATCACAGCTGAGCAATAACGAGGCATCAGAAATTGTGTGAGTAGATTACTTTTGAAATAAAGAATGACAAAATAAATTAATTCAAGGGAGAAGTCACTGTAATTAATAAGCTATCAATTCATGTAATGAATACAGGAGAACAAAAAGGTTATCTCTCTATAATCAGTGCTGTGACCCTGATCTCCTTAGAGCACAATGGATCAGAAAGATTTTTTTTCCCTAAACGTTACAACCATTCAGAAATAAAGGTATGGTCAGAACGTACAATTTTACAGTACTGCAAGTCTGTATAACTGATTATTAATACTAAGGTGGGATAACATTTTGTTCCTAAAATTATTTTATAATTGTGTGGTGTCTCTAATTTTATGGCATAGCCACGGTGTATAATAACTAGCTCTGATTCAGTACTTTAATCACCTGATCATATGAAGCACTTTATTTTGTGAAGTAATCACAGGTGAAATTTCCTTATGCCTCTCACTCTATTGTTTGAATAACCTAATGTAAGGCACGATATGGCCAAACTTGGTCTCTAACTGCAGACAGTTTGGGCTACTCATGTAAAACAAGTTTGCAGCAAGGAAGGGCTAAAGACTGGCATGTAACCAAACAACAATTTCATTGGAAGAAAAGGGGCAAAAGGCACATATTCTATGAGGCTGGACTCCAGAGTGCATTTATGCTGCATGATGTGCTCATCTGTAGATAACAACGTGCACTACATCTCACAGCACATCAGAGGAACCAACCAGTAGTAATTTCTGTGACCTTTCTTGAAGGAGAGGGACAGGCTGTCTCACCGTAATTGTGCTTCAAAGTCAACACAACTGTTGCCATCCTGACCCTTCATCTCTCTCCTCCTCAAACATCCAGCATTTCTATGTATAATGTGATCTTAATAAAGGCAAAAGGAAAATTATGAAAGACTATGTTTTTTTCTCTTTCTGTTTATAATTATTGTTGAATATCACAATTACATCAGCTCCATAAAAACGATGGCACATATTGCAAATATTACACATACTTACATCTACTACCTCATTAAATTAATTAGTCTTAAGTGTATAAATACATGCCTGACAAAAAAAATAAATAATCACAACGAGGACTTTAGACAACAGCAGAGTTTTCTAAAACTCATGAGAAAAATACACCATACCAAGCTAAATCCCAAGAAAAGTCTAATGCGCAAGTTTTTATTTCAATGAGTAGCTCAGTAAATGTCCTTAAAGCTATGTAAGGCAGAAAACAGAGAAAACCAATAATCTGTATCTTCTGTGCAGAGTGGCCAGCAGTTCTACATTGGGTGAATTTTTGCTTTGGTTACAGATGACCGTCCTATTCCTAAAGAATTATCTTAGACATGTTTCCCCAGCCTGCTGTCCCTGTTGAGTGCTAATGTCAATGGGAGCTTGAAGTATGCATTATCCACCAAACAACAATGAAGAGAATTTCTTAGTTGTTCTGAGATATTCCAAATCAAAATTCAAACCCAAAAGATAAAGAGGAACTTACAGGACAAAATGAAAAGTGAAATTGCCGTGGAGCATGTGCACAGCAGCTCCAGGCAGGTAGTCACTGGCTGCTCAGTCCTAGGGACCTTGTACTGTATTTCCACTCTGGTGATAATTAATTTTGGATAGTCATTACCTCATACACTGGAAATGGAAGAGTACAGGGGCTTTGGTTTAGGTCCTAGAAACCCCCCATTTTTCTCTGCTGACTGTCCAGGGCAGAGCCCATTTATTGGTGTGTGTGATTTCAGATGAAAGAACCTTGGAGTATTTTATATTGTTAAGAGGCTTTGCTTGTTTTCCTCTTTAAATAAGTGTCTGATTTCTAAGATTAGAAGTTTATGGGAAGCATTATAAATTGCTACGTCTAATAGGACTACACATTCTCTAGTATTAACAAAGATGGAAGATTGCACCAAGTATCCACTAATACTGTCAAAGAGCACCTGTGAAAGAAACATATAGACCAAAGAGTCAACTAATGAAAAGCTGCTACAATCAAAATACACATAGAAGAAAAAAATTCTGCCAAGAGCTCATCTCTGATGTATCTGTTCTGCAGTCTATGTCTGCTTATGTCTCACCTTGTGTCGGCACTTTCCTCGCTGAGCAGCAGTGCTTAGCCATGTGCCAGTTTGCTGGGTATACCTGCTCTCCAGGGGCATGGATGGATTTCTGCTCAGTGTTGTCAGTCACCTGAATTTCTGTGTTCCCAAGCGTGCCAGCTTGTGACTCCTGACATCACTAGAAAAAACAGCACTGGAAAAAGACAGAACTGACGCTCTTTGGTTGCATTAAGGTCCTGGATCTCTTCAGAGGTTAAATATCATTAGGAATAATGCCATCTGTGCTATGCATTTGTAAACCAGGTGAGAGAAGAGAATCAAGGCCTCCAAATGTAACCCCCCACATTGATCCCCAAAAATGAGCTGGGTGAAAGAAGGCCTGGTCTAGAAAAAAATGCATATGGTCTTATGAAGGTAAACCAAAGCCCATTCCAACTGGGGGGAGCTTGTGGCTGCCAAGGGCTGGGGGGAAGTAAGTGAGACAGAGAGACCTGCAATGAAGAATACTGTGATCCCTCTTTTTTTGCATGCCTGATTGATGGAACTACAACAATAGAAACAAAAGATGGCTTGGATGGGCAGCGAGGTAGCAGAGACAGGCTGACACACCTTGATACCAGACTTGCACAGCTGCACATATGCCACTGCTGATCCATCAGCCCAGCATGCTGCCCACAACGACTGATCAATCTACACTTGCCATCTTAGCAGCAGCAGGCTGTAAGGGAGAGAATTATTCAGAATATACTGGAGGGTATGTTTTTGTTTCCCTTTTAGTAGGTTGTTATTTCCCTCCCCTCAAAGAAAAGCCCTATGGTTTATAACAGTGGAAATACACCTCCTCTGTCTCCAGGGCCCATGTCTTTTACTTGGGTAAAATTCTCATGGACCTAAAACCTGGAACATTTATGTTCTCTCCACAGTCCTAAATGCTATGATTTTCACTGGGAATTGGCAAAATGAATGAGGAAGTAAAGGCAAAGTGAGAACTGGGGCAGATACTGACTGTAATGACCAGGAGTTGCTCCAAACAAAAAGGATGGATGGCCAAAGATTGATCTAGAAGAGCTGCTGCAAAAGGATGAGGTAGCCTGACCTGCCTACTTTCCAATAACGGTTTTGATCAAATGATTTGTATTGAAAAAATATTCTTCAAAATAATTTGTAGGGTGTAGACAGTAACTGTCACATGAGAGAGACTGCAGTTTTCAAATCAATAGATGAATTTGCAGCAACTCTTCATCTTAGTATTTATGTTAATTATTGCTGGAATCCACAGACTCAGCACTCAATCAGTGAAGACCTTCCTCAAATTATTATTAGACTCTTGGCCCACTTCTTCTGTATGCTAGATATGCTACTGTTATCAAGCAAAGCAACTTTCTGTAAGACCAAGCAATCAAAGCAGAAAATGCTTAAAAGCTCTGTATTGTGGTTAGTGCATGCTGATTGTTTGGATGTAGCTTTGTACTGAGAACCCAGTAGTATTCTTAATATTCAAACATCTTAGAAGAATAGCCTGAAATTTGACACAAAGGAAAAATAAGGAAAAACTTGACACTCTAAAATGAACAACTATCCATTCATATCAATGGGAATTCTGTGCTGACTGCAAGGTTAATCTATGCCAGTGATAAATCTGCAAGCTTTATTTCATTTTGCACATGTATTTAATCCATCTGTAAATTGTTCATTGGATAGCACAGGACGATGCTCTCTCGGGAACTGTAAGGTATGTGTATTCAACAGTGGAGAATAAACACAAGATTTTATTACAAAATGCCACTGCTGCTCCTGGCATGAGTAATTTGTGCACCTGCATTTTTAAAATGTTTCAAAGTTTTTCCCCTTTGTGAATTCAGCGGCAACACACATTATCTTCCAGGCTGCCACAACACAGTATTTGCAGACTGGGTCACGTCAGCCCTTGTTATCCAGAAGCCACTGTTTTCTGAGCAAATAGCAACTGAAAATGACAATGGTTTGCTCCAGACAGGGGAAAATAAGACTGTTTCTGTAAGGCATAGTAACATATGTCTGCAAGAGCAGGAGATATATGTGGGGTTTCAGTGAGGAGAGAGGTCTGAGAAAAGGTGGAAAGGATTGAATGTGTCAGGATGGCACTTCCTCCAGCAGTTTGTCCCACATTAGGGCATATTTTTCCTTGCAACATGCCTGAAAACTGCAAGCTTGGGGAATGAGAGACTGGGTCTGGAGACTGAAAGACACTCTCTGGCATAGATCTGCACAGCCAAAGTGCTGGGCCAGCCATAGATATCATTAAATGTAGAGTCCTGAATAATTACTACTGTGCTTTAAATACACCATCACCTTCTGGAAGGCTGGGTACCCATGGGACCTTGACTGGCTGATCAAGGTTTGGAGTGGGTAGGGGAATTAGGACATTTTAGTTAGTTTAGGCTTAGTAATTTAATTTTTAATAGTTATTCTGCAGGTGTCTAAAGTCAGCTCTGTATATACAATTTTTAAGTAAAAATTTCCCTTGTGTTCCGTGTAATCTCTCTGAAATGTTCCTTGATTCTCTCAGAAATCTCTCATTCAAATATGTCAAGTGTATAATTCCCAGCAATCTTACATATTTGTACATCTTAAAGTCATATTATCATCTTGAAGTCCTATATCACATAATTCCCCCTTTTGCAATGGATCTTAGGCAAAAAGGGATTGAGATCTCACGTTGTATCAGACTGATCATCAGAGACTATCTCCAAGGGCAGTCACAAGCAGATAAGTTTGCAGCATGTTTGCTTAACTGATATTGCAAACACTGATGGAGAGATGGTGCTGTTGAAATTGCTTTGGATGAAGGTTTTTTTTCTTAATTTATCAAGACTTGGAGAGGCAAACCAGCACAACCAGCTTGCAGTTTCCAAGACCTCCATGGCACATACACATTTTGAAAGTGAAATCTGAATAGTTGCATGCAAGAGCCTCCAGCTCCATGGAGATGCACTTGACATTTCAAATGGTGCAAATCTGTGGCGCTGGGAACACCCAGTTCTGCCTGCAAGAGGGAAAACACAGCAGGAAATCAGACACATCTGCTATCAGGACTAGGTTTCTGCCTCCCTTCCTCACCTGTGTTGGTACACAAAACATGTTCAGGTCTGTATTACCACCAGTTTCCACAAAAAAATTGTGCTCCTCTTCTCCTTCAAGCCTTATTGCATATTAGGGTCATAAGTATGGAGCCGAATTCTCTCCTTCTGTTACAATGAAAAGCTGGAATGAACATTATCAAGGCATGAGGATGGAGGAGAAACAGAGAAATGGGAAATCACAGAGCAGAGCCTTAATACCAGGCTGCTAAATCCACGTTCAGGGCCATTTAAGTGCCAGTTGCCATGGAAAAGGCCTAGGCAGAGGATGCTACTGGGACACTACCTCTAGCATGTAACTGGGTACTACCTCTTTACTAGAAACCCCTCCTAGAAGCAGAGCAAGCACAGCTCCGCTGCTCCTGTTATGTACTAGCCCAAAGTTGATCAACAATCCTACAAGAGGGACCTTTCTCTGGGTTCTGGTGGAAAACCCAAGAGTGAGCAGGGGTGTCTCTTCTGCTTGTTGACAGAGGGAAACAGAAAGTGGAGAGAGGTTAGAAAAGGAAATGTGCGTGAGGAAGGAGGCTGCAACTCTTGCAGGGTTCATATAGTAGTCCAAGCTGGTGGGATACCAACATTTTCAAGCACGCTCCAGGGTGTAAAGGTGATACAGGACAAGCATCAAGCTGGTTGGACCACAAAAGATCACCCCACTGCTTTTCTCCCAGCCACCCTGACTCTTGCTAAGGAGTGGTTATAATCAGAAACACCTGGTTATAAGGAGATTTGAATGTGATGGAAAGAAAAGGCAAAAACAGGAAAATGGTTGAGAATGGAAATAAACTGGGCAAATAAACCAGCTTGAGGAAGATGTTTACAAACCAAGTTATGCAAATAAAGATTTCCCACATCCTTCCACGGCACTGGCAGCTGAGAAAATCTCACCTTAGTCAATAAGGTGGAAGTGGCCAACCCTACTATGCAATTTCTTGGACAATGTGAAGAACCCGACTCAGATAACATAACAAAACTGTAACAAGGAATTACCACTGATAAAGCAGGCATATTGAGTAATATTAAAAAATATTAATTAAAATATTAAAAAAAAATAAGTATTTCCCAGTGTCTGTGAAGTAAAAAAAAAGAAGGAAAACAGAGAACATGAAAGAGAGAAGCAAAGAAGAGAAGTGAAAGAAGAGTTGCTCCAGACAAGACTCAAGCCCAACTCCAGTCTAAACAACTGACTGGAAAGTTTGACTTGTCTACACTTTGAAGTTCAGAAACACAAATATAACTGAATTTTGTGTGAATTTTCTGAAAATGCAGCCAACCAACAAAACCAACAAGACGCACTTTGCCTGGCCAAGTATAGTTTACACAGGACCATATTTGCCATCTTACTCAAATAGCACCTCACATTACTAACACCTCCTTCCAAGGTGGTCTGCTCTTGGAGCACTGGTGTGGGGAGCAAAGACTGCCAAGGATGCTGCTTAGTACCGATACTCCCAGAGAATCAGTCCTGACAAATTCACAGTCTAAGGAAGTGTGTTAAGTAATTTCAAATAAATATGTTTGAAAACAGTGTAATCTCCCCTCAGATATTCCGCAGGCAGAAAAGTAGGCTAAATTCATCAGATTAATTATTCATAGCAAATTCTCCCAGCTCTATCATTGAGGTCAACAGCAAAAGTGTCACTGAGTACAATGGGATGAGGTCTCCAAAAGTGGATAATGCTCCTTTACTCCACAAATATGAGCAGCTTTGCTGGTTTCTGAGGGACAGGCAGAAGCAACCAAATAAGCAGAGGTAGGTGCAAATAAGCAGTTTTGTTTCACAAAGATTGACTTCTGATTCAATCCATATGGGACTGTATGTCCCATATTCTGCTCTGAGCTTTAGGTTCAAATGAACCCAAATTCTCAACTCTCATCTGAGTTAAAATATATACATACATATACACACACACACACACACACACATATATCTTTGTATATGTTTACATACATTTATCATGTGGTTTTGCATAAGACCGCTCCAAAATAATGATTTGGATGCAAAACCATAACCTAACTGAGACTCTCTCAAAGACTTGTGACCTAATTTTAAGCAAGGTCTGAACTTCTTTAATTCAAAGCAAAACCCCAAAGTTAGTCAGTTTGGAAGGTGAAGGAGCACTGGCTGCATCACAAAAGCTTTACACAGCTGTTCAAATGAAAACACAGAACACTTGAGGCCTCAGTCTCAAGAATCACCATGCTCTTTGTACTCCCCAGAGGTCTTTTAGTCAGTACTGTACACCTGTATTTTTTAGACCCATCAATTATGTGCCTAAGCAATGTAATTATAACCTAAGCTGTACCCTCTGATTAAATACATCAGACTAAATTTGTGTTTATTTTCACTGCCTCTAGTTAGCCAGCCCAGTACAGCCTCCAGAACACATGAAAAGACTTTTCTAAAGAGTTCCTTCATTTTCCACTCCCCCCATGTAAAATCAGAGTGAATATTTTACTGGGGGAGGGAGGAGAAGAAAAATAAACAGGGAAGGAAATGTAATTGGAGGTGGCATGAAGAACATGGCCTCTCTGCTTCTCTCTACTGTTAAAGCCCTCAGGGGATTTAAAGGCCACAAATGATGTAGGTCTTCTTCTTGAACCACTGTGAACTTTATGTGCTTGGGTTTAGTATCACTAAATGTGTATTAATGTCAAAGATTGTTTGCGTGGATTATTTATAAGGCATTCACTTCAAATTAGTGCTGCTTAAAATGTGTGAGTTCATAACTTGCCAACAGCAAGCGGCTCCATACATGTATATACAACAGCTGGATGTAGATCAATAACAGAAACATTAACCATGGTATTGTTTTAGAAGCAGTTCTTTACTTTGGTGATACATTTTATTCCACATTAGTGGTACCTTAAATAAAATGATAGAAGACATGTAAGGATGCATCTCAAAGTGGTGCTCTGGGACTTGCATGCTCTTGCCTGCCTGTTACTAATGCAGCTCCTCCTTGTGCTGTAATTCTACATGTCTCCTCTCCATCACCTGCCCCACCACAGGCCGAACCTTGCTGGAAGCATGCCTGGGCTATTGGACCACCTCCTCTAGTACCAGCTAGCTACCTTGCCATGCAGCATCTACAGGTTTTTAGTAGAGGGCCCATGGTGGTTTATCCTCTGTGCAAGGGAACCTGCACATTTCTGTACCAGAAGAAAGAGGAGTGAGCTGAACACTGCATGTCAGTGGGAGTACTGGTGTCTCACAACAGCAACCATGTGCAAGGCAGAGATCCTGACGTGACTCTCATTAATGACCTGGTAGACATCAAGCTTTTTGACTTAGTGCATGGAAAAGTGAATTTTCAGTCCCCTTTACCTTACCTGACCATCTTTTCAAATGGGCTGGGAAGGTGTCCATTGACCACCTGTAAGTCAAGCAAGTAAAAGTCGGTTCCTTAGAGAAGTGATTGCAGACACTAAAGGTCATAGTTCAGGTTTTTCAATGAACATTACATATGCCTTGACACTGCCAAGGGCACAAACACACAGAGATTTGGAACATATATAAAGATATACAAGACTAAGTATCTATCTAGCTTTCTCAGGTTCAATCTGAGCACTGACTGATCAAGCCATCAACACAAGTTGATGGGAGTTTTCAACTTCTTTGCTCATCCCTTTGTGGAATGTACAAGACAGCAGAACTATGCCCTGTTGTCCTCCACACTGTAGCTCTCTGGCACAGTCCCCTGTTCACAGCTCAAAACCAGTGAATGACTTAAACTTTCCTCTTGCTCAGACAGATCACTGATTTTGGGGTCCAAATATAAACTTGGCTTTCTTTTGAGCATGTGGGATGGGTTTTGGCACTGAGGCCCATGATACTGGAATATCTGCATTCTCTCCAACATCTGCCTAAGGAATATCTTTCCAGTCATTGGTAAATAAATCCAGTGGAAATAGTTATATTTAGTTATATAGTGATAATTTTTGTTATAGTCAAGTTGCCTTTGCATAGCCAAATGTGTTCAGCAGTATAAGCTCTTCCAGTCTGTCCACTGACAGACACAGAGAAAACATCAAGGAACAGCCCCCTTTTTGAGCATTAATTCATCAGTTGTAAGCAGTTAAGTTGCCTTTGGAAGTGCTTGGTACTTTCCAGCATTACTACTTCAGAAAGAGTCTGTTGAAAACCAGCACTGGTAACGTTCCCTTATGTTAGCTTGGGAAGGCATTTCAGTCAAATCTTTGAGTTTACTTCCGAAGATAGAAAGAACATTTTCAACATCTCATTCCTATTTTCTCTCCCCTACTTGTTCTCTGTTGCCTTCCAGACTTGTTCTCTCCTACTGTTTCTTACTTCACCTCTTCCCCTTCCTGAAGTTTCTCTGACACCTCACAATGTACTGAGTCTAACTTGGGCCCTCACTGTGGTATCTGGGGACTTTATTCCTCTCCCTTTTAGTTACCTTTGCTTTCCTCCCTCCTTTTTTACATCCTTTATTTTTCTCTCCAAGCTGTGTTCCTCTCTTTCTCTTTCATTAACCTCATTTTGCTCTTGAGAGTAACATGGGTTTTCACTGGGAGTACAAACAAGGCCTGACCACTTTCCAGAAGTATTTTGAGGTGCTGAGTGGGTGTTCATTTGTTCCCTGTCTCACTTTGTTTTTGGGACCTTGAGGATCATCTGTCATGAGCAGCTCTTCCTTTTGCTTCTTAGCTGCTAGCAGCCCTCTGCACACCTTCCTCCCAATACATTCATCCACACTTGTTCTAAGCGGTATTTATTTAGGGCTGTAGATGGTACTAATGGCCTGAACCAGCAAAATTCAGAGTTCTCCCTCAAAGATCCTGAGTGCTCATTCCTGCACGTGATTTCCGGGGAAGATGTGGACCCTTTGCACCTCCAAGGAGCCAATCAGGACCTTGCAGGATGGCACTTTCTGCAGTAGGCATTGCTACATTAAGCAATTAATAAAGATGATTACAGCTCAGAGCTAAATATGGCATATTACAGTGTTGTACTTCACTTATATTACCCTCATGGTGAATGAGTCAGAGAGACACTGCCATGTATTTTTGAGGAGTGACTCTTTATGCTAATTAATGATATCAATATGCACATGGTGACACTGGTATAATTAGCACAGTGGAGAACACCAATACAAAACAGCAGAAGGAACTTGTCTTAGAGAAACCAACACAGTGGATGCGTTCTTAAAGTGGCATGAAAATCCCGTAGCAAAAGCCAAGGAAGTCTCTTACAACGCCCTCAACCTGAGACAAGCTCACCCAAAGCTTACAGAGGTTTTGGTGAAGCTGGGGTTCATTTGCTGTGTTTTGGACAGATGTATGGACACTGAATGAAACTTGGGATTACAAAATGAGCTGATACAGAGGTAGCTGGGTTGAGATTTGCATTGGTTTGAAGTTAGACCTCAGACCAGGCCTCAAAAGTTGCCAAATACGAGACAAACAAAAGTTAAGAAATAAACTGTCTGTGAAAGTCCTGCAAAGTCCATCCAAGGTTTTTCATACACTTGTATTAGGTGTGGAAGAAAGTCACCATACAGGCCATCAGCTCTCTGTCAGCTGATACACTCCCCAGGAAACAATGCACAGGTTTCATGGACCAGATCCATAGCTGACAAAAACGAATGCAGCCACACTGAAGTCACTTGGAATCAGCCAGTTTACATCAGCTACATCTCCAGCCCAAAATAATTTACTCTTTCATAGTTCCAACATCCAAAAGGACCTAAGCTGAAGTGCAGAGTTTTTGTGGTCATTGAGTGTCTTTCTTGAGTGAATCAATGCAGATGACTTTAAGATCTTTTCTTTGGTCCAACCTCCCACTCTGCCTTTTGGCAACAAACTTAACAGTTTGCTGCACCCAGACAAGCCCTGGTACATGCCTACATTTCACTCAGCAGAGGTCTGTCCTTATAAAACACGTTGTGAAAATCCATGGTCTGTCATACTCTTCACTTCCTATTTTAAGCCAGAATGTAAGTTCTCAGGAGAAGGAGCATGCCCTAGTATATTTTTATCTGGCCTGGGCACAATGGTACATAATTTCCATTGATGGTTTTGGTATTCCTATAAACAAAAAAACAACCCAAGGACATTGGAAATGCCTATCTCATCTCAGAGTGCTTAAATTGTTCAATTTATTTTTGCAAGGGATGAGGCCCTTTACATCTATAAAATATGGGCACAATGCACCCAGTGACATATAAACTATTAACTTGGAGTTCTCTCTACAATCCTGAATTCCATTGAATCTTCAGTTACAGGTTAAACACTTCAGGTTAATCACTTAAACATTTGTGCAATGAAACGACAATGATTTTGTACAGAGTTCATCTGCAGTATGTAACAATACCCAGAGCTGTGAGACAATTTAACAGAGGTCTCTACCTGCTGCAACACCTTAGCACAAGGGTGTGATTTAAAGGTAATGTGGCAGGTTTAATGCAGAATTTCCTTGCTTTCCTAGGTTTAAGTCTCAACCTTAATGGTATAACTTGCATTGACATTGTTTCAGTTTGTTTTGACATCATAATTGAGTCTAATCTCCACAGACTTGCACTGCAGTCTTATTTCCTATTGTAGTCTCGCAATGTGATTTTACCCTAAGAGCACTGTAGTGAGGTCTTCTCCAAGTCATGCTTTGAAATCACGTTGTGTGTGTAGTATTGACTCGTAATGGCTTGTAAGAGGGTCTCCAGAGATCTTCCCTGTAACAGTTTGGCCATCTCAATCTCAAATTGTAATTCCATAAAGCAATTACTATTACAAATCTAAATGGTCTTATGTCAGAACTTTTGTGCTGCCTCATTTAGGTGACACATTTTGCTGTGTCCAACCTCTTATTTAAATATAACACATCTACTGGATATCCATTGCTCCTTTAAATTTCAAAATTGGGCTAAAACATGCATGTTATTACAGTTTTTGGTGTTGTTTTTTTTTTTTTTTTTTTTTTCCCACTGCAAATGGGCTAATGAGAATCTACTCCAGCTGCACATTTTGTTAGAGCTGGGCTGGGTTAGTGGCATCCAGATCTGGATGCCACCACTGTTGGAATCTTATTCACTAGCTGACCATAAGCCAAATCACAGCTAGGAATTTGCTTTGAAACCAAAATAACAGAAATCTGCTATGCTCTGTTGTCACCTGATATAGCTCTACTTCCTCACTGCTTTGTTCCTAAAAGGGCTTGCAGCTGGGACATTGATTTCTATTTTAGCAATTCTTCAGGGAAGTGATGGCCAGCACAATTCCTGTCCCTTTGTTAGACACCCAAGACAGTATGAGCTGGTGATGAGTGTTGGGAGGTGAAATAGACTGCTCTGGCTTTTATAGTCAGAAATCTCAGAACACTTTATTTCCCAGGAAAAGCTTGGGCTTATCTAGGACACCAGCAAGACCAGCTATGGAATACTTCAGGGTGCTTTTCCAGTCTGACTGGGAAGTTTGATCAACTCCATTAGGCCAGGGAGATTGACCTGGATTCTACATGGCTCTAGGAATTGTGAAACTCTTCCGCTCTTACTCCTCTAACTCACTTTTTTATTTCATTTCTGACTGTCTACAGTTGTACTTAACACGATGATTTTTATGGCCCATGGAACACCAGAACACACGTGGTACACCATGAGGATGAAGGCCCACTGCCACCACTTAACAGCCAACTTTCAAGAAGCAGCCGAGACTTACAACTTCTTCAGTTCAGAGACGTACTCCTGAGAACATGTTCATTATTTTAATTGAAGTCTTCATTGTTGGCTGACTGCCAAGTGGCCTACCAGATGTCTCTCTCTTTACTATGGTTGAAGCAGATTATGATGTTGCAGTTCATTTTTCCTTCACTGACAGCCTGGTTCCAAAAATGTGCCAGACTTTAAGGGCAATATTTTCAAAAGCCAGGTCAACTCACAACAGTACACCAATGACAGTGCATGCAGATACTAGAAAACCATATGATAGGCAATTAACTCAATGTTATTTATGCTAGTCAAGTAACTTTGATTTTGTTAAGACTCTTTAACATTAGGGAGGAGGATTCTTGTAGCGCCAGATCCTGGAGTCTGGTGAATATGGCTGAACTGGAACTTTAACTTGGAAAATATGAAGTTTTGGCACATGTGATTAAAAGGGAGAACCTGAATCTAGCAGCTTGCAAAAAGTGAGAGAGAGAAAAAGAAACTGCAAATGGGTTTATTTTAAGTTGCATTCTTTTCAAAGCCATTAATTGCATCACAGGCTTTGGTGCACTTCTTGTATATTTATTTTTACACACAGATCCCAAAGTCCTGCTCATGAATGGTCTCTCTTATGTCTACTGTCTGTCTTGCTTCTTTTTTCCTCCCAGAAGTGAAAAAGAGTTTCACAGAACAATGGCTATTCTCTATCAGATCAAAAGTCTTCAAGACATTTGCAGTAACTGGTTTCAAGGGAGGTCTCAAAGTCTCAGCACTTAGCCAAATTTTTGAAGGTCTCTAATTCCCTGTGAGAAAAGGTTTTTATAGAATTCTCTTTCTCACTATAGGAACCTGCAGCCATGTGCCAAGTTGTCTCTTTCCAGCCTTCAAATACTCAACATTTTTTCCTCTATTTCACCTGCTTAGCTAGTCTCAATTGCTTCCTGACTAACTCCTAGCTCTTTGAATATTCTGTGGATGTCTTATCATGAATGAACACACATTTCATACTGTGCATCCTGAAGAACGTTGTGCATGACAAAACAGGTAGCTGGAACACAGTAGGAAGACCTTTTCCACAATGTCTTTCTATTGCTCTAGGTGTCTGCTGTCATCTTCACAATAGTCCCCTGTATGTAACTCCAAGATTTTTTTTCAATTTACATGTGAGGTTAAACCTTCTCTCAATCTCTGTGTCTCTCTTTCGCTTTCAGATGGGAGGACTTCATACAGTTTTCTTTTTATGACATGCAATTATATAGAAATCAGAAACCAAAATTACATTAGATGGCAATTCCTACTTGAAACTTTTAATAAGCCACCTGGCTTTTGAGACTCTTTGTCTGCATGCGTTCATGCAGTTCCATTTCCTACTCGTGATCTATCTACTAGACAAAATAGTATTACCATGTTATATTTATGCTAGTCCTGCTTTGCCCTGTGTCCTGACACTGATACAATACTACTTATCAAAACTTTGAAGATCCAGCACCATAACCTCCAGACATCCCCCTATATGAAGCAGCAAGATTTCTGTGTTAAGCATGGGGCTTGACTGGAAGGAGGCAGTGCTTTGTTTATAACCTGCATTGTCTGAACAGTTTTACTAGTGTGAAGACCCTGGTACTGATGATTTATTTGGAAGTTCTGGGTATATTAAGTTTTGCTAAGAGCTGAGACTAAAAAGTTTATGGGGAATGCTACATACACTCCAAAGACCAACGAGAGAATTTAAGTTAGATGTGATTAGTATGAAAAAAGTTACATTTATTATACTCTTATGTATAATTGATCATATGAAAGGCCTTTTGTAACTATAAAAGAGACAGCACATTAAATTGTTTTACCCTGAGGATTATACAAATTTGTAGAAATCGGATTGGAATACCAGCCTATTGGTTTCATTGCTATGGTAAATCATTAAGATGTTCTGTGTTAATCATAAATCTTTCTATTTATTTATTATTAATCAAATAGCTCCTCCCAGCTGCTTCTTTGCTTTACCCATGCAAGCCAATCAAACCAAAAGCTGGTAGCATTAGCTCTGATGAAGGGTGGCTGCATATACATAATATGCATGGCACATAGCATGGATTATACAGTGCTAGACATGGGGTGTGCAAGCTGATGGCGTGTTATCCTTCCTCAGCAGGGGGGCCTGGTTTCTGGATTTGTGAGAAGGCATGCCTCATTAGTAAGATGATTCATGGTGAAAGAGAGTTTAGCTGGGAATAATTTAGTGGCTCCTGTGGCGGAGTAGAAATATAGTTTGGGATAGAGAGGTTATAACCTATATTTATTTGATAAAGTCTTGCTTGCTGACTGGTATCAATCTGCACTACTGTTACCTGCTTCCTTTTGGAAAGCCATGTTATAAAAACCTCTCAACACAGAATCAAGCAAATGAAAAAGACGATCAGACTACTACCTAACTTAACGGTCTTGTATTATTTGTGGATTATCCAAGCTTCTAAGCCAACCTATTTGGCTTTCAAAGCATTTCTGAGCTGATACGTCTACACAGACTAATAGTTTGTTGCCAAGTAGAAGTCAATTCCAACTCAACTATATAGCATATTGATTACTGCCTATTTCCTTCTGCTATATCCTGTGAGTGTAATGGTATCTGACATATAATTTTCCCTAAACTGCTGAAGTTGACATACTATTTAGATTTGGCCCACATTTCTTCAATTAGCAGGAGTATTAGAGATGATGTACTGCTCCAAGACTTAGACACTTCTTGCGCATGCCATACAAAATTAGGTAAGCGTGGAAACTCATTTTAAGAGGAGACAAAAATATTATTGAAAGAACTAGATATTTGCAGTACTGCCAGAAGAAGATGGGAAACAAGAAGAGTGAAAAAGGCACAGTCCAATCAAAACTGAGCAGTGAACTTCATTACTGTGACAGATTTTCCTTAAGTAACTTAATATTTAGAAGCAAATAATCCTTACTTTACTTCAGGTGGGCCAGTTTGCAAATGTAAACAGACACCTCTTCAACAATGACAAATTCACATTCATCTTTATGTAACTGTATGTTGGGAAAACAGGCACAGAACATACATTGCACACTGTTATTTGCAAAACAAAATAGGAAAATTCTTGCAATGGTTTCACTGTAGGCTGCTGAGATTAGCAAGGGGGTTTCTTACAGGTAGGAAGTATGGCAGCAGTATGTAGCTGTAAGTGAGTTCTTTCATGGGACTTCACTTCTTCTCTGGTGTATTCAGGAAGCTCCTGGGTAGCATCAATAGCTGGTCTTGGCTGACCTTTTCCATCGCAACAACCCTCAGCAGTGCTACAGGCTTGGGGAAGAGTGGCTGGAAAGTTGCCCATCAGAAAAGGACCTGGGGGTGCTGGTTGACAGCTGAATAAACATGAGCCACCAGTGTGCCCAGGTGGCCGAGAAGGCCAATAGCATCCTGGCCTGCATCAGGAATAGCATGGACAGCAGGAACAGGGAAGTGATTATCCTCCTGTACTCTGCATTGGTGAGGCCCCAACTCGAGTACTGTGTTCAGTTGTGGGCCCCTTACTACAAGAAGTACATTGAGGTGCTGGAGCATGTCCAGAGGAGAGCTACCAAGCTGGTGAAGGGTCTAGAGAACAAGTCATATGAGGAGAGGCTGAGGGAACTGAAGAAAAGGAGGTTGAGGGGAGATCTCATTGCCCTCTACAACTACCTGAAAGGAGGTTGTAAGGAGGTGGGTGTTGGCCTCTTTTCCCAAATAAATTATGACAGGACTAGAGGAAATGGCCTGAAGTTGCAGCATGAAGGTTTTGATTGGATATTAGGAAGAATTTCTATACTGAAAGAGTGGTCAGACACTGGAACAGCCTGCCCAGGGAGATGGTTGAGTCACCATCCTTAGACGTATTCAAGAAACATGTAGATGTGGCATTTCAGGGCATGCTCTAGTGGCCAAGGGTAGGGTTGTAGGGGTTTTTTTGTGGGTGTTGTCTGGTGGAGTGTGTGTGGTTCTTTGTGTTTGTTTGGTTTTTTTTTTCTGTTGATGGTTGGACTCAGTGATCTCAGAGGTCCTTTCCAACCAATTCTGTGATTCTGTATTTTAAGACTAAGAAGGAAAAGCTTTGTAGCCTGCCAAATGCAGTTTTACATACAGGGCTGAAGGATGAATGAACTGATTAATTTTCTGCTCCCTGTCCTGACCCATCTGAATTATTTATTTATTCTGAAATTATTAACTGCACAGTAAAATCACCACTTCTTATGTCCCACACAAAGCCTGCGTTTCTGAACCAGCATTCCTATGCCAGGTGATACTGTTCTGGCAGGCAGAAATATATGAAAGGAATATGTTTTCCTGGACTAATGAATGCTGTGCCCATCAGAGATATTTTGTTCCTGTCCTTGCAGATGCAAGGGGAGCATCTCCCAGAAGAATGGGTGTGCTCCTGCAAGGGAAGAAGGTATCAAATGCTCTGTACTGTAAAAGATGTCTAATGATCCAGATGTTCTTTTCCTTCCCTCTCAGAGAACTGGTGATAAATAAGTCACCTTCTTGGATCCCCACCTTTATCCTGTACTGAAGATTTTTAGCAACAGTCAGTGTTTGCACTGATACTGAGCTGAAGAAGCACTTACTTAGTGGTCACACACCTTATGGCCTAAAACTTTGCTTCAGAGCCCCTCCCTGCCTCCGTTATTAGGTGGTTTGAAGTTGGCTTGGGGTTATATTCAAGTAAACCATGACACTTCCTCCTTTTGCATTATCCGTGTCATCATTCCACCTTCTCCCAGACAGTGGCTTCATGTTACTGTTGTTCTGGTGGTTTGAGAGACGAGATGGAGGGATGTTCCTTCTGAGACTTTGTCTTTTTGTGGTAACATCTTCTGAAATCAACACTTTCTCCCGCACCTTTAGTCTTTGCAGCAACTTTGATGTTGCTTTTGCTTTGTACTGCTACCATGTTTTCAAAAGAAAACAATTTTCTGCAATCTATTTTAAAGTTAGTGCCAGTAGAATAAAGAATGAGATATAAAGAGTGATATGTCCCAAATTGACACCTGCCTTGGGTGTGGGTTTGGTTATCAAAATATACAATCAGTGGAGCCCAGAGCTCTGTGGAAGAGATCATCTAAACCAAATCCTGTTACAAGTATAAACTCGTAAATAACAAGTTGTCAATAAATGGATTAAAAAAATTATTAAAACGATGACAGCTGCTTGTACTCCAGGTGTGTCGATCTAAAAGAGGTGATATCAGTAGGAAAAGACAACTAGATTCTGAATTCCTTTATACCACTGAAAGCTCAGAATAAATCAGAACAACTCACACTTACCTCCAGAGGACATCAAATCAGAGCTGAATGCTCCATGAATGAACATTTTTGCACTGCTCATGAAGAATATGCAATCATTTTGACTCCTTAAAGCCCAAAGACTGAGCTGTCCTGACCCACCAGGAGAAGATCCGTGCCAAGAATTGCACGAGTACCATTCTGACTCTACTGGAGCTTGAAGGGGCACACAGTTATCATGGATGCTGTCTGCAAGCATATTTGAAATCTGCCTGGCTGAAAACAACTGTGCCTGGAACTGCATTTGGTTGCTGCATTCTGCATTTTCCAACAGAAACGGAAAGCATGTGGATAGGATGCACCTTAGCCAGCTCTGGGATCTGGGCATCCTCCTGATGAATAAACAGGATGTCATGATGACTCCAGAGGTCTGGAATGCAGGGCACCAAATTTGCTCCAAAAAAACCATCATATACAGTAAGTATATGTATAAATTTAGTTGGCTTTAGCCCTGTTGTCAGGGTCCTGCCTGGCAAAGATGCTGAAATATTTAGAAACCTAAAGCTAAATGGTGTTGTTTGAAAGTCCCCTGGCAGCATTTCTCTGACACCATGTGAGGTAACCAGAAGTAATTGTATGAGCTAGAACTGCATAGCCTCAACTGGGTGAACAGCAGAAGGGATAAGCATTGATTGCACTGGTGGCAGCAAAATGCTAAGACTGGGAAATCCATCACTGGGACCAGTCCCAGATTTCAAGCACCCAGAAGGGTTAGGGAGTTCATGGAGATTTACTTGGGCACATGGTAAATAGGCTTTCTGCTGAATTCAAAGCCAGCTTGAGGTCCAGATCTTAGAAAATTATAAACTTCCAGGAAATTTATGTTTAGGAGCCTTTACTCATGCCTAGTAAAAGACAATGGGTTTGAAGCCACCACTCTTATTCCAGACAGGTTTTTCCAGTCAACCACCTTTACAATGTATATTTCATAGGCCAAAACAGTTTTCAAACTGTCATTAAAACTAGGAAGTCCTGAAATCCATCCTTTTTCATTGTTCTGTTTGGTTGGTTGGTTTGGTTGTTGTTGTTGTTGTTGTTTTTCCAGGAGCATAGGAACCAATCACATACCACTGGTGAGGGTAGGAGTGCAAAGAGCATCCCAACCTCATCAGCCCTGTGTCAGAGCTGAGAGGCATGGTGAAGGAGGCCTTGACCTGCTTCTATTCCTCACTTGCAGCAATGGCTACAAACATCTACAGCTGGGCAGACCAAGAGGGTAAGCTGGATAAGAACAGACAACGTTTCACAGTACAGGCTAGAAGTCTTCTTCCTCTTTCCTTTTATTGACTCACTGGAGTGTTTATAGTTAATCATTTTCAGATGGAACTATATTTTACAGCCATACCAGGGTAGGAAGCTACAAAGAAACTCAAGAGATATGATCATTTGCCAAACTTGGAGGTATAGAAGTTATTAAATTAGGCCATGTGATGGGTCCAAAATGCACTAATTTATGCTACTTTGAACATCATTCTAGCCCTTTTAACATGTTTCCCCCAATTAAGCTGTTCAGGCCACAGATCTAAATAGCTGTCTGCACAGGCTGCCAATTGATTAATTCCCTAATGATGGATTGAAGCTACAGCTTTTGTTTCTTAATCTCTCTTTTCTCCATTAATGGCAAATCATTCATAAAACAAATCTTATAACTATAAGTAAACACACAGGAGTACAGGCGACAGATTGCATATAGGTTTATTGTAGAATTAATCTTTGATTTGCCTTAAAGATTCATTATTATTTTTTGTTTTCTCTTTTGTCACAGAGCCACAGGATTCTGATAGGCAATTTCCAGAACTTGAGCTTACGCTTTTCAGACTGCAACCTACAAAGAGCTCAGATGGCTACCCACGCAGAAGACATACTGAGGATGCTATTCAGGGAGGCACTTTTTAGGATTGAGGCTTCTGTGGACAAAATGTGGAAGATCAGACTGTAAGGAGATAACTGCCTGGTTCCTCTGTCAAGCTGTGTGCTTGTGTTGCACTTGCAACAGCAGAATCTGGGTGTCAGTGCAGGAAGATGAATAAGGTCCATACAAGCAGGAGGAATGTCAGAGAGAACATGTGTGTCTTTTTCCTTAAGTAGTCTCCTCTTCGGAAAGAGTCCATCGCCCCATATAATCAAACATACCTGGGGGCTGTAGGAAGGCTTTTATTCCTTTTTGGATGAGCATGCTTGGAGGAAAGACTTCCAATTCAATAGGCTACACCAGTGAAATCTGGGCAGTGGTCATTAAGGAAGATGTGGAAGTGGTATGAGGAATGCTGAAGAAGCCTCAGCAAGGAGTGTCTCAGAGTTCTGTTGCTGCAGAGACAAGGCTGACTGTTGAAAGCTCTTTCACACAGCGCAAGAAGAATGAAGCACATCACTCTGCCTGTCACCTCTGTGTCTTGAGCTGCAGAGCAAAAAGAAGCAAAATAACGGGTCTGAGACCTTAATTAATTCAAGAATTAGGAGAGTTGAGAAATACAGCCCTTCAAAAGTGTGACCCAGATAAGATTCACTGTATGCTATAAATCATCCATTATTGTTTGGAGTTTCTTTTCTCCACACTTGACCTTCATCATCATTCTCTTGGCTTAGTCTGGGTGTCATCACACAAGTACTGGGCATGTGGATAGAAGCATAGGAGATGCTTTCAATAGCATTTCCTTGATTGCTTGCATTTTTATGGAACAGAAAGGAAACAATGAAAACTGAACTGAGTTTGCTGTCTAATATTTCTCTGAGCACCATGTGAGGTAGACAGCTTTTCAAACGGAAGAAAGTTTCGATTGTGACATTCCCAATTAAGCCCTTCATCTTGGAGATAATTAACCAGTGTTAGAGTCTTCCCAGTCCTGAACAGCAAAGGATACATCCTCCAACACTACATGCCTGCCTAAAAATGCAATGCTTTTCTCTACTTGTACTTGTCCTAGAAGTGTTAGCATAGGCTGACATGGTGAATGTATTTGCAGACAGTTAGTTACTTCTGTACATCATGGATCTGGGTATAGGTCACACCTGGGAAAAATTGTGGAGGCTCTTCTGGCACAGGTTTTTGTGGCTGAGAGATAGAACATGGATGGTCTTTTCTTCTGGGCAAAGCAGGGGTAAAGCACCAAGCTTTGCTTCCTGCTAAAGCACTCTTAATCCAGACTAGCTCTATTGAGTTTGCTCTCAGATGCCCTTGAGTATCAGCCAGTTTACCACAGAGTGGGGACATAGTGGGTTGTGCCATACTATAAGTACACCCTGAATCCTGGGGCTGGCTGGAGGCAGGTTTAACCCCTGGTGCAATTCAGAACAGCCTCGGGGCTGCTCTAGGTTGTGCTGGTTTTTGACAGTCCCTCTGGGGCTGCCCTTTCTTGGCATGCCTCCGAAATGCCACCTTGGAGGTGAAGCAGGAGGAAAGGGTGAGGGGGAGGTGTTGCATAGAACTACCCACCTCCCTACACATACTATAATCCAGCTGAAATTTGCTCCAGTTAAGACAACTGCCTGAAACCCATCCATTGACAGAGTGGTATAAGAATGTGGTATGGAGAAGACTCTATAGTTGGTCTTTTTTGCTTGCTTTTTTTTTTTTTAAATAACATTTTATGAGATCTAAACCAATTTGTTTATTTCTTAGGTTTAATGTTTTATATACACTCTGGGAGTGAGCTTGTCTTATGAAATGGCAAGAAGCCATGGCAGAGTGAGTACATGACCATCATCACCTTGTATCTGTGCAAGCAGCGCCTGCGACGACTTCACAAATTGTTCCTCCAAGAGAAAAAATCTGGGTCACCTGCCATTGCTTAGTTACCCAGCTGCACCATCCAAAAGCCAGGATGCCGCAGATGATGCTTTCAAATTACAAGTCAACAGTATTGGTATTTTTAATATGATTAGTAACAACCTTATTATCACTTTAATGATAGTTACTTTTATCCAAGTCTCTCAGAATACTTACAGAGCACAATGGAAGATTTTATAGAGAAGCAGTAATTATTTATTCCTGCCTCAGTCTTCTCTCCTACTGATTTATTACCCTGTTGACATCAACGAAGGTACAGTAGACAGTCCTCTCATTAATTCTATTCATCAATTTTAATCTGGTATTTGAATACTTGGAGTGTATATATACCAGTCTTGATCTTCCTAAAACTGGCCGTGCTAGATACATCCCCTGGTTATTGCCCCTGGAGTGTCAGTCCCACAGGGTTAAATCTTGACTCCAACTCTGAACTTCAGCAGCGATAATTGGCCTCCATGTCCACAGAAAAAAGGTGGAAGTTCTTCGGAGTGGGGATTAGGCATGCTTTTGTGTTTGTAGAGCACTAAGTGTAATGGGACCCTCACAGGATCTCTGATTGCTACTATAATACGAATGTTAATACTATTTTTCATGGTGCTAGCTACTAGGAAAGGCTTCTGGTAATTAGAAACACAGGGAGTGCAGGCTATCTGGAAGAGCACAGAATGAAGCATTTTAGCAAACTCCTGAATTCTTGCTTGTCTTTTCAACATACAGTATGTTGCAAGTGTCTATAACAGGTGATTTGCAGGTTAAATCCCATTTTCCTTCTCTATAGACTAAATTCATCTTTGATATAAGCGGGTGCAAGTCCATTAACTTCAATAGAGTTACATTCACTCACTTCAACATAGATTCTGTCCCAGTGGGTTTATGCTGTAAATCTACCCCAGAAGCAGTGGTTATGGAGGCATTGGTTCTACTCCGAAATTCATTCAGTCTTTTCAAATAAGCCTTTTAGAGGAGCTCAGGAATGTTTTTAGCCTCTGCACCAACACATAAGCCTCACTCCAGAACCACTGTTTAGCTTCAGCTTCTTCTTTTATCCCTTCTTGACTCTCTTTTTAGACTCTATGCTTCACTCCCACATTACCATTTGCAGCCTGCCTCCTCCTGTCAGCGTAAGGGTGGTGATCACCTCTCCCTGCACTGCTGCCTGTAGCCACGGTATCTCAATCTGAGGTGGCCTTGTCAAATCTTATAAGGTAAGTGAGGTCGGGTCTGGTTAATATTTGGACAGAAGCCCTTGAGGGAAAGCTCTGGGTGCTGTACATGTGGGTATCAGTAGGTGCTGTTCTTCCTTTGTAGGCCAGTGCCGTAAGTAGTCTTAACTGATGCTCTAAAATACCGACCCATGGCACTGCACTGCTCTGCCGAGGGGGTCATCATTGGCTGGTGGGTAAATTTAAGGTGAATCCTACCCAAACTGTAGAAAATCCTTTTTCTTTTCAGCTGTAATTTGCCTGTTGTCCCGGCTAATCACAGCACAGAGCATAGAACATGTGGGGTTTTAAACACTGCTTTGCCTCTGTTACATTTAACATTGCTACTTCTGCAATACATGCATTCACAGAACAATATGGAAGCCTTCTGGTGTCCAATTTTACACCTATAAATTTGTCTGTAATCTCTAACCAACTGGACAGATAAAATGTTTGCCTTCTATTCCAGTATTCTTGTGTTCTCTTTTGAAATACAGCTCTTTGGTTAATTTCTTTTTTCCTAGTGGCAAGTTCTGGTGTTTGGGTGCTCAGTCCCATGGATTTTTGGAAAGCAGCAGACCTTCTCCAGCCTAGCTAAGCTGCCTGGCCTTTGCCACAGCCATCACCAGATTTGTCCTGGGATCCAGAAACCCACTTTCCCCATCATGGGTATTTCTTGTGTCTTTTGAGAGAGTCAGTGCATCGTTTCACCTAGTGAACCTGTGACAGGGCAGTCTTCTTCTCCCCTTTGGACTGTGCCAGTGCTCCAGCTTTCCTTGCACACTGGGCTGGTCACCCAAAGCCAGAGTTCTCCAGACAGGGATCTTGATCAGACCTTCCTGTGGCTCAAAAAGAAATACCATGGTATCACAGTATCACAGTATCATTCTGGTTGGAAAAGACCTTCAAGATCATCAAGTCCAACCACTACCCTAATTCTGCCACGTCTACCACTAAACCCTGTCCCCTAGCACAACATCTGTCTTTTTAGATATCTCCAGGGATGGTGGCTCAACCACCTCCTTGGAAAGCCTGGATCACCAAGTCCAACTCCCGCCCCAGAACAAGACAACCCCAAAGTTCACACTATGTCCTTGGGGGCATTGTGCAAATGTTTCTTGAATATTGTCAGGCTTGGTGCCATTACTTTTTCCCTGGGGAGCCTACTCCAGTGCTCCACCACTCTCTGGGTGAAGAATCCTTTCCTAATGTCCAACCTAAACCTCCCCCTGCACATCTTCCCACCATTCCCTTGGGTCCTATCATTGGTCACCAGAGAGAAGAGGTCAGTGCGTACTCCTCCTCCTTGAGGAGAAGGAGGGGGAAGGGGAAGAAGGCAGATTTGATTCCCTTCTTAAAACAGTATTTTAGCACGTTGTTTCCTTAATGTTTTAGTACTTCTCTCCCTCCAGTGCAGAAAGGAATTTACCCATTCTTGTCAAGGAAAGCCTCTGACCTTTTATTCCTCTCTGTCATCTCTAAGTCCGTGCTTATTCCCAGGAGAAAACTCAGGAGTGATTATATAACTAGGCAGCATTATGAAGATCTCTGTACTGCAAAGGTGGAGAAATCTGTCCAGGAGTTGAAATGCCACTCCTAGGTTTTTGGGACTAGGCTTGTCAGGCTGGTACTTTTGCTCCTTAAAGTGCACTAGGCTGGAGGGACTTTCCCTGTGATGGGTCTGTGCAGGATGGAGCTCATCAGACCCAAATAATCAGTTTTTGCATATGGTACCTTTATGTTAGTTCACTGAACAGAGATCTTACTGCTAAAAGGAGACTCCTCTGCACTTCTGTCCATCTGGGCTAATAAAGGGCAGATGAAAAGGAAGGATTTGCACAGAAATCATGGCATGGTCTTTGCAAAACAATAAGGAGACTGAAGACCATTTCAAGGCAGAGCATAGCAAACATTCAGTTAATAAAGGCCCCAGAGGATCCAAAGGATTTTAGTTCAGGGATGAAGATCATGTAGGCAGAAGTAGCCCTTTAAGGGATCTAGGAAAATTGAGGGTGAGGAGAGGGAATGCATTTAATCTCTTTGTTGAGTACATGGGAGAATTATACAGCATACAGGCACTGCTGATGCTCAGCATCACGTCCTAGGATTGAATATCACTTCGTTCCCAGTCTAGAATTTACCCACCAAACAGAGAGGTTGAAAGGCAACATTAATTACACATCTGTCCAGCACGTAGTGATACTCAGACGTTGGGTGTCATATAAATGCAAAATGTTGCTATTCTACTGGGTGGTTTCTATACATATGTAGATTAAACAATGGCTTTGCACAAGACTAAAATCTGCAGTGCTGTCGATGAAGGGAGTTAATTGTACGTCTGCAATACTAAGGACAGTGTGATTTTACTGAGCTAAAAAGGAAAGGACAGTGATTCATGGCTGCACCCATGCTCTCCGTCATGAAATATAAATTAAAAATAATTGTATTATGGTAGGCTACCTGTATTGCTACATTCATAATGGATATCACACATCCGTCCTTGCTTGGCGTTGCAGGCAAAGCGTGTTAGAGAAACTATGGCAGTATTTTTCTTTTAGGTGTAGCAATCTGTCAGTATCAAATTCTTTTAGTCAGTAGGGAGCATATAGTGTTGATTTACTGAAAATCTGGGATTATGTCTGCTCTGTGGTGAGCGTAGATTTAAGAGGGGAGAGGTAAGGGGTCTCCAAAAGGTGAAGAAAAACACAAATGAAACCTAGCAAGGAAAAAATAGCTTGACAGTTAAGATGCAGTACAGTCACTGTCAAGTCTTCTTGAAGGAAACCCCTTGCATACAGGCGTGCTCTGAGCACTGCATACTGTACCTTAAACAACCCACTCCATTACCCACTGCACGCCACGTAATTGTAAACGTATCAATGAAGCTGTGGCTCTTCTAAGCCTTAGAAGAAAAAGCCTTAATATTTCTGTGCTGCAGTGTACAAATATTTTTGGTGGTGCACTGGAATTTTGGGCTGTCACATTTGCTGGCAAAACACGACAAGAGACAATTTTCCTTCCCTTTTATTCCTTTCATGGAATAAAACATTAAACAAAGAGCAGGGGACAGGCAGGTTCAGCGACACCAGCTCTGTGGATGTCACAGAGGGGGCAACTTGCATGCTCCCACTTTCCATGGACCCTCCTGGGCATGGCAGGCCACAGAGGTTGCATGCAGCTCACCTGGGGCTCAGCACCACCCTGGATCGGGCCAGAAGGGTTGCGGGTGCTAATTCAGGCCATTTTGTTAAGGACTGAAAGTTGTAGCCAGCCAAGGAGTAAAGGGCCTGCAGTTTCAGTCCTGCCCAAGTGGAACGGTGCCTCCTCCATCACAAAATACAGTTTGGCACTAATTGGTATCTTTAATAGCAGTCTCAGCAGTGAGCCTGAGAAGGCTTACCTTCATCCTTGTTCTGGGCCTTCCACACCGGCTGGGGATGCTTTCATTGCTGCTGCCTGCATTGTAATTGTTCTGGGGATAAGTAAAGGATTTCCAACTCTGGGCTGCCAATCTGTCACCCTTCAATAGCCACAAAGTCACAGGGAAATTAATTAAAAAAACCCTAAATATCACATTAGTAGCTGCAACACAAGCAAAATATAAGCAATTAAAAAAACACCCCACAAATCCTTAATGTACTGAGCATCCAGCATGCATGTTTCACTTCATTTTAACAGACAAAGAGGGGTGATTCATTTGTGGAGAAGAGAAGAAAAGCAACCCCAAACCTTGTAACACTTCTCTGCTATCAAACAGTACAAAACTTCACGGGATTTATTATATATAAAAAAAAAAAGAGGCTGCTTTCCCTTTAAAAAGAGAGGAGCTACTTGGTCTGATGCTGCTGCCTTTATCAGCCATGAAGTTCCCAGCAAGGTGCTGTTAGTGCCTGATTAAACCTCATACCAATCTCTGTCCCCCATGGTAACCCAGAAGACATCCACTGAGAGTGGCAGCTCTTATTCATTTTAATTGCCAAGGATCTCTCTGTGATGGCCAGTTTTCTTGTCTCTCAAGGACTCAGATGGAAATCCATCTGATTACATGAACAATCTGGGTGCTCTGACAGATCTGAAATATGAATATGGATATGGCATTGTGCTCTGCACTGACTCCTGAAACCCCAATAATAAATAATGATCTGCTACTAAAACAATTTCAGGGCACAGTACAATTCACATAAAAGCCCATTTTTTGTAATGGAACACAAATTATTAATAAATCAGGCCAGAAGGGGGAAAAAGTGAAAAAGAAATTTCATCACTTGGCATTTTCATGGAACATCACAAACACAAATGCACACACATATATATGCATGCACCCCTTTCTGTTGTGCACCTTTTTGTACAGCTTCAAGGGGAGATGATAGACAGAATATAAACAAATCCCCTGGGGCTGCCACAGTGCTCCTGAAATTAGTCTTGTGTCCTCTTGCTGTAAACTTAACCTCCAAAGCAGTATGATATTAGAAATGTGAAGTCATAGGTGAAAATATAAAAATCATAGAATAATTTTGGTTGGAAAAGGTCTTTAAGATCATCAAACCCAACCATTAAGCTAGCACGCTGCCAAGTCCACCACTAAACCATGTCATTAAGTACCACATCTACACATCTTTTGAATACCTCCAGGGATGGTGACTCCATCACTTCCCTGGGCATCCTGTTCCAGTGCCTGACGACCCTAACAAGCATTGGAACAGGATGCCCAAGGAAGTATTTGAGTCACCATCCTTGCAGGAGATCAGTCAACGTATGGGAGATGTCCCATCCCTTGGGTGAACTGACCTCCATCTTCTGCAGATCAACATGGAGGGACATTTTTATTGCACAAACAAAACTTGCAACCCTCATGCTCAGACAGGGAACAGCTCATCTCCCTCCTTCATCGCTCTGCCCTGTGATTTCCGGCGACAGGGAACCCTCTCAAGAAGACTAGCCTTGCTGGATATCACCCAGAGCACCCACTATGAATCCAAGCTACGAGAGACAAAGACTGCCTGCCTGTATAAGATCCTTTAAAAGATCACCTGGCCTAGAACAATGAGCTTTATTACCAAATCCAGCAGTGTTTGTCTGTAGGATAGGAATGGGCTGGAAGGCAGGAAGGAAATCTGCTCAAATAAGCTGTAACAGCCCAGGGCATCTCCTGAACACCCCAGCAGCCCACACCAGCCTGCACAAACACCAAGCCATGGGATGGGTTGAAATCAGCACAGACAGTTCAGCAACAACATGCCAGCAATCCCAGCCCAGCCTGTGCTCATTGCTCTGCAATGTGCTGACACGTGAGAGGGGGACGAGGCCACACAGGCACCTGGAGGCAGCAAACATCCCCTGGCAGAAAGGGAGGCCAGCAAGGGTACTTTGACTGGGGCTGGCCAACAGCTCCAGGCAGCTGACAAAGCAGTGTGGTGACAGTATTAACATGTGCCGTGCTGGCAGCGGCATTATTATTACTTCATATTTCTACTAAAGCAATGCCTGAGGCTTCTGAGGACCAGCTAGCCAGCCAGCTGAACATACACTGTGGAAACCATGTCCACAGGGCTTTATGTCCCCTTGAAAGCCATGGGAAGAACAGAGGAAATATAATGCACATCAAGAAGAACATGGGGGTTTAGTGGGTTTAGCAGTGCCTCACGGGTCAGGAAATGTGGGTTGTAACCCTGGCTTTATCCCCAGCCTGGTGGATGACCTTTGGTCCCCTGGGTGTTTCCTGTCTGCAAAATGTGAAACTTCCATATGTTTGGCTTTCCCTGGCTGTGGCATCAGTTTCCAACTGGAAAGTTTGCCTGGGCAGTGGGAAAAAAAAAAAAAAAAGGATACTGGACTTTTGTCAAAAACTTCTGGACATCTGGAGGTCAGGCCTTCACAGTGAGGACAGGACTGGTGGATATGCATGAAAAACACAGCAGTACAAATATTCTCCCAAAAGCATGCATGTCCCTGTACTTTCTCTTTGTTTCAGAGCCCCAGCAAAATGAGGGTAATGGTGCTGGTTTTGTGAAGCATTTGGAGATCTGCTGAAGCAAAGTGGTAGACAACTGGCAGGCGTTATTAATCAGGTATGCATTTTTAACACTGTAATTAAAGCAATAATAATAACATCCCTGCTTCAGCCTTAACTCCCTGTCCTCTCACCTCTCTCCTTTCTCTCCCGGAGGTGTTGTGCTAGGCAGGGGTTTCAAAACTGCATCTGAAGGAGTCTGTTGACCTCAGTAAATCAGGGCAGGGATGATGTTCCCTGATCACAGTTCAGAGGCAGTATTACAGCCCAAAGGGTTCAAGCATTGAGCTACCATGTTTGCAAACAGCACAGCTATCTAACACTTGCTACTTAGGCTGGCTTTTTGCATTCATTAGCAGCACACCATACAACCAGTAATTAATTTGGTGATCCTTGGAGCCAGTGCCTGTTATCAGAGTTTTCTTTTACATAAAAGAGATAAATGTACAGTCATTCCTGAGACACACTGATGTGCATACACCCCACTGTGTTTCTCTCCTCTGCACAGAAACGGTTCCCCCATAAGAAGAGCTTTTGGGAGTGAGATTTCAGTGCAGCCAGAAGATAGAGAGTCTAGGGCTGAGGCAGAGACACACAAATGCCCTCTGCACCCAGAAGCTTTGGCATCCCATTTTCCTGCAGAATTTGCTTAGGAACAAGCAGGTTTTGGGCATGGGGTCTGCAGAAACCTGTTTGCTCTATTAGATAATGCTGGTGATACCTGAGAAGAAAGATGTCTGAACCCCTATCACATATGTTTCCCTAAAGGGAAGAAATAATCTGATCAGTTACTTGTAATTTATTCTTCAAATGCAAAAGAACCAGAGAGGAAAGAAATATAAATAATTTTAGTAACTAAAGAAAAGACTAAAGTAAGTAGAGTTCACAACCTTCAGAATTCACTTAAGAGGCATAAATGCCTGAGCTTTCCATTAACTAGTGAGTATGTGTTATTTTCTTGGTGTACAAGTGTGGAGAATGGACAAGACTGACATTTTTCAATGCTGGTGAACCAGTTGATAGAAAACTAAAACCCACGCATTAGGAATCATGCTCCAAAGGAATCTTTCCAAAAGATTAAGGTAGGAGGCAGCTGATTTCAGTTTTTCCATTTTTTCACCTATACATGAGATTGTTACTCTGAGCACTTGCAACTGATTGAAATGTAGCTGTTTAGCACAGAAACTAGAAGCATTTCTCTGCTTCCAGGATGATAAAATGGGCCCCTTCCTCTTCCCTTCCTCTTGCCCTTCCCCTTCTTCCCCTTCCCTTCCCCTTCCCCTTCCCCTTCCCTTCATCAAAGTGTTCATCAAAGCACTATTTCCCTCCTTCATCAAAGCACTACCTGAATTTGTCCAGGGAAAGGCACAGCAAGACATTTTAATACAAGCCAACCTCCAGTAACATGAATCCTTGGAGCAATGGGATGAATTTGAGAAAGAGAATATTTAGGCTGAATATCAGGAAAATATTCCTAATGGCTTGGACTGCTTGAGTAGTGGAATTGTCTTCCAGGCAAGTGATGGAAACACCAACATTTGACTCACTTGAAATTGGACTGGACAGCATGCTGGCAAGCGTACTGCAGGGAGAGATCCTGCTCTGGAAGGGGAACAGTCTCTTGGACACCGGAGCTCTGTGACTCTGTTAAACCTTCCAATGTGAAGAATGTGAGGAAAGAAAATATTAGGAATCGCCCAGGGACACAGCTAATCCCACAGACATGACACTTGCACGGACTTCAGTAGAAGTTACGCACGCAAAGGGATCCAGGTTGGGCATCAAGTGGGAAGAAGGCATCAGGGGCCCAGAGGTGGCTCATGGGGAGCAGGGTGTGGGGATAGAGGGAGGGGAGAGAAATGCTCCCTGCCTCTTGCTGGCAGGGAACATGAGGGAGCTGTTTGAAACAAACAGCCAGAAAGAAAAGAAACTCGAGTCCCATCAGTGCTTGCTGCCTTTTTATGTACATAACAAGGCTTCCGTTCTCCTCGTCATCATAGCGACACATCTCTAAACCCATGTCCTGTGTCTGTCTCTGCTGCATATTTCCAACCCCCTCACAGTGCAGAGGTTTCACAAAAATATGTGATATTTTGGAATTCCCAAATGGCACTGTGGCAGCCCCCTGTGTTTCTTCCGTTGGGGCTCGTTTGGGTATTTTCAGCAGGGCAGCTCCAGTGTAGCTGAGATCAGAATGAGATCTTGACTGTTGTTTTAACTGAGCCCTTGTTCTTTTTTTCTCCCTCTGCATATGGATGTAATATATATTCACAAGGCTTTTTTTTTTTTTTTTTTTTTTTCCCCTACCTTTTATGATTTTCTATTTATTTTTTTCATTTTCAGTCGAGGAGGTTTTCTGGACAAAACAATTATGATACGAACGTCCTGAGAAGCAGTCTCCAAAGAGGCAGTTTTCCTGAACATGTATAGACAAAGGAAATTATTTCCTTACTGAAAGAAATCACTTCAAAGCACCCAGACCAGACCCCTCTCCAGCTCAGGTTTCCTTTCTGTGCAGCAGCTTGGACAACAGCTCTCATGGAGAGATGTACTCCTTGTGCCTGGTTTGAATTTAAGCAGACCCTGGATGCAGAGTAGTGAGGACTCCCAAATCCCCCAGCCACCTTGTTCCCCTTCCCTTTGCCATCCCCACGCACAGTGTCCTTCCGCCTGCACAGTGTTTGCCATTGCTCAAACGTTGTTGAAGCTCTTGGTTTTGTGTCTCTAACATTCAGTGCTCTGGGCAGTGCTGCATATATGCCATTTTAGCACAGCTATGTTGATCTCACACATCTCCTCTCCTAAAGCTCAGCCTGAGTCAAAAACTCTCCCTGGTTAGTCATGATCTTCCTATCGCCACCGCTTGTGAAGGTGAGGTGGAGGGCAACAGTACTCGTGAGGATGAAATGGATTGAGAATGATTTTGCATGACAACTTCTGGGGATCCAATATCTTTCTGTTGGTGTTGCTTACAGAAACAATAATGTCTGGAAACCATCCAATACCTGTGTGTTGGCCCATCTTCAACACATGCCAAATTCTTCTCTTGTGGGACAGTGAGGGCACAGCCCACATATATTTATGCGTGATCTCCAAGTCAAACTGCGATCTATTTTTGCCAGTCTCCTGAGCATAGTCCCTCTTTCGACATCCTGAATGTCATCTTGAACTAGAAAGAGGCTAACTGCTTCAGAAAGGGTTGGATGGCACTATCTCTGTACAGCTTGCTTTCTCTCCATGCAGAACATTTGGAGTGGACCTCCCACCAAGACCTCACGGGTGTGGACCACATGTCAGGAGGAGTGTGAAGCTCACTGTTTTAGCAGAAGTAGGACTAAGTACCACAGCATGGATCACTTGCTTGTGGGAGAGGAAACCTTATGTCCAAACAGACCCATTTTACCTGTGGCACCTCTGTTCTTCACCAAGATAACCCTCTATGCTACTTCTTCCTTCCATGGATTTGGCTTTGTGCAACAGCTCACATCTACTTTCCATGCAGAGAAGTACTGTACAGCACTGATATCAGTCCTGAACTGTACAGAGGACTCCTCCCACTGTCACATAACCTGCTCACAGCAATGTCCAGGGTACATTGAAAGAGGACAATAAAATCTCCCCCTTCCCTCAAATGGCCTCTATTTATTGGCAAAGTCTGGCTTGGTATATTCAAAGAAAGAATTTGGGACACTGATGAGCTCCATCATTAGCCTCATTTTACTTCTAAAACTTCTCCAGCTTGGTCCCATGGCTACCTCCTCTGACCTAGTTAAACACCACTCGACTAGGGTGCATACATAAATTTACAACTCTGACTAAAGGAGAGATCCCACAGTCCCCTCTGGCCAAGGCTATACTGGCAGCAGTCTGGTCTGAACCTTCAGACCACAATAGCTAATCATTGACACAACATCCTACCTGTCCACATTGAGGAGCTCTCAGCCACCTCAGACCCCAGGGTCACTGTGCTCCTGCTCTCCCTCCCTGCACATCCAAACCCAATCTCAGATGTCCTCCACCAGCTCTGGCCCTGCCCTTGTTCCCAGTTTTCTGCTTTATGCTCTGGAGTAAGATAATACAGAGAAAAACATGTTCCTGCTTTGCCACAAAATCTCTGTTTAAAGGAGGCCCTCCCAAGCATCCCCAACAGGATGGTCTGCACTCTACCACTTACTCCTCTTTGGTACTTTTTGACAGTACCTCCATGAAATCCTGAAAACACGCCTAGAAAAACACCCAGAGGAGCTGCCCCAGCCTTACACCACACCACTGCTCTGCTCTCTGCACAGTATCCCAGTTGACAGGTAGGTGAAATTCAAGGTTGTGGTCACTACAGTCAAAGGCCAGGAAATTGAAGAACAGCCTTGCTACCTCCAATCTGCCATATCAACTATTCTTAGCTGGAAGCTGGAACCGAATGCTCACCGGGCACTCCAGGTTCACACCTCTGGAATATGCCCCTGACAGAAATATGCTTCATCGCGAACTTGGCCGCATTTAGAAGGAGCTGCAAGGTACACCTCTTTGCCCAGGCCTTTCCATCTGTTTAAACTGTGAAATCCTGGGTTCCTTGCTGTCTGGTCAGATTAAAAGCTGCTGGCAGTGGGGGAGCATGACAGTTCATTTCTCTTACTTGGAATGATAATTACTTAACGTAATCCCCATAAAACCAACCCATAATCTATGATGATGAGTGTGTGCTAAGTGCTCATAATAACTGAAATAAATAAGAAGAGGTCATTAATAATAAAGCATGGTCTGGATGACAGCATTCAACACTGCACAAAACAACAGAGCTGGAGTTGATAAGGAAAGTGGATCAGAGCCCTCCACACTGTGGAGGCATGATGCTGTAGGGTTTAGAAATACTGTCCTCATGTCAAACGGGGATCACCAGTATGTAGCTGTCATTAAATCATAACCTGAGCACTGCCTGTGAAGAAAGAGGTGAAATCATGACAGGTTGTGGTAGGTGCAGAGCTCTCTGGATCCCCCCACGCTGGCCAGCTATACCTCACTGGATGCTTTACAGCCCACTTGCTTGGCAAGAAGGAATTTCCCACAACCAGGGGAGCTATCACATACTGCTAGGAGTGGTCTGTCTTTACTTCTGCTGCACCATTTCAGTCTTTCCCATCATCATAGCTGCCAAGCAGACCTGGTGCTTTAAAAACTTCTCTGCCTCCTCTGATTCACTTAGGCCAACATCTGGACTCTTGGGAAAAGATCTTTGTCCTCCTGATAAGTGACTTGTCCCAGACACTGAACGAAGTTTTGTGCATGGACCAGATAGACATGAAGAGTATATAGAACCAGTAATGGAACTTGTGGGTTCTTCTCTAACTTAATTCCCTGTGGCCATTCCCTCAGACCATGCCAAGAGTAGTTGAGGGCTTATACCAAGAAGACATTGGATTGGACACTCCTGTGGGAGTCATGTAAAACCAGTACAACTTGTTCTGCAAGTACAGCTCACTAGGAACTGGATCAGTGTTTCTGGTGTAGCGACTAGAACTGAGATTCGGAGTTCTTGTTAAAATTTAAAAGAAGTGGCTACATTTGTACAGCTTGTATGTGAGGGATTGGAATACAAGGCAAAGTTCATCTATCACCTTCCTGTTTATATTCATGGCTTGCTTTTTTTCTAGGCTTAGCCCTGGTTTTGCTGATGAGCTAAAATATAACCTCCTTGAACCCCAGTGGAGCAGCATTTAGCAAGTTCTGCCTTTAAACAATATTTTAGCCAAGGGATTAACTCCTATTTGCACATACAGCTCACCTGGAGGGAAGGTTTGGTGAGCAAAATAACCTGGAGGGAGAGGACATCTTTGCAGCAGGAAAGGCCTGTTCCTACTCCTGCTGAGGTGGGGAGATACTCCTGCTGGCTGCAGTTGGAAGCGGATCAGGACCATCTCCAAACTCACACACAAAAAAAATTATGTGAGACCATTTTCAATTAACTACTGCTCACGGGAGGAGCGAGAGTCAAAATGACTGGGTCTGCCCACACCAAGCAGCATTGCAGCTCCCCTGGGGATGCTTTGAGCAGCCCCATGCCTCAGGCACACTCTTGTTGCGTGCAGAAGCACAAGAAGCATGATGAGACTGTGTCTGCTTGGACGTTCCCTGAAACAATGTCCTCTGCCTGTCTGCTCACATACTGGCAGGTTTTTGCCCTGGTGGGGTACTATCCTGGCCTCACTGGTACTCTGGATTGCACAGCCCAGAGAAGACATTGTTCCTGCAAAGGAGCTGTAAGTGCTGGGCTTGTGAGTCCTCCATCTGCAGGGTTCTCAGGGGTCCTTAGGGGACCTGGGGTGCAAGGAGTCTAGCCTTTGCTCTTGAGAAACCTCACAGGACTGGGATCTGTCTAGCCCAAGCATAGGGCTTCAGCTCTTCCCCTGAAAAGAGCAGTATCATAAGCATATGGTTAATGACTCCTCCCAAGTGGAAAAACAGCATTTGTTATATTTTATGAAAATTTTATACATCTAAGGTACTGTACATCTGTTGCTATTTAGGCTGACATGTATGTAGAGATTGGCAGAACAAGTTCTCTGTAGGGATGACTGAACTCCAAACCAAACCACAGAACTTTCAAACACTCAGGCTGCTTCTTGAAGGGGAATGAAGGGAAAAAAAAAAAAAAAAAAAAAGAAAAAGAAAAAAAAAAAGAAAAGAGGATGTTTTTCTGCTCTGTTGAAATGCTGCCTGACTGAGCAATATGAAAGGAAGACACTCTTCAGTTCTGTCTAATCTGCAGTAGAAGGGGGGCTTATTTACAGAAAGGAGCCTTCCCTCATAAAGCTCCTAATCACAAGCAAGAGCCCGTCACTGTGCCAATTTTTTCTCCCCAAGGTGCCTCTATCCATGGCTCAGGGAAGGGTCAGAAAGTTCAAATCTTTGTCTGAATCCTGCACCTCCTCTCTGAATCCTGTTTTCTGAAGCCCTGCCTCAGACCTGCTCCTGTCTCCTTCCTCTCTGGCAGCAAGCCTTTCTTATGGTGAGGCTAAGGGTTCTTCTTGGGTTGTTCTTACATCTTTCTGGCAGCAGCATCCGGGTGGCAGGGCAGGGAGCCGTACTGGTGGGTGAGCCTGGAAGTCTTCTGAGGCTTCCTGATGAGGCACTGAATGAGTGGACTTCTATGGAAAATCATGTTTTCCACTCTGCATTTGTGAGCATTTCTAAGGACTCCAGTGCAAAATCCCTCGAGGTGGAGAACTAAGTGCTGAGAACAACTGAGGACATGCCTGTACAGTCCAAATCACTCCTCTACAAAGAGGAAGATGAAGCAAGCTGTAAAGAACTGCTTGCTCAACCATCTCTTATTTACTAGCCATGTCAGCCCAGCCCTGCCAGGATAATTACTTTGGGCTCAACTGCTATCCTGTGCTCAGCTCCCAGTCTGGCACCGTTTGTGTCTACACAGGGATCCTTCAGCTGTAATCTGTTTCTAATCTAACCCCCAGAGCACAGGGACTGGAAAATAAAATCCTTCTCCTACCAGCCATGTTGTGAGGCTCCCTGCTGTCTTGTTACATGTTTCTGGGACAGATTAATGTAAGAACACAAGAAAGGCCATACTGGATCAGACCTGAAGTCTGTATAATTCAGTGTCCTATTTCTGTCAGTAGCCAAAAGCAAAAACCCAGAAAAGGGTATAAAATGATGCCTCCATCAAGTGCTCTAGCATCCTCCAGCCATTAGTGGCACAGAACTTCCCAGACCAGGTGTGTTTTCTGCAGATTTATTGCTCTTCAGTGCATCTGTCTACCATGAAATTGCACAGTCTCCTAAGGAAACCATGTGAACTTCTCAAATCTGCCACATCTTGTGAAAGAAGCTCTAAAGATCTTTAATTTGCTCATTTTGAACCTGCTTCCTCCTAGTTTCATTTGATGCCTCCAACTTAGTGCTGATGAAAAGGATCAATTTATGTTCAGAAATCAATCTGTGGCCAGAAAGCCTATATGACAACAGGGTGACTGGTGAAGAGATAGCATTGCCAGTTGGAAGTGATAGTTAAGACCAGGTATTGATTGAGACAATAATTTTCCCAATACAACAGTGGTTTGGTGGGTGCAGTTTGGATGGCAGGATCAGTAGGAGAGCTCTGGTGGTTAATATAGTCACAGCACATTTAAGCCAAGTAAGTGGAAAGGAAAGAGCTGTGTGAGCACACCGAGACTGAGTGTGCTGGTAGGAGAGGAGGAGGTCCCACAGGGGGGGAAGGAGAGGGGAGTAGGTTAGAATTCCTGACAGAAGCCAACACGAATGCACAAGTGCTCAATGATGGCAGCAGCTGAAGTGGCCCATTTTCTGGTCATGAGGAGCAGGAAGGTCACCAAGCTGAATGAGACTTTTGAGACTCTTGGTGAATGAGAAAAGCAATGCTAGGAGCTTCCTTGAGAGCCAGAGCAGATACTAGATCAGTCTGTCATTTAAAAGTGTTGGATCTTAAAACCCTCACAGAGCCTCATGCCATGCTCTCTCCTGGTCCACATGGAAGCAGGGTCTGAACATCCCAGAGATGGTGGAGCCCCATCTGGGCAGGCAAGGATGGGGTGAGGGGACAGCAAAGGTAACATGCTTTGATGCTGACACAGGAGCTCACAGGTCCTGCCTTTGCAGCACCATTCCAGCCAGTGCTATGGAACCCAGCAGTTTCTTCTTGAATAGAGAAGGTTTCTTAATGAAGGCTTAGAATTACTGAACATAAAGATGCCGGGACAGGGTGGGGAATAAGAGGCAGCTTTCATCCCTAGCGATATGTGGTGCATAGTCATCATGGGACAACCTTGTGCTGCACTCAGATGGGTGGCACCCACCCCTGTGTGGTGTGGACCCAAAGGTCTGGGATTCACTCAGAATAAACCACTGATCTCTGTCCTCTTCCTCTGTGGTTTTAAACTGCATGAGGTGGGATGGGATGTCACTGTCATGAGTTTTCTTTACAGACCAGATCAGAATCTGCTGACATTAAAGCCAAGCAGGTATTTTGGCTGGCCCTGAGGCTCATTCTGGTCAGCAGCTTCGCTCAGCAGCAGTGCTGGGGACTCTAGGAGACAGCAGGTGGTAAGGGGTGTTGACTGATATTGTGATCTTCTTTCAGAAATGCACAGAGTGAAAGGATAGGTGCTCTCAGTGCTGGACCACATGGTCTGGTGAAGGAGCAGGTACTGCAGCAACCCAGAAGTACTCCTGTTTCTGCTTGTCCCAGTTCTGATGGTGTTTGCGCTGGCTCCAGGCTTGAGACAATCGAGTGTTACACAGTTTCTTGACTTTAACCCAAAAGAATGGCATCTTACAGTCATTTACCTTTTTTTAAAGTACTTTATTTTTTTAAAAATAAAAAACCGTTTTTAGTCCTTTACTTTTTAATTTTTCCAGATTACTTCTTAAACAAATGCTTCGGTGGCCTTTTTATTAGCATTTACCCACGGTGTTTACTACAATAATAACATAGTTTCTATCTGGAAATAGCCCTGCCTGCAGCTTTCTTGCTCATAGAACAAGCAAAATAACTTTGTCATCTTTCTTCTTAGGCTTAGCAGCAGGTACAGTCTACCAAATCCTTTTTAGTAATCAGTCGTGCTTCAGAGTCTGAGAAGCATATGGGAAGCAAGTTTCTTGTTATTAACCCTTTGGATAAATTCAGGTTTGCTTGCTGCCTCCCAAGGTGGCTTGTAGGAAATCAAACAACAGTATGAAAAGAATAAACACAGAACACACAAACCAGTATCAGCAGTATTGCTGTCATTGCCTTTGGTGACGGCTCCACTGTGTCGAATTATTAGACAACTCAAATTACTACTCAAGTATTTTCATACTATGCCTTTGCATCTGAAACTGATAAAAATCTTGAGTGGAGAGGTTCAAGAATGCATTCACGAACAAAATAATGGAAAATATATTTAGCATGAACATGAATAACGTAACTCCCTTATTGGAAAGAATATGAGACTGTAATTTCTGCATTTCTTTGACTAAAATTTGGCTTTAGTGAAGCTAATGGCTAATCTCTGTCTTGGCTTTCTTCAGCATTATAAAAAGAGATAAAAATTCCTATTTTTCTATATTAAAAAAAAAGTTGAAGGGTATTTGGAGTGGACAAAAGGTTAGCAATATATCGTCTAATTTAGCAAGTGATTAAGAATTAAAAAGTGAAGCTATACATCATTGGGACAGTGAGGCATGTCATTAAAAGCAAGTATGTAAGTAAACTGACCTGCTCAATGAAGGCTTAAAAGAAATGTTGGTCATCTAGGACACAGAAAAGTTAATTATCCTACAAAAGGAAATTATCTTTCCTGTAGCGTTGGGATAGATTATTAAGTGTAATCCACTGTAGCACACAGATGTCCCTGTTTACACTAGGTCTGAGGTAGGCACTTTGTAGCCTTTTCTTATTCTAGCAAATGAGCTCCATATGAGTGTTTTTGATATCAGGAGCAGTGCCCATACTGGCCTTACCTAATTTGCCAATGGAAATTTTCCTAAAAATTTGTTTTCTCCTCTTAGCTATGCTTTGTTTTTCATTTGACTCTAAGGGTAAATGTGATTACTGAATTATGTGCATTTGCTAGTAACAGTGTACAAAACAAAGTGGTGTTATGTCCCATCATTAAATCTGTTGCTGGCTTGTCTGCCCTAGATTACTTATTTGAAGTCTTCTTCCACCTGGTACAGGTTATGGCTTTATCTTTTCCTCTAGTGTCTCCAACTCATGGGCAACAAATCTGAGAAAAAAATATACCAGTATATTTTGTTTCTACTCACTTGTGATAGCCAGCTGTGCTGAAAACACAATTCCTGGTTATCCTGTCTGCTAAGGACCTCTTCCTCTTCTTCAAAGTGTTCCAGAAACTCCAGAACTTCACTCCTTGGTTTCTTCCTCCTTCTCTGCAGATACTATGCATTTCCCCCGTCCCCCTTTCTCAAAGTCCTGGTTACTGCTCAAGGTAAAGTCTCATCTGCCACATCCTTAGGGTCTCTTTTCCTCCATCTTCCCAGTGTTTCTTCTTCTTGCTCATCCGTGTGGGCTTGAGACTTCATGGGCATATCTTCTTTCTTAGCTGCTTCCTGGAGCAGTCTTTACTTTTTTTTGCATCCTCCAATAGTTACAGCTAAGGACAATGGATATCACTTCAGCCGCAGGCCTTCTCTTTTATGCTTTTCTGGGGAGGTCTGTTCTTCTGTCATTAGCACACTAAGCTCTGACAATGTGCACGATGGGGTTTTTTTTGTTGTGTGGAAGCTACCCAGTAATACTACAGATACTATCATAAAAGTCACTTTTTGTATAGCTTTTGTCTCTTCTCCTAGAACTGTGATAGCTATCTCTTTTGAAACCTATTCTGCTTTTCCAGCCTCAGTTGCAAAAGTAACAGAGCCATTTTAAAACTTAGTTCTTTCCTGTTTCCCCCCCCCCCCATCTGAATCCCTTTGCTTTCTTTTGTAAAACATCTCCAGATCTTGGCTGTTTTAGACCAACCAACTCTTTCCAAGATTACCAAAGCTGCTCATGTTCAACCCGTGGGCTCTTTCTTCCTTAATAATACAGGGTCTGAATCACACAACAAGGGAAAAGGTATTGTTACCACTGGAGAGCACTCTTATCCAGCTACAAATACTGATTTATGTCCATCAGTTCCCTACTTCAACATCCCCTCTATAAATTGTTTGCAATATCAGGTAGGTATTTTAAGTATTTGACAACCATTGTTTATTAGAAGAGCTGGACATTTTCTAATGTCCTTCAAAAGGCTGGATCCTGTTACACTACCTTCCACATTAACTGCCTTTATGTGCTTGTGGGACAATCGCACCAACTGAATTTGCCACTGAAGATGGTCTCAAAGCCCAGGGAAACCTTCAAAGCTTTGCTTCATGCCCCCTTAACTCATGCTTTAAAGGAAGTTCTGCTCTGTGGGGTCTATGAAATGATTTTATCAACTGTAATAATTGCAAGCATCCATTTCCATCACTTCCTCCACCTGTTGATACTTCTTAAGGAGAGGAGCGGCTCTGTTGTTTAGGTAAGCAATCTACCGGCCATCAGTGACAGCTTTCATGAAATGTACCAAATTAATAGTTGGGTGGGTGACTTCACGTTAGGATTTCAGAGGCATTTTAACGCGATTGCAGCTGATTATGCTCCTGACTATCATAATCATTGCAGTTGCTCAGGGCACCAGCAGGCAGCTATTAGATGCTCCCAAAGCTATCTTATCTCCAGGTTGAACCAGCCTTGGACCTGCAGCAAGTAGTCCAGTCCCAACTGCTGACCTCTGTTGAACTTACTGCAGTTCACCATCTTTCACGCACTGGGGTGCCACAATTGGACACAGTATTTCAGTTGGGGGCCAACAAGTGCCAAGTAAAGGGGAATAATCCCTTCCACTGCCACCCTTACTATGTTTCTGTTTGTACAGCTCAGGACGTTGTTTGCCTTGCTGCCAGCATGCACCACGGATTCATGCATAGCCTCAAGTCCACCAGGACTTCCTGGTCCTTTTCAACAGAGCTGCTGCCCAGGCAGTCAGTCCCCAGCCTCCTTGGCTACTCTGTATATGTCTGTGGTGGTCTGAAAGCTGATTTTATTAACTGGCTTTAGCTGCCTTGGCTTGGGATTCTCTGGACTTGATGTAGCATCCAGGAAAAATACCCAAAGAAAATTTCATCTACGCTAATGGGATGTTTCGTACCATCAGACGAAAACAGGAACCCTTCAGGATTGGGACCAAGTCTCATGAAGATATATTTCTAACGGCAGAACCCTTTATCACTCTAGACATTTTCTGAAAATTATTGCAATCCAGCCTGAATATGAATCAGCCATCATTAAATCTTGTGTTGAGAGTACAAGAAGCCAGATGATACATTTTGCCAAGGTCTCTCCAGTACTTGCTGGAATGCAATGGCTCTTTACACTCTTTTGAGTGATGTATGTCACATAAAAAACCATACAAGCACTCCATGTGATCATACCAAGCCTCTGAAGATTTCTTTGGCTCTTCAGTTGCTTAGCTCAGAACCGTAAGTGGGACACAGCACTTCGTTCTTCAGTTTGCATGGAAATGCTGACTTGTTTAATTTAAGAATTATTGGTGGGATTTTCAGAAGGGCCTTAAGTGACTTATGAACATAAGCCCCATTGAAAGTAAAATCCTACTTTCCATAAATATTGACCATATTTCTTCTGGTAAAATGTTTCTGGCTCAAGGGCCTCCTGCCAAAAACAACCTGTCTCCATTTCTAGACAACTTCACCCTGCATTTTTGATATGTGCAACGTCCCCATGGAGCACAGCATTACAGGCCAGGAAATGAGCGTGGAACAAAAGGAGCATAGGAAGCTCTGCCGGCTGCGTATCCGACCTGGGAGACAAGACATCGTGTGGCTGCTGCTGGGCTCCAAGAGCTGCAGCCTCCCTGGGACTCCAGTCAGGAAATTTTCCAAAATCTGGAGCGGGAGCCCCCCATCATTTCTTTTCACACTGACAGATGTCCTTCTCTAGCAGCCTGTCATTCTTGTGAATAATGACAGAGGTGACAAAAATTGTCAGTTGGGGATTATGGCCATTTCTCTAACCGGCTTCCATTGTCTGTTGCCCAGAAAACAGGTTAGCTGCTGGGGCACAGGCTGTGGGCAGTAAGAGAAAGGGGACAATGAAGTTGACAGCTGGAAAATACAAAAGGATGGAGGAAGTCCTGTGTCCTTTTTCATTTCTTCTTGCCCCTGCCTGTATTGACATTTCATTCTAACAGCTAGTTCTTCCCCTTCCATACGTGGCTTATAAACCATTTCACTGGTCACTGTAGCAGGACATTTCCAAAGTGATTTAGAATGATAGAATAATTTTGGTTGGAAAAGACCTTTAAGATCATCAAGTCTAACTCTTAACCTAGCACACTGCCAAGTCCACCACTTAAACCATGTCCCTTAGCACCACTTCAACACCTATTTAAATACCTCCAGGGATGGTGACTCAACCTCTTCCCTGGGCAGCCTATTCCAGTACTTCACAACCCTTTCAGTAAAGAAATTTTTCCCAATATTCAATCTAAACCTCCCCTCTAAAAACCTCCCCTCTAACAACTTGAGGCCAGTTCCTCTTGGCCTATTGCTTCTTACTTGGGAGAAGGCACCAACCTCCACCTCGCTACAACCTCCTTTCAGGTAGTTGTAAAGAGCAATAAAGTCTCTCCTCAGCCTCCTTTTCTGCAGGCTAAGCAACCCCAGTTCTGTCAGATGCTTCTTGTATTACTTGTTCTCCAGACCCCTCATCAGCTTTGTTGCCCTTCTCTGGACCTGCTCCAGCACCTCAATGTCCTTGTAGTGAGGGGCCCAAAACTGAACACAGTACTCGAGGTGTGGCCTCACCAGTGCCGAGTACAGAGGGACAGACAATCAATTCCCTAGTCCTGCTGGCCACAGTATTCCTGATACAAGCCATTTGAATGCCCAGACCAAATACCTGATCATTCATGTTCTTTTATTGCAAACAGAAGTTCAGGACAAGCAGGATGAGGTGAGATTTCTAAAGGGAAAATGTTACTGCATGATCAGTTGGATCATCAGTGTCCTTCTGCATTCAGGATCTCATCAGCATGAGAATTTCAGCATGGCTATCAGTGGTGTTCCCGAGCCTCAGACAGGAAGGCATTTGCTGCAGTGTTGCAGTTACTCCTATCTGTAAAACAGATGGGTATCACTTCCAAAGCACCTTTAATAGTACCTCAGGCTAGATTCCTCCAATACTGAGAGACTCCAAATGGCTTCTTCCTTTAAAAAAATAGGTCTACAATCTGAAATGATAGTGTAAGAGTGAAAAAGCCTTGCTATCACTATACTTTTTGACATACAACTAACAGCAAATAAAGCAAATAGGAAAACTGCTGTCACTGTGGGCAGACATGATGTTCAGAGAGACAGTGGCTAAAAAGGGGTTGGTTTTGGGGGACAGTCTGTGTCTAAGGCTGTGAATGCAGTAGGTCTCAGCTTAGCCGCAAGCTTTCATCTTCTCATCATCCATTTGAGGTGCTGGCTGAAGGATGCCATAGCCTGGTCATCCAGTTCCCCTTACAGCAGAAATAAGGGTGCAAGACTGAGGGAGGGAAGTCGAGCCTCCCAGTACTAGCCAAAGACTGAGTCTGGGTCTTCTAACCTAGAAGCTCACATGTGCCTAAGGCCCTGTGGAGTAGATTGACCTTATGGGTATTGTTCCCACCTTGCTACATGAATAACACCATCCAGTGGACTAGGAAACTACAGGCTCTCTCAATATGGAAGAAGAAAAAGAAGATTTAAGAGAGAAATGACAGAGAAAAAAAACCCCAAAAACAAAACATCTTTTTTTCAGTTTCTTATTTATTGTTGGAGGAACAGACCACTACATTTCTGTTGTACTTTCTTAACAGATATCAGGAGACTTTTTAAAGGTTATTTTTGGAGCTACTATATCTCATTTTTTCCTGGAACCCTGGCCAGGTCAATGACACTAAGGAATTACTATTCCTACCAGACAAGCTCTGCCTTTCAACCTTTGTGTTCCATGGAGCAGGCATTGTTGCTTGAAAGAAATCTAGCAGGGTTTGTTTTGGGGTTCAGTTTGTTTCTTTGGGTTCCCCTTAGAAAGCGACCATGGCAATTACAATACTAATCGAACTGTACAGAAACTCAGCCAGAAATTCAGGCTTCCCTTCCAGAAGCAGACACAGAGACCTTGATGCCAGCTGAGGTCTGCAAGGGTGGTAGCAGCAGGCTGCCAAATCCAAGGACTTGGGGTCAGTTCTGTGTCGGGGACACAAGCTGTGCCATCAGCTCACAGCTTGTAACAGCCGTGTGGCACAGCATCCTCACATGTGTGCTCCTCCACACCCAGCCTGGATGCAAGCCAGGGGCTGTGTCGATCCCCAGCCTGAGCAGTGCCCAGTGTAAGTGAGAGGTAGGCTTGCAGGAGCAGACTTGCCTCGCATGCAGCCACTAATGCTGGGGAGTGCAGGAAAGGCCAAGACCTCGCCTTTTTTGGTCTCAGAGAGCTTTGGTCTTAAACCCATAGCCAGGGGGAGGGATACTCAAGCCATTCCCTCTTGTGGCCTGTATTTTTAATGTATAGCAGGAGATTTCATTAAGCCATTGCTTTGCTTTTCCCCTCCTGTGAAGCCCCTGCTTCTGCTGCAGTGCTGACAGGCTGCTCCTGGATGGAAGCATGAGGAACGGCGCACAGGTGACACTGCTTGACTGGCAGCTGCTGAAACAGATGCTCGGCTTTATGCACTCAAGGGATGCCCGTTTCCATGCCGTCACCAACAGCTTGCTATTAGTGGCTGGTGGGGTGGGGACACCATAAGTACAAGGGCCAGTTGCCATCATCACCTGACTTGTTGTTTTTCTGTAGTTGCAGCTTTAAAAAGTCTGGCAAAGGTTTTTCACACTAAATGAATTACATTTCAGCCTAGATCCACAGTCATGAAGTATTCTACTGGTTGCCCTTGCTCACAGTATATCATATTATGTTTATAGCTGGCTGTGAACATTTGCTATAATCATTGAGTACATGTAAATGTTTTAGACATAAGCAAATGCTTTAGGTGGCTGCATTTTAGCAAGCACCAAAAAGCACGTGTCTTCAAGGTATTCATGGTACTTAATAAAAGTAACTAGTTAACAACAGTAGCTGGAAGTTAAAAACAGGACTACAAACTTAAATAAAGCAAGGGAACTCACAAAAGGTGCTTCTCAATGTTTTTTTCTAGTTTCATATTGTGCCTCTTGGAAGAAGAGAGCACCATGCACCTTCTCTCTTCACTGGGCACTTCACACATAGTACCTTCCATCTCAGCCTGATCGGTTTGGAGAGGAGTCACCTTCCCACACATGAGCCTTCCAGATTTCTGTGAGGGAAGGACTATGTTTGGGCTGACATGACGTGTCTCGCAAGGTGCCACCTCATCATGCTGCAGGATGCACCCGATGTACTTGTGACCCTCACTCATCCCAGACCTTGGCCTTGCAAAAGAAAAGGCATCTCTGCCACGTCCAAGCCTCTACAGGGGACATAAGCCTGTACACACAGTTGTTCTCCTGATGGCACCATGCTTTAATATGGAACAACCTTATCGGAAAGCCCTGCCTCGTACATTCATCAACCGACCCTAAACATTCCCCAGGTATTATGGATACCCCGCTACCAAAATCTGAGCACGGCAGAGAATCCCAACCTCCTGTTTTGTTCCACCTTCTCTCTGTTTTATATTTGTCAATGCCACACATTATAGGGCAGGATGAGGAGTCTCTGTGGAGTTTTTATTACAACACTAGAATAGTGGTTTTCTTATTTTTAGTCGAGTCTTTGAGGAAAGATACCCTGCAAAGGAATATATCTTGATCCATCTGTGATGAATGATGTGGATCTTTTTTACACAGATGTTAATACAGTGTTAGTTCACTGTAATTACTTATGGTATTTTGAAGCAGCTGCAGCATGGCAGAGATCTGCTAAATGATTACTGTTCTTTAGAGATGCTGTGAACATTGGTGTCTAAAGGATAGGTCAGACCCAGCGTGAATCTGTATTGGATTCCCCAGCAAAAAGAGGAAGATGAAACTGAGTTTGCTCTTCGGAGCCCCCTTCCACTGCAGACATAAGTGCCCTTAGCATGATGTGGTGGGAGAGGAATTTCAGCATGAAACGTGGCACAGATGGGCCAGAGAAGGGACACTCTGCACATCCTCTTCACCTCCCATCCCCTTCCTCATTCAGCTCCCTCCTGCCTCTAGCAAATGTTGTTTCCTTTAGTTTCATTGTGTGAGTGCTGACAAAATGCAGACCTACAGCAATGTTTTTTCACTTGGGGAAACTGGGAAGCCTGACTTAAGCCTTCCCTGTTGATATTTGTGCTGTGCTGTGTTTGGTTAGGTTTTTTTGTTTCTTTGTTTTATTTGTTTTGTTTTTGTTGATTTTTTTTAATTTATTTTATTTTTATATAACTCACACCTCTGCTAATTCAATGATCATATTTATTTCTCATGCTCACCCACAAGCAGGTAACCATTATCATCTTCTTGCTTGCTTACTGTCTCTCTGATACCGTCCAGTCTATGAAGCTCATTTTTTGCTCCCTTCATATTAAAAGCACTTTGGAGGGCTTGCTTTTACTGTTCGGATCTTTACATCTTCATCTAGCTGCTGCTGCTGCTGCTGTGCTGCAGACATAAGTGCCCGGAGAAGAGGAGACTCAGGGGGGACCTCATCACTCTCTTCAACTACCTGAAGGGAGGTTGTAGTCAGGTGGGGGCTGGGCTCTTCTCCCAGGCAACCAGTGACAGGACAAGAGGGCACAGCCTGAAGCTGCTCCAAGGGAGGTTTAGGCTGGATATTAGGAAGCACTTCCTCACGGAGAGGGTGATTAGACATTGAAATAGACTTCCCAGGGAAGTGGTGGAGGCACCGTCCCTGGATGTGTTCAAGGAAAGGCTGGATGTGGCACTTAGTGCCATAGTCTAGATGGTGTGGTGGTGTTGGTCATAGGCTGGACTTGATGATCTTAAAGGTCTTTTCCAGCCTTGGTGATTCTGTGTGATTCTGTGTGTGTGATTCAATACAGGCAACAATTTTCGTGATTTTAAATTTCATTGGATAATTCAGTCTATTTTTCCAACTCATCATTGTATGGATCAGGCTAGAAACTTTCCTTTCCCTGGAATCAGAAGGATGAGAGAACAGTGCTAGTTTGGCTAGACGAAGGGTTCATGTGTCCCATTTGCACTGATCAGTGACCAATGGCTTTTGCCAGCTGCAAGCGTTCAGCAGCTCACAGCCTTCCTCAGCAAGCTGGCACTTTCATATTTAGTACTTGATCATTTTGTTCCATGAATTTTCCTAATTATTTTTTTTAAACCCATTAAGCCTTTTAGCTTCTGCTCTATCCTTCTGTAAGGAGCTGCACAGCATAGCCACATTTTGGGTGGAGAAGTACCACCTTTTGTTTGTGTTGAACCTGTTAGCATGTCATTCCTTCAATGAGATACTATCAGTGCTGTCCTGTATCATTTGTGCCACTGTAAGGTAAGAAAAGAAAAAAAACAACACACCACACCCTTCTTATTTTTTATTGTTTTGGAAGCAAAAATGTCAGTTTTGTAAGTAAAAATAGACTGGCCCATAATGAATATGTCAAGTGTAAAATCGCAAATCAGAGCTGACAAGTGAATGTCTGAAAATCTGATGTTGCAATTTTTCCCCTTTCTTTAAGACCTTTGAACAAATCATTGGGGGCTGGCAACATCTGAAAGTGCTTAGGTGAAAGTGGCATAAAGAGGTGTGATCAAAGCCATTTTCATAGCAGACATAAAAATCATAGCATATCTGATTTAAAACAGGGTAAGCAAAACCTAACCTGCTTGCTGGAGAAGATTCCATTGAAACTAGTCTTAGCTATCATGAGGCTCAAGTAGCATGCTTGGGATGTTGGAGATTTGGATCTAAAGCGAACCCTCACCAACAGGCATTTAAATACGCTGGAGACTTTGAGTCTTGCAACGTTGTGATGTTATGTATATGAAGAAAACTCACTTTAAATTATGCAGTCTGATGTTAGGGTGAAGTTAAACTGCATACAAAATAATAATTTTTATTATCAGTTAAAAAATCACCCCGCATTTTAAAAAGACGTTCATAGGCATCTAGCAATGTAGGTTAAAAGAGAAGAAAAAAACCCAACTTTTTAGCAAGGTATAAAATAATGTGTTTAGCTTCAGGCATTCTTTAAACTGCCTCTTTTCTGGGAAAGGAACACAGATGTGCGACATTCCGGATTTAGTTCCAAGCCAATACTCTTAATTAACTTCAAATTGTTTAAATGTGTAACATCTCAGTGCAGGGAAGTAGCATCCTGGGGGTGCTCTGTGCTGCACTCAGGTGTCAGTTGTTCCCCAGGTCCACCTGCAGCACCCCAAACTCCTTCAAGGGGCCAACGTATGGGCCTGGTTTGGCAAATGACTGCAGTTTGTGTCTGTTCTTTGGACATGTAATAAGGCCAGAAGGGTGTTCCTACTGGGAGGGATGCCTGGGATAGGAAATATGGGTATTGGTTAAAGCTAGAAAAGCACATTTGGCCACTGCTTTCAAATGACCCTGGAAATGTCTTGGCAAAGGAAAATGGTACTCAGAAAAGACACGGGCGTTCTGGAAGATGGCAACTGGTCCTAGACGGTAGGTCTCAAGGATAAACAGTAGGCAAGAAGCAGGTAGTGGGGAATGGGTTTGGTTGAGCCAAGGGACAGATCCTGGTGGTAGAAAAAAAGGAAACAGAAAAAAGTATTTTCAGAAGGTTTAAATTCAATATATGTGGTCTGTTCCTCCAATGGGAAAGATTTAGTGGTTCGTAAGTCAGAAGGGAGTTGAAATTGCCTACCTGTGGCCTCAACTAAAGCTATGTCCCTCAGCTCCCAGTGTGCAGGAGCAAACATGATTTGTTGTTGCAATTGTGCACTGCACTGATCCCATGGGCAGCGGCACCAAAAACAGGTCTGGGAGAAATTAATAATTCTGGCTGCAGTGGCGGGTTTGAACAGCATGCAGCAAAAAGTGCCTGGAGCTTCCAGCTGAGCACCCCGGGTAAAGGAAAATTCTAAGCTACTGCTCATGGTGTGGTTGATGTTCTCCTTACACACCCAGTAAGGTTGTGCTCCTGAGGAAACTTGTGTGTGAGCACGATTCAGAGATCTTTATCCTATGCACAAACTGTTGCAAAGAAATTTTCTGATTTACTGAATTGCAACTTTAATATTGTTATTTTACAATCCATACATTTGTATAGATGTGTATACATACACATAAACAAGCTTTTCGTGCCTGATTTTTCTCTCGCATTGCACTGGTAAGATACTCTTGTAAGTCCAATAACTTCTGGAGAGCTGCTCAGAGCTAAAAGAACCGTAAATGATCGGATAATCAAGTCTACAGTGCCACACCACTCCCCAGTTTCTGGGCTACATGCAAGGGAGTGTCCTGAGGACATAGCTACACTTAACGCCACAGTGTGACGAGATCCCGAAGCATGAAGCTAGAAAGCAAGCTCTAGATGGCTGTGTCAGTGTGGTATGATGTTATTAATTAGTCCTCATTTAATTAGCTCTTGCAAGAGGCAGCACTAACCTGGTTGAATCGCTTTGGGGACCCTACCGAGTGTCTCTGCATGGGACTGTGTTGTGTGTCACACCTTGAGGACGTACCATCCCCTTCTGAGCCAAAGTGAGATCTGCCACACTGTGCTCCCCTGTGTCACACTGGGAGGCCATTGGGTTTGGGTGGGCAGGATGGTCTGTGTTGCTCCATAGGAACCTCTCTCATTTATCAAGGAGCAGTGAAGAAGACCAGAGGGGGGGAAAGGAAAAAGCCATGGAATAAGTTTGTAGAGGGGGCCTGAACTGCAGGGAGAAGGTGAACAGGGAAGAAACATGTTTGCTTTTTGTCACGGGAGTAAATGAAAGAGGCTCAAAACCAGGAGAAGGAATACATAGTTAAGAAATCAAACTCCCTGCACCAGCATTTTGTGCATGTTGGATGTTTATAGAGGCTCAAAAAGCTAATCTGACAAATAAAGCCAAAAGCCATCAAAAGCTGTCAAGTGGCAAAACTCACTTTTGGCTAAGGAAGTCCTAGGGCAACAGTCCCTTGAGGCCAGGAAACTACTACATCAAAGAAAATTGCTACACCATTGGTCTAGTCTTGCAATTTTTCCCAGTCTCAGGTGGCTAGTGCTGCTGCTGGGCTGCTGGCTCAGAGGAAACTTTGGTGTGACCCAGCAGAGGCATTCCTAGGTGCCACAATGTGCATTCGTATCACATCTCATGGGTCTTCTCCAAACTCAAGGAGTATCTTGTGGTTAACTTAAAGTACCTCCATTGGAAGCACTCATTTAGTTGACATGCTCTTGACAGAGGCAGAGTCACAAAGAGTAGGATAACAGAAAAAATAATAATGTGAAATCCTGGGATTTTTTCATGCAGGGGTTGACCTATACTGCAGAAGAAATACATGCCACCAACTCTTAGCTTACACTGAGATCAATAACCTAACCCAATGGGGCAGAAAAAGAATACATTTCTTGGATAAAGGTTTTGGCCAGCTCAGACCAAATTAGGTAACAGTAGAAATACAGTACAAATATCAAGACACTGGGTATCTCATACTGAGAAAAATGGAATACAATTTAAGCATGTGTTGTCACAGAGAGATTAGCACAAGTATTTTTGATCTTTAACAAAAGCTCTTGCTTAGTAACATCAAATACTACAGAAGCATCAAGTAGCATCTAAAAGGAAATGAAACCTTGGTTAGAGTAAACAAGTGAAGTCAGCAAAGAGCAAAGAGTCGTGGTGCTGTATGCTGAGCAGACTGATTGATATTTGTCAGGCTTCTGAAGCTGCTCTCCATCCTTACATTGAAGGCAAGCAAACAAGAAAAGGAAATTCAGGAAACGACGATAATTAGCAGTTGCTCCCTCAGAAAGGCTTGAAGGTTTTCAAACTGGTTCCTGCCTTTCTAAGCCTGAAAGGAGTCATCCCAGAGAAACTGTGTGTATTAAATAAATACGGGTAACGTAACAACATCATTCAGATGTTCAGGCACTAATTTGAACAACCAAGTGAGGTCAGGAGTCTAATGAACAAAGAGTTTAATGTAATCTTTGGATAACCCTTTAATATTCCCCTCCATTCTCCTTGAAAATCTGAGAAGGAAAAGACTATAAAACAACAGATTGAAAAAGCCCGACCCAGGGAACTACGGGTGGACAGCTAGGCATGGGTGTTTCTTTTCTTTGCAAATTTTAGCAATTAAGGAAGTGTTGAAAGATTCTGAAAACATGTTACCATTGAGGGAAGAGAGACTCCTAGGGTTTAAAAGTCAGACGATCTGGAAATAGGGCAAAAGACTGATTGTCTTTAGTTGATGATAAGTCAAAAGTCTGTTCAGAATTTCACACCCCTCTCACCCAACAACATTAAAAACATGAACTGTCAAATCTGAAAATGGACAGTCATGCATCTTCTGATGCTGCAGCCTGCGAATACTAAAGCAACACATACCATAATAGCAAGGGACTGTAGAGAGGAGCTCTAAAAACCCATCTCATCCTCCATATGTTGTAAGAGAAGGAAGATTTTCTGAAGGAGACAGACTCCACAGTGAAGTGGAGAATGCCTGAAAGACTCTGGAGATGGCTACGTGGGCAGATATTACTATAAGAAAGAAAGCAGAAGTAAAAAAAAAAGTCAGATATTGATTAGGAAAAGCTGTGAATAAGGTTAAACGATTTACAAATAAGCAATCAAGAAGCTATAATCTAATAAAAAACATACTATTTCATTTTATGCCAGAAAATTAATTATATTTAATTAAACCAAAAGAACAAAGGTGTTTGGAAATAAAATATGTCAAAGGATGAATGAACCAACATGAATCTTAAATTCTCCGGGAACGATGACCTAGCCACCAAATCAAATGCAGGTTCACAAATGTAATTAAGAAAATCAAAATAGTCCTCCATCAATCATTAAACAATTAGAGCATGGGGAGTAATGAGAGCAAAGAAAGGATGGCAGGCAAGTAAAAAGGAAACATCTAACTGCTGTTTTCTGAAAGAGTATGAATAGCCCTGAAAGGTGGGCATTTCCCTGAATGAAAAAATATCTTACTCTGTCTGTCGGTTTCCAGATGCTGTTGGTCTCTGTCTCATTTGTTGCAAAGACAGTTTTGTTTCCTCTTAACCCCTGCCTGTTATTTGGGCAGAAGGACACAACTCATCTTGGGGAGGTGTTGCTGTACCATGTGGCTACAATAGTTGATCTTCTTCAAGTGGATGGGCCAACAAAACGGCATAATTTTGTTACTGAACTTCAAGACATTTTTCTAAAGTGTATCATTGGTTTCACAAACAAGGATGAAGATTGCATGAGATCAAGTGTCTAGAAGGGACACAAAAATTAAACAACCCAACAAGAAAGAGATCATCAGATTGAGACATCTGCTAGTCCAGAGCTCACTTGTTGGTTGCAGCCAACACAGTAGCCTGTGTAGCCATAAGATATTGTGAGCATCTTGGATCTGCTTTACATTTTAAATCTCAAAGCAAGCACTCTATATTGCTCCCTGTGGTCCATGCAAAGGTAATGGTTCGGTACGACACTCAGTGGGAACCCGTGCTGCTGGCAAAGTCAACAGCACCATTTCTATAGCAGATTCTTCTCCAACAGCTCAGTGATTCTTGTATGCTCTTCTTTGGACATCCAGTAAGATCACTGCCCAAGCAACTATGCCACCTACACCAGAAACAGCCGTGAAGGCACTTTGCTTTGCACAAGCCCATGAAGTTTTTTGTTGAAATCATATGCTTAGAAAATCACAGTCATGGAACTGTCAGAGTTGGAAGGGCCCTCTAGAGATCACCTAGTCCAACCCCCCCCACTACAGCAGCATCCCCTAGAGTACATTACACAGGGCTGCATCCAGGCGGGTCTTGAGTATCTTCAGAGAAGGGGACTTCACAACCTCCCTGCGCAGCCTGTTCCACTGTTCTGTCACTCTCATAGTAAAGAATTTTTTTCTCATATTTAAATGGAACTTCCTATGATGAATGAGAGAAGCATCACAAACCAGTCTGAACCATCTTGCACCTACTTAAATCTAGTTGTGTGCTCAAAAGAAAACTAATGGCATAGATGAAATGCATTTCACTGCAGAAAAGCAGAATTCTGTCTTCTCTTTGTCCACGGTATGAAATGTTCCCATTGATGCACTAGATGCACCAGAAAAGACATTGTAGTCTTGCAGCTTTTATTCCAAAACATAACTAAAGATTGGGGTATTACTCATATAGATGGTTGCTTACTACAAAAGCCAGCTGTTTCGTCATTAAAAATAAATATTGAAGTGTCTCAATGTATTTCATTTTACCCTTTATTAAACTGCATTTGTGTGCTTAATGTTAACCTTCCCATTCAAATGTCATTAGCTGCTAATTGAGATGTTGATATGCTGATTGTATATCTTGCAGTAGAGATTTGCAAGCACTTACTAGGTATTTATCAAACTCCAGCACACGTATTGGTTTAGCATAAGCGTGGCACATTTAATTTACTGAACACTGTCCCAGTTCTCCACTCTTTTTTTCTAATACATAATGAGCAAAACATGGCAAGTTGTCAGGAATCATCTCAGAAAAGAAGAAAAGTGAAGTAAGTGACCTAGGCCCTCTTGTGCAAATGGTTTTACCTCTGATTTCAATAAACCTTAGTGAGAAATCTCTAAAAAGATCCCAGAATATTAATAATAAAATGAAATTAATAAGCCTTTTGAATTTGTTTAAAATGTGCATTGTCCCATGGTCAGGAACAGAAGGCTCCTTAGTATTACAGATTTGTTTCAAGCAACTTCCTTCATACTAACATGAAGAGTTTAAAGCAAAGAAAGGCAATGACAATTCTGCTAGTGTAAAAGCAGTTCTGCAACACAGGGTACATTTTCACAGGACTTTTTAATATAATTTATGAATATTTGCTCGCAACATAATTGTCTTTTCTGCTGACATTTTCAAAGCAACACTGTGATTTGTTGGGTCTCCTGAGAGTCCAAGTACAAAACTGATAATTATATTAAATATACATAGACAATAAAGAGTGTGTTTACATAACTATGCCCATAAATATCTGATTGAACAGTCATTGTTCTGAAAACCCTTTTAAGCAGCTCTCAGAGGGATCCAATTCTAATGACATGATGGTTTAAAAGATGTTGCTCCGTCTTGTTCCATATTTAATTAACTTTCCTTTTTTAAACTTGTGATGGTGGAGACAATAACAAATAGCTCTGAAAAGAGAGTGAGCTTTGAAACATGAGTGAGACCTTGTCAGGCTTTTGTCTGCCACACACAGAAGAAGATCTGCACACAGGAGTTGGTGGCCGGGGACCGTCCAACCCCTGGGGGAGTGCATTGCTATAGCATTCACAGTTCACTACTACTAATAACAACAGCACCACCACCAATAATACTAATAAAATCTTCTGCATACAAATAAGGGAAGAAACATGGGGAGGGAAAATGGATGCATTAAATTGGTAAAATAGGCCTAAACCTGTTTATTTTTGTGCTGCTATAGAGCAATGAAGCAAACACTTCAAAGAGAACGGCACATTGCCCACTAAGATGTAAAGGGCATGTGAACATTAATTGAGCATCAGTGTGTGACTGAACGCATCAGACAGGAATCAAGGTAACATTTCTGAACTCATGGATGGTCCTATTCTGCGGAGTCCTTCACATTGCCACATCCTAGCCAGGGCTTCAACAGCAGCACAATATTCTGTTTTCACACTGAGCTATTTTTAATTGTCACCAATTATAATTAATTTACTTCTATGTGTCCTGGTTGTCACAATATTAACATTTGTAAGTCTTTCCCTTTGCAGGCAGTGAGAATCTGTTGTGACATCTCAATAAAGCGGGATTCAATCAAGGTGTGAATGAATTGTTAGTCTTGTTATAAATAGAAGGTGCCATATGTTGGGAAGAAAGGGACTTCTCTCTTTTTCTGTTGTTGAAGACAGTGGTAATGAAACAAAGTAAGCGGTCATGCCAGAATTACTAATAAAAGCCCAGTCACCGAGACAAGGAGAGAACTTCAGCCTTCCAGGTGCTATGGAGAAGGAAGTGGTAACAGTGTGTCCTAGGCAGCGACTTTGGACTACTCTTTTTGGGGTTTGTAGAGAGACTCCTAACTGGTAAAGCAACAAGACCACTGGACTAGGAGTGAAACAAAGTTCCGATAACCTCCCTATGAATTGAAAGACGTAAAATGGATTGGGAAGTCTAACTTTGGCAACAAGCTATGAAAATGTAGATAATGTACCTGTTTGGGTAGCTGAATGTCATAAAGGCCTAATACACATTTATGCCCAAATCACCTTTTTTTCAGATAAAGACTCAGTGCATTACCTCATAAATCCTGTGCTCAGACATTATCTGGGTATATTGCTTCACTTGTGCAGTATAAATTCTATATTTATACCTGCTTCAGGTCTGTGGTGTTTCCTAAACACAGCTCTGGCAAACAAACAGGAGGACTAATCGTTTTATTAAACTATCACTAACAGTAAAACTCATGTCCACGTGAGACCTCAGGAATAAAGCCAGTCTCAAAAGTAAAATGAAACCGTGTCCATCAATCTATCATGCAACCCTTTGAATAGATTTATCCTTTCACATTGGGTTAAGGGCATGAGGAGGGGTTCCTCTTAGCTTTTGCTGACCCAGGACAGAGAAAGGCATGCCACAGCTGAAATGCACACAGGGAGCCATGTCTCTTCTTCCAACAGGCAAGATGATCTCCCTCTCCTGTTGATTTTTCTAAATGCTGTGGTAATTCCCCAAGGAACACTCAGTTCTCATTGGGAAGTTCAGATGTCTTCCATAATCTATTTAAACAGCTATTTAGGTATCACTGAGAAACTTGTTACTTTAGAAAAGGTAAGAGGATTCCAGCACTTGGTAACTGCAGCCAGCTCTCAGAAGCCACCTGGGGCTGCCTGTGGCTGTAAGTAAGACCCCTCTATTCCCCAGCACTGACCCGAAGGGACAATCGATGCATAAAGTCTTAAGCACATTTGTTGCTGCTCTGTTTACTATTCCTTTATTTACATATCTAGAAATTCAACATCTTTGCATGTTTTGCAAGCTGTCATAACATGAGACACTGGTAATATGCTATGTTTTGCTTGCTAACATATTTTTGACATATTTGAGCTTTTGATTATAAGATTGCATCTTTCCCAGCTACCATCTGTCTCAACTCAGTGGCACTCTGGCATTTACAAAAACAGTAGGGTGTAATATTTCTTCTATACTTGAATTCTACTAGAAACATGTTATTTTCAGTCTTAACCAATATGTCACACTTTCACACATGAAGGCTGTCTTACATCCTTTAAGGTATCTGTCAAAAATAAAGAACATATCACATTCAATTTGGCTGCAATGAGTAATATATTAATGAGAATAAGAATGGGAACAGTTTCTGACTTATAAATAAAACTGGCATTTACAAGCCTTGTGTACTTGTGCCTGTGTTTATCCTTTTGTCAGCACAAATGAGATATTAGTACAAAACCCAGGAATTTTTTTTTTTGTATTTGGCAAAATATGCACAATATTCTCAAAGATGGAGTTTTAAACATGACACATTTTTTTCTTGGAATATGTGGTAACCAGTGACTTTCAGACTTCACTTCTTTCTTCTTCATCCTCCTTCTCTGGAGAGTCAAAACGTGACATTCAGCAAACTGGAAATCACACTTTATATCTACCCTGACAGCAATAGGCAAGCAGCTCCAGCCATTTGGAGTGCTGTGATGTGCAGCTCTGTAACTGCACTATTCCAGCAAGACTGGTTTCCATGGGATAAAGCCAGCAATTCAAGCAATAGGATAAGATCCTAAAATAGCTGGAGAATGTTTTTTTGGTCCTCTTTTGCAGGTGAGCTGGAGTAGCAGGGGATACTGGTAGGCAAAGAGAGTTTTTATCCCCTTCTTTCTTCTTGAAATTGCAGGCAGTCAGGAGCCAGTTCAGACCCAGGCAAAGCTGTGAGTTCTGGTGACAGTTCCCCCAGGGCCATGGAACTTGTGAGCACCATCCTGCAGTGTGCACCACCTCCAATTCTGCTACCAATGTCAGAAGAGAGGGTGAGGGATGTGAGGTTAACAGTGCTAGTGGCAGAGCTGTGGTGGCTCCTGCTTGTCCCTACTAGACCCAACTCACTAAATAATATCACAGTGAAATACACCGATAATCATACACAGAAGATGTACGGTGACTCCTCTGGCAACCGGCATGTCAAGTGTACAGGTATGAAACTGCTGAGGCTGTCAAATAAAACAAAGTAACAAAGAAAAGCAGAAAACAGTGAAAACTACCCTCAAGCACACATTGCTTTACAGTGGGCCAGAAGATCTGTTTCTACAATTACATTTAGTTAAATGCCACGCTCTAAGAAGTGACCTCCTGCTGAGCACTGTGTAGGTCCTGATACAATGGCATTCCAGATCTTGGTGGTCCTTTAAGTACTGCAGGAGCAGTAACAGTAGTGCTGTTTTCAAAGGAAAAAGTAGAGACAGAAGCACACTCACACATAATGGTAAACTGAATTTATTTCCTTTTGGAAAACAATTCCAGTAATCTCCAGGTTCAGACCGCAGAGTAAACATTAATAACAGTAACATACAGGTTAGTTCAACTGATTCAAGAATTTGGCCGTGTGAAATCATTAAGGAAAATCTTGAACACTCAAAGCTTCAAATGGTATCCAGAAAAAAAATTCCTTTGACAATCTACATAACAACTATTGCATATATGGTAATGCTATCTGTCATATCGCAAGGCTTACAAATATATATACGGGCCTTATTCAACTGTGGGTTCCTGCTCTGTGAGAAAGAGTCTCTTCAGATTTTTTGCAAGAATCTTCAGCAATAAAAAATAGTCTTAGATTCATCCGTTTGTATACCAAAAGAGAGATTTCTAGACTGAAGTTTAAATGAAAGGAAGGCCAAACAGAGCTGTAATGGAACATAGCTATTACCTTCTCCCTCCTCCTTGAAAACAACACTTTTTCTTAAGCTGTTTTTTTCCCCTCACACAGTATTATTATTATTTTTATCCTTCTTGAATAGGGCCCAAGTCCACTTGTCTTTATAAGACCATTTTAGTATCAGACAACATAATACATGTGCAACACTTTATATACAGGAAGTCTATCCGGTGCTCAAAAGTTCAAACACATGAACATCCAACAGTTTCGATAATACAAGGTTTATGGTACAATACAATGTTTCTGAATAATATACATTAACAATGAAAGTTTCGTGCAAAGAGTAAAACGTGTTCCCTTTTTTGTGCCACAAAGAAATCTCTGGAAGAGACGGGCCTTGCACTAACTGCTGTGCTGGGTCATCGTATGATTCTGTAACAAAAATAAAAGAAACAGCTTAGTCACAGGACAGGCATTTCTGTGTGAAAGAAAGATGCAAAACAATTCTCCCAACACAGCTTGCAAAATGATGGACTGGAAACAGAGTACGTCCGACCCCTCCTTGTTTTAGAGCAGCCAGAAGCAGTGTCGTTATCAAAGAGAGGAGTTCTCCCCAGCTGTTTTACACTGGTGGTTTTTCATGTGACACAAGAACTGCAACATGCTCTCTCTAGGTAGGTTTGGGTTGACCTGCCCCAGTGAAACGGCATACCAGGTCAGCAGCTCTGGTGTCCGCTTACATACAGCTCATGGTTTATGCATTATGCAAATGAAAGAGCATTTATTTGTCATAAAAGACCTTGCTGCCTACAAACCTAAAATATGCTAATTGGACTGTGCTTCCTAGACTGTGGCACCACTTCAAATGTTTTATTGCATTAAAACCTATTTCCCCCTAAACAGTATAGCAGAGTGTATGCTGGTAAAAGTCATTCTGTGCCTAGCAGAGAGCTCAAAGGCAGATGAGAAAACAGGAGGGGCTGCCACAGCCCTTCCTTTGGTCACCAAAAACCACAGGTATTTCTCCTCAAGTGAATGCAGTGCCTTATGCAAGGTGACACAGTGTGGACTTTGGAGTCTGAAATTTTCCTTTCCCATACAAGTAATCACCAAATCCAGCAGCAAACATAAGTTTCACCCTCTTTCCTACCACTGTTCTAATCAAGCCAACCACTTTTAGGGATGGAGATACCATTTCAATGCCTGCAGTGGCTCAGATCCTTCACAAGTATTGAGCTAAGACAATCCAATACATGTTAAATCTTCTACAATGTACACTGGATGCACAGATAACTGGAAAAAGTCTGTGAATGCTACTTCTCAGACAACAGGGCAGCCACTGATTAGTGATGAATTTTCCCCTTAGTAATCTGGGCCAGACTTGGGCCAGTGACCCAGAGGGCAGGGGTATCACATCCTGTAATTTGCTCCCAGCATGTCCAGTCCCTTCACTCTGCTTTATTAGGTTAATCTGTCTTAAAACCCCTTCAGACTAACGCGCTTCAGGATGAACCTGTTCCCAAAAGACAGTCATCATTTTCAACAAAGTGAACATCTACTGAACCATACCCTCCAGAGCCATCCATGAAAAGGCACACGAAAACAGCCTTGGTGAAACAAATGTGAAATACAGCATGACTGCAGACCAGCCTGATAGTTCTCCCTCCCTTCCTTCTTCTCTCTCCCTAAATTGTGCACGCACACAAACAATAGTTCATGGGACATTTGGCAAGGAAAGGATCTTACAGTAAGACTGAGGAATTTTTAATGTAGTGCCATTCTCGAGATTAAAGGAAAACGACCCAGTGACACAGATGCAATTTCCAGATGTGAATTCAAAATGATTTAATGCTGATGGCAGGAATTCCAGACTCTCCAAGGCCAGAGAGTGTTAAAAAAATAAACTCTACCACTTGATTTCATCTAGCTTCTTATCCTTCCCATAAAATCATTTTGAAATGCTGCAGTAACAATAGCTGCAGACTAAAACGTTGGCTGGTCACAGGTAATGGGCTCTGACTTTAAACCACAAAAGCAAGGAAATTAAGAGTTAAGCCTGACAGTCAGCCCTTTTGCCATCCTGTTGTGTCCATTTATTGCAGCATTTACAGCATAACACCACAGGCTTACTGGAGACCCTGCAGCACCAAGAAACAACAGGACAAGTTAAATATGGGGTGGCAGCCTAAATTGTGTTTTTTTCTGTTTCTGAGTAGGTGAGTCATATACCAGTTCTTACATTCCAGAGAGGTAGTTGGGGGGTGTCTTTTATTTCCTACCGAGAGCAAGCATGTCAGTCATGCCCATTTTTAATTTCTTTTCACAAACTGAGAAATGCGTAATTTGTTTGGGGCTGGATGAACAGTTGCATATGAAGCAGTCAAAAGGTGTTTTAGAAGTGTAGCCGTAACTCCGGCTGCAAAGCCATTTTTGATTAAAAAATAAAAAGGTCCAAATACGAAGGAGACAAAATAAAATGTGGCATAAGGATTGAGTTGCCCTTGCTCTCGGTGTCCCTGACTCTGATGCCCTGGTGCAAAATTATATTCCGTAGGGATAATAGAAAAAAAGAAATGTGTTGCAAAGAAAAACGAGACAGGGCAGGATACAAACATGAGGAAATGCTTTGAGCCATTTAGCCCTTAAAAAGACAACTATACTTACTGTAAACAGTCAAACCAAAACATGGCTTCCAAAGTAATTAAGGCTCCCCAAACTTGATAAATTAGGGAGAAATACCTGTTTGGCTAAGTGGCAAAAAAATACAAAGTGGAAGCACTGCAGAAGCATAACATTGACGAGACACGCAAGCGAAGGATGGGAGGAGAGAGATAAGAAAAGGAGGAAAATTCTGTAATCCCACAGAGAGCCATATTCCACTCCACCAAAAGCCATCTATTGGAGACCCCATGTCTAAGTGACTGAAAATTGCAAACATTAATCCCAGTTATGAACTGTTGTTGTTTTTATGAGGGGTGTTGTGTTTAAAAATTTAGGGCAAAAATTCTCCTCCATTATCCACACAGCAGATCTTGACTCTGATTGTCTCTTTGCCTTGTGTGCAGTGAGCTCCCCGCCTCCCTGGCCGTGGGGGTTCAGGCAGGCGGGGAAAGCTGAATTTGGAGCTCCTGCCGGCAGGGACACGGCAGGGACACGGGAGTGTGGTACACCCAGGGACAGCACAATATTACAGTCGAGGTCCCCTGTGTGGCTCAGAGAGCTTGCTGCCCTTCACTAAAGACACACTATATGAGCCTGAAACACGCCTCCTCTGGAAACTTTCAACTAGTTTGCCTGAGTTCGGAGCAATTAGTACATCCGCTTGCCAAACAGAAGTCATTTAACTAAGTACAGGAGATATCATATGCTCGCTACCTTTGCCTCCCCCAAATGTGATTGCACATAAACCCATCTGTTTAATTATGAGGTAGTCCCCCTACGAAGCAAAAATTTCCATTTCCTACTTAGCCACGGAAAGGAAAAAATATTTTTTCTTAACATCATCTTTCCTGCACTTCAGCAATAGCTACGCTAACGTTTCCAGGAGCTGTGATTTCATGAGGAGAAACTAGTTTACAAACACAAACGCAAGCTTTGCTTGCACAAAATGGAGGAACAGTGAAGCGGGAGGTCTGTGCATCACTGCATTTGTTATCCCATTAGACAAAAACCAAGCTAGGAAAACTGTCCTACACCCCCAATTTCTCTGTCTCGGTACTATTTGGAAAGCAAGTTTTGGTATTATTTGGGAAAACCTGAATTCAATACATTTCACAGGCAAAATAAACTCTTAAAATGCATTTGCTCTGTTACTAGAGATAATTGTTTTTCTTAGCAGACCCCAGAATCCCAACCATTATGTGAACTGCTATAAAATTATATGCCACCACTTTTCTGGATGAAAATGCTTTGTATCTCTGTTGTTGGTGCTAAGGAGTTAAAAACGTGCACAGATTTCACTGTAATACTGAGTGGAAGAATCTCCTCTGGAAAAAAAAAATATAAAAAGGTTTCTTTGCAGAAGTGCTTGAGACAAAAGAAGTAATAATTCTTTTTGCTGTTTTGTATGTCTTTGTGTTTCAGATAGAACATAGGAAGTATTGGCTAGCAAAAAGTTCCTGCCCACAAATTAACGAAGAAGAAAATATCAACAGATAACCACAGACACACTAGCTCATTAGAATCTTTAATGTGAGCTGCGGTTGCATTCACTTTAAATGTGACTCCTGTTTTTTATGACTCGATGAAACAAGATACGGTTGTACCTGACAAATAGTGCAAAGAGGGTACATGTGAAGAAATATAAAGATGAAATGTAGACACATTATTTCAACAGATGGTAGCAGTACCACAGCAGCATGTTATTTTTTCCTTAGTTTAAGAACACAAACATAAGTAATCAATCATCACTGATTAAGTAATGATGGTACCCTACATGTTATCACTTATCTGGAATCCTTTTTCTGCGTACATTACGGATCGTCTTGTATTGTCTGCATTCTGAAAGAATGCACCCCACCACACTGCAATACGTTTCCAGGTTGTGAAACAGAACTCTACATTACTATCAACCTTTAAGCACTACCTTTTTTTTTTTTTTTTTTTTTTTTTTTTTCTTTATTTAACAAAAGCAATTGGTTTCCAACAGGCTGGATAATAAGTCTTTTGACCTGCATTCTTCTCTGACCCATTAAGGTCACCCCTGTGCTCGGGCATATAGCTGACTTAGGAAATGCCTGCAAGTCCTGCATTTCATCTCCTGCCCACTCAAAATAAAGCTTTCTTTAAATGTGTCTGCACGGGTCCCTGAAGACCAGGGAGGCATCCCTGTAGTGGGCAATGGAGGGACAGAAGCTTCTGCCTTTATTAATGAATGCAGACCATTATGAGTCTGGCTGGCTCCTGCACTGTTCCCAGAAGCATATACTGTACGTGACTTAAAATGCTAGAATATTGACACAAAGCGAGCTGGGCACCCCTAAGGAAAATTACTCCTTGGATATAATGTAGGCTCGTAACAGCTATTAGAGTACAAAATAAAACCCTTCGGGATCAAACTGACATATACTGCATTCTACCTACTCCTCAAACATTAGAAGAATTTCTTTGTGAAGGCATTCTCAAGGACAGCATTAAACTGACTTTTGTAGCAATCTGCAACAGCTTTTTGGCTTACAGCTTTTAGTACTAAATCTCTAGTTTGAATCAATATAAGTACTATATCTTCCACATTAATCAATACATTTGGTTCAATACATGTTCTATTAAATTATACTTTCTAATCAAGATTTTCTGCTGCTCTTCCCTTCTTTTTATTCCAACTTCTTACCCTGTACCATACTTTTCAAACTGTCTGCAGTTAACAAGAGGATGTTGGTCTTTCCAACCAACAAAAGGGGAAGAAAGGCTGGTGGAAACGGAAAGCCTACCAAAACCTGAGGTGCAGTGGGAATGAAAAAACAAAAATGCAGTTTCAGTGTCAACATGGTTTCCAGAACTTCAGTCTGATGCTATGCTACTTAACTAGCTGTCATGATATAAGACCTCTCATGCAGAAAGCTCTGCATTGGATACTGCATCACATGGAAAGGCGGGAGCAGAGGAGTGAAGAGGGGTAACACCAAGAACAAATAAATAAAACTTACTGAGACATACCTATAAGAAAAATCTCAGAAAAGGTTGGGTTTTGAACCCTTTATTTAAACTTGTTCTACTTCAGTACTGCAGCACAGAGTTTCTTGTCAGAGCCCCATTATACTGTGGCAGGGTTCTTTTCTGGTAAATTGTAATATGATTATATGCAAGACTAAATTGATGAGATATTTAGATTTGTGAGATACCAAGATTAAATACATACTATAAATTAAGATTTAAAAACAGATTATTTAGTCCAGATCTTTGGGGATATTGGAAACATTTGGATGTAAGATGTCTCCAGCAATCTGAGTGATGTACACAGCTACAGTAAGAGACTTCTGCACACCTGTGTTAGGTTTGGTGGAATGTGGTTATTCTTCATAGGCAGAGAGTATGAAATGTAATGTCAAAATGATAAACCTGCATATTGCAGGCATTTGCCACTGTCTCACAGATCAGAAACACTGCACTGATGTCGCTCGCTTACAGTCAGTTTCTCTTTTTCTTGTCTCCATGTAATCACTGTGAACCTGCAAAGGAACTGTTGCATTTTCTTTTGACATTTAACATCATCTTACTCAGCTCACAATAGCATCTTATAATACTGTCTAGATGACACTGTGTCACCATTAAAGAAAAAGGTGAAATAGCATAATAAAAGAGAAGAACAAGGATTCATAGAATTTAAAGACAGAAAAGACCCATTAGGGCGTTTTCTCCACCCATCTCACCAGTGCTGGATTATTGCCTATAGTGTAATTTCAAGTGTTTTGCCCAGTCCAATTTTAATTAGAGCTTCCAATGCTCCTCTTGGGAGACTATTTCACAGCTGCACAGACCTCAGGGTTAGGATTTTTTTTCCTGATGTTCATCCCAGGAGAGAAAGAGGCTCAGCCAGCCCCAAATCACATATGAAGCCAAATCTGCATAGTCAGGAGCTGGTTTCAGTAGAATATCTGGGCCATTTCAAAGCATTTGAAAGCAGTAAACTTAATTTCAATGCCCCAAAACATTGAGGCTCTGGCTCCACTGCTGCTGCAAGCAATTAAGAAGATTCTGTTACATAGGCTTCTCAGGCTGAGTTGCTATACAGGTAAAAAGATAGTATAGGTGGGATTTGTGTTTCCACAGTAAGGGTAACCACTTCCACGGTCCACATGCACCAAATTAATTAACTGAAGGTTAGGGGCATATCTAGGTCCATTCTATGCTTAATTGTACTGACAGAGCATCTATGAACACTCAGATTATAAACATTTCTCTATTTTTCACATAGGTGAAATAAAAAAAGATAAGCTCATCAACAGATGATCCCAGGACCCCCCCTTCCTGTTATAAAATACAAACTACAATAACTTAAACTGTTAGATTTGAAATCTTGCAACTAACAGATGTTTCTGATGTGTTTCATCCTGGGAATTAAAATGTCTCTGATACAAAAAAATGAATATATATGCCAATTTCAATGGTCACACTTATCCTGAGTGAACTAGGAAGCTGGAAAAGGAAATGACGTTTAATAGGTTTTCATAAGTGAAATGGAGGCAGCCAAATTGGAGGCTTTGGAGTTCTGAACATGACAGAAAAAATACCAGGCAAGGTGTCCCTGCCACCAGCATCTCCAGTACTGCAGTGTAGCTGGCAGGGCAGGAGGAGTACCAATCAATTTTTAAATGCACTGAAGTAGGCATGGAGTTTCATCCAGGCCAAGTTTGATCACCAGCACAGACCTAACAAAATAAAGTCTCTGAAACTTGAGATTCCCAAGGAAATAAACATTTGATCTGAACTAAAACAGAGCTATTTCCACAACAAAGAAAGGGCCAAATCCCAAGACAATCTGTGTTCTCATAAATACCACTTATGTGTAGTGAGTTGATGTTTACCAGCCTTTGAGAATCAGGTCTGTTCTCAGACATGATGGCCAATTAAATGGTCATCTTAGGTCATGATTGACCACTGTTGACAATGATAATTTAGGAAAGTCTACACTGAATTGCATTTATTCATATAAATTAGTTCACCTAAGCTATGTGATTTGATATTATATTAATGTCTCTGAAATGGCATGACTGCTAATCAGATTGTACTCTTTATTGTATTTATTTAAAAACTCTCAGTGTTCTGGTTCTTCTACTCATGCATTCCCAGCTGTGCCAGAGAAAACCAACTCATAAAATCTCAAATCAGATAGTGTGTTTTCAGAGATACTAACATAAAATTAAAACCAAAACCAAACAAAACCCCTGCTACCTAGTTTTCTTCCAAGACTTCCAGTAAGCTCCTAGAAAAAATGTAAACTATTCCTTTCTGGATTTATCATTATATGTGAATAGATATATCACAGATTTGTTGCATGGAAAAGAATGACATATATTACTAGGTGCAGCAAGTAAGAATTTCATCATTGTCACCAGAAGAGAACAAATACAAACACAGGTGTCTGTTCACCATCTTTGTACCTTCTTCATTACAGGTGTTTGAAGGGGGCTCCTGGTTAAGCCTCTGACAGAAATCAGAGTAGCTCCAAGGCTGTTTTAACCTATGCTGTCAGGCAAGAGCCTTCCCTAAGCCTCCCTTGCCCTGTTTGGTGTTTATTGAAATGCAATAGAACTTACAACAACCCCTTTCATTTCAGGCAAGGTGTGCCCACCTGCATGGACAAGGTGCATGTATTACCCCCATAAAAAATATGATGATGGGGATGGGGAGAGAAGGCAATGGTTAGGATATGTTCACATCAATTAATTGAAACTGGGAAACCTTCCTATTCTTTTATGCCGCAGAGGAGTTGTACTGCTGATCAGGATCCAGGCCTAAGTCTTGTTTGTAGAAGAACAAGGCTTTTGTGATACTGCAAATGTTTGAAATTAATATACAAGCATCCTTCCCCAATAAGAAAATTGCTCTTTAAGTGGAAATAAAAGCTTAAACAAAAAAAGAAAAGGAGGCACTTCTGAGAAATACATCAAAAGTCTTATTACTTTAGAATATGGTTATGATTACCCTGGTATAAATTAAAAGAAACTCCTCTGAAATCAGGAGATGTTCAAGATAGGGACAAGTAATAAGAGCACCAGGCCTGTAGGGTTTAATCAAAGTGAATATTGCTCATTGATTCTTGCACACCCTCTGCAGAGGCCACAGTCAGAAGTCTCTTCACCGTGTCAGACACAGTCAGGCAAAGAGAAAGTAGAACTCAAAGCTGAACAAATCCAGATTTTTCTGCAGGTATTGTACAACAGAGTAACAGGGGAACAACAAGCTTTGATAGGCAATGCTGCCTAATAAGATATTCAGGGATTAAGTCAGTGTTTTACAGACACACACGTTCATGGGCTAGTTGTTGCTCTGCTTTAATTTTTTTTCTTTGTTATGTTTAATTTATCATGCTGGTACTTTCTAAACTACAGCATTTGTAAACAAGTTTAAGTTTGACCTCCCTCCCATTTTACATCCATGAGCAGCATTCCTACTTCGTGCTCTAATTTTAGATACCTTAAAGCTAATAAATCTGTGGGGGAGAGAGAAGTAAAAAAAACCCAAACAACAAAAACACTTGTCTGACAATATGTGTTCATCTTACGTGAATACAAATTTGCCTGGCTGGGAATGAGGAACTGGCTCCTGGAACTGGAGCTACGCTATGTACAGATTCCTTTATAGGTCAAACCCAATTAAACAAACTACTACTAAATACTTAACAGCTCAGTGCAGTAATTAGTGACAAATAATGGAAGCTTAAATTGATAATTGCACAGAAATGTCCTGTTGGAAACATTACACATTTCTTGCTCTTCCTGTTTCTCCCATTCTCACTGAATCCTGATAGGTCTTTTCAGCTGACAAATGCATCCGAATTTTAAACACATCTATTTGGTCAGCAATGAAGCTTTCTACAAGTTGTGAGAACAGACCTTCCAAGTGGATCTTCTTCTCAAATTTCCTTTTTTTTTTTTTTTTTTAACTTTTGAAGCCTGGATCATGAATTGATCTCAAATCTTAAACCAACTGGCAGGTTCAGAATTTAAGTGCCTGTCCATAGGATTCAAAAGGTCACCCAATTAAAATGAGGAAGCACATAGAGCTGTGTTTTATATGCAAAGGACAACCTTTAAAAGAATGATCCTTTCTAGCTTTCCACAGGTGCATGTACAACAATTTGTTTGAACATAATTACAAGTGAAATTACAAGTTTCTTGATACAGCCTGCAAGAAAAGCATTGTAACTTGTCTGCACTCATATGGACAGACGCATCCCACACTTGTATCGATTGCTGAGCTCACCTCCCTTCCTTGTGACATAACACTGGGTATTGTGCTGATCAGGTGACAAAGGGACAGCCTGGAATCTGGATTCCCTGCACATTGCCAGCCAATGCGTGTGGCCTTGTACAACATCACTCAGCACACTGGAGGTTAGGGATCAGCCAGAGATTAACTCAAAGCAACGAACACCGTTTTCATTCAGCTAAAAGAAAATCTTGAACCAGTCCAGTTTAAAACTACCAAACCTGGCTTTTGTACATGGCAATCATATTTGGTAGTTATCCTGCTAGTAAGCATACATACACCCAAATAAGACAAAGTGTAAGTGGATCGAGGCACATTTCAGATCTCAACATCAGAAACACAAGTGAAAATACATCCCCTCATTCATAGTATGTCAATTTAAAAATATGTAGGAAAGAAAAGAGAAACTCTGGAGTTCTGCTAGCTCTCCTCCTCTTCTAAATGCCCCAGAATCTGCTGCATACTGGTACATCTTTTTCCTTCAAGACAGTTTGCAAGGAAGGCCAGATTGAGCAGATTTGATGGTAACACCTAGAGATTTCTGAGCTGATAAATAGACGGCTTTTGCTCTCTGACTTCCTTCACAACTGGTTACTGTGCCAGCCCATCTTGGACACCTTATAGTCCTTATTCCTACAGCTCTTCTAACATGGAATAGTAGGAACTGGGGCAGCGCTTATGTGGCAGGATTGGAGTGTGTGTGAATTACAAATCTATTAGTTGGACAAGAAAATAAGGACAATTTTTATCCCTTCATAGATGGTAGCTTCTTAGACAGGTAAGAATCCTATGCTGAAACATTGTGTTCTTATAGCAACTTCGTTTAAGTTCTCTCCTTTTCACCTCAAGGAACTTCAAGTTGTAAAGGTGACTTTCATAGACACCAGAATGCTATTTTGTCCTTTATAACAAAGTCACTACTTCTCTAAATTTTGTAAGGACACACATTTGAAATCGATAAATCTGGAGCATTTACTGACATGTGGTACCAGGACAATAAAATTTTATGTCATTGTGGTTGTTGGTTGTAAAATGCAGAAGCCTGGATTCTCTATTGTCTTCTGTTTTGTTGTAATTTGCATTTGTGTAAAAGAAGTGTGAATGTAACCACAGTTAATGGGAGGAATTTTACTCTCACTTTCTCCTGTTTTCAAAACCTATAAAAGGGGTAAGACAGTGAAGTTCAGCTCCTACATTTTAATACTTCCCCTCCCTCCTGAACAAGAAGTACTACACAAAGAAGCATCCTTTTAAGCCTTTTTCTTTCCTCCCCATGAGAGAAGAAGTATTTTCCTACCAAATGTCATTCTTTGAGGTTGGTCATTCTGGTTCCTGTCACACAGCTGGCCAGTGACACGTTGCAAGTCAGACATATCATTAAATCCTGCCTTGACCCTGCACTGACAGTTGAAGAAATGCCCCCCCTCACCTCTGGTTTGGCTTGTGATGCCGTGGTACTCCTGTCTCCTAGGCTATCTCCTGCTAGGGGATCCAGGCTCCTGCAGCTGCTGCTTTCACCCCTTATTGCCCATTAGGACTGGTTTTTAGTCTGGCAATCTTCTGATTGAGCGAAAAGAATCACATTTGAGAGGAAAATAACTGGAGACAACACTTACACTCGTTTGCTGTCTATGTTTAGCACCAAGGTGCCTGAAATACAGAAGTTTAATTCCTTTACAAAAAGATGTGCTGTAGCTATGGTGAGGCTAATCTATAACTCTCACAGTCTTATATAATTTGCTACTCCAAGTTAATTTTAATTCATTACAATAAATGCCACCTAATTAAAATAACTCTTTAAAGTGAAATATTAGCTTGATCCCAGGGAAAAAAAAAAAAAGTAAAGGAAAAAGAAAAAAAAAGCAGAATGTTTGCTATTGGAGGGCAATTCCTCACACCAGAGTGCATACTTATATAAATTCAAAGGTAAGCTATAAACAAGTACCCACAGCAATAGTGCCACGCATAAAGGGGCAGGCAACAGGAGGCCTGCTTTCTAATCAGTCCTCAAAGGAACCTGCCACGTGGAAGTGGCACTTACTCTAATTTAAAGCTCTCACAGTTACTTTACCTTGGCAAAATTTACAAACTAATAACTTCAGTAAACAGACTGGCACTCCAAACAGAAAAACAAAACCAACCCAACGGTTCAGGCCCGCAGAGAAAGCAGCTTTCTCAGAAGGGTTCTGTCTTCAACAATGAGATAAAACACTTGTTTGGGGGCTACTCTTATGGTCCCTGATGTTCAGTAACAGTTTTGCTCTGTACCATTAGCATCAGCAAGATCTGTACTGTCATTTCACTGTGGTGAAAATGTGGTTTCAGTCCCTGAAAATCTTTTCGGCATCTTAAGGCATTTTATACACCTGTAGATTTGTGTTCTGGTCATTTCAACCAAGGAAATACTTTTTGGATTTGAAAAAGCCTACTCTGGGGCTATGGCTTTACCTTAAAATGCCATTAAACTGCCAGAGCAATCTGCTTTCAAAATGTCAGTTTAAAATCATATTTAATATTTGCAAATCAAGAGCACATTCTTTGTCTCTGTTATTTTTGCTTCTCAGTAACTGTTAAAAATTACAAAAAACTATACAGTTCTCCATTTACATACATGAAGAAAAAAAAAGCCAGAAAACAGTAATAAGGGCTAAGCAGAAAATCTCTGTAACACATGCAGCACAATATTGGAATCTTTTTTTTTTTTTGTTATATCCTAAAACCCACCACTTTGTAGAAACTTTCTTTTCAAATCAAAGCAATACTACAGTAAAACAACTGCAGGCAAAATTTCTAAGACACAACACAGTTTGTGTCAAAACGCTCATCACTTCAAGCTGACTTGTCAAACTATCTTGGGGAACACGGTAAAAAGCCAAATCTGCAAGTTTGTAAGAAACTTTTGACTGATAAAAAGTATGCACTGTTCACAAACCACAGAATCCTGTGCAGTGTTAACTGAGCTGTGCTGATGCTTACAGCAGATGTCTGTCCCTTCCTACTGCTTATAGGCACACCTGCTCAGGCTGTGCTCCTAAGACCACTGAGAGAGAGCCAACATTTTGAAGCTCCAACAGAAGAAACCAAATAAAAAATCTGTGCTGAGGAGTGATGTGGAACAGAGATCAGAATTTAGTACTATACACAGACACCTGCTATCAGCAATGGAACTATGTTGTAAATTCAACACAGGTGAAGTCAGCAAGATGACATTTTTAACCTCGACAGGTGATTTCTGGCACCTACATTTTCAGGAGATTCGCAGCACCTTGCAGAATCCAACCCCTGCACTCAATCCACTTCCTGCAGGGACCTAGTAGGGTCTCAAGCATCTCTTTTTAGGCATCATGGATCAACATTTTGGCCAGAGGGCTTTTCCAGAAACTCACACAATTGTCAAGACAGTCTACAAAACTCACCAGAGAATAATTTCTGAGGGTGACTGAAATCACCATTTTTCATAGTTTTATTTCTCCATTAATTTCTGCACAACAGTCCAATGTCTGCAGAGTCTTATTCTATGCTACACTGTGTATATTTTCAGACTAATTCCTATACAACCACTGTATATTTTTGTAAATCCATGTGACCTAAACATTCAAATCTTGGGCCACCATAGTCCTCAGTGCATGTTAAAGCAATCATAAGACTGTCCAAACTTATGCCAGCTTGTAGTATCCCCCAAGGGATTGTCTCAGTTAAAAATCTCTGGAATTCATCAGTCTGAGACACGCCTTAGAGGACCAAAAGGGAGTGATACAGAACCAGCTAGCAAAATAAACAGGAATTGCTGCATACTGAGGGAATCCTTGGCTGTGTGGCTGAGGTACCTTTTATACTGGCAGGGGATGCAAATTGGAGCCCGAGGATCTGCACTTTCATTTTCAAAGCACTTTGCAAACATCAACCACTTCACCTTCGCGCCATTGCTGCAAGGGAAGTAAATATGTACAGTTCCAGCACCCTCTGTCTTCTGGAGGTACAAGAAGCGCAGGGCATTTTTACAGGCACAGTCTGTGTTCACACAAAAAAAGGGGCCTTTGACAACTACTTCCTTTGTGGGGAAATGAGTGTCCCAAGCCTAGTGAGGGAAGTGATGGCAGAACAGGGATTAGCGGAGAGATCCTGCTACCCAGCCCAGTGCTAAGCCCACCCTGCCTCCCTTGCAACACACCAAAGCCACTTGCTGAATTCCAGCTGTATGCTGCTTTGCTGTAGAGGACAGATTATGGCATGTCATCCTCTATAATCACTCCTGTAAGAAGGATTCTACACGCTTCCCAGCGACACTCCCCCCCCCCCCCCCCGCCCCTTCCCACCCCTTTTTTGCTTCCCCCCCACAAATGGTGGCAAGGTTAGAAACAAGTTGTTTTCTCAAGGCTGAGATTAAAATGGCTCTGTGTTTTGCTAAGCATTCCTCTGAAGCATGGGCAGCGCGTGCGTGTGTGTCTGAAAACGACCCCAATGAAAGGAAGGAATGAGAGATGCTAAACAATGCTGTGCAAAGTTGCAGACTGTTCGGCTACAGGCCAGAAAATGAATCCAATTTTTCATTCTGTCATTATAAATATTTCAGTGCAAATGGTACTGATTTTCTGCAACTGTGGTTAAGCAAAGGGCCTCTGAGTGAATATTTAAGAAAAAAAAAAAAAAGACAAAAAAAAGACAAGAAGAAGGAGAGGGAAAGGAAAAAAGAAATAGAAGAGGGAGGGGGGAAAATTAAGGTTAGCAATCAATTAATTTCAAACTTTCGCTGTAAAAAATTCTGGGAAAAATTCTACAGTGATGCAGTGTGCGACTCCAAGAAGGAGGAAAAAAAAAACATTTACTCTGCTCTTCTTCTGACAGTTTCTCATAAAATATCTGCAGTCCATCTATCTTTTAGTACTCCAGGCTCCTCTGGAGAGCAGAAAATAGTAGTTTAAAGCTCACTTCAGTGCCAGTCTGCGGGAGATTGCTTTCCACAGGACCCCTGCTGATGGAGGCCTAGGGGAAGAGGCCCAGGAGTTATTCAATCAGTCCAAGGCTCTGGGGCAGCCAGGGCTCCTTTGAGGGCTGATTATAAAGCTGCCCTCCTGTTGCCTGCCTCCGAACAGAACGAAATGAGCAGCCTCTTGCTGAGCAGATTCTGCAAGAAGGAATTTCACCTGTCATGGAGTTTGTCAGAATTTCAGGATTTATCTTGGTGCAAAATTAATAAAATACCAACTAGGATTTCAGCCTGACTACTCAGCTGTGTCATCTCAAAGTGATCTTTCACCTAAGAAAACCTGGACACAGAGCTACTGGATTCATTCTTGCCCTAGTTTTGCTCAGGAGCTTAGGCAGGATGCTATGGCTGAATAACAAAACGATTAGAGGTGGATTTCCTGACAATTACACCCAACGTCAAGAGCTGGGTGGGTGCTACTGTCCTAATGCATGACCTTCCACCTTACTTCTGTGGTTCCTAAATCTCCCTGGAATAAGCTAGGAATCTGAAATAGCAAAACATAATTTCTGCAGTTTATAACCTAGTGGGTCCCTTATGGCAGCACATCTGTTAGGTTCATACACTGCTATTTCAGGTCTGGATTTGATTTATAAGTTTTAAAGGAATACAAACAACAGACTCCATAAGATTGCATTCAGTGAAATGCAGCAAATTAATATTGCTTTGACAGTCAAGTACATGGTCTTTTAACCATATTCTGAGTCTAATATTGCGGCAAGGTGCCAGGTTGATAAAACATCATCTCAAACCTCTGTGAACTCAGTTCAGCTCTTTTGAAGCTAGACAGTCTCACCAGTTTTCTGACAGTGCCTTACAGTAATAATAATAATAATAAATCTTTGTAAACTACCTTTTTTAAGTAAGATTGTCCTAGATTATAGCACTTGGTCACATGAATTTCAAGTCTCAGGTAGCATAAAAGCAATTAACTTGAAACCTCCAAGAGAGTTCAGCTAAAAGAGGAGATCAACTTGTAGAAAATAAAACAGTTGTCAGCTAAGCCAGCTGATGGGTAAATAAATGTTACTCACTTTACAGTGCCACTGGTTCAGATCTTGACATGAAGAAACAGAGATCGACTGTACCAAGAAACAGCAAAATATGCCTAGATTGGGAATAAAGATGCATGTGCTCTCACTCTACATTGTGGCAATTTCTGTACCCTGTCCAAAGCTGTTTGCTGTTTCAAGTAACAAATCTACCTTTCTGGCTATTTGCTCGTCAGCATTTTCTAACAAGAGCTTAAAACAAATGGTAATATATCCCTTTCCTACCTCCTCACCCTTTAAATGACAATTCAACATTAATACACACTATAAAGCCACCTTTACCAGGCAGTAGTAGTCTGACAGTTTTAACACCAAGAGATCTCACAGTAAAGAGAGAGAGAGAAAGCAAGCAAGTGAATGCACAGATGGTGGGAGGGGACACAGGGTGCTCTCAGCAGGCTACAGTAGAGATGCATTAACTCCACAGAGGGATAAGGGCTTCCCACCAGCACAGTCATGAATTATAACTGAGCATGGGAGTGAGTTCTTAGTGCTTGTCTCACAGCAAATATACTGTTCCATTTTCCTGCACAATCACCTTTCACCTTTACAAACACAAAGCAAAGCAAAATGCACCACTAATATTTAACAACATCCCAGGTTCTTTATACTACATAGCACACTTCTACACACACAAAGTCCAGGGGAAAGCAGAGTATCCACTGACACACAGTATCCCCGAGCTGGCTTACACACCCATGATCAGTGCCTGTGTCTAGTGATTCTGCTGCAAAATGAGACTAGAACAACACAGATAAACAATTTAAGCTTCATGTAGAAATGTGTGCAACTCAGCAGTATTGGTTAATGAGAACTGAATCATCTCTTTCTCTCTTCCCTTGTTAACAGGGTGGAGGACACTCAGTTTGAGCTTTGAACACAAAGGAAGCTCAACTTAAAAAAAAATCACGAGTGACTGCAAAAAATCTACTCTTTGTCCACCCAAAATGGTGTTTCAGCCTCAGTTTGATCAAAACATGGTGAACCTGACCGTACTAACAGGTAGAAAAGCTAAACCTAAAAGATGTTCGTCCTGGTTGGGAATTTGTAATGAACAGCTCCACTTATGTAGCCATCTGCATCTGAACCTTTTTGACTAAAGTATGGAATGGAGCAATATAATGATGCTCTTTTTTATCCATTAAAAAAAAAGGGAAATAAAAAGAGGGGGAAAAAAAAGAAAAAGAAAGAAAAAAAAAAAGAAGAAGAAAAAATAAAATGAAGAAGGAAAGCCACCACTTTTGAGCCAAGACTGCTGTTTACTGGAGTTTCCTGGATGTCTCTCTTTATGAATCACTAACCACACCTTGTTTTCACAAACTATCTGCACCTCCTCCCTAGGGGAATTCATCCCCTCCCAACTTTCCTCCTACTCCATGAACCTATCAATGATGAAAACTTGTTATTTTGGGCAGCTGAAAATTTGGCCAGTTTTAAAGGATTCATTTACCATGCCTTTCACTTTCGTTTAAATCCTCAGTGTTCCTGTTCTAAATGACAGCACCGCAAGCACTGCTTTTAAGCACTATTCATCTTGCCTACCGCATCTCAGCCTTTCACACAGAAGGCTGCTCTCTCTCCAACAATGGAGCCTCACTCCTTTATAGCTTGAGGGCAGAGACTGTTACTAGCTGTAGAACTGCTACAAGAATCACAAAAAAGGATACAAATGTGAATTTCTCTTAAAATACTGGTTCAGCTCTGGAGGTACTTGCTTTAGAAAACTCTGTCAAGAGCAAACAAATCTTTCTCCAAGAAGCACAGCAGCCACCCAGTTGTTACAGCTTGCCAAATGATCTAACGTGTCAATAGAATCAGGATGTTTGTGAATTTTATACTTTTCTCCACTTCGGGTCTCTAATCGATATTTTAGCTTCCTTCACACTTAATACACTCAGTCTTTGTAAGGCAGCATGTCTTATGGAACATTAAAAAATAAAGAACATTCCCCCCCAAAATCGCTGGAGCTTGAGGAGATGCAGGGCTACTGAGCTGAGCTCTGTGATGGAGGACGGTAGGGTTCAGACTACAGATCTTAAGAGGTGGCAGGTTTGCTTCTACCGAGCCCCTCTACCTATGCTTTGGTACATCAAAACCATGGAGGGGTGAGGATGCTGGGGTATAAGGGGGCCACAGCAACCTTCTGCCAGTGCTGCAGAGGGAAGAGGGGGCAAACCTTGAGTGGCAAACTTTCAGCGATAACGATGTGCCATCACTTGTTGGGAAACTGCAAGACCAGTGGAGAGTGGAGCCAGGAATGAGGAGCTTAATCATGAGGATGGAGTGAGGGAGGCCAGCAGCAGGGTGGGGGGAGGGAGGCAGATTTGCAGAACTGGCCATGAAGCTCCTCAGTACACCATAGCTGGATGCTTCATAAAGTCACACTGATGGCAGTCCCGGAGATGGCCATCTGTTGTCAGCTCTGGGCCAGATGAAAGATAATATAATGGCAGCTACTGGTAGTTAACAGCAGGGCAGTTGTAGGAAGGAATGCGTCCTAGAATGAAGAAGAGGTGCTTCCTGTTTAGCACAGAAAATCAGTCATCGATATCAACTACATTAGCAGAAAATTAATGGGTGGACAATTAGGAGAATTGAACTGATCTACCAAGGAAATTATTCAAATGCAAGCAGAGTGCTTATTTCTTCTGCTTACTCCAGGTGTATGAGCCAACTGATCTGACTAATGGCAAGGTGTAGGCTGAAACGTTCAGGGCACAGATGATAAAACCTCATTTTCTGCAAAGGGCAGAATTCCATTTCTAATGATTATTTGTGGGTCAGGGAATACATTTACTGCTTTCCCTGCTCTCAATCTACAACAGGACTCCCTAATGTTCTCATAGGTTTCTACAAGGACTAAGGTTAGAAATTGGCCTTTATGTAATAACTGAACTTCCCCTTATTATTATCATTATTTATTTTTTCAAGCGCCTTATCGTTATTAACAGTATCACTCAGCAGAAAAGAAAATGTTTGCCTTCCCAAGCAGTATTGTTTCTAGCTTGTTTCTTTCTTTGCCCCATAATCTCCTTTCTACTTCTCTTCTACTCCTCTGACTTTCATTTGTTTCTTCTTCTGCCCTTCCGTGCATTTTCCCTTTTGCGCATTCTCCTTTCTGCAGCAGCTTCTTTAGGCTGAAATCCTGCACACACCATTTGCTAGAACAACCAGAAATCCTGATATTGACATGTAACATCACGGATATATTTCAGAGTCAACACTTACAAAGACAAAGGAACAGTGGAGCTTATCTCTGATTGCCATGGTTTGATGCTGCTTTCAGACTGGAGACAAAAAACTCCACTTAGTTCATACATTTGCATGACACAGTCTTTGCTGTCACAAGGATTACGAGATGTACTATATTACCTGATCCTGCAAAATCTATTTAATGTTGACCATGCAAGGCAGTAAGGACAACAGACTCAAAGGATGGGTTAACCTTTTTTGTTCCTACCAATTTTTTTGAAAATATATAACTATGTTTTACAAAAAAACCACTCCAGGCGTATAAGAGCATAAACAGGAAGGAGTAGGCAAAATAAGGACATACTCACGCACATACACTTCTAGGTATGACTGTCCCCCTTGAAAGAGAAGGGATATACATTTTTGCTTATTTTTGTATGGGTACTGTGTGGGTGTAGCTCAGTACTTATTTTGAACAGTTCATTTAGCTTCCAATCCTTTGTCATTTTACTGTTCCTTAAGTCTGAATTTATTTTCAAGATTAAAATGGCTTATTTAAAGGTTACATTCATCACCAAACTGTTACACTGTCTTTGTCAATTAATTCTGTAATTTCATCAATAATATCACTCAAGCACCTGAAAAAACAAACCTGTAATTGTGATTCAGTTGCTCCAGAAATCTATCTGGAAATTTCAGAGAATGTTGACTCAGTGAATGGATGAGAGATGTTGTGAACACGTTATTTCCTGTTTATTTACAGGAAAAAATGCAGGAAGTTCCACAAGCTGACTGTTGCATGTAGACTTACAAGTAGAAGTTGACTGAGGAGACAAGTATGAACCATTCACACTCTGCCCATCTTTGTCAACCACTATTTAGTGAAATTAAAACAGTCCCTGGAAAACTCTGGCACTTGGGGCTTGGTGGGCTTTGCAGTGCGCTATAAATATTCATGAACTAAAGAAGTACCCACAGGGAGTGTTTACATTTGAATAGCCCAATCAAAGGTGGGTGAACTCACAAGCTCCAAACCCGGAAATTTCTTATTTAGGAAAGAATTACCGCATGGAAACCTAATATGATGTAACAACCCTCCATTCCCAGGAGGGAAGGAGCACTGTAAGGGAATACAAAGGTGGTTTTTTTTTTTGATATTTAAACTTTGTTTGACATTGAAGCAAAAGACTTGTAGAAGACATACTTTAAAGGTATGTCCTTAGAGTTAATGCGCGAGTGCCTCCACTATGCTTCTCTCGATTGCCTTTTTGAGAAACTCTGCAAAGACAATAATTGTCCCTTCTAGGGGAAGTAGTCTCAAGAACACAATTTTTAATTTTTTAAATCTTGGAAGATATGGAAAAATACTCAGTGCACATATTGGCGCACAGTAACACCCATATATCTATTTGAAACAGAAAGCACACTAAGGCTTCATGAAAAAAAGCACTTGAACTAATAATACTTGCAATACATGCAGCTCTATCTAGTTCCCTAAAAACATAAGCATTAATTACAATCCTAATATCTGGCACACATATTATTATTATCATTCTCACTCTTGAGATGGAGAGGATGCATGGTTAAGCAAGTAAGTACCAGACCTCAGAACTGAATCCAGCTCTCCTGGCCCCTAGGCATTTGCACTGACAACAGCAACCTGATTGCCTGCTAAGGGCTAGGGCCAACATTATTGAATGTGGCGCCTGTATTTAGGCATCAAAAGTGTTTTGCTGAAACCTTAAACCAGGCTATGGCTGCTCAGCACCTATGCTTTTATCAAGGTTCCTAACTTCAGGCATTTATGACCTGATTTCCTGATGTACTCAGCACCAGCGTCTTGCACTGGCCTTAACTGCAGCTGCAGGTGCTCAGCACCCTTTTAGAAATAGGCCATTGAGCTTGAAAATGTTGGCCTAAAGCTTTGATTGTTAATTGGATTTCAGGTAGGCTTCTTTTTAAGAAGAGCTGACAAAGTTATTCCCTGCTGGCTCCTGGCCTTTGGGGCCTAGAAAGCCAGCATCTATGTTCCACTCCTCACCCTAAGAGTTTGGGGACCTAGAAATGCCAGAGCTAATCTCAATTTCACTTAAAAAAATGTTTTGAGGCCTTTTCTTTGTGAAGAAAACATCCTTGAAAATCTAACTTCACCTGCAGGTTTGAAAGTTTTGTCCCTGTTTTTGTGTAAAGAGTATAAATTATTCATGGCCTCCCCTGCTGTCATGGAAGGCTTGCTGTTGGGACCTACATGATACACAGACTCAACTACTGTGGCAGCCTTGGCAAAACAATGCTATATGGAGGTAGTAGTGCCACTGCTGTATGTGCAGTATGTATGGCTGATGCTGTTTCCACACCCATCTGTCTCCCAGCTGGCCCCCAGAAGGCCTGTGCCACAAGGAGACAACCCCTGCCCAGGTTAGCTAGCAGTCTTCTCTAGCTGCCCTCCAAATGAGAAAAATTTAGTATTTGAATCCCAGCCCTGCTACTGCCTCCACTAAAGGTCTCAGTCGAGTCTTTCAGTTCTTGAAATAGCCTAGACCTTGCTTGGTTCTGCTCCAGCTCAGCTCAAGGGTATTTTAAAGGCCATTTAAAAATGTTCAGATCTTTGGGAGCATTTTACAATGAAGAGATCTTTGGAAAGTTTAACCCTTAAAGAAATGAGGAAGTAACTGGAAGACTTGTTTCAATAGTGCTGACCTTGGGCCATTAAAGTGTTAAAACTGGACATCCAGAGAGGGACACACATAAAGCTACATAAAACTTGTGGAGACTGTTCTATGCTGCTTCTGCCCTGCTTTGCTTCAGCTGCTTCTACCGGGAGCTGAGAATGTTCTCCTGCTGTTTTAAGCGACATGAGTAACATCTGCTATGAGTGCTTCATTCTTTCTTTCATCCTCTCCCCGGGGAAGGAACTGTGTATTTCATTTTGGAAGAGCTCTGTTGTTGTGGGTTGGGGTTTTGGGGAAGGTTTAGAAATCTACATGCAGGCACATATTTATACAAGAGAAGGGAACCTTTGGAACCTTTATGTGCACCCTACTCTTCAATTGAGGACATTCATGGTAATACTTAAGTGCTATGGTCTTAACCGTGTGAGTCTGATCCATGCTCTCAGGCCAGCCTGTGAGAAAGTTCTAGCTCCTGTGCAAACAAGCTTCAGCTCTTTGATAAAAACACTCACAAAGCAGGACTGTCAACTGCCACGTTGTTACCAAACAGGAAGAACTTTTCAGTGATCTCCAAGATGTGCTGGACCCAGTCCACCAAGAATAGGAAGGACTGAGTGTTAGGCACAACTGGACAAACATGTAGGAAGGCAGTGTAGATTGGAAGAGAGCAGACTGAATACATTCCTCGTTTCTGTTGCTACTGAGCAACAGTGCTGTAGCTCTCTGTATTAACTGGAATGTCCTACAGACTGATGGCTCCATGCCCAGGTATTTTGCACTGATGGAGTCCAGACGGGAAGCAGCAAGGGCGTGAATCACTGTGGCCAGGTCCCTTTTGAACAGGATGGGAAGTAACTGCTGATCTAATTATTTCTTGCCCTAGTTTTCATGTCTGTGAAGTGGGGACACTTAACTACCCCAGGGGCAACTAATTATTAGTCACAAAATGTTAAGTTAATGCTCTAATTCACTAAAAAGAGATATAATTTTTGTACTGGGCGAAATGGTCCTGAGAGGCCATGTAATCTTGGCTAGTATCATATTCAGAACTAACTATCATCACTGATGAAACACTGATAAAACCTGTACAATTATTCAGCAATTCTACCGGACATTGGTAGCTCTCTGACCCAGCAACATCTAAAAAAAAATAAATTAAATTCATTCACTCTGGGTAATACCTGACAAGTGTGTCTCATTGCTCCCCACAAACCCCACGATATATTGTGTTGACTATGGAAATAACACTAGGACTCAAAATAGGAAAGGAATGGCTGCTCAGAGACAAAGGAAGAAACAAGCACAAGTTCAAACACCTAGGCCTAAGTCCAAAAACGAAGGCAAAAGAAACAGGCACTGGAAATAGCAAGACGACATGAAAGGGAAGTTTTAATAGGCACATTGCTTTATCATAATTTAATGAAAATCCAGTATGAAGTTAAATTAGCAATACCTTTCTTTAGTTTCTTATTAAGTAAGAGTTCAGTATTATAGATAATGGATGGAGAAACTGTTTTAGTTATATCCACTCTGCATAAAGAACTGCATGGTCATACTCCAGGTGTTCACTTAGAAGAGTTTCAACTTCTGAAAGACATTTGAGCACCCTATAAATATATATTTGAGCACCTACCTTGCAGTTTTCTTATCTGATACCTAGATGGGATATATTCCTCATTTAAAATATTGTTAGAAGCCTATTTCTGAAAAGTCCTTATTGTGTTAAGCATGTCTTCTTAAAAGCTTACCATTCTAAAGAATAAATATTTTAGATACATACTTTTTCAACATTGCAGAAGCATAAATACACCATGTAGCCTTTTGAACATGAAAATATTAAAATTCATACCTCAGAACCATCTTAAAACTTCTAACTGGTACAATATGTTTCCATTTGCTTCCCTTCTATAGAAGCACTATCTCCAAAAATTTAATGCTGGCTCAATAGCTATGGAACACAAAGCCATTTAAAAGAAGTGGCAAAGGTGGGGGAAGGGGGAGCTATAAAGATGATCTTAAAACAAAGAGCAAATTCCTGTAAAATCTCATTATTTCAACTTAAAGGTTGAGTAATACATTGCAGGTTTGATTTTCAGGACTGGTCATTTACTCTATGTTCTCACCAGAATGTGTTCTCATGGGATTGTCTTGCATTCCTAACAGAGGTCTGTAGTGAAATAATGGAAACCTCTAAAGAGAGTCCTACCAGTTTTTTGCTTTAAGAAGACTGGTAATGAGGGGATAGTAACTTTTCCAAGTGAAGATGAACGGAGTATGTGGTGATTCTTATGTTCCTAGAACAGGAGTCAGAAAATGCTAAGCAAAGAATTGCACTGGGCCAAACACCAAGTTAAGCATCTTTATAATGCATTTATTTTCTGTATCCCTGACCTCATTCCCTTTAATTATCAGCTGTGCTGTATGTGTGGATAGGACTTCTATGCTACTGTGTTCTGCTGTGCTCTATCTCGTTCATGTTCTTACTCTGCCCTACAGACATGGAGTGCAGTCCACGGCTTCTAATCTGAGATGATTAACATCTCTCATGCATGGGAGATGCACTTTAGATGCATGTTTAAATTAAAAGCAGGGAACTGTTCCTGATAGAGGGAATAAATACACTGTTATGCTGCAAGCCCCAACACAAACCACGGTAATGTGAAGGGATAGAGAAATATAACCCGGGGGCCAGTTGCCAAAGATTCCACTGCTTCAGCTGGCTGGTAGCCTGAACAAAGCGATGCCTCCTAGAATAGGTTTTAAATGAGAGCAGGCTTGAGATTAATGTATTTTCAGCAAAATCAGACTCCAAAGGTCAGTACCTACTGCTCTGCCTAAGTGCTTTACTGCCCTTTCACCAGTTGGGGTAGAAAACTGGAGGTAAGAGCAGAAAGCTAGTGATCCCAACAAATAAATGCAAATGGCATGATGGTACTGCATTTTTTTAAACATAATGCATTTTCAACTGGGGTGGGGCTACCCAAGTTAATTAAAATAATAAACATAATGAATTAAGCCAGTAAGAAAATGAATACCTTTTCCTTTTTGCAAGTGTAGATAAGCCAGAGAGAGGCTGTCTCTAAGGGTATGGAGATGTGGTCTATTAAGAGCCTTCTGCAGCATGGAACAACCAACACACTGATTGTCACCTAGCCAATATAGAGCATAATTTGTCTCTCCTTTTGTGCCCTTCACTAGAAAACCAGGTGCCTTAGTTATGTTAAAGTGTTAATGAACCAGGCTTAGATGGAGAGAGCAAAATCTTGCTGTCAGTCTTGGGCAGGGATGAATTTTGAGAGGAAAACTATGTTCTTATAATAAAACGCTGAAGGCAGCTGTCTGGGACTCCATGTATTTTGAAACAAGAGCATATTTTATGGGGGACAGACTAGTAAGGAGGTACATGTCACAACTACACCTGGATCTCTGTATATTGTGCATCTTCAGAATCCATTTAGCTATTCTGCATTTTAAAAATCCACTCTGAATTCTGCTGTTTAAACTAATTTCTATCCTCTTGTTCCCATTTCTTTCTTTTCATGATTGTTTTTTGCATACCTGCATCTTCTCTCTTGCAGTTTGCATTGTTCTAATGTTTTGGGTGGTTTGTTTGGGTTTTTTTGGTTGTTTGTGGGTTTTGTGTGTGTGCTTGTTTTTTTTTTTCTTTCATTTTTCCTTTTGGTCTTTCTTCCCTAACGATCTCTCTTTTCTCTTTCCTGAAACTGCTGATATTCATAGTTCTCCCTACGTCCTCATTTTGATGAATCAGTGACGAACAACAGAATTTGTGAAAATCAGTAAATTAAAAATATTTGAATATTTTTTCCTAAAAAAGCAGTTTCATTTTATTAGAAACACTTTGCAAAAAACCCCAATAAGTAGTGAGACCAAAAAAAAACAAAGAAAATTATTCTGCAAAAACCATGCTGTGAAGGAAACACATACAACAAAATTAGTTTCTGACCTTTCCTTGTTCCACTCAGTTTCTCCTTTATTTTTCCCCCAAGTCCAATAACTTTCTACACAACCCAGGCCATTTTCTGACTTAAAAACTCAATCTTGCCTCTTCCTGTCCATCACTAGGTATGACTGACTTTTTCCCTAGATGTCCAACTTTTTCTTTCTTTTCTCTTCTCTATTCTTTTTTTTCTTTTCTTTTCTCTTTTCTTTTCTTTTCTTTTCTTTTCTTTTCTTTTCTTTTCTTTTCTTTTCTTTTCTTTTCTTTTCTTTTCTTTTCTTTTCTTTTCTTTTCTTTTCTTTTCTTTTCTTTTCTTTTCTTTTCTTTTCTTTTCTTTTCTTTTCTTTTCTTTTTCTTTCTTTTCTTTTCTTTTCTTTTCTTTTCTTTTTCTTTTCTTTTCTTTCTTTTTCTTTCTTTCCTTTCTTTTTTCTCCCTTCCCTTCCCTTCCCTTCCCTTCCCTTCCCTTCCCTTCCCTTCCCTTCCCTTCCCTTCCCTTCCCTTCCCTTCCCTTCCCTTCCCTTCCCTTCCCTTCCCTTCCCTTCCCTTCCCTTCCCTTCCCTTCCCCCTTCCCTTCCCTTCCCTTCCCTTCCCTTCCCTTCCCTTCCCTTCCCTTCCCTTCCCTTCCCTTCCCTTCCCTTCCCTTCCCTTCCCTTCCCTTCCCTTCCCTTCCCTTCCCTTCCCTTCCCTTCCCTTCCCTTCCCTTCCCTTCCCTTCCCTTCCCTTCCCTTCCCTTCCCTTCCCTTCCCTTCCCTTCCCTTCCCTTCCCTTCCCTTCCCTTCCCTTCCCTTCCCTTCCCTTCCCTTCCCTTCCCTTCCCTTCCCTTCCCTTCCCTTCCCTTCCCTTCCCTTTTTTCTCCTCTCCTCTCCTCTCCTCTCCTCTCCTCTCCTCTCCTCTCCTCTCCTCTCCTCTCCTCTCCTCTCCTCTCCTCTCCTCTCCTCTCCTCTCCTCTCCTCTCCTCTCCTCTCCTCTCCTCTCCTCTCCTCTCCTCTCCTCTCCTCTCCTCTCCTCTCCTCTCCTCTCCTCTCCTCTCCTCTCCTCTCCTCTCCTCTCCTCTCCTCTCCTCTCCTCTCCTCTCCTCTCCTCTCCTCTCCTCTCCTCTCCTCTCCTCTCCTCTCCTCTCCTCTCCTCTCCTCTTTTTCTCCTTTTTTCTCCTCTCTTTTCTTTTTTCTCCTCTCTTTTCTTTTTTCTCCTCTCTTTTCTTTTTTCTCCTCTTTCTCTTTGGGTCAGAGTTTGCATGCACTATCTGCTATGGACAGCAAGCTAAACAGATTTGGATCTATTAAAATAGTAGAGAGATACAGCACAGGCACCTTGGAGTGTTACAGGTACGGTACTACAGGTACTACAGGTGCTTCCATGACATAGGAATCCACCAGGAAAGAGGATGGGAAGGCAATCAGAAAGTCTTTATTCCATATTGTTTTCATGCAGCAAGAAATTAGGAAAGAGAAGATGCAGTGCAATAGATATGAATTCCAGTCTCTCACACAATGAATTAATGCGTGGTTTAAATGCTCTGAGTTCTTTTTTCTCCAAAGAAATAATTCAAATCTTCATGCCAAACATTAGTAACTGGTTTTCAGTGTGTAAAACTTTCAGCAAGCAAACTACTAAATGGGCATATGTGTGCATATGCCTCACTAGCCTTTTGCCTTTGCTGATGAGATGAAACCCAGCTCTGGTCCAAAGCAAAATTAATTGTGGACACCTCAGTCAAAGGACTCTAGAGATGGGGGGCTCATGCTATAAAAAACTTGAAAAAAACTGAAGTGCTGAAAAATCTCATCATTCCAAACAAAAATCACGTGGCGGACAGTGTAGAAAAGGCCTTACTGTACAAATATTTCTCCCTGTTCCATCTTTATAGACAACCAGAGACCCTGAAATTTTTCCTCTGTCAACTCATCCTAATACTTCAATGTAAACTTTAGAAATAATCTGCTACTGTTTAAAAGTTTAACATCAGATCAGGAATAACACACTGCCACTTCCCACTGCAAGACAAGAAGTGCAAATTGTTAATATATAGTAAAGAAACCCTTCATCCAAAATAGTTTTAGATCTTGTTCAACATTTACTTCTTCCTCTTTTTCCTTTTGGTTATTATTAGTAAAAAAGTATCATTACAAGTTTGTCAACAGCACACAAGAAGACAGTGTACCATGCATTTGTCCCTATTAGGTTTTTTCCCCTACTGTGTCAGCATTTATGGGAAAGGGCCAGCAGGTAAACCAAGGTAAATTTTGTCTACTTCCTCCCTCCATCCTGTCACTCCTACTTCAGTGCTTAGCTTTTCACCTTTAGAGAAAAAAAACCCCACTTATTTTCCATTTTACTGCTTTATGGATTTCGTATGTTTTATGGATAGCAAACAGAAAAATAAGATGCCCATTTCTCTCTCCTCAAGAAGATCTGCAGCTGCAAGAACCTACTGAGCAAGAATCCAACGGTTGCTCCCAGAATTCAGGTCTGTACCAGGTGGCTTTGTGCCAGCACCTTTTTGAAGCAGCATCAGTTGAATCAGTTGTCATTTCTCATGTTTTTCCCTCCTCCCTGTCCTGATGATGAGCAAGCATCAGAAGAGGTCATGGCAAGCAAATCTTTGAACTAAGCTATCAAATACATAATGTAATTCTAACACCCAAGTAGCAAGTGTGGTACCTGCAGTTCTGTTTGGAAGAAGAACTTCTGTGGACACTGTGTGCAGTCATAGATCTTGTCCTCTTGTCCATGGGCTGAGAAAATATGCTGCTGCAACTTGTTTGCTTGGACAAACACTGGAATTTTAGACAAACAACAAGCTTTTAATTATTTCATATTGCAAGTGAAGAGCTTTTTATAAACAATTTCCCATTAACACTCAGCAATTCCAAGAAGTAAAATTAGGCTGGAGCACTCTGCTTTCACATTACACTGTTGCTATAATGGGTACCAACAAACACTGTTTATCTACAAAGTGTGATCCTTCTTCTGGAGTGAATGCATCAAAAGAGACGCTTGGTTTTAAAAAAAAGAACCAAAAAACAAATAATAAAAAAAAAAGACCCTAGCAGGGCAACGAATTAAGTTTTCAGATTGAAAGAATTTTAAAATGCCATTTTTTTTTACTTCAGTGTTATTTCTTCATGCTTGCTGCACTTTGATTCAACACACATAAAATCTCCTAGCCACCAACAGGTCTGAAAAGCATAGATGTCAAAGTCCTGTTTACCCTGTGTGTCTAAAGTTAAAGCTAACAAACAGCTCTGTATTTAAATGTGCTAATGCTAAAAATTATATCCCACAGCTACACTGGGGCAATGTCTATAAATGTGAAACAGAACTGCAGGTAAATTCTCTTTGGATACTTTAAGATCAACTCTGCCTACACACTGAATGCAAGGGTTTCAATAATATAAACATGTTCAATTTTAATGACTACAAAACAAGGCCCTAAGACTGTGTAACAGTTTACCTAGGAGACATACTATTAATAATTAAATTGTATATGCCAGAGGCAGTGTTTGGGTTGGCAGCACTGACTTCTGATGGATGCCTGGTGCACTGTGACCTAAAAAAGTTTGCATCTACAATATTAATCTGTATAGGCAGGGAAAGGATTATTAAAGATGCTGGCATTTGACTTTGACTCCACTCCTAATCATTAAAATTATTCTAATTGCAAGGCAACAAAAAGCATCAGAATATTGTTCTTCTGAGTCATACATTTTAATCACATTTCTCATTACCCTGAAAAAAAAAGATCAGATTCCATTTTCCATATAAAACTTATATTAGTGATTTTTACTTCTTGTTAATATTCCAGCAAGACATGCTGAAGTAATTTAATGGCATATTGCTAATAAAACACCATTGCTTATGATTAATGCTCAGTGTCTATTTACCCCATCAGCAAAAAGGAAAAAGTGTTTCAAGCAGATTGGAATCGACTTATCTCCATACTCTTTAACACATTTTACAAGGGTACTGGCTCAAACCTTAAAGGATTAGTTTTATCAGGGATCTTGCTCACCAGGAGAACCATCAGCAGGTACTCCTTACAGATGCAAGTTTTTATATTTATTTATTTTTTATATTGCGTTTACAGCTCCCCAGGCTTGGAAATTGAAGACCCATGGCATTACACTAAGAAAAGATCACCTCATAATGTGTACACAAAGACAAGCGAAAAAATTAGTGGAATTGGTAATAAAACTAAAAAATAAAAAAAACCACCTAACTGAAGGAATTACTGAACACAGATGCCTAGCAGGCAAACTGTTTACAGCAGTACTATCCACGCTCAGATATTTCTATGACAAGCTGTGCAGTGAAGACGGACTATGTATTTTTTTATTTTATAACCCACAGAAATGTGTGAAACCTGAACACAGTAAGGTAATAATTATCACCAGCCACTGGATCTAAGAGATGAAAGATGCAACTTTAATTTTCCTCGGTAGTGTGCACTTAGGTTTTATTGGGAGGGGAGCTGCCAAACAAAGAGAAGTAAAATGAAGGTATTACAGGGTCTATTTGCCTATCAATGAAAGTCCTCCACTCCCATTAATGGAGAACAGAAATCCTGACTGGCTTCCAGAATTAGCATGCCATTGATGCAAGAATACCCAAAGTGTGTTTTGTCATGTTTGTGATTATCTTTGATTTCATCTTGTAAAGCAAAATTGGGCACGTAAGCTACATATTAACGCTTATGTTTTCAGTTATCATTTTATGAAATGCTCTATTTAGAAATCCTTAAAAAAACTCACAACAACTCTGTAGGTATCCTTTTAATGTGCTTTCATTTCCAAGAACAGCATTTTCCTGTTCCTCATTATGGCCCCAACACTGCAGTTCTTAGCCCTACTGGGTCAAGTTATTTTCTCACTTGGGTTTTACTACCGAATAACACCACTGATTTGGGAAGGATTATTCCACACTTGGACTTGTGTCAGGGGAAAGCAGAACTTGACTTGTGGCAAGACAGCACGGTTTGCTTTCTCAAGCACATTACAAGGGTGTTTCTTCTCACTACAAGCCAACAAACACACACAAGTGGGCTTTCTTACCCAATCAGGGGTGAATGTTGCTGCATAGGCTACGTCTAGCAGCCCTTGCCTGTGGGGCCAAGTTTTGGTCTGAGATACATCCTTTCAGATTAAACATCTGTAGCTTTAAAGGACAAATTTATGGGCAATTTTAACCTCAGCAAGTTTGGAACATCAAGGCAATGAATGTGATACCGTGGAAGATAACAGACTATCACTTCTGTTACCACAGGAAACTCAAACTTCCGATAGAAGAGCCTGCAATGCAGTTCTTACAGATGGATGTCTGACCTTCCAAGAAGCTCAACTTTCTAAACAGCTTTTAATCAATATTACTAATGTGCACAAATGTAGTGTTCCCTCCTAAAGCTGACCTAAAGCCAGCCCATGACACAGTTGTAAGAGGAGATCTGCACATGCAAACTAAGGGCATGACTGGGACAAGCAGTGATCGCCTCCTACCTGTAAAGCACACTGGACATTTGAAGGTGCCCCCCATGCCTTCAAAGCTGTGCTCTATCAGGTGGCACTGAAGCTTGGCAGGAGAGTCGAAAGTCTGATTGCAGAGTTTGCATTCATGGTTCAGTCCTTCATCTATGGGAGAAATCAAAGGAAAAGTGAAATTCATCACAGCCCTTACCGAGGAGAAACTCCAACATGATGTATGAACTAAGGAGCCTTTTTGTTTTCTGAAGCTCAGGAAACTGGTTGTCCTTCAGCACCTACAGCTGCTGAAGTGTTTTCTTACCTGGTAGGTTTCAGAATGTACAAAGCTTAACAGGGCATTAAAAGCACAGATTTTCCACATACAATTACCACCAAAGAGGAATGCAGAGCATTAGAATTCAGTAGCAAATGATGAGTGGGAACAGAAACATCATGTTTTAGCAGTCACCTGATCATGACCAAGTACATTTGCAAAGCAGCGTGTGCTGATCACACATCATCCCATCTAACACGGGTAAGAACTGTGAACACACACATTTTTGGCACTCTGGCCGACTCTGGAGTTTCTCGTAACCAGCATGAGAGGGGAGGGTAGTTTATACCCTCACATCATCCTGCTCCATGCTTCCAGTCCCCGGGGCATACGTGAAACCTTTTGTTAGCCAAAGGATTTCCCAACTCCTTTTCTGACAACCCTAGATTTCTCCCTTTATTTGCATTTCTCCTCTTAGCAGCTCAGAAAAGTCCCTGCGTGTCTCCTGATGCAGCTTTCCCATCATGGTGCTGCGGCTTTAAAACCCTCCCCACTCCCTGCCGCTTGTTCCTCTGCTTCCTTCCATTGTCCTCTGAAGGCCGGCTGGTGCCTGGCACCAGGATCCCTTCCTGAGGGTGCTGCAGGATTCATCCATTCCACCATGAGGGCAGTCAATGGCTGTCCTACTTAGAAACAGTTGCTAGGTAAGAAGTGGCTTCCAGCCCTGCTGCAGAGGCCTCAATTCCCACAGCACCACTTAGAAAAGGTCCTTCTGTATGTCACCAGTGTGCTACACAAGTAGCATTGATCTCGCAGGTAAATACTGTATCTGATTATTAAAAATCAAGCAGGAATAAAATGCTTGGCAACTGGAACAGCTCCCTACCATTTCTGAGGTGAAAAGGAGTGATTTAGGAGAGTGCTGTGTCCACCCCAAACAACTAGATAGTGGGCTGCATAACTCCTACCCAGAATTTGCTTTCTGCAGTGATTAGTGACCGTAATGACGGACCTTTGTGGTTTGCAGTGGCTGTCAATGGTGACAGCAGAGACAGCAGTGACAGCAAAAACAATGTTTTGCACTGCACACAACAATCTTCCTCACAAATGTAAAGAAAATCATGATGCGGTGCTTGTGTAGCTGAGTGGAGCCACAAGTGTTCTCAAAATGATCCTTGGAATTGAAAAAATGTTCACGGTAGCCCTCAGCATTCACTTCCTGTCAGCCCAAAAACTAAATTTAGCCTTCACGTAAGTCACGGCATCTTTAGCAAAGGGTGAGAATTGTGGGCTTTAAAGCTAGGTGGTGGTGGCTGTTCTGCAGGTGGGACTACTGAAAACTACCGTTGTGTGGTTTTCTATGAGGTGTCAGAGCGCTTTACAATGAGAAGGTAAGGGGTAGATGAAAACCAACAAAAGCAGGGTGCAGTGATGGGGTGTCTCCTTTGGAGTAAACAGGTAAAAATACACTGACTGCAACAATTCCTGCTTTTACAACAGTCCTTAACTCAGGAGCTCTCTCTCCACCCAACAGCTAGCTCTGATAATGTTCATACATACAGCGCCTTCATTGCCTTTCATAGTAAAACTGTGTCTTTCATGTAGTGACTGCAAGGGTAAGGAAGGACCCCATTATGGCTCTTTAAAACAGACACACTGGCACGTGGCCATTTTTTTAACTCTCCTTTCTTCCTGCCAGTCTTGGTGCAATGGAGTGATGCCGTGGGTATAGACAAACATGAGTGAACATTGCCCATGTGCTCACACAGCTGACTGCAGACTTTCCTTTGTCCTCTACCTGATCCTTCATTAAAGCAATGATCCTGCCTAGCTCCAGCAAGTCACACTGATGGTCAAGTACAACTGGCTGAACATACTCTGCACAAGACTCCCAAGGGTAGATAAGGGGTGGGTAACACCTTCTCATCAGAAGATACCATCAGACATATGCTGACTCTTTCCTTAGTAGGGAAAATTTTAGTGGATTCTCAAGAATGGCCTGAGATTTGGGGTCTTCCACCACCACAAACCCTTCCAGTGTGTTCTGCTTTTGCCGCTGCTGAGAGAAGTATGGCTCATGTAAGCATGGTCAAAGCACACAGCATCCTGTACACCTCAGAGAGGTGGTGGCATCCTGTGAGGCAGGCCGTAAGCCATGCTCTCCCAACTGGCAGCAACCCAGAGCTGTGGGTAAAGCTGCAGAACAGCATACTGAAAAGATGAAGAATGCTCAATAAACCATATATAAATGGTTCTTTTTCCCCAAACTTGCAAATCAATTACGAGGAATGTACAGACTGCCACATGTGATCCGATAATTTCTCCTACATCCAGATCTTTGCCATGGTCATTACCAAACAGATAGTTCTGAAAATGGCGCACGTCCCCACAAAGGGTCATTACAGGCTAAAAAGCCTGTGGGGTGAAGTTTCTTCATCAAGCTGATATACACAGTCAAAGCAATTAGGACAAAGGGAGCTCCATCTCAGGATCTTCCAGATGTCTAGGTGAAGATAATCAATGCCACTTCCCAAATCACAGTTACTGTTGGCAAAGTGTAAATGAACCATGCTAATCATTCTTGAGCATGGGAACACTGAACAGGGAGTTCTTCAAACATTCAAAGGAAGAAAGACTTCCTAAAAAGAAAATTTTTATATGGAGCAACAGAAGACAGAGAAAGTTTTATTCTCTTTCCATTACCTTAGCTAATGAGGAAAAAGTAAGGAGAAAGGCATGCACTTCTGATGCTGAAGTAAAACTAATTTTAGTTACACAGTATTTGTACTTGTTCAAGAAGAACTGAACCCATTAAATGTGACCCTATTGTATTTCCCATATCACTCAGATCCAAGGGGATCTCCTGGTCACAAACATCAAAACCACTTTGATTACTGTATGTTGCAAATCCAATTTTCCTAAAGGCTTATAAACAGGGTTTGAAAAATCCCCTCACCCACTTGCCTGGGGCAGATAGGAAACTTCCCCAGGCAAGAGACTTCAATTTGTGCAGAATCTAAGCTTTCCCTTAAAAATAAAATGTTTTTAGTCTCCTAGTTCTTAAGACCGTATTTAAAATATGACTACATTTGTATAACTAATATAATAATTTTTTTCCTAAGTCCCACTGTTCAGGGAGTTATAAATCCCTCCCCTCACACTCCTTTTCACCCATTCTGTGCACATCACCTGCTCCACTGTCGGAACAAAGGGCAAGGTTCCAGTCCTTGAATTCAAGAATGTGAGACTAGCATGATTTAAATTTAAGGGAGACAGATAAGGTTACAGTACAGGCAGAAGAGCCAGGAGTGCTGGGTTCTCTTCCAAACTCCAGCACTGACTTACTCTTATCACCTTCGGTGTGACAGTACGGCCTGTTTCTCAGACTACCCATCTTTAAAGAAGAGGTGTTAATTTTTAATTTCTACTTTAATAGGCTGACCTAATTAATATCCCTTAAGACTTGTAATACAACTGGGACAGTGGAGCTGGAGAAGAGTCCAGGACTATCTGCCATAAACAGAAGACCCAGAATCACTGCCATCTGCCTTTGAAAAGGTTTAAGATAACATGTCCGGGCACACAACTGCCTGCTTGCTTGGGTCACACAGCACTGCAAAAGGATGATGGAACAAGGCTTTGTCCCTGCTCTGCTCTCCATAGAGAATTTAAAAGCATGGCCAACATTTTATCTCCCACCAGCATGAAAGAGCCAGGGTGTGGCAGCTCTTGCAAAGGTGCCAGATGTGGAAAGAGGATGCAAAAGGCTCTGTTTACATGCTGGCCTCTGTCTAGCTCTTCATGTTTAGCAAACAATTTTATAGGGCACTATGAAGTGCAAAGTATGATATAATTAATAAATAAAAGGCCGGTGAAAATGTCACCTTTTCAGTTTCCATTTGGGATAAATCTGAAATGGAATGGAGTGTCAGATACAGTCCAAGAGGCTCTCCTTCCCTGCAGAACAGGGCTGCTGCTCTTTGCTCTTAGGGAAAAAAAAAAAGTAAAAAAAAAAAAGTGCTGAACAGCTTTAAAAAATTCAATCAAAATAATCTGCTCTTTGGAAAGGTGGCGGCTGACAGTAATTGGAAAATACTGTCTGACTCATTTATTAAAGTGAGATTCAGAGTCAATTGATTTAATAACCATTAGAATATTCTATTAAGGATATAATAGGTTGGCACAGCCCTATTTTTTATTAAGAGTTATAGGTAAGAAATAAGCAATGCTATGGAATTTTAGACAACTGCTGTATGGATTAGACTAAAAATATAGCTTGCCAAATAGGTATAAAAGCAGCAACTATCAGGAGGAGGAATAGGAAAGTACATTACAGTGCAAATTAGTTAGCTGAACGATGAAAAAGAAATGAACCTTTAAAATAAAGCCTGCACTTTTCCAAATCCAACAGAAAACCAAGCTCTGCATTCCCTGATGTGGTACATCGTAAAACAAGTAAGCATGTCCTTCACATTATGGATCCAAAAACTCCGTAAGGAAGGCAAGAACAAAGTACCCACTGTAAAGCACAGAACTGCTGCTAACTGTTGCCCTTACATGGTTAGGATATGAGTTTGGACATGGGTAAGACCTCATAACATGGATGAGGATGATTTACCCACTGCTGGTAGACAAATTATTTTGATGTATGCAGAATTTCTGCATAAGTAAATTACTTTCCATTCGTAATCTTTATTCAGATAATGGGAAAATGTAAACATGAATCAATTCTAAATAAATTAGTTTAACATTCATATAAATGTTTAATATTTACACAAATATTAAATGTTTCAATGGAGGTAGGTAGATTTTAATTGAGGTGCAGCCCACTATCTCAGCAACTAACTTGATAACCAGCTATAAAAGCAATCAGAAGCAGTCTTCGTGCTGAGCAAATACTCACATTTGGGGATACTCTGTCTTTGCACTGCTTACCCACGCTGTTGAGTTACTGAGTAACTTGTAGAGCAGGCAAGATCTCCCCCACCCGCACTCCCACTAACCCTACTTGAGGTAGTGCTTTAGGTGACCTGGCCCAATTTGTGTTACCGACTCAAAACACAACTTGTTCATTTCATGGAAGGCCCTGACATTTCAAGATACACTTTAAACAACTGAAACCCTTTAAGCAGTCTCTGGACTGTGTGTTCCATGTTTATGCTTCTTGCTCTTCAATAAAAACAAAACTAGAGCAGCTACAAGCAAATGTTCACTGGCTGACTTACATGCAGCTGTTAAGTCGGTAACCACTGGGGGCCCTCTTATATTGTCTGATCAACACTACAGCCAATACCGAGTACCAATTTGTAACAGTTTGTAAGTAACTCTTTCTCTTATTCACCCTCGAGATTGTCCAGAAGGGTCCTTCTGCCTTTTACTCTGAATAAATCTATAGAAAAAGGTCCAAAGATGATGATGTCCTCTTGGTAAATCACCACGAGGCTGGGTCCCTGCTTAAAAGAATCTTCTTAGAAGTAGTGTAAACTCTGCCCTCCACACACAACACTGGAATGAAATAGCCTGCAGTCTCTGCATTTTTTTCAGGTCTAACGCATGCACAGCTCCCACATTCAATGTGTTTTCTTTATAATTTTTTACCAAGCAAACCATGCCCCTAAACCAATTTCTCCTTCTTCACATTGCTTCTACTCTTCCCTGAGTTAATTTTGCAGCACACATTTATAAGCCAGACATCTGAGGAGGAAGGAAGGAACAGCATGGATGACAGCAAACCCCTCGGCTATGACATCTCACACTGAAAACCAGGGAAGGGCAAAATACAGTGTACAACACTACAATTTGCAGAGTATACAGCCATCTGTACTTCCTAGCTTACAGTGCTGTGTTTGGCTGCATCTTTCTAATTCTACTGGCCATACACTCACACACTCATCAGCCTCTCTGGGCCACCAGAGACAATCTCATTCCTGCTCAAAATTTGGTCTCAGGGCCCACCAAGGCGAGGAGGTGTGTGACAAGTTTCCTCACCTGCTAAGGAACACACAACACCTCTTCCAAGCCTGGAAGCTGAAATGAAACAGTGCCTGAAGTCTCCAGCACCACGTTTATAATTTCTCCCTGATTGTAATAGTGCTTCTGTAATTTTCAACTTCTCCAACATTATCACCAACCCCCCTCCATGAAAAACACTATCCACTATGGTGTTAGTTTTGGAAGCTGACATAAAAAGCATGGGAATACAGTGATAAAGGAGACATAGCACAGGCAAAGCATAAAGCTGGAAGAATTTACAGCTGTGAGAAGAACCTGTCATGGAAAAAAAAGGAGCTTTTCTAAAGTCCTAACTATCAGTTCAATTCTGTTGGGATGGGATGGAGTATTGGATGGAAAGACAGAAGTACACCCATGTTTAACTCCTGTGATGTCTAGGGCAGATCACCGCACGTTTGGAATCGGAAGGGTGGGGGAAGCAAATACCTCCCTCACCCTCTCAGCACTGTTATCCTACATTTCCCTGTTGTGGCACACACTACTGCTGGTGTAGGCAGACCTCCACAATGGTCTGTGTTTACTCTTAATACCACTTTCTATTGAAGTCATAAAGTTAGCTAGCTACTGGGAGATTCAACACATTAGGCTACAACCTGAGCAATGTTTCTCTCCTTGCTTCAAAATTATTTTTGGGCAAGGCTCTGCCCATGCCTGAGGAAGGAGGTGAACAAGATGCAAGGAACAATCCCAAACTCTTGAGTCACCAACAACTGTAGCCTCCCAAGGGGAAAGCTGAGACCGAGCTATGACTCTGCCTTGCAAGGCACTGGCCGAGGTTAGAAGGCAGGGGCTGGGATATGTGCTGTGCTGTTGAGTCCAGGCCACGTTGGCTCCCAGCAGCACCAGGTAGGAAGCCTTTTTTAACAAGCCGGGAATAAATCCTACAGCCTTCTGCAGCGTATTGCTAAAACTACAGCAAAGGGTGCTGATTGATGGAGTGACAAAGAGCTGGGATCCACCTCCTCAATTAAAGCAAAAGTTCATCTCTCCAGGGCCAGATTTTGAAATTAGATCTGCTTAAGGGAAAGCCAGTCTACTGCATCTTTCATTCACTGTATTTTTGTCTGAAGCAAGGGATGCATTTCACTTCACCAACTGTTCACTTTTTTGCTTGGTTGCACTCACTTTGGCTGCTTGTAAGTGAACTCTTCTTTCTGCATGTGCCTGGTATGTTCTGTTAAAGCCACTAATTGTCTGGTTTCAGTGAGGTTGGGTGAAAATAAAAGAAGGGCAACTGGTAGGGTCTATTTCTTAAGAACTGTCATGTTTTCAGCTCAAATAAGAACTACTTAAATGCAGCAAATGCCTCCTCCATCAAAGAACACCATTTTCTGGGCAACTGGCTACCAGGAGAGAGTTCAGGAATTCAGCAACAGGACTATTCACCAACTGATGCGACATGCATAATTTGCTACTCCTTGTCTGTAACTGCACCAGGAAAAGGTATTAAAACAGGTTCAAAAAAAGGTCTGTGTTGCTACCCACATTACAAGGTTACAATCCATCACTGCAATAAAATCCCATGTGATAGAGCTTATTTTGGAAACAATTTTACCGTGGGATATAAAAAGAAATTTAAACCGGTAGGAATAAGCTGAGTGGCGTAAGTTATTTGTAGGCAGATGATCCAGCTCAACGTTTACCTTTTCAAAAAGCACTTGGTGCTCACTGATTAAAAACTTGGAGACTGATCCTTCAAACACTGGCATAACTAGCCCAAGTGAGCAGGCCTCTCATCTTACTAGACCCTTGTCTAGACTTTTTGTGGGACTAAATTATGCCCAACTGTGAGACAGCAAGCCCTGCATCCTTACACTGCACAGTGAGACACAGATAATTATCTGTACATTACAGATAAAGAAACCAAAACCCCAGAGCTACTCAATGTCTGGTTTTCTACCCCAAACAGAGAATGAAAATGCTCTTACTAAATTCAAGTGGGTGAAAAATCAAGTCCTGCTTAATTCGCCCATCTTTATGAACACAGTGTCCGCATTAAGGTCAGAATTAAGATTTTGGTTTCTTCTATGAGCTGAGAGTCCATTTCTTTCTGAGAAGAAAGTTTTTTGGACCAAACCTTCTCTAGTAAAGAAAAATTACAATTTGAATGGCTCAGAGATTGCCTGGGCAAAGTAGTTATTAACAATTTAATCAAACTGTAGGGGGAAAAAACTAATAAAAATGTCACATTTGTATTCAGAAGAATTAAGAACAGTAAAATGTAAGTAAAAACTTTTGGCTTTTTTAGCATTTTTCATTTAATTTCAGTAGTTTTGTTCGCTGTGTAGGCTACAGTTTGGTTTTACTGTTCTTGCTTTCTAGTTAAACAAGCTTTCTCTATTAATTGATATTAAATACCTACTAGTAATGCCCACCCATCTGGAACTACTGGAACTGGTGGAAGCACAGGTATGTCTACCTTTAAGCACTGCACAAAGAAAACACAAATCGTTAAACTCGGAGAGGGTATTTCTTGTTGCATGACATAAATTCAACTGATTTAAACTTCGGGGCACTGTGAAAACATCTTCTTGCATGGAAACAAAGTGTCAATATTAATTCTACACCACAATGGACCAGCAGTAGAAATTATATTTTGTACACAACTCTCATCAGGTATTTCTATTGCTCTGAGTATGCAGAAAGGATCAGAGTTGCCTTCCTTCTTTTGCCATGAAGCCAACAGATGCCTGGAAGTTAACCTATGAAGAATTGCCTGCTTACTCTTAAAAGAAGGGGAAGAAAAAAAGGAAAACAAATGAACAAAAAGAATAGCATAGCATAGAGCTTTCCTGTTTTACTGGATATTTGAACTGATAGCATGAAGAAATAACAGTACTCCTTGTATTTCCCTAATACATCAGATACTATTGATAAGTTTTTCCAAATCTGAATGCCATTATACGAGTCAAAGATTATTTGGCATCTCCTTACAGAGGTGAGGGACACTGAAATGAGTGGCAATTGCTGTGATATTGATCCAGCTCTTAAAACTCATTTAGGGGTGTATCAACTTCCTGCTTTCTTTCCTTTTAACCTCCATCTCCTCCCTGCCAGATATCAGAAAAACCAGGGAGGAAGAAGCGGTTCAGCCCATTAAGGCCCTCAGGTCTATGCTGATAACTGGGCATTTAATTAGATTCTTTTCACCTTAGCAAAACTGCTTTGCTGGTTAGGGGAGATCTCCTTGTACAGCAATGTATTTAAAATGATAACGTTCCATTTAATAAAAGTATTATTTATATTGCTCATCTGACTTAGTTTGCTGTTTTATTTAGGAAAGCATGAGAAAGCTCAATTTTCATTTGCACTAACCTTTCCCTATCTCTTTCTTTGATCCTGCTATAAAGCAACGAAGCAGCTTTGGGCTCACGTATCAAAAACCAGACCAGACTTAATTCTAAACCTGCTCCACTCTCCTTCCCACTTTCTCTGCTGGTACTAAGACTTCACTCTGAGCTGAAGAAACACCTGTTGGGATTTCTATATTGAAAGTTCGTAATTTGTAGTGAAGTGAATAATGAGGGGCAATTAGGTGTTTTTTCTCTATTTGTTATATGTTCGTGGGTTGGCTTTTTGGTTTTTTTAATTCTAAATGACACTTTTACAGATATATTCCAACTCTTCATCAAACCTAAATCCTCAATGAAGCAAAGACATAACTTCCCACTACGCTAACAATTGAGGAGTGATGCCTAAGAACATCCCTCCTCTCCAGCAAACTTTCAGGTAGCAGAATGGCAAAGTTAAGAACATGAAATAACAAGGGATAAAGAGGAAAAAGAGGAAAGTAGAAGAAAATGAGTAGAGTTGGCTGAAAAGAGATGCATCATTGACAGGCAAAGATGGGTTGAGGAAGAAGAACAGATGCAGCAGAACAATAAAGAAAACGGGGTAGACTGAAAAGGCTGGTGGAAGGGAAGAGGAGGCAAGCAGAAGCAAGACAAGGGCATGAAACCTAGCTGGAGGTGAAGAGGCAAAAGAAAGCCTCGTTTTAACCCTAATTCAAATTTCACTGAAGAAATGCAAAGAAGCATTCATTTCCAGACAGAGGTTGGGTAATTTAGTGCAGCTCCAATGGCAATGATGATAGATGTATTTCTACAGCCAAATGTCTCAAGCCTACAATGTTGCCACTGTATAATTAATAACAATAAGCAATTAAAAAGAACAGCAGGCTGCAAGTATGAGGCATCAAACTATTACCAAAGGAAAAAAAATACAGCAGTACTATGAAAAAAATAAACGTATAGGCTGTTAGGACAGTGTATATCCTCTCTGGATAAAATTTATGGAGCTGGAGAAAAACGTGGCATGACATTAAATGACGATGAGGTGATTAACATCAAGGAAAAAAAAAAAAACAACACTTGTAAAACTCTGAGGAAATCTGAAATGCGATAAGAAAAATATGCCTGTAACAGCAAGAGAGTGGTGGCTGACCACTGGAAGGCATTAGCCCTTTACTAAGACATACTCTAATAAGTAACTTACAAGACTGCATTTGTTAGGCAAAACATTCTTCAAAAGGCCCACTGAGTTTTCATGGTGGGCAGGTGTATGTGCGTGTCAGTTCATTTAAATAAGAAGACGTAGAGAAAAAAACAAACCCGGAGTCCAGGAAAGGGAGGGAGATTCAAATCAGACAGAGCAGAAGTGGGCAGGAGGTCAAGAGACGTCGGGTTTCACTGAGCTTTCTTTCACTCCCTTGTTTCCCCGGCCGGAGCTTTGGGCAAGTGCCAGATTCCCCTTCTCCCCCTCTATCACCCCTCATCCCCATAGCGGTCTCCCTGAATCGCGCTTCTCAGCACCTTGCCTTTTCAAGGAGCCGGATAAGCTTTTGGCAGACCCGGCCCCGCTAGGGCGCAGGCGGCGGGGGCGGCCCCGCGCTGGGCTCCTGCTGCCGCTCCGCAGCCAGGCTGCCAGGCCCCGGCCCTCAGGCGATACCCACTGTCCGCTGGGCCCGCCACCTGCGGCCCTGCTGCCGGCCCCTGGAGACACCAGCCTCCGGGCCCCGCAGGCCGCGGCCTGGAGGGCCGGCGTCTCGCTCTTCGGCAGGGAGCTGCCAGGCACTGCGCACCGCGTTTGCTCCCCTCCCGACAAGTTAAATCCCTCCATGGCAGGCACAGAGGGCCCGCGGGGCAGTGGCTAAACTCCACACGGCTGCCACGGCTGGCCTTGGCTCCAGCCATTTTTCAGCTGGGCCAAGAGTTGTGCGCAGGGCAAAACAGGCCGTGGATTCCCAGCCTGTCAGTCCCATAGCTGGTGAAATCCTCTTCTGAGACAGTGAAAGACTGGAGCCCAGCCCTCATCCCCTCTCAGTTGCCTGTGGGCCGTTCAGACTCACAGAACCGTGCTTCCCCTGCCTGCCAAAATGCAGGGCTCCTTCTGTGTCCTCCAAAGCCCACCCGGTCCAGCCCTACATGTAATGCTGTTGGTGCATGTACAAGTTGTCCAGCAGTTGCTGAGACTACCCACAAAATCAGGAAAATGGGTTAAAAATCCTGAGATTTTACTGAGTTGTACACCTGGACTTCTGCACTGGGTATTCCCATCAGAGGCTTTCTCTTGTAACAGAGAAAGCGAGTATTTGGTTTTATTTTTTGTTACAATGAAGACAGATTTTGATGCAGTACTGTAATTTCAGGAGCTCAGGTTGGAAAAGAAGCACCAAACATTGTGAGACTTGTGATCAAATTGTGAAACTGTGAAACCTAATTTACCCAAATGAAATGGGGGACACAAAATTAATTCAGATAAATGGGGATTTTGAATAAGCAAGGGAGTATTTAGTGCTTTTAATACACATCCTGGGACACAACCTCATTACAGATCAGGAGTGTTGCGCTATGAGTTTGTGTCAGAGTGGCAGTGTCACTGACACAACAAATAAAACCGCAAATATCCTACTCCCTGATTGCTGATTTTGTGTTTCTAAATGCACACTACACGAGCCTGAAGAATAATTAACACTGGTGAGAAGAAGCAGCAATGGTGTATGAGTCTCACTACAGCAGAACTCTCATCATAGCAGAAATACAAATGTACTAGTTATCGTAACTGTGTTATGTTAAGTAGACCTTTGCCCCACATTATGACAAGTTAGAGGGGGGAGAGGGGAAAAGGAAGATAACAGCATTCTTGATATTTTATTTATTCACACATACTGTTGACACAGTTGAAGAATAAGCAGAAGAATGGAAGGAGACACACAAAGTACTTGTAGACCCAGGTGTTTTCATATGTAGTCAGGGAAAAGAGGACTTCCAGGAAAAGAGCTATCCCTTTTACAAAGCACTAAAAAAAATAATATATATATATATATATATACACATATATATATATATTTCTACAGCTATCATGTGGAATTATAAAGATGCTGTTGGCATCTTTACTCCGGGCAATTTTTATATTTCTTAACTTTATGACAATTTGTCCAAGACCTGAACAGGTTCACTTAAGCTACTACTTAAAATTTTAAATATTGTATACCCTGATTAGGTAATTAAGGTAAGCTCCACAGGATTATGTTTCCATTAACATAAACCTCTTGATGCTGTTAAGAAATCAAAGTATTTTATATCAAAATTGTAAAAGGCCTGCATTTAAGTTGCCCAGTCTTTTCTTTTTGAAAGCCTGAGGGCCATGTTTGGAAGCCCTGATGCTGTTTAAGATGTGTCTTCATGACAAACCTTGCAGGCAGCAAGTTTCTGTACTCACTGACAGTGCCCGGCATGCTTGCTTGTCAGGCTTTGTCCAAAGAGAGTGGGGAAAACAACCATCTGAGACGCAAAGATGTAAAGCAGATAGAATATATCCCCCAGGCCCTTCAATTGCCTCCTTCACCTCACTCAAGAAGCAACTTTTAATTTATTAAAACCGGAGGTGAGCAGAGGGATTTAACACTAGGCAAGATCTGAACAACAGAAAATAAGGTCAAGAAGAAGAAGTATTACCTCTCTAGTCGTTATTTGGAAAAAAGGGGCATTTTGGAAGTCAAAAAAAAGAAAAAAAAGGGATGGTGAGGAGAGCAAGAGGGCAAACTTGCTTGCTATGCTGTGCATCACTCTGACCAGCAAGAACCCACTGTTAGGTTTGGTAATGCATATTGCTAAAAGTGAAGCAAGCAGATTTTTGATCCCATGACACTTCCACAAATAAGCAACGTATTTTGTTGATGTTCGTTTCTGTTTGATTGCTGGACATGATGTATGGTATGGCAGTGGAGAAGAACAAAAATGACTGTGTTAAACCCTTGAAAATTATACAGCAGTAAAGGTAAGCATGCTCTGTAGTTCAGCTGGGCACCAGAAGCCAAGGATCAGAACTGAATGTAATAGTTGATGAAGAATACCTGCAGAGCAGCAAGCAAGCTGACGTAGGGCAACCAAACTGAGAGCCATACTTGCAAACATCTACCAACCCCTGTCTCTTTCCCGTGTTTTATATGTGTGACTGACACACCCTTCCTCTCCTCAAAAGATAAAATAACAACAAGCTGGTTATGAAGAGAAAAAAATAACCTGAAAGCGAGCTATAGCAAACAGAAAGTTGGCCGACATACCAAAACACCAGCATTTCTTAGAAAATAAACCACTCTGAAGGTCTCAGTAAAAAGTGGCAATAGCAGGAAAATTCCAAACTAAATTTGTTGCTTTGCCCTTGGTTCACTGTGTTGGTAAGATATTACATAATGTACAGTATATTATCTTTGAATCGCATGTTCTGGGCCCTCTGTGCCTGGATCAAAACTCTGTCACATCATGGTAAGTCAAAACTACCTGTGTAATAACAGCCATCTTTCACCTTTAAGTCCATGAAAGGCCCACATAAAAGAAGTGCATGTTGCATGGCCAAGGTTAGCAGTTATGTCTCCTCCCAGCAGTACAAAACAAATCAATGTCAGAAGGGAAGAGTTGGCTACAATCTTGTATGTGTGTTAGAGAAACAGGAGAAAGCTAGTGAACACTGCAAGTATAATGGTTTCAAGCATGAGGGAAATACGATGCAACTCTTATGGGGTTCATGCAATAAGCGACAAATGCCACTTCTTAGGACAACCTGATCATTTTACCTCTTATAATAAAACAAAGGTGCATAGGGGTCGACTGAATTCAGCCAAGTGAACACCGACAGAGTATGTGGTTGGTTGGATAACTTAGGTTGCATGTTTTGTAATGTATTTTTTGAAGATGCCACATGAATGATACATTCAAAGGCAGCTTGGTTCCTCAACCCCAGTGACTGCCAGTGGAAGTTCCACCTCTCTGCTGTGGAACTGCAGAAGAAACTCCTTTTCTGCCCCCTCTGCCCCCTGCCCATGCATGCTGTTCCCCCAAGCCCCCTCACTGCTTTCACCCAAGTATAAATAAAAAGTAAGATCTGCTTCACTACATTTGCTTGCATTAATTGATGTTAAAAAAGTCTGTTAAAAATAAAGCCCAGCAGTGACATTTTTCTTTGCTAAAGCACGATAGCAGCACATTACAAACATTACAAAAAGGTCCCCTGGTAGGATTGTGAAGTTCCACTCTGGCAGTAAAGTGCATCTACTGGATGTTCTCTGATTTATCTATTTATTTATTTATTTACGTTTTAACACAGGATGTGTCAGAAATGCAGACAAAACTCCCTGGCTCAGCAGCTGGGTTGCAATACTGAATGGGAGAATTGGATGGGCACCGTGTATTTTTAGCATTCATTTTACTCTGGTCAAATAAGTGATCCTGTTTACTGGTGGCAATGACGCTCACAGCTATTCAGTCCCAGCTTGACATTTTCCCTGTGGCTACACCTCTCTTGCTTTTGCACGAGTTGGGTGGTTCTGAAGGATGTGAGACTTTGTGCCCAGAGGTCCTTTTGACATTTCAGAACAATGCATTCATCAGGCTGCTAGTCTCCTGAGGTACACCCGGAGCAGCAGAAAAACTAAGGAACCACAGAACCCAGCTCACACACCCATTCTCCAAGAAATCTCTCCCTATGCCAGCTGACATGTAGGTTTCTGGGAAAACAGTTTCAAGCCAAGTAAAAGACTGCATTGCCTTCAAGGAAGGTGAGTACAGATGCTAAATTAGACCTGGCAGGGTTGCAAAAGCGGGGAGAAGTGGGGAGCAATAGAAACAAAAGGGTCAATTGTTTTCATGTCCCTGGTGTTGCCTACCAGGATAAATATAGCCTTTCCTCTCTTGCCTCTCTCTGTACTCAGGGCTTTGTAAAATGCCCTGAGTATCTACAGGATTGGGTCCCAAATCCCGCTGCTTGCATAAGCTTTGCCAAATCTTAATGCCCAGTCACTTGAATCTTCTTAAAAATGTACTTTTCTAGGCCATCTGAAGATGTCTGAGAGCAAAAGGGATGTGGGCAGGTAAGTGGTTCTGTGGTTGTAACCTGCCAGTGTTTGAAGGAATGAGAAGAACACCAGAATATACTGTAACCTGCTTTTGTTGCCTGCAGCTCACATTATATTCCAGGCAGGTGGCTGCAGCACAGAGAACCTTTCCATGTGAGGACAAGCATCCAGAAAAGAATGGGACTGGGAATACTGAATAAGACAGACATAATATTTGTGTTCTTTTTTCTGAAAAAAATAACCACTCCTGGCAAGCATGGCAGGACTTAGATGCTGAAGATGACACAAATTTAGATAAGGTAGAGGTGTGCAGGGGTCCTAACAGTATTTCTTAAAGTACAAGACCCCTGTGACAAAATATAATGGGACACAGGCTGTGACTCCAGTAATAAGCGTTCAGAGCTGTGGGCACTAGAAGACCTAAGAGGTAGGGATACAGGAGTCTCACGAAGGGAGTGTAGGCAGGGTTGGATAGAAATCTTTGAAAATGATCACAAAATGCTTATATTTGATTAAGGGGTAAGATTAACACAAGTGTGAGAGATGGAACAAGTAACTCTAAATAAACAACATAAATCAGTATCCAAAACCAGCTTGGTGGCTGCATTTGTCTAGTCTGAAGAAAAGCAACATGATTAAAATGAAATACAACTTGGCTTCTAATAAGAAAACTGGCTGTAGAGGTGCAAAGAAACTGAGAGATCTTTGAGAAAGAAAAAGTAATGGGATTTGGAGACAGGAATGGGTGGATTAACAGAGCAAAAAGGAGCCAAAAATAACAGTGGAGGAATACTGAGAGAACATTACTGACAGGTGTCTGTAGTTATAATTATATCTCTCTTCTAATGCCAGTGTTATATTAGACTCTATCTAAACACTGATATTATTTCTATCTTTAAAGCTCAAAAGACACAAAGAAGTACCTTCTCCTCTTTTGCAGGACTTGACAATCAAGCAATGAATGAACTGCACTGGAAAAAGAGAAGGTGGAAAAGTAGCAATACGGATATACGTATATCAGTAAAAGATACATATGTATGTGTTTCAAATTGCATCTAGAAATGATGCTTGAACTACGACTCAAGCAGGATTACTTCTTGAATTTTGAATTACTTCTTAAACCATAGGCAGAGCAGGTCTCTAATATCAACTTGAATAATGAGGAGCAGGCATTTTTCCCAATCCAAGCCTAATGGGGCTGCACGGGCGAAGAGGAGATGCTTTTATGAGAAGCTGGCAAACACCTTTTCAAAGGAGACTGCAGTCAGCTTGATTGCTGTCTTTTACCAGCAAATTAACTGCAGCCACAACCAGCTACAATTAGGTGCTTAGTAATGTGTTAACAGGTAGCTATGCAAGCAAAAATGAAATCCACTCGAGCCAAGCTGAACTTTGATCCACAACCTATCTTTTACAAAGCAGCACCAAGGGACTATGTTTTTTTCTGAGCAGCTTTCACAGTGATACTATCACAACAATTAGTGCTTTTGAGACATGCTGGTGGGATTGACAGCTGGCTGATGACACAGCACAGCTTGGAGGCTGCCATTAGATCATCACTATTGACAGGTTATCCACTTGCTCCTCACTATAGAAAAGTTATTCTGTCTTTTGGCAATTGCAACCTACTCTTGAAATAGGCCTCAAAACAAGAACAAAGGGCAATGCTGATACTTTCATACCATCATTACATACACTCTACAAATGTTTTAAGGCAGACTTTCTCACAAGCATATGGAAAACCTGCTGTAATAGGATTTTCATTTTAACTGCTGCGTAAACTGGGGATAAGTGAGTGTGTGCACACATACGCACACACATGTATTTGTTTCCATGTCAAATTCACAAATCTAACAAAGGAGCAAGGAACTATTGTAAAGACCAGCAAGTGAGATGGATCTGCATAGGAAAAAAACTGTAGTACAGTGAGAGCATCCCAACTGAGCAGAAGGCAAAGATGAACACAAGATGAAGACTAACACTCAACGATTAAAACGAAGGAAACAATTCTGCACAAACAGGACAGCAAGAAAGACTTGCTTTCTCCAGATCTGTGTTTCCCAGCGGACCGATTCTGTGTCTAAGAAGGTACATGTGGAAGGTCTCCCTAGGTCCTGTTTTTCTGTTTTCTACTAAAGAATCCATAATGTTTAGAAAGGTCTGAATCTCACCATACAGTTTTTCCCTCTCTGGGAACGCTATACAGATTGCTGTCCTCCACTCAACTGCATTCTCACAAAATGCACAGAAGCACAGCTCTCTTTGAGCCTTCTTTTCTTCTGTCCAATATGAACTAAACGGGGAGGATTGACTCCTGGACAGACAAGTACTTTGGCCATGTGACTGCTGCATATAATGCTAACCTCAAGAAACAGGGCTTCATACATTTGCTGACCTTTCTGGCTTATCAACAACATAAATAACAGTGTTTTAAATATATATATATATAAAATTTAGTTACTTATCACTGGGTAAGGCATGGGGAAGGGAATTTCTCTGCTTTCTCAGATGCCCCAATACTGTCACTCTGTTGCCACCTGCTACCAGTCCCACCCAGTGAAGAGCAGCCTGCTTGATGCCAGGTGACACCAGCACTCCTCCTCATACCTCACTTTACAGTACAGAAAAAAGCCAATAATCCAAACCAGAGTGTGTTCTTCACAGTCAGCCTGGCTGGCATCCTTTGAGCTTACCTGTTGTATGACTTGGGATATGAAGTCAACGTTTGAAGCCCAGGCTGCAGTTATTTCCCAAATAAGAGAAGTGTTACTTCCTTTGCAAACTGAGCACTTGAGCACCTCTGCAAACATTTGGGACAGGGGCTGCTTTTTGCACAGTACTGTGTGTCACTTCATGTTATTGTGGTGCTGGTACAGGACTCCAGACAAAACTTCAGTAAATTCCCTGAAGGCTGGTTCGTTTTTGCTCACCCATGCAATGAAGGAAGCCAAGACAAGGGCTTCTTCCTTCATGATCCATAATACCTCCCAGTTGCACTGAATTCCCAAGGTGCTGGCAGGTACCCAGCATCTCACACGTGGCTCTAACACCCTGCTGAATGAGGCTCTCAAAGCAGACTTCTGATTTACTCTTGCTTTCCAGGACTCTAGAAGAGGTCTACCTATGATGGTATGTGGTATGTGCCATCGAAACACAAAAAAGACAAAAGCCTAAAAAACTAAATTCTAAATCAAAACAGGCAGTGGGCACTGGCTTATCCTGCCCGTTATGGATGTGAGGAACTGTTTCATGATAAAGCCTTGACAGCCTTCTCCCTTCAGTACAATGAGACACTTCTTTCCTTGGCAAATGGGCAGGGAGCTAGAAAAAGGCTCATCAAAAGCCTTAAATATATATATATATATATATATATATATATATATATATATCTGTCTATCTACATAGGTAAAGAAAAGTCTAAGTCTTTCTAATTTGGAGATATAATCTCATGGATCATACTAGACAGTTGCTAGGGGCCTCTGACTGAGGGCTCGTGAGTCTTCTCCATACCTTTGATCTGCATTATGAAATGTTAATGTCCACCATGTCAGGACTTGTTACATAAACATACCCTTTCTCTAATGGCTCAGTCCTGCCCACTGCAACTTCCATTCATATTATCCATTTATATTTAAATGCTGACTTGGAGCTTATACCCAGAAGCACTGACATTTTTAAACAGGAGTAGCTAAACTAGGGTAAACTACTAAATATAATTTATTGATGATAAAGAGCTTGGTTCAGATTAAATTCCAGCAATTTAATAATGAACACATTCACATCCTGCATCCGGAATATGTATATGCATGTGTTTTCCCCTCCTCATTTAACAGGGAGAAGGGGGTCTTGGAATCTGTGATTTCCTGTTGATTAGATATGAAGCAACCACAAGCACATATTTTTGATATCTCTATTAACAGACTGTTCATGTCTAACTGCAAAACTTGGTTGCACTTCTCTCAACATCTTTGCCCAAGACAGACCAGTAAACACAATTCCTCTCTCTATAATTAGCCTTTTCTCTAAGGGCCCTGAAGTAAGTCTGCATGCCGTAGATTTAATATCCAGTGCTATATCCATATGTGCTGCCCTTGCCTGGTCCCAGAGCATATAAACTCCCCTATTAGCAGCCTTGACTGCTTAATTATGCAGATTTTTTTTGTACCCGCCTGCCTGTAAAATTACTGTGTCTAACCTTTTTTTTCTCCCTCCTCTTTGCACCATGCTGGCCATTCTAATGAAATCGGCATAGGGGAAAGGGCCTGATTTGCAGTTATGGAGGCTGGATCGCACTGGCAATCTGTCCTTAGTGGGAGTTACAAAAGAAGTCAAATGCCTTCATCTGGTTCTCCCCTCTCATCCCCAAGGTGATTGAGTTCACTTCCTGATGCTTCCCAAGTTTTCCTCGGGCTGTCCAATCAGTGCATCCACCAGGGAGCCCAGCCTAGCTTGCAACAGTCTCCGTATCTAGTTACAGCCCCACCAGGGACAGTCAACTATCCACCCCCAAGCCTTCAGATGAAAACCTTTTCTAACAAGGCCGCCCAGCGCCAATGAAATAACACACATCTGCATATCCACTGGGTCCCATGTTTCTTGTGCTCATGGATTATGTATCTTGCAGCCTCTAATAAAGAAATGCAGTTCTTTGTTTAATGTTTATCTTGTGCTTGTTAAGCAAATGCTAATGTTGTATCAGAATGCTTTAGTGCTATTTGGGTTTTTGGTGATTTACTACAAGACAATCTGCTGTGAAGTAAATTTAGAGGGGAGGGGGAAGGAAAAAAAATCATTCCGGCTGAAAGAGAGAGAGAGAGAGAGAGAAAACGGTTTGACAGGGAAGGAGCAAGAGGCAGAGGGAAAGACTGAGGGAGTGAGACTGGAGAGTGAGTGCAACAGCTCCCGGTATGACTTCCCTAGCCCCTGGCTGACAAGCCCACTTCATCACTAGCCAGTCCGATACCTGGAGGTACAGAATCAGCCCAGTACGATTTCCAAAAGGAATGAGATGATAACTTCCCTTTCAGTGATAAGGTAAACAGTGTCCTGAAGGGTAAACAAAAAATAAAAAAGCCCCTTTTGTTGTCTGCCTATGTGCCCTGATGGTTAGCACTGTGCTGTGTTATTCACAGACCACAGGGAAGCCCTAGATTTAATTGTTCATGCCTGGCTCTGCTAGAAATGGGCAAAAGAGAAGATGAAGTATTCAGAACCCTCTTCTTCAAATTATTTTTTCTTCCCTCCCTCCTTCGGGAGGGGGAGAGAGGAGATTTGGAAGCTGATGAACAAATGAATGTCCTCTATTCACCCTTTGGCAAGACAGAATATAGATATCCACAGCGTTAAGCGTTCCTGTCAGTCTCTGTTCAATTCTTCAACCCTGTTCTGAAAGAAGATGTAAGTTCTGGAGTTCTGTTTATTTTTCTTCTACAAATGAATCAGGGTCAATAAAATGTGGATCTCCAAAATGACAAGATTTGAGCACTAACTAGACATGCAGCTGCCCACATACCCCACTTTCATGCTGCAACATCCTTAATAGTGACTACCCTTTGTCACAAAGATCAGTTGATTTTAAGGACTGCATGAAATCAGGTTGCAGAGGGTCCCCGGGATCAAACCAGAATTACAGCTTAAAAGAACTTTGTGGACAAACAATTCTACACCTTCAACGTGACTGAAGTCCAAAAGATACAAATAGATACAGAGGTATCTTCTGGAACTACGAAGATACCACGCAGTAGGGCAGTAAACTAATGTTCATTCCTTTTGCACACAACGTGCACTTTCAGCACATGGATATCCCATTCATTGCTGTGCTCCTGTTCTCTTAGCATACCTTTTACCCCACTGTCCAAGAGTGTGGTAATACATGAATGCATCAGACTGCTGCACCTATAGATGTATACATTCGCTAATTGAAACACTCCATATTTTTAAATCTTTTGTTTATTCTGAAAGAGTAAATTGGCACAATTTCTGGACTGAGAACACTGAACAGTGAAAATCTTCAATAGAAAAAATGTAAAGTATGAACAATGGTTATGTGAGGTTTTCTGCCTTGTCCCCTTTTTTACATGCCTTGATTTTCAAAATAACATTTTAGCCGGTAAGAAGGACTTGGTTTTTTTAATCTGCTCAATCTCTTGGCTATCTGCTAAAACTGCTGATAAAATGTGCCTCTTTGTAAATAACACATTGATATTTCTGTGCTATTTCTTTACAAGGAGTTGAATTATCATTTTGAACATAAAATCTACTATCATCAGGTAGATTTGTGTAGGATCATATCTGCTCAATTAATTTAAACGGGAGGTTTCTGTCTCCCGTTAGCTAGCTCAGCCAGCTAAGTGACTTGAGAACACAAACTTCTGCATTTTTCTTCCACTGCCTTCACACTTCTCTGCTTTCCTTCAACCAAACTGAGTTAATTTTCATCTAAGTGATATAATATTTTTTTTTTAATTTTTTTTGTATTTGGGGTATTACTATACAAAACCATTGTGAGCTCCATACACTCTACTAATGCCCCATTTACTACTAGATACAATTCAAGGTCCTGACTGTAATCTTTTAAAGCCCCTAATGACCTAGGGTTGGGCTACATTTGAGACTTTCTCTCCACTTACTGTCCATGAAGAAAATTGAGCTCAATGGGAACACTAAACCTGACAGTGTTCCCATTTAAATCCTCTAGAGCAAGGGAGCTTCTCCGTAAGCTGACTGTAAAAGTCCGTATGTGACCTGCTGACTTCAGCTGACTCTCCACAACAGCATCACCATGAACTGGCTGCATGGGAACCCTGTCAGAGGCTTCATTTCCCTCCTGCAGTCTCCATCAAAGCTACCTTTGGTAATCACTACAGCTGAGAACACTGCTCAGCATAAATTAAGACAGAGGCTCAAGGACACAATGAGTCCATGATGTGTATGCTTGGCCTGTGTTTGATAAAGGATGTCCATTGTAAGTATGAGGCTTGACCTAGTGACTAGCATATGTGTACAGGTCACCCTACTGCAACATTACAGCCATCCTCACAAACCAGTCTGTGTTATTGCAGTTTCCACACCAGCGGATTCTTATTAGACATCAGTAATGCAGGTGTCCCCAGTAGCCCATGGTTCACCTTGTATAGCTAGCCGTGCTTTTAATCTGTGCTGTGTGGCAGTGGCAGACGTAGAGTGGGAGATTATGTGCCTTCGTTACATACCAGCAATCCCTGTGGGTTGTTTCTTGTTTTGGATTGTTTTGTTTTTTTAGGGTCTAGGAGTTGTACATTTTCCACCAGCATTTAAAAAGTACCTCCTAAAAGTAAAAATTTACTGCTACGGATCTAAGCAGGAAAACTGCATAGGTAACAAACCATAATAGTGATGAACATATATCCTAAATACCTCTAAGTACCTGCTTATCTATTTGTCTTGACAGACCATATCACAGAATCATCAAAAACAGAGTTGGAAGGGACCTTAGAAGGTCACCTAAAGCATTGCCCTGCTTTAAGGCAGGATCAGATATGCTGTACAATTTAGATGACCTCGAACTAACAAAGCAGAAAGGATGATGGCTAAAATGCCAGTGGATTAAACCCAGTTCTGAATGTATTGATTACAAGGAAAAGAGCATTTGAAATCTGCTGTAACTGTGCAAGAGTGAAAAAAAAACAGGTGGTTAACGAGCTGGTTAATCCAGGTTGCTTGCTTCAGGTGATGGAGTCAAGTGTTTCTGACTGTGAGGAATTATTTTCAGGATCTAGTCAGATCCAGATGGATTTATTGTGGCTATGCAAGCTCTAACAAGAGATATAGGGGTGTTTGATAGCTACCTGTCAGAGTCAATTTGCAAGATTTACCATGAAGTTTTGAGTAACAGTCTCTAAGAATAATGAGTCTTTTCCACTCAAATTTCAGCCTGTGATGTTTCCTGAATTTCTGGAAATGACAGGACACACAGTAAAACCTCAGAGTCAAATCCAAGTCTCTGCAACATAGAGTACAATGTGAGATACCAATGACCTAAAAATTACTAAGGAGAGGGAGTTTGGCTTCAAAAGTTGCCACCTATGCCATTTACCTCCCATTCTGGGGTATTACTGAGGGAGGATTCATAGGGTGACTTTTCCCCCTTCAAATAGGTCACAAAGACCTTCACTGCAAGGTCATGCTTTGTCATCACTGTTGTAAACATGTAAAGGGAGAACCAGGAGAGATGTAAGAAAGGGAACATGAATGTTCATCATGTTCAGCTACCAGAGTAGACACACTTTTAAACCTCCATCCCTTCTAATTTGTACTGGGAAAGTATCCTACCTGAGCATCTCCTAAGTATTGATGAACAGGGAAGAGACCCCTGGTCAAAGCTCCACCCAAATAAACCATGATAATTGTCTTCTCATAAGTAACATGGGAAAATATGTGGAAATACATTGTCCAAAGGATTATAAAGGCTTATCTTCTAAGCCTGTTTATTTGGAGAATAACTGTATTAGATATTCAGGTGATAGTGACTACTAAGAGCTCTTCTCACCACTTTTGCTTAGCAGGAAGACTTATATTTTTATAGGCATATGAGCCGATCAAGACGCCATCTGGCTTTGTCTTTGGTGGTACAATATTTGCACCTATGGGGGTTTCACTGCAGGACCACACAATAACTGCAGGTACTGCAGATTGTAATCCTTGAAGAACTGCAGTGGCTGTCTACTGACTTCAAGGTAAAATTCAACTTCTTGGTTTTGAGCTGGTCTGAGCTGAGAGACAGTATTCTTCTTCATAGAAAAAGTGACAACTGTGGGCAGAAATGCTCAACGCACCAGCTCTGTTCTGGCACAACCAGGTGACTACTAATGCCAGGAGAGTTTTGTTTTGGGATTTGTAGATTTAGACTTTGCTATCCAAAACAGTTCAACAGGACTGGAATCTGACTGCGTTTGGAAGTGGCCTTTAAGAAGAAGATGGTTGGCAATTAGAGGGGTTCATGTGGAACAGTCTGTAAGACAGACCTCAGACTAGGTAACGTTCTGGAACTGGGGAAGATTTATGTGGGCTTGTTAAAAGACTGTAAAGTCCATTCAACTTCTGTGCCATGAAACATGGTGGCAGCACAAAATCAGTTAAGTTAAAAAAACACAGTAATGTCAGACTTCGGAATAGTAAACAGCCTAGCAGAAAGGAAATTTCCCTTATCCACCTCACTCATGTTTACAGCACTGAGGACCCAGTGGATTGCAAGACAAGATTCTCTTAGCTAGTTTCTGAAGTGGCAGAGATTTTCTGTAGGGTGGACTACAGCAAACTGTGCAATATTGCAATGTAAAGGAGGAAATGCAATTATTGACTGATCGTCTGAAACCCTCAAACATGTGTTATCAGAACTCAACAATGCAGCATAAAAGCTAATTAATGACTGTTTTGGAACCATTGGTCATGCTGATGGCTTCAGAAATGATGAGACAACATGTACCAGCAGCAATGTGTGTATAAGTATCAATGTCTACGTGTATATATTTATGAATGTATCTTCTCTGTTGGTTCCAGTTGTTGGCAGAGTCTCACAGACAACATCTTGGTGTACCTGAATGGGATGGATGATTTGTGGAGTGTGGCGTCGTGTGGTAGGAGCAATGATAGAAGTGACATTGGGTGGCCACTACTTATGTTCCACAGGGAGAAACAAGAACAGCTGCAAACCCTATGCCACAACATCGGAAACAGAATTTTCTGATGGTACACTACAGCGGCTGCAACCACTTTCAGCTGTGTAAGAAATGTCAGAAAATGGCAATCAACATTGTGGAAGTTCTTTTGTTTTTATCTGAATATTTAAAATGAAAAGAAAAAAAAAAAGAAGACTAAAAGCTCACTGCGTTATTTGAACTTCATTCAGTCTTCAACTACATGGTCTCTCTTGCATTCCTCTTCCAATCTCTGATGGGTCAGACTTGGGGATTTTTTAAATTTAAAAGCACAATCAAATAAGGTATTTTTTTCTTTCCTTCTAAAAGCTAATATTGGGGTTGAGGGCCAAACAATATAATGATGCAGTACTACTTGCATTATTCCTGAAGCTATTTGATTTTGACAAGCCCACATTTGGTAATTAACATGAGAATGCCCCCTTGGGCCATTCTCCTGTTAGCTAAAATATCTTATAAATTACTGTAATAAAAGGAAAAAGTGAACACACTGCCTGTCAATGTTTCAACTTATCTAGCAAGAAGAGGAGACAATGCCATGATCTGGAAACACGTACATGCCAAATGGATGCATAAATTACACCGTCTATGCCCATCTGAACCAGTCACCTGTCTGTCAGTGAAAATTATACACATAATCACATGTAGTAAAAGAAAAACACATTACTTTTTGTATAGTACGTCTGTGGATATGAAACAGAGGCTCTCATGCTCTGCAGAGGTACTTCTATCACCTTGTCCAGCCCATTATCAGACACAACCAACTGGTCTTTTTTAATTTTTTTGTAAAAATGGTTACCAGTGTGAGTGTGTCAAATGCCACGATTCACCTCTTAACCTGTTCTGTTAGAGGTCACGTTCATGGGAGCTGCTTACACTTGGTGCCAGTGGAAATCATGTTCCAAATAGTCTCTCACTGAATGCCAGTTTTGCAAATACCTGCCTCTGCACTTTGAACTCGGAGAACGGCAGCCCAGCAGCTAGACTTACACAGCAATTCTGCTGTCCTGTCATCTGTGGTACAGCATCATCTTGCAGCAAACATAAAAATCCACCACTAACATTAAATGGATTCAAATCTGGGCGGAAATACAAACCACGCGAGCACACCCTGCATATTCCAGTGCAGCAGGCTGAATGCCCTTACACAACCTATTCAAAATAATGGAAGTTGACATGAAAGAAAGTGCCTTTTATAATACCTCCTGGCAGATACAATATTTTCCTTTATTTATGAATGCAGGTGCTCAAAAAAAAAAAAAAAAAAGAAAGAAACAAGTGACCTTTTTTTTCTTAGAAACAAATATCCTATGTTTTTTTTTCTCTTCTGACTCCAAAAATCTTAATGCAGGAGAGCAAGGAAATGAGGGAGAAAAAGCCCTATAATTTATACAGTGCTACTTCAGTCTGTGCATACTGTTGCGAGACTGGATGTATGGAGGGTGAACAGAACAGACAAACTGACAAGGAACCTACATGACTCCTTAAAAGGTTTAATTCTTTCCAAAAGAAAATATTAATTCAAAGTACCAAACATCCCAAAATAATCTCTGTTACAACTTATTGTCTAGGCTGTTTTGATCAAAAATTTGCTACCTTCACTAATGTAAAGTACCAGATTTCTGCAAGAGCAATAGTTTTTGAGTTCGATCCTTAAGGGCCCCTTTTATTCTCCTGTTAAAGGCCTTGCAAAATCAATGCCTATAAATTGTAGACTTATTGATAAAAATTCTGGGGCAAGCAATTGAACGTAGATAAAAAAATGCTTGTGTTTAATCCATAGCAGACATAAGTTGCTACCATTGCTGAATTTTAAAAGGATCTGATCCAAAGCAATGTCATGTTCCCACCTCTGTGCCACAGCCTAGCGACATTTAATCACAAATATTACTGCATTCTCCCTGTGACAGCTGAGACGCAATGCAAGCCAGCTGACGCAATTCCTCTTCTAAAGTCACCAGCCTATAAAGAGCAGGACAATACAGGAAGCTCACTTGTCCCAAGGACACCGTCTGTTTTTACACACCAGGCTGCAAAATTAGCACATACAGCCTACTCAAACTTAGTAATGACCATTTTGTCTTTGCTTTTTCTACAGCAGACAAAAACTTAAGGTACGATTCTCTTCTGGATGAGTTTTCCAATGACTTGATGCTGCAATTGCCAGGTCAGAGGTAATGAGGGCTGCACAGCTTACAGTGCATAGCTCCAGCTTGCTTAGATCAATGGCCTATAATTACCTACAAACAAGTCAGACACCAATCAATGGTTTGTTATTTCCTGTACAAGTTGCACAGGGAAACTTTCCTAGGTCAGGGAAAATCACAGTGGAGGCAATGGCTGCACCTGCTTGCAATGCCTGTCATGCCAAAACACCTTATGAGTAACCTTGAATATCCTGTAATATGGTTAGAGGCCACAGGGACAATCTGTGTTCCTCAGATGAGCCTGGTTTCTTTGGCCTGGCATCAGGTCCAAAGGGACCTCTGCCATTATAAGCTGGAAAACCTAAAGGATGCTAAACAAATAAAAAGAATGCAGCACAAGCCCCAGAACATGAAATTCCAAACCTGGGCACATCATGGCACCACAGCACAGCCTAGCTCTGAAGTTTTATTTTTGCAGCTACCAAGGCAAGAAAAACTGCAATATGAGCCAAATCCATTCCAACTGATTCATTTATTTTTGGGAGATGTCAAAGGTGCCAGATTGATAGCCCTGGCGAGCAACATTTTCAATTTCTCTGCACACCAGGCACAGCACGAGCAGCAGCAGTGCTAGCCTCCTGCCCATGGTTCCCATCCAAGCCGCCTCAGTCCTGAGAGGGACCACCTAGAAGCAGCACAGAGCTATCTCTGTATTACCTACAGCTATTTCTGTGCAGCCAGCCTGTGTCCTCTCTGCTGTGCTACAGTCAATGAAAACACCACCCACGGCAGATGTGATTTTGTGGGGAACATTTGTCTGCCGAAACCCGGAATGGGAATGTCAACTCATTTGTGCACATGTCATCAAATGTCTAGTAGATCTTAACAGCTGTGCTCACACTACCAAGGTGGTATGACCTGGCAACAGTAACCTTAATGCTCCCATCCCTCATTATTACAGTTGTTCAGTGCAGAAAACACACCTACCATTGTATAAAGTCACTGCACACCAGCAGTCTCGGACACAATTCCATCAGTTTTCTCAAACACCCCAGTTACACGGTTTACCTTTCCTGCACATACGCATGAACACACACCTGCTCCCTACTTTTTTGCTGATGCCTCTCATGATCAAAAAATGCCAAGGGACTACCTAGAAACAGCTCTTCTGTACAGAGCTATCATCCAAATTTTCAAAAAAAGGCAAAAGGGAAAAAAAAAAAAAGGGGCCAGGAAAAGGGTTAGAGAATGCCACTTGATCAAATACGCACATAACTAAGCTGACATAAACATGCGTCTATTTCCTGTAATACTTTTTTGAAAGTAGAGGAGCAGAGCTGGAGTCCTACTGGATTTCCCTTAGCAACCTGACAGAAGCCCACAAGGTCAGCTAGCAGGAAGCGTAGAAAATTATACAGTGGGGAATTATCAGCTAAATTATTTCACTATACTCAGGATTTTTACTGTTCCTCCCAAGACAGTGGCCTCTTGCTTCCTGCAATAGAAGCAAGAATAAAAGGACAGAAATGACAAAAGAGATCTTTAAAAAAAAGACATGTGTTATGTGCCTCATGAAGATGGTGACTTTAATGCCCAACTCATTTTTTGTTGTTGATTTTAGATCAGAGGCCTGATCTGTAGCTGTGGCTAACATGCACAAAAGAAGTTGTGTCCGTGCGCAGGCAGCTGTGTGTACCCATGCAGGTGCATGAAGGTGACTTGAAATTCACCTTTCCCTCTTCTAGTTCTGCTGTTGTCTCCAGCCAAGACGAAGCCAAGCTACAGCAGCTTGTGGTGTGCTCAAAATTCAGGTAGCTGAGAATGAGCCTGGGAAGCAGGGCTGCAAAACCTGCCTTTGCTGTTATCCCAGGAGGAAGGAGAGTGGTGCAAAGTCTCCCAGCTAAAGCTCCATGACTCCAGGAGGTTCATCACGGGAAGGTTCTGCCTCCTGAGCCAGCTCTGTCTGCTGTAAGAGCTGCTCATGGGGCTGCTGCGGGGTGGAGGCTTTCCCTGCCACCAGTGACCTGCTCTGAGTATTGGATACATCCTGTTTCTGAGGGAGGAGGAAGAGAAACCTGGAAGACCACTCACCACGTGACTCATTTTACAGACCTGTGAGCATGATTTATCAATTAACAGGTAATGGGGGGGGGGAAAGTACCTGCAATTAAAACCTTGATTTTGCTCAAACAGGAAGCAGTACCATGCTACCGTGTACTCCTCAGAGAGACAGGCAGCTCCTGTCACTAATGTGGAACACAGCTAATCTTAACAGATTCAGTGCAGGCCCCTTGAGAGATGCCATGTTGATGAAGGAAGATACAGTAGAGAGCCCCCCTCCTTCCCCACAGGGCCTGGCTAATTACAGAGCCGATGGAAAAGTGGAGGGAAACTGTGCTCTAAATTTCGTAGCAGAGTGGCAGAGTTGTTGGGAGGCAAAGGAAACTTCTGGTTCCAAAAAACCATTTCTGCCAGGTTATTCCTTCATTTCTGTATCAAAATATTCTCTACATTTTCCTTTTCTCTTTTTCCTTGGGATTTTTTCAAATCTATTAAATCCCTTCACACTTAAAAAAAAAAAAAAAAGTACAGATACCTATTTGCTCTACAGAGCAAATAAAAGTACAGAAATGACAAAAGAGATCTTAAAAAAAATGTATGTGATATCTGCCTCCTGAAGATGGTGACTTCAATGCCCAACTCATTTTTTGTTGTTGATTTTAGATCAAAGACCCGATCCATAGCTGTGGCTAACATGTAAACATATGTAAACATACATATTTGAACACATATATGTGTGTATATATAAATCAGATGAGTTAAAACCATTGTCTGTAGAGCATATATACATCTCTATATTCTGTTTTTGAAAGTTTGAAGGTTTTTAATAGATTTCACAGGATGCAATGCATTAGAGTTACTCAGGCAGAAGTCAGAGCAAATTAAGGGAGATGCTTTTCTTTCCTGCTGCCTGAGAAACAAAAATACAGAGCACTCATCAGGAAAACAAAGCACAGAACCAAAAAAAAACAAACCCAAAAACAGAGGAGAAAGGATTTTGTAAATAAATTGTTATGAGTGCTAGGATATCTTCCCCTTATAGATCACTTACTGGTAATTTTCGTTGGAATATGGCCTTACAAGCAGGAGCTGGGCATCTGAGCTGACATCCCTCTCTTGTGGTCAAGTCAATACGTTAAAAATTACCTCTCCTTAACTTCTGTAATATATGTTCTATATGGTGCTATTTATAGACAACAAGTGTCTATGTGCCTTTGACTAAGTATTCACTTCTTGCACATCTTTGCCTGTACAGCAGGATGTATATGCAGTTATGTTATCATACTGATGAGAAAAAGTTAGACTGATGGAATACAGAAAATACCATTACACTGATAGCAGATAACCATACATTGCTCACATTTGGAAAAAGAAACACATGCTATGTTATTTTCTAAATTCATTAAAGCATCCCCAACACATGTTCCAAACAGCAGTGAAAATCATCACTTTTCCCAAGGAGAAAAGGCAAGTGAAGCCTGAGAACGATAAGTACACACAAAGAAGCTGGGACACTCCTCTAGATAAATCTTAGCAAGCTATGTGTGTGCTTGCTGAGATTTCTGTATTACACACCAGAATGCCTGCAAGACAGCATGTGTATGGCTGATCAAAGATGCAAGATACACTGAACTGATAACACTGCAACCATAAGCCCACTGAAGCTGTGAAGGTTTCTTACCCAAAGGTAGTCACAGTCACAGCTCAAAACATATAGGAAGGCAGAGGAACACTGATGTTGCCAAACACTCATCTGAGGCTGCAGCGATTTGCTGGTCAGAGTGAAAACATTTGAAAGGTGTCTGACCAAGAGTTGGAGGAACTACAGTATGTGGAAATCGAGTTATTCCGAAGATTCATACCCATAGAGAGGCAGAAGAAAAGCTCATGGAGTATCTGTTGATCTGTGTGCTCTTGGAAGAGCCATCTAATGCTAAAGACTAGTCATAGCATGTGTCTGATTTTGCAACACTACCTAGTTGTCGTGGAAGGTCACAAAACAAAGAAGACCTACAAATACCAGAAACACTTAAAGTGTTATTAATGAAAAACTGGCTTTACGATAACCTGAAATCATTAAACTTTCTTTGAAGCCATTTCCAAAAGGATTGCTGGTTATAAACAAGCTGAATTTCAAGCAGAATCTGGGAAACAATTCACAACGAAAAATGTGTTCACTGATTCTCCCTCTTTTTCCTGGCTATTACTTTTTAAGGGTGGATTTTGTATGTGTTTGTCATCTGCAACCCTTTGACAAATGTTCCAGTCAAACACATTTTAGCCTAGCATTGTTCATGTGGTTGGATTGCAGAGGGTCTTCCTGGCACTGCAACACTTTCATTAGGCAGTGTCTTCTGTTACTGGCTTTACTGATTAGCAGGGCAGGTATATCCTGCTAATGCAGGTATGCACACAGGCCAGGAGGGAAGGAGACATTTGTAGGCTCTAACCTGATGCCAATGGCAGTCCCAAAATTGGGATCTGTAGCAGAATGTTTTCCAACTTCAAATGGTCATGCCACAGGCTGTAACAGTTGCACAGAGAAACTCCTCTGTTTGCACTGTGCAGCTGTGAAAGAAGAAATCAGGGATAAGGCTTCTGGTGGGGCTGTCAGGGCAACAGAAGAACTGAAATGTTCATGGCTTCCATGGCAGGAGGGTGCAGATTAGGGCATCTTGAGAGGAGAGGTGGCCAGGGATGAGTTGTGGATGGTTATCTCTTACACTTACACTGCAAAAAGAAGATGGGGGCAGGGGGAGTCACTGATGTGACCTCTTCCCTAGGAGACTGAGAAGGACGGGTTGGAAACTCATGATGGGATAACAAATTCTGTGAAATTGGTTCCCACAGTCAGTTGCTTTATGGCTAATGGCATTGGTTCTGGCTCCCTTTCAGTTTCTTTCTCCACTGTACCTGTCCTGTCTTGTCTTCTGTTGATTGTGATGGCTGTTACACCTAAAACCAGTTTCATTTCTTTCTAAAACACTTATTGGTTGTGTGCCTGAAACTTCTTCTCCATTTGCTTTTTTTTTTGCAGAAGTGGCATTAAGAAATGGACACAAACATGCCAGGTAGAAGAAGACTTCGAACCTGGTGTCTAAATTCACCAAACTGTGATTCAGTATTTTAATAGAAGATACAGTGCCTACTATTCAGAATGAGGACTCTCTAGTACATTCCTCCTAGGAAGACAGTAAACCTTAACTTCCAAACCCCTCTGTGTCCAACACGTTTCTCTAAATTACGCAAATTCCCCAGCTTCCTAGCACAGCTTTTAAGAAGGGTCACTCTCTGCTTACTAATCAGGCATGTGAATGGCTTTCCTTTAAGAAAGAAACTTTGAAAACAGATGAAAATCTACTGAATATCAATCATTATGGAGGTCCCTTTAAACTCTGTTGTAATACTCAAGAGAAGGCTTCCCGCTGAATTAAAATCTGCAGTTTCAAATGTGCAACCTTTCTTTAACTGCACTCCTCTGTTTTCTTTTTGCTTGGGGTTGATGATTTTTTTCCCCCCAAGATTATTTATTTTGGACATCCCTTTAACATGGTCCCGACATTTACCCTGCTTTTGTGCCGACACAGTTTTATTTGGTTATTGGACCTGATCCTGATGTCTTCCAGTTAAAGACTGAAGAAAAAAAAATAAATCAGAAAAATCACAGACTGTCCCCTCCATTAAGAATTTTTAAACACATTTTTAAGCACGCTTCAAAAGCAAGGGACTGGCATCTCCTAGGAAGCAAAGCTTAGCCCTAGAACTGACATAGCAAAGGGTGACTAGTGGTGTGCGCTTCCCTCTGGTTCTCTGCTAAAATTCCCAGACCACTCCCACAGATAAGACAGCAATTCATTAGGTATGGGTGACACTTTCCCCTTCCTATTACCCACCACTGATAGGATCACAACCCTGGGAGGGACTTTAAGAAGTCTCTTGGCTGATCCCTATGCCCCTGAGGATGGATTAACTCTTTCTATGTCATTTCTGCACAGCTATTTGCTACCCATCTCTTTCAAACAGAGCCGAGTACTACAATGTCTTCTGAGGTGCCCAGAGACAGATGCAGTCTGATAGCCAGACCTGCCAGCATATCTGGCCATTTGCAATGGTTTGCAGGCTGGCTCAGTGGCCATACGGTTGTTTGGATGATATCTCCATGGGATTTATCTTCCACCTTCAAAAACAACCAGCCATATGAAAGTCTGCCAAATGCCCCAAATGTAAAATCTTTACACCAAAATACTCCATGTAGGATGTAGTGATTTATTCTTGGCTATTTCTAAAGAACTGCACAAGGAAAGAACACTTAAACCTCAATTCAGATGATCACAATTTGAAAAACAAAGATCATCCAGAGTTGTATTATAATTTTTATAGGTACAATTTGTACCTATCTTTCAGTAGATGAGAGAGGTGGCACAGGAGAAACGGATCATTAAACAGTAGTGTGAAGCCAGGGAAATTAACCAGCTGCTGTGAAAGCCACCTCGCTCTGTCTCTGAGCATGCGACAGACACGGCGAGAGGGAGGGAGGGAGGAAAAGAGAGAGGTGCCAATTGTACCTATAATGCAATAATTAAAAAAACTCTGCCTACTATCTTGCCATAATGGCTTGCACAAGTTAGATCAAAGAGATGCTGCTGCACACAAAGGGGCTTCTCTTTGCATAAATATGTGCACTCGCAGGTAGAATATTCCAGCCAATTCAAAGCTCTAATATATAGTCAAGGGCAGCCTATAGAGAGTACCATTCTCTAGGGTTTTCTCTTCTTTACCCACTGCAAAAATTGTCTTTGAAAGAGGAAAAGTGGTGAAACCAAGAGTGGAAAAGATGGGGTGATACTTGCTCAACACACTTCACTCCAAGCATGTGGAACTTGTTACTAACAGCTTGCCCTGTGTTACACATGTGGTGGGCACGCATACCATCACCGAACACACTTCCAGACACGTTGGGTTACTCTCACTTGTAGGAGGCACAATTCATATTCCACATGCCCTGCTAAGAAAACTTCCTTTTGTACTGAGTCAAATGAAGGGGCTGTTTCCATCACTTGCTTCCACTCTTCCAGCTCTAACAACAAAGGATGGCACAGAAGACTTTAAAGAAGTAACATATGCGTTCTCGGATTATTGTGCCGAAGAAAGAGATAAAACAGGAACAAAGTAACAAATTATATTGTCAGAAAAAATGTGAACTTTTTGATTGGGGATGACATTTATTTTAAGTGTGCAATGACGGCAGGGAATCTGTCAGGGTAAGACATGGCAGAGGTTTCAACGTTTGTTAAGAGCGTCATGGGAATTTAACTAAAACTGTTAAAACTGACACTATTGGCTTTTGTTAACACATTAAGCATGGGAAAAGTGCCAGTCAGCATATCCTCCATAGCATCAGTTCAGTTAAATCATCTGAAAGATGCATAAAACTGGGTGTGATAATAAATGCAACGTTTTCCACACATAGAGGGAGCAGAGAGGGACGGGACCATTTTGACAAGAACAACGAGATCACTTTTAAAAATGTACACCTGCTTTGTAATTGAAAAGTGTGCAAGAGGAAGGAAGAAGTTTTAAAACAATTTTTTTCTAAAGACAAGTGAAGCAAACTTACTAAACAGAATATGAATGGTTTCTGCGTAAGTGCTTATAGTAGAAAATAACTTAATATTGGAGTGTATATTTATGGAATTGGCTTGAGTACAATTAAAGCGCCGTCTAAAGCATTCCACTTTAAAACAGACTCGATTACCACTTCATAGTTTGGCTGGCAGACCAACAAAAACAGAATGCCAGCCATTTACTTGCAAGAACAGGAGATACAGTAATACAAGTACAGTGGTGCCCCAGCCAGAGGATTTGAACAGAGCTTTGCTGACCTGAATCTCCTGCAAAGTATCCCACTCCGAGGCCAAAAAAAAAGGAAGTATGTTTGGTGAGTGCAAGTAGCAAACATTAATGGGGCGAAAGCCCCTCAGTCTTCTATGAAATCTCCTTATACAAATAAACGCTAAGAATGACACAAAGCTCTGCATTCTGAAAAGGCAAAGCATATTATATAGATCTAACCATCTCTATATGAAGAAGCATGTGAATTGGATACATTTGCTGTGCAACCATCTGTGACCAAGCAATAAGCAAGATCTAAAACGACTGAGTCAATCTCACAGTAAAATAAACTGATCAAGGAGTGCAGAAAAGAAAAACAAAACAACCAAAACCAAATAAAAATGGACTTGGAACACCGAAAGGTGTCCATGGAATTAGAAAATAGTCAGACACCACCAGATAAAAACATTTTAAGCAGTCACTTTGCCATTTCCAGTGTGATCTGACTGCAGCACAGCCATTTGCTCTTAAAATGACCAGTTGTACTTTCCTAAAGCCCTTATGGAGAGAAGTTTCTGCTCATCTGCTGCTGTCTGCTTCAGCTGATAAAACACAGATGCAGAATTAAGGATAAAAACACAGAATGTGGCTGCCAAGAATTATTCTTTCTGCCATTTGAACAGAACAATGTATTTGGTCCATTCAGCATTTACCTAAGTGCCGCATCTAAAAAAAGAAAAAAAAAAGGCAAAAGAAGCTGTAACATATGGAAGCTTGGGAAGTGACCAAAAGAACAATATTTTTTTGGCCACGCGAGCAGAGCAGTACGTCGCCTTCCAACCGGTAGGAAGGCGAGTGCAGCACAGACATAACCTCATTACATACTGGAGACTTCCACCCTTCGAACTTTCAGCAGACTCGTTTCTTAGAGCCTTCAAGCTCTCTCATCGATCCGCGGCCATTGCTATGCATAAGGCAGCCTCGAAGGGCATGACACCTGTGGTATAATGCCATATGTCTCAGAAGGTTTTATTATTTATTTTTAAATTAAATCTAAATAGCTATACATAGCAAGGAAATGGTTTTCACAGGGACTAGAGGACTGATTTAATAAAGATTACAGTCAGAGATTACTGGCAGCCACAAAGAAACGCCAGACGCCGTGAGGTTTTCTGTTCTGCTGAAAGGTAGGACGTTCACAGATGTAGGAGAAAGAGCCTGATTACATGTATCACCGGGAAACCTAAAACTAATGCCAGCAAGAGACAGGCATCATTCCTATATGTCTTCATTTATAGCGGTAAGGGCTAAGGAGAGAGGAGGGTCAAAGGAATGCAGGCTTACACTGCTACCAGCTATAGTGTATAATAATTTAATTAATTAATTGCACACATTCCCAACCTTTAGACCTACTAATGTGTTCTCGGATATTCACAGAGGTTTTATTTAATGCAGAACTACAACACAGTCTTTACTTAGAAGAAGAGAAGAAGGCTTGATTCCATTTCTGGAGAGATTTGCTCTTAATCCGCTAAAGGTTATGTTGGCTCTCTGTAGTATCTGAAAATTAAAAATGAGGCTTTTATTTTTATTATTCCACTGCCTCCTACTTCATCTTTTCGCCTCAGATTTTGATATAAAGCAATCCTAAATATTCAGCCAAAGCTAAGCGGTTTCTTGCTAACTAACCTGTTTTACCAAATTAAAATCAACTACGTGCAAACAGGCACACAGCAAAGATAATTCTATTGTGATCATCAGGTATGTAAATACCCGCAGCACTGCCCTTTCCCTGACACATGCCTCAGAAAGCTACCGGCTGGAGCTGCCTCGGGGGGCAGCTCAGCTCTCCTGGGAAACTTTGAAAAATAATCGCCTTAATAATATGACAGGCCTGAACAATATGGGCCAGATCCCGCAGTTCTGCTCCGGGAGGAGATCCGCTGAAGCCTACTCCTCTGAGCGCAGGCAAGGACGTTCGGGGGGCAGGATCAGACCTGTGTTTTTGGTGTATGTTTCATTACATTTCTTTTCATGCTAATGGCAACACACTGAAAATGGTCCAGTCAATTAATGGACTGCTGCAGCTCATTCTTCCCTTGAAATTTTAATCCCTTGAGTATGACACCATGATAACAACTGTAATAGTGATGTCACAGGGGGATGACCATAATTTCCAGTACGAAGCACAACTCAGTGTGTGCTCTGAGTTCTATCCCAGTGTCTTCAACAATAAGGAAAAAATACAGAAATGTAGAGAAACACAGAAATAGTATGTTAAGTTGCTAATAAATATTTTCACATAGAAAAGGATTTTCCAATATGACTATGAATTATACTCAGCTTATAAAATGCTCCTCCCTTTTATATATTTTTAACTTGTTCAATAAATTAAAATAAAAAAGAACACCTATGAGTCTTTTTTCATTGCTTGGCCTTTTTTTTTTTATGAGGATGGGAAAAAAGGATGGAAGAGAAGAAAGATTTCTCAATTACTGAAAAGACTATGGGTAGCAAAAGTTGCTACAATTACCTGCAATAAATTCAACTGTCAAGTTTCATGCTACTGAACTTGCACTGACATTTTATGAGCAAATTGCTTGATTTGTTCCTTCACTAATGTAATGCCATCATTTATTTCAATAAGGTGGTAAATATTTTTACTATTACATGAAACAACCTTTTGGTTGGTTTATAATTACAAGAATGATGCTAACAGAATTCCTTGCTTTGTTTCAATATTCCTTGTCAGTGCCATAGACCTCTCTGCCTCTCTTGTTTTTCTCAAAAGCAATTTAGAAAATGCTTGTATTTTAGACAAAAGGAGAACATTTGGTGAAAGAAAATTCATCATTAGGTATCTAGAGGTTTGTTAATAGAAAAGGCAACTCCCACAGTGTATCCTAGTGCTCAAGCCAGACACACATGCTCAGGACCAGCAAGCTGCCTTCACAGTGGGCCAAAAGTCATTATCATAATTTTATATTACATAGACTACATTGAAAATTTAATATATCCCAGCAAAAAGAGACAAAAGACATTTTGCATAATGCTTCTGTGAGCGCACTCTCTCTTGCTACTCTTTTAGCCACCCCATGCAGATAATCACACCAGGAAAAAGAAGTTCATTACCTAAGCCAAATCAAAATTAGGCTTTTCTTTTTGATAGGGAACTTCATTAGTAAGCCCTGTCTTATACAGCTGGGAGATTTGATGAATCTATCTTGGAGTAATAATTCAGCACAATCAGCCACATTTCTGCTTTAAGTTTTATGTCTTTGTTACAAAAATTGGAACTATACATACAGAATGCAGTCATATATCTACAAATTCAGAGCCTATCCATTCTCATTTCACGGCATTTAAAACCTGCCAGAGTGGCAGCATCTCACAATGTTAGTAAACAGGTTCCCTCATTTCCATGGTTGAGGCTTCTGGAAACTAAAAGTCCTAAATAGTTGGAAAATGGATTTTGTTCCTTGCTGCAGAACCTGTGGTTAAATTACATTACAGAATTTATTTCATGTACAGGAAAGATTGTCTACTTTACCTCCAATTTTCCCTACTCCCCATGTTAAGCCCTTTCCTGATTATGACCCAGGTTATAAACCTAGCATCCTTCCTGAATTTCCAAAGAGGAGAAATGCACCAGGGGAATGCACCATTTGTATCACAGTAAAATTAATCTCTAAAAAAGACAAGAAACAAAAGGTTCTGCTATTTATAGATATGTGGTTAGAGATATGTAGGCACTGCTACATAAGCGCTATATAAACGGCAGAATACAGCTGGACATCTGCAAATCACAATGTTAAAGTGACAGTGACAGGATTCTGCTGTCCCAGAGCGTGCCTGGTGCTGGGCTGCAGGTGGCTGTACTGTCATCTGGGGCTCTTCTTTATGCACATTTTCCCCCATGGACATGCCTGGATACTATGCCCTCTCATCATATTTTCAGTGCGATAGGATTTTTCATTGTGATCACACAAAACACAGATCACACAGAATTCCCAAAATGCTTTTCATACCAAGGGAAAGTACCATTGTCCCCATGTTAATGTTGTGACCAACTGCAGTTCACAGCAATTGCGTGATTCACCCAAGAAGACAGAGGGTACCACTAGGAAAGCTGAAAAAAAGAGAGTCAGAATGGGCTGGTCAGCTTTCCCAGAGCTATGTGCAATGGTCTCCTGGCCAGTGGGAATTACTGTAAAAATCCCTTCAGGAGGCAGGAAGATTTAAATACGCTGCAGTTGCTGAAAAATAATCTTATTCACACCACATCTTCTTTTACAATTAAATACAAACGGCTATTCAGATTGCAAATGTGCCTCTGGGTGTGTCTCCGAACAAAGGTCTTTTTTTACACTTACAGACATTCATTCCATCAAATCCCAATATCTGTATGCACAGGTGTGTCTACACACCTGGTAAAAGGGAATTAGGGTGCATAAATACAGCTGAGTTTGTGGTGTGGGAGGGTGAACGTTGTGATCCTGACACAGAAGTCATCCACTTGTTAACACTGAAACACTGAGATGACACATCCCTACACTCACGACGTGGCTGAGATAAGGGTGTTGAAACTTTCAGGCTACTGCCAGTTCCCCCTTGAATACACATCAGAGAAGACACTTCTCATTACGTACAGTGTCAGCCGTTCAGCTCTACTCACGAAAACAGCATTAACACCATGCAGGTAATGTGGACGGGATGTATTGGAAAGGCACAAGCTGCAGAGAAAAGGCAGACCTTCTCTCCCCACCTCTGCACTTCACTGGCGGGGGGCTTAGGTGCAGTCCCAGGAGGTTTGCAAGACTAGGAGACTTTATCAGGCTGTCCTGGGACATCTGGGTGCTAAATGGGAAAAGAAGCTGGCGTGTTCCTAACTAATTGACCTCTGAAAATCAGTGTGCTGGAATCTGGGGAGCTTTTGCGGCAACAGGCAAAGTCAACAGGGCCATGTTACAGGGTCCCGAAGTCTCAGTGCAGTGAAGAGGCACCAGTTGCCTTTCCAGCCCTAAATGGTGTGGGAAACCTGAAGGGCAGACCCTTCTAAAACTGCTGGCTTCATTCAAAACTGCTTATCCAAAGCTTTCAGGTGTCCCTCAGACCTTTAGATAAACTCATTTACATTGTACAAACGAATCCCATTTTTGGCTCAGAGTGTTTTTGACAGCCTCTCAAATACACAGAAATCTTAGGCTTCTCAGAGGTCCTTCATGTGACTCTCATAATGCAAAGCAGCCTTACATTTTTAAGTATTTCCTTTCTTCTTGTTTTCATTGAGGGAAATCACAGAGAAAATCCCTGTAAATTGTCAACAGAACCACAGAAGAATGGCCACGAAGAACGCTGTGTTTACTATCAAACACAGAAACTGTATGTATTCAGACACTGGAGATTTAGTACACATCCAAAACTACAACAGGCAGATTTACAATTAAATCTCCTTTCACAACTTTCAGCGTGAACGGCACAAAATTATTTCTGCAACTATTCAAATTCAAGTTGGAATTTATAATGAAAATCTGAAAGTTAGCCTTAATTTACAACCTGAACAGCAAGCTGAATTTTCCAATATATGGATGTATATGTTGTTAATCCAAGCACACCAAATCCAGTTCAGCTATTTTCTTTTTCACTAGATATCCACGTTATTAGAACTACACAGCTAACCAGGTTTCATGCAGTAGACAAAATAGCATTGTGGGATTACATTAGTCTGACAGCTGCTTTATGACTATAGCTTCCAGACCAATTTATTTAATATTGATCTTTAAACAAACATCAGTACAAATAAATTTGAGAACTCTAGTCCTGAGATTTTATATCTATAAAAGAGGCCAATATTCAGAGAAGTAGTTCTGCCGGTATTTCACTCTTTGATTCCGTTTTCTTTGATCCTACCAGGTATCAAATACATCAATGCCAAATTAAAACAAATCCATCCTCAGATAAAACTGTTTATAATCTTTCGTGCAGAAAGAATTTTTCTATCAATAACTTCCAGCAAGCATTTTAACTGAGCTTTTTATTGCTTTATTCTGATTACTGCAAAAGGCAGCAATGCCATTTCCTGACTGAGTATCACCCTAAACTCTCTCCAGCAGAATTGTCAAGGAGAGCTTCAAGAACGATGTGCTCCATCTTTCACACTTTCATGAGGTTTTCCTCATAACTGCTTTCATCCAGCATCAGGGACAGGCCCAGCTCCCAGTGCCCCCTTGCTGAGCAAATTGCTGTGCCATGATACAGGTCTGGAAGGCTGATGGGAAGTTTTTTTATGGGGCAATGGTTGCTAATTTGGAGGAGGGGACAGCTGGGTGCTAAACATAAATAGGGGGAAAAAAAACTTAGATAGGGAAATAGATAATGAACCCTGGGATTAGACACTCAATTCAATTAGGCGGGTATATATAAATGTTAGGCATAAACTGATCCAACGTAATTATTTGCACAAGACTTATTTGTGCCCTTCTTAGCTATGCCGAATGAGCACAGATACCAGATTCACTGGGGACACATCTTCCACTGGTGTGGAACTGGGCGAAAGTTCAAAAGTTTTTGGTCACAACTTACTCAGATCTGCCATCTGGCTTATGTGCACTGAGTTCTATGGATTATATCCATTTCCCAAATGGAATAAGTAGACATTTCTGTGTGTTAGGAAAAAGAGAAAATAAAATGAAAATCTGCTGTCCACATTGACCAGAAGCATGGCTGTTACAGTGGCTTGTGGAGCCCTCGCTTTGGCAGCAGACTGAGGGCTGTTGGCTCTCCCAGTGGTGTGCCTTTTGGAGAAGGCAATGTATTCCTTCAAACCTGCAATCTGCTTGACTCCAGTCATCCTGACTGAGGCTCATGATCTGCCAAAACTTCTGCTAGGATCTGTGAACAGTAAGTCTCGTAGGAAATCAGGGCTTCAAAAAACTTTGCTTTTGTTTGTGGTGTTCCCAGCTAAGTAAAAGCAGGCTATAGAAAATACCAGCTCATCAGTCCAAGGCATTATTTTGAGTATATCATGAGCCTGGAGTCTGAAGAAGTCCACCAACCATTTTGCTGGTTTGTGTGCAAACTAAAAAGGAAGCAGCCATTGTAGTGTGGAGAAAAGTGTGGACATGGGTAGCATAAGACCAAAAGCCCAGCAGCAGTACACACAGCCATGCTGCAGAACGTGAGGAAAAAGAACATTTTTAAAATGCTTTCCTTCTGAAAATAAAAACCAAAACTCCCTCTCCCAATTTTTGGAGACCTATTGCTACCACAGATTTAATTTATTTTATATTGATTGTTGTTTCCCCTGATCCTAATGTTAGAAAACACACACAATACACACACACACACCATTTTCTGATGGAGGCAGAGACTAGGCAGGTTTAGACAGCAGAATGTGGAGGCTCCCAAATGTCCCCCCTCATTTGGGTTACAGCTTTGTCCATCACTAAAAATATGAAGCAAAATTATTTTCCTGAGTTTGCTTCCACCTATTGAGTAGGCATCCAGTGAAGAAATAGTTCACCAATTCACCAGGTGACTTCAGATCTGAATGCATGATAAAGTGGAAGGATAAAGCAGTTATGAATTTGGTCGACAAATATTCCTTCAAAAACATGATCCATAAAAAGTTGCCATCTTCTTAACAGCTAACAGTTGAATGCCACTAGTTTGTCAGGTTTGTGAACCATGATTTCTAAGGCAAAGCAAACACAGAAGAGGTTTGTTTGTTTGTTTGTTTAAATTGATAGCACTAATGACAGATCAGCAGATTATTATCTTGCTGTGTGATGCAGTAAATAGAAGACTGCCCTATAAAGCAAGCTGCCATCTCAGAAGACTGCTTAGAGTTCCACCCATAGGTCTGAACTACTCCAGATTTAATTTCACAAGGAGTGAATTCAGATTATTTCATAACCCTTAAAGATGGCCCCAGCCTATTTTTAATGTGCTGCTGGCATTTGTGAAAACAGTACAATTACTGAAGCTGTTGCTAAAACCCACAGCTACAGAGTACTACTCGTCTAAAATGGTCTCTGGGACCATTGTGATGGAAAAGCTACTGACACTGCAGACTGTCCAGGAAAGCTATTGGAAAATCTATATGGTGCTAAGTCATAACATGAACTTTTTACAGTCTCTCTTTTAAGGGAGCTACATTCATACAGCATAGTAAAAGGCAATTCCTGGCTTTTGAGTATGGAAGTCTATGGTGTATGTTAGTTTGAAGAAGATGAAAAATCAATTCTGGTTTACTTTTCACATTAATTGGGAGATAACAACCAGGTACAGTGTAGCAACCACAGCCACAGTGGAAGGAAAGGAGATCTTCTAACCCTTCAGAGTTATTTGCTGTTCTTACTTTGAGAAAACCCAAATGCTCTTAGCTCTCCAATAACAAACACTTGGAGTTTCGTTTTAATCATTATTGCTGACCTGGTGTACAACTCTGCCATTAAAAGCATCCAAGAAGCTATGGCACTCTGCTTCCCCTCTCCCCAACAAATGTCCCTGTAGCTATTTTGGTGGACAAAAGACTGGTTGAAAGGCAGAATAAAAACCTCTGGCCCTTGCTACAGAACACGTACTCCAGCTCCACAGGGTCTTCACTACTGAGACTCCACAGGACCCTGCTAAAACTGTCTGTCTAGTTCAGCTCCGCACAGTCTCACTCCGGCTAGGCCTTTGGATCAAACCCTTCTCATGTGAACACAGAGAGCGTCTGTGAAACTGTGGAGCAGATGTCTCCACAGAGACTCACAGATGCTGTCAGGATGGAACTTCAGGCTCAAACATTTGATGCATTTTAAAGAGGGATTCAGAATCAGACTCAAGCAGACAGATTGATCGTCTAACACTTCAAAGGCTTGAGCAGAATTGTTGTTACATTTTTCCTTTGTGCTTCCCCTCACTCTCTGGCACTAATGGAGGTGACTTGTGTTTCACTTGACATGTTGTGTGGGGCGTACAGGAGGTGCCTTCCACTTTCCAATTAAAGGAGTCAGGCAAGAATCATTAGCTGAAGCAACAGAAAACAATGTGGGGCTGAAGGAGTGTAATGCACCAGCAGAAAATGAACGCCTAATGCAAGTGTTCCTTTGCAGCACCTGGCTCTTGTTTGAAGCATGCATGTGCAGCCTAGGCTCAACTTCCAAGATGTTAATTTTGTTTTAAAGTCAGTACTCTAAGAAAATCCCAAAGTCTTAAAATGCTTTTCCTATTCACCATCTCCAACGACTAAAACACACTATAACACGAGACTACTTACCTGTATGAGCAAGTCACAGAAAAACTACTATGTCTTCTCTCCATTAATTAATGCGTGTGTTTGTAGGGTCTTTTTGGAGAGCAGGGCATTTACAAGTCAGTAATTTGACAAACAGAACATACAAAAGGTTGTCTGTGAAGAAAATAAAGTTAAATGGGGAGGAAAGAGTTAACAGATCTCTGCTCTTCATCTAGCAACCTTGGTAAGGTCTGTGCTTTGTCTAATTTGGAAAGGCGAAGCCATCAAAAAAGGAAAAAGAAGACAGCCAGAAGTCCAGAAGTCCAGAAGAGATGAAAGGTGGGCAGGAGTACTGCTGATACAGAACTGCATGCATAAATATGTGATTGGAGACATGGAAAGGATTCTGGAGAAATAGATTTGTGTTCTTTCACCAGCTTCCATTTTGATGCGTTTTGCCATCTTAGATACAACTCCTAGGCCTCTGTCTTGTCCTGGGCTGAAGAGAAAGACTTGTCTGGCAGTTAGTTCAAAGGGGACCTTTCATCAATTGGGTTGAGCTGTGAGCTAATGATGGGCATAAGTGTTCTATAGAAAATATCCCTCCCTCTCCTGTTATCAGCTATTGGAAAACAAAGTAATAGAGGAAATACAGATATAAGTGTGGAGTGAGATTACAGGAGGCTTCAAACAACTCTACATAGGAAAAAATACCTGCTGATGGGAAGATGAAACAAGCATCTATCTTTATCTGCCACATGTTCTCTGCATCAGCCCATTAAATATAAGAAACAATATAAGGCAAACTTCTCCATGAAAGAAGGAGAAATGGGGATAAATGCTATGGGACAGAGAAGACTGCAATTCCACTGGTGTTAATTTAATGAGGAAATGACACAGGCTTGTTAGAGGAAGATGCCAAAGCTCAATCCAAAGTTTATAGTCAGAAGGTGTGTAGCACAGGAAGAGGGACAGTTATTACTTAGGAGAAAGTTTGGGGATCTTGTCAGGCAGAGGCTGGAGAGATGGTAACTTTCAGTGATGTCCCTGCGATGTCCATTACTGTGTAAGGTCAAGGAGCTCAAGGGAATAAAGCACAGAATAACCTCAGCTCTCTCTCATGTGTGCTAGTAACAGGGCCAGATCAATCATGAAGAGAAAAGAGGCACTTAGGCACAAAGGAAGAGCCTCTACTATCACCTGCAACAAAGGCGCTGAAGGAATTACATGTCTGAATATTTTTATTCAGCCAACTAGGAATTAGAGATGGCTCAAGGGGACTTAATTTCAACTGCAACCTTTCCTTCCCCTCAGCAATGCTGTTTCCTGGGTATATGTTAGTGCATAGAAGGCCTGCTGGGAGATGGGAAGGGTAGGGGGTTCTTGTCTGTCCACTGACACAAGTACCTTGGGAATAGCTGTCATCCTGTTATTAAATATTTAAATATTTCAAGAGCAAGCTAGATTCATCAACCTTTGGAAAGAGTAATCAAGAGAATGAAAGGTAGACAAAAATAAAAGAAAGAGGTTGGTTATTTTGAAGGAATAAGATGGGATCACCAGAGGAGAAAATATGCAAAGAGTGGAAAAAGTAGCAGAGAAAATTGGTAGGAAAAAGAAAGAATAATGAGAGACAAACAAAAGGGAAAGCACTGAAAAAATAGAAAAGAAGTAACAGGCAAAATAGAATTAGAAAATGAGCTAGAGCAATACCTGGAAACTCTGTGTCTGTACCAGTGACAAAAAGCAAGCAAGCAATACAGAAATTCTGGACAAGATGGTCAAGAAAATAAAAAAGCAGAAAGAGCGGGATAGGGTAGGTAAGGAGAGAGGACGAACATTACTGAGAGCCAGAAACATTGCACTGATGAAGAAAGAAGGTGTATTTCATGATCATAAAGAGGAAATAAATGTGTTTTATTCATTGTACTGTTTTCCTGCTTGATTCCCAAAACACTGTGTTCCAAACACAATATTGAGTGGCTTAGCTTAAACACAGTTTATGAGGGTCAAGATTATGTATTTGGGTTCTCCCATCCTTATGAAATGCATACCTGACAGCTGTAGCAAAGGAAGATACCTGGCACAAACAGCTGGTGAAAAGTATTTCATCCCAAGCCTGACAAACAGGAGACTGAGACAGAAAGGGGTTCTGAATAAAAAAGAAACATAACTGAAGCAGTGATGGCAGGGTAACAGCACCACTCTCTATAGACACTGTTGAAGTGTTTCACTTGGTGCTTTTGGGAATAGAAGCCCTGAAACAATGGCGAGAACTCATCAGGGTGATGGGACATAAGGTGCTGTTATAGCCGGGAGAGCTGAGTTCTAAACAGCTAGGCTAGCCAAGGAGCCAAAGAGGCCAGTTCCACTGTAACAGCATTCAGACAGTGTTTTCAGCTGCACATCTCAAAGCTCCTTACAACCAGAATTTAAATATCATGGTAATCATTTTACAGAGAGGGACCTACGACCACTTGGGTGCCATAACTTACCCAAGGTAACGAAAAGGTAGCAGGCTAGGAACAGCTCCAAACTCCCAACCCGGTGCCCTTTCTCTTTTACTCACGAACTTGTCAGATTCTCCTCCTAACATCAGCCTCAAGAACTGAAAACATTACAGGCTGGAAGCCGAGTATGCAAAGTCAATGCGGGTGGGAAGGCAGCTGTGCAGTCAAAACACGTGTAACCCACATTAGTGTGGGGAAAGCTACCAGAAGTAAGGCCAATGCAGTAAAACTAAAACAAAAAAGTGAGAGAGAGAAAGAAGTCAAGGATTGTTCAACAGAGAATTAAAAGGCGTTTATTCCATCCTGGCAAGGATAATCTAAACACTGTTGTGGTTAAATGTTTGCCTACTGCAGATCATGTTACAGCAGATTTTTCTATTCAAAGGGTTTGTTAATAGCTTTGCTATTCCTTGCATGGGTCTTGGAAAAAAGCACATGCTATGAATGCGGTATCTTTGCTTTTGATGCCAGAGGTTGTGAAAGGAAAGTTGGGAAAGAACTGGCACACAGAAGGAAAGCAGCTAGCCCATTTAGGAATACTCCATTAACTCATAGGAGAAGATTCCCCCAGGACACAGTCCCAAAGAACACCCCTGGCGAGTTTAGGCTTGTATATCATTTCTCCTATCCAGAGGGCAAGAGAGTTAATGATTATATAGACACCTTGCTGTGTTCAGTATCGTTTGTGCCTCTCGATCAAGTGATGCAGATTACAAGAAACAGCAGACGGAGGGTGCAGTCAGATGGGAAGTAGAGAGAAAGAGAGACATGCACTAACCCATAGCCCCATCCCTCCCCGCCCCCCCGCCCATCACACACAGAGCTGCTCACATGTTACCAGAACACCATGATAGATTTCACTTGCCACTTAAAGCTTTCAGACTCGAGGGCAACATTTACATAGATATAGGTACGCATATGGGTTCTGTAGCTTTGCACTAGTTACTTGAGGTGCTTAGTACATCCCCATAGTGGATGCGTAGGCAAAAAATCTGGATTAAAAAGAGGGATGAAAAAATCCTCCTACCTAATTAACATAGCTTTTTGTCTAAGGAAGCACCAAACATCATGGCATTTCAGGAGTTATTGATGGCATTTGGGGAGGTTACCAGGGATTTCATGGTCCCTACAGCAGATGATAAAAGGGGGAGGGGAGGGAGAGCAGAGGGTCCAGGAAAACTTATTAAATTTTGGGCATCAAACTGGATTCAAGGAGAAGAGAATCACACCCCGCAAGGGACCGGGACAAAAATCCTATGAGATTACTGGCTCAGCTGTGGCAAGCTAATAAGGTTATTCTGAAGCAGATGCAGTCGTTAATACAGTGGTGGCATGGGGATCTCCCGAGAGGGGTCAGAGCCATGATAACTCACAGTAGAGTAATGCACAATATATTTGTGGCCAGATCTTGTGATGGTAACTAAATGAACCTGTGTCAGCGCTCTGTCATTTAACCCACTTCATTCTTAATCCCATTTTGGTGGGGTGGGGCTTCCTTGTGTCACCTAGTTTCTTGAAGAAAGCCTTGAAAAGTGGCAATGTTTTAGGCAAGTTATAGGGCCATTAAACAGGAGACTCAGGTCGACTAAAAGCCACTTTCAGGGAAACTGCTACGTAACAGGTCATGTTAATTCCAAAATTATAAAGATAAGGCTATTTCTGTTATTTATAGGTGCAGAAAAGAGAGCTGTTGGCAGTTCTTTGTGTGCTATGGAATGACCGGAGCAATGGAAGAAAAGAGGTGGGTTTGACATGAAATGTTCTGTTGCTCGATCTTTTCACAATATCTGCAGTACCAGCAAAGTAATTTGTGATAAATGGCTAAAGATTGTTGGATTGTTTCACAAAATCTACAAGCACTCAGCTTATTTGGGACCTGTGATAATGCTGCTCAGGGCCTGCACTCTGTTATGCTTAGTGTCTGATGCATTCCTTATGGCCAGATACGTGTAAAGGGAACAACTGTTCCCTTGCTAACTCTTGTTTCTGCCTAGTGGCAGTGGAAGTCAAAGCCAGCCACTGATGGCTTGTGTTTTACCAGTACTTCAATATGAAGTTCTCTGTACTGAGGAGCTTACTGTCTGAATTAAGTGAACAAGTAAGGATTTCACTGAGGGCCATGTTGAGGAGAACAGGAAGATCAAAGCTAGAAAAAAAGGGAGGGATTTGTAAAAAGGAGACCTGCTTGAAAGATAAGATTGTTTTGAAACACGGTAGGTGGCACTGGAAAGTTGCAAAGTCAAGGAAAAAGAGAGACAGCAAAGGGCAGTGTAAGGAAAGACTACGTAGGAAGGAATATGGGACAAAAATAGAATCAAGGACATCCTTCGGGAGGAGAGAACTTCCAGTCCTAAATGGGAAAGAAAGAAGTTTAGTAGACTAGACACATCATCAATGAAGTAGTCTTTAAAAAGACTGGCACAAATGGCAGAACTCACACTGAAGCCACTTGTGGCATTTTGATTGCCCTGTGGCATTTCAGTTGCCCTGCAGAAAAAAAAAAACAAACATCAAAGCCTATTTTCTGCGTGGAATAGTATGGTTGGATACTTCTGCTCTTCTTCTGAAAACTCGACATTGAAAAAACCACACTGGACAGATGATAACCAGGTATATGATGCAGTACATCATTGGAGTAACAGTGCTGCAAAAAGCTCCATATTCCAGAGCAAGCCTGGTAGGCAGGCAAGTTCATTAAACCTACTCATGCAGAAGAAGACAGCAAAAGCCCTTTACCATTCTGGAAAGGAAAATGATTCAGAGAATAGAAAACACAACTAGTAAACCCAAGTTCTGTAAACTGCCCTGGATGATTCAGTGTGTGATTTGGTTGAATCACTTTGGGCTTATTACCATAGGGAAGCTACCTGCAAAGTATCCCAGACTGCAGCTTTGCAATACACCAACTCTCTGTATGGATGCCCTTAGTGTGCAGTTGGTGCCCATCAG